>CM053026.1:676547641-677905483 GCA_028564925.1 Lithobates sylvaticus | reverse complement strand
GGCGCGGTATGACCGGTCTGCTGCACACTCTAAGCCAGGTGTATTAGATAACGTTAAATGCTTCCATCGCTCTGTAAAATGTATCAACACATTTACTATTGGAAAAAGCGTTGGAGGAAGCTGAAACATGTACTCATCTGTGAGATAAGAGTATATCCTCTGGAAAAAAAAAAAAAAAAACGCCATGGTTGCTTAGAAATCTTCCTGCGCTGTTCCAGACACGGTAACTGTATAGGCCGCAGGAAGGAGATAGGCTTTAAAATATATGAAAAAAAAAAATGATAATAACCCTCGGAATAAACGCAGAGTATAATTTTAGTAATAATAGCGATATACATACAATAAAAGCTGGAGAGATAGGAGAGGCGTTTATTAAAGATAAACAGTGATACGAGAGAAAGTTCTAGAACAAAGCAGCTGGCTGCTAGCTGAGCTTTATCTGGCTGCTACAGAAACAAGATTGGCTCTCTATAGAGATTGTAAGCTGGCGACACTGTAAAACGCCCTGACAGATAGTGCCCTCTAAATCTCCCACTTTACCGGCCCTTTTTACCTGGTACAATCAGGAATAGAAGCAATAAAATGGAACCATCTGACTATTTCTCATGTAAATTATTTAACCAAGGCGAGGCGTAACGACGTGCCAGCAAACGACGCAGAACAGCACGAGGAGGAAGCTGACAGCAAGCGGTGAAATGTATGAAGCGGGGAGCTGGAGACCTGCAGATGCCAGCGTATACATCACCTGCAAGACAACGCAGCTCACACACACATCATTGTGCCAAGGCAGCGATACGGAGGAACGCACGCAATCTCAGACTCTTCCAGCAAAACGGCATATGCGGCAAAGGGATATTAATATGCAGAGCAGGAAATGAGCCAGTGCAAGAGCAATTTTACCTGTCATTAAGAGGATTAAAGGGTAACTCCACTTTCATGGGGAAAAAAATTGCAAATAAAAAAAATCATATGGTTTATATAATTGCTATAAAGTCATATTGTGATCGAATGTTTTTAAAAATGACTTTTCTTTTTCAATCTGCAGTGTTGTTATTTTCTGTAAAATGTAATGCAATATGGCTACCTGGCGGCTTTCTGTACACAGATGTTGTAGTGCAGGGGTCCCTGGGCCGCGGTGGGCAAGAGAGCCGGCGGGCAGGCGGCATCAAAGAGCGAGTGGGCGGTATGAGAGAGCGGGCAGGCGAGCGGCATAAGTGAGCCGGCACGCGGCATAAGAGAGCCTGCGGGTGGGCCGACGAGAGAGAGCAGAGAGATGACATCATCTCTCACCGCCTGCCCTGAATCACCGCAGTTCCGCCCTCACTGTGCAGCCGTGGGCAACAGAGAGATTACATTATCTCTCACTCCTCCCCCCTACTCTGGGACCCAGCCAATGCACATGTCACTGTCACCAGCCAATGCACATGTCACTGATGCCTGCCACCAAATTGCCTTTACATTTTAAAAGTGACAAGCTGCATCTGGTCTTTTTTGGTGGCAGGCAACAGTGGAAAGCTTCAGCTGGTAGCAAGATAGTGACAATCCGCATCTGGTGGCAGACGACATGGCAAGTGATGATCCACATCTGGTGGCAGGTGACGTGACAATCCACATCTGGTGACAGGTGGGGTGGCAATCTGCATCTGGTGGCAGACAACATGGCAAGTGACGATTCACATCTGGTGGCAGGTGACGTGACAATCCGCATCTGGTGGCAGGTGACATGACAAGCTGCATCTGGTGAAAGGTGACATGACAAGCTGCATCTGGTGACAGGTGACATGACAAGCTGCATCTGGTGAAAGGTGACATGACAAGCTGCATCTGGTGACAGATGACGTGGCAAGTGACAATCCGCATCTGGTGGCAGGTGACATGACAAGCTGCATCTGGTGGCAGGCGACGGTGGCAAGTGACACGCTCAGGGCTCCCACTTATTCTGCATTATGGGGACCACTGGTGTAGAGAACACCTCCCATGTTATTTGCTGCTTGTGTGATTGGCTCACTGATTTTTCCCAAGTCTGCACTAAGATACCAATCAGATTTTGGGCATTCCCTGCAACAAAGAATTGAATTTGGTGAAATGCTCTCAAAGGGAAATCTAATCTAAAGGGATGCAGACCCTGCAACTTTCCATATTAGAGAACTGCAAGTTCATCTAATATTGATTGATCACTTCCATTGGATTCACACAGTTTATTGCTTACCCATGTTGGCTGCTAGATCTCTGGCTAGAGGTTTTATCCGGCAGTGAAGCACCCAGCTGCGAGTGGCTACTCTCTGGGTTAATTAGAGACATTCAGTGGATGTCAGCAGTTCAAAGTCCCTGAGTTTCATCACCCGTGCCCTCTATTCCCATCAGAGACTGTGTTATGTTGGATGTTACCACTGTAAAATAAAAACCTTGAAAAGGACTTTTATGTGTCAGCATCCGAAGTCACTGGGTACTAACCCTGGGAACCCCTAGACAACAACCGACAAGCCACGAGGAGGTAACTGGTAAGCCCAGAAAGTCAAGGCCGCCCCTTGGGGTTATGGCCGATACATACAGTCCAAAGTTAAAGTGAAACAACAGATTAAACTGAGATGGCGTTGGAATAAGTAAAAATGTGGATCCATCTTTAAAGCTTCATGATTGCAAATGTTGAAATAAGCACATTGTAGCCAGGTGCTGAGCTTCAACAGCGTGGAGAAGAAGATACAGGGGGTCCCCGACTTACGAACGCCCAACCTATGAACAACCCCTACTTCCGAACGGGACGCTGCGGGGACCCTCCGCCATTTTTCGCCGTCTTCCGGCCGTTCTGTGCATGCGCGGCCATACGGAGCCTCGGAAAATGCCGGCAAACTTCGGAAATGTCCGTAATTTGCCGCGCATGCGCAGAGCGGCATTAGACGGAACATCGGAAATGTCCGTATTTGTCGGTCTGCGCATGCGCGGCCGACTTACGAACATTTCCGACTTCCGTACAGGCGAGCAGTCCCTAACGAGTTCGTAACTCGGGGACCCCCTGTATTGTTCTTTATTTGCCTCTCTCCCTCTACTGTCATATTAATGTTATTCTGCACCATCCTCCTCCGGCCAGCAGGGGGAGAGCTATAATAATATATATAGTAATAATATATATAATGGCTACACTATAGTGGTTACACTACAGATCCCAATATGCGCTATGTAGTAGGAGGAGTTGAGAGAGGATTTTTATTAAACTGCCTGGGAAAGTTCTTCCTCTTAGAACTGAGGTAGTTAGAGGGAGAGCACCTCTGTCTGGAGTGAGAACACCTGAGGCCTGCACAGAACCACCCACATAGCAGCACCTGCCCCGCTGCAGCAGGGAGCCTGGAGCATCCACTCTTCCTCAGCTTCCCACTGCTGATCACTGCAAGCTTTTGGGGAGAGACTGAGGGGACCCCCCTTCTACAGAGAGAGGTCACTGCAGTATTGCAATGACTGGTTGGAGGGCTATTCGCCCACTGCTGATACTGCTAGCAGGGACTGAGCCACTGAGAGAAGGACACCATGTGTACCTAATCCATATCATACCCATACTGCACTCTCTACCACACTTATTCCAAACCTAGCCTGCACCTATACCAACCCTATGCCACATTATGCCAAACTTTTACCACATCTGAACCACATTTACCTTGCACCTTTGCTGAGACTATACCATACCTATACTGCATGCAGGTTAACAGGGACTGTTGTTAAGTGCAAAGACGCTCTTAACCACTTCAGCCCCGGACCAATTGGCAGCCAAAGGACCAGGCCCCTTTTTGTGATTCGGCACTGCGTCGCTTTAACTGACAATTGCGCGGTCGTGCGACGTGGCTCCCAAACAAAATTGGCGTCCTTTTTTTCCCACAAATAGAGCTTTCTTTTGATGGTATTTGATCGCCCCTGCGGTTTTTATTTTTTGCGCTATAAACAAAAATAGAGCGACAATTTTGAAAACAATGCAATATGTTTTGCTTTTTGCTATAATAAATATCCCCAAAAAATATATAAAAAAACATTTTTTTTCCTCAGTTTAGGCCGATACGTATTCTTCTACATATTTTTGGTAAAAAAAAAAAATCGCAATTAGCGATTATTGATTGGTTTGCGCAAAAGTTATAGCGTTTACAAAATAGGGGATAGTTTTATAGCATTTTTATTAATATTTTTTTTTTTACTAGTAATGGCGGCAATCAGCGATTTTTATTGTGACTGCGACATTATGGCGGACACATCGGACATTTTTGACACATTTTTGGGACCATTGTCATTTATACAGCAATCAATGCTATTTAAATGCATTGATTCCTGTATAAATGACACATGCAGTGAAAGAGTTAACCACTAGGGGGAGGGGTGGGGTTATGGGCTGTGACGTGTGTGTGTTTTTTTACATTAAGGGCGGGGCTGACGTCTGATGTCATTGATCGGCTTTCCCGATGACCGGGAACAGCCAATCAATGACAGGCAGTGTAGGAAGCGCGGGGAGAGGTTTGTTTACACAGACCTCTCCCGTTCTTCAGCTCTGTGACCCGATCGCGGGACACCAGCGGCGATCGAGTCCGCTGGTCCCGCGGCCAGGGTCACGGAGCTCCCGACCGGGTCGCGAGCGCGCCGTGCTTGTATGCTAAATTGTGTCATTACCATTGTTAATCCATTTTATGCTCGCCTGAATACCATTCATATTGGGTGACAATATATATAAGTTTGCCTTTACTACCTGGTTTGGTTCCTATTTCTTTAATATCGTACTATTATTGGGTACGAAGTATTACTTTAAAAGAAAAGTACAGCCAAAGCACTACTGTGACCCTGGGCTGAAGACCGATGTCCGCTGACATCACAGAGCCAGTCCAGGCTGGGGAAAGATTTCAACAATATGGTCGCGATCCACCCAGGAGCCTGGATCGACACCCGGCTCAGCCTCTCAGCGAGCCACTGAGAGCCTAAGTCAACCACTCCAACCCCCTCCACAGCCCAGTGCTCCAGTTGACTGACAGTCACCAGCTCTCTGCTCATGGAGCACTGAGCGACCAGCACTATTTGGTCGCTCTGTTCTCAGTCTTAGAGCCAGCAGGAGAAAGACGCAGCATCCACCTAGGTAAGTATGTTCATAAAAAAAAAAAAAAAAAAAAAAACACTTCTCTTTTAAGGGATTTCCTGTAATATTGTATGTTTGTACACTCAACCTGGTCTGTCAGAGAGGCTGAGGTTCTTGAGAAGGTAGAGGCAATGAATAGAGGACCCATCCTCTTAAGTGGAACCTACAAGGGCGGTTTTACACCAATATCATCTGAAATAGCTTGGATGAATTTATTTTGCATAGTGATGGGAGGTAGTTATTAGTCAGTTTTTCTTTGGTATTAAAATATTTAATTTCTTATTTTACATGGTTAAAGTTTTTAGTTTTTAGTTTTAGTTTACCTTTTCCTTATGGGGGTGCTTGATCACGTCAGGGAACATTTAATTCAATCCCCAGTCAGCTCTGCAGCAGCAGATTAGATCACAGTAGATGTATGAGCTCTGACTTCTTCAGAGTTGGCCCCTGGAGCTCTGCAGGAAGTGCTAATGATGTCAGAGATGGATTTCCCATTAAACCACAACATTGTGCTTACATTGTACTGCAGAGTGCTATAACACAATCAGAAGACCAGGAGCTGATCAGTTTAGTCCCTTTGCTAAGTGCTAACAACTACTGGTTTCAGCATCACACCCCAACGGATTCCACTCTACTTTTAAAACAGTGATGCAGCTGAGACCAGCATTTTATTCATGCTTTAAAGCAGAATTTTTCCTCTTTCAGCACTTTAAATATTTATCTTGGTTACGCAAATGCAAAAAAAGCATTTTTTTTGTCTGAATACCTTTTCTGTGAGTCTCACCCTCTTCCGGCTTTCTGGCTTTTTTGTGCATGCAGCGGGCAATCTCGGGCACACTGCGCATGTGCGGAACTTCATCAGGGGGCCAGGTGCAAGAAACAGCTGCCCCCCTGATGACATCAGAATAGAGGATGGCAGCTTGGGACCTAGCTTGTTGCACCCTACTTTGATTTACTTCCCAACCTTCCACCCACTTTACTACCCTTCAGTATCACTTACAGGTAGTCAGAACATGCCAAATAGAGTCTTATGCCGCGTACACACTATCAGAATTCTCTGTTGCCTACACACGATCACACCAAATTCTGACGGTCAATAACACAGCGGCATAAAACACGTTCGACAGCACTATAAAAGGGAAGTTTAATGCTTCCGAGCATGTGTCAAATTGTTTCCGAGCATGCGTCGGAATTTTGCGTGTCGGAATTGCATACACACGATCGGAAAATCCGATAGAAAGGTTTTCTGTCGGAAAAATTGAGAACAGGTTCTCAATTCAAAGTCCGTCGAAAATTCCGACAGAAAAAGACCGTTGGGCATACACACAGTCGGAAATTTCAAAGAAAAGCTCCCATCGGACTGTTTCCATCGGAAATTCCGACCGTGTGTACGCCGCATTAGACTGATACGGTCAGAGTATCCTCCACAACGGATAACTGGCAAAGACTTGTGCAAAGTCTGTGATGCTTTCATATGCATCCTCAGTGCAGGAAACATGGGCATGTGTTTCTACTTTGGCCCTCAGCAATATTTAGGTGTAGAGACTGAGATGCCTGGAAAAGGAGCCTGGTCTCAACTTTAGCTCATACAATTGTTATCCAAAAGCCTTAGCTTCAGTAACACTAATGGGCCGTACACACAATAGGATTTTCCGACAACAAATGTTGGATGTGAGCTTGTTGTCGGAAAGTCTGACCGCGTATATGCTCCATAGCACATTTGTTGTTGGAATTTCTGCCAACAAATGTTTGAAAGCAGGTTCTCAAATTCCGAGTGTGTGTACACAATTCCGATGCACAAAAGTCCACGCATGCTCAGAATCAAGCACACGAGCAGCACTGGCTATTGAACTTCATTTTTCTCGGCTCGCCGTACGTGTTGTACGTCACCGCGTTCTTGACGTTCGGAATTTCCGACAACATAGTGTGTATGCAAGACAAGTTTGAGCCAACATCCTTTGGAAAAAAGTCCACAGTTTTGTTGTCGGAAAATCCTATCGTGTGTACAGCTTAAGGGTGATGTCACATGGGTGACTGTGTAAGTCAAGATCTCCCCACTTGACTCTTTAGAATTGCTCCTTTGCTGACACCGAAAGCTGCTGAATTTCACTGGATAGCAGTGTGAGTGACTTCTCGTTAGCCCAGCTAACCAGGGAATAATCCTATAGCGACTGTTAGGTCTCTTAGCATCCAGATCGCCCCTTGACATTAGCCTAATGCGGCGTACACACGGTCGGAATTTCCGATGGAAACAGTCCGATGGGAGCTTCTCAATGGATTTTCCGACCGTGTGTATGCCCATCGGTCTTTTTCTGTCGGAATTTCCGACGGACTTTGGATTGAGAACCTGTTCTAAATTTTTCAGACGGAAAACCTTTCTATCGGATTTTCCGATCGTGTGTATGCAATTCCGACACGCAAAATTCTGACGCATGCTCGGAAACAATTCGACGCATGCTTCGGAAGCATTAAACTTCCCTTTTATAGTGCTGTCGAATGTGTTTTATGCCGCTGTGTTACAGACCGTCGGAATTTGGTGTAACCGTGTGTAGGCAAGACAGTTTGAGCGAAATTCCGTCGGAATTCCGACGGGAAAACCATCAGAGCTTTTTCCTATGAGAATTCTGACCGTGTGTACGCGGCATAAGATCAAACACTTTATACCTGAATTAGTAAATAAAAAAAAAAGGGAAAAACAAAACAATCAGTTAAAGCCATCTGATTGAAGTCCCAAATACATCCGTTGACAGTGGCGGCTGGTGCTCAAAATTTTTGGGGGGGCGCAAACAAACAGCCTCACTGTGCCATCAAACGCTGCCACTGTGCCCATTAAACGCTGCCACTGTGCCCATCAAACGCTGCCACTGTGCCCATCAAACGCTGCCACTGTGCCCATCAAACGCTGCCACTGTGCCCATCAAACACTGCCACTGTGCCCATCAAACGCTGCCACTGTGCCCCAAGTGCTGCCACTGTGCCCCAAGTTCTGCCACTGTGCCCCAAGTTCTGCCATTGTGCCCCAAGTTCTGCCATTGTGCCCCAAGTTCTGCCACTGTGCCCCAAGTTCTGCCATTGTGCCCCAAGTTCTGCCATTGTGCCCTTAAGTGCTGCCATTGTGCCCCAAGTGCTGCCATTGTGCCCCAAGTGCTGCCATTGTGCCCCAAGTTCTGCCATTGTGCCCCAAGTTCTGCCATTGTGCCCCAAGTTCTGCCATTGTGCCCCTTAAGTTCTGCCATTGTGCCCCAAGTTCTGCCATTGTGCCCCTTAAGTGCTGCCATTGTGCCCCAAGTTCTGCCACTGTGCCCCTTAAGTGCTGCCACTGTGCCCCCTGCCTGCCCTCTGCACTAACCTTGTCCCGGTGTGCAGCTGGTGACGGCGTCAGGCGACGAGCGGTGTCTCCGTCGGATGTCTTCTCCCGCGCTCCTCCTGTCTTCTTCTGCTGTGATTGGACGCCTAGCGTCCAATCACAGCGCCTGTGACTTCAGCCAATCAGGTGACAGGTAACAGACCTGGCAACCTGATTGGCTGAGAGGCGGGTCTGTGTTAGGGAAGCGATGTATTCGCTTCCCTAACACAATACTGTGTAATCAGCGAACGCACAGCCGTGCGCCCGCTGTTTACACTTAGGGAAGCCTATTAGAGCACACCGCTCTAATAGGGTCCCCTATTAGAGCTTACAGCTCTAATAGGGGCGCTTCCCGCAACACCCCCCCCACTGTAATTCAGATGCCCGGCGCCCGATCAGGGGCCGGACACCTGAATAGGGGGCGGCAGAGGTGACAATAGATAGATTCATGCAATGCATGAATCTATCTATTGGTGATAGAGCGGTGCATACTGCAGTGCACTGTGCAAGGCGCCCTTAAAGGGACATGTTTAAATAAATGTTTTTTTTTTTTTTTAACTTTTTTTTTTTTTTTTTTTTTACTGCAAGGGGGGGGGGGGGGGGGCGGTGCCCGGGCGCCCCCTATGGACGGGCCGCCACTGTAGACCGTTGATGAGGGGTTAAAGCACCCATCAACTCGGAAAGGAACTGAGTAACCAAGCAACTCACATCTTTGAATAATACCAAGTGGATATTTATGGAGCAATATTTGCCTTAGTGCACAGTTCCACATGTAGTAAATCTTACTAGCTTATTGTGCCTGACTGCCTGTGACCAATGAAAATTAAAATACATTGCCTGTATTATTTTATTACCGAGGAACTACAGGCCATACATTTCTTCCTATGGCATTTTAATTGTTTGATTAAAAGATTGGTAAGCAAATAAATAATATTAAGTGCTATTCCTAAGGTGAGATCTAGACTGAAGATAAAGTAAATACAGTATTGCAATTTTTTTTTTCCCCTAGTCTAGATACTGCTCGTTTTTAAGCACATTTTGTACCAGAAATAAAGGTAACCATTGCTTTTTCAGGAAAAAAATGTGCATTTATTCTTTATTTTACATGTGCTGGCTCCTGTAGCCTGTCTTTGTCTCGATGTAAATACTTTATTCTGTTAGCAATAAAGTGGCGTGCCGTGCATAAACATACTGTCTCCATTCAGAGAAAAACACACTTCAGGCACTAATCTACTAATCTACTAAGCTGGCCAGAACTAACAGTTGAGGGAGTCTGTTCCACAGAGAAAAACTCCACACCAAGCTCACTATATTGACCACTTATATATTTATACAGTGCCTTGAAAAAGTATTCATGCCCCTTGAAATGTATTTTATTGGGATTTTATGTGACAGACCAACACAAAGTGGCACATAATTGTGAAGTGGAAGGAAAATGATAAATGGTTTTCAAAATGTTTTACAAATAAATATGTGAAAAGTGTGGCGTACATTTGTATTCAGACCCCCTCCGTCAATACTTTGTAGAACCACCTTTCATTGCAATTACAGCTGCAAGTCTTTTTGGGTATGTCTCTACCAGCTTTGCAGAGAGTTAAAGCGGAGCTCCACCGTAAAAAAAAAATATTAAAAGCCAGCAGCTACAAATACTGCAGCTGCTGACTTTTAATAAATGGACACTTACCTGTCCAGGATGCCCGCGATGTCGGCAGCAGATGACTCGGCTGCCCCCGCAGCCATCCTCTGTCAGGGAATCAGGAAGTGAAGCGTTGTGACTTCACTGCCTGGTTCCCTACTGCGCATGCGCGAGTCCCACTGCGCGTCTTTACTGCATCCGTTGATGCTCCGTTGCTCCCCGCTGAGCCGGCGGATGACAGTGGGACAGTGTGCAGGGACCGCCCTGACAGATCTCCGCCCTCTTCCATGGGGGATCGGATGAACATGAACTGTCTGTCCGTGTTCATCCGATCCGCTCTGCAGACGGATAGAAAAATAGGATTTTCCTCTGTCTGCAGAATCGGACCATAGCGGTGACGAATGATATCGGGTGTCAGCGACGCTGACACCTGCTATCCCATAGGGATGCATGTATGTCCGTATTTCATCCGAAAACGGATGGAAGAAATATGGACATACAGTCCGCACGTGTGAAAGGGGCCTTATACAAGCTGTACACTCACCACTTTGTAGCAAAGAAGATATATAGAACGGCAATATTTTGCAATTTTGTTGTGCCACATCCAATAATAAATAACAAAAAAAAGAGGGGGACCCCTGGTGGTGGACTTTGGAGGCACGTACAATAATGGAGTAAAGAGCAATTTTATTTATTCATTAAATGAATATAAAATCATATCATAAAAAGATAATATGAACAACATAATAATCAACAAGACATGATACAGTTGGCTAATAAGCTTATCACCCTTACATGATACAATTAGCTATAGAGCTTGTCACCCTACGTGTATCGGAGTGCTGGAAGTCTCCTTCCTCAGGGGTGGATATATAGCATAAAATGTAATTCTAATGGAGAATACAAATGACAGGGTATTAGGACAAAAAAGTAATTTGCAAGCATTGATTGCTTTTTTATCTAAATACTTACATATCAAAGTATGGTGTTATAAAGGTGTAGCATGGTATTAATTAAAAACAAAATTTTATTTAATGAATACCATGCTACACCATTATAATACCATACTTTGATATGTAAGTATTTCGATAAAATAACAATGCTTGCAAATTACTTTTTTTGCATACTATGACGCACGGGGACATCCTTATAGCTTCCCCGTAGCGTCAGAGGAGGCAGGGTCTGAAGGGTCTGGTATGGATTTATATTTAATTTTGGCACGGGGTTCCTCTTAATATCCATATCAGACCTGAAGGGCCTGGTATGGAATTTGGGGGGACCCCCACATAATTGTTTGTTTAAATTTTGGTTCAGGGTTCCCCTTAATATTAATACGAGATCCAAAGGGCCTGGTAATGGAATGTGGGGGAATCCCATGCCGTTTTTTTCAATGACGTTTATGTGTATTTCCGGGACCGACAATTCATTATAGCCTACTTATCACTACTTAACTACTTATCATTAAGTAGTTTTAAATTATTTTTTTTCCTTTAGAAATGTAATTTTGTGCAGGGACTGTTGTAAACATGGGAAACATGCACCACTTTACAGGCATACTATAGACACCCCTCAGGCACGAAATTTAAAGGATTAAAATCACTGCTCCCGAAAAAAAAACGGCCGTTTTTAAAACTTTTTTTTACATTGATACATGTCCCCTGGGGCAGGACCCAGGTCCCCAAACACTTTTTATGACAATAACTCGCATATAAGCCTTTAAAATTAGCACTTTTGTATATTCATGTTCGTGTCCCATAGACTTTAACGGTGTTCGAACAAATTTTTTGCCTGTTCGCATGTTCTGCTGCGAACCGAACCAGGGGGTGTTCGGCTCATCCCTACTGTACATGGACATACTTTTCAGTAGGCCAACATTTCTGTATTAAAAATTTTTTTTTTTTTTATTAGTCTTATGTAATATTCTAATTTTCTGAGATACTGAATTTTGGGTTTGCACTAGTTGTCAGCCATAATCATCACAAGTTAAAAGAAATGCTTGAAATATATCACTCTGTGTGTATTGAATCTATACAATATATGAGTTTCACTTTTTGAATAAAATTACTGAAATAAGTGAACTTTTTGATAATATTCTTATTATTTTTTCAGATGCACCTGTATATAAACTGTCATAATTAATAGCATAAAATCTAATGCTAAGTAATGTTATAAACCTGTAAATAATGATGCATGCGAGTCACTGAAGATAGGCAAATTATTTTATTTTGATCACCCCTGAATATTAAGATCCATCCATTCTCCGCTTACCAGCAAAAAATATTTCACCAATACAAGTGCCTGAGAGTAAAACAGGTGAACATAAAATAAGAGAGGGAATTTGCCGTCTACTATGCAGGTTAACATGTATCTAAAGCCAAAACTTTTTTTTTTACTGTTTTGGATGGAGTCCGAAGGGTTGGGGCCACTGCAGGTTTTTATTGCTGTATGCATTTTTAAGATGCTGCTTCATGTTTTCAGTGAAAAAAAATGTAGTTCCTCTTATATAGATTTTTATTGCTGCATTTGTCTCCTCTGTATGTTCTATAACCACCGTCTCCATGAGTGAAAGTGATGGGAAATCCAAAAGTGGGAAGGCAGGTGGAAAAAAAGACAGGATATTAATGAAGAACTATAAGAGGCAGAAGGCAAGGTGGTAAGTCTGAATGTCATAAAAAAAAAAAAAAAGAGAGGATATAATAATATCACTCTGGCTTTACTGACACCATGCCTGACCCAGGTCAATGCTTCAGAATGTGTTGAAGACAGATGACGTCTATGTATTACAATTAATTACTAGGTACATTGGCATTTTCTAATATTTTTTATGTATTTATGTACTGCAGGTACATATATAGCGCCATTAATTTACACAGTGCTTTACATATTTATTATACATTCACATCAGTCCCACTCCCTGCCCAAGCTTTCCAAACTGATCTCTAATCCTGGATGTCAGTCTATAAGCTCTTTAGAAAACAAAAATAATTTTCCTTTAAGTAATAACTGGTTACTTGCCTGTTAAATATTTAAGGAAAATATGAGTGTAGCACTTATAGTACTGCAAATATTTTTTTATTTTTTTCATTTTAATCATTACCGTATTTTACAAGCTAATAGACAATGTGGACTGAAGTCATTGAAAATACAGTGATTTTCCTCCAGGGGGCACTAGTGTACTATAGAAACTGCTACTGCAGATTACTGCAGACTTTAAAAACGGAAATATTAAGCACCAAT
Source organism: Lithobates sylvaticus (assembly GCA_028564925.1). Taxonomy (NCBI): domain Eukaryota; kingdom Metazoa; phylum Chordata; class Amphibia; order Anura; family Ranidae; genus Lithobates; species Lithobates sylvaticus. The sequence continues at coordinate 677,892,166 of CM053026.1, read as the reverse complement.
CCATAAGCCTAAATAACCATAAAATGTTTTGAAATATGTACTCACTCTGTAGATTATTTAACCTTCGAAGCATTTTTGTTGTAATCTGTAAAAATATGGTGCTAAGTGATTATTAAAGAGGGTTCGGTATTAGAATGAAATTCAGATGATAAAGACTAAAATGCTTTCTTTGCTGATTTTAGAACGACATTGTTTCTTGTTCATTGGAGGCATGGCCCTCATTTTTATGGACATCCATAGGTTTTTTTGAAATGACTGGTAACATATATATAAAAAAAAAACCCTCAGTAATAAATGTAATGTAATACGTATAGCAATTTACCAAAGCCTGCCTTTGTTTTGCGTGCACGGTTTAGAAGATAAAGGTTTTGATCTCATATCATTTACAGAAGCCAGAATTCAGCCCTGAATTAAGCATAAAGCAATTGCTTGACATGCTTAGGGCACCAAAAGAAGGGGGGCACCTCACAGTTTTTTTCCCTAGCAATCATCATTTTAACTGTTTCATTGCGACTGCGGCAGAAATTTTAGATTGTCCTTATCCTTGTCCTATTCTTTAACCTGCTTTTTTTTTTAAAAAAAAATTGTTTTTGGCCTAATGTTTAAAAGTTTGATTTGAAAGCTCATGCATACTGCTGCTTTGCAGTAATGTGTGGCAATGCAGAATGTGGATAAATTAATTCTGAATGGCACCTAAAAGCACCTTGCTGGCAGACATGCATTGCAGTGCCCTGCCAGAATTGCTACCTTTTCTGTCCCACTTTTGATCTATGCTGACAACTAATGTTAGTTCAGTGATGCAGCACCTTGTTGTGTAGATTTGGTATCACCCTCTGTTCTCCACTCTTGTTCAGTACTAGGTAGTGCAGTCTTAGTAAGACTCTCCATTATTCTGTGTTCCCTCCGTTAGTCTCAAATCTTTATAGCAGACACTAAACAGGGAAGATCATCGTCTTTTAGTATTTCAAGAGACTGAAAAAACATCCTTATACTGTACTCTGAGAAGTAAAATTGTGCTGGATTCAATTTCTGTGTCTTCTTTATTTTATTTATTACAGGTACTTATATAGCGCTGTCAATTTCCGCAGCGCTATACATATATTATTACACATTCACATCAGTCCCTGCCCTCAAGGAGCTTACGCTCAAAGGTATTTCTTGGAGAATTAAGCCGACTGTGGATTTTCCCGAGTCAGCAGGTGACTGTACTGTCTGGACAGATCAAGATCTATGGAGGTATGTCAATGCATAATAGCCGCATTTGAAACAGAACCCTACATACATCTTTTTGGTGTTTCACCAGCACTGCAATAGTATGCATGGGCACAGAGAACACCAGATCTTATTTTGTCTTGTAACCTTTGGGAGGGTAATTAAAAATAGGTTTCAGTACATTTTTGTATTGTAGCGCCGGTACTTTTTATAAGTACGTGCTATGCATTTAAATTTAGTTTTTGCTCAAGACTATAGCTGAGTCTTGGGGTTAATTGTACTAGGTTATGCTTTGGCATCAGTTTGGCTGGGCTGTATTGAGGGTCTGCCTGATCATAGGTGGGGTGCACCTGTGAACAGGCCTCAGAACGCAGTCTGGTTGGACGCATTGGGTACCAATCTCTGCTCGGAGCCAATCAGTGGGTGCCTTTGTCCCGCTGTGTATTCCGGGAGGGGGTACTTAAGGTGCTGAAGTCATGTGGTTCTGGGTTCTGGCCTGGGCTTCGGGCCTGGGTTCCGTCCGGTCCAGGAGTGTCTGCTGACTCCATGGTCCTGGTCCTCCTGACCAGCCCCCGAAGCCCTCATGGTCTGGGGTGGGGATCCATCCGTTTCTGAGCCTCGGAACTGGCTAGTTCGAGGCACAGTAACTGAAGGAGGATTCTGAAGTGTTCCGGTGCCGTCTCAGGATTGGAGAGGCCCAGCAACTCAGAGGAGGGCCACGCATGAGGTTGGCTGCTCGGTAAGAGCCTGGAAGCTAAGCTGTATGGACACTAAGTGAATCCGCATTTCTTACGGTATTGCCGGGTCAGCTGCGAGATACTGGTACTGTAAGAAAAGTTCCTAACCTATCCTTCAGTTGCAACCAAGTTCCACTTTGTGTTCATCTAAAGTTTCACAACCGAGTCTGTGGCAGAGACTTCTGCTAAGCTAAGAATCACTTGTTGGCTGCTAGATCTACAAACAAGGATTTATACAACAGTTGAGTTATCCAGTTGCGAGTGGCTACTCTCTGGTTCATCTACAGAGAGACATTTATTTAAGTGTCAGCAAGTTCCAAGTGCCTGAGCTTCTATACCCTTACCCTCTATTCCCAACTGAGAGAATGTGTTCTGTTTCAACATTTTACGCAAATAAAAATCCTAAAAAGGAATTCAAGTGTCATTCTCCGCAGTTACTGGGTACTAACCCTGGGAACCCCTAGACAAGAACGACGAGCTACAAGACGGAGGAGGTAGTCGGTAAGCCCCCCTTGGGGTTATGGCACTACAGTATTTTCCCCTTTTGATATGCAAAAATGCACAAAAAGTGTTATAAATGTGTATTTCTTGTGCCCTGGCAATGTACATAAATGATCTGATCACGTAGCTTACAGCTATGTAATGTTAAATAAATAAACGTTATAATTAATTTAGATGTGGTCTAGTCTGAAAACTGAATTTTTAATCTTTTATTTCATCTTTACCATTTATTGAATCTTAATATCTTGTCAGAGGCATGATGCCTGTCAGAGAGATCATGCTATCTGCTTTATATTCGCAGCTACTTTGTAACCCTACAAGTCAACAAAAAAGAGAAAAGAGTGATGGGTTCATGTTTCTTTAACTTTAGTCTTCTGACTCCATTGAACACAACATCTCTTGAACATACTTTCCTCTATACGAGTATTTCATTTGTTAGGATTTGTCAAAGAGATGGGCAGAAGAGGGGTACAAAATAAACAACTATCTGAGCTTATACATTTTGATGCTTGGTGCTTCCCTAGGCTGTAGCCCATGATTATTAACATGGTAAAGACAGCCCTGTCTACATGTATTCAACCTAATCTGACTAGATGTCCATGGTTTCTGGGGATAGTTCCTGGTTGCAAAGTGTCTCTGGATATGTCCCTGTATTAAAATGTAGTCCCTTGACCGGCTTTGGCCTGAATGCTTGTAAACATACTGAAATCAATGCCAGGAAAGAGAACGGATAAGAGGGGATGGGTGAGAGCTGAGGTGGATTGACTCATGTGAGTAAAAAGTAACCCTTTCTGGTACATTTGGAACATCAGTCTTTCATCTGCCCTTCTCTTCAGCCCCAATCCACCCTCTATCTGTACCTCTCTTATGATCTATCCACCTACCTCCTCATACCTGACCTGTCCGCCTACTTCCTCATACCTGACCTACCCACCTTCCTCTTCATATCTGACCCATCCATCCACCTCCTCATACCTGACCTGTCCTTGTAGCTCCACCTACCTGACCTATCCATAATGGGCCCCAAGGAGGCCACAACTCATCAATACAGCCCCCAACCTCTCCTGTGTGACTATTGTCACAATATTGTGCCTGTTTATTGCTCATGTATTGTCATGATTACCCATTTGCTTTCCAACAATTTCAACATACGTGACCTAAAGAAGAAAAAAGAATTGGGTGGTCGTGGTGTCAGTATCAAGGAACTTATTATCATATGCAGCACATTTCCTAAAGCTGTTGAGTGCAATTCGGGGAAGAAGAAGGGGAATTTGTGCTCCAGGAGTTTGTGAGGTGGTTTTGTCATGGTCAGTGGGAGTTAAAATGTCAGGAGGTGAGGGGGGTTTGCTTGAGAGCCCACTCTGCACTCAACGTGGTTGTAAACACTTTTTTGTGACTTCTACCTATAGGTAAGCCTAGAATATTTCACTTGTAGTCCACCGATAAAGTGAACAGCGTATGCGCGGGGAAGAAACAAAATTCCGTGCCGTTTCTTCCCTAGCGTGTGCCATTACTGTGTGCATGTGCGGGAGAGATGAATCACAGAGCCGGAGTCCGCGGCCCGGAAGGAAGAGGGGCTTGAAGATGGACGCTGCCCACACAGGGGACATCGCTGGATTCTTTTGCAGGTAAGTGTCACATAATGGACTAGTATGCGATGCATACTAGTCCATTATGCTTTTAATTTTTAGGCTATACAGGGAGCAAAAGAGGAAGTAAAACCCATCAGGGTTTACTTCCTCTTTAAAGTGAAGGTAAAGGCCGGATTTTTTAAAATTAAAATAACAAACATGGTATACTTACCTGCACAATGGTTTTGCGCAGAGCGGCCTGAACCTCCTCTTATGGGCCCCCCCTGCTGGTGCTCTTGGCTCCTTCTCTTCTCTATGTGCTCCCAAAGCAAGCTGCTTGCTATGGGGGCACACCTGCAAGTTTCCATTGACACACAGTGCGGCTTGGCCCCACCCCTGCTTCCTCCTCACTGCATTTTAGTGACAGCAGTGGAAGCCAATGGAGCCCACTGATACCTGAATCCCCAGTGAAAAGAGGAAGAGATGGAAGAGAAGACCTGAAGCTGGTACAGTGCTGGATCTCTGACGGGCTCAGGAACGTGTTTAGAAGGGGAGGGGAAAATAGTGGGGTGTTTTTTCCCTTAATGTAGGGAACACTGGCAGGTAACACAGGGCCGACAGTAGTCAACTATGTCAGCAAGCATGGTAGGCCAGTAGAAGTTGTGCATCAATTGTGCCCTGATCTTAGTGATCACCCAGGTGCCCTGCTAGGCAAGTTCATAAACCACTTTCAGCAACTGTCCCTGAATTGCCTAGGTGCAACAAGCTGTCTCCTACCTGTCACGTCTCTACTTATCATGTCAGTCTCGTTCCCCACTTTGGGCAAACCCTCCCTGTACAGTTTCCCTTGGTGCCAGTAAACCGTTTGTTTGTCATTCTCTGCAGGGGGGGCAATCAGCTAAACTCCTCAGCTGCACCAAGGCTTGGCACTTCTGCAGTGCTGTCTCTAAGGTGGAAGTAGAATTCGTAGCCAGCTGTCCTGTGGCAAACAAAGACAACTGCTGAGGCTCACCAGAGGGGGAATCCACTGGGTCAGAACAAGGAGAGGGCACAAAGACCTCCTCCTCCTGCTGTTCTGTGACTAGAGCCCGCACCTATGCTGCCTTTGCAGAGCTGCTAGTGACCACCAATATTGGCAATGCATCATCATCATATTCAACTTTTACATTTGTAGCATCCTTGGAACATAAGTCTGTTACCTTCACAATCACAGAGGGGGGTCTTCTCTCCTTCATTAGGAGAAGGAGACTTTTGTACTTCGGCTCCACCCCCCATCCCTCTGCCCATCCACAGGTTGGCCAGATATTAAACCCACATCTATACACAATACCTTGGAAGGTCCAGAGGGTCCATGGGTGTGTTTTTATCAGCAGGTGCGTAATATGAGACAAATGTCCCTAAAATTGTCACCCAACAACACAGGTTATAAGGGAATTGGTCCCCCCCTCCCCAACTCTGGTGAGGGTAAGAAACTTCTCCAGGATGATATCCTTTTGTTCTATCAGCTCTGGTCTGACTAGTGTGGCTTTAGCTCCTGTGTCATGGAAACTAGTTACGTCTGGTTGCCTACAATGATTGGCTGCAAGTTGAACTTGATTCCCCAGGGTTTCCCATTGATGAACAGCACAGAGGAAGGGTTGCTAGCTGGCTCTCCAGGTGATGTTTTATTCTGCTCAGGGCACTGCATTCTGAGATGTCCAGGTTTTCCACAGTTGTAACATCTGTGGTTGTCAGTCAAGGTTGGCTTGGCACCAGAAACTGCAGGTGCCGGCCACTGAGGAACTTAGCTTGGAGGTGTAGAAGGGGTTTCTATGGGTGATTTCCCTCCTTCCCAGTAATTCGGAGGAGCCTTGTCATGGTCAAATACCTGAGTGTTGATATAGGCATCTGCCAGTTTGGTTGCTGCTTTGGCAGATGCTGGTCCCCTCTCCAACACAAACTGTCTGACGTCTACAGGACAGATGTGTAAGAGCTGATCCCCGACCATGAAATCCTCCAGGGACTCGGAGGAATCTGCTTTCAAGTCTCTGGTACACTGCCAGAATGTGGTGCGTAGGTGACTTTCCACATCCGTGTGTGCGTCCCCAGGCACATTTTGCAAGGACCTAAATCGCTTCTGGTACACTTCCGGGGTTAACCTATACTTTCAGATGCTTGGGGTAGATGGTACTGATGACATGTTTTTTCAAACAATAGTAGGTAAATATCTATGTCGCTTTACTTTTCCATTACTGGAAATTTGGCAGCCTGGCTCGCAGGCAGAGAGGAGTCCCTGTGCTCTAGAGATCCAATGTTTTGAGACTGTCTTTACTGCGGGTGCCTAGCCATCTCCAGTTCAAGAAGGCGATCAGCCTTCCTTTGTGCAGCCTCTCTCTCAGCCGCAGCTTGGTGCTCAAAGAACTGCAATTATGCCAGTGGGTCAGTCTCCATGATGCTTTCAGGGCTTCCTGCATCTGAGGAGAGTCTGTTGGTTACAGGTAATCTGGTGCTGGCCTGCTCATGTTGTGGCTTAGAGGTGACATTAAGTGATTCTTTGTTTACCCATCCTGTGAGGCCGTTTCTGAACCATTGGGCTCTGAGATAATAGGAACCCTTTTGGTTCCAGGTTACCCAGGGTTCTGGTCTGCTCAGATATCATCCTCCTTTTTTTTTTTGGTCCACGGAGCGAGAGAAGAAGCTGAATGGACTTTGTGGGACATTTTTATTTTTTTAATTTTTTAATAAAGCACTTGTCCCAAGCCGTGTCTTGTCATTTTTACCATTTTGACACTTTTTTTTTGTGAAATGGTACCCCGTTACCATTTCACACAGGGGGAGGCCATGATCTGGGGGTCCCCTTCCAGATTCCGATATGCCCCCTGCCCGCAGACCCCCACAACCACCGGGCAAGGGTTGTGGGGATGAGGCCCTTGTCTCCATCAACATGGGGACAAGGTGCTTTGGGGGGCTACACCAAAGCACCCTCCCCATGTTGGGGTGTTGGGGGCATGTGGCCTGGTACGGTTCAGGAGGGGGGGCGCTCTCGCCCCCTCTTTTCCTGCAGCCTGCCAGGTTGCATGCTCAGATAAGGGTCTAGTATGGATTTTTGGGGGGACCCCCACACCATTTTGTAAAAATGTTTTGGCTCGGGGCTCCTCTTAAAATCCATACCAGACCTGAAGGGTCTGGTATGGATTTTGAGGGGGACCCCCACGCCATTTTTAAAAAAAAAATTGGCACGGGGTTCCCCTTAATATCCATACCAGACCTGAAGGGCCTGGTATGGAATTTGGGGGACCCCCACGCATTTTTTTTTAAACTTTGGTTCGGGGTTCCCCTTATTATTCATACCAGACCCAAAGGGCCTGGTAATGGACTGTGGGGGAATCCCATGCCGTTTTTTTTCAATGACTTTTATGTGTATTGCCATGACCGACAATTCATTACAGCCGCAAGTAGTTTTAAATGACTTTTTTTCCTTTAGAGATATCATTTTGTGCAGAGACTGCACAAAATTCTTTTGATCAATCAAAATTCCGGTGACGTCACGGACATCGATGTCACCGGAGTCCGGTGATGTTGAAGTTCTGATTGAACGTAACGCGTTATGGGGGTGGAGCTACGCATGACGTCCCCCGCTGCTGCCCTACAGAACTAACACGATTGTCGGCTTTACATGCTGGGTTTTTATCATCTTTATGTGAGTAGTTTGTGTTTGAACACAAAAATGTAATCTTATACTTAAGCGGTGAGCACTTAGATCTTTTCTTTCTACCCATGACCTGGCGTCCTAGCTGAGATCTAAGGAGACGTGAGAGAAGTTTATGGTCCGTGTTAGCCCTTTTTATACCAGCTTGCATGACCACCTGTTTGCACAGGGGTCCATGCCATGAGGTGAGAGTGATTAGTTAGACCGGAGGTGGAGGGATTGTCAAGCTATTTGTGTGAACTGTGAAGTTAAGTCATGGATTGTGGACTAGTGTCGGGTGATTGTATATAGTGTATACCCCATTTACCATTGACTAATGCAGAGTTGCAATGCAAGAAGATCAGCTAAAAGTAGTTGGATCTGTATGTGTGTTATAATTAATCGAAATTAGTCGATTAATCGATTAAATAAAAAATTGAACACGAAAATTTTAATCAGTAACAGCCCTAAATATATATATATATATATATATATATATATATATATATATACAGTATCTCACAAAAGTACAATGTAAAATAGTGTGTACAGCTTGTATAACAGTATAACAGTGTAAATTTGCTGTGCCCTCAAAATAACTCAACACAGCCATTAATGTCTAAACCACTGGCAACAAAAGTGAGTACACCCCTAAGTGAAAATGTCCAAATTGGGCCCAATTAGCCATTTTCCCTCCCCAGTGTCATGTGACTCATTAGTGTTACAAGGTCTCTGGTGTGAATGGGGAGCAGGTGTGTTAAATCTGGTGTTATCGCTCTCACGCTCTCATACTGGTCACTGGAAGTTCAACATGGCACCTCATGGCAAAGAACTCTCTGAGGATCTGAAAAAAAAGAATTGTTGCTCTACATAAAGATGGCCTAGGCTATAAGAAGATTGCCAAGACCCTGAAACTGAGCTTCAGCACAGTGGCCAAGGCCATACAGCGGTTTAACAGGACAGGTTCTACTCAGAACCAGGGCCGGACTGGGAATAAAATCCAGCCCTGGAAAAAATTTCACACCAGCCCCACAGTGTTATTATACCAGCGCAACATCATAACGTCATTATTTCCTGGTTCATGAAAGGGAAAACCATACATTTTAAAGCACATTTGAAGAGTGTATTATATATAGATAAGACAGATATGAAATCACATAGGGCTTTATAAAATATATATAGAGAGAGTGCTGGGGGGGAGCCAAAAAGAACAGGGGTGGAGAGCACTGGGGTGGGGGCTGGAGAGCACCGGGGGCAGAAAGAACAGGGGTGGAGAGCACTGGGGGCAGAAAGAACAGGGGTGGGAAGCACGGGGGGCTGGACAGCACTGTGGGGGGTGGGGAGTACTGGAGTGGGAGCTGGAGAGCACCGGGGGCAGAAAGAACAGGGGTGGGGAGCATGGGGGGGCTGGACAGCACTGTGGGGGGGCTGGACAGCACCGGGGGCAGAAAGAACAGGGGTGGAGAGCACTGGGGTGGGGGCTGGAGAGCACCGGGGGTAGAAAGAACAGGGGTGGGAAGCACGGGGGGCTAGAGAGCACTGTGGGGGGTGGAGAGCACTGGGGTGGGAGCTGGAGAGCACCGGGGTCAGAAAGAACAGGGGTGGGGAGCACGGAGGGGCTGGACAGCACTGTGGGGGGGCTGGACAGCACCGGGGGCAGAAAGAACAGGGGTGGGGAGCACGGGGGGCTGGGGAGTATGGGGGGGCTGAACAGCACTGTGGGGGGTGGAGAGCACTGGGGTGGGGTCTGGAGACTGATGGGGAGAGCTAGAGAGCACTGAGGGGGGTGGGGAGCCCCGGGCGGGGGGCTGGAGAGCACTGTGGGGGGTAGGAAGCAGGGGGGGGGGCTGGAGAAGGATGGGGAGAGCTGGAGAGAGGGGGAGGCAGAAAGAACAAGGATTGAGAGAACTGTGGGGGGGGGGGGGCTGGAGAGTGTGGTGGGGGAGGAGAGCACTGGGGGGGAGCACAAGGAGAAGGGGGGGCAGTAAAAGAATTTGGATAGGAGGAGAAGCAGTGGGGCTGCATATAGAGGAAATGAGCTTTCTATATTCCTCCATGCAGCCGCTGAATGCTTGATTCTCCTTCTCTCCCTCCTCCAAGCATTGAGCGGCTGCATGGAGGAATATAGAAAGATAATCTCCTCTATATGCCGCCCCCCTGCCGATCCCCCTATTCAGGCACACATTTAGGGCTGTACTCACAGGCATCTCTCTTCCTGTGATCACGGCGCTGGCCGGGTCTGTGGTCTGCGGCCGCACACCGCGCTGTAACACGGTCCCGCCCCCGTAGACCGGCTCGTGTGATAGGTGAAACACTGATTCTATCTACTATCACATGAGCCGGTCTAGGGGGGCGGGACCGCGTTACAGCGCGGTGCGCGGCCGCAGAGCACAGACCCGGCCAGCGCCGTGATCAAAGGAGCAGGAGAGAGGGGATTCAGGGGAGCACTGCAGCCGCAAAGCGGCCCCAGGGCAGGCAGCCTACCGGGAAGTATCCCGGTATCCCGTAGTGCTGCCAGCATTGCTGCAGAGATTGAAGGGGTGGGGGGTCAGCCTGTCAGTGCTCAGACCATACGCCACACACTGAATCAAATTGGTCTGCATGGCTGTCGTCCCCAAAAGTAAAACTCTTCTAAATATGATGTACAAGAAATTATTTGCTGAAAATAAGGACTAAGGACATGGATTACCGAAACCATGTCCTGTGATCTGATGAGACCAAGATAAACTTATTTGATTCAGATGGTGTCAAGCATGTGTGGGGTGGCAACCAGGTGAGGAGTACAAAGCCAAGTGTGTCTTGCCTACAGTCAAGCATGGTGGTGGGAGTGTCATGGTCTGGGGCTGCAGAAGTGCTGCCGGCACTGGGGTACAGTTTATTGAGGAAACCATGCATGCCAACATGTACTGTGACATACTGAAGCAGAGCATGATCCCCTCACTTTGGAGACTGGTCCACAGGGCAGGATTCCAACATGATAACGACCCCAAACACACCACTGCAATGCTAAAGAAGCTGAGGGTAAAGGTGATGGACTGGCCAAGCATGTCTTCAGACCCTAAACCCTATTGAGCATCTGTGGGGAATCCTCAAAAGGAAACTGGAGGAGCGCAAAGTCTCTAACATTCAACAGCTCCGCAATGTCGTCATGGAGGAGTGGAAGAGGACTCCAGTGGCAACCTGTAAAGCTCTGGTGAACTCCTTACCCAAGAGGGTTAAGGCAGTTCTGGAAAATAATGGTGGCCACACAAAATATTGACAATTTGGACCCAATCTGGAAATTTTCACTTAGGGGTGTACTCACTTTTGTTGCCAGCGGTTTAGACATTAATGGCTGTGTGTTGAGTTATTTTGAGGGGACAGTGCATTTACACCGTTATACAAGCTGTACACTCACTACTTTACATTGTAGCAAAGTGTTATTTCTTCAGTGTTGTCACATGAAAAGATATAATAAACTATTTACAAAAATGTGAGGGGTGTACTCTTTTGTGAGATACTGTATATATATATATATATATATATATATATATATATATATATATATATATTTTGTGGCCCCTGATGAATCCCAGAGCGCCGCTCAGGACTAAGGATAAGCTTGTACGTGTTATTTGTATATACCGTATTTATCGCTTTAGGATGGAAGTTTCAGGAAAAAAATAACATTTTTAAAGAACTGTGAAGCAAAATAAGGGTCAGTGCCCATCAATGAGACATAATCAGTGCCCATCCGCAGCCACATCATTGCCATGAATGCTGCCTCACCATTGCCATGAATGCAGCCTGACCATTGCCATGAATGCAGCCTTACCATTGCCATGAATGCCACCTCAAATGCAGCCTCACCATTGCCATGAATGCAGCCTTGCCATTTCCATGAATGCAGCCTTGCCATTGCCATGAATGCAGCCTCACCATTGCAATGACTGCAGCCTTACCATTGACATGAATGCAGCCTAACCATTGCATGAATGCAGACTCACCATTGCCATGAATGCAGCCTCACCATTGCATGAATGCAGCCTCACCTTTGCTATCAATGCAGCCTGATGATGCCCATCTGCAGCCTAAAAAGGGACAAGGAGGGGGGCGGGACGAGCACCAACAGATTACATACAGGAGAATCTCCTGTTTTATTGGCAGCCTCTTTATTACAAAGTTCCGCCTCCTATGATAGACAGAATGCCTAGGCTAAAGGAATTTATGACCAAGTATCTGTTTATTTTCCAGACTGTTCATGCCTGCAATGCAAAGGTGATGGTTTTATTAGGGTTTCTGGACCTAAGTGTGTATTGGTTAATGGAAAGGGTTTTTTTGTCCAATCAGTGGGCTGATAAAAGGGTTCTGGCATCAATTAACAGTTTGTGTATTCCATGAACTGAAGGAGAAGGGAGAGTGCAAAGTCACTGTGGCTATGCCTCTTCTTCTGACAAAATGGCTGGGATAAGCTGAGACATGAACAAAATGAATTTTGCATACAGCTTTTCATGTGCCCAATGTGCACAACCATTACAGCTCTGTGTCTCATGCCGCGTACACACGATCGGAATTCCGGCCAGAAAAAGACCGATGAGAGCTTTTCATTGGAAAATGCGACCGTGTGTAGGCTCCATCGGAATTTTGCTGGCCGAATTTCCGAAAGCAAAGAATTGAGAGCATATTCTCAATTTCTCCAACGGAAAAGGTTTCTATCGGAAATTCCGATCGTCTTTAGCAATTCTGATGTGCACAATTCCTACGCATGCTCGGAAACAATTCGACGCATGCTTGGAAGCATTGAACTCGGCTCGTTGTAGTGTTGTACGTCACCGTGTTTTTGACGGTCGGATTTTGGTGTGACCGTGTGTAGGCAAGGCAGTTTGAGCGGAATTCCGTCGGAATTCCATCGGGAAAACCATCAGAGCTTTTTCCGACGAGAATTCCGATCGTGTGTACGCAGCATTAGAGTTACTTAGCGTATTTATACAGACTCCCAGCTACCATCTGGGCGACCCTCCCCAAGGATTGGCCAGGGTAGGCCAATTTAGTTGCTGATTAGACTCTTCCTGACAATTATTTTCCAGAGCATTCTGAACAAATCAGGGGGAAGCAGTCAATCCTGCAACTACTGAAACATAGAACAGACCAAACAATCAACACAGCCACACTGGTTACAGTGAGACAAAACTAAATTTACCTAATTCTAGCACCTATCTCGGAGGGTTCTACATTTAAAACATACCCTAGCAATTTCAGAAGTGAAGAAAGCCTCAAGAGGTCAAACACTGTTGGCAAACTGTTTTGGATTTATGTGAAATAAGCAACTCCGGGTATAAAATGATATTAAAATGCTCATATAGAGCGAGTGTAGGCAGCTATAATGGAAGCTGTGTTTCTGAACTCCTCCCTTGCCCTATTCTCATTTCTTTACATTGGGAGCTTTACAGTAGGCACGCGACAATATATGGCCAGGTTTATAGTTGCCATCTGCTCAGTGAAAAGCAGCTCTGTAGTGAGAAAATTTCGAAGCAGATGTACCATTTAGAAACAGTTGATGTCCTCTACAATTTAAACATAATCTAATATAACCATTTTCCAGGTTTTAGGAAAGGTGAACCCTTAAATATGTTCGGTCTCGGAGGAGTACTTTAACATTAAGTGCAATCTCGCAGAATCTATGTGTGAGAAGATGTCATATTTTAGGTAATAATCCATTCCTGGAGATTAGCAAAGTGTTATTTTCCCGGCTCCTGTATGTATAATACAAGTCTGTTTACAGAGGATGCTGTCTGCCTGTTCTTGTTACACAGATACTGTTATCTTCTAAAAGAATCACAGTATGTTACACATTCCTCTGTGAACGGAAATTAGCACGTCTTTAATAATCTGTTAAAAACCTCTCCTTCAATTTGAACATTTGCCAGAACGTTGACATTATCCACCATTATATCATGGTGAGGCCGACCATGCTGAGAGATTACTGGAAAGGCAAATTCTTTCCATTTAAGGAGTGCAATATGAAGTGAAAATCCAGCCTAATAGTGAGAACAGCTAACATGGTCACCCTGCCCAAAGTTTCTGAAATGTGATTTGAAGAAGTATGGCCGATGCCACTGCTGATCCCATCTTGATGTCACGCTGACCCATCGCTTTCTGAATGCAGATTAGGATCTTGAATAGTGATTAGAACACTTGTTCTGTGTCAGTGTCTCAGAAAGTAATGAAACCAGGGGCAGCCAGAAAACAAGTATTTATAGGAGGTTAACAATGGGTGTCTGAACCTTTAGTTCAGTTTTAAAGCGGATCTTCACCCTCCAGGCAATCTTCACTGCTATCCACCCCTCCTCTTCTCCTCTCCCGAAAGAGTACTCTGTTTTTATTTATTTATTTTACCATTTTTTTAAAGAAGAAAAAGTCCTGGTCGCTCCCACGTGCACGTCATTCGCCATATCACATATCCCAGGAGGCATTGGGGTTGATTTACTAAAGGCTAATAGACTGTACACCTTGCAAAGTGCAGTTACACTCTGCAGTTGCTACAGGGCTTAGTAAATGATAGAGCTTCAGTTTGCAAAGAATACCCAATCATGTGCAAGGAGAGTAAAAAAGAAAAAAAAACAGCATTTTTGCTTGCACATGATTGGATGATGGAAGTCAGCAGAGTTTTTCCTTATTTATTAAGCTCTGGAGCAATTGCACTTGCAGAGTGCAACTGCACTTTGCAACGTGCACAATCTGTTTGCCTTTAGTATGTCAATCCTATTGTCCTTCATTCAGTAAAGGAGGAGGAGGGCTAGCAGAGTACCACCGGAAGGCCAGGTGACTGAACCCATAAAAGGCAGTGCCTATGACGTGATATGATGATGTCACAGAAAAACATGGCGGCACAGGACTGAGCGGTGGGACAGTGCTGGAACCGCTGGGTGGGTAAGTATCTGAATCGTACAGAAGACAACAGGGTTAAAGAGGAGCCCCAGTCACAAAAACTGTAGCTGCTGACTTTTAATAAACAGACACTCACCTGTCCCAGAATCCAGCAATGTGCTCACCCAATCCGTTCTTTCCATCGGTCCTTGGCACTGGCATCTCAACTGTAGGCACCCAGCTGTGACAACTTGTGGCTTCACGACCAGCTGTAGACTGTGCATGCGTGAGCCGTGCTACACTTTATGAATGGTGCCCCAGTCTTCTGGGACCTGTCCCAGAAGACTGCGGGGAGGGAGGGGAGAGGAGAACTTCCTAGGCAAGAAATGCCTTGGCAATCTGAGAAGAAGTGTCAGCGGGTACCTGTCAAAACTAGGCACCCACCCCCCCCCCCCCCCCCAAAAAAAAAGCATGCCAAGGAGGCATTAATGCAGAACTTCCCTTTTTGGGTGAATCTCTGCTGTAAGAAAAAAAAAAGGGAGGGGCGCATGAACATCCGCTATAAATATTTCATTAAGGGCCAATTCACATTTTCATAAATAGTGCGATTAGCAGCCTATTCAAATGGATGGGCTGCTAAATCACATTGCAGGGGAGCACACAGGTGTCGCCTAAATGAACAATTCCACAGCCGTGAATCAAATCTGTGACATTTGTACAGCCCTATCAGGCTGTAACGTTAGAATTTGGAAGGGTGGCAAGGTGGTGGTAAATGGATATCTCCATTCCCAGTTGATGCTTTTTACAAGGAAACCGGTCGGTAGGAGAGCTGTCCGTGACGTCACCACACACCAGCAGGCAATGTGAATGACATTTTTTGCTGCTGAGTGATTTTTTATATTATCTTTTTAAATGTGCTTGGAAAAGTTTTTATCGTTGGAATAAACTCCTAAAGAATTTACCGCACATGAGTTCCCCTCTGTATCTTCTCCTTTTATAAAACCTGAATGGAATCTCTGAGCTGAGCTGATAAAATAAAGAACCGCTTTATTTTTTGCTAAAACACTCTATGGAAATAGTTGTGTAACAAGACCGTGAGAGACCTGTGGCCAACCATCCAGGAAAACAACCCCGTGATTGAGGAGAAACACAGGCAGGTGTGCATACAGATCACCGGAGAGCTGGAGACCAGAAGCTGATTCCTTCAGTCACTCTTGCGAGAACAACTCCCGTAATTAGAAGTCCATCAGATCTGGTAAGAAGCCATCTGGCTGCTTGCTTTGTCCCCCGCAAGGATCTTTGTGCAATATCTGATATACCTGTGTACGATGAATATGATACGGCCACAGAGTCTGTAGGATCACACCAACTGTTTTCATCTCCCCGCTCTGGAATTTTTTTCTATATACATATATATTAGGGAAATTAAAGATTATTAAAGATAATTAAAGATAAAGAAATTCCTCAATTAATCGTAAATTTTTTTGATCGGTACTCACCTCTCCGCTGTCTCTCGGGTCTTCAGGGAGTTCCATCGGAGAGACTCCTCCCCCTTCCCCAAGTGCCTCCGTCTGCTAACGAAGGAAAGGGGGGAGGAGTCCGGTGACGTTGAAGTTCTGATTTAAAGTAACACGTACGGGGGAGGGGCTACGCATGACTTCACTTGCTGCTGCCCTACGGAACTAACACGATTGTTGGCTTTAGATGCTGTGTTTTTATCATCTTTATGTGAGAAGTTTGTGTTTGAACACAAAAATTTAATCTTATACATAGATCTCTAGAACTTAGAACTTAGATGTTTTCTTTCTACCCATGACCTAGCGTCCTTGCTGAGATCTAAGGAGACGTGAGAGAAGTTTATGGTCCGTGTTAACCCTTTTGATACCTGCTTGCATGACCACCTGTTTGCACAGGGGTCCATGCCATAAGGTGAGAGTGATTAGTTAGACCGGAGGTGGAGGGATTGTCACGCTACTGTGGAAAAAAAAAAAAAGTAGCTAAAAGTAGTTGGATCTGTATGTGCGTTATAATTAATCAAAATTAGTCGATTAATCGATAAAAATAAAAAAAACTATTAATCGAACACGAAAATGTTAATCAGTAACAGCCCTAATATATATATATATATATATATATATATATTTTTTTTTTGTATGTTTTTGGCTTTTTTTTGAGGTTTTATTATCATATAATGCACTTGTGTGTTGAATTGTTGATCATCTATTTTTGTTTGTAGGTTGGTGTGTTTTAGGAATTTTCTCACTGTCATCATTTCATATGCAACATATATGACTCACTTTTACTTATTTATTTTTTTTGATTTTTTTTTCACATAGTCCCTTCAATTTTATATAGATTTTTTGAATTTTTACACATAAATCATTTTTTGCATTTTTATCACAATTTTTACAAAATTACATTAATTATTTTAAGGGTGTTTTTACACACACATGTTCACTATTTGAATTTGCACAACTTTTTGTGTTTAGTAAGGGGATGGTAAAACCCAGCTCAGCCGCCTGTTTTTATCACCCCCTGGTCGCCCATGTGAAAGGGCCCTAAGTGTTACATTGGTTAGCATTTCACACTCCGGTTTGTCATTTTGTCTGTTGCTTTATAAAGAGAAACCTAATCAATTGCTATTATTATCTAAAATGGTCATGTTAGACAACCCCGGCCTTTCATTAAAATTTCTGCATTATTATTATTTTATTAACGTGCCTACAGCTGTCGGGACATGCGCAGCCAATTGAATTTTGGCTCACTCCTGTGTGCATCCAGTTTGTAACCCGATGCCCTGCCACCATGACATCACAGAATGCATGAACTCCCATCCATGACATCACAGAATGCATGAACTCCCATCTATGACATCACAGAATGCATGAACTTCCATTTGATGAATTTCATGGTTCCGTCCTACACTACCTTCCCATATACCTGCCAAATCAGATGCTGAATGTTATCTTTATGATGCAGGTTTGCAAACATCTAATAGCTTGCTACAGAAAACATTTCAAATAACTTTTCTTCTAGACATTTTTCATACAATACCCTGAGTAAGCAACAATTCTGCTTCCTGGTAATAAAACATTTGCATTTTTCACATTACTAAATGTGATTTTCTACGAATCCATCCTACATTTCTTGTATTATATTCCATGAAATAGTTTTATACACGGACAGTCTCTGCCTTGGCAATCGCTCATTAAAGCGGTGACTTTGTTTACACTCTTACTGTGTATATTAAAATTTTTGGTTCTACATAATTCTAAAGCTTTGTCAACAGATAAAGGATTCTTGCAGGGCTGTAAACAGAGAAAGACAAACTAATTGGCAGGACGGAATAACATTACTCCTTTCAGAAATACTAATTAGCCTCTTCTGTGATACCAGCGGATCAATAACGACTAAGCTATATGGACGATTTTAATCTTGTGCTACTAAGCGATTTAACCTCTTGTTGGCAATTCCTTTGTGCAATACTCTGAAATCAATGAATGATGAAAAAGATAGTTAAGAGGTAGAATACACCTGTCACTACCTCCAAGTGAAGACTAGGTATCCTCAGATCTTGACTGGTGTCACTTAGGTGAGAATTGAACACTAGAGGTTGTCCCTGTAGCTGTCTAAGCCTAGGTTTCTTGTCTACAGTATATCCTCCAACTTGAAGGTGGCACTGTGCTGTTTCTTCAGACTTGTAGGAGCCCATTGAGGACTAATTGTCCCCTGCCATGTCAGATTTCTGAATAGCTTTGCTCTAGAAGTATTAGGCTCTGTAGTATCATTTGCGTTGTTTTGTTTTATTTATTGGGGAATATAACTTGGTTGGGGGAAAGGAAATACGGGATGCCCATAGAACAATTGCTTTGGCATCATATTTAAGAATTGGAACGAAAGGTTGAGCCGTGAAGTACTGATGTACACATAATATCTACAGGCACTTCCCCTGCATAACACCATGCAGACTATTTCTCCTCCTCTGCGTATCTTCTGCAGACTGTTGCTCCCAGGATTTCCACCCTCCTGCACAAACTTCCGCTCTAGATCATTATTCTTCCTGTCACATCATCCTCTTTTGAAAAAAGAGACCACTCTGAACAGTCTCAGTTGCTAGCTAGAATTGGATGCACTGTTACTAGGCCAGAGGTCTGCAGTACCTCTCCCCGTCGGCCTAGTAATTTAGTAGCATGTGCTGATTGGTGGACTACTGCTCCCAGCTAGTCCGGCCTGCAAATCCTGCACCCTCAGGCCACAGAGATTTGACACTCTCCCCACAGTCTTTCCTCCGGCCTCGCACCCAGCTCCCCTGGCAAGCCTCATCCAGAAGTCCACTGTGGTCCACTCACGACCTTCTTCTGCCCTGAGTCCATGATGGAGAACTTTAAGTGGACATATGTTCTGGCAGCTTCTCCAGCCCCTCTGTTCGAGAACACTTCATCCATGACGGTGTAAAGATGAAGCTCCCTCCCAGCTCTCCTGGGCTCCTCCGCTAGGCCTTGCACTCCCCCCAGATGAGGATGGGAGCCCCTGCTGCTGCCTAGTACTCCATTCTCCAAGTCTCCCGGCCGACAACTCCTCCCCAGTGGGCTGTTGCCTCAGCTTATATGGGAGGCCTGCCCCCTGCCAATTCCAGTTGGGGATTGGTCAGAGCTCCTCACATGAGCTGCCTGCCACTCCAGTTCTAGGCCCTGCCCCTTTTCCAGATCATTCTTCCTGGAAGCAGGGGAGGTGCCTCAGAACTAAAGCACAGGTGGTCACACCCACTGCTGCACTAACCACTCCCTGCCCCCCAGATCAAAACAAGCAGGCCTAGTCGGAAGCATAGGCCTGCCCAAATTTACCTGCGCTGACAGTTTCCCTTACAAAATCCTCACTCTAGCACCTACCTATAGTAGAGGGTGCTACATATATGTATTACACATTTAATGCTTGTCCCCTACAATATATTTCCCATTTGCACTAATACATTGCTGCAGTCTTGTTTTCCACTGGTCGAAAGCATGGAGAAAATCAAATTCTGTCAGCTGTTTTACCATTTTCTTCTCAAAATGTATCCCTTTTAGCACTGATTTAACTTTTGGGAATTCATTATCATGTCCCTTGCTGAATCTTTTGTGCCACTCAAACACAAGTGCATTTGAAAATATTCTGTTGGTGTGTTGTGCAATTTTACTGAAAATTTCAAATTGACACGTTGTTCAACTTTTAATCTTATTTTTTTTTTTTCGGCACACTACAGAAAACACAACCAAACTAAATGGCTACTTACAAACAACTGAACATGATAGAGTGTTACTGCTTGTCATGCAGGTTCAAACATGTTCAAGGTCACCACTCATGCAGTTATAACCGGTTCTGACTGCTTTGTTTAGTAGGTGGGATCACAATCTCGTTATTTAATAGACATACCTTGTATGCCCCCTCCCCAGGAGGAAGCCCCAGGAAAGAGAGACTAATCATATCCTTCCAAACTATTATCTTTTTCCTAGCACACCTTCTGGGTGAGCCACCCAGGGATTACCTAGGGTCTAATAAACATTCATTACCCTGGTGGCTGACCCGCCCACTCTATTGCTGGGATATTGCTGGGATATTCTTCCAGCAGCAGACAAAAGCAATCATCCACCAGGTTTAGGGAGAACCTGAGCAGACCTAAAAAATGAATTACAGCTTGTCTGGCTACAGTAGAGCCAAATTTAGCCAGTCCAGGGCAGGGGCATGACACCATTCATCCCTATGGAAAGTGCATTTAGCTAAAAGTTGCACCCATTTACAACAAGTAGGATTTTTTTTTTTACCACAATTACAACACACTAAAATGCTAAGGTGTGAAAAATCCATTACAGGGAGTAAGGTACATGGGTTGCAAAGAACACCCAAAGAAATGGTATCTGGAGTAAATAGTAATGATTGACACCTACGGTTGCCTAGTCTTTAGCTGAAAGGAGTGACAGCTTTGCTTTGTTGCGGAAGATAAAAATTCCCCATGCCACATTCACACTGCATTCTGATGCTTTTTTTCAGGTCTGGCAAATTGCTTGGACAGAAGAAAATGCATTGCTTTCAATAGGCTGAGGCTACGTGTAGAATTTTAATTGCTTTAATGTACGGTTTTACTGCTAGCTGATAAATGCCTGATTTTTAATCAAGATATTGCAAATTAAGTATCTGCCAACAAGGAGTTAAAATTCTTACTAACAAATGATGAACATCTCACATGTAGCCTCGTCCTATTCTCAGGTTCTGACCAATGTCAGATCGCCATCGTGAAGGTGTTTTACGTTGCATGCAATCATTTCTCAGTGGTCTCAGGGAGCAAAAGTTCAAGTGCTGCACTGCAAAAAAGATACGTTTCCACCAACCAACCCGTCAGAGATTTATATTTGGCCTCACGACAAGTTTCAAAGAGCAAACAAGCTGTTCTTTATGTCCTTCTTCTTTATGAACCAAAAAGATTAGAAACTGAAGTCCTTTAACCATCTGCTAGTCCTGTGTAGCAACCCTGCGTTCTAGTCTGCTGGAAAGTACATAACCTGTAGCCTTTTTCTATGTATGTGAGCATGACTGTCTAATTGAAAATGCAATTTCCAGGTGAGTGCAGATGTTATTTTACAGAGGAAAGCCTCAACATGCTAAATACCCACCTAATGTTATCCTGACCCCCCCCGCACTGGTGCCGCAAGCGGCATGCAAAGCCTCTTTACCGGCACTCAACTCCCTCCCCATCAGCAGTGCAGCACAGGGAAGTGTCAGTGAGACACTAATACATTCCAATGTCAGATTTCCCCACACCGTACCGGCACTGAGGGGGAGGCACTGCGCCCCCACACATTGTAAAAGATGGGAAACATTGTTTGGTTCTCTAACTTTGCTGTAGCTGCCATCGTCAGCTTTTGTGATGGGGGAAGAGATTAGGTGCAGTTCTGCTAGGGGGGAGGGGGCGGTCCCTGTTTTCAGGAGGAGGAGGACTGCCTTGGCCACTGCTAAAGCCAATCACAGTCCTGCTAGCCCCGCCCACCATCTGGAGGAAGATGACTCACTTGGTTGCCACTACCAATCTCATAAAGAAGGGATTTTACTGTGATTGAGAACCACAATCAGGTGACAGTTTGTGGAATTATTGTTGAGCTTCTGGGAACTTTGTTGAAATTATTCCTGAACCTTTGCATCACTTACTACTGCACCCCCCTACACTCTGTGTCCCTTTAAGCCACAGCCAGTATTCAGTGCAATCAAAATCACACCCACCCACCTTTTCTCAGCTGCGGAAGCCCAACTTATGATCCTGCACACAAGCCCACTGCTTTCAGTAAAATTCCCCTGACCTGAGCTCATCATTGCAAATCCATTCCAAATGCTTGTATGTGACATCACATACATCACATACATCACATACATCACATACAAGCACGTGGGCTTGATACGAGAGGTGGATCAGCAGAATGAGTGTGCCAGGACAGGTAGATGTGTCTCACCTCTTCCTTTCAGTCTGCATATCATAGATGATAAGAGGGTAGAGCAGTGGAGCAGATGAGCAGGAGGGTACAGCAGTGGGGTAAATGAGCAGGAGGAGTTCAGAGGTGGGAAGGAAGAGCAGGTAGGTACAGTGGTGGGGCAGATGTGCAGTGAGGTACAGTGGTGAAAGAGATGAGAAAAGGGTTCAGCAGTGGGACAGAAGAGCAGGGGGGTTCAGTGTTGGGCCAGATGAGCAGGGGGGTAGAGTAATGGGGCAGATGTGAAAGGAGGTGTATTGGTGGGGCAGATGAGCAGGGGGTTACAGTGGTGGGGCAGGAGAGCAGGGGGAACAGAGGTGAGACAGATGTGGGTTGGTGGGGCAAATGAGAAAGCAGGTTACAATGGTGCAGCAGATGAGCAAATGGGTTCAGTGTTAGGACAGATGAGAAGGTGATTCAGTAGTGAGAGAGAAGAGCATGGGGATACAGCGGTGGAGTAGATGTGCAGGGAGGTACAGTGTTGGGGCAGAGGAGAAAGGAGGTACATTGGTGGAACACATGAGCAGGGGATTAGTGGTGGGGCAGAAGAGCAGGGGGAACAGAGGTGGGACAGATGTGCAGGAGGTAAAGTCGTGGGGAGGATGAGAAAGGGGGAACATTGGTGGGGCAGATGAGCAGGGGGTTACAGTGGTGGGGCAGATGAGCAGATAAGTTCAGTGTTAGGACAGATGAGAAGATGGTTCAGTGGTGGAACAGATGTGCATGGAGGTACAGTGGTGGCGCAGATGAGAAAGGGGGAACATTGGTGGGGCAGATGAGCAGGGGGTTACAGTGGTGGGGCAGATGTGCAGGGGGTTACATTGGTGGGGCAGATGGGCAGGGTGGTACAGTGGTGTGGCAGATGAGCAGGGGGGTTACAGAGGTGGTGCAGATGAGCAGAGGGGTTACAGTGGTGGGGCAGATGAGCATGGGGGGTTACAGAGGTGGAGCAGATGAGCAGGGGGGTTACAGTGTTGGAGCAGATGAGCAGGGGATGTACAGTGGTGGGGCAGATGAGCAGGGGGGTTACAATGGTGGGGCAGATGAGCAGGGGGGTTACAGTGGTGGGGCAGATGAGAAGGAGGGTTACAATAGGGGGGGCAGATGAGCAGGGGGGTTACAGTGGTGGGGAATATGAGCAGGGGGGTTACAATGGTGGGGCAGATGAGCAAGGGGGTACAGTGGTGGGGCTGATGAGCAGGGGGTACAGTAGTGGGGCAGATGAGCAGGAGAGGTACAGTGGTGGGACAGATGTGCAGGGTAGTACAGTGGTGGGGCAGATGTGCAGGGGGTTACAGTGGTGGGGCAGATGTGCGGGGGGTTACAGTGGTGGGGCAGATGAGCAGGGGGGTACAGTGGTGGGGCAGATGAGCAGGGGGGTACAGTGGTGAAACAGATTTGCAGGGGGGACAGTGATCTGAGGTGTGGAGTTGCAGTAATTGGGGCTGATCTGAGGCCTGAGTGTGCAGAATGTTAATTTCTCACTACTAAAGTAGTTTACAGCATTTACTTTATAAAAATCCTTTTTGTGATTGAGATTGTGAAGTTGAAATTTTTTTGTTATAAAATCGGCAGGCTCAATTTCTTGGAAAACATTTTTCGGCACACTGTGCTCAAAAGATTGCCTGCCCCTGCTCTAGACTGATGCAAATAATACAGTTGCAACATTGCTACACCTTTAGAACCCAATCTTACCTTTCTAAAAAAAAAAACATATCACACCAGGGCAGATTGAATCATTCTTTCTTTACTTGCACCCCGCCCATTACATGGTCCAGATAAGGACTGCTTCCCTGTGTGTGAGAGCAGTAGTCTTACCCACCCCCTGCACACCCACTACTACTTCTCTCCGATCAGGGATGCTCACACTCTATATTGATTGAGAAGAAGTGCAGGGACTGTACAGGGATGGGCAGGATGGATACTTAGACCAGCCCGTCTGTCACCAACAACCATTCCACATTCATAGTCACTTAAAGCGGGATTCCACCCTAAAGTGGAACTTCCGCTTTTCGGAACCCTCCCCCCCTCCGGTGTCACATTTGCCACCTTTCAGGGGGGGAGGGGGGGGGCAGATACCTGTCTAAGACCGATCTCTCTCTCTCCTCCTAGACAGTCCCATCGCCCCCTAATGTTAACCCCTTCGCCTCCTAGTGTTAACCCCTTTCCTGCGCACCCGCAGCATGTGCCTGGAGCCGATGCAAGTGCCCGGTGGGCACGATGATTGCCGGGCTTCCACGATCGCTCGTGACCGAACGAGTACCAGGATCTGTGCATTTAAACTCATAGATCCCGGTTCTTTCAGGGGAGTAGAGACAGATCGTGTGTTCATACTATGTATGAACACCGACCTCTCTCTCCTCCTAGACAGTCCCATCCCCCCTACAGTTAGAACACACCTAGGGAACACAGTTAACCCCTTGATCACCCCCTAGTGTGAACCCTTTCCCTGCCAGTGACATTTATACAGTAATCAGTGCATTTTTATAGCACTGTGTAATTGTCAATGGTCCCAAAAATGTGTCAAAATTGTCCAATTTGTCCACCGCAATGTCACAGTCCCGATAAAAATCGCAGATCGCCGCCATTACTAGTAAAAAAAAAAATAATAATAAAAATGCCATAAATCTTTCCCCTATTTTGTAGACGCTATAACTTTTGTGCAAACCAATCAATATACTCTTATTGCGATTTTTTTTTTACCAAAAATATGTAGAAGAATACATATCGGCCTAAACTGAGGAAATAATTAGTTTTTTTGATTAAAAATGTGGGATATTTATTATAGCAAAAAGTAAAAAAAATTGCTTTTTTTTCAAAATTGTCAGTCCTTTTTTGTTAGCGCAAAAAAATAAAAACCGCAGAGGTGATCAAATACCTCCAAAAGAAAGCTATATTTGTGGGAAAAAAAGGACGTCAATTTTGTTTGGGTGCAACATCGCACGACCACACAATTGTCAGTTAAATCAACGCAGTGCAGAATCGCAAAAAGTGCATTGGTCATTAAGGGGGAAAAATCTTCCGGGGCTGAAGTGGTTAAAGTAAGCTTATAGTGAATTGGTAAAAATAACTATTGTTTAAATTACTATTACAATGCTGATGTTCTAAAATGAAAGTTTATGCTTTTGCCCATGGAACTCATTTAAATCAGCTGCTAAAAGTACTTTAAAAAACTAAGGCCCCTTTCACACTGGGGCGGTTTTCAGGCGGTACAGCGCTAAAAATAGCGCCTGTACACCGCCTGAAAAAAACGGCCCCATTCACTCCAGTGTGAAAGCCGGCTGGCTTTCACACTGGATCAGTGCGCTAGCAGGACGGTAAAAAAAGTCCTGCTAGCAGCATCTTTGGAGCGGTATAGGAGCCGTGTATTCACCGCTCCTATACCGCTCCTACCCATTGATTTGAATGGGACACCGCGGTAATACCGCGGCAATACCGCCGCAAAGCGCCGATATGGCAGCGCTCTGCGGGGGATTTTAACCCTTTTTCGGCCACTCGCGGGGGTAAAACCGCACTGCGAGCGTCCGAATACCGCGGCTAAAATGACGGTAAAGCAGCGCTAAATATAGCGCTGCTTTACCGTCACCGCGGCTCCCGCCCCAGTGTGAAAGGGGCCTAAGGGTTTAAAGACTAATCCTAGATTTTGGGAAAAAAATAACACAAATGCACCTAAATTTGCAGGAAAAAGTGGGCATTTTTTATTATAATTTTTTTTATGGGAGCCTTCAAAGCAGGCTCTCCTCCAGCTTTCTGTCCGTATTGAGGTATGTACTTTCATTTGGAGGGCCGGAAGAAATGTGAATGGACTATCATACCTCACAACTTTTTGAGATGGGAATGAGTAAAAAAAAAAAATTATTGGATAAACCCCCAAGTGCATTTTTACCACTAATATTCCTTTATACTGGCTTTTGAAATGTAAAAATGCAGCAATTTAGAAATTGGATTAAAGGTTTAGTGGGAAACATTTTATAAGATAAAAAGTGCATTTTATATACAGCAATATAGATCAGAAAAAAAAGAGGGACGGATGACTTTGTTCCAAATCAGGAACAGTTCCTCGAAATCAGGGACAGTTGGGAGCTACGGACTATAAATGGGATAATTATTGGGCAAGTCTGCAAGTCCATCTGCCACAGTGGAAGAAGAGACTTATAAATTAATTTATTCATTCACAGCTACCCTGATTTCAAAAGTGACAGCTTCTGCGGGGGAGAAATACTTCTGCACTGTCATGGAGGTGGGGGTCAGTTTGGGGGTGGACGGGTCACATTTGCACCATGGTACACTCTAAGCCCCCGTACACACGGTCGGAAATTCCGACTGCAAAATCCGTCCGATTTTTTTCCGACGGATTTTGTCCGAAACTGGTGTTGCCCACACAAGGTCGGACAAAGTTGTCGGAAAATCCGATCGTTCCGAATGTGGTGACGTTCGTTGCGTACTACGGAACTACGCAGAGGCTAGTAGCCAATAGCTTTGGTCTCGTAAATTGATCTGAGCATGCGTGGCACTTTGTTCATCGGAATTCCCTACACACGATCGTAAAAAGTCTGATCGGATTTTGTTGTCGGAAAATTTGAGATCCTGCTCTCAAATTTTTTCGACGGAAAAAGCCCGCTAGAGCCCACACATGATTGGATTTTCCGACAACATACCATATATACTCGAGTATAAGCCAACCTGAATATAAGCAGAGGCACCTAATTTTACCACAAACAACTAGGAAAACGTATTGACTCGAATATAAGCCTAGGGTGAGAAATGCGCAGCTACTGTAAGTGCAAAAGAGGGTCAACAATGCCCATTTGCAGCCTCATTGTGCCCATTTGCATGCCTCACTGTGTCCATTTGCATGCCTCACTGTGCCCATTTGCAGCCATAGGTCCCCCAAACTTCAAACTTGGTAGTTAAGGGTTCCTATGCCCCCTAGCTGCAGCCAAAATTTGGGGTCTCTGGACCCAAAGGGTCCTGAAATGACATTGCTGCAGATGGACACAGTTGACCAACTTTGGAGCCCCGTATCTCAGGGTCACTTGGTGCTAAGTACCAACCAAAGTCGGTTCAGAAAATGTCAAGCACTTTTCTGCAGCAGAGAATGAAATTTTCCGAACCGAATTTGGGGCCTCGTATCTCGGGGCCACTTAGTGCTAGGAACCCCATCTTTGGATATGTTGTAGTGCTAGGTCCACTGTGTTGGCATATCAAATTTGGGGAGGTTACACCAAGTGGCCCCAAGATACAGGGCCCCAAAGTCAGGTCGGAAAATGTAATTTTCTGCTGCAGAAAAGTGCTTGACTCTAGTATAAGCCGAGGGGGGGCACTTTCAGCTCAAAAAAATGTGCTGAAAAACTCAGGTTATACTCGTATATACAGTAATCCGATCTGACTTCCTCCATTGGAATATCCGACCGTGTGTACGGGGCATAAGGGTGTAACATGTAACATGGTCCAAAGGTGACATTAGCTTTTAATATAATTTTAATGAATCCAGTTTATCTGCAGCTTAGTAAAAATCCAGGTACCAAATGATTGTATGGAACCTTAAAATGCAATATGCATGTATTTTCCATGTATTATCAAGCATAGAACTGTGTAGAAATATCTCTGCCCTGGAAAATGCATACAGAAAACATGGTAAAATCCAAACAGGAGCACCAAATAAATAGCCCTTTAAAAAAGTGTGTTTTTAATAATAAAAACAAATAATTAATAATAAACAAAACAGAAATATGATCTATATAAATCCCATTGCAGTGTTGTATAGCAGCTACAGAAAAGTTTGAAATTCACCCAGAAAGACAGCTTATCCCACAGCAGGCCTGCAGAGGGCAGTAATTGATTACAAGATCCGAAGACTTGGCTTGCGTTCCTCAACAAGGGCTATTTAAAATCTTCTAAATAACACTAAAACTGCAATTGTTCTCATAAAGCAGAAAGAAAGGCACCTGTTTTGCTAGCTTGTATAATTAGTACACCTACATGTGGCAGGGATCCCTGACATCCACATACAAGATTTCAGAGAAATAATATCACTTTGTATTTACTAGTCTAAATGGCAGAGATTTTTCTGAGTGCATTCGCCTAGCTGGAGAGGTTATTTTGAAGAAAGAATTTGATTTTGAAACAAACAAATGAAAAACGCATTGCTGCTTGCCATTACCTGTCATTATACTTTCACATTCCAAGCGATGTATCCGTGTGCCATGCAATGAATACATTTTATTAAGACATGACAGTCCATGGCAGCACATGGTGCACAGGGGTCAAGGAATATTAAGACTGAACACTCACTTACTTATTACCATCAGAAGGTCGCTGAGCATGTATCACCTGGGCTGCTTCTATGATAGTCCGTTTCCTGAATTCTGACTGCTATGGGTCAACGATGTCATGAGCAGATAGATGGATCTCATGTGCCTACCTCCCCTTTTGCCAATAACCTTTTCTTATAATGGATGCAATGAAACGTGCCTGCTTGCTATCTATAGTACTAATGAATGTCTTTTTCACAAGGGTCTGACAAGTGGCTTCTTCACAAGTCCTGCTAACTCTCTCTTTCTATAACAAGATCTAACTTGCTAAAACAGAAAAATACAATTACTGAAATTACAATTGGTGTAGTGCTGGAGAAATACAGTATGCCTAGGTCCCAAAGAGGATAAAATAATCTGTTTTGGGGGGTCTGCGATTGAATCTATATAATATTCTATTTGGAATCCTTGATGCATTCATTAGAGCAAAACTGCATTTTGCCCATGCAGAGCAGGACAATCAACATATACTTATATTTCCTTTTTCCCCTGGCCATTTCTTTCAGACTCTGCGAAAGGAAAAAAAATAGCTAGTACTCTTGGCTGAGAGTGATAAAAATATTCTGAGCATGTCTTACACCAGATCCGAGCAGGAGCTGACACTGGAATATGTCAAAGGCAAATTAATTGATGAATATGACAGAAGGAAAGAAAATACGCACCATGATGACAAAGATTGTAAGACGTACAAAGCACAACAAAGAAAGCAGAGCCTGTTTTCACTGTAAAAGGTCCGGTCACTTAAAAAAGGACTGTTCTGTCTGATAAGCCGAACAGCGAAAGCTAAAGCTATCCACAAAAGAAAGAGTCAAAGCAATCACAAAGGAAACTGAAGACACATCATGGAGTGGCACCTTTAAAGTAAAACAGAGTGGCAAGCCACGCAGCTGGTGCAGAGACTCAGGTGCAACAAGTCAAAACTGGATGATCACCTATACAGGCTCATCACCACAGACCACCAAGCCAATATAGTCTCTAATGACATACACAGCAAATGTATTTACTTATGGCTGGGGCACAGAAGTCCAGAAGCTATACAGAACATTATAAGCAGAGGTTTATCAGATGATTTGACAATAGCGCCATGCAAAGTGCTCATGAAATGCAAGTGCTGTATTGCTAAAGCTACATGTGCTCCCCTTCCACAGGCATCTCAAACAAAAACTACCCACCCCCTGCAGCTAATACACAGTGACGTGCGCAGTCCAATGAAAACTCCCATGTCAGGCGGGAACAGATATCTACTGACTTTCATTGATGATTATTCCAGGTACATAATTACTTATCTGATGAAACACAAGAATGAAACATCAGAGAAACTTCAAGGGTTCATTGCCATGTCTAGCAACAAATTCCAACGCAAACCAGAAATAATACGCACCGACAATGGAGGAGAGCACATAAGCAAAGAAGTGGCCTCATATCTTAAGAGAAAAGGAATCGTACACCAGAAAACCACACCATACACTCCTGAACAAAACGGTGTAGCAGAAAGGAAAAATCACACTTCTATAGAAATCGTCAGATAAATGTTGGCGGATGCCAATCTACTTCACATGTACTGGGGAGAAGCAGTTATGACTGTAACCTACCTACAGAACAGACTACCCTCAAGAGCCATTAAAATTACTCCATTTGAAATGTGGCATGGATCAAAGCCCAGCATAGGGCACATCAGAGTGTTTTCAATGTAAAGTATATGCCTATATTCCAAGTGAAAAGTGATCCAAGCTGGAGAACAGAGCTCTAGAGGGCATTCTAGTAGGATATAGTGAGCAAACTAAGAGTTACAGAATCCAAACCCCCAAAGACTGACAAAGTGACAATAAGCCATAGTGTCTATTTTGATGAGAGCCCATCACCAGAAACACTGATCCTTGAAATCTGTGAAGTGAATATGCCAAGCAAACCAGAAGAAAAGGTCAACCAAAGCGAACCTTTGCAGGAGTCAGAACAAGAGGTAAAACTAATGTGCCTAAATCAAGTTCCCCACTAGATCCTACTGAACTGCCTGAAGTCAGAAGATCAACTCGGACTACAAAGGGAGAAAAGCAGCAGAAGAAGAATTAAAGTCACTTCAAGAAAACCTGGACACTCACAGAGCTCCCTCCCTCCTAACCGCAAAACTATAGAAAGTAAGTGGACTTTGAAAATAAAGTCAGATGCAGAAGGGAATATCCACAAAAGTTGCTAAGGGTTACACCCAGAAATTCAGTGAAGATTAAGATGAAACATTTGCTCCCATCGTAAAACACCACTATCAAAGTGCTTCTAATGCCGCGTACACATGATCTGACTTTCCTGGCGGACCAGAGTCCGTCGGACAATTCGATCGTGTGTGGGCTCCAGTGGACTTTTTCTTCCCAAAAGTCCGGCGGACCTAGAAATAAGACTGGCTTCAAATTTGTCCGCCGGACTCGGCTTTCTAGCGGACAATCCGTTCATCTGTGTGCTAGTCCGGCAGACTAAACCCGACGCTAGGGCAGCTATTGGCTACTGGCTATGAACTTCCTTATTCTACGTTATCACGTTCGAATCCGGCGGACTTTTGGAGTGATCGTGTGTGGCCAAGTCTGTTTGTTTGAAATTTCAGCGGACCTCAGCTGCAAAGTCCGTCGGATTGTCCGCCGGACCAAGTAAAGTAAAGTCCGGTCGTGTGTACGCAGCATTAGCGTTGCAGCCGGGAAGGGCATGCAAGTAAAACACCTAGATGTTAAAACTGCTTTCCTATATGGAGACATTAAGGAAGATCAGTACATGGAGCAACCACCAGAATTTGAGCAAGGAGACAACCTTGTGTGTAAAGTTCAGAAGAGCATCTACAGTCGTAAACAATCTGCAAGGATGTGAAATGAGAAAGTGAACGAAGTACTTACTAAAAAGGGATTCTCAAGAAGTAAATCAGACCCCTGTCTCTACTAGAAACCGCTGAAAGCCTGCATCTCCTCCTTTTTCCTCCCATTGGCATTCAGCGCCTGCAGGAGGAAAATGGAGGGGATCGGTTCCTCTATATGTCACCCCACTACCCCTCTTATCCAGCTTCCACTGCCCTCTGCTGCCGCCAGGCCCTTGTGTGCTCCCCTGGTCCCCTCATCCTCCCGGTAGTGCTGCCAACTTCCCCCCTCCGCTCCCTAAAGAGGGGGGAGGGGGGACGTTGACAGTACTGCGGGGAGGATGAGGGGGGGCCAGGGAAGCACACAAGGGCCTGGCGGCATCAGAAGGCAGTGGAAGCTGGATAAGAAGGGTGGTGGGGTGGCATATAGAGGAACCAATCCCCCTCCATTTTCCTCCTGCAGCCGCTGAATGCCTATGGGAGGAAAAAGGAGGAGATGCCCCTGCCGCCCTTCCTATCCAGGTGTATATGGGAGCTGTACCGCCAGCCCCCCCTCCCGGAACATGGGCCTGGGTCACAATTGTGACCCCTGTATTCACACCCCACATTTCAAATGTAGTGATAACTCACTAGGGAGCAGCTACAAATATTTGGATCCTCCTACCAAGGGGAAGGCTGGCTACACATAAGGATATGCAAACATATAAAGATTTATATTTTAAAATCCTTTCTGCTTGCTTTTCTTAGACTTTCCTCCCAGAGTGTCATCATGCTCCATCAGCCATGGTCTTAGAAAAATCTAGACCTCCAAACTATTGGCTTGCAACATAACTGGCATCCCTGAGCTGGACTGAAAGCAAGCCTTTGGGAAATGGTAAAGTGATTATAGAGATGAAAGTGGGCTATGGGCATACATAACAATGAAGACATTTATTTGTGCACATGCCATTGCACACATACAGTATAATAACAGATTCTTCTAGCATATTCTCACAGAAGCCAGGTTTTGTTCCATATGGATAATAAACAGCTGTCCACCATACAAATATATACCAAATAGAAATATTCTGTTAATTCTTTCTGCCTAATCCCAATGGACCATATTCCTGAGCATATTGTTTCGAAAGACTCATCAGTGTTAGGAAATCATTCACTTTCTACTTCAAGAGATCTTCCACTATATTAAATTAGTGATGAGTGCTCCATCAGGTAGGAAATAGCAAAGAGAAGTCCTGGTTCAGCTGCTGAGAAAAGATTTTCTTTCCATCAACTGACCAGTCAAAGATTATCCTTCGAATCACGCATACCTCATCTGCTGGAAAAATGATCCAAGCTGTTATTTGCATCCTTTCATAAACCAGCTAGATTGACAACTGAATCCTGCAAAGGTCTTCCAGCCATATGTTTACCAGTGATGGTCTAGATTGCTTTTTCACTCAATTAAGCAGCTGAATTTTGCATATTCTTAACCTCTTGGGTGCCAGACCTACCACCCAATATCCTGCATCATTGGCATGTCCAACTCAGTTTCACGAATGCTGTCAGCCTTGTTTCTGGTATTAATGGTTAAAGTGGAGTGACTATACATAGGGAGATCTGCAATGTGTTTCTTCTTTGCATAAACATATTATTGTAACGAGACCTAGGAAATGACTGCTATTTTGATATACCTTTTAAAGCTTTGTGCGTCTGTCAAGGTAAATAACTCACACAATAACACTTGTATATTAAGCAGATTTTTTTCTTCTTTTATCGGTAACCATCAAAAGCCTCATTGTGATTTTCAATATAAAGTGATCTGTTCAATCAAGGTGTCTAAAGCATGTTATTTCTATTATGGTAATACATTGTTAATAGCCGATGTAAACGGCTGTTGGTTGCATTAAAGCAGTTCTCTACGCTACCTGTATTTTTTGCAGTCTCTTCTTGATCCTGTAAGCAATTTGTAGATAAGGATGACCATCCCAATGATTTTTATTTTTTATACAGAGTGAAGGTCTACAGCTGGTTTATGGTTCACTAGAGAGCTCCGTCCCCCCCACCCCAAATACCAACATGGAAAGCTGCTGCTAAACAGAAAAACTGCAAAATGTAAATCACTCTTTCTGATGTACTGGTGTGCCAGGCCTGATATGCTATAGCCTTCAGTAAAGGGAGTCTTGGCCTGATTTACTATAGTCTGACGTAAACGGAGTCTGGGCCTGATATTCTATAGTGCGAAGTAAATGGGAGTCTCAAGATATCAAAGATTTTGAAAAAGACAAGGTTTTTGACGAGGACGAAGTAGGTTCTCGAGAAGGGGACCACGCTCGCAGTTGAGACCAAGACGTGAAAGGTCAGGGAGCGATACCGATGAGGAAAATATCAATAAAACAGTGACTTTTTTAGAGAAGGAGGGGGAGAAAGAAACTACAGACCAAATCCCTCCCCCAAAGGTATCATCCAAAACAAAAGCCCAAATAAGTATCAAAAACAAGAACAAGTCAGCAAAAATAGGAAGCGAAAGGTCATACACGAGGAGTCAGAAAAAGTGATAACCAGAGATAAAGTTCCCTTGGAAAGGGAAAAAGAAGAAGAAAAAATGGACATGAAGGTTATTAATTTGTCTGATTTTCCTCTGGCCTCAAAACACACCAAACTCTTGCAAAAAGGAATGTCGTTTTCTTCTGTTAGTAACATGGATGAATTCACGGTCTATAAGGACATCACTCTCTTCTTGCAGAAAGTTTTCTTAAGTTCCCTCCATGAGAGGAAAGACACATTGGATACAGGGAAACTCCAATTAGAAATGGATGATCAAAAGGCATTGTAGATCCTTAATTCCCTGCTTGAGGAGAATGAGGGCCCTTTGGAGGTGAGCAACCCCAGTAGGAGAGGGGCCGATTTAAGGATACGCTCCAAAAAGATGATGCCTCTTTCCAAGAACAGATGGCTGAACCTTTTCCTGGAAATGGTTTAATCAGATCTGGAAAGCATAGATTGGACCAAAATGGGTCCCGATAACTTGACATATGAGGAAAGGTAGACTCGTAGAGAGCTCAGCGAAGCAAAAAACATTGTCATTAAAAGAAGTGATAAGGGAGGCAATATAGCTTTAATGAATAAAAATCTTTATGAAAAAGAGGATAAACGTCTCTTAACCACTTCAGCCCCGGATGAATTTACCCCTTCCTGACCAGAGCACTTTTTGCAATACGGCACTGCGTTGCTTTAACCGCTTCCCGACCGCCTCATGTAGATATACGTCTACAGAATGGCACGGGCAGGCAAAAGCACGTACGGGTACGTCCCCTTTAATTTGCCTGCCTGGGGGGGCGCGCGCGCGCCGCCAGCGGCGCACTCGCGACCCGGTCGGGGGCTCCGTGACCACGGCCGCGGGACCAGCGGACCCGATCGCCGCTGGTATCCCGCGATCGGGTTACGGAGCTGAAGAACGGGGAGAGGTCTATGTAAACAAACCTCTCCCCGCGCTTCCTACACTGACTGTCAGTGATCGGCGGTTCCCTGTCATCGGGAACGCCGATCAATGACGTCAGACGTACAGCCACGCCCCCCTACTGTAAAAAAAACACCACACGTCACACTGACTCCTCCCCGCCCCCTAGTGGTTAACCCCTTCACTACAACTGTCATTTACATAGGAATCAGTGCTATTTAAATAGCACTGATTTCTGTATAAATGACAAATGTCCCTAAAAATCGCTGATCGCCGCCATTACTAATAAAAAAAAAATATTAATAAAAATGCTATAAAACTATCCCCTATTTTGTAAACGCTATAACTTTTGCGCAAACTAATCAATAATCGCTTATTGCGATTTTTTTTACCAAAAATATGTAGAAGAATACCTATCGGCCTAAACTGAGGAAAAAAAATGTTTTTTTATATATTTTTGGGGGATATTTATTATAGCAAGACAACATAGCGCTACCATGGTCAGACCACCACGCTATCAAATTTGAGATCGCCACCAACATCTCCCTTCAAAAACCAAACCCAGCAGCAACAACACACTGGATTAGATCGCAGAAGAAACTACATTCGGAAATCTTCAAAACCACACTAACACACAAAATGGGT
Source organism: Lithobates sylvaticus (assembly GCA_028564925.1). Lineage (NCBI taxonomy): Eukaryota > Metazoa > Chordata > Amphibia > Anura > Ranidae > Lithobates > Lithobates sylvaticus. The sequence goes on along the minus strand of CM053026.1, from coordinate 677,856,908 downwards.
ACACTAAATCAAAACCACTCAGCATTCAAGACAACATAGCGCTACCATGGTCAGACCACCACGCTATCAAATTTGAGATCGCCACCAACATCTCCCTTCAAAAACCAAACCCAGCAGCAACAACACACTGGATTAGATCGCAGAAGAAACTACATTCGGAAATCTTCAAAACCACACTAACACACAAAATGGGTACACTAAATCAAAACCACTCAACAGAACGAATACTCAGCTTCATAAACAAGGCACTTCTACAAACTACAAACAGCAGACGCAGTCGCCCCGAAACATCGAGTACCCATCCGCAAGAAAAATTCTGGTTGGTTTAATGGCACGCTTTCTCTACTGAAACGGGAACACAGAAGAGCAGAAAGAGCCTGGAGAAGAAACACCACAAAGGAAAATCACACAAACTACAGAATACTCACCAAGAGATATCATAAAGCAATTTTCACAGCAAAAAAAGAACATGTCTCAAACACCCTCGCAAAAGCCTTAAACCGACCACGGGAACTTTTCAAACTAGTCGCCCAGACTATGAACCCCACCTGCCTTGAGCCCCTAGGAAACGAAACTCAAGAATACTGCAACAAATTATCCGATTTTTTCATCAACAAAATAGACAACATTCAGAAAATAATTCAACAAAAAAAAACAACAACCAGCTCTACTCAACTCAACCCAGGTAAGGAATTTTACATCCACAGCGCACAAGCACCACATTTTTCACTTACCCCGATCACAACGGATGAAACCAAAAATGTCATCAAGAGCCTCCGAGACAGCACCTCGCCAAACGACATCATCCCCACAAAACTCTTAAAAGAATGCTCCGACATTCTGGCCCCCGCTATCACACACCTAGTAAATCAGTCGTTCAAAGAAGGATTGGTTCCGAATTCCCTCAAGCAAGGCATCATCAAACCATTACTAAAGAAACCCAACCTCGACCCCAAGGATCCGAACAATCGCAGACCGGTAACAAGCCTGAACACCATTTCCAAGATCATGGAGAAAGCAGTAGTACAACAGCTTCAACTTCATCTGGACGCACACAAGCTCCTGGACCCACTACAATCGGGCTTCCGCCCAGGCCATGGCACAGAAACGGCACTTCTGAAAATATGGGATGATGCCCTAGAAGCAGCGGATGATGGAGAATCGTGTCTTCTGGTATTGCTGGATCTCAGTGCGGCATTCGACACAGTGGACCACAACATGCTTCTCAGCCGCCTCAAGGAAGTGGCAGGAGTTACAGATGGAGATCTGCCATGGTTCGCTTCCTTCTTAGGAAACCGGTCACAAACAGTGAAACTAGGAGCCTTCACTTCGGAAACCCGGGCAATCACTTATGGAGTCCCTCAAGGATCACCATTGTCACCAGTACTGTTCAACATTTACATCCGACCACTCTTCAAAATTATTAGCAAATTGGATCTGTGCTTCCACTCATACGCGGACGACACTCAACTGTACTTCCGGATCACCGGACAAAAAGACCAATACCAGGAACTAGGAAAATGTCTCACATTGATAGATGACTGGATGACCACTAGCTCCCTCAAACTAAATGGATCAAAAACAGAATTACTGCTCCTCGACGCAAACTCAAGGAAAAAGACGAAGACCCCTTGGACACCACCAACCATCTTGGGACAGACCATCCTTCCAAGCAACAAAGCCAAAAGCCTCGGAGTAATCTTTGATTCAGAGATGACAATGGAGGCACAAATAGGATCCGTAATCAGCGGATCCCACCATCTCCTCCGCATGCTACGTAGACTCATCCCCTTCATCCCGGAAAAGGAAAAAGCGGTAGTAGTAGGAACGATCATCAATTCACGGCTCGACTACGCAAACTCACTCTACATAGGATTACCGGATTACCAGATTGCGCGCCTTCAAATTGTCCAAAACACAGCAGCAAGATTAATCACCGGAAAGAAACCCTGGGAATCCATCTCCCCATCCCTAAGGATGCTCCATTGGCTCAAGGTAAAAGACAGGATCACATTCAAGACCCTCTGCCTCACCCACAAATGTACACAAGGAAATGCGCCTCAATACCTTTGTGAGAAAATAGAAAAATACATACCGAATCGCAGCCTTCGATCAACAAACCAAAATCGCCTTCTCATCCCCAAAGCCCGCTACAAATCGAAGGGAGAACGAAGATTCGCAGTACAGGGACCCCGGCTATGGAATGCTCTACCAAACAACATCCGCATGGAAGAAAACCATCAGGCCTTCAGGAAAAAACTCAAGACCCACCTCTTCTAAACATGGCATCCCAACAAGAGCAGTCAAGCGCCTCGAGGCGATTCAGTTCGCAGTTGCAGCGCTATGCAAATCATTCATTCATTCATTCATTCAGCAAAAAGTAAAAAATATTGCATTTTTTTCAAAATTGTCGCTCTATTTTTGTTTATAGCGCAAAAAATAAAAACCGCAGGGGCGATCAAATACCACCAAAAGAAAGCTCTATTTGTGGGAAAAAAAGGACGCCAATTTTGTTTGGGAGCCACGTCGCACGACCGCGCAATTGTCAGTTAAAGCGACGCAGTGCCGAATCGCAAAAAGGGGCCTGGTCCTTTGGCTGCCAATTGGTCCGGGGCTGAAGTGGTTAACTGACAATTGCTTGATCGTGCGACAGACATTGTACCCAAACAAAATTGGCGTCCTTTTTTCCCACAAACAGAGCTTTCTTTTGGTGGTATTTGATCACCTTTGCGGTTTTTATTTTTTGCACAAAAAAGTGTGACAATTTAAAAAAAAAAAGCTATATTTTTTACTTTTTACTATAATAAATATCCCCCAAAAATATATAAAAAAACTAATTTCTCAGTTTAGGCCGATATATATTCTTTTACATATTTTTGTTAAAAACAAATTGCAATAAGCATATATTGATTGGTTTGCGCAAAAGTTATAGCGTCTACAAAATAGGGGATAGATTTATGGCATTTTTATTATTAATTTATTTTTATTAGTAATGGTGGTGATCTGCGATTTTTATCGTGACTGCCACATTATGGCGGACACATCGGACACTTTTGACACTATTTTGGGACCATTGTCATTTATACAGCGATCAGTGCTATAAAAATGCACTCATTACTGTATAAATGACACTAGCAGGGAAGGGGTTAAACACTAGGGGATGATCAAGGGGTTAAGTGTGTCCTAGGGAGTGATTCTAACTGTGGGGGGGTGGGCTACCACTGACATGGCAGCGATCACTGCTCCCGATGACAGGGAGCAGTAGATCCCTGTCATGTCACTAGGCAGAATAGGGAAATTACTTGTTTACATAGGCATCTCCCCGTTCTGCCTCTCCGTGACACAATTGCGGGACACTTGAATAGTGTCGCGGTAACTACACCCTACACAGTGAGTGATCTATGTGAGATCACGCTATTTTTGAGTGATATATTTTCAATACATTCGTCACCCCCCTTTTTTGTTTAGTTGTAAAGGGCGTCTCAGCCTGATTTACTATATTCTAAAGTAAAGGGAGTCTGGGCCTGATTTACTATAGTCTGAAGTAAAAGGAATCTGGGCCTGATATACTATAATCTGAAGTAAATGGAATCTGGGCCTTATTTACTACAGTTTGACGTAAAGGGAGTCTGGGCCTGATTTACTGTAGTCTGTAGTCTGAAGTAGTAGTACTGTAGTCTACTGTAGTCTGAAGGAGTCTGGACCTGATATATAGTATATAGGGATACCTGCGATCGTCTCACGGAGAGGAAGAACGGGGAAATGCTGATGTAAACAAGCATTTCCCCATTCTTCCTAGTGACAGGACACTGATCGCAGCTCCCTGTGATCGGGAGCAGTGATCAGTTTCGTGTCACACGTAGCCCATCCCCCCTACAGTGAGAACACATCCCTAGGACACACCTAACCCCTGCAGCACCCCCTACTGGTTAACCCATTCACTGCCAGTCACATTTACACAGTAATCAGTGCATTTTTAATCGAACTGATCGCTGTATAAATGTGAATGGTCCCAAAATAGCGCCAAAAGTGTCCGATATGTCCGCCATAATGTCGCAGTCACGATAAAAATCGCAGATCGCCGCCATTAGTAGTAAAAAAAAAATATAGTAATAAAAATTCCATAAAACTATCCCCTATTTTGTAGACGCTATAACTTTTGCGCAAACCAATCAATAAACGCCTATTGTGATTTTTTTTTTTGTAGTGGGGTATTCCTGCGCTACCGTGGAAGGGGGAGGATAAGGGCGGGTGGTGGGGACTGACTGTGGGGGGACTGCTGCAGGCACCTGGTGTAGGTCAAACCGTACCTACCAAACTAGATATATAAAAGTGGGGGTGGTGGTGCGCTGTTCCCCAGGGAGGTGACCAAATCTACCACAAGGTGGCAGTAATGGGATAAAGACGTAAACCCTTTAAGTGTAGCAATCATATGAGACAATAATAGTTGATGATGCGACTATTAAGTCGAAGTAATGCGAGTTGAGATAGATAATTCCCTTACTATACAAGATAAGGAGTATGGTGTGACCAATACAGGTTAATACAAATTGCTATTGGTGAACCCAGGTAAAAATATGTATAATAATAGAATTGTTAATAGTACTAAGGTGCGAGAGTGTAAATTGAACTAATAGCACCTAAATAAAACTACTAATAAAACACCATAAGCAGGTAATAAAAAAAAACAAAAAAATAAAAAAAACAGATATACATATAAAATCATATAAGTGAACATATGGTAAAAATGCGTCTATAGATAAACAATTCCAAAGTGCATAGTAGATGGTGAACAAAATATAAAATCCTTAAAGTGCTAGTGCAAGTGTGCACAGGCTAAAAATGCGACTGAGTGATTGAGTGACGGATAAAACGATAAATATAATCGCATTGGAGATATGTGATGAGTAGAGGTATGTGCAGAAAAGTTGCACTGGAGTGAACAGTAGAACAATAAATATAAAGTGCAAAGTATGCGAGCATACAAAATAATGTGTAAGCTGGATGAGACTAGTCAGCGTGACTATCGATGAAAAAATCCCAGGCAAAATATAAAGCTACCAGTAAACAAAGTGCAGTAGAATAAAGTTTGAAATATAAAATATAACGAAATGCTAGGTGCAGACGCAAAGTGCACACACAGATATCCTATAGGTAAAATCGCATAATGCAGGATGCGTAAAAAAGTCATATGCGACTAAAATCACATAGTCATATGCGACTAAAATCGCATAGTGCAGGATGCATATAAATAGTCATCTGCGACTATGTTGCATGCATATAAGTCCGTGATAAATAAGTCAATCCTCAATAGTTTATAGTTTAAGTATATAATCATTTCTTGTGGTAAGAAGGTGATGGTAGTGATGTGATCCTTGGGTCAAAGGTGATATCCGTGCAGTGGCGTGTTTCAAGCAGTGGGGGTCACTCCTCTTCGTGTGGGGTACACTAAAGTGAGCAATGGACCCTTACCTTGCGGCAAAGGGTTAACCGCATATAAATGATGTAAAGGGGTCTGCTTTCTTCTCCTTCCCTCATGGTGGTCTGCCTGGGTAGGTGCGTATTCCTTTTCCCTGGTTCCAGGTATATCTAGCCTTTGTAGCTCACGGCAGATGCCGGAGTGATAGGTAAAAGATGAGGGGGGGGGGGGACCGTATAGTGTAGTATGTTTAAAATTTATTTGCGCAATAAAAACAGTTTAATATAGTACCTAGTACTCACAATAGAACTCACAGAATAACAATAAATATTTTCTCTTATCTTAGACGAGCGCCGAGCTCGTTCCCTTTACTTCCTTGTTTGTATTGAATGCCTCTCCTGTCCCTACGCGTGGCATCATGTGACTTCATCAGGGGAATTGTGATTTTTTTTTTACCAAAAAATATGTAGAAGAATACGTATCGGCTTAAAATGAGGCAAAAAGCAAAAAGCAATAGCAAAAAAATAAATACTTCTTACCAGACAGGGTGGACCCACTTGCCGTACAACAGTGGGTCAATCGAGCTCTTATTGGCCGAAAGCCTGATGGTCAAACAATGATACCAACTCAGATATGATTGGAACATGAAGGAGGATCACTCCAAATACGAACGGTCAATCAATTGACAGAAATGGATCCGGGAAGTATAATACAGTCAGGTATCCAGGGCTCAGGCCCAGTTGAAGTCTGTGGGACGAAACGCATCAGACCTGCTTCACTTGCTTCCCACATTGCTTTTACTCTTTTTATTTGTGATCACATTTTTATGTACTCATCTGTAAATTGATTAGTTTGTAGTTTTAAAAAAAATAAAAAATCTCCCTTTTTTGACATGCACCATATGGAGCTTTTCCCCTTATTTTTCATCCTGATCTGAATGTGAAAACATTCCATCTACTATCGGTCTCTAAAACAGACCCCCCATCGAGGTTCAATTTATATTTGGTCTGGAGAATCGCCTGAGCCCTGGATACCTGGCTGTATTATACTTCCCGGCGCAGTAGCGCAGTGATTCCCCCTTTTTTTCACATTTTTTTTTTAATTGATGTCTGTCACACACTGGGCTGATTTTCTTTCACTCCCTGTCTACTTTATGTCTTTCAGACTGAGCATAAAGTGAGAAGGATTTTCTCCGACAGGGACCAGGTTCCCCTGAAGATGTCTTCCTGGTTCCTATGAATTTGTATTGTATTGTATTTTTTATTTTTTTTATGAAATGCGCTGGAGGGGCATGTAGTGTGATGTCATCAAAATATGCGTATACGCGCTGGGTTCCTAATCTCGATATGTGTGAATTGCTTCTAATCTATGTAAGTACAATTGCATGTAATAAACTTGAGTTTTAAAACAATGTCATGCCATATGCGGTATGCTTCCTTTTTAATTTCACGGTCCGTTGAGCGTATTGGAAGGCATGTGGAGAATGGTGTTGGCAAGATCACTTTGAAGCAAGGATCCTAAGAGCCATAAGTGTGGGTTCAAGCGCTATAATGTCTCCATTAATAAAGGGTCAAAACATACTGTATGGTAAGGAGTACGGCTATATGTTGATGGCAGTGAAGGATTTCTTCATGTGGTGTTCTGACACTTTTTAACCACTTACGGACCGCCCGCTGTCATTATACGGCGGTACTTTGAAGTGGAATATCGTTGTTATGGCAGCAGCTAGCTGTCATAACCCCCGGTATCCATTTCTTCAGCGGGCGGTCCACTTTCAGATAAAAGTGGTCTCTCGATTCGCCACAAGATCACTTTTATCGGTGGCGGGAGAGGGGCCCCCCTCCCGCCACTCTTTGATGCCCTCCGCGCTTACTGGAGCCGCCTCTTCCATGTTAGGTAGGGAGCTGAGTGAGAAGAAGATGGCCCCCGCTCGGCTCCATACAATTGCAGGGAGGAAGCAGCGTCAAAACACCACTTCCGCCCATAGCTCTTAAAGGGACATTTTTTTTTTTTTTTTTTAAATTTTTTTTACTTTATTGCATTTTAGTGTAAATATGAGATCTGATAATAGGAATAAAAGTGACACAATTTAAAAAAAAAGAACAGTGTAAAAATATAAAATAAAAAGTAAAATATATAAGGAAAAAAATATTTTAATGCGCCCCGTCCCGCTGAGCTCGCGTGCAGAAGCAAACGCATACTTGAGTAGCGCCCGCATATGAAAACGGTGTTCAAACCACACATGTGAGGTACCACAGCGATCATTAGAGTGAGATCAATAATTCTAGCCCTAGACCTCCTCTGTAACTCAGAACATGCAACCTGTAGAATTTTTTAAACGTCGCATATGGAGATTTTTAAGGATAAAAGTTTGTCCCCATTCCACGAGCGGGCGCAATTTTGAAGCGTGACATGTTGGGTATCAATTTACTCGGCGTAACATCATATTTCACAATATAAAAACAATTGGGCTAACTTTACTGTTGTCTTATTTTTTTATTTAAAAAAAGTGTATCTTTTCCAAAAAGAAGTGCGCTTGTAAGACTGCTGCGCAAATACGGTGTGACGGAAAGTATTGCAATGACAGCCATTTTCTAGCAAGAAAAACTGATTATAACTTGTAAACAACAAGTCTGAAAAATAGGCCCGGTCTTAAAGGGGTTAAAGAAAGACTTTTGATTTCATGCACATTTACTAGATGGGGCTTGATTCGGTTATTATATTTATTTACACTATATTATTGATGATATTTAAAGTGACAACACTTTTGAATATTGGATTGTGCACACTCTTTCAAAAGAAATTTTGATTGGTAACACTGTATATAAGAAAACCTTTTCTTTGCACTAAAAGGGACAGCACTATAAATGTTTGGTATATGACTTATGCAAATATCTGTTTTGTGGGTTTTGATTATATTTGGATATGATTTTTAAAGCTTAACTCTGGGCAATCATTTTTTTCTTCCATGTAGTGGGGCTGTGCCCGCACTGCATAGGTTAACTGTTTGTTTTTGTCTAGGGGAGAGGAGAGCAAAATTGGACAAAATTATGGAAACACTACCTAATGTGGTGTTGGGCCGCCTTTTGCATCCAAGACAGCCTAAATTCTCTTGGAAATTGAAAGTATTAGATGGCAGATAATGGAATCTGATACCACTCCACATGCAATAATTGTTACAGTTCTCAGCAGAAAACAAGCCTGAACCTTGTTCTCTGAAATTGACCATAGTGGCTCTATGATATTAAGGTGCGGGAATTGCGGGTCCCAGGGAAGGTGTGAGACTTCGTCTGCATGCTCATCAAATCACGATTTGACATTACCAGCTGTATGAATCGGAGCATTATTGTCTTGGTAAAAACTGCTGTCTTCGGGAAAAAATTTCTGCACCATGAGGTGCACAAGGTCGACCAAAATTTGTACATAGTCGCTGGCAGTGATTCAACCTTTCAAGGTGATGATGGGGCCTGCAGAATAGCAAGATATGGCTGCCCACATCATGAATGCGCCACCACCATGCTTTACCGTTGGCACAACACAGTCCTGGTCGTAAGCTTGGGACGATGTTTGCCACATGTAAACACGTCCGCTGGCTGGGAACAGGGTAAAGCTGGATTCATTGAACCATATTACAGTCTTCCATTGATCAATAGTCCATTCATGGGTGTTGCACCACTCTCTCCTCTTCTGAGAATTAATGTTGGTCACTGGTGGTTTGGCAATTGCAGCTCGCCTGTGAATGTTTTGCTTATAGAGTTCTCTCTGCACAGTTTTTGTGGACAGGCTTTGGAAGACTGAGATTGAGCTCTGCAGTCACTTTTGAGGCAGTTCTTTTCTTCCAGGTCACAACCGCTCAGTTGACTATGTCAACATTTTCCCAGAAACTGTATATGCCATCATAATCTTTGATACTGTACCTCGCGAGATCACAAATAAATTGGCAACTTCTCTTTAAAGAGAAAGTGAGTGGTTAATATTGATATTAGCTTTATTGCACTCATAGGAATAGTTGCATGTAATTTGTGTATACAGTGGTGTGAAAAAGTGTTTGCCCCCTTCCTCATTTCCTGTTCCTTTGCATGTTTGTCACACTTAAGTGTTTCGGAACATCAAACCAATTTAAACAATAGTCAAGGACAACACAAGTAAACACAAAATGCAATTTGTAAATGAAGGTGTTTATTATTAAAGGTGAAAAAAAATCCAAACCATCATGGCCCTGTGTGAAAAAGTGATTGCCCCCCTTGTTAAAACATACTATAACTGTGGTTGTCCACACCTGAGTTCAATTTCTCTAGCCACACCCAGGCCTGATTATTGCCACACCTGTTCACAATCAAGGCATCACTTAAATAGGAGCTGCTTGACACAGTAAGGTCCACCAGAAGATCCTTAAAAGCTACACATCATGCCGAGACCCAAAGAAATTCAGGAACAATTGAGAAAGAAAGTAATTGAGATCTATCAGTCTGGAAAGGGTTATAAAGCCATTTCCAAAGCTTTGGGAATCCAGCGAACCACAGTGAGAGCCATTATCCACAAATGGCGAAGACATGGAACAGTGGTGAACCTTCCCAGGAGTGGCCGGCCGCCCAAAATTACCCCAAGAGCGCAGCGACGACTCATCCAAGAGGTCACAAAAGACCCCACAACAACGTCCAAGGAACTGCAGGCCTCACTTGCCTCAGTTAAGGTCAGCGTTCATGCCTCCACCATCAGGAAAAGACTGGGCAAAAATGGCCTGCATGGCAGAGTTCCAAGGAGAAAACCACTGCTGAGCAAAAAGAACATCAAAGCTCGTCTCAATTTCTCCACAACACATCTTGATGATCCCCAAGACTTTTGGGACAACATTCTGTGGACCGATGAGACAAAAGTGGAACACTTTGGAAGGTGTGTGTCCAAGTATATCTGGCGTAGAAGGAACACTGCATTTCAGAAAAAGAACATTATACCAACAGTAAAATATGGTGGTGGTAGTGTGATGGTCTGGGGCTGTTTTGCTGCTTCAGGACCTGGAAGACTTGCCGTGATAAAAGGAACTATGAATTCTGCTGTCTACCAAGAGATCCTGAAGGAGAATGTCCGACCATCTGTTCGTGTACTCAAGCTGAAACGAACTTGGGTTCTGCAGCAGGACAATGATCCTAAACACACCAGCAAGTCCACCACCGAATGGCTGAAGAAAAACAAAATGAAGACTTTGGAGTGGCCTAGCCAAACTCCTGACCTGAATCCTATTGAGATGTTGTGGTATGACCTTAAAAAGGCCGTTCATGCTCGAAAACCCTCTAATGTAACTGAATTAGGACAATTCTGCAAAGATGAGTGGGCCAAAATTCCTCCAGGACGCTGTAAAAGCCTCATTGCACGTTATCGCAAACTGCTGCTAAGGGTGGCCCAACCAGTTATTAGGTTTAGGGGGCAATCACTTTTTCACACAGGGCCATGATGGTTTGGATTTTTTTTCACCTTTAATAATAAACACCTTCATTTACAAATTGCATTTTGTGTTTACTTGTGTTGTCCTTGACTATTGTTTAAATTGGTTTGATGTTCCGAAACACTTAAGTGTGACAAACATGCAAAGGAACAGGAAATGAGGAAGGGGGCAAACACTTTTCACACCACTGTAGGTAATTTATTTTTACACTAATTTGCATTAGTGCAGAGTTCATTTGGTTTTATATGAATATAAAGGAAAGAGAGCTTAAAAAGAAAACGAATGCAATGATCATATCTAAGAATTGGTAAGTTGCAATATAATAAATGTTTGCTTTTGGGTTTAGTACTGCTTTAAGTATCCTGTCATGTTCATTTTATATAGAGCTTCACATGATTGTTATTGATGTAAAAACGTTTATTTCACCTCACTTCATGCTTTAGTAAATAAGACACCTTGAGCCGCTTTTAAAGGTTTAACCACTTGCCGACCGCCACACGACTAGCCACGGTGGTCGGCTTCATTCCAGGAGCGATTGGTGATGAGGTGGAGGCCACCGATTCATGGCCACCCCCTCGCGATCGCTCCTGACAAATGGAATGCTTCCTCTGCCTCTGTAATGTAAACAGCGGCAGAGGAAGTGATATCATCTCTCCTCGTGTCGATCTTTTCTTTCCGGCTCAGAGGAGAGAAGACATCAATGTGAGTTTGCACCAACACTATACTTACAGTAGAACACGTAGGCACACATAACTGCAGCGTTTGCAGAGTCAGGCATGATCCCTGTGATCGCTAACAGTTTTTTTGGTAGCGTTTGTTACATTTGCTGACAGTCAGGAGCTTTTTTTACCTGTGAGTCTCACTACTGTACCAGTAAATTTAGAGCCCAAAGTGGCAAATCGAAGGTACAGTAGTGAAGAGGCAAGTCACTCATCTGTCAGATTCAGGCTGTCAGACGACAGCGGCTCCATGACAGATAGCTCTGACGACGGAGTTGTGGTCACTGCCAAGGTCAGGCGTAACAGACCCCGATCTTCTTCTTATTCTGTTGTTGAGGTGCAAGAACCACAGATCTCTCGTATGGAGCAGAGAAATACTAGTGCCGCTATTCCTTCTGGGGAACTGGCAAGCACCACCGGCCTAGTACACCCTGGTCGTACATCCAGCACTGCAGTAACACTTGGTGGCGTGGTGAGTCCCATAAGTGCAGTTCAAGCTGGCGAGGTGGCAAGCACAAGTAGTGTCCCGCTGCCACCAAGAAGACAAAGATAGGCCTGTCGTGCCCATAGTGCCCTTCCTGCTGCATTCGCCAATCCTAACTGGGAACCCACCACTTCTGCAGTACCCATACTTCCCCCATTCAGGTGGAAACAGTTGATTTTCCGTCACTTGATTTTTATTCGCTGATTTTCACCGAAGATCTCTATAGATCTATTGTGGACCTAAGCAATTTGTACGCTGGTCAATACATCGCCGCTAATCCTCAGTCCTCCCTTGCCAGAGATTGATGACCAATTACGGTCTCCAAATTTAAGACCTTTCTGGGCCTATCCCTCGACATGGGCATAGTTAAAATGGGTACGTTGCGTTCATGTTGGTCCACTGAGCCAATGTACCATATGCCCGTGTTCTCTGCTTCCATGGCCAGGGCACAATACGAGTAGATTTTGCGGTTCATGCACTTCAACAACAATAAACTCTGTCGTCCTCGTGGAGACCCTGAATACGATCAGCTCTACAAAATTCGGCCCCTCGTAAACCACTTCAACCAATGTTTTGCAGACTTGTTTACTCCCCATCAAGTTGTCTGCATTGATAAGTCCCTGATTAAGTTTTCTGGCCGCTTGTCATTCAAACAGTACCTTCCCAGCAAGCGTGCCAGATATACGGGGTCAAGATGTATAAGCTCTGTGACAGGGCCACAGGCTATACATGTAGTTTTATGGTTTACGAGGGAAAAGATAGTCACGTAGAGCCGACAAGCTGCCCTGATTACATAGGAAGCACTGGCAAGATTGTGTGGGACTTGGTGTCACCCTTATTCGGAAAGGGGTACCACTTGTACGTGGACAATTATTACACAAGCGTGACACTTTTTAGTGACTTGTTTGATCATCAGATTGGAGCATGTGGCACCGTGCGATCTAATCGCCGGGGCTTTCCCCAGTGGCTTGTAGATTTCCGTCTTAGGCTAGGGGAGAGAGCCTGCTTGAAGTGTAATAACTTGCTCGCTATGAAGTGGAGGGATAATAAGAATGTTTTCGTTCTTACCTCCCTTCATGCAGACACGACGGTCCAAATTACTACAGCGACTGGTGTTGTGGAGAAACCCTTCTGTGTCCACGAATATAACCAAAATATGGGAGGGGTGGACCCCAACGACCAGTTGTTGGCAACATAGTTTGCTACCACGATACATAAAGCCGTGACACCAGCGCTGTAGGAGGTGATTTCACCACCACAGTTAAAAACAAAATGGTGCATGTATGCCCATCATTAGAAGTGGGTGGATGAAGGGAGGTATTCTAATGGTGGGCATACTCACCGATCAATCTCTTTTTTTCATTCAGCCCACAGGCTGCATAAAAACAAAGATTACAATATATGCCCAACAAGGACCAGCAACGTACTGGTATGTTGCTGGACTTTGAGTGGTTATACCAGAATGATGCCAGCAGGTTTAGGTAGCATCTTGGTATCATTGTTTTCAGCCAGCGGTCGGCTTTCATGTAAAAGCAATCCTAGCGGCTAATTAGCCTCTAGACTGCTTTTACAAGCAGTGGGAGGGAATGCCCCCCCCTCCCACCCTCTTCCATGGTTTTCTCTGGCTCTCCTGTCCCAACAGGGAACCTGAGAATGCAGCGGGTGGTTCCGTTAGCTGACCATAGAGCTGATCAGAGACCAGAACAGCTCCAATCATCTCTATGGCCTAAGAAAACGGAAGCTACAAGCATTTCATGACTTTCACATGATTTCGCCAGATATAAACAGCGCCATTGGGAAATTGGGAAAGCATTTTTATCACACTGATCTTGGTGTGGTCAGATGCTTTGAGGGCAGAGGAGAGATCTAGGCTCTAATAGACCCCAATTTTTTCAAAAAAGAGTACCTGTCACCAGTGATGTAAGTAACTGAGTTAAGATAAACTGAGTTACCTAACACAGTTACTTTAGAGGGTAACGAGTAATCTAACTGATTACTTTTCCCCTCATGGTAACTCAGTTCCCATTACTTTGGCTTAGTTACCCCAATTACATCTACCGCCACTAGATGGCAGTAGTGTAATTCCGGTGTCCTGCCGAAAAAGTTCCCCCGCCGGATAAGGACCCCCTGTACTGTGCAGGCGCAGGGCTTGCGCAGTACGAAGGACTATGGAGCTTCCAAAAATTGCCGAACCTAAACAGCTCTGAGTGAACTCTACACCGCGCAGGTGCAGTTAACATGTAATTGTACGAGGCGATGCCGCACGCTCCCGATGCTCGTGCTACTCTGCAAGGGGCGTCTATTGTGTAAGTAAGGGGCGGGTCTAGTATTACTGTAACCAAAGGGCGCATTTATTATTATTGTTATATATCAAGCTCTGCCCATTAATTTAACATTCGCCCTCTTCTGTAGCCATCCGCCCCTTACACGATATAATAATAATAGACCCGCCCCTTGCTTACACGCTATAACAGATCTGCCCCTTGGTTAGAGCAATAATAGAGCAGCCCCTTGGTTACACGATATATAACAATAATAATAAATGCGCCCCTTGCTTACAGTAATACTAGACCCGCCCCTTAGTTACACGTATAGAATATTTAAAAAAAAAGTCAGTTACTTTGCTGTGTAACTAATTACTTTTCCAATGTAGTAACTGAGTTACTAATGCAATTACTTTTTGGGAGAAGTAATTTGTAACTTAACTAATTACTTTTTTAAAGTAAGATGACAAACACTGCCTGTCACTACCTATTGCTATCATAGGGGATATTTCCATTCCCTGAGATAACAATAAAAATGATAAAAATACATAAATGAAAGGAACAGTTTAAAAATAAAATTAAAAAGCAAAATAAATAATAAAAAAAAAGAAAAAAAAAAAAAGCACCCATGTCCCCCCCTGCTCTCGCGCAAAGGCGAACACAAGTGTCGGTCTGGCGTCATATGTAAACAGCAATTTCACCATGCATGTGAGGTATCACAGCGAAGGTCAGATCGAGTGCAGTCATTTTAGCAGTAGACCACCTTTGTAAATCTAAAGTGGTAACCTGTCAAGGCGTTTAAATGCTGTTAAAAATGTATGTAGTTTGTCGACGCTGCATGTTTCTGCGCAATTTTAAAGCATGTCGTGTTTGGTATCCATGTACTTGGCCTAGGATCATCTTTTTTATTTCATCAAACATTTGGGCAATATAGTTGCGCAAATACTGCGTTAAAAAAATATATAAGGTTTGGGGGTTCAAAGTAATTTTCTTGCAAAAAAAATTATCTTTGTGGTTAGAAGAGTGGGTGATGTGTGACATAAGCTTCTAAATGTTGTGCATAAAATACTAGGACAGTTCAACCCCCCCCCCCCAAATTACCCCATTTTGGAAAGTAGACACCCCAATCTATTTGCTCAGAGGCATGTCGAGTCCCTGGAATATTTTATATTTTGAAGTTGTCACTAAATTATATATTGCTCAAACATGCCATGGGCATATGTGGAATTACACCCCAAAATACATTCTGTTGCTTCTCCTGAGTACGGGGATACCACACGTGTGAGATTTTGTCATTTTCCCGCAACTTGTGGCAAAATATAAAATATTCCATGGACTCAACATGCCTCTCAGCAAATAGCTTGGGGTGTCTACTTTCCAAAATGGGGTCATTTGGGGGGGGGTTGTGCCATCTTGGCATTTTATGGCCTTCAAAACTGTGATAGGTGATTTCAAAAATCTAAATCCTGAAGGCAGTGATTGGTTTTCGGGGGCCCCGTACGCGGCTAGGCTCCAAAAAAGTCCCACACATGTGGTATCCCCGTATTCAGGAGAAGCAGCAAAATTTATTTTGGGGTGAAATTCTACATATGCCCATGGCATGTGTGAGCAATATATCATTTAGTGACAACATTTTTTTTTGTCATTATTCAATCACTTGGAACAAAAAAATAAAATATTCAATGGGCTCAACATGCCTCTTTTCAATTTCCTTAGGGTGTCTACTTTCAAAAATGGGGTAATTTGGGGGGTTTTGTACTGTCCTGCCATTTTAGCACCTCAAGAAATGAGATAGGCGGTCATAAACTAAAAGTTGCATAAATTCCAGAAAATGTACCCTAGTTTGTAGACGCTATAACTTTTGCGCAAACCAATAAATATACGCTTATTGACATTTTTTTTTACCAAAGACATGTGGCTGAATACATTTTGACCTAAATGTATGACTAAAATAGAGTTTATTGGATTCTTCTTATAACAAAGAAAATATAATTTTTTTTTCAACATTTCGGTCTTTAAAATCGCAGAGGCAATCAAATACCATCAAAAGAAAGCTCTATTTGTGTGAAAAAAATGACGCAAATTTAGTTTGGGTACAACATTGCATGACCGCGCAATTACCAGTTAAAACAGTGCAGTACCAAATTGTAAAAAGTCCTCTGGTCTTTAGGCAGCAAAATGGTCCGGGGCTAAAGTGGTTAACTGCTTCCCGACTGGCGCACGACGATGTACGTCGACAGAATGGCACGGACAGGCATAAGGGCGTACAGGTACGTCCCCTTTAAGATGCCGCCGTGTCATCGAGCGCGTGCTGCCGCCAGCACACGTGCCGCCGCCAGCGCGCATGCGCGCTGGTCAGGACCCCCGTGAGTCCAGTCGCGGGTCCCGCGGACACGATCGCCGCGGGGATACCCCCGTCTCACGGGAAGGCTGAACGGGGAGATGCGGAAATAAACAGCATCTCCCCGTTCTGCCTAGCAACTAGTGACGCCGATCTCTGCTCCCTGTGATTGAAGCAGAGATCAGCATTCACTAGCTCACAGCCACGCCCCCCCACAGTTAGAAACACGCCTCTAGGAACATATAACCCCTACACTGCCACCTAGTGGTTAACCCCTTCACTGACAGTGTCATTTACACAGGAATCAGTGCATTTAAATAGCACTGATTGCTGTATAAATGACAATGGTCCCAAAAATGGGTCAAAAATGTCCGATGTGTCCGCCAAAATGTTGCAGTCACAATAAAAATCGCTGATCGCCGCCATTACTAGTAAAAAAAAAAAAGATTAATAAAAATGCTAGAAAAAACTATCCCCTATTTTGTAAACGCTATAATTTTTGCTATAATTTTTGCGCAAACCAATCAATAATCGCCTATTGCGATTTTATTTACCAAAAATATGTAGAAGAATACGTATCGGCCTAAACTGAGGAAAAAAAAATTTTTTTTATATATTTTTGGGGGATATTTATTATAGCAAAAAGTAAAAAATAATGCGTTTTTTTTAAATTGTCTATAGCACAACAAATAAAAAAACGCAGGGGCGATCAAATACCACCAAAAGAAAGCTCTATTTGTGGGAAAAAAAGGATGTCAATTTTGTTTGGGATCCACGACCGCGCAATTGTCAGTTAAAGCGACGCAGTGCCGAATCGCAAAAAGTGGTCTGGTCTTAAGCCAGCAAAATGGTCCGGTCTGAAAGTGGTTAAAGAACGTCTTGTTATGGGTGGGCAATTTAGAACAGAGAGACCAGATCTGGTATCAATTATAATTATATATAAGATAATAATAAAATGTGTGCACATTCATTATAGTTTCAATTAGTTACAAAATATACATAATAATGGGAACAAATCACTAAGCAATATTTTACTGCATCAGAGTATGCAGGACAATAACGCATTGCGTTTAAAAAAAAAAAAAACTGGGTAATTCAAAGAAACTCTCCTTAAAATCTTCCATGCGTTATATTTTCGAATTACACCTCAAATATGCATGAAACCTAAGTTATCCCAAGCATCTTTTGCTTGTGCAAGTGAAAATAAGTGTAAGGCATCCAACAATTTAATCATGGCTGGTATGGCATGGCTGCTCTGGATTAAGGGCTCAAGGTACCCTATGAGTTGGTTATACAGCTCCATGATTAGTGCCTTGGATAAGTGGAATTTCTTCAGGGTATCAGCATCCATTAATATATCCAGCAATTTCCTTTAAAAAGACCACATGAGATCTTCTCCTCCTGCTCTTCTGCATTACTTTAAATTCCAGAAGACTGGATCCAAAGGGCTCCATCCTCTGTTCTATGCTGTCTAGCAGCCTCCAGAGACAACTCCTGAGTAGAATCTAGCTGACACCTGCTCCAGCTTGTTCTTTCCTTCCTATTTTTTTTAAACCAATCACTTACCTCAAACCCAGGATCTGACCTTTATCATAGTTATCACAAGCTTGGGCCAGTACTTAATTACTGCATGCATTTATTTACTTATTTCCTTCTGTGAATTTACTTTTAATGCATTTTTATGCGGTATTTAACAAGTGTTTTTAGTGTTTGTGATAAATACCTGTACCACACTTTACTAAAGTGTGCGCTATGTATGTAAATTTAGTTTTCCAGAACTGTAACAGAGTTCTGGGGGTTAATTGTACAGGTTATTACTTTGGCATTCGTTTGGCTGGGCTGTACTAGAGTTCTGCCTGGTCATAGGTGCAGTGAGGCACCTGTGACAGGCTGAGAACCAAGCCTGGTTGGACGTGTTAGGTACCAATCTTTCTCAGAGCCAATCAGTGGGCACGTCTGGCCCCGCTGTGTAGTCTGGGAAGGGGTATTTAAGATGCTGAAGTCACGTGTTCAGGGTTCAGCTGCTGCTTTGATTCCTGGTTCCGGTCCGGACCAACCCTGTGAGGGGTCCCAGACCCAGAAGTGTCTGCCGTCCCCGTAAGCATGGTCAACCTGACCAGCCCCAGAGGCCCTCATGGTCTGGGGTGGGGATCCGTCCATTCCCGAGGCTAGTTCGAGGCCCAGTAACTGAAGGAGGATTCTGAGGTGTCCCGTGTGCTCTCGGCATTGGAGAGACATGGCAACTCGTACAAGCGAAAAATATGTGAAGCTGCGCCAATGGTAAACAATTACATAAGTAAACATATAAATCAATAAAAAACAATAAAAAGCATGGTGTGATCCATCAAAAAATGTGAGCAAAATACACTGAACTGTGAGACACAATCCAGACACAGATATTGAAAGTCCAGTTCAGATCGATCTTGACGTCAGGAAATAACTTTATGACCCACAGGTGGATAATTTTCAAAAAGCACCTCGGTGACAGTTCTAAGGTTACACACTGTGACATGCAGAGGAAAAGTGCTTCTTCCCGACCACCTATTAAATAGGAGGCTCACCAGATGATAGTACGGTATGGGCACTGCAATTAAAGCCTGTGGCTGTCCAGTAGGCGAGAGCTGGTAGGGTTAAAACAAGGCAACGAATAGGGGACGGGTTTACACTGACCGGCCGGCAGTGTTTGTACTTTTCCGCTCGCTTTCACTATCCTGATGTAAGTGATTTTTAATCTTTTACAATAAACATATCTGTTACCAGTATTATGCTATGGGTGGCCCCCTTTTGTTCTTCTTTATAACCGGAGGGACTTACTTGGATTTGGCTGGATATCCTTGATTGGAGTGGACGGTGTGACGATTCCCTTCTTTCCCTTCTGAGTGATCTCCTTAAGGTGGTTTAACCCTACCAGCTCTCGCCTACTGGACAGCACTTTTCCTCTGCATGTCACAGTGTGTAACCTTAGAACTGTCACCGAGGTGCTTTTTGAAAATTATCCACCTGTGGGTCATAAAGTTATTTCCTGACGTCAAGATCGATCTGAACTGGACTTTCAATATCTGTGTCTGGATTGTGTCTCACAGTTCAGTGTATTTTGCTCACATTTTTTGATGGATCACACCATGCTTTTTATTGTTTTTTATTGATTTATATGTTTACTTATGTAATTGTTTACCATTGGCGCAGCTTCACATATTTTTCATTTGTCTAGGTGTTAAGTATCCCACTTTCTAGCAGCAGCCTTTGTTTGCTTAAGGGTTCTAATTTCCAATTCACAACCTTCCCTCCATCTAGCGCGGTTTATCCACTTTCATTCAACTCGTACAAGCGACCAGGGGAGGACTCTTCAGACGAGGGCCAAGAAGCTGGCTGCTCGGTAAGAGCCTGGGAGCTGAGTTGTATGGACACTAGAGAATCCACACTTCTCACAGTATACAGGAAGGCTGAAAGATCCAGGTACTGTGGGAAAGGTTCCTACTTATCTTCAGTTACAATCTAGTCTGTGGCAGAGACTTTGCAAATTTTCCGAGTCACATGTTGGTTGTTGAATCTATGGTTAGAGGTTTATCCAGCAGTGAAGCACCCAGTTGCGAGTGGCAACTCTCTGGGCTACCTAAGAGACATTCAATTGATGTCAGCAGTTCTAAGTGCCTGAGTTTTATCACCCGTGCCCTCTATTCCCAATTGAGACTGTGTTATATTTGGATGTTACCCCTGCAAAATAAAAATCCTCAAAAGGACTTTTGTGTGTCACCATTTGAAGTTACTGGATACTAACCCTGGGAACCCCTAGACAACGAACGACGAGCTACGAGGAGGTAATTGGTAAGCCCAGAAAATTCAAGGTCGCCCCAAGGAGGTATGGCCGCTACATACCACAAACGAGCAATAGTGAATTGATATTTTCATTATCGCATGCGCTCAGTGGTTGCGTGACTGTCATAACGCATGTGGTAACCTTTAGTGAATTGTGCCCACTATGGCAATCCTTGCATTTTGGTATTGTTTGAAAACAAAGCACATTTTTTTTTTTAAAAGACAGAGAAGGATAATACACGCTTGTATGATTCATACTGTTGTCTTTTTGACTGTGGTGAAGATTTCCCTCTTTTCATGTTCCAACTATCCATGATAAAGAGAAATCGCTTCAACAAGGACAAACACAGGAATAAGAATAGATTTTTTTTAATAGTAAGATTTGTTCTAAGAAAAGGTTCTTTGCTGTTGCTGTTTTCTTTTTTTGCTCTTGTTTAAAGAACCCTATACTTTTATTTATTTTTTTATTCCAAAACCGATCTGTCTTCAAAAGTAAGAAAAAACATATTAGTCCATGGAGTTTAGCCTTGTCTTGCTTGTAGAGTAAAGTTCTCCCTACACTGCTCCTCCTCAATGCTACCACCCAGATGGGGCACATGTGCAGACACACTACAGGGATCTTTGCCAGGTTTGCAGGACCCTGAAGATGCCTGCAGTGCGTCTGTGCATTTTTTTTGCAGTTGTGTAATAGGGGGAGGAGTCAAGAAATAGGAACAATAAAAAGGGTGAAGGTCCACTTTAAATAAAACCCCTCACTTCCTATCACAGAAATGGGGGTTCACTAGTTCTACAGACTGTTCTCCAGCATCACTGAAAGGACCAGGCAATGTTGATAGCCTAAGACCCCATACACACTATTAGATTTTCTGCAGATTTTTGTCTTCAGATTTACCAAAACATATAATATAAGGTCAAACCTTAATGCCATGTACACAGGATAGGATTTTCTGACAACAAGCTCACATCCAACATTTGTTGTTGGAAAATCCTATCGTGTGTACGGCCTATAAGAGTTTCAATTTGTATGCAATCAGGCAGGCCCTTGCACTACATGGTTTTGGTAAATCTGAAGACAAAAATCTGCAGAAATTCTAATAGTGTGTATGGGGTCTAAGCCTTACAGCTTCACCTGAGATGTTTATTCTTAATTGCTTACTTCTGATGATTTTACTATGGCCAATTTAGACAGGAGCCAATTAACTTTCCAGCACGTCTTTGGAGTGTGGGAGGAAACCCACACAAGTGTAGCGCCACCCCCTAAGGAGCCGCTTAAGTATATTAGGTTCTTGATTCTGCTTCTCAACCCCAAAAACAATCTCAGCCCCTCTGGCACACCTAGTGATCAATGCTACTGCAGACCCAATGGTAGATAGACACAAACTGTAGTAACTGTAGTAAACAAGAAAGCATCTTTACTGAAAGACTTTTGTCATAAAGTAGCAGTAATAATATAATAAGTAGTAGTAATAATACAGTATCAGCATTTTTTATATATATATATATATATATATATATATATATAGTAATGATATAACCAAGTAATAAAGAATAGATAACTCTGGTATAAAACAGTATATCTCAAAGACACATGCAAGTTATAAATAGCACAGTTCAGCTAATCTATGTGCTCAGGCATAAAGGGGGAACAGAGGTGACTTGTTGCAAGCCAGACTGTCTCCCTGAAATCTAACTGTATAAGTGTGGTACCATATGTAAAACAATATCAACTTTAGGACAGAAGTTAGAGCCTTGGGGTGCTCAATATACAGAATGTTGCTGACCATGTTGAATGTTGCTGACCAGCTACCATTGCCTCATGGGAAGTAAAAAAAAAATCTTTATAGCAAAAATAAAATTTAGGCATAGCATAAAACTATTATGCCTCCGGTCATTTTTTATACCCCTGTTTCTAAAAGTTTGATAGATATTGGCCAGTGACAAAGACCCAAGGCACAGAACAATGTTTTCCTACAAGAATTAAGAATATCAGCCTTCAGATGATACAGCTGCCTAAAAATTGGCCAGTGGCAGTTTTGCATGAGTATGAGTAGAGAAAGCTTCAGCAAAGCGCTGGCCAAAATCTATCAACTGGTCAAAGCAGGCTTACTATCTCTTGATGAAAAAACATACAGTATCTCACAAAAGTGAGTACACCCCCCTCACATTTTTGTAAATATTTTATTATATCTTTTTATGTGACAACACTGAAGAAATGACACTTTGCTACAATGTAAAGTAGTAAGCGTACAGCTTGTATAACAGTGTAAATTTGCTGTCTCAAAATAACTCATCACACAGCCATTAATGTCTAAACTGCTGGTAACAACAGTGAGAACACCCCTTAGTGAAATGTCCAAATTGGGCCCAATTAGCCATTTTCCCTCTCTGGTGTCATGTGACTCGTTAGTGTTACAAGGTCTCAGGTGTGGTAAATTTGGTGTTATCGCTCTCACTCTCTAATACTGGTCACTGGAAGTTCAACATGGCACCTCATGGCAAAGAACTCTCAGAGGATCTGAAAAAAAGCATTGCTACTGTACATAAAGATGGCCTTGGCTATAAGAAGATTGCCAAGACCCTGAAACTGAGCTGCAGCATGGCGGCCAAGACCATACAGCGATTTAACAGGACAGGTTCCACTCAGAACAGGCCTTGCCATGGTCGACCAAAGAAGTTGAGTGCACGCGCTCAGCGTCATATCCAAAGGTTGTCTTTAGGAAATAGATGTATGAGTGCTGCCAACATTGCTGCAGAGGTTGAAGGGGTGGGGGGTCAGCCTGTCAGTGCTCAGACCATACACCGCACACTGCATCAAATTGGTCTGCATGGCTGTCATCCCAGAAAGAAGCCTCTTTGAAAGATGATGCACAAAAAAGCCTGCAAACAGTTTGCTGAAGACAAGCAGACTAAGGACATGGATTACTGGAACCATGTCCTGTGGTCTGATGAGACCGAGATAAACTTATTTTGTTCAAATGGTGTCAAGCGTGTGTGGCGGGAACCAGGTGAGGAGTACAAAGACAAGTGCATCTTGCCTACAGTGAAGCATGGTGGTGGGAGTGTCATGGTCTGGGGCTGCATGAGTGCTGCCAGAACTGAGAGCTACAGTTCATTGAGGGAACCATGAATGTCAACATGTACTGTGACATACTGAAGCAGAGTATGATCCCCTCCCTTCGAAGACTGGGCCACAGGGCAGTATTCCAACATGATAACGACCCCAGACACACCTCCTAGATGACCACTGCATTGCTAAAGAAGCTGAGGGTAAAGGTGATGGACTGGCCAAGCATGTCTTCAGACCCTAAACCCTATTGAGCACCTGTGGGACATCCTCAAACGGAAGGTGGAGGAGCGCAAGGTCTCTAATATCCACCAGCTCCGTGATGTCATGGATAAGTGGAAGAGGACTCCAGTGGTAACCTGTGAAGCTCTGGTGAACTTCATGCCCAAGGGGGGTAAGGCAGTGCTGGAAATGGTGGCCACACAAAATATTGCCACTTTGGGCCCAATTTGGGCCCAATTTGGACATTTTCACTTAGGGGTGTACTCACTTATGTTGCCAGCGCTTTAGACATTAATGGCTGTGTGTTAAGTTATTTTGATGGAACAGCAAATTTACACTGTTATTCGGCTGTACACTCACTACTTTACATTGTAGCAAAGTGTCATTTCTTCAGTGTTGTCACATGAAAAGATAGAATAAAATATTTACAAAAATGTGAGGGGTGTACTTACTTTTGTGAGATACTGTATGTGTTGCTGCTACAAAAACCTGAAAAATCCCTTTTTAACTGAAGTGGTTCATATAACAGAGGATAGGGTTTCTGCTTCCATCTATAAGTCAAGTTAACCGACAAAGTACCCATTGCTAAGCCTGCCTGTGAAATGTATGCTGTTTCATAACGCTACATACAGGTAAAGGGCATCCCCTAAACCTGTAATTTAAATGATTTGTGCTTTTCACCGTCGCCCTTAAAGTCACATGAAAAAGTGCCCTTGTCTCACTGCTGTACTTTTTTTTTTTTTATTTGCCATGGCATAGGTCCCCCATTATACAGAGTTTCTCTCCATGCCTTTGTGTTGCCAATGCATTTCATGGCAAAGTTCACATTCTCTGAACGTCTAACGGGATTCATTCATCCATTACTAGTTGTGAATTAGTATAATTTTTAGAGATCTCTATAAATCAGACAAAAAAAGCAGGACAGCAGAGGAGAGAAGATGGACAGAAGGAATTTGACAGATCCTTCAAATAAAGGACAGTTGGCAGCTATGCTTTCATTAAATAAAGTGTCACAGCATTATGCTGCCATTCCAGAAATGTTCAAATCTGGAATTGGATGGTCATCACATGAAGATCCAACCTAATTTTTGCAAAAGAAACTAGATGCTGTGCACATAATACGACCCTGTCCAAAACCGTGTTACTGTATGTCCAGAGGTTTAATTTACTTCCCCACTGCATGGAAAACATGCTGCAGTCTTACTTGAATATTTTTCGGTGGACAGGAGCCTGAGGGAATGCTTTCTTCTTCCTGAAGAAGACCCTATGACATCATCTCAGGCTAGGCAAAGTAGCCTGACCTGAGCTCAAGGACTGCTTTCTAATAATAAAATGGTGCAGCTTTTTTTGAAATAGCCATACTGTTGCTGTATGTTGTAACATGTCACAATATTCCCAAGGTCAAGACAGTCACCAGAACAGAAAGTTGGGTCACAACAACAGTTGGTTACAGAACATGCAAATATAACTGAAGATAGGCAAGCATTCTATTAAAGAAGAATTCTGTTTTTTTTCCCATGCAGTGGGGCTTTGCCCGCACTGCATGGGTTAGCTGCTCATTTTTGTTGTTGTTGTTACCTAATCTGCCAATCCTCCCAGTGCAAGACTCATCCCTGCTGCTCCTGTCCCCCCCGCTGTCTATCGATCTTGTGCAGTGGACTGTTCCTGAGGTCATCATGCTCATAGACCGGCTCTGGACGTGGAGATGGCAGGAACAGTCCACTGGTGGGTGTGGAGGAGCACAGTTTTCCGGAGGATAGGGTGAGTATAGCCTTTCTGTGCACCCCTGGACAAACCAAGCAGTTAACCCATGCAGTGCGGGCACAGCCCCACCGCGTGGGAAAAAAAAAAACATTCTGCTTTAAAGAACATATGCTGGTTTCTGCATGCATTACATAATGTGTAATAGAGAGGTCAATGACTAATGACACGTACACAAGACCGGTCTTTCTGTCGGGCTGAACTCTGATGGACTTTTCGACTGAATTCTGACGAAACGGACTTGCCTCCACACGATCACCCCAAAGTCTGATCCTTTCGAACGTGATGACATATGACAGGACTAGAAAAGGAAGTTCAATAGCCAGTAGCCAATAGCTGCTCTTGCGTCATTGTTGGTCCATCGGACCTGCATACAGACGAGTGTATTTCTCGATAGGAACTGATTCTGGCAGAGTTCCATCAGAAAGATTTGAAACATGTTCTATTTCTAAAGTCCGTCAGATTTTTTCGACAGAAAAGGTCTGATGAAGCCCACACACGGTCGAATTGTCCGACGGATTCGTTCCGTCGTACCTTTGCTGTCGAAATGTCCGGTCGTGTGTACACGGCATAAGGCATATCCTGTACATGAAGACAGATGGATGCCACTGTGCAAGTGCCACGCTATTGTTCCCTAGTCTATAATATGCCAAAGTACGTTTTAGTATACTTCATGGATTAGGGAATAACATACACCATGCAATTAAATATTAAGAATAGTGGGCTTTACAAAGGCATTGTGATCTTAAGAAATGTATTTGATCAGATTGCTTCTACATTGACAAGGTAAGCAGTACTCTTGTATACATCTGAGAATTATATATAAATATATATATATATGCACATATAATCTAAGAAACACATTTTTATGTAAGGTTTATGGATCCTTTATAACTACAAAAGGACACTGGCTTTCTTTCAAGATATCGGTCTGGGTGCTGAAGTTCCTTGTCTGTTAGCATGTGAGCAAAATTCTAGGAGAAATGACTCATACAAGCTTCTTGGCTGGCTAGATGTTTCTTTCATGAGATCCTGACAAGCCGAACATTCATATCTGATGGATGTGCAAATGAACAATGATAATACAGCTTGGATCATATCTGATGTCTCTCTAGCTTCGAAGGCGAAATTTGTGTACTACAACTCCACTCCATACATCTGAAAGATTTTTAGTTAAAAGTTACAGTTGATGGTTTTCTTTTATTGAAATACTGGATCGGAAGTTAAAAGACCACTATCACAATAATACTGTATTCTAGGAAATATTGTACAATATCAGAAATAAATTCTGTATTCCTGGAACAGTAAGGAGTTAATAGATGTTATTGTAGTAATCTGTGACGGGGTTGGACAAACTATTACTCTTCCAGGAGCGCTTCAGCAGTTCAAATATTTTCTTTTAAAGAGACACTGTCAACTTGCCAATGAAGAGAAAACTGACAGTGTCTCTGTAAATGGCACCCCCAACCATCCTCGTAGCTACTTCTTCCCCCACAGCTGGTGGGAATACCCTTCTGATTACTGTATGGGGAAAGATGACTATATTAACCGCTTCAGCCCCGGAAGATTTTACCCCCTTCCTGACCAGAGCACTTTTTGTGATTCGGCACTGTGTCGCTTTAACTGACAATTGCGCGGTTGTGCGATGTTGTACCCAAACAAAACAAATTTTTTTTTCCCACAAATAGAGTTTTCTTTTGGTGGTATTTGATCACCTCTGCGGTTTTATTTTTTTGCGCTATAGACAAAAAAAGAGTGAAAATTTTGAAAAAAAAATGCAATATTTTTTACTTTTTGCTATAATAAATATCCCAAAAAACATATAAAAAAACGAATTTTTTCCTCAGTTTATGCTGATATGTATTCTTCTACATATTTTTGGTAGAAAAAATGCAATAAGCGTATATTGATTGGTTTGCGCAAAAGTTATAGCGTCTACAAAATAGGGGATAGTTTTATGGCATTTTTATTATTAATTTCTTTTTACTAATGGCGGCGATCTGCGATTTTTTATTGTGACTGCGACATTATTATGGCAGACACATCGGACACTTTTGACACCATTGTCATTAATACAACGATCAGTGCTATAAAAATGCACTGATTACTGTGTAATTGACACTGGCAGGGAAGGGGTTAACCACTAGGGGGCGATGAAGGGCTTAAGTGTGTCCTAGGGAGTGATTATAACTGTGTGGGGGGGGTGGGCTTTCACTCACATGACAGAGATCACTGCTCCCGATGACAGGGAGCAGTGATCTCTGTCATGTCACAAGGCAGAACGGGGAAATGCCTTGTTTACACTTCCCCATTCTGCGGCACCGTGACACGATCGCCGGGAGACCGGCAGACATCAAGTCCGCCGGTCCCTCAGGCACGGACATGCTGTACACGGCACATGCCTGCTAGCCCCGCCAATTAACGGGGATGTATAGTAACGCCCATTTGTCTACCGCTGCCATTGTGCCGATGTTTATTGGTGTGCAGCAGTCGGCAAGTTGTAAAAGTGGTGGTAAACCCCATTCATGAAATCGACCTAGGCACAAATATCTGTAGTGTTTACTTATCTCTCTTCAAACCTCTAAGTCCTGTGTCTTTCTGCTGCTCCATTCTTATGTTATCAGCATGATAACTTCTGACAAGTTCTCCGACACAGGAAATAAGAGCAGCAGGAAATTTGTGCCGGGAGGGAGCTTAGAGACGGATAAGCAGAGAGCTGGTCCATTCACAGCACAGCTCTGCAAGTTTCTTTGCTCCTCTGCCTTTCTGGAGGGCGGGGGGGGGGGGTCTTTCCTCCAATCAGCTGTCACAGTGTATGCCCAGACTGCTCTCCCACTGCTGAAAGAGGAAGAAAAATTTCTAACACGATGTGCACTGTCTAATGAATATATAAAGCTGAAGACAGCAGATATACAAGAAATTCATGTAGGGAGATTTATTTCATCTCTGTGTATCATCTGAGGCTGTTCACTTCACTGGGTATATGTGAGGGTTTACATCCACTTTAAAAATCAAAGAAACATAAATGGTCTAAGGAATTGCTATAAATTTACAAAAAAGCCCTTTATTGCAATTTTAAAGCTGAAGATCAGGTTTTCTGTCACCTTAATGAGTTCATTTGGGTCAAAGTGGCCCAAACAATCTTTTTCCATTAGTAGAGGAATACTCCTGCGCTATCACTGGAAGTGGAAAAAACAATGTATAGCACGACTGCTGCAAACACCAATAGGTGGATCCGTGACCAATAAGTATGTGTGTATAATAAGTGATGTTGCGCTGTTGTTGAACTGAAGTGTAACCAATGTGTCACAAAATAATAAACGTACTTGAAATGAAAAGGCAATGATAAAGGTTTATTATTTTGTGACACATTGGTTACACTTCAGTTCAACAACAGCGCAAAATCACTTATTATACACAATCATTTTCCATTACTAAGTTATTCGTCAGCTGAGAGCGCTTTGTAATACTGTAGTAGCATTGGCTACATACAGTGTGCAGGAATGTGTTCCACAGCAGTACGGGGTCATCTCCTCTGCTGCTGAGACAAAATCAAGTTGGGCTAAAGCCTCGCATACACGATTGGATTTTCCGCAGACAAAACCTCAGGCCGTAGTGACGTACTACGTGTTTTTTCAGCTTCTTAGCCCCACCCTTTTGGCTCCTTCTGATAATTTCATGTCAGAAGTTTGGTGAGTGTTGATTCGTGCTTTTCATTTTGCGCTTTTCATTTTGCACTTTTCAGTTTGTTTCTGAATGGCCGTTTGTCGACCAGCCATGTTGCAGAATCGTTAGTTAACATGTTATTTATTATTGGCCTTGGAGTTATTGCTTTGACCCAAGTCCAGGAACAGGAGGAGGAGGATTTATTGGACCAAGAATTGGTTGCTTTATTAATCATGACCAATCATGTCATATGCCTTTGCTGCGGGAGCTCCAGGAGAATAATCCAGATGATTTTCGTAATTATCTCCGGATGACGGACCCCTGCTTTCACCAACTCTTGACATTGTTTATGTTTTGGTTGAATAATGATTTGATTTGGTATATTTTCTATATTTTTGGATGCATACAATGCAAAGTTCTATTGGCAGATAGCATGTCTAATTTTATTTGTTTTCTTTTTTTAATGCACAATAAAAAAAATTGTGGAGAATAATACTTGGCTATGTGTTTTACTTAAAATTACATTTTAGGAGTAGGCAATTACATTTAAAAAAATACAATATAGAAATTAACAAGGGACACC
The DNA here is from genome assembly GCA_028564925.1 of Lithobates sylvaticus. Taxonomy (NCBI): domain Eukaryota; kingdom Metazoa; phylum Chordata; class Amphibia; order Anura; family Ranidae; genus Lithobates; species Lithobates sylvaticus. The sequence goes on along the minus strand of CM053026.1, from coordinate 677,827,126 downwards.
AACATAGTTTTATCTTTGATCTTAAAAAACTACGGGATAATGGTGTTGTAGTAACTTGCCCAAAAAAAAAAAAAAAGCATTATAATATTATTCTTGATATCACTAGAAAAAAAAGCCTTTGAAAATGTGTTTGCAAAAACTCCATCAGTATCACCAGCAAAGCAGCTTCATTGTTATCCCATTAAAGAAGAAGAGAATTGTGCGCTGCATTTTGAGATTTCATAATTTGCCACATCACGAATGTTAATTCTCAATTACGAAAGCTAGTTTACAAGACCGACCGCTTCTGGCTTGTCCTTGCTTTCAAGCATGCGTGTTTGTACTTTCGTCCGACAGACTTGTGTACACACGCTCGGAAAATCCGACAACAGACATTTGTTCGCGGAAAATTTTAAATCCTGCAAGCCAACATTTGTCCGCGGAAAATCTGACAGCAATTGTCAGATGGAGCATACACATACAGCCATTCAGAGAAATCCCTATATTTTTACCAGTGATTTCAAGGCTTCCCGTGATTGGCTGAGGTGGAGAGATGGGCTGATGATGTCGCAATCGCTACCTCAACCATTCAGAAGAAGCTTTGAGGTTCTTTTTCTGTTCAGCTGAGTACAGCTCAGGTAGACAGCACAGCCAGTCTGGTGACCTGCCTTCTCTTTTCTACATCTAAGCAATACTGCCGGGCGTCCCCTCCGTGTCCTCATCATGTGACCGGCCAGTGAAAAAAGCAGCAGCAGGCTGTCCTCTTCCTTGTGTCTGCATGTTCCTTGTTAGTTTATTTGCATGCAGCACACCTGATTGGCTACTTTTTCTGCCCCTCCCTCCCCACTCTGAATTCTGCAGTACTGGGCATTATAACAGGCTGATTGCATATGAAAATGCATTTAATGATTTTTAATGAATATCCAAAAGCAAATATTGGTGTTTTTCTGTCTTACTGATTTAACTGCTTGCTGTTCAGGCCAACTCTGACATTTCTCACATATGTACATGTGAAAATTTGCATTTTTTTAATGCAGAGGCCTTGGAGAATACATGTGTGGGCGTTGCAATTGTTTTTGTCATGCGGTATTTGTGCAGTTGTTTATGAAATGCAAATTTTCAGGAAAATATACACTTTAATACATTTCAGTGCATACAAGCACAATATAATACTTATTTTGGTAGAAAATAAAAGATGATGTTATGTCTAGTAAATAGCTACCTAACATGTCATGCCAACCCGCAGCAGCTCATATACTGTGACGTGGGCGACTGCATGCACAGCGATGTACCCGTACATTGCTGTCTTTTTCCAGGTTTCGGGCATGTGCCCCCACCTACTCCCCTGTGATTTGACACGGCAGGAGTTTGTTAGCAGATGCTGCCCAATGATTCATGGCCGGGACCTGCTGATCAACTGTGTCGAATCACAGCCCAGAGCCCTGTGTTGACAATCAACACAGGACTCTGTACAGAGGGAATGATCGCGTTGTTTCTTTTCCCTGCAAAACAAATCAATATTTCGTAAAAAGCAGCACACATTACACATTGTTAGGCACACAATTAACTCCTTGATTGCCCCTAGCTGTTAACCCCTTCCCAGCCAGTGTCATTACTACAGTGACAGTGCTTATTGTTACCACTGATCATTGTTTTAGTGTCACTGCATGTGGCAGTTAGTCAGTACCCACAAAGTGTCAGTTAGTGTCAGATTTTCCGCTTCACTCCCACTATAAGTCGCTGATCACCGCTATTACTAGTATAAATTTTTTTTAAAAATAAAAATTCCAGTATATATACCATTGTTTGTATGTGCAATAACTTTTTCACAATTAACATACTCTTATTGTGATTTGTTTTACCAAAGACATGTAGCAGAATACATTTTTATTTATGCAAAAAAAAATATTTAATTTTTTAAATTGGATATGTGTTATAGCAAAAAGTAAAAAAAAATATATATATATTTAAATTTTCTGTCTTTTTTTGTTTATATAATAATAATAATAAAAACCCAGTGGTGATCAAATACAACCAAAAGAAAGCTCTATTTGTGTGAATTTTTTTTAATATAAGTTTGGGTACAGCGTTGCATGACCGCGCAACTGGTAGTTAAAGTAGCGAAGTGCCGAATAGCAAAAAAGGGCCTGGTCATGAAGGGGGTAAAATCTTCCAGAGATGAATTGGTTAAAATTGCGCATGCCTGGTAACAAACTACAGTACATCAAATTATCCATAGGCAACACATTAAAAGCCTTTACATAACTACCAGTTTAGAGTTAAACAGGAGGTCTGGTGCGTTTGTTTGTAGCAATACCTCACATGTGTGGTGCGATCATTGTTTACATATGCATGCAGGACCTACGTGCGCATTTGCATTTGCGCGTGAGCATGGAGGGAGGGGGGCTAGGGGTGGTTAAAATGTGTTAATTAACTAATTAATATATTTTTTACACTGTTTCTTACATTTTCTTTTTAATTAAACTTTATTGCTATCACAAGGGATGAACAACATTCATTGTGACAGCATGGACAGTGACAGGTCCTCTGCCCTGCAAAGCAGCTGATCAAACTGAGATTGATTTGATTGGCTACTTTACTAGCTGTTAACGGCTTGTAAACTCACAAACCAAAAGCAGAAGTGACAAAATCCTCTGCGCTTCCAGTTTCTTACATCACAGAGTGGGAGGAACAACGGAAGTTCCACCCACACACGGTGCATCTGATGTGACAGGTCACACAAGCCCGGGCTCCAGTTGGTACAGAAGAGCCCAGGAAAGACCCCCTTATGCCACTGAAAAGGTTGTAGAGACACCATTTTTCTGCTGTGTATCCTTACTGGAAGACGCAACACTCTTCTCTTACCTTACAAGCCTGACTAAAGCTATGATACCACAGAATTGGGGCTCTCTCTGTTTACTCTCATACTTTGGCTGTTATTGCCCAGGACTGATTTCTGGGTGCGGGATTGAGTCTTGAAGGCCTCAGTGCTACCGGTTTCTCTCCAATGGGTGGAGCCTCCCCAGTATCTGTCTTTAAAGCATAATGATATACACCACTCTGAAGGTTGGGCAGAAGAGCAGAAGTTTCATACTTTGTTTCTAACCGCTTCAGTCCCGGAAGATTTTACCCCCTTCCTGACCAGAGCACATTTTGAGATTCGGCACTACATCGCTTTAACTGACAGTTGCCACATTTTTGGGACCATTGGCATTTTCACAGCGATCAGTGCAATAAAAATGCATTGATTACTGTAAAAATGGCACTGGCAGTGAATGGGTTAACCACTAGGGGGCGATCAAGGAGTTAATGTATTACCTATTGTGTGTTCTAACTGAAGTGGGGAGGTGACTGTGCAGGGGAGATGACAGATCGCTGTTCATACTTTGTATGAACAGACGATCTGTTCTCCCCTCAGAGAACCGGAAACTGTGTGTTTACACACACAGATCTCGGTTCTCAGTGTGCCCTGAGCGATCTCAGGTGCCCGCCGGGTCAATCGCATTGGCTCCGTGGGCGAGCAGGGGGTGCGCGTACACGCCCCCTAGTGGCCGTACACACGCGCCCCCTAGTGGCCGAATATGTTACTGACCTAACATAGCTCCGATTCGCACAGCCGAGCCATGTTGCCACAGTTAAACTGCGGCGGCTGGTCGGCAAGCAGTTAACTGAAACATGGAATGTCTAGCTATAACACCATTTGATTGACTATAAATGATACCTCTGACACCCTGATGAAGGAGATGTATATTCTCTGAAACACGTCGGTTTAAGGAAGCCATACTGTATCACCATTATTGCTCACAGTTGGGGTATCAATACTTGTTCATACCATGTACACACTGTTTTCATGTTTCTTTTGTCTAGTGGTATACCAAAAAAGTTGTTCTTATGAACTTTACTCTCTACATACTGTGACTGAGGTGCCTGAAAAGTCCCAATATTAGGGGAATTCTTGCTTTTTGTATTTGAATCCTAGGGATGTGGCACATAGCGGAGTCTATTCACCTATATCTAATATAGAGCCACTCAGGATCACTTTTATAGTAAAGCCCACCATCTGCAATAAAGAATGATACCAGGAACATGGCTTTCTTTCAACAATGGCTTTCTTCTTGCCACTCTTCCATAAAGGCCAGATGTGTGGAGTGCATGACTAATAGTTGTCCTTTGAACAGATTCTCCCACCTGAACTGTGGATCTCTGCAGCTCCTCCAGAGTTGCCATGGGCCTCTTGGTTGCTTTTCTGCCAGGCCTGTCAGTTTAGGTGGACTGCCATGTCTTGGTAGGTTTGCGGTTGTGCCATACACTTTCCCTTTTCGGATGATGGATTGAACAGTGCTCCGTGAGATGTTCAAAGCTTGAGATATTTTTTTAAAACCTAACCCTGCTTTAAACTTCTCCACAACATTATTCCTGACCTGTCTGGTGTGTTCCTTGGCCTTCATGATGCTGTTTGTTCACTAAGTCCTCTAACAAACCTCTGGGGGCTTCACATAACAGCTGTTTTTATATTGAGATTAAATTACACACAGGTGGACTCTATTTACTAATTAGGTGATTTCTGAAGCCAATTGGTTCCACTAGATTTTAGTTAGGGGTATCAGAGTAAAGGGGGATAAATACAAACGCACGCCACACTTTTCAGATATTTACTTGTAAAAAATGTTGAAAACCATTTATCATTTTCCTTTCACTTCACAATTATATGCCACTTTGTGTTGGTCTATCACAAAAAAAAATCCCAATAAAATACATTTACGTTTTTAGTTGTAACATGACAAAATGTGGAAAAAGTCAAGGGGTATGAATACTGTTTCAAGGCATAGTATTCACAGCCTTTGCTCAGCACCTTTGGCACCAATTACAGCCTTAAGTCTTTTTGAGTATGATGCTACAAGCTTGGCACACCTATTTTTGGGCAGTTTCTCCCATTCTTCTTTGCAGGACCTCTCAAGCTCCATCAGGTTGGATGGGGAGCGTCGGTGCACAGCCATTTTCAGATCTCTCCAGTGATGTTCAATCGGGCAGTGGCGGAATTATAGGGGTCGCTACGATCGCCACGATCGCTTTGCTGCAGGGGGCCCTGGGGGCCCCCTGTACTCTTCGCTAGGAGGGGCGGCTGAGAGGAGCTCCCTGATCGCCGATTCTAAACTGTAATCGGCGCTGTGCAGGGAGCTCCTCACATTAGGCTAAAATGAAAGCACAGTGTGTGCTGTGCTCTTTGTCTCCCCCTACAGTGCAGTACCCGGCAGGAAGAGACAAGGTAAGGACTGCCGTTTTTTTGTTTTGTTTTTTATATATAAGACTATCTACTGTATGTGTGTGCATCATACATGTGTGTGTGTGTGTGTGCATGATGTATGTGTGTGTCTGTGCATCCATGTGTGTGCAATGCATGATGCATGTATGTGTGTGTGTGTGTGTGTGTGTGTGTGTGTGTGTGCATGATGCATGCATGTATGTCTGTGTGTGTGTGTGTGCATGATGCATGCATGTATGTCTGTGTGTGTGTGTGTGCATGATGCATGCATGTATGTGTGTGTCTGTGCATGTATGTGTCTGTGCATGCATGTGTGTGCAATGCATGATGCATGTATGTGTGTGTTCATGATGTATGTGTGTCTGTGCATGCATGTGTGTGCAATGCATGATGCATGTGTGTGTGCGCACGCATGTATGTCTGTGTGTGTGCATGATGCATGTATGTCTGTCTGTGTTTGTGTGTGCGTGCATATATGTATATGTGTGCATGTATGTGAGAGTGCATGTATGTGAATGTGCATGTGTTTATCAGTGGCGGTGCGTCCAAAAGGGCGCACAGGTGCCACCCCCTCTCTCCAGCCACTCCCTCTATGACAAATAGATAGATTCATGCATAGCATGATTCTATCCATGGCCCCTGCTGCCACCCCCATATTTGGGTGTCCGGTCCCTTTTGGGGCGCTGGGAGCCTGAATTACAGTGGCAGGGGGTGTTTTTGAAGCACCTGATTAGAACCATAGGCTCTAATAGGCTTCATAATAGGTGAACTGCGAGCGCCATGCTTGACGCTCACAGTCCACCCAGGTGTGTTAGAAACACTGAACCGCATCTCCACCAATCAGGTGTGCGGGTCTGTTACCCGTCACCTGATTGGCTGAAACGATAGGTGTCCAATAGCTGCACCTATCAGGAGGCGAGGACAGGAGATGAGGATGGCAGGATACGCAAGGAGGACCCCACTCGTGGCCGTCACCCGCTGCCCCACCAAGACAGGGTAAGTGCCGGGCAGACAGCAAGCAGGCGGGGGGAATCACAGTGGCAGCATTTAATGGGCACAGTGGCAGCATTTAATGGGCACAGTGGCAGCATTTTATTGGCACAGTGGTGGCATTTGATGGCACAGTGGCAGAGCTTGATGGGCACAGTGGCAGCATTTGATAGCACAGTGGCAGCATTTGATAGCACAGTGGCGGCATTTGATAGCACAGTGGTGGCATTTGATAGCACAGTGGCGGCATTTGATGGCACAGTGGCGGCATTTGATGGCACAGTGGCAGAGCTTGATGGGCACAGTGGCGGCATTTGATAGCACAGTAGCGGCATTTGATGGGCACAGTGGCAGCATTTTATTGGCACTGTGGTGGCATGTGATGGCACAGTGGCAGAGCTTGATGGGCACAGTGGCAGCATTTGATGGGCACAGTGGTGGCATTTGATAGCACAGTGGCGGCATTTGATGGCACAGTGGCAGAGCTTGATGGGCACAGTGGCGGCATTTGATAGCACAGTGTTGCAGAGGGGTTGCAGTGCAGCCCCTTTCACCTAGGGGTGTACTTCAAGGGTGCCCTGACTGGAAAAAGATTGTGAAACACCGACAGAGGAACCCATCTCTCTATTTTTCTCCTACAGCCACTGAATGCCTGCGGGTGGGAGAGGAGGAGAAGCGGGGGGAAATGGAGAAATCGGTTCCTTTATATGCAGCCACCCACTTGTGACCGGGCCCTGGTGTTCCAACATCGGGCTCGGAGAAAAGAGCTTTGTCCGGAGGTCGGGGGGGGGGGGGGTGGCCCTCCATGGTTTCTTGCATCGGGGCCCTGAGCGTTCTAGTTACGCCACTGCAATCGGGTTCAAGTCTGGGCTCTAGCTGGGCCATTCAAAGACATTCACAGAGTTGTCTTATAGCCACTCTTTTGTCATCTTGGCTGTGTGCTTAGGGTCGTTGTCCTGTTGGAAGATGAAACTTCGCCCAAGTCTGAGGTCCAGAGTTTTCCGTTGATTCTTACTAGTCTCCCAGTTCCTGCAGCTGAAAACCATCCCCACAGCATGATGCTTCCACTACATGCTTCACTGTAGGAATGGTATTGCCCAGGTGATGAGCAGTGCCTGGTTTCATCCAGACATGACACTTGCCATTCAAGCCAAAGAGTTCAAACTTTGTTTCATCACACCAGAGAATTTTGTTTCTCATGGTCTGAGAGTCCTTCAGGTGCCTTTTTGGCAAACTCCAGGTGGTCTGTCATGTGCCTTTTACTGAGGAGTGGCTTCCGTCTGGCCACTTTACCATACAGGCCTGATTGGTGGAGTGTTGCAGAGATGGTTGTTCTTCTGGAAGGTTCTCCAGAGAAACGCTGGAGCTCGGTCAGAGTGAACATCGGGTTCTAAGAGTCCTGATCGTTCCAAACTTCTTCCATTTACAGATAACAGAGGCCATTGTGCTCATTGGGACCTTCAATGCTGCAGAAATTGTTTTGTACCCTTCCCCTGATCTGTGCCGTGATACAATCCTGCCTCAGAGGTCTATAGACAATTCCTTGGACTTCATGGCTTGGTTTTTGCTCTGACATGTACTGTTAACTGTCAAACCTTATACAGATAAGTGTGTGCCTTTGCAAATCATGTCCAATCAACTTAATTTACCACAGGTGGACTCCAATCAAGTTGTAGAAACATCTCAAGGATGATCAGTGGAAAGATGTACCATCTGAGCTCAATTTTGAGTGTCATGGCAAAGGCTGTGAATACTTATGTACCCAGGATTTTTTCGTTTTTTTTAATTTGAATGAATTTGCAAAGATTTCAAACAAACTTCTTTCACGTTGTCATTATGGGGTATTGTTTGTAAAATTTTGAGAAAAATATTGAATTGAATCCATTTTGGAATATGGCTGTAACATAATAAAATGTGGAAAAAGTGAATCTCTGTGAATACTTTCTGGCTGCACTGTACAGTGGGTATAAAAAAAAATCACTCCCCTTTAAAACAATCACATTTTGTTGCTTTGCAGCCTGAAATGAAGACAGACACCATTTTTGTTTTTATCCAGCTGTATTTACTCAGTGAATCGTAAAACATCCAAGAGAAAGATTTAACACCAATGTGTCAAAAAAAATCAAAAAATCAAAAACAGAACCACTGAATTGGAAAAAGGAACACCCTCTTGTGTCAATATTTTGTTGAACCACCTTTTGCTTTAATTACATCCTTTACTCTGTTGGGATATGTCTCTATTAAATTTGCATATTTAGATTTTGCAATATTTGCCCACTCTTCTTTGCAGGACTTCTCATGTTCAGTTAAATTTGATGGTGACCATTTGTGTTTTTTTTTGCAGCTCTCCTATACAAGCCACATTTGTGAAGAGTTTGTGATATTGCTGTCGCATGCACACCACTCTTTGTCATAAAGTCAGAGTTAGACTCCACTCAGAGTTGCTGTAGGCCTCTTGGTTGCCTCTCTGAACAGTTTCCTCCTGGCTCTTTCATCCAGTTTGGAGCGTTGTCCTGATCCGGGGAGGATCTGAGTTGTACCAAATACCTTCCACTTCTTAATAATAGACTTCACTGTGCTTCTAGGCATTAATAACGCCTTTTGACAGTGCCTTGCCACCCATAATTGATTGTTTGCTTCAGTTGCACTACCAGGAACTTAAATGCTCCAAGAAAGCTCTTTTAGTGCTGAGCAAAATGACTACAGCTGATCACAGTTGAAAGTCAAATGGCTTTGTGTGTCATTGAGAAGGTAATTAGCTACACCCGATTGAGTTTACAGGTCATTTTTCGGAGGGGTGGGATCCTTTTTCCAACTCAGTGATTCTATTTTATAATCATTTTCTTACTTTTTTCTGACATGTACGCTGTGGAGTCAGTTTAACTACACGTTTGGAGTGCAACTTTATTCGTTTTTGGTGGTGGTCTTCTTAAACCCTCAGTTTTTTTTTTTTCACTTTTAGCACAATTTAATCACTTACTAAGTACGCAGCTTCTTTATCTTTAATCCTTGCCTAAATTCCAGCTTAAGCTGGTGACATGATTGCTGCCCCAGGTTTCCTGTTTCAGGGTGGCTCCTTTCCCTTGTAGCATCCTTTGGAGCAGGGGTCTCAAACTGGTGGCCCTCCAGCTGTTGCGAAACTACAAGTCCCATGAGGCATTGCAAGGCTGATAGCTACAAGCATGACTCCCACAGGCAGAGGCATGATGGGACTTGTAGTTTCCCAACAGCTGGAGGGCCGCCAGTTTGAAACCCCTGCTTTGGAGTCACTCTTGCATGGAGGGACTTGGGTTGTGCCTCTCTACATAGTCAAAGATGGCAAAGTACCCCCCCTTCTCTTTCCTCCTTCACCCCCCTCTTTTCTCTAAGCTAACAGACTGGCTCCAGACTGCACTGTCCACTGTTAACTCTTTCCTGTGAAGACCAGAAGTTCAAGGAAGCAGCACCGAGAATGCAAGAACCAGCAGCACTAAAAGTTGTAGACTGTAAGTGCTGGGTTAAAAATGTTAACAACTAGTTTACTGGAGACAATTTATTTTATTGTACTAAGCTAGAAAAAGACATGGAGGGTTTATTACTACTTTAATGTGAAAATAGAAAGCACAGACAATACCATTTTAATGAAAGTAAGTGTCCCAGTGGGTAAAGTAAGCATGATTACACAATAAGATAATTTATACATGTGACTGCACACACAATGCAGGTAAATGAATTCTGCTTTTCTCATTTGACATTGTAATCACTTGGCGATTAGAGTTTCTATGAACAAAACAGCAATGTGCTGTACTTGTTATTTTCCCACCTTTTCCCAAACTAGATAACAATAAAATGGTGTTCATCAAACAAATGCTTGTTGAAATAAGTGCAAAGTAAATTTACATGCCATGTAAAAGCTGTGATGACACCTAGACTGATCTTTAGAAACTTTAGTTCACAAAGCATGAAAAACATGAATGCGCCATGCAACTCTTTATCTGTAATTTTCTTTTTTCATTTATTAAAACTCGGCTCCAGCCAAAACATATTCAAACCTCTGTAAGATTTTAAATGTTGCCTGACACCCATCACCAGGGCTTGATTTACAACCAAAAATGTAAATGTATTTTATTGGGATTTTATGTGATAAACCAACACAAAGTGGCACATAATTGTGAAGTGGAAGGAAAATGATAAATGGTTTGCAATTTTTTTTACAAATAAATATCTGACAAGTGTGGCGTGCATTTGTATTCAGCCCCCCTGATTCAATACTTTGTAGAACCACCTTTCTGCTCCATTTACAGCTGCAAGTCTTTTTGGGGATGTCTCTACCAGCTTTGCACATCTAGAGAGTAACATTTTTGCCCATTCTTCTTTGCAAAATAGCTCAAACTCTGTCAGATTGGATGAGGAGCGTTTGTGAACAGCAATTTTCAAGCCTTGCCACTGATTTTCAATTGGATTTAGTTCTGGACTGGAGCCGCCAATACATTACAGCCGCAAGCAAGTTTAAATTACATTTTTTCCTTTAGAAATTTCATTATTACTGCAGCATGTTCTATGCACCACTTTACAGGCAGAATGAGGGGTCCCCACAGGCATAATATTTAAAGGAATTTTTCATTTTTATTGTTTCACATCATTAAAATCACTGCTCCTTTAAAAAACGATTGTTTTAAAAACTTGTTTTGCATTGATACATGTCCCCTAGGGCAATACCCAGGTCCCCATACACTTTTTTATGTCAACAGCTTGCATATAAGCCTTTACAATGAGGACTTTTTTGTGTTCGTGTCCCATAGACTTTAATAGAGTTTGCATGTTCACTAGAGCTTTTTTGCCTGTTCGAGATGTTCTGATGTGAACAGAACCGGGGGGGGGGGGGTTTAGCCCATCCCTACCGAGGGGGGGGGGGGTGAGTGTAGGCAGGTGCAGTCTATTTTCTCTACTGCAGGTGGTGCTCGTCTGCAGCTGCAATGCAGGTGGGGGAGGAAGTCCTCTATGGTTTCCTTGGTCACAGGGAGGCAGCTATCTGGTTGAATGCTGGCACCCCATGTGACTTTGGTGGCCATCTTAGATCAGGCAGAGTCTATTTAAGTCTCTGACTCATGAGTTTGGTGCACATTTTGCAAGTAGCTAGAGTAGGAACAGGTCACCTGTTTGTCAGGGACAGTGCTTAACATCATGGAAAGGTTCCAGAGGAGTAGGAAAAGTGCAGGGACACACCATCCCTCCTAGAACCCTCCTCGTAATGGTGTGGACCGACCAGGCCGCATTCTGCTCACCAAAACAAATGCTGTCGGCACCTCTGCTCCTCCACTCTACTGCCGCTTTGCTGTTACAATTTGCGGGTGTTCTGTTTGTATTGCTGGACTTCTGTTTCAATATATTCCTGTTACTGCACCTGGACTCCCGTGTGTTTTCTGGGTGCCGCATCATGCGGCACCCACTCACATATTCATATTGCAGAGATTTATTTTTACATACCTGCCCCAGTGACATCAGGGCAAAAAATATGAGATGAATAGAACAACACAAACCTGACTAATATTGTAACCCCTGCGCAATAAAAGTACATTTCTTGCTATACCTCTCCCCATCAAATATCCTATTACTTCCTGTCTTAATGACACCCCGTTACCAGGACAGGAAGTCAAGGGAAACCTTCCCAATGGGGGCAGCATTCAAATCTGACATAAGTTCTATCCCATAACCCCCAAAACAAAATTAAAAAAAAAGCATTGGTTGAAATTGGATGCAACAGAAGGATGCCAGCATGTTAAACAGCACAGCTTGAATTATGCGAACATCTGTACTGCGCCCATCAGACCTGGAGGTGGAGGGTGCATGGCAGGTATTAGACATGCCATACACCAAAATTTAAAGACTATGGGGACTTTGTCTACTTTGGGCCCCTGGGTAGCCTAGAGGAATAAGTGACCGCTATATTTGCTGCTAAAACCCAAGAAACATACACTCACCGGACACTTTATTAGGTACATCTTCCAACTACTGGGTTGGACCCCCCTTTTGATTTCAGAACTGCCTTAACCACTTGCCGACCGCCCCACATATATACTGTAGCAAGGTGGCTCGGCTGTGCAAACCGACGTACTGGTCTGTGCATGTGATCATGTGGGCACGTGCCGCACACCTGCGGGTTTGGCGGACTCGATGTCCGCCGGCCACTTGTGATCGCGGTACAGAGAGGCAGAACGGGCATATGCCTATGTAAACAAGGCGGATCCCCGTTCTGACAGGGAACAACACTAAAATCTGTTGTTCCTAGTGATCAGGAACAGCGATCTCTGTGTTGTCCCAGTAAGCCCATCCCCCACACAGTTAAAGCACACCCAGAGAACACAGTTAACCCCTTGATTGCCCCCTAGTGTTAACCCCTTCCCTGCCAGTTTCATTTATACATTGATCAGTGCATTTTTGTAGCACTGAACACTGTAATAATGTCACTGGTCCCCAAAAAGTGTCACTTGGGGTCAGATTGGTCTGAAAAAAGATTTGTTGTAAAAAAAAATTGCAGATTGCCGCCATTACCAGTAAAAACAATAAAAAATAAATAAAAGTCCATAAATCTATCCCATAGATTGCAGACGCTATAACTTTTGCGCCAACCAATCAATATACGCTTATTGCGATTTTATTTTTTTTTTTACTAAAATTATGTAGAATAATAAATATTGGCCTAAACTGATAAAGAAAGTTGTTTTTTTTATACTTTTTTGGGATATGTATTATAGCAAACAGTTAAAAATATAGTTTTTTTTCCAAAATTGTCAGTCTTTTTTTGTTTATAGCGTAAAAAATAAAAAGCGCAGAGGTGATCAAATACCACCAAAAGAAAGCTCTATTTGTGGGAAAAAAAAGGACATCAATTTTGTTTGGGTACAGCGTCGTACGACCGTGCAATTGTCAGTTAAAGCGACGCAGTGCCGTATCAAAAAAATGGCCTGGTCATTAAGGGGGGTAAATCCTTCTGGGGCTGAAGTGGTTAAGAGATATGTGGGGTGAAAGAGTGCTGCTTTAACTTTGATTTATTTTCATTGAACTTTGATGCGGTCTGTCTCATCAGGAGTCATAATTACTATATATATCCATACATTCTGCCTTTCTACCCTCTGTCAGAGTTGTCTGAGGAAGACAAAGCATTGAGGACATTCATTTTTATAATGCATTTCAGGAACAGAATGAATTACCTGTCTAAACGTAGCACCTGCTCACAAAGCCGCACGCACCCCTGGCTATGATCTGCAGCTGCGGATAGTTACATGGCAGGTTAATAATTTAGACAGCACAGTCAGGAGTGTAGCTGTGCCCCGCTGTGTTGTGGTACAGAAATGACAGTGCTGTTGTTATAGAATGACATCAGCCCATGCAATGCTCAATATCTTTAACCGCTTCAATACTGGGCACTTTCACCCTCTTCTTGCCCAGGCCAATATTCAGCTTTCAGTGCTGTCACACTTTGAATGACAATTGCACAGTTATGCAACACTCTACCCATTTAACATTTTTATACTTTTTTTTTCACACAAATAGAGTTTTCTTTTGGTGGTATTTAATCATCTCTGGGTTTAAATTTTTTTGCTAAAAAACACAAAAAAATAAGCGACAATTAAAAAAAAAAAAAAAGTTTTTCTTTGCTTTTGGCAGAAAATGTTGTAAATAAGTAATTTCTATCCTTCACTGATGTGCGCTGATGAGGCTGCACTGATGGGCACTGTGAGGTGGCACTGATGAAACGGCACTGGTGAGGCGGCACTGATGGACACTAATGAGACGGCACTGATGGGCACTGGTGAGGCAGCACTGATGGGCACTGATGAGACGGCACTGAAGAGCACTGATAAGGTGGCACTAATATGTAGCACTGATGAGCACTGATGGGCTCTGATAGGTGGCACTGATGGGCAGTGATAGGTGGCACTGATGGGCACTTATAGGCAGCACCTATGGGCAATGATAGGTGGCATGGATAAGCAGCACTAATGGGCAGCACTGATAGGTGGCACTGATGGGCACTGAAAGGCAGCACTGACTTGCATCACTGATGGGCACAGACTGGCATCACTACTATGCATCGTTGGGGCTGCACTAATCATCAGGGCACTGATTATCTGTACAGGTCTTCCCTGTGAGGAGATGCTGTTGATCGGCTCTCCTCTCCTCACACTTGTTTACATGTGGTCAGCTGTGATTGGACAGTGAGACTGGAACGATGTCATATGACATCACGCCAGAACAACAGAGCATCCCGCCTGCCGTCATTTGTCTAAACGGTGGGCGGGAGGTAGTTAAAGGGTAGCCCCAATGTTTTTTGTTTTTTTTTGCACCTCTTTTATTTTGTTCTGCTGTCTGGAGCTCCATTGGGGTGACTCCATCTCTGTTTCCGTCCTGGTGACAATGTTGTCACTAGGACAGGAAATGAAGGCACATTTTCAGAAAGGACAAAGTAAAGAAACATTTTGAAATTTATTCATAAAACAAATTCTATAGATTTATTTCTTAAAGTGTTAGTAAACCAATAACCGAAAAATCAGTCTGTATATGCAGTAAAGCATGCTTGTTATACTCACTGTGGAACCCAATGGGTTAATCCTGCGCATTGTGTAAAAAGGCTGTTTGATTCTGTCTTCTCTGATCCCCCCCTTCTTTTATTGTCCCCAATCCATCTGCTGATAGAACGGAGCCTTGGAGGCACTCTGCACATGCTCAGTTTGGTGTGTAGTTTTTTTTGGGAGGGTGCATGTGATCAGCACTATCCAGACAGAAAGTCAGGGGTCATGCAGCTTCATAGGACAGTCAGAGGAGAATGAAAAATACTCGGCCAGACGCTGATAGAAGTCACAACACTGCTATATACTGCTGATGAGAAAAGGTATTTAACAGTTTATATTTACTAAAATAATTGCATTTCCATGTTCTGTGTATGGAGGGAGACCAGATCTTTAACCACTTCCCACCCGGCCTATAGCAGATTGACGGATGGGAAGTGGTTCTGTTATACTGACTGGGTGTCATATGATGCCCTGTCAGGATAACAGGGGCGCACATCACGGCAATCGCGAGTGTGGTGTGTCAGTCTGACAAGCCGCATCTCCAATCGTAATGAGGAGCCTCTGTCAGAGGCTTCTTACCACGTGATCAGCTGTGATCAATAACAGCTGATCAGCGGCTGATCGGCGGCTCTCCCTGTCGGGGAGGGGGGTCTGTGCTGATGATCAGCACATTGATAATCAGCACAGCCCCATCAGATGTGCCAATCGACTGCCAATCAGTACCCAGCAGTGCCACAATAATAAAGTCTGTCAGTGCCCACCACAGTGCCAATCAGTGCCCATTACAGTGCCAATCAGTGCCCATCAGTATCAACAGTCAGTACCTCATTATCACTGCTGCTCATCAGTGCCACCTGTCAGTGCCACTTGTCAGTGCCAATCAGTACTGCCTATCAGTGCCAATCAGTGCCAATGGTTAGTGCCCATCACAGCTGCCTGTCAGTGCCCATCACAGCCACCTGTCTGTGCCCATCAGTGCCACCTATAAGTGCCCATCAGTGTCACCTATTAGTGCCCATCAGTGCTGCCTATCAGTGCCCATCAGTGCTGCATATCAGTGCCACCTATTGGTGCCCATCAGTGCCGCCTATCAGTGCCGCCTATCATTGCCTATCAACTCTACATATCAGTGCCTCCTCATCAGTGCCCATCAGTGCCCATCAGTGCCATCTCATCAGTGCCCATCAGTGCTGCCTCATCAGTGCCCGTCAGTGAAGGGGAAAACAAAAATTTATGAGAGAAACTAAGAAGAACTTTTTTTTTTCAACCATTTTGGTCTTTTTAAGTTTGTTTAGCAAAAAATAAAAATCCCAGGTGATCAAATACCACCAAAAGAAAGCTCTATTTGTCGGAAGAAAATTCTAAAAAATGAAGGACATCCCATTGTGTAGGCAGCTGGAACCTGAAAAACAGTCCCTCCAAATCAAGGACAGTTGGGAGCTATGAGATTAACTGTTTTAAAAGTAGAGTTAAACTCCAGTTTGGGTCTTTGTTAATGGCCCTGGATAACATGGCGAAAGGTTTTATCTTCACTGCCTGAATCCTTGTTGAAGATATTTCCATCATTACCTACCCTTGGGCAGCATGTTACTGTTGGAGGCACAAGGAGCAATGAAAACCCCTCTGATGTTCGGACCCTACCTAATTTTACTGAACAGTAGTATTTTCACTGCTGTTTGCACCCCTAAAGATTTTATATCCAACTCCTGGATATGAGAAGGATGAAATTATTTACAATAGGAACACAGACAGAAATACAAACCTGACCAATTCTTCTACTTTCTCACTACAAGAAGCTTTGGCTTGCATTTTACTTTCATGAGTATCTTAATGGAAACTGAACATCTTACTATAAATCGACTTGTATTATTTAGCGTATTTAATTCTGTATGTGTAAACTCGGTCTCCCTAGACTGGCCAAGCATGGATTCTCCTTCTTTCAAAATGTCTGTCACTGCCGGTGCCCTGGTAAGTTTCACACCAGTTACCAAGTGTAAATATTTAAATGGCTTGAGATTGTGCTAGTCCCAATACATTAAACATGATACTATTTTACCTCCATCTCAATTAGCAATGATGGCCTTGTAAACTCAGCTTTCTAAAGTGATAATATGCTGTCACTGTGAACTCAGTCTCCGAGCTGACGGTTCATCTCCTTCTGGAGAGCTTACATGACTTGCTGAACATTTCTTATTTAACACATCTAGAGACATCAAAAGTATTCTGTCGAAACTCTTTGGCCAGCCTATGGCCTTCAGTCATTTAGGATTTGCAAATTCTAGTATGGCCTGCCAGATGCTTGCCACAGAGGATCTTGACAGGTTTGCTCTTGTCATTTTATCCTAAGATATAGTTATTACCAATTTTTATATTTAATAGGTCATTTATTTTTAATTAATGTTGCTATTCATATACTTTTGGTACTTTTTGGTACAGGAGTATAAAGTTGCATTTTTTTTTACTTTATTACTAATACTTATGTAGCGCTACCCCCAGTTAAGAGAGCCGCTGGTTTGTTTTGGGTCCCTGAGTACAGCTCCACCAACCCCCGGCAATTTGGCTCTACCCGCTCTGGCACAGTTAGTAAAGGGGTACGTCCCTATGCACATAAAACTTAGCTTATACTCTAAGTGTAATTGGTATGAACTCACAAGCAGACTGCTGAAATAAGAATAACTGGCTTTACTTTTGTCAGTAAGGAAAAGAAATAGCAACATGCGTTTGAACATATGACTTACAATACTTTAGCAGGTCCCTGCAATATGCACTTTAACATGTACACACATATGTAACAACTGGCAGTGGGGAAACGGAGCGCCCAGTGTGGCGACCGTCTGCTATGCACCCCTGAGGTGCAATAAATCTATCTGCGCCTACCTAATGGACCAGGCCTGATCCCTAGCAATAGAGCTCAGTCCTTGTACTAGTACAGTGTTCTTCACCGGCAATGAATCTGTAGAGGTGGTGCACATGTAGCTTTAAATGGTGTCTTTGTAATCCACAAAAAGTAACATTGCTGCTCTGAGGTAAATTGCGCCTAGGCAGTTCAATAGGCATAAAACGTGTGTGTCAATGCAGGATGAGCCTTCCGGCTCTCTCACCGATCCTTGGGTACCGTCCTCAGCTCCGGTCCCTCCAATGGTGGCTCTGGTCTCTTCAATGGCGGCGTCCGGTCTCCTCAGTCACAGCCCTGAACTCCGGTCATCAGCTCCGTCCGACCGACAGTAAGGGGAAGTCTCCGCTCCGCTGCTGTGGACTCTGAGGGGTGAGAGTCTCACTCCATCGGCTGCAAGGCCCAGGCTTCAGGCCTTCAGCTCCGGTCCGCACAGGTGTCTCTGCTGGCTGTCTTCTCCGCGTCACCAGCTCTGTCAGCAGAGGCAGGCCAGTCCTGTCCGGCCTCAGAAGAGGAAGTGTCCCAAGAGGAAGAGGCGGTCTCCGCTCTTCCTTTTTATAGCCTCCCCCAGCAGCCTCCCGGGCGGAAGCAAGCAGCCTGGGAGCCTGGGGAATCATGGGAAATGTAGTCTCTTCCCCTAAAAGGGGTAGAACCCCGCTACACACTCCCCCCACTTTGAATCTTTGGTCCCCAAAGACAGTGTTCAAACTACAAGCGTCCTTGGTAACAACACGTTCACATAATTTGGACAGGGGAGCCTCCCACCAATTGGCATAAGATGGGGAGCTGTCCTGTCTACAGGTCACTTCAGTGTGGGCGACCTGCTTAACTGTGCCAGAGAGTGAGCTGGGGTTGCCCTCCACTAAATGAACAGCGGAAGGGTCAGGGCTTTCAGCACTTCTCCTTGCTGTGGTAACAGAGTCCTCTGAACTTTCTCCCATCTTGGGGTAAGTTAACTTCTTGGGAGGCTTCACAACTCTGCGAGCTCTCTGTTCTCTTGGAACTTCTTCAGGAACACATTCTGGCAACATCTCTGGTTCTGGAACATCTACTTCTTGTTCTGGGTAGAGACCAGGGATATCTTCCCAGCACTCAGGCACATCACTGAATGGCACAAACTCTGTGGCTTCTGGGTTCAATGTGTTATCTTCCACATCTTCAGTAGGTGGAAGATCTATGGCAGAATTCCCTGGGATTGAGGAAGGCCATAGCCATTCAAGTTCTCCTCTTTCTTCCTCAGGTTGGGGGTCCTCACCACCCCTAGCTTGGGATGTTTGAGACCTAGTATTAGGCCTGGGGGTATCCAGAATGGAAACAGATTCAGGTAAGTCTCTTGCTGGAGGCATTCTGACTGCTTCAGTGAGTGGGAGCAAATGATTCCTATGCCAGGTCTTCAATGGCCCCACTCTTCCTTCTGGCTTCAACTTGTAGACAGGCAATCCTGGAAGTTTCCTACAGATGATATATGGCTCTGATCTCCATCTATCAGCAATCTTGTGTTTTCCAGGGATCCCTAGGTTGCGTAACAGTACACGGTCCCCAGGCTGTAGGTCCTGTACTCTAACTTTCAAATCAAAGTTCCTCTTATTTCGGGCCCCCCTCTGGTTAGAGGCCGCTTGAGCTTTCTCGTAAGCTATCTTCAAACTGCGCCTCAGTCTGTCCACATATCCTTTGTGGGAGGCAGCAGAGGCATGGTCTAAGGAAATGCCGAAGGCCAAATCCACTGGCAATCTTGCTTCTCTCCCAAACATAAGCCGGTAAGGGGAAAAACCTGTCACATCACTTGTGGTGCAGTTGTAAGCATGCACCAGAGCTGAAATGTGTTGACTCCAGTGTTGCTTCTTCTCTGTTTCCAAAGTTCCCAACATGTTCAATAGGGTCCTGTTGAACCTTTCAGGCTGGGCATCACCTTGAGGGTGATATGGTGTGGTTCTAGTCTTCTCTACTCCCAGAGAATCTAGTAGCTTCCTGATCAGGCGACTCTCAAAGTCCCTTCCTTGGTCTGAATGGATTCTCTGTGGCAGTCCATAGTGAACAAAGTACTTCTCCAAAAGTACCTTGGCTACTGTAGAGGCCTTCTGGTCCTTGGTTGGGAAAGCCTGAGCATAACGAGTGAAATGGTCGGTTACCACCAGAACATTTCCCAATCCACTCAAATCGGGTTCAAGGCAGAGAAAATCAATGCATACCAGATCCATTGGGCCTTCACTCTGTAGGTGGCCCATTGGGGCAGCTTGATGGGGTAAAGTCTTTCTCTGAATGCATCTTGCACAGGAATGGCAATACTCCTCTACTTCGGCCCTCATGCAGGGCCAATAAAACCGGTCTCTGACAAGTTGGAAGGTTCTCTCTGCTCCCAAGTGACCATGCTGGTCATGTAGGGCAATCAGCACAGTCTCTCGATGCTTTTCTGGGAGAAACA
This sequence comes from Lithobates sylvaticus, assembly GCA_028564925.1. Taxonomy (NCBI): domain Eukaryota; kingdom Metazoa; phylum Chordata; class Amphibia; order Anura; family Ranidae; genus Lithobates; species Lithobates sylvaticus. The sequence goes on along the minus strand of CM053026.1, from coordinate 677,807,027 downwards.
GCTGCCACTTATCTTCTGGGCCATCAGAGGGGCCCCTTCGGTAGACTACCCCCTGATGCACCCGTAATTTGTCCAACTCTCTCCTCAGTAGGCGAGCTTCTTTGGAAGGGTGAAGGCGAAGTCCCTCTGGACTCTTGTCTTCCAGGGCTTCCAGGACCAATCTCCCCATGGGATCTTCCAATTGGTCACACCTTAACTCCTTCTTGGACAGCTTCGGTAGACACTCTTCTTCTAGTTGAGTTACCCCACAGTAACACTTTGGGACTCCCACTGTGGTAACTCCTATCTCTTCAGCTCTGGATCCTCCTCTGGCTTGGAGTTCAGCCCCCTGACAAAGGGCTCGCACTCCTTCTGGTGCCACTTGGGTCCAGTCTTCCCAATCATCGGCCATGACATGGGATCTTCGGGACAGGGCATCTGCGTCCCTATTTCCAGCACCTGGCCTGTACTTGAGGCTGAAATTGAATCCAGACAACGCCGCCAACCATCTGTGTCCAGTTGCATCCAGCTTGGCGGTGGTGAATAGGTAGGTCAAGGGGTTGTTATCTGTCTTTACAGTAAACTCGGCCCCATACAGATAGTCTCTCAACTTGTCAACAACTGCCCATTTGAGGGCTAAGAACTCCAACTTGTGGGTGGGATAGTTCTTCTCGGAGGGGGTCAGGCTCCGGCTCACATAAGCCACTGGTCGTAGCTGGTCTTCATACTCCTGGTAGAGTACTCCACCTAGGCCCTCATGGCTGGCATCAACGTGTAGCTCATATGGTCTAGTGGGATCAGCGTAGGCCAAAACTGGGGCTGTGGTGAGACTTCTCTTCAAGGTTCTGAAAGCCTCTTCACACCTTGAATTCCACTGGTCTTTGACCGACTCACTGGACCTCCTAGGCCCCATTCCATCTTCCTCTCCTTCTGTCTTGAGCAGCTCGTTGAGGGGTTTGGCAATGCGGGCAAACCCATCCACAAACCTGCGATAGTAGGAGCAGAACCCCAAGAAAGACCGAAGTTCTGTAACTGTTGTGGGCCTTGGCCACGAAGTAACTGCCTCCAACTTCTCAGGGTCTGTAGCCACTCCTTTCTCAGACACTATGTGTCCCAGATAGTTCACAGAAGACTGATAGAACCGACACTTCTCTGGAGAAAGTTTAAGTCCCTCTTCACTGAGCCTCTTCAGTACTTTCTCCAATCTGGCTTCATGTTCTTCCAAAGTCTTTCCAAAGACAATGACATCTTCCAGATACACAAGGACTTCTATGAGGTTCATGTCTCCAACTGTCCTTTCCATTAGGCGTTGAAACGTAGCAGGAGCTCCAGATAGGCCCTGGGGCATCCTGTTGAACTCAAAGAATCCCACTGGGGTTATGAAGGCAGTCTTTTCTCTATCCTCTGGATGCATGGGGATTTGATAATACCCACTCTTGAGGTCCATCACACTGAACCACTTAGCTCCAGATAAACTCTGCAAGGCATCTTCTATCCTTGGCGTGGTGTACTGGTCAGGAATGGTCCTCCTGTTGAGAGTTCTGTAGTCAATGCAGAGCCTCAATGACCCATTCTTCTTCCTGACTACCACAATTGGGGAGGCATAGGGGCTTCTGGACTCCCTAATCACTCCCGTCTTCTTCAATTCCGCAAGCTGCTCCCTCAGATCCTCCAGATCTGCTAGCGGGACTCGCCTCACTCTCTCTCTGAATGGCTTGTCCTCTTGCATGCGGATTCGATGGGTGGCACTCCTCGCACACCCCACATCAAACTCATCTTTGGAGAAAATCTTCTCCCATCTGGTCAGCTGGGCCTTGGCTCTCTCTTTCCAAGCTCCAGGTAGGTTTGGGTTTTCCATGGAGAGTTTCTTCCAAACATCTTCTCCTTCACCCGTCCCCTTCACTTCTGACCAGCCAACTGGGACAGCAGGACTCACCTGTCCCAGAAGCATCCTGGCAGGGATCTCCACGGGCCTCTCCGTGGGGTTCCTCACACTGACAGGGACTCTTCCTCTGGCCTTCTTCAGGTCCTTCAGTGAAATTACTTATGGTATCACCTCCAGACCTGAGTGACCCTCCATTGGGTCGGGTTCCAACATTACAAAGGGGCCAGGCTGCTCCCAGGTAAGTTTTACCGTGGCTCTCATGCAGGTCACCTCTCCAGGCTGTAACACTGCTCCTTCTTTTCCAAGCCTCCATACCCTTCCTATCCCCTCACTCGGGGTCTTCTGCTCTAGGACCAACCGCTGATAGGCTGCCTTCAGCATGGGATGGATCTTGGGAGTTGAAAGATTCTCTTTCTTCACCAGGGGGGTCAGAAGCCTTCTGACTAGGTCCGTGTTCGTCCCTATAATCAGGGACGTCTTACTGGTTCCTGGTGGGCGGGGACACACCACTGCTAAGGTGTCGAACACTTCAGACTTCCCAGCTACGGATGGGTCAAACGTCAGCCGTATGGATAGGTAGCCATCATAGGGGAAACTCTGAGTTCCCAATCCCCTTATCTCCAACTCTTCTATCTTCTTTATTGGCAGATGACTCAGGTATCTGTCATAGAAGTCCCTGTACAACAGGGTCACTTGTGCTCCAGTGTCTAGGAGGGCCTTTGTGTACACTCCTTCCACCTGGATAGGTACAGTAGGGGATGGACCAACTAGCTCCTCTGGGTAGGGCCTAGTTGATGCTGTCCTCTTCTTTGGACTCTTTGCTTTACCAGCACTTGATTTGCACTTGCTCCTTTCTTGAGCCTGGTATGCATTGATTTTCTCCCTCTTAGTGGGAGTGTGGACCCGTTGAGGGATATTGTTATCTCTCACTTTGAAGAGTTCACGTCTAGGAGTGCTGTGTCTCTCCGGAGGGGTCTTGCCCCCTTTCTCTGGAGTGCACCTTGGTTGAGGATCCCTGGGTCCCTTCCGAGGGGTTTGGTCTCCTCGCTTTCTCTTCCTGTTGTGCTTCTTGGAGCTCACTGAAGGTGATGGGCACCCGGTTGACTCCTTCACCGGGGCCCTTTGGCATTTCCCGCCGGCTGGCGGCTTTCTGCCTTCTTCTTCTTAGGACTGGAACATACAGCTGCAATATGACCAATTTCTCCACAATTAAAGCAAATCATCTCACCGTAGTCAGGTGGGGATGCTGGTGCTGGAACAGCTGGAAACAATTCCTTCCTGCCTGTTTCTTTCTTGGGACTGGGCGTCTCTTTCGCCACTAGGGACGTCAGTATCTCCATCATCTGGGACATCTGCAACTTCAGGGCATCTACCTCTGTGTCTCTTTCAGGGGTTAAGGCCGACCTGACCGTGGCCACTGGAAGTTTTGTAGACCCCATCACTTGCTTCCCCCTTTTCTCCTCCAACATGGCCTCTTCTTCTCTGACCATTCGGATGAGATCAGGGTAGTCCAGGCTCTTCCCATCCTGCCGGGTGCGTAGAATTAGTGCGACAGGGTCCAGGGGTTGGGCTCCCCTCATCACCTGCTGGGCACGGGCTTCATCTACCTTCCCTGGATCTATCCCCTTCTTCAGGATAATCCTATGCAGGATCTTGTCTATGCGTCCCATGTACTCTGACAGCTTCTCCCCTGTCTTCTGGTAACAGTGTTCCAGTTGATAGGTAAGTTCTGTGACTTTTTCTGTCCCACCAAACACACCTTCCAGGATGTCTATGTAGTCCTGGGCAGTGCAATCCTTTCTACTTGTCTTCAGATTGCGTATGGCCTCTAAGGCAGGTCCTTTTAGGCTCTCAACAATCCTTTGCTTCTTTCTGCCTTCTGAGACCTCCCATTCTTCTAGGGCCTGCGTGGCACCATCTAACCACTCTTCAAATCCCTCTTCTCCCGAGGGTACAGGTGTCCTCCCTGAAAACATCCGGAGTTTCCTGTATCCCGACACTGGGTAATCCCCGGGGTCTCTTCTGCACTGGGTCACAATCTCCCCTAGGACAGCACACAGTTCTGCACTAAGAGTAGTCTGTGCGGGTGCGGGACTTTCCGCGCCCTTCTGCTCCTCCTTCTTTGGGGATAGAATGGCTTTCATAGGAGAACCTTCTCCCTTGCGCGGCAGCGCATGCAGCAATTGGTAGGCCTGACCATTCGGTGCCTGTATGCTTTGGCTCCTGAACTGCTCTGGAGTCTCTTCCTTCCATTCTATTAGGGCGTATGTGTACCCAGCATCATTTCTCATGTCCATTATCCATGACTTGTGGCATGGGGATAATGACATTATGAGCTGCTTCACTGCCTCTCTCTGCCACATCCCTGGCAGTTCAATGACTGCTGCTGCGGCTGGGTCAGCGGCCCATGTTGCGGACCACCGTCCCACTTCTATTGGGTCCATGCCGGTACCTTCTGGCGGCTTTTCCCGCTGACTCAGGATCCCGGATTACGAGCCCCCACGTGTAGCGCTACCCCCAGTTAAGAGAGCCGCTGGTTTGTTTTGGGTCCCTGAGTACAGCTCCACCAACCCCCGGCAATTTGGCTCTACCCGCTCTGGCACAGTTAGTAAAGGGGTACGTCCCTATGCACATAAAACTTAGCTTATACTCTAAGTGTAATTGGTATGAACTCACAAGCAGACTGCTGAAATAAGAATAACTGGCTTTACTTTTGTCAGTAAGGAAAAGAAATAGCAACATGCGTTTGAACATATGACTTACAATACTTTAGCAGGTCCCTGCAATATGCACTTTAACATGTACACACATATGTAACAACTGGCAGTGGGGAAACGGAGCGCCCAGTGTGGCGACCGTCTGCTATGCACCCCTGAGGTGCAATAAATCTATCTGCGCCTACCTAATGGACCAGGCCTGATCCCTAGCAATAGAGCTCAGTCCTTGTACTAGTACAGTGTTCTTCACCGGCAATGAATCTGTAGAGGTGGTGCACATGTAGCTTTAAATGGTGTCTTTGTAATCCACAAAAAGTAACATTGCTGCTCTGAGGTAAATTGCGCCTAGGCAGTTCAATAGGCATAAAACGTGTGTGTCAATGCAGGATGAGCCTTCCGGCTCTCTCACCGATCCTTGGGTACCGTCCTCAGCTCCGGTCCCTCCAATGGTGGCTCTGGTCTCTTCGATGGCGGCGTCCGGTCTCCTCAGTCACAGCCCTGAACTCCGGTCATCAGCTCCGTCCGACCGACAGTAAGGGGAAGTCTCCGCTCCGCTGCTGTGGACTCTGAGGGGTGAGAGTCTCACTCCATCGGCTGCAAGGCCCAGGCTTCAGGCCTTCAGCTCCGGTCCGCACAGGTGTCTCTGCTGGCTGTCTTCTCCGCGTCACCAGCTCTGTCAGCAGAGGCAGGCCAGTCCTGTCCGGCCTCAGAAGAGGAAGTGTCCCAAGAGGAAGAGGCGGTCTCCGCTCTTCCTTTTTATAGCCTCCCCCAGCAGCCTCCCGGGCGGAAGCAAGCAGCCTGGGAGCCTGGGGAATCATGGGAAATGTAGTCTCTTCCCCTAAAAGGGGTAGAGCCCCGCTACACTTATATAGCGCTGACATTATAAGCAGCACTTTACATATAATGTACATGACTCGTGTAGCCTAGTAAAGACCACCCACTTGTTGTGACCCCTTTAATCCAAAACCACCCTTTTGTTACTCCCCTTAAATAATGGACCACACCGTACTTTTTGTGGAGTAAATGGCCACAACAGCCTTTATTAAACTTAACTCCAATTTTCCAAATATAAATAACATATAAAACCGTATAAATAACCATATATAAATAACCATAAATAACCATAAACCTTTTTAATGTAAACATAAATAACCATCGGTTATACCCTCTTATGTTGGTCAGTGACGGGGCTAACACTTGTAACACAGCCAGTTAGTTAACCAATATATATATGACTATATATATATATAACACCAGGGGGCACTGCAGGATTTAACCGAACCAAGTAGGCCTCCATTTTAACCGCCCGGAGACAAAACCCTATCCCGCAGTGCACACAGAGTAATCATCGATCTTCGATGTACTACACCGGAGGGGCCATCTCATGACGAGCCCCCCACACACTCACCAACTACATAACTGCCACCGTCACTGACCAACCTAAAAACCGCCAACCAACTTTCTTCCAGACGTCCATTTTGAGTTCCTGAAATGATAACAAAAGCATTAAGACCTTCACAACAAACTTAACTATAGGGAGGGTGGGTGGGAAAAAACTGCCTCCTCCTGTGGATTCCGAACGACGAATGGTCCCGCTCGGCCACGCCCCCTTTTTCTAATGCCGCTCCCCTTGCTTTCTATTGGCTGCCCCTGTTAACCACTCCCTGCTGTATTCCCTTTTGTGTGTCACTAGACACACAGTCATGTCCGGCCCTCCCTATATTCCTTTTTCTCATTCCGTCCGGCCCTCTCTTGACTCGTGTAGCCTAGTAAAGACCACCCACTTGTTGTGACCCCTTTAATCCAAAACCACCCTTTTGTTACTCCCCTTAAATAATGGACCACACCGTACTTTTTGTGGAGTAAATGGCCACAACAGCCTTTATTAAACTTAACTCCAATTTTCCAAATATAAATAACATATAAAACCGTATAAATAACCATATATAAATAACCATAAATAACCATAAACCTTTTTAATGTAAACATAAATAACCATCGGTTATACCCTCTTATGTTGGTCAGTGACGGGGCTAACACTTGTAACACAGCCAGTTAGTTAACCAATATATATATGACTATATATATATATAACACCAGGGGGCACTGCAGGATTTAACCGAACCAAGTAGGCCTCCATTTTAACCGCCCGGAGACAAAACCCTATCCCGCAGTGCACACAGAGTAATCATCGATCTTCGATGTACTACACCGGAGGGGCCATCTCATGACGAGCCCCCCACACACTCACCAACTACATAACTGCCACCGTCACTGACCAACCTAAAAACCGCCACAGACTGAAAGGGTGACCCCTTACCCTTGAAGGCACCTCCACACCCGCAGGGCCGTATGTATCCCCTCCTGTAAACCCAACGACCACAGGTCGATCCCAACGTCCGTCAAATGAACCCCATCCCTCCTCAAATAGAGGCCCACGTTCTTTTCAAGTTCCCTGTGGCGAACCACTAAACCCCCTTGCCACGCCAGGAACCTCCCCACCACCTTATTTACCCGTATCCTCGCCTTGTTAAGGCGATACACTGATCTAGCCCTCCTCCAGGATGTTCTAGCGACCATATCTGACCATACCAACAGCGTGTCTGGATACGTCTCGTGCAGGTAGGTCAGATCCCTCTTTATATCGGCAATAAGATCCCTCACTGTCCGCATACCCAAATCATTCCCGCCCGCGTGTATGACCAGGACCGCCGGTGGCCTGTCCAACCACGCGAAACGTTCTATTTCGGGCACCACCCTGTCCCACAACATTCCCGGCCTGCCCAGCCAACGTATGGTGGCCTCTCTCCTAGACACCCCCAACTGCCTCCCACCTGGTCTGGCATCCCCTCTCCGTGCTCCCCAACACACATATGAGTGCCCCAGGATCCAGACGAGGCGCGGAAGCCCTCCATCTGAAATGACAACATAGTGTAATTGACCAGCACTATAACTTAACTAAGGCCACCATACTAACCAATGCAACTATAACAACACACCTATATATTTTTTATTTTTTTTTTTTTTTTTTTATTTTTTTTTTTTATATATATCTATCCCCATTATTCCTGAATCAACAGTGGTCTAACGTAAGTCCGAAATCGTTTCGATTCCCACCTCCCCATTTTTTGCACATCCACCTCATCCAACCCACACCTGGCGGCTTCGGTGGCCGCCCCAATGCGGAAGGAGTGTGAGGCGTAGGCAGAACCTTCTAAACCCATACCCTTTAGGCATTTTCGCAAAACCGCCCCAAATTGGAATCGCGACAGGTATGATCCATCACTGTGCACCAACAACGGGCCCCCAACCTCCGGTCTCACCCCCATGAACTCTCCTACTGCTTTTACGGGGCATACCGCACAGCCTTGTAACCTATGCAACGAGATCAGCACCCCCACTCCTTTTTGATCAGTCTTGGACTTTTTTAAATTCACCAACACCCTGTCCCCCAAAACTTCCACATCCCCCAACATTAAACCTCCCTCTTCCTTTTTTGATGGGCTAACCAACTCTCCAATCCGAAAAGCCCCGAAAAACGCCAAAGAAAAAGCCGCTGTAAATAATAACCCCTCGTACCCATCCTTGCACACCCCCTTTAACTGCTCCCTTAAGGCCAGAACATTGGTAAAAGTAATCGGCCGCCTCTCGTCCCTTGTCTTGTTTGCTTTGCGATACCCTTTTACTGCCTGTTTTACCCAAAATTCTTTTGTCCAATCCACAATGCCTTGTAACTTGAACAAAAAGGCCAAACCTGCTAACCGTTTTTCAATAGCGGACACCGACCTGCCTTCTTCCATATTTCTGGACACGTAATACAGCACTAACAGCCTAAATTGTGACACATCTTGCCCCACTCCCGATTCCAGCAGCAACTCACCCCACTCCTTCCAGACCTTCTGGTATGCCGACCAAGACGACATACTTACCGACTTCTGGATCCATCCTGCTGCTACCCTAGTGCCAAATCCCAGATCCAGGCCGGGCAAGGAACTCCCTCCTGCTGAGCCTCCGGTGCCAGAGTCCTGAATCTGTCCCACTGGAACCGAGACAAAGAATCAGCCAGCGTGTTCTCTACCCCAGGGATGTGTACCGCATAAAGAAAAATATTCAATTGCATGCAGCGCAACACTAGCTGTCGCATCAACCGGATGACAGGTTGTGAAGATGCCGACATACTATTGATTATTTGCAGTACCCCCATATTATCACAATTCAATCTAAGCTTTAAATTTTTACAGGCCTTGCCCCACAGCTCCAATGCTACCACCACCGGAAACAACTCCAATAGTGCCAGATTCTTTGTAAACCCCGCCTCCACCCAGGATCGTGGCCATGGCTCCGCACTCCAACACCCTTGGAAGTACGCTCCATAACCTGTGGATCCTGCCGCATCGGTGACCAGCTCGACATCGAAATTGCTAACTGGACCCGACATCCAAACCGACCTCCCATTAAACTCCTGCAAAAACCGATGCCACACCTCCAGATCCTCCCTGTGCTCCCTCCGAAGCCTAATATAATGTGTGGGAGCTTTTACCCCTGCCGTGGCCGATGACAATCGTCTACAAAAAATCCTCCCCATAGGAATGATCCTGCATGCAAAATTCAACTTTCCCAACAGGGATTGTAGCGTGCGCAACTGCACTTTCTTGCACCCATGGATCTCCCTAATTTCCTTTTGTAAATCCCTCAACTTCTCTTCGGGTAATCTGCATTCCATAGCCATGGAATCGATCACTATCCCCAAAAAACTCAATTCTGTGCGCGGGCCCTCCGTCTTGTCAGGTGCTAACGGCACCCGAAAATTCTCCGCAATGTGCTGCAACGTGGACAACAGTATCGCACACACATTGGAAGCTGGAGGGCCCACGCAGAGGAAGTCATCCAAGTAATGGATTATGGAATCAATGCCTGTCACATCCCTAACTACCCACTCTAAAAACGAACTGAACGCCTCAAACATGGCGCACGATATGGAACACCCCATGGGCAAACAACGATCTACATAAAATTGGTCTTGCCAACTGCAACCCAACAAATGAAAACTGTCTGGGTGCACCGGCAGCAATCGAAATGCGGATTCCACATCTGACTTAGCCATCAGTGCCCCTCGGCCATATCGCCGTACCCACCGCACCGCAGCATCGAATGACGTATACGATACCGTGCATGCCTCTGGGTCAATAAAATCATTTACCGATCCCCCTTTTGGGAACGATAAATGATGTATTAAACGAAACTTGTTGGGTTCCTTCTTGGGAACCACCCCAAGCGGTGACACTACCAAGTCCTTTAACGGCTTGGCCACGTACGGCCCCGCCATCCTTCCCAACGCAACCTCCTTGGCTAACTTCTCCGACACAACCTCTGGGTGCAACAATGCTGACCTCAGATTCTTTGCCACCGGAGGAATCTCCGTCAATGTGCACGGAATCCTGAAACCCTCCCTGAACCCCGCACTGAGCAAACCCGCCGCCGCCCTGTCGGGATACCTATTTAGAAAAGGCTGCATTCTTACCCACATCACCGGCGTCGTCCCTCTTATTGCCAGGCTCTCCGGCGCGCTTTCCTTTTTTGAAGCATCGCGACAAAGAGTGTCCCCCCCCCCCCGCAACCTGAACACTCGTGCTTAAACTTGCACGTGTTTCCAAATTTGCAGGCTCCCTCGTTGAACTGCCAACATATTCCAAATTTCTTTCCGGCTGGGGATCCCGAGGAGTGGCTACCCCCAGCCCCCCGTGAAATGTCTGTGCCGGCGTCTTTGCCGAGGCCATCAATCTCATCCATAAGCTAATGTCCTTATGGTCCCATCTCAACGCTGGGCGAACCGCCCTGCGTTGTCTAAACTGCTCGTCATATCGCAGCCAAGCCGTCCCTCCATAGACCCTATACGCCTCCCCTATAGCGTCCATATAACAGAATAACGCCGAGCAGTGCTCGGGGTTCTTCTCCCCAATTACCCCGGCCAATATGGCGAACGCCTGCAGCCAGTTTGCAAACGTCCGTGGGATTAGCCGATACCGCCTCTTCTCCTCATCAGCTTTTTTGGTGTCATCCGGTTTCACCCTGTCTAAATTGAATTTTTCCAATGGCAACAGGGAAAAAATCTCCACATACTCACCTTTCCAGATTTTTTCCCTCACTTCCTGTTTTAAATGGGCCCCCAGTGGCCCCTCGAAGCAAACGTAGACTTCACATTTTGCTGCATCTGCCATCCGGACAATGTCGGCCCTTACCACTTGCTCCTCCCCGCTCTTCTCTGGCGTACTCACCTGCACTCCTGCTCCCACCGCAGTCGATGCCTCTCCAGCTGTTGTGACCGAAGCCCCGCTTGGGGGGTTCGCTATCCCCCCCGCCTTCTCAAAACGCCCCACCAGGGCCCTCAGGCCCTCCAGCAACTCCTGTACCTGACCCCCCAATGGAGACTCACTCCTAGCCCGCGGTTGGTCATGGCTTGCCACCAGCGGAGCCGGAGGCCCTGATTCACTCCCCCCCACTGGTACAATTCCCAACAAATTCTGTAAAGCAGTTGTAAAAGAACTATTACTACTGGACTTACCGGGCCGTCTTGGCACCTCCGCCGGGATTACCGGCCTGACATCCACCGATGCTTGTGGGCGGCTGGGCACCTCCTCTTCTTCGGACAGCTCCCCTTCCGACCTGCTGAACTCCTCCTGCTGGGAAAAAGACGCTGTTCCCCTCGGGGAGGGACTCCTGGCCAATTCCCGGCTCCTTCCATTCACCACCCCCGATGTGGACGCACCCCCCGCCACCCCGCTACCCTGGATCCCCGAGTCCTGGGCAGACAGGCCGGGCCCGGCACTGCTCCTGCCCACTGTCATTCTCCCTTCTCCTCCTGGTGGCGTCCGCCTACCCTCCGCTGCGTTGGCCCTTCCTGCGGCCCGTCGTGCTGTGCCAGCGGACATGTGTACCCTGCTGTCCTCCCCCCTCGGCTCGTGCAGAGCTGCTGAGGGTTTTGATGACGCACTCCTCCGGGGTGTATTACCCCCCATCCTGGCTGTAGTTGCTGTTTGAGCTGACCGCCCCCCCCCCCAACTCGTGCAGAGCTGCTGGGGAGGACGCCGCTGCGGAAGGGGCTGCTGTGCTTCCTCCTAGCCCCCTCTTCCCGGCTCCTGCTCGCTGCGACCTCCTTTCTGTCCCTTGACCCCCCTGGCTGTGCTGAAAAACTGGGGCTGGTGGATCCTGTGCAGGCCTTCCCCTTGGCGCTGGTGATGTAGGTCCCTGTAGTCCTGAGGCCCCGCCCCCCGCATTGCGCCCACGCCGTGTGCTCTTCTTGGGGCCTAGTGGGGTCTCCATCTGGGCCCTTTTTGCTGGTGGTGGTGACTGGTCCCCCCTGGGGCTTCTGGCTAACCTGGATGGGCCTGCCACCCCCCCCGGAGAGTACCTCGATGGTGCCCTGGCCACCCGGCCCCGCGATCGCTCCGAACGTCCATCCGGTCGCTCGATTTGTCCTCCTCCGTCCTGCGCTGACACGCTGGCTAGAATTGAGGCTACCTGGTCCTGTAGCCACTCCGCTCCGTTCGCCGCTGCCGCGGCCCTCAGCCTCTCCACGAGGTCGCGGTCCGCCATCTTGAGAGTGTTGCAGAGGAGCAGTGTAAAAAACTGCCTCCTCCTGTGGATTCCGAACGACGAATGGTCCCGCTCGGCCACGCCCCCTTTTTCTAATGCCGCTCCCCTTGCTTTCTATTGGCTGCCCCTGTTAACCACTCCCTGCTGTATTCCCTTTTGTGTGTCACTAGACACACAGTCATGTCCGGCCCTCCCTATATTCCTTTTTCTCATTCCGTCCGGCCCTCTCTTTCACATGTAAAATGAAGAAGTAAATAGTTGCAGTTCTCCAAAATGTATTTAGCGTATGAAAAAAGTTTCTAGGTGGAGCCTAAAGCCCCATACACACGGGCAGAATGTCAGGAGAAATTTGCCGGTAATATCGTCCGACATTCTGCCCGTGTGTATGTCGGTCTGTCTGACAGAAGCCGGCCGAACCAGCAGCTGACCAACTCCCGATCAGCGCTCTCAGCCAATGGCAGAGAGCACTTAACAGAGTGTTCTGGAGAGGGGGCCAGTGGGAGAGATCACTGGAATAACCTTGCATGGTTAGTACAGCGGCTCCTGACCGGAGCTGTCAGTTTTTTTTTCGTGCAACCCACGGGGCTGCGCGAAAAGAAACTGTAGTGTGTACCAGGCTTAAACAGAGACATTTGTGAAAGTGTGCCACAAGTCCTTACCCTTACTTACAATTACCCAGATTCACGTCCTCTATTGTTATACATCATGCAAGAGGATCCTTAAGCCTGGTACATATTACTGTTTTTTTTTACGTGCAATCCCCCAGGTTGCACGAAAAAAACCTGACAGCTCCAGTCAGGAGCCACTGTACTAACCATGCGAGGTAAGTCCAGCGATCTCTCCCACTAAGCTGTTGTGTTCTGCCATTGGCCATTGAAAGCGCTGATTGGAAGTCGGTCAGCTGCTGGTTTTCAAGCATGTATGTCCAAATCGGAGTATATTTTTTACTGGAAAATGTCTCCTGACCGTGTGTATGGGGCTTTAGGTGATCCTCCCTGCTTAATTGGCAGAGATGAAAACAACCAATCTTCAGATCCCTTGCAACTCTGATGTCAAGCTCCCAGGAGCCAAACATCATTCATACATAGAAAAATGATCATATAGCTGTGAAGCACATTTGTTTTGTGCTAGATATTGAGAAACAAAAGTAGAGGTGGCTGAACCATGTTTGAGAATTAGGGTGCATACCCGATAAAAAAGATTTGTCCACTGAAGCTACTCACAAACTTTTATCATTTTACAGATTGTCATTTGCTAATGATTGGAAGGCTAATGGCCCATACACATTATGAGATAATTGGACGAATGATTGTCCGTTTTTTTTTTTTTTTTTTGCATGCTAATCTCAGATCGAAACTGAAAAGTTTACTAAAGTTAAAACTGCTCGGACCTTGAAGAAGGGGACACAACCCGAAAGCTCGTCCATGAAAAATTATATGTTAGTGCAAATAAAAAAAGTATCACGGACAGTACTCAATTTTCTCTGTCACAATTGCACTAATACAGCTACAATCACTACAAGTACTAAAGTTACAAAAATTCTCGTATGGCAGACTAAAAATTTGGAAGTGATGTAATGTGTTGTAGTGTATTTGTATTGTATTTTCAAATGACAACTGTACTGATTGAATGAAAATCATACGATCTGGTATTGTACGAGAAAGGTATTTTTCGTACTATTTTTGGATCGTGTGTACGAGCCCTGACCAAGTCTGGGGGGTGAATTTCAGGATCAGCGGAACACAATTACTCCATATTGCAGCAGTGTGTTCAACCCAGCAGGCCAAATTCCCCTTTCCCAAACAGAGCCTATTCACCTCACCTCCTCCAACTTCTGCAGAATAGACATTGCTTGGGGCACCTATGTACATACTTCAGTTCAGGGCTGAGATAATTTTCCTGAACTCAGGACTCTTTTCTCTATCTTCTGATCCCCGGCAGGGGGAATCTTAACCACAGAACCACAATGAGTCTTACAGCTGGAGCTTTTCATATTCTGAATGTTCCAAAGGCTGTCATAGTGGACACTAACATGGTGACCTATGCTCTCCAGGTACATGATGACCCTGACAGAGTCAGACTAGTTTACACCACTAGAGTCTTCCATAACACAGGTGCTAACACTACTTCTGCCCAAGCAGGATCTTTCAAGAGAACTTCCCATTTCCAGCAATGACAGTTGTTGCATAAATTACAAATCTTTGTTGTACATCCTGAGTTAAACTGGAAACAGTGCTCCATCAGGGAATTCACCAAACATTAAACTATGTGTCCATGGCGGAAACTGGTGTTTACACAGTATTTGTTGTCCTTCACTTCCCATACCTTGCGACCAGGCCACAGATCTCCGATACCAACCGCTAGGGAGGGAGACAGAAAATGACCCCCTCGCCACTGGAGGACCTGTCACATTACCAGGTACCACGCCTATTGACTGATTGCTTGTAGCTTGGTTCACTTGATTACCCATAGCAACTACACTCCTCTTCTCCTTGTTTGATATCTCTACTGCGCAGCCACCTGTACACAAGTACCATATATATATATATATATATATATATATATATATATACATACACACACACATGCAACAGTGGAGTGGGGAATGTCCCAAGTGAAGATGATTGGCCCAGTACATATGAAGCTTCCTGGCAGGCTTGCATACATGGGTTTGGATCCTAGTCCAAACACACCAGAGCTCATTACTGCTCAGGTAGCAAACAAAGGAATATGGGGCAGATCTTCTGAGATTGTATGTGTTCTGAAATGTACTGTAACTATTTTATTTTCATTCTATGTCATATGTTATGCAATGTTTTGTGCAATTAATTACTCAGCAATAGTGTAATCTGTGTTAGCCATTCTTTCAGTGGCAGCCCGTCCATACAGGTGCCGCTCCCCCTATCTATGCATCCAGCTCCCTAATCTACATGCGGATCGCCAGACACATGGATTGCAATCAGGGTTTTTTTTTGAAGCACGTGATTAGAGCCAGAGGTTCTAATAGGCTTCAAAAAGGGTGGTCTCCCTCCTAGTTACGTAAATATATTAATTCGCTATTGTCACACTGATTCTCCTCCCGGAGGAGGAGGGTGGAGACGCCTTGATGCCAAGGAGGAGAAGCAAGGGGAAGCCGCCGCCTGTCGCCCATGCCATAGATGGGGTAAGACCTGGGCTGGAAAGCGTACACGCAACTGACCGGATGGCGGGGGGGCTGTGGATGCATGGTTTGCTCCCCAGAAATATACCACCAGCCGCCTCTGCATTCTTTGTGCTTTTCTGAATGAACGTGAAGTTAAAGAGGTGGATTTTGTTCTGCTGTAGCTTCAAGCTAAAAAAAATACAGAGGTGCCACAGGCCCAGCCAGCGTTTGAGATTTTAGATTTGTGTGTCCAAACTACACAGGTGCAGCCATCAGTTCTCCCCATACTTCCTTGTGACTTACCAGCACTCTCATTCATGTAAGTGAAGACATTTATGAGACTCCAGGACTGGCGATTTTCACCACATACTGAACTCATCTAATTTAACCTGTGAGTTACTACTTGCTTTTATTAAATATATGATTTATACTGCACTAAGTCTGGCGCCCCTCTGTTCCCATTTCTACAAAGAGCCCATCGCTTCACTCTAAGGCCCCTTTCACACTGGGGCGCCTGTACACCGCCTGAAAAAATCCGGCCCCATTCACTCCAGTGTGAAAGCCGGCGGGCTTTCACACTGGAGCGGTGCGCTAGCAGGACGGTAAAAAAAGTCCTGCTAGCAGCATCTTTGGAGCGGTATAGGAGCAGTGTATTCACCGCTCCTATACCGCTCCTTCCCATTGATTTGAATGGGACATCGCGGTAATACCGCGGCAATACCGCCGCAAAGCGCCGCTACGGCGGCGCTCTGCGGGGGATTTTAACCCTTTTTCGGCCGCTCGCGGGGGGGTAAAACCGCACCGCGAGCGGCCAAATACCGCGGCTAAAACGACGGTAAAGCAGCGCTAAATATAGCGCTGCTTTACCGTCACCGCGGCTCCCGCCCCAGTGTGAAAGGGGCCTAAGGGAGCTGCCTCCAGGTGCTAATCATACAAGATCTCGGATTATTTATGAACATTATATTTTAAACAAATGTTTTAATATTATGTGTGTTTATTCTCACACACACACACATTTTATGTATACCTATATTCTAGTTGCTATTTAATTTTATGTTATCACCCTATCTAGCGCCACTGTTTACCCTTGTTTTTACAGTACAATAAATACACTGCTCAAAAAACGAAAGGAACACTTTTTAATCAGAGTATACAGTAGCATTAAGTAAATTAAACTCCTGGGATATTGATCTGGCCAGTTAAGAAGCAGAGGGGGGTTGTTAATCAGTTTCAGCTGCTTTGGTGTTAATGAAATTAACAGCAGGTGCACTTGATGGGCAACAATGAGACGACCTCCAAAACGGGAATGGTTTTACAGGTGGAGGCCATTGACATTTTTTTCCCCTACTCATCATTTCTGACTGGTTTTCACTAGTTTTGCATTTGGCTAGGGTCTGTGTCACTACTGGTAGCATACCTAAACCCTATAGAGGTTGCACAGGAAGTTCAACTCCTCCAGGATGGCACATCAATACGTGCCATTACCAGAGGAAATACCAGGACAACATCCATTGTGTCATTAGGAGCGTGCCCAGACGCTGTGCATGTGGGGGCCATACAAACTACTGAGTACCATTTTGAGTTGCTGCACTGAAATTTGGACTAGCCTACTGCCTCGCTTTGATTTTTGGGGTGTCTTTGACTTCAGGCCTCTGTAGGTTGATAATTTTCATTTCCATCAAACAATGTGGCATCCTTTTGTTCCTAACACATTACAGTACTCAGTTCATATCAGTTTAGATTTCCAGCATTATATTTTTCCCTGTGAGATGTGATGTGATTTTAAAGTGTTCCTTTAATTTTTTTGAGCAGTGTATTTATTATTTATAATTATTTTTATTATAAAATATTTTTATTGTTATCATCCTCTATTCACATTATACAGTGGTGTGAAAAAGTGTTTGCCCCCTTCCTCATTTCCTGTTCCTTTGCATGTTTGTCACACTTAAGTGTTTCGGAACATCAAACCAATTTAAACAATAGTCAAGGACAACACAAGTAAACACAAAATGCAATTTGTAAATGAAGGTGTTTATTATTAAAGGTGAAAAAAAATCCAAACCATCATGGCCCTGTGTGAAAAAGTGATTGCCCCCTAAACCTAATAACTGGTTGGGCCACCCTTAGCAGCAACAACTGCAACCAAGCGTTTGCGATAACGTGCAATGAGGCTTTTACAGCGTCCTGGAGGAATTTTGGCCCACTCATCTTTGCAGAATTGTCCTAATTCAGTTACATTAGAGGGTTTTCGAGCATGAACGGCCTTTTTAAGGTCATACCACAACATCTCAATAGGATTCAGGTCTGGACTTTGGCTAGGCCACTCCAAAGTCTTCATTTTGTTTTTCTTCAGCCATTCGGTGGTGGACTTGCTGGTGTGTTTAGGATCATTGTCCTGCTGCAGAACCCAAGTTCGTTTCAGCTTGAGTACACGAACAGATGGTCGGACATTCTCCTTCAGGATCTCTTGGTAGACAGCAGAATTCATAGTTCCTTTTATCACGGCAAGTCTTCCAGGTCCTGAAGCAGCAAAACAGCCCCAGACCATCACACTACCACCACCATATTTTACTGTTGGTATAATGTTCTTTTTCTGGGTGGGGGGGGGGGGGGGGGGGGGGGGGGGGGGGGGGGGGGGGGGGGGGAGGGGGGGGGGGGGGGGGGGGGGGGGGGGGGGGGGGGGGGGGGGGGGGGGGGGGGGGGGGGGGGGGGGGGGGGGGGGGGGGGGGGGGGGGGGGGGGGGGGGTGGTGTTGTGGGGGGGGGGGGGGGGGGGGGGGGGGTTGTGTGGGGGGGGGGGGGGGGGGGGGGGGAGGGGGGGGGGGGTGGGGGGGGGGGGGGTGGTGGGGGGGGGGGGGGGGGGGGGGGGGGGGGGGGGGGGGGGGGGGGGGGGGGGGGGGGGGGGGGGGGTGGGGGGGGGGGGGGGGGGGGGGTTGGGGGGGATGGGGTGGGGGGGGGGGGGGAGGTGTGGGGGGGGGGGGGAGGGTGTGTGGGGGATGGGTGGGGGGGTGTTTTGTTGGTGGGTGGGTTGGTTTTTTTTTTGTTGGTGTTTGTGTTTGGGGGGGGGGGGTTGTGTGGGGGGGGGGGGGGGGGGGGGGGGTGTGGGGTTGTGTGGTGTTGGTGTTGTTTGGGTGGGGGGTTGGGGGTGGTAGGGTGGGGGTGTGGGGTGGTAGGTGGGGGGGTGGGTTGGGTGGGGGGTTGTGTTTTTTGGTTGGGGTGTGGGGGGGGTTTGGGGAGGGGGGGGGGGGGGGGGGGGGGGGGGGGGGGGGGGGGGGGGGGGTGGGGGGGTTGGGGTGTGGGGTGGGGGGTGTGTGTGTGTTTGGGGGGGGGGGGGGGGTTTGTGGTTTGTGTGTGTTTTGGGTGGGTTGTGTGTTTGTTTTTTTTTTTGGGGTGGTGTTGTGGGGGGGGGTGGTGTTTGGGGTGTTTGGGGGGTGGGGTGTGGGTTTTTTTTTTTTTTTTGGTGGTGGGTTGGTTGGGTGGTTTTTTTTTTTTTTTTTTTTTTTGGGTTTTTGTGTTGTGTGGTGTGTTTTTTTTTTGTTTTTTTTTTTTTGGTGAGGGGTGTTTTTTTGGTGTTTGGTTTTGGGGGTTTTTTTTGTTGTTTTTTGTGTTGTTGTTTTGTTTTTTTTTGGGGGGTTTTGGGTTTGTTGTTTGGTTTTGGGGGTTTTGTGGTGTTTTTTTTGGGGTGTTGGGTTTGTGTGGTTGTTTGTGTGGTGGTGTTTTTTGGTGTGGTTTTGTTGGTTGGGGGTTTTGGGTGTGGGTGTTGTTTTTTTTTTTTTTTTTTTTGTGTTTTTTTTTTTTTTTTGAAATGCAGTGTTCCTTCTACGCCAGATATACTTGGACACACACCTTCCAAAGAGTTCCACTTTTGTCTCATCGGTCCACAGAATGTTGTCCCAAAAGTCTTGGGGATCATCAAGATGTGTTGTGGAGAAATTGAGACGAGCTTTGATGTTCTTTTTGCTCAGCAGTGGTTTTCTCCTTGGAACTCTGCCATGCAGGCCATTTTTGCCCAGTCTTTTCCTGATGGTGGAGGCATGAACGCTGACCTTAACTGAGGCAAGTGAGGCCTGCAGTTCCTTGGACGTTGTTGTGGGGTCTTTTGTGACCTCTTGGATGAGTCGTCGCTGCGCTCTTGGGGTAATTTTGGGCGGCCGGCCACTCCTGGGAAGGTTCACCACTGTTCCATGTCTTCGCCATTTGTGGATAATGGCTCTCACTGTGGTTCGCTGGATTCCCAAAGCTTTGGAAATGGCTTTATAACCCTTTCCAGACTGATAGATCTCAATTACTTTCTTTCTCAATTGTTCCTGAATTTCTTTGGGTCTCGGCATGATGTGTAGCTTTTAAGGATCTTCTGGTGGACCTTACTGTGTCAAGCAGCTCCTATTTAAGTGATGCCTTGATTGTGAACAGGTGTGGCAATAATCAGGCCTGGGTGTGGCTAGAGAAATTGAACTCAGGTGTGGACAACCACAGTTATAGTATGTTTTAACAAGGGGGGCAATCACTTTTTCACACAGGGCCATGATGGTTTGGATTTTTTTTCACCTTTAATAATAAACACCTTAATTTACAAATTGCATTTTGTGTTTACTTGTGTTGTCCTTGACTATTGTTTAAATTGGTTTGATGTTCCGAAACACTTAAGTGTCACAAACATGCAAAGGAACAGGAAATGAGGAAGGGGGCAAACACTTTTTCACACCACTGTATTTCAATTGCCGCTTAGGCCCCTTTCACACGGGGCTGCCCGTATTTAGCATCCGCTTGCTCAGCGGGGATCGCTCCGTTGATCCCAGCTGAGCCGGCGGATGACAAGTCTGTCTCTGCACTTTGTGCAGGGACGGACCTTTCAGAGAGTCTGCTCTCCCCATATGGGGGGATCGGATGATTAAGGACCGTCTGTCCGTTTTCATCTGATCCGATCCGCCAGATGGATGGAAAATAGGACATACAACCGTCTGGATTTTGCGGATCGGGGCGGATCAGATGTTAGCGGACATGTCACTGCTGACATCCGACGCTACATAGAGACAATGGAGTGTCCGTTCAGATCCACCTGAAAAAACTGACAGGCGGTTCTGAACGGTCTGCAGATGTGAAAGGGGCCTAATGCCCCATACACACGCTCGGATTATCCGAGGACCAGGTCCGTCGGATCATGTCCGTCGTACTTTGTCCGATGTTGGTTTTGCGTACACACGGTCGGACAAAGTTGTCGGAAAATCCGATCATTCTGAACGTGGTGACGTTTGTTGCCTACGACGGGACTACGTAGAGGCTAGTAGCCAATAGCTTTGGTCTTGTAATGTGATCTGAGCATGCGTAGCACTTTGTCCGTCGGAATTCGCTACACACGATCGGATTTGGTGTGATCGGACTTTGTTGTCAAAAAATCTATCCAGCAGGAGATAGGACATTGTCCGTCGGACAATCCGATGGAAACTGTCCGATGGTGCCTACACACGGTCGGAATTTCCGACAACATTGTCTGATAGGACAGAATCCATTGGAAAATCCGACCGTGTGTATGGGGCTTTAGGGAAAATTAACTAAAGTAACAAAAGAGAAGAAAAATCATTTAAGAATGTAACACAGAGAATTTTCACACATTTGCTGACACTTATATATCACCTGCTCCCTCCTCTTCCTCTGCTATATCAAAAGAAAACATATTTTTTACCCGGAAACCTGTGTGTGCCCCTTAAAATGACATAATAATAGCCTCTTGTGATCCTTGACCAATTCGCAAGGTGCGTATTTGCGAGGGAAGTGAGTTATGTAATCCAGTTTTTTTTTTATTTAAAGGCGAATCTTGACTGGTTCTATCATCCCTTCTAAGAAACTCTCAGACTAGAGATACTCTTATTTATTCCATTTTAATTTTATATTTAAATGAGAACCTTAAATATAGTTTAATAAGAATAAAGAGTCAGAGACGGTTATACATGAGTACTGTGAGTTAAGGAATGCACTTCCTTTTTTGTAGCGAATGATAAATGTGAGATTCCAGGGTTAACTATATATATTGAGACTATTGCTTATAAAGTTAAGTGGTAGTGTACATTCGTGTGCCCAGTAGCAGGGGTGCCCATCCCAGGGGTTGCAAAAAATAAAGGTTTTCTCTTAGGTCATGGCTCTCCTCCCTGGCACTGCTCTTGCACTGCCAGCTTCTACCCAAGAAGTCACCTAGCTAAGCTCCATCCATTATTTATATGATCCTGCCAGCAGGAAATTAACTAATTCACTTTCCAGGAAGGAACCTAAAGCAGCATCTATTATAACCTCTTGCTGACAGTCCCACGTACATTTACTGATTTGTGGCGGTTCCTCTGCAAAGAATCTCGTACCTGTATGTTATTCTGCATTTCTGGGTCTGGGGCACGCCGTTGGCGACCCACTCCCGTTGTGATTGGACGATCGTTTGAGGCACAGGCAGAACGGTGATCTGCCTATATAAACAAGGCAGATTGCCATTCTGTGACAAGGGAAGGCAGTGATCTTGTGTTTCTGCTAAGCAGAAACATGGATCTCTTCCTTACCACTGTACAAGCACCCTCTACACAGTTAGCAAGCACTCCCTAGGAACACGTTTAACTCTTTGATTGCCCCTGATGTTAACCCCTTCCCTGCCAGTGTTATTGGTACAGTGACAGTGCATATTTTTTTTAGCAGAGATCACTGTATTAGTGTCACTTGTCCCCAAAAAGTGTCAAAAGTGTCAGCTAGGTGTCTGATGTGTCTGCCGCATTATCGCAGTCCCGCTTTAAGTCGCTGATCGCCGCCATTACTAGTAAAAAAAATAAATAAATACAAACTCCAAAAATATATCCCATAGTTTGTAGACGCAATAACCTTTGCGCAAACCATTCACTATACGCTTATTGAGATTGTATTTAATTTTTTACCAAAAATGTGTAGCAGAATACATATTGGCCTAAATTGATGAAAAAATTTGATTTTTAAAACATTTTTATTGGGTATGTTTTATAGCAGAAAGTAAAACTTTATTTTTTTCAAAATTGGCTTTTTATGTTTATAGCGTAAAAAATAAAAGCCGCAGAGGTGATCAAATACCACCAAAAGAAAGCTCTATTGGTGGGAAAAAAAGGACATGCATTTTATTTGGGTACAACGTTGCACGACCGCGCAATTGTCCTGGTCATAAAGGGGGGTAAACCTTCTGGTGCTAAAATGTTTAAAGGGGCAAAATAGTGACCCCTGCCGGCACATGTCCTCATTTCGTTCTGCTGACTGACCGCTGTTAACAGCATAAAAGTTATTTCCTGGAAGGAATAGGATGCCAGAAATAATGGGAAGGCCCACTAAGGACACAACTAATACAGTATACACATGAGAGCACTAGAGTTTGAATATTGCTGGAATAGATAAATCCTTATCCATGAGCATCTACAGTAAATAAAGACAAGACAATCCCCTATTAATTCTGACTCACGGTTTTCTCATTCCTATACATTAGCGTGGGACCACTAAGCATTTCGACTGTTGGAACAGCAGCAGTCTGTAAGTATTAAAAAGATTACCACTAAAGGTTAAGGGCATAAGCTGATGTGAAGTGTCCTAATCTGCCACAAACTCAACTTGCAGGGATCAATTCACTAATCACTTTGTTTTTTGAATGACAGAGATACGGAACAAGTGGAAAGGAAACAGGCAGAGGATTCAGGGCTAGTTTGCTCCATGTTTGGTACAAGACTTGTATATACTATCTCTGCTAATTTCTAAGCATGTTATTGATTGGTAAACAGGTTGAAATATTAATCGACTTCTGTACAACCACCCTGTTGGAAAGTTTCTGCACGATCAGTGCTATAGTTGATAGTGCTGATTAGTGCTTTCTGACAGCGGGGACATTTTCCTGTTGTCAGAATACAATACTCAGAAGGGGTGATTCCCCCATCCAGATCGAGTGTGTGTATATGGGAATTTAGTCTTTTTTTTTCCGTTCAACCAACTGATTGAATTAAAAATAAAAAAATGAATCCTGTATGGGCTGCTTTAGAAAATCCTTTATCTGGATGATAGGATAATTGCCTTGTTTGCTCTCTCAGCACCTTCCATGTTGCATTGTACATCCCTGTAATAATTTTACACTGTTGATCTCAAGTCATAGAGGTGTTGTAAATGAGTACAGGTTCCCATCATTTTTTGCACTTTGTGGATAGTTGGTGTCTGCAATTTCAGCACCCTCTAGTCATATCCTCACAGGTAATTAAAGATTAGGCTGCCAATTAGCACTTATCGAATGTGCTTGCTCACACTTGCCACAACCTGTTAAATCGGGAAAAAATTGATTGTGACTCCAGTTTGCAAAATAGTATTAAGTACTAGGACGTATGTTATAAATACCCTTCATCCAAACTTAGTACATGGAGCCTAATGCCCCGTACACACAGTCGGAAATTCCAACGGAAAATGTCCGATCGGACCATGTTGTCGGAAAATCCACCCGTGTGTGGGCTCTATCTGACTTTTTCTGTCGGAATTTCCGACTGAAAAAATTTGAGATCCTGCTCTCAAATTTTCCAATCGTGTGTAGAGAATTCCGACAGAAAAAGTGCTCAGATCAAATTATGAGACCAAAGCTATTGGCTACTAGCCTCTACGTAGTTCCGTCGTACGCAACGAATTTCACCACGTTCAGAATGATCAGATTTTTCGACAACTTTGTCCGACCGTGTGTATGCAACACCAGTGTTGGACAAAATCCATTGGAAAAAATATGACGGATTTTGTGGTCGGAATTTCCGACGGTGTGTACGGGGGGCTTAGACAGGTTTAAAGCTGAACATTGGTAATTCAATAAAGTTAACAGAAACTAGCCACAATTCTGCTGATCCTGAATTTGAAACCCTAAAAAATTGTTTTTTATTTATTAAAAATGTACTTATAGGATTTTGTACAACGACTTAAAAGAAAACAGTAAAGCATGCAATTGCCATCAATTAATTAGTGACTCACTCTAACTACAACTCCTAACATGCGCTGCACCATGGGAATGATGATGGATGTGGAGGGGGGGGGGAGGAATGTAAAGGGAAAGTTCTTGTTTATTGTGTTTCCTGGCTTTCACAGTATCTATGTGACAAAGTTTGCTAGTAGTAGTAGTAGTAAGTGTTGTATCCTGTTAACTATATGTAGCGGGGTTGTTCCCCTTTTAGGGGATAAGACTACGATTCCCATAATTCCCCAGGCTCCCAGGAGGTTGGTTGTTTCCGCCCGAGAGGCTGATGGGGGAGGTGATTTAAGGAAAGAGGAAGGACCGCCTCTTCCTCTTGTGACGCAGGGATTGCAGGGAGAGCAGACACCTGTGCGCACCGGGACTGCTGAAGGCCTGAAGCCTGGGCCTTGCAGCAGACTGAGAGAGACTCTGACACCTCACTGTCAGCCTGTGCAGAACGGAGACTTCCCCTTGGCAGCCGTCAGACAGAACGGAGACCGGAACGCAGGGGTTGTGACAAACCCGGCCGGACGCAGCCAGTGGGGCCCTCAGACCCAAGGATGGTATCCGGAGTGGTGAGCGAGCTGAAAAGCTCATCTTATACTGTTATCTCACTTTATGCCTATCAGACTGCCAAGGCCATTTACCTCAGAGCAGAAGATTGTTCTTTCTTGTGGATTACAAACACACACCATTTAATTCTACATGTGCACCACCTCTACAGTTCTTGTGCCGGTGAAGAATACTGTGTTCCCTCAAGGACTGAGCTCTATTGTTAGGGATCAGGCCTGGTCCGTTAGGTAGTCACAGTTAGATTTGTTGCACCTCAGGGGTGCCTAGCAGACGGTCGCTACACGTGGCGCTCCGTTCCCCATTGCTGCCCAGTCATATATGTATGCATGTTTATAGTACATACTGCAGGGACCTGCTCATGTGTTGTAAGTTAAATGTTTAATGCATGTTACCATTACTTTTCACATTGCCAAAAGTAAAGACGGTTATTTCAGCTAGCAGTCTGCTTGTGAGTTTGAGTCCATTACATTTAGAGTATAAGTAATCTTTATATGTGCATAGATACATATCCCATTACTAACTGTGCCAGAGCGGGTAGAGCAGATTGCCGGGGGGTTGGTGGAGCTGTACTCAGGGACCCAAATCAAACTTGCGGCCCTCTTAATTGGGGGTATCGCTACACGTGGGGGCTCGTAATCCGGGATCCTGAGACAGCGGGAAAACCCGCCAGAAGGTACCGGCATGGACCCGATAGAAGTGGGACAGTGGTACACAATATGGGGCACTGATCCAGCCGCAGCAGCAGTCATTGAACTACCAGGGATATGGCAGGAAGAGGCAGTCAAGCAGCTCATAATGTCGCTATCCCCATGCCACAAAGCACGGATAATGGACATGAGAAATAATGCCGGGTGTACATACGCCCTAGTAGAATGGAGAAGTGAGACCCCAGAGCAGTTCAGGAGCCAAAGCATACAAGCATTGGATGGTCAGACCTATCAATTGCTGCATGCGCTGCCGCACAAGGGAGACTGTTTTCAAATGAAAACCATGCTATCCCCGAAGGCGGAAGAGCAGAAGAGACCCAGGGGACTACCCGATGTCGGGATACAGGAAACTCCGGATGTTTTCAGGGAGGAAACCTGTACCCTCGGGGGAAGAGGGATTTGAAGAGTGGCTAGATGGCGCCACACAGGCCTTGGAAGAATGGGAGGTCCCAGAAGGTAGAAAGAAGCAAAGGATTGTTGAGAGCCTAAAAGGGCCTGCCTTAGAGGCCATACGCAACCTGAAGACAAGCAAGAAAGATTGCACTGCACAGGATTACTTAGACATCCTGGAAAGTGTGTTTGGTGGGACGGAGAAAATTACGGAGCTTACCTATCAACTGGAACACTGTTACCAGAAGACAGGGGAGAAGCTGTCGGAGTACATAGGACGTATAGACAAGATCCTGCATAGGATTATCTTGAAGAAGGGGATAGATCCGGGGAAAGTAGACGAAGCCCGTGCTCAGCAAGTGATGAGGGGAGCTCAACCCCTAGACCCTGTTGCACTAGTACTACGCACCCGACAGGATAGGAAGAGCCTGGACTACCCCGATCTCATTCGGATGGTCAGAGAGGAAGAGGCCCTGTTGGAAGAGAAACGGGAAAAACAGGCGATGGGGCCTACAAAACTTCCAGTGGCAACAGTCAGGTCGGCCTTAACCCCTGAAAGAGAGACAGAAGTAGATGCTCTGAAGTTGCAGATGTCCCAGATGATGGAGATACTGACATCTCTGGTGGCGAAAGAGGCGCCCAGTCCCAAGAAAGAAGCAAGCAGGAGGGAATTATTTCCAACTGTTTCAGCACCAGCATCCCCACCTGACTGGGGAGAGATGATCTGTTTTAATTGTGGGGGAATTGGCCATATTGCAGCTGTATGTTCCAGTCCCAAGAGGAAGAAAACAGATAGCCGCCAGCCGGTGGGAAACTCCAGAGGGCCCCGGTGAAGGAGTCAACCGGGTGCCCATCACCTTCAGTGAGCTCCAAGAAGAATAGCAGGAAAAGAAAACGAGGAGACCAAACTCCTCGGAAGGAACCCAGGGTAAATCAACCAAAACTTTCCCCAGAGAGAGGGGGCAAGACCCCTCCGAAGAGACACAGCACTCCTAAGCGAGAACCCTTAAAAATGAGAGATAACAATGTCCCTCAGCGGGTTCGTACTCCCATAGCGAGGGAGAAAATTAATGCATACCAGGCTCAGGAAAGAATCAAGCGCAAATTTAGTTGGAAAGAAAAGAGTCCAAAGAAGAGGACAGCATCAACTCGGCCCTACCCAGAAGAGCTGGTTGGTCCATCTCCTACTGTACCCATCCAAGTGGAAGGAGTATACACACAGGCCCTCCTAGACACTGGAGCCCAAGTGACCTTATTGTACAGGGACTTCTATGATAGGTACCTGAGTCATTTGCCTATCCAGAAGATAGAGGAGCTGGAGATATGGGGATTGGGAACTCAGAGTTTCCCCTATGATGGCTACCTACCCATACGATTGACCTTTGACCCATCTGTGGCTGGGAAGGCTGAAGTGTTTGACACCTTGGCAGTGGTGTGCCCTCGCCCGCCTGGAACCAGCAAGACCTCCCTGATCATAGGGACGAACACGGATCTGGTCAGAAGGCTTCTGACCCCCCTTGTACAGCAGCAGAATCATTCAGCTCCCAAGATCCATCCCATGCTGAAGGCGGCCTACCAGCGGTTGGTCTTAGAGCAGAAGACCCCAAGTGAGGGGATAGGGAAGGTGTGGAGACTTGGGAGAGAAGGAGCCGTGCTACAGCCCGGAGAGGTAGCCTGCCTCAGGGCCACAGTGAAGCTTAATTGGGAGCAGCCTGGCCCCTTTGTTATGCTGGAATCTGACCCAATGGAGGGTCACTCAGGCCTGGAAGTGATCCCAGAAGTGATCCCAATCAAGGCATTGAAGAAGGATAGAGGAAGAGTCCCAGTGAGCGTGAGGAACCCTACGGAGCGGCCCGTGGAGATCCCTGCCAGGATGCTGCTGGGACAGGTGAGTCCTGCTGTCCCAGTTGGCTGGTCAGAAGTGAAAGGGACGGGTGAAGGAGAAGATGTTTGGAAGAAACTCTCCATGGAAAACCCAAACCTACCTGGAGCTTGGAAGGAGAGAGCCAAGGCCCAGCTGACCAGATGGGAGAAGATCTTCTCTAAAGATGAGTTTGATGTGGGGTGTGCGAGGAGTGCCACCCATCGAATCCGCATGCAAGAGGACAAGCCATTCAGAGAGAGAGTAAGGCGGGTCCCGCTAGCAGATCTGGAGGATCTGAGGGAGCAGCTTGCGGAACTGAAGAAGACGGGAGTGATTCGGGAGTCCAGAAGCCCCTATGCCTCCCCAATAGTGGTAGTCAGGAAGAAGAATGGGTCATTGAGGCTTTGCATTGACTGCAGAACTCTCAACAGGAGGACCATTCCTGATCAGTACACCACGCCAAGGATAGAGGATGCCTTACAGAGTTTATCTGGAGCTAAGTGGTTCAGTGTGATGGACCTCAAGAGTGGGTACTATCAAATTCCCATGCATCCAGAAGATAGAGAAAAGACTGCCTTCATAACCCCAGTAGGGTTCTTTGAGTTCAACAGGATGCCTCAGGGCCTGTCTGGAGCTCCTGCTACCTTTCAACGCCTCATGGAAAGGACTGTTGGAGACATGAACCTCATAGAAGTCCTTGTGTACCTGGACGATGTCATTGTCTTTGGAAAAACTTTGGAAGAACATGAAGCCAGATTGGAGAAAGTGTTGAGGAGGCTCAGTGAGGAGGGACTCAAACTTTCCCCCGAGAAGTGCCGGTTCTACCAGTCTTCTGTGAACTAGCTGGGACACATAGTGTCTGAAAAAGGAGTGGCTACGGACCCTGAGAAGTTTGAGGCAGTTACTTCGTGGCCGAGACCCACAACAGTCACCGAACTTCGATCTTTCTTGGGGTTCTGCTCCTACTACCGCAGGTTTGTGGATGGGTTCGCTCGTATTGCCAAACCCCTAAACGAGCTGCTCAAGACAGAAGGAGAAGAAGATGGCTTGGGGCCCAGGAGGCCCGGTGAGTCGGTTCAAGACCAGTGGAACTCAAGGTGTGAAGAGGCTTTCAGAACCTTGAAGAGGAGTCTCACCACAGCCCCAGTTTTGGCCTATGCTGACCCCACTAGACCTTATGAGCTACACGTTGATGCCAGCCATGAGGGCCTAGGTGGAGTACTCTACCAGGAGTATGAAGACCAGCTGCGACCAGTGGCCTATGTGAGTCGGAGCCTGACCCCCTCGGAGAAGAACTACCCCACCCACAAGTTGGAGTTCTTAGCCCTTAAATGGGCAGTAGCCGACAAATTAAAGGATTACCTTTATGGGGCCGAATTTACTGTAAAGACAGATAACAACCCCTTGACCTACCTATTCACCACAGCCAAGCTGGATTAAATGGACACAGATGGTTGGCGGCGTTATCTGGATTCAATTTCAGCCTCAAGTACAGGCCAGGGGCTGGAAATAGGGATGCAGATGCCCTGTCCCGAAGGTCTCATGTAATGGCTGATGACTGGGAAGACTGGACCCAAGTGGCCCCAGAAAGAGGGCGAGCTCTTTGTCAGGGGGCTGAACTCCAAGCCAGAGGAGGATCCAGAGCTGAAGAGATAGGAGTTACCACAGTGGGAGTCCCAAAATGCTACTGTGGGGTAACTCAACTAGAAGAAGAGTGCCTGCCGAAGCTGTCCAAGAAAGAGTTAAGGTGTGACCAATTGGAAGACCCCATGGGGAAATTGGTCCTGGAAGCATTGGAAAACAAGAGTCCAGAGGGACTTCGACATCACCCTTCCAAAGAGGCTCGCCTACTGAGGAGAGAGTTGGATAAATTACAGGTGCATCAGGGGGTGGTCTACCGAAGGGGCCCCTCTGATAGCCCAGAAGATAAGTGGCAGCTGTTTCTCCCCGAAAAGCATCGAGAGACTGTGCTGATTGCCTTACATGACCAGCATGGTCACTTGGGAGCAGAGAGAACCTTCCAACTCGTCAGAGACCGGTTTTATTGGCCCTGCATGACGGCCAAAGTGGAGGAGTATTGCCATTCCTGTGCACGATGCATTCAGAGGAAAACTTTACCCCATCAAGCTGCCCCAATGGGCCATCTACAGAGTCAAGGCCCAATGGATCTAGTATGCATTGATTTTCTCTGCCTCGAACCCGATTTGAGTGGATTGGGAAATGTTCTGGTGGTAACCGATCATTTCACCCGTTATGCTCAGGCTTTCCCAACCAAGGACCAGAAGGCTTCTACAGTGGCCAAAGTGCTCCTGGAAAAATACTTTGTTCATTATGGACTACCACAGAGAATTCACTCAGATCAAGGAAGGGACTTTGAGAGTCGCCTGATCCGGAAGTTACTAGATTCTTTAGGAGTGGAGAAGACTAGGACTACACCATATCACCCTCAAGGGGATGCCCAGCCTGAAAGGTTCAACCGGACCCTATTGAACATGTTGGGAACTTTAGAAACAGAGAAGAAGCAACATTGGAGCCAACACATTTCAGCTCTGGTGCACGCTTACAACTGTACCACCAGTGATGTGACGGGTTTCTCCCCCTACCGGCTTATGTTTGGGAGAGAAGCAAGGTTGCCAGTGGACCTGGCCTTTGGCATTTCCCAAGACCATGCCTCTGCTGCCTCCCACCAAGGATATGTGGACAGACTGAGGCACAGTTTGAAAATAGCTTACGAGAAAGCTCAGGCAGCCTCTGACCAGAGGGGGGCCCGAAACAAGCGGAACTTTGATCTGAAGGTTCGAGTACAAGACCTACAGCCTGGGGACCGTGTACTGTTACGCAATCTAGGGATCCCTGGAAAACACAAGCTTGCTGATAGATGGAGATCAGTGCCATATATCATCTGTAGAAAGCTACCAGGATTGCCTGTCTATAAGTTGAAGCCAGAAGGGAGAGTGGGGCCTTTGAAGACCTGGCATAGGAATCACTTGCTCCCACTCACTGAAGCAGTCAGAATACCTCCAGCGAGAGACTTACCTGAATCTGTTTCCATTCTGGATACCCCCAGGCCCAACACTCGGTCCCAGACCTCCCAAACTAAAGGGGGACAAGGCCCCCAACCGGCTGAAGCAGAGAAAGGAGAACTTGAATGGCTATGGCCTTCCTCCACTCCAGGAAATTCCGCCATAGATCTTCCACTTACTGAGGATGTGGAAGATGGAACATTGAACCCAGAAGCTACAGAATTTGTTCCCACCAGTGATGTGCTCGAGTGCTGGGAAGATATCCCTGGCCTCTACTCAGAAGAAGAGGAAGTAGATGTTCCAGAATCAGTGATGCTGCCAGAGAGTGTTCCTGAAGAAGAACCTGTGGTATCAGTGCCTGAAATTTCAAGAGAACAGAGAGCTTGCAGAGTTGTGAGGCCTCCCAAGAAGTTAACTTACCCCCAAATGGTAAAAAGTTCAGAGGACTCTGTTATGACAGCAAGAAGGAGTGTTGAACGCCCTGACCCATCCACTGTCCATTTGGTGGAGGGCAACCCCAGCTCACTCTCTGGCACAGTTAGACAGGTCGCCCACACTGAAGCGACCTGTAGACAGGACAGCTCCCCACCCTATGATAATTGGTGGGAGGCTCCTCTGTCTGAATTATGTGAACGTGTTGTTTCAAAAAAGGCTTGTAGATTGAACAATGTCTTTGGGGACCAAAGATTCAAAGTGGGAGGAGTGTGTAGCGGGGTTGTTCCCCTTTTAGGGGATAAGACTACGATTCCCATAATTCCCCAGGCTCCCGGGAGGTTGGTTGTTTCCGCCCGAGAGGCTGATGGGGGAGGTGATTTAAGGAAAGAGGAAGGACCGCCTCTTCCTCTTGTGACGCAGGGATCGCAGGGAGAGCAGACACCTGTGCGGACCGGGACTGCTGAAGGCCTGAAGCCTGGGCCTTGCAGCAGACTGAGAGAGACTCTGACACCTCACTGTCAGCCTGTGCAGAACGGAGACTTCCCCTTGGCAGCCGTCAGACAGAACGGAGACCGGAACGCAGGGGTTGTGACAAACCCGGCCGGACGCAGCCAGTGGGGCCCTCAGACCCAAGGACGGTATCCGGAGTGGTGAGCGAGCTGAAAAGCTCATCTTATACTGTTATCTCACTTTATGCCTATCAGACTGCCAAGGCCATTTACCTCAGAGCAGAAGATTGTTCTTTCTTGTGGATTACAAACACACACCATTTAATTCTACATGTGCACCACCTCTACAGTTCTTGTGCCGGTGAAGAATACTGTGTTCCCTCAAGGACTGAGCTCTATTGTTAGGGATCAGGCCTGGTCCGTTAGGTAGTCACAGTTAGATTTGTTGCACCTCAGGGGTGCCTAGCAGATGGTCGCTACACGTGGCGCTCCGTTCCCCATTGCTGCCCAGTCATATATGTATGCATGTTTATAGTACATACTGCAGGGACCTGCTCATGTGTTGTAAGTTAAATGTTTAATGCATGTTACCATTACTTTTCACATTGCCAAAAGTAAAGACGGTTATTTCAGCTAGCAGTCTGCTTGTGAGTTTGAGTCCATTACATTTAGAGTATAAGTAATCTTTATATGTGCATAGATACATATCCCATTACTAACTGTGCCAGAGCGGGTAGAGCAGATTGCCGGGGGTTGGTGGAGCTGTACTCAGGGACCCAAATCAAACTTGCGGCCCTCTTAATTGGGGGTATCGCTACATATAGATAGCAGCAAAAAAGCTATATTTGTTGGCTAATTGAATAGGATTTTGGGTGCAAGGTTTCGAGAAACACTTTGTCAGCCACAGTTTCATATAAAAATCTAGTGACAAGGGAAGATATTTTGCTTTGGAAAAATGCTGTCAAAACTCTCAGGGTCCATTCACGTTATTGAGGAGCGTTAAGTAATTTGAATGGGCTGCATAATGAACCAAAACGCACAAAAAGGGTTTACTGGTGTGATATGGTGCAATTCATTGTTAATGGCACCCCAACACACCTTGCCAATGCAAGGCTTACTGACTTTGATTGACAGTAGTGGGAGCCAATTTCGCACCGCTGCTCTCAACCAATGAGGAGGAGAGTCCCGGGCAGCTGAGTCTCTCATGCAACATCACTGGATTGAGATGGGATTCAGGTGTGTATTAGGGAGGCTGAGCGGGGCTGCTGCACACAGAAGGTTTTTTTTTTATCTTAAAGTGGAGTTCTACCCAAAAATGGAACTTCCGCTTTAAGTGACGGTGACCCCCTGGCATGATACATTTGGCATGTCATTTTTTTGGGGGGGGGGGGCGTATACCCTCATTTTAGAGGCATCCAGCTCCCACTTCCTCCCGGGGCTCCACGGCGCCAGAAGGAAGTTCACCTCGCCCTCCCTGCAATCTTCTGGGAAAGGTCACATGTCCCAGAAGATTGCCTGGCCATTCACAGCGTGCAGTGCGGCTCGCCCATGCGCAGTGCACCCACAGTAAGAATGCCAATGCTGGGGAGAGGAGCGGGGCTTCATACGCCTGCATCGCTGGACCATGGGACAGGTGAGGGTCTGATTTTTAAAAGTCAGCAGCTACACTTTTTGTAGCTGCTGACTTTTTTTTTTCAGTGGAACTCCGCTTTAAGATAAAAAACCTTCTGCCTTTACAGCCACTTTAACCGGTTCCCGACTGGAGCACGACGATGTACATCAGCAGAATGGCACGGACAGGCATAAGGGCGTACAGGTACATCCCTTTAGGAATGCCGCAGTGCCATTGCGTGCGCGCCGGTTGGGACCCCCGTGAGTCCGGTCGCGGGTCCCACAGACTCGATCGCTGCCGGGATACCCGTGATCGTCTCATGGGAAGGCTGAACGGGGAGATGCAGAAGTAAACAGCATCTCCCCGTTCTGCCTAGCAACAAGTGACACTGATGTCTGCTCCCTGTGATTGGAGCAGAGATCAGTGTTCACTAAAACACATCCACGCCCCCCACAGTTAGTAACACTCCCCTAGGAACACTTAACCCCTACACTACCGCCCCCTGGTTAACCCCTTAACTGCCAGTGTCATTTACACAGGAATCAGTGTATTTAAATAGCACTGATTGCTGTATAAATGACAATGGTCCCAAAAAATGTGTCAAAAATGGCCGATGTGTCCGACATAATGTCGCAGTCACAATAAAAATCGCTAATCGCCGCCATTACTAGTAAAAAAAAAATATTAATAAAAATGCTATAAAACTATCCCCTATTTTGTAAACAATGTAACTTTTGTGCAAACCAATCAATAAACGCTTATTGCGATTTTTTTTTTACCAAAAATATGTAGAAGAATACGTATCGGCCTAAACTGAGGAAAATATGTTTTTTTATATATTTTTGGGGATATTTATTATAGCAAAAAGTAAAAAATAATGCGTTTTTTTCAAAATTGTTGCTCTTTTTTTGTTTATAGCGCAAAAAATAAAAACCGCAGGGGCGATCAAAAACTACCAAAAAAAAGCTCTATTTGTGGGAAAAAAAAAGTACATCAATTTTGTTTGGGAGCCACGTCGTACGACCGTGCAATTGTCAGTTAAAGCAACGCAGTGCCGGATCGCAAAAAGTGGTCTGGTCTTAAGCCAGCAAAATGGTCCGGTCTGAAAGTGGTTAAGTCACACAGGTGTAAACGACTTTTAGTCTACAACCAAGGTGTCAGAGAGATCGAGCAGTTAAGAGAGTTGTGGCAGAACAGAGGACCCACCATCTTCAGCAGCTCTTGCAAGGGTAAGCGCTACACCAGGAATGTATTTAACGGTTTAAAACTGAAAGTTCAATTGGGCTTTAATGTTAACTCTATTCAAATTATATGTGTATTTAAAAAAAAACTTTAAAAATAGTGTCTTCCATATTCTGTTGGAATGCACAGGTAAAATGCATTATAATATAACACAAACAGGTTTACGTAGTACAGAAAATATATTGTCATGATGAGTAACAGTCATCAGAACAATAAGAACACAAGACATTGACTTTTCATTATCTCTCGGCAGCCTGCCTTCCATCCTGCCATCTTATCAAACATTACAGTAAGAACACCGTTAAACTATTTAAAAAGTACTTTTGACCTTATTTATGAATTTCTTTAGAATTTTTTTGTCTGTGTTAGGAGGATTTGGTTTTATATTTGCTGAAGCTTGTGGTTTATTGACCATAATTAAGTGTTCTAGCTTCATACTGTAAAGGTGTGCTGAAAGTTATTTTCCTTCACATTTTATATAAAGGGCTAGGTGAAAACCTTTCTACTCCTCGCAATAACGTTTGCTGACAGATTCACAATTCTTTTTCTTTTAAGTATAACAACTTGCTTTTCCATTGTAACCTGTAAAAAGGAAGAACTATACCAAGGTGCCCAACTGACTTAATGTACTAAGTGATCAGACTGTTTGGTAGATTCATAGGCTTACCTAATGGGAAAGTATAGTGTGTTTTCAGTGAGCATATCGTTTCAGTTATTTTAGCAAAGTTTACTTAAAGCCACCCTTTAAAATGGAGGAACCCTTAAAATAACTTTCTGGTTTTAAGGAACCTCTGCTAATAGTGTACAGCTCAAAGTACATTAGTGTGATGGTCAATTGGAAGAATGTTCACCCCCACTTCCCTTAAAAATGTCTTAACAAGATCATTGGCATCAGTGGTTAGGAAAGACTGACCATAAAGGGGTTGTAAATCTTTGAGGCTTTTCACCTTAAAGCGGGACTGTACCTGAAATTCTTTTTTTAAAAGCCAGCAGCTACAAATACTGCAGCTGCTGACTTTTAATAAATGGACACCTGTCACAGGTTCCAGCGATGTCGGCAGCAGAGGCCGATCAATCACTCGGCTCTCTGCTGCTGCCGGCGCCATTCTCGGTGAGGGAATCGGGAAGTGTCGCTCTTGCTGCTTCATTTCCCGGTTCCCTACTGTGCGAGTCGTGCTGCGCAATGAGAATCGTCAGCGCTGTCTGCTGGGACCCGTGTGTGTGACAGCGTGCCGGGACAGGAAGTGGCGTAAACTCCCGTGGGAGTTTATGCCCGGAAGTGGGTGTAAATACCTGTCTTAGACAGGTATCTGCACCCCCTCCCCCCTGAAAGGTGCCAAATGTGACACCGGAGGGGGGGAGGGTTCCGAAAAGAGGAAGTTCCACTTTAGGGTGGAATCCCGCTTTAATACAGTCTATGCATTAAGGTGAAAAACCTTCTGTAGTGCAGCAGCCCCCCAAAGAGCCCCCCTTTTACTTACCTGAATCCGATCGTTCCAGCGATGAGAATGAGCCCAGCCGCTATTGGCTCCCGCTGCCATCACTCAAATCCAGTGACACGGGAGCCGGGGCCGAGTCTTGCTGTCTGTGTCAATGGACGCACCGGCAGGACACAGGAGAGCATCCGCATGGTTGCCCCCCTGGAATGTGGTTGAACTGGATGGACTTGTGTCTTTTTTCAACCTAACTAACTATGAATGTGGGTTTCCGAGCAGGCACTCGATGCAGGGAGGAGCCAGGAGCCCCACTGTGGGACCCCAGTAGAGGAGGATCAGGCCACTCTGTGCAAAACCCTTGCACAGAGTAGGTAAGTATACCATGTTTGTTGTTAAAAAAAAAAAAAAAAAAAAAAACCCTTTACAACCCCTTTAAAACAGAGTTCCAGGCCGAAATATGACTTGTAAGATAAAAAATACACCTAGAATACTCATGCCTCGTGCAATGTAACAAAGGTATGCTATAAACTATGCCCAGTTTTCTATCTGTGCAGCATTGTTTTCTTACTTACTGTGATGTTTCTGCACTGCGCGGCCATCTCCAGTGTGGGCATCTGAAGCCACAGTATCCTTCTTCCTGGATTCCGTGCATGCTGGCTACCCAGCATGAACCTGCTGATCTTGCGCATGTGCAGTGTGGTGCAATTTTGGTCAGCTTGACATGGCACAGCCATACCAAGCTGACCAAGATTTTCCATAGATGCCAATGTTAAATGTTACTGGAGCCATGCGATGCCAAGCTGTCCAAGAATTTCCATAGACGCCATGCCAAGCTGACCAAGATCTCCCAGGAGCCACTGCAAAACCGGAGATGACCTCTGCGGCTGTGGTCCCCTGGAGAAGGAAATTAAATTAGATATAGTTATAAATCAGGTAAGTGAACAGAAAAAATAATCATAAATTGCCAATTCATTTTAACCGCTTCAGCCCCGGAAGATTTTACCCCCTTCCTGACCAGAGCACTTTTTGCGATTCGGCACTGCGTCACTTTAACTGACATATGCGCGGTTGTGCAACGTGGCACCCAAACAAAATTGAAGTCCTTTTTTTCCCACAAATAGAGGTTTCTTTTGGTGGTATTTGATCACCTCTGCGGTCTTAATTTTTTGCGCTATAAACAAAAAAAGAGCGACAATTTTGAAAAAAAAAAAGCAATTTTTTTGCTGTAATAAATATCCCCCAAAAATGTATAAAACATATTTTTTTCCTCAGTTTAGGCCGATATATATTCTTCTACATATTTTTGGTAAAAAAAAAATGCAATGAAGTATATTGATTGGTTTGGACTAAATTTATAGCGTCTACAAAATAGGGGATAGTTTTATGGCATTTTTATTATTATTTTTTTATTAGTAATGGCGGCGATCTGCGATTTTTATCGTGACTGCGACATTATGGTGGACACATTGGACATTTTTGACACTACATTGGGACCATTGCCATTTATACAGCAATCAGTGCGATACTAATGCGTTGATTACTGTGTAAATGACACTGGCAGTGAATGGGTTAACCACTAGGGGGCGGTGAAGGGGTTAAGTGTGTCCGAGAGTGATTCTAACTGTGAGGGGGCTGGGCTTGAACACACAGGACAGTGATCACTGCTCTCGATGACAGGGAGCAGTAGACCACTGTCCTGTTACTAGGCAGAATGGGGAATGCTTTGTTTATAAAAGCATCTCCCCGTTCTACCTCTCCGTGACATGATCGGCGGGAGACCGGTGGACATCGAGTCCGCGGGCGCGATCGCGGATCACGCGACGGGAGTGCGTGCATTCCAGCACGTCGGGAAATTCAAAGGGACGTACAGGTATGCCCATTTGCCCAGTCGTGCCATTCTGCCGACGTAAATGTACATGCAGCGGTCGGCAAGCGGTTAAAAGGCACAGGGATGCACAGGATGCCCAGCAAGAGCACAATGGCAGCTAAAGTCATCCAGTGCGTCCCTGCATCCAGTCCAGCCAATTGTATAAACAAGTCTAATTGTGAATTCTTAGACTGAGTCAATCTGTTTTTTTTTGGTTGGTTATCTGGTAAGTGTGCTGGGAAATCTGTGATGTGTGTTGCCCTTCCATGTGCACCTTAGTGCAAAGGTTGGTTATAGGTTGGGGTAGTTGCCACTTTTTTGTACAGTTAGATTTGATACACCAACCTAGTTGGTAGGTACATTACATCCCAGACCTTTTAGGCTGTATGACACCAAAGAGAAATAGTTTTTTTAAACATCAACACATCTTTATTGGTCTGTTTACATCAACTAGACAACTTTTACATATGTACCTAAAATATAATTGAAAAGACTATGCACTTGTAACCATGCCCCCTTAGGGTTGCTGAAAGTCGTGGTTCACCTGTCACCCTGCCCAGCCAAGCGCCCATCTTACAGTCACAGACCAGTCCATAGCTAGTTTTGTTTTGTTTTATTGAGGGGATTAAACTTGGATGGGTATTAGGGAATTATGGGATGCCCAGGATTTCGGAACAAACACTTTTGTGTGAATGGTAGATTAATCAAATGTAGGTTGCAGAACAATCAATTGTGAATTGTATATGCATCACTCCCTGTACATGCACCTCAACCTTCTCTCCAGCACGTCCCTTGCTGCAGACTATCACTCCTCCGGACCAGCTAGCACTGCATGGGTAGGGCTGACACTACTGCCAGGCCTCACTGAACTGCCTTTTGCAGGCAGGGACCTCAGGCCCCTTTGGTGTAGAATAGTCCAGATGCTAGATGTCCTCTGCACAGCTACCACTCCCAGATAGCTCCCTTCAGGCCCTGCCAGCCAGCCTGGCTGCAAAGACCCCTTTCCATTGGCCTTCTCCACAATCCTCTCTCCACTGGTTTTGCACCCATCTCTCAAACTGCAATCTCCCAATTCTCTCAGGTGTGCCTCCCCAGTCCTCCCGACTGTGCTCCCTCACCAGCCCTCCTGGCTGCGACCTGTAGTCCTCCTGGAGACTCTTAGAGTGTTCTCTCCCACTGTCTTCTCTCTTGCTCATGTGCCTCTGATTCCGGGATCTCTTCACTCCTCCCGGATGCACCCCAGCCCAGGGTCACCCCCTCCCAGACTGAGGAGCTACCCGTGGGCCCGACAGCCTCAACACCCTCTCACTCCAGCTCTTCCACCGACAACTCCTCCCCAGCTGGGCTGACCACAGATATTTAAGGAGGCCTGCCCCCTGCCAATCCAGGTTGGGGATTGGACAAAGCTCCCCAAATACCTCATGCAGCTCCACCTCTCCTCCCCTCCTTTCCTTCCAGGACCTTCTAGAAGGAAGGGGGAGGTGCTGGTGATGCCACCTGTCAGTCACCCAACTCTCGCCCTGAGCCCCTCCTAGCCCAGAATGAAAAACAAAAAGGCCTAGCCAACAGCCTGCCTAAATTTACCTACTCTGTCAAAAATCCTCACTTCTAGCACTCATTAACTACAGGGTGCTACACATACACTCTTAAAGCGGAGTTCCACCCAGAAATTGAACTTCCGCTTATCCAGTCCCCCCCCCCCCCCTCCGGTGTCACATTTGGCACCTTTTAGGGGGGAGCAGATATCTATCTAATACAGGTATTTGCTCCCACTTCTGGTGAAAGATCGCCGCAGTATCCGCGGCGATCTACACCATGTCCGGCCCCTCCTACACCCCCCCTGCTGTCTTCTGGAAGACACACAGGTCCCAGAACACAGCAGGGACCCGTCAGAACGTGCAGCGCGACTTACGCATGCGCAGTAGGGAAACTACTAAACTACTAAAAATTCCTTAACTTAAGATGCCAGGTGGCCTCCATCTGGTGCCGAGGGCCGGGTCAGCCTCGGAGGAGGACATCGCGGGCACCCTGGACAGATAAGTGTCCTTATTTTAAAAGTCAGCAGCTGCAGTATTTGTAGCTGCTGCCTTTTGATTTTTTTTTGCAGGCTTAACTCCACTTTAATGAGACACTGAAAAGTGAACTTATGATGCAAATCATAGAAACTGCTCTGTATGCTGAGGTCAAATCAATGAAAACAGAAATCTGACTTCTTTCTTCAGGTTACTGCAGTTACACATTGCTTTTTTCCTTATTGATCAAACCGTTCAATGTACAAACTCAGTGATCAGTATAAATGAGTAAAGTATTTAAATGGGAAGCTGCATTTTTTGTAATTCTGAGTTAATATTCTTTACCTGAGGGAAACTATTGACAATAATTTTAACATTTTAGTTACTTGCTGTGCCATATTTTCAGGACTATATTTACTATTATGTTTTTAGGTGCATTCTCTGTAGTGTTTGTAGTGTGATTTCCATGTTAAACCATCCAAACTGCATCTTTGCTGAGTGCTTCTGCATGAATTAACCCTATGCAAAACACGTCTTTAGTGCCGGAAGTCCATAGGTTACCACTTGGATAGAAAAAGCTGCCAAGCACAATAAATGCATTGTTACCTTATGTTACCATTGTTATAAAAATAAAAACATCATAATATATGTGATATTCTATTATGTTTGCCCACATGTACATATAATTGAAAAAAATATATATGGAAACAATTTACTTGAAACATTATGGAGTCTGTTATAAATGTTTGGAGAATTATGTCTGGTAAATGTTGGAAAAAGCAGTTAAATGCATCAAATTTTGTGAAGAATGTGCAATGAATCTCTAAAAGATGTTCAGTCGATTTGTTATAGTTAATCTAGCAAAACTCTCTCAAATCTCTCAACTCTCCACAGGAAATCCTTGGAAACTGTTGGATTAACCTAATTTAAAGTGACAATTTCTTATCAGGTAAATCTTGCAACATGAGTGAGAATAGAAAAAGAAAGAGGCTCTGAAGAAGAAGGCCAGTCCTTCGAAATGCTTCAGCCTGAGGGGTCTCATCCAGGACCCCCCACCCCCAGGTTCGGTGATTCTAACAACTGATGATAGATTGCCACTCATGTGGTCTGATGAGCATGTTTTTAGCTTATGTCTGTGAGTAGACATCTTTATGGTTTTATTCATATATTTTTTAATAAATCTATTGGACAATACACTAGGCCAGTGTGCCCTTTTTTCTTTTCTCACAGTATGGTCAGGACGACCCCAGTCCTAGAGGGCAGCAAGGCATCTATGAAATTGTCCACGGTTTGACCAGGCACTTGAGACACTATACAGTCAGCCTACTCTAGCACATTAGTGTGTTGTCGAATCTTGTAACATGGACTGCTTTACATTGAGTACCTAAAGTTTTATTGGAATCAACATGAGAAGAAGAGGAAGAAAACTACTAAAAGTTGCCTGCTTTTACATTTATATTGCACCCCACATATCTGCTGCCAAAACCAAAACAATACTATTACTGGGCATGGGACACATACAGTGGTGTGAAAAAGTGTTTGCCCCCTTCCTCATTTCCTGTTCCTTTGCATGTTTGTCACACTTAAGTGTTTCGGAACATCAAACCAATTTAAACAATAGTCAAGGACAACACAAGTAAACACAAAATGCAATTTGTAAATGAAGGTGTTTATTATTAAAGGTGAAAAAAAATCCAAACCATCATGGCCCTGTGTGAAAAAGTGATTGCCCCCCTTGTTAAAACATACTATAACTGTGGTTGTCCACACCTGAGTTCAATTTCTCTAGCCACACCCAGGCCTGATTATTGCCACACCTGTTCACAATCAAGGCATCACTTAAATAGGAGCTGCTTGACACAGTAAGGTCCACCAGAAGATCCTTAAAAGCTACACATCATGCCGAGACCCAAAGAAATTCAGGAACAATTGAGAAAGAAAGTAATTGAGATCTATCAGTCTGGAAAGGGTTATAAAGCCATTTCCAAAGCTTTGGGAATCCAGCGAACCACAGTGAGAGCCATTATCCACAAATGGCGAAGACATGGAACAGTGGTGAACCTTCCCAGGAGTGGCCGGCCGGCCGCCCAAAATTACCCCAAGAGCGCAGCGACGACTCATCCAAGAGGTCACAAAAGACCCCACAACAACGTCCAAGGAACTGCAGGCCTCACTTGCCTCAGTTAAGGTCAGCGTTCATGCCTCCACCATCAGGAAAAGACTGGGCAAAAATGGCCTGCATGGCAGAGTTCCAAGGAGAAAACCACTGCTGAGCAAAAAGAACATCAAAGCTCGTCTCAATTTCTCCACAACACATCTGGATGATCCCCAAGACTTTTGGGACAACATTCTGTGGACCGATGAGCCAAAAGTGGAACTCTTTGGAAGGTGTGTGTCCAAGTATATCTGGCGTAGAAGGAACACTGCATTTCAGAAAAAGAACATTATACCAACAGTAAAATATGGTGGTGGTAGTGTGATGGTCTGGGGCTGTTTTTCTGCTT
Source organism: Lithobates sylvaticus (assembly GCA_028564925.1). Taxonomy (NCBI): domain Eukaryota; kingdom Metazoa; phylum Chordata; class Amphibia; order Anura; family Ranidae; genus Lithobates; species Lithobates sylvaticus. The sequence continues at coordinate 677,764,637 of CM053026.1, read as the reverse complement.
CAGGACCTGGAAGACTTGCCGTGATAAAAGGAACTATGAATTCTGCTGTCTACCAAGAGATCCTGAAGGAGAATGTCCGACCATCTGTTCGTGTACTCAAGCTGAAACGAACTTGGGTTCTGCAGCAGGACAATGATCCTAAACACACCAGCAAGTCCACCACCGAATGGCTGAAGAAAAACAAAATGAAGACTTTGGAGTGGCCTAGCCAAAGTCCTGACCTGAATCCTATTGAGATGTTGTGGTATGACCTTAAAAAGGCCGTTCATGCTCGAAAACCCTCTAATGTAACTGAATTAGGACAATTCTGCAAAGATGAGTGGGCCAAAATTCCTCCAGGACGCTGTAAAAGCCTCATTGCACGTTATCGCAAACGCTTGGTTGCAGTTGTTGCTGCTAAGGATGGCCCAACCAGTTATTAGGTTTAGGGGGCAATCACTTTTTCACACAGGGCCATGATGGTTTGGATTTTTTTTCACCTTTAATAATAAACACCTTCATTTACAAATTGCATTTTGTGTTTACTTGTGTTGTCCTTGACTATTGTTTAAATTGGTTTGATGTTCCGAAACACTTAAGTGTGACAAACATGCAAAGGAACAGGAAATGAGGAAGGGGGCAAACACTTTTTCACACCACTGTATTAGGGTGGATATATTAAATGCAAACAGTCTGTGCACTTTGCTCCAGAGCTTGGTAAATGAGGTAAGGCTTCACTTTGCAAAGAACACCCAATCACATGCAAGGAAAATAAAACAGCATTTTTGCTTGCACGTGATTAGATGATGGAAGTCAGTAGAGCTCCTCCTCATTTACTAAGCTCTGGAGCAACTGTTCTTGCAGAGCGCACCTGCACTTTGTAAAGTGCACAGTCTATTTGCCTTTAGTAAGTTAACCCCAGTATGACCAAGCCACCCCTTCTTCCAGTGTTTCATGGTTGTGGGGGAAGCAATAAGCATGCTGTGCAATGTACCATGGCATTTTGTGAGGCAACTGGTGCTAGATCAGGGTAACAAGAGAACAAGCTCTTGTGCTTGCTATAAACAATACCTGTTTTCCAGGAGGAAACTAAAAAACATCTGCTATGACGGAATAAGGTATAGCAGAGAGGGGGCGGAAGGGGTGAAGGGGGAAGAATATATTAGAGAAAGTACAGAGGGGAAAGAAGAAGTTCCCACAGAATTATGGTAATTAGAGGTCACTAAAATTGAATTGTTATGTTGTTGGGGATGGGACGATGGGACGATAAATGAAATGTGAAATGTATATGGTATAAATGTATATATGTATAAATGTATATATGATAATAAGTGGCTTTAAAAAGGAAGTATATCAAGAAGAATATTGGGAAATAAATAGAAGGAGAATGGATACAGTACGAGGTCGCGACAGAGTACGGGACTTAGAAACAGACTCAGTATCAATGAAAGCTAAAATTATAAGCTGGAGGAGGTGAGTGGGGAGCACGGCCCTACGAGCCAAAGCTAGTCACCCCCCGACTCAGCGCCTACGGGAAACTTAGTACCCTTAGGTAGGCACTGGGACCGGGCAGGTAGCTCGGGAATCCCTGAAGGGAGAAGTAAACTCATAAGTTACCCCTTTCCTTTTTTTTTTTTTTTTTTTGTTGTTTTTTTTATTTTATTTTTTTTCTTTCTCTCCCCTCTCCTCCCTCCCCTTTCTGGACCTTGGCGGTAGGGGCTGGCCATTCGTTATCTCTCCCTCCTGGTCTCGTCACCCCCTACTCCACGCCTAATACGAGATCCTGGGGCCACTAAGTAGACAGGAGGAGGGGCTGAAGACGAGGAAGGGATGGAGGGGCTGCGGTTGACCTCCCTAAATGTTAAAGGGCTTAACAGACCAGAGAAGCGCAGGATGCTAATAGATGACCTAAAACGCTTAAAAACAGATGTGGGAATGGTGCAGGAGACACATTTGAAGCTGGGAGCGGGCCGCTATCTGCAAAGTAGACAGTTCCCTAGTGTATATCACGCGAATGCACAGACCAGAACAAAAGGAGTGGCAATTCTGATCTCAAACAGATTGGAATGGTCTCTCTTAGAGAAATGTGCGGACATAGGCGGGAGATTTCTGTTTGTGAAGGGATTTATAGGTAGTATAAAAGTGACCATAGCTACGATCTATGCACCGAATGTACATCAGGATAGGTTTATAGAGAAAACCCTGTCAAAACTAATGGACTTCAAAGAGGGTAAACTGATAGTAGGGGGGGACTTCAATGCCCCCCTGGACCCAATACTAGACACCTCTACGGGAACATCCTCTGTACTAAAGGGAATTAGGAGAAATATCAAAAGGAAAATACAAGAATGCCAATTAATAGACACATGGCGGGTACTACACGAAGAGGAGAAGGATTTTACCTTCTTCTCAAACCCACATCAATCGTACTCCCGGATCGATTTTTTCCTAGTACCACATCAGTTATTGCCATCGGTGCAAGATATACTAATTGGGAATATAACTTGGTCGGACCATGCACCAGTTACTATGAGGATAGACCTGAAAGGGGCAACCCAACCAGTAGACTGGAAATGGAGCTTAAATGAAAGCCTATTACATCTCCCAGACATTAGAGAGGACATAATAAAAGAAATTAAATGGTATTTTGAGATAAATGATAAAGGGGAGAACGACCCAGGAATGGTATGGGAAGCCCATAAAGTAGTCCTCAGGGGAATCCTAATTAAACACGGTACCAGAATAAAGAAGGCCAGAGAAGAACGGATAAGAGAATTGCTAGAAGGAATACAAGAATTGGAAACTAAACATAAAAAGTCAGTAGACAGGGAGATGGGAAAGGAACTAGCGTCATTGAGGAGAGAGTTGGCTGACCTCCTGAGGTATAAAGCGAAAGCAGTAATACTGAGAGGTAGAAGGATGACATATGACTCGGGAGACAAGTGTGGTAAACTGTTAGCAAACAAACTAAAAAAACAACAAAAACGTTCATACATACCATACATTAAAACAAAGAATGGACAGAAACGAGCACTCCCGAAGGAGATCGCAAATGAATTTAGAGAATACTACTCGACCCTATATAACCTTCCAGAAACGACTTCGCCACCCTTGTCCTTAGAAGAATACCTCTCGACATCACAGTTAGTAAGACTTACGTCCCCCGAACAACGAGAAATAGAGAGACCAATAACAACGGAGGAAGTGCTCAAAGTGATCAAGACATTTAAACAGGGAAAAGCACCAGGGCCGGATGGGTTCTCTATTCAATACTTTAAAAATTTTTTTGAAAACCTAGGCCCACATATGGTCAAAATGTTTAACGAACTAGGACAAACAACAACCCCCCCCCCCGGATACCTTAAGAGCGCATATCACGGTGATCCCGAAAGAGGGGAAAGACGGGTCGATATGTAGCAACTATCGACCGATATCGTTATTAAATGTAGACTTAAAAATATTTACGAAGACACTTGCTTCTAGGCTACAGAAACACCTGACCCAGTTGATAAACTGGGATCAGGTGGGATTTATTCCAACAAGAGAGGCAAGAGACAGCACGATTAAAGTGCTGAACCTTGTCCAGTATGTAAACCAAAAGAAAATAGCAAGTGTATTCGTGAATACGGATGCGGAAAAGGCCTTCGATCGGGTTAACTGGGCATACATGATGGAGGTCTTGAGGTATTCCGGGATGGGAGATAGATTTATTCACTGGGTAGCAGGGGTTTATTCCTTCCCCCAAGCTCGAGTGAAAGTAAATGGGATATACTCTGAAAACTTTACCATATCAAATGGGACCCGCCAGGGATGCCCCCTCTCGCCTCTATTATTTGCTCTTACGCTGGAGCCGTTGCTCAACAGAATTAGACAGAACCCGGACATAAAAGGCATAAGAGTGGGAAAACAGGAATACAAGATCTCCGCGTACGCAGATGACTTACTCTTTTCATTAACGAGCCCACAAACCTCACTACCAAACTTGATGAAAGAAGTAGAGAGATACGGGGCTCTGTCTAATTTTAAAATAAATTACAGCAAGTCGGAGGCAATGGGGGTAGCCCTGGAGGCTCCCATACAAAATAACTTGCAGAGTAACTATAAGTTTAGATGGACTACAGAGGCCCTGAATTACTTGGGATTACAAATATCACCAAGACTAACAGATCTATTTGAGATAAACTTTCCACCATTACTTAGAGAAGTAAAGAAACTATTAGGGGGGTGGAATAAGGATAGGCATTCCTGGTTCGGGAGAAGTAACATTCTAAAAATGAGCATAGTACCAAAATTTTTGTACATGTTCCAGGCAATGCCTATCCGTATTCCTATGAAATATTTTAGTCTAATACGAACTGAGTTTACAAAATTTATCTGGGCAAGTAAACACCCAAGGATAAAGAGAGAATTGCTGGTGATGCCGAAGGATTCAGGGGGTATAGCAGCACCGGATCTATTTAAATATTACCAAGCGGCCCATTTAAATAGAATTACTGACTGGAATAGACATGAGGAACAAAAACTTTGGATCACGTTAGAAAAACAAGTAAGTCAAGTACCGTTAAATAGAGCTATCTGGTGTTATGCAGAGATACCGCAGGAGCTAAAGAAACATCCCCTGATTGGACCAACTTTGCAGATAGGGGCAGGACTCATCCAGAAACATAGACTTTCCACTCCGAACTCACCCTTATACCCGATTCTGGGGAACCCAAAATTCTTACCTGGTCTAGAGACAGGGGTGTTCAGGAGACTGAGGGAGGAGGGAATCTATCAAGCCTCTCACTTTATGAAGACGGGGGGATGGTTAACAATAGAAGACTTAACAAAAGAAGGAGGATTGTTAGAAATCCCTTGGTGGCAAGCAAGACAACTGAGACACTTTTTAGAAACTTTAGGGCCGGAAGGAGAATTTGGGAGACCCAGAACAAAGTTTGAGATACTCTGTGAGGAGAAAGAGCCCTTGACCCATACTATTTCCAAAATGTATGCGCTCTTGATTGCCCCACCAGAAGGATATACACTGGGGAGCCTGGACAAATGGGGGAGAGACCTGGAAAAAGAATTTACTTTAGAACAGGGACAGAAAATAATACACCTGACAATGAGATCGTCAAGATGTATAAAAATGCAGGAATTAAATTTTAAAATACTAACAAGATGGTACCTAACCCCATCGAGGATGAATAAAATATTCCCAGAGGTTACAGAGAGTTGCTGGAGGGGATGCCAGAGTAGAGGAACGATATTACATATATTCTGGACATGTCCAGCAATTAAACAATTTTGGCAAGGAGTACATAGAATTACCCAAAGACTAACAGAGCTTCAGGTCCCATTTGAACCGGCGTTTTACCTACTACACTTGTCACAGATCCCAACTAGGGCATATAAAAATTCAATAGTTTGTCATCTGGTAAATGCAGCGAAGAGTTGCATTCCCAGATGCTGGAAGGAAGCACAGGCCCCTAGTATCCCTATGTGGCTTAACACAGTACGAAGAATAGAGATAATGGAAAGTCTAATACCAAGATCTGTAGAGGGAAGAGAACGAATTAAACAAACATGGGCCCCTTGGGAGGAATATCTACAAACAGAAGAAGGTAAGAAATTGATGGAGGAGGACACTGGAGAATAAGAAAAATAGAGCGGGACGGGGAGGGAGGGGAGGGGAGGGCCCCCCGCCGATGGACGGGGTGGGGGCAGAGAGGGGAGAGATCCCCCCCCAGACCCCCCCCCATGTCCCTTTTTAAATTTTTTTTTTTTTTTTTTTTTTTTATTTTTTTTTTTTTTTTTTTATTTTTTTTTTTTTTTTTTTATTTATTTATTTTTTTTTTTTTCGCTTAGTGAGTAATCAGGGTAAGGGGGTTTGCTTTCCTTCCAGGGAGGGGATGGGCCTCTAGGGTACCCTAGGGATTAGGGCCCACAAAACAAGAAGAGGCACAGGGAACCGAGCTAGACAGGAACTATATATAAAATAGAAAGAAAAAGGGAGGAAAGGGACAGTAAGAATAATTAAGCAATCGAAAGATGATGAAAACATAATTTTGTTAAAAATGGAAGGAGAATGACTTTGAATATTTGTAATAGTATAAAATGTATTTATTTTTGATGGAACTGTATCCCTTTAATGAAATAAATAAAGAATTAAAAAAAAAAAAAACAATACCTGTTAGTTAGCTTACTGTTAGCAAAGTACTGTACTGGTTCACTGTGGATTAATAATATATTATGCAAAAGACATATGTGCTTAAAAGATCACTGATAAACAATACATAACCACAAACATGGCAAAATGTATGGGTAGGGGAACAACAGACCCATATGTGTTTAATGAGTTGGGCAATTTTTATATCTTTTTGTTGTGAAAAAACGAATCACTCCACTGATAAGCTTCATGTATTTATTTTTAACCGGAAAATACTGTAATATATGCATATTGGTCTAAGTCTATGTTTCTGTTAAAGAGAATTTCAACAAATTCCATCTTCTTGTCCTGGAAATTTCTTTGTTGAAGCAAATCAGTAGAGGATCACAAATCCTTGCATTGCAAAGAAAAGAGTTCTATAGGGTGTTGATTCACATTTGTTTCACGTTTCTCCTTATTAGAGGTACTTTGCCAAAAAATACAATATCCACTGAATTTATAACCCGAAACATACACTGCTCTATCCAAACGAAGAAAAAGGATGAATACCTGCAGTGTTTGTTAAAAGCATCTTTCGTTTATTCCAAATTAGCGCAGAATTCAAAATAAAGCTTGGATGGCATTACCCACTGTACTCAACACTTTGTCAAAGAGTTGTCTGCTGGTGTTGGGGCAGCTTTGCAATGACAAACAACAGTGAGCTATTCACCACTTGATATTTTAAGGCAGCCTGACTTTATCTTTTTTTTGTAAACTACAATTGGGCTTTAACATAGCTCTCATATCTTTTGATTAATGCACTGTTGGCCAGTCATGTGTGAAGAGTGAGAAATAAAATGACAGCTGGAGGCTTGGTGTTGCCATTGGTAGCAAGAACACGTCCTTTTTTTAACTGGTTTTATTGAATTTCTCATAACTGAGAAAGGCTGGCTAAAGCTAATAGCTAATATAGCTTCAACAACAGAAATATCATATCCACAAAGTAATAATTAAATAAATAATTATTTCCTGTAGAACATTTTACATGCATAACTCCCGAATGGCTCTTGTATTACTCTTTTATTCTATACTATTCCAACAGCCTATTTTTCCATCATCATAAAATCTGTTAACTGCCTTGTATAGTAATTATGTTTCTTTAAACTCATACCATCTTCATACAAAACAAGAAATGATTATTTGTTTTATGCTAAAATAAAAAAAAAATCATTATTATAATTTACAATATAAAAACTACTAGTGAGTAAAACAGCTCTATAAATTCAGTGTGCTATTGAATCACAATTTAATTATTCAAGCAGAAAAAAAATGATATTCTTGCTAATTGATTGTTTCTGAAAGACTAGCAGCTCCAATGTTACTGAGAAGGCTAATATTAGTTTTCTATAAATAAGATGAAAAGTACTAAAGGGAGACTAAGAAACCAATTGGGTCTCATCATTACAATTCAACAAATGAAGCACGACTCAATACACCTAGATCAAACAGGCTTTCTCAGACAAAAACTAAACAATAAGAATATAAAAAAAAAAGGAAGTGTTTTTATCTTAAGGCATGCTAAGCCATGTAAAATCCTAACCATAGATGTATCCCTGGGTACTTTGGGAAGTATTTGACAAGGTTTTATGAATGTATTCTTTTCAAACACTACAAAAGTAGTCTGGTTCAATAATTTAGACGCAAACACCCTGGCAAGATTTTTGAAGATAAAAGTTAAATGCCAGCCAAATCTTGTTTCATGTGCTTCCCAACTTTTTCTTTTGAAAGTTTTATCCCTCTAACCTTGAGGTTTGCTGTTTGTGTCCTTAGAAGTCTTATCTTTCTTGGTGAGATCTTATTAGGACTTTCTTTGAGATGATTACTTCTTGGGAGGATGCCCTCATTTCTTCGGTGTAGTTCTTTAAATCTGGTGGTCAAAAATGCGATTGTGCGAAACCTGTCACATGGATTACTTCTCTAATTAGATAAGTATTAAATTCCCTAAAATCTTTCTATGTGAGATATATCTTAGAATGCAATACTCAATTAATTTTGATCACAGCCATGCTTAATCATTATAAGAAGTGTCCTGAAATGTTTTCAGAACTCAACTCAATGGCCACGTGACAATATGAGCATGAACTGAAAAGGGAAATATGATTTCTGATGTACTACAGTCTGCACTATAATAACAAAATCTTCCCTTTTATAAGATTTTCTTATATTTAAGTACACATTTTGCTACACTGCTAGTATTTGGGTAAATTAAACATTATATTAAATCACACTCAATTTCCAATAAACAGATTTACGGAAACATTTTTTTTTTTGTGTAAACTAAATTTACTTTTTTATTTATTTAAATTTTTTCACATAGTCTTCAATTTTTATATTGATTTTTTTTTAATTCTTATACATAAATAATTTTTTGCATTTTTATCACGATTTTTATAAAATGACATTAATTATTTCAAGGGTGTTTTTATTACACATTTGTTCACTATTTGTATTTGCACAACTTTTTGTGTTTAGTAAACTAAACCTGTTTAATCAAGTTCAACATAAAGCTTTTCTTATAAGGTAAACCTTTCTTTTCATCTACCTAAGTAATATTTAATGTAAACCTAAACCTGGCCAATTCATGGTACAATCTAACTGCACAATCTATGTTCAGTTTCCTGTAGATTCGGCTACACTATACACTACATAGTTATTGATAGATCTAAAGGAGATTGTACAGATTGTACAGATTGTGCGGGGTCAGCTTTAAAACCCTTTTCTGGACTGCCCTTCCTCAAACCATTTAACAATCACAATTTCTATTATTTTTTTGAACATACTTGTGCTTTTACATTACAGCTCCACAGCCACCTTTTTTCATATATCAGGTACTAAATTCTGGTCCCAGTCTGGGTAATGCCGTATACACACATGGCCGGGCTTTTCGACAGCAATCCGTCGGACAATTGGACTGTGTGTCGGCTTTATCGGACCTTTGCTGTCGAAAAATCAGACGGACTTTAGATTTAGAACATGTTTCAAATCTTTCCGATGGACTCAAGTCCGGTCGAAAAATCAGTTTGTCTGTATGCTAGTCCGACGGACGAAAACCATCGCTAGGGCAGCTATTGGTTACTGGCTATGAACTTACTTTTTCTAGTCTGATCGTATATCATCACGGACTTTGGTGTGATTGTGTGTAGACAAGTCCGATTCGACGGAAGTCCGTTGAAAGTCCATCAAAAAGTCTGACGGAATTCAGTCCGTCGAAAAGTACGGTCATGTGTACATGGCATAACAGTTCCTTAGGTTTGTATTGGTGGCACCACAATAAAATGGCAACTATTGCTCAGAAAGAAGCACAAGAGGTGGAACTCTCCAGTGACATCAGGACCCTGCCAGCTCTCGCTCTGTCCATAGAGGAAGATTTATGGCATAATACCTTTCTCTGTCATTCCTAACAAGTGTTTTGCAGAGCAGATCTTCTCCCAGTGTAATGTGATTTATTACTAACTTAAGCCATCGCAGTTGGTCTTCTTTCTTTAGGCTACATATGAGATACAGAGAAAAATAATCATGATCATATGAAGGCAAACAAATAACAGACCTAAGTTAATTTCTTTAAGGCATGGTTTTCTGTGGAACCATATATGTTATTGTGGTGCTCTGACTTTTACTTTAAAGTTCACTTCTTCACACATGAATATAAACTGGTCTAGTAGGCTCACTTTATTTAACCACTTCAATACCAGGCACTTTCCACCTTTCCTGCCCGGGCCAATTTTCAGCGCTGTCACTTTTTAAATGACAATTGCAAGGTCATGCTACACTGTACCCATTCAAATTTTTTATAATTTTGTTCCCACAAATAGAGCTTTCTTTTGTGGTATTTGACCACCTTTTTTTTTTTTTTTTTCTGTTTCTGTTATAAAATGTTGTAAATAAGTAAGTTTTCTCCTTCACTGATGGGCACTGATGAATCTGCACTGATGGGCACTGATAAGGCTGCACTGATGAGGTGGCACTGATAGGCGGCACTGATGGGTATTGATAGGCGGCACTGATGGGCACTGATAGGTGACATTGATGGGCACTGAAAGGCTGCACTGATGGGTACTTATGGGTGGCACTTATAGGTGGCACTGATAGGTGGCACTGATGGACACCAATGGGTGGCACTGATGGACACTGATATATGGCACTGATAGGCATTGCTTATGGGCACTGATTGACATTATGTCTGGGCACAGATTGGCATCATGTCTGGACACTGACTGGCATCCCTGGTGGTCCAGGGTGGCATACCTAGTTGCCAATCATGATCAGCATCCCTGGTGGTCCTGGGCAGGCATACGCTGGGGGCTGCACTGACAATCAATTAGCGCAGACCCCCCTGTCAGGAGAGCAGTCAATCTGCTCTCTTCTACTCGCATCTGTATATATGTATATAATATATTCACTATATTACCAAAAGTATTAGAATGTCTGCCTTTTCACGCATATGAACTTTAATGGCATCCCAGTCTTAGTTTGTAGGGTTCAGTATTGAGTTGGTCCACCCTTTTGCAGCTTTAACAGTTATAACAGCTTCAACTCTTCTGGGAAGGTTGTCCTCAAGGTTCAGGAGAGTGTCTATGGGATGTTTAACAATTCTTCCAGAAGTGCATTTGTGAGGTCAGGCACAGATGTTGGATGAGAAGACCTGGCTTGTAGTCTGCGCTCTAATTCGTCCCAAAGGTGTTCTATCGGGTGGAGGTCAGGACTCTGTGCAGGCCAGTCGAGTTCCTCCATCCCAAACTCACTCATCCATGTCTTTATGGACCTTGCTTTGTACATTTGTGCGCAGTCATGTTGGAACAGGAAGGGGCCATCCCCAAACTGTTCACACAAAGTTGGTAGCATTAAATAGTCCAAAATGTCTTGGTATGCTGACGCCTTACGAGTTCCCTTCAGTGAAACTAAGGGGCCAGGCCCAAACCCTGAAAAACATCCCCTCACCACAATCCCCCCTCCACCGAATGATTTGGACCAGTGCACAAAGCAAGGTCCATAAAGACATGGATGAGCGAGTTTAGGGTGTAGGAACTTGACTGGCCTGCACAGAGTCCTGACCTCAACACGATAGAACACCTTTGGGATGAATTAGAGGGGAGACTGTTAGCCAGGCCTTCTCATCCAATATCAGTGCCTGACCTCACAAATGCGCTTCTGGAAGAATGGTCAAACATTTCAATAGACACACTCCTAAACCTTGTGGACAGCCTTCCCAGAAGAGTTGAAGCTGTTATAGCTGCAAAGGGTAGACCAACTTAATATTGAACCCTACAGACTATTCCTGGGGTGCCATTAAAGTTAATGTACGTGTAAAGGCAGGTGTCCCAATACTTTTGGTAATATAGTGTGTATATTTATATATGTATAAGAGAGTGGCTAACTCAAGCTAGAGGTAGGGGATATAACTCCATCTAAAGGCAGGCAGAGAGGAGCAACAGACAGTGTGTTTGCAGCAGCTGGAGCTCAATTCAAAGTAGTTTTCAGTGAGGAAGAGGTGGTGGGGGGTGAGGTGGAAGACCACCATGTGGGTGCCATGAAGGGACAAGCTGAAAAGCAGTAAGAAAAAAAAGTTTTCGAGATGCAGGGGCACCTTGCAGAATAAGGAAACGGGTAGCAGCTATCAAAATCCTTCTGGTGGCACTGTCTCAAATGCAAAAGTTCTTGTTAGCCTCAATTCTGCAGCCAAAGTTTTTACTTCCAGCTGAACACCCATTTAGTTCAACTTTTCTTTGAACTCAGAACATGTAAGATTGGAACCGGACATGGGTTGGTTCTTAACTTGAAGGTGTAGAAAAATATTATTTCTACTAGACATTCCGTGTCTTTTTACTTTCCAGTGCACTGAAAAGAAACCTCAAAGAATATTATCAGCTAACTGTTTTCTATAAACAAAAAAACACCTATTCCATGTTATGGAGATGATGAGCATTGAGCACGAAAGGTGCCAATACTGCTCACACCCTAACCCTTTCACACTGGGGCGGTTTTCAGGCGGTACAGCGCTAAAAATAGCGCCTGTACACCGCCTGAAAAAAACCGGCCCCATTCACTCCAGTGTGAAAGCCGGCGGGCTTTCACACTGGAGCGGTGCGCTAGCAGGACGGTAAAAAAAGTCCTGCTAGCTGCATCTTTGGAGCGGTGTAGGAGCGGTGTATTTACCGCTCCTATACCGCTCGTTCCGCTCGTTCCCATTGAAATCAATGGGAAACGGCGGGGATACCGCCCGCAAACCGCCGCTGCAGCGGCGGTTTGCGGAGGTTTTTAAACCTTTTGCGGCCGCTAGCGGGGGTTAAAACCACCCCGCTAGCGGCCGCATACCGCGGGTAAAGCGATGGTAAGCAGCGCTAAATATAGCGCTGCTTTACCGTCGCCGCCCCGCACCGCTCAGGTGTGAAAGCAGCCTAAGACAAGAAGTCTTTTACTGGCAGAATCAACAGTTAAAATAAGAAAAAAAAAAGGCTGAACTCTAAAAAAAAAAAACTGAATAATTCCCCTGTAGTGGGGCTCCCCCTGTTTTGCAAGGGTAAGTTCTCATTTATGTTTGGTACCAGTACAAAGGACTTTTACTCATCTTATGCCACGTATACACGGCCGGAATTTCCGATGGAAACATTCCGATGGGAGCTTTTCATCTGATTTTCCGACCGTGTGTATGTCCATCGGTCTTTTTCTGTTGGCATTTCCGATGAACTTTGGATTGAGAGCCTGTTCTTAATTTCTCAGGCGGAAAACCTTTCTATCGGATTTTCCAATCGTGTGTATGCAATTTTGACACGTAAAATTCCGACGCATGCTTGGAAACAATTCAACACTTTTATAGTGCCGTTGAACGTGTTGTATGTCGCGGTGTTATTGACCATGGAATTTGGTGTGACCGTGTGTAGGCAAGACAGTTTGAGCGAAATTCCGTTGGAATTCCGACAAGAAAACCATCAGAGCTTTTTCCGACGAGAATTCCGATCGTGTGTATGCGGCATTAGCCCTCACTCCCACAGGCTTATTCTAAGCTGTAAGATGGGTCCCCACAACCTATTCTCTAAGGAGATCTGGCAGTCACAGGCTATCTTATGTCACCAAATACAATGCAAGGCTATTGGCCCTGCATTGTACATGAGAACACAAAGGGACCATCTTCAGGGAGTAGGGCTGAGCACCAGCTACTGGGGAAATGAGGGATAAGGTAGGTGAAAACCTTTTTTCCCAGAACCCTAGGTGTTGATGAGCATTCTACCTTTGCAGTGTTTTTAGAAGTGGAGGGGACACTGCAAGGGGATTGTTTTGTTCTCTTCAGAGTTCAGCTTTAAAAATTGGAGAGCTGCAATATATCACATTTTTTTTTTAGATTAGATATGCTTTAAAAAAAACATTCATTCAAGAAATATAGAAGCTGCCATAACCGACTCAAGGTTCTGAAAACGCTAGTTGCTTGCTGTCATGCTTATTTAGTGCCTTCAGTAGTTTATGAGTTAGTGGTCTCGCTCTACATACTTGTTCTGTCAACCACCTTTCATAACAGGTTTACTTTAAGATTATTACTTAGCAACACATTTTATTACTTGGAGAACACACAAGCTTTCATGAGGTTGTTATTTTGGAAAATATGTTCAAAAGCTGTCCTCCCTTTAATTGGTTAAAGAGGAATTCTTCTAGATATTTAGCAATATTATCACCGCTGCTCTATCCCTACGGAAGTGGCATTGGCTCTATGCATGATAAAGCTTTTGGACTGAATGACTTCATGGAAAGTGATAATTATCAGAGATCAAATGCTACTTCACATTTGATAAGTCAGAAGCTTTGACTGTGGAAGAGAAGTTGCCAAGGCAACCATAGTCAAGCATTCCAAGAGGAGGAAAGTAATCTCTCTTTTGGCAAGAATTTCTAGAATCCCACTCAGTGTTCTAAACTGGAGCCCAGTGTGAATGTAGACAATTGCCCCCTCTAACAATTGACCTTCCCAGCTGAGCGTTCATTGATCTTTAAAACTAGAATAGTCAGAAAGAAGCAACATCTGACACATTATAACCATTATACCTACTGTATGTCCGAATAGACAGCATATAACTAAAATTACTTTCAATGTTTATAGCTTTATCTTCTACTGACTATATGCATTCGCCATAGTTTAGGCAGATATGGATATTAATAAACCTTGGCAGGGTGAATAGCCAATTCACTGAAGCAGAGAATGACTGCAGTACTTTTAAAGTGAACCTGTTTGCAAAATAACTATGTAATGCCCCGAACTTCCGACCACAAAATCCGTCAGATTTTGTCCGACACTGGTGTTGCATACACACGGTCAGACAAAGTTGTCGGAAAATCCGATCATTCTGAACGTGGTGGCGTTTGTTGCATACAACGTAACTACGTAGAGGCTATTAGCTTTGGTCTCGTAATTTGATCTGAGCATGCGTGGCACTTTGTCCGTCGGAATTCTCTACACACGATCGGAAAAAGTCTGATCGGATTTTGTTGTCGGAAAATTTGAGAGCAGGATCTCAAATCTTTTCCGTCGGAAATTCCGACGGAAAAAGTCTGATGGAGCCCACACACGGGCGGATTTTCCGACAACATGGTCCGATCGGACATTTTCCGTCTGAATTTCCGACCGTGTGTACGGGTCATTAGGCCACACACTGCAAATTTGCTTCTTCTCAATACAGTTGAAGAAGTTAGTGAGTACACTCTACCTGTTGAGTTCCTCTAATGCTTTTAAACCTATACAGGTGTTTATTCACAGAGTCAAGAGAAGAGCAGACTGTGAACATTTGTATACATGTAGCTGGGCACTGCTGCCTGCTATGAGTGGACTCCTTTACCCCCGCCACTATGAACAGTAAACAGGGCTGTGCGCAGATCCCCCACTTGTCTCCCCACTGCTAGAAGCAGTAGTGAGCTATCAAAAATGCCGAGTGAGAAGAATGCAGCCGGCTTCTCTTTTCTCTTTCTCTCTGCAGCTAATAAGAGAGGCTCTATGTAAATACCCTGGCTCGCTCCTGCACACCCTCCCTTCTAGCAGCAAGCTTGAGCCAATCGTAACATCAGAGAAGGAGGTTTGCTGTGCAGCACAGCAGCAGGGGACATGTAGTCTTAAATGGGCACTGTACAATGGTGGTAAAGTTCTGCAAGAACTACAGGAGCCGAAATCCCTGCTCACAAAGGTGGAGAGACACAGGACTGTTTTGTCAAGCAAATCTAATGATTGAGAGGTATTTTGCTGAGAGGAAGCAAAGCTGCATGAATGTGTGGTCTTGGCTGAGCCTGTACAGAGATTAGGTGCCCTTGCTGTGTCCACCACAGTCTGAGGTCTGAGCTGCAGAGGGATTGCTTGCTGTGCCTTGGGATCAGCACTGAGAGACCCACTGTCGTGAGTGTCTACACCAGAGCTGCTGAGACCGGTGAGCCTTGCGAGGATCCAAGCTGAGCCTAGTGAGACCTGATTTCAGAGGACTGCAGACTGCCAAGTGATCTAGATTGGACACCTGTGTACCAGAAGGAGTCAGCTGAACATCTGTGCTAATATCAACACTGACACAGTTAATGCAAGAGACTCTCCCTTGTTTGTCAGTCCACTAGCCATCTGCTGCACACTTTTAAAGGGGCAACTACATGTGTACCACCCACAGAAGGGCCCTGACATAAGCCGGCCAAAGTGGATAGTTGGACACCAGGTACTTTCAGATGCCTTAAGGGGTACCCCTACTCATGGAACACATACACCCACCTGATATTGTGGCTGTATGCATACTGTGCACACAAGGACCTTTATTTTCCTAGTGTCAGAGGAGACCAAGCAACTTTAAGAGTCATGGCAGAACAGAGAACCCATCATTACCAGCGACTCCTGAGGGGGTAAGTGCTACATACATATATAGTACTATATATAGTCTGCGCAGAGATTTCATGTTTTAATTATAAAAGGAACACACACCTTTATAACTAGCAGCAGTCTAATTACTAACTACAACATTACTACACTGCAGCGCGGGTATATTAACATTATTTGATATATAGTACTATATTTTTATTATGGTAAACCTTGCTTGCTTGGATAGTCCACATAACCACATAACTAACCATCATAGAGTATCTCACAAAAGTGAGTACACCCCTCACATTTTTGTAAATATTTTATTATATCTTTTCATGTGACAACGCTGAAGAAATTACACTTTTCTACAATGTAAAGTAGTGAGTGTACAGCTTGTATAACAGTGTACATTTGCTGTCCTCTCAAAATAACTCAACACACACAGCCATTAATATCTAAACCGCTGGCAACAAAAGTGAGTACACCCCTGTGAAAATGTCCAAATTGGGTCCAATTAGCCATTTTCCCTCCCCGGTGTCATGGGACTCATTAGTGTTACAAGGTCTCAGGTCTGAATGGGGAGCAGGTGTGTTAAATTTGGTGTTATCACTCTCACTCTCTCATACTGGTCACTGGAAGTTCAACATTTCACCTCATGGGAAATAACTCTCTGAGGATCTGAAAAAAATAACTGTTTCTCTACATAAAGATGACCTAGGCTATAAGAAGATTGCCAAGACCCTGAAACAGCTGCAGCACGGTGGCCAAGACCATACAGCGGTTTAACAGGACAGGTTCCACTCAGAACAGGCCTCGCCATGGTCGACCAAAGAAGTTGAGTGCACATGCTCAGTGTCATACACAGAGGTTGTCATTGGGAAATAGATGTATGAGTGCTGCCAGAATTGCGGCAGAGGTAGAAGGGGTGGGGAGTCAGCCTGTCAGTGCTTAGACCATACACCGCACACTGCATCAAATTGGTCTGCATGGCTGTCATCCCAGAAGGAAGCCTCTTCTAAAGATGACGCACAAGAAAGCCCACAAACAGTTTGTTGAAGACAAGCAGACTAAGGACATTGATTACTGAAACCATGTCCTGTGGTCTGATGAGACCAAGATAAACATATTTGGTTCAGATGGTGTCAAGCTTGTGTGGTGGCTGAGAAGTACAAAGACAAGTGTGTCTTGACTACAGTCAATCATGGTGGTGGGAGTGTCATGGTCTGGGGCTGCATTAGTGCTGCTAGCACACAGTCACACAGTCTTTTGTGGATCAGTGACAAAAGTGCATTACAGACTAGAAGCTCTTAGCCCCTCTTGGAAATAGCACAAAAGTGAGGCAAACTGCATGCAGGAGTGCATCACGGATCACGGTAAATGGCCGCTGGTAGCGACCGTTTAGCACGTGATCGCTCCGTCAAATGATGGAGCGATCACTTGTAAACAAACCGGCGTCATATCATGACACCGGTTCCTCCCTCCCCTCTCTGTACCACTCGGTACAGTGCGAGGGGAGAGGGGGAAAGATTGCAGCAACGATGTGGGCTGGATGTGTAGTGCCCACAGCGCTGCTCTGTGACAATACTCTGCAGTACTCTGCCCCTACTCTGCAACACTGTGCAATACTCTGCCAATACTCTGCAACACTGTGCAATACTCTGCGAATACTCTGCAACACTGTGCAATACTCTGCCAATACTCTGCAACACTGCAATACTCTGCAGTACTCTGCCAATACTCTGACAATACTCTGACAATACTTGCCAATACTCTGACAATATTCGCCAATAAATTTTAACAGAAACAAAGAATGATTTATTTATTTTTTACAGAATTTTCAATCTTTTTTGATTTATAGCTCAAAAATTAAAAAACCCAGCAGTGATTAAAAACCACCAAAGGAAAGCTCTATTTGTGTGAAAAAAAGGACAAAAATTTCATATGGGTACAGTGTTGCATCACTGAGTAAGCTTAACATTTCTCTGGTTAGGAAGGGGGTTTAAGTGCCCAGTGGTTAATAACAAGAAAATCAGTAAAATAGATCCCCTGCAGCCAGCAGCAACCCCCCCCCCCCTGCAAAAATATATCCCTTCCATGACAATAGACCCTGCAGCACAACCCAGCACCCCTTGCCATTACATACATTCAGTGCTGGAGGTGTCGGAACAGCGTTCTGCTGAAATGATATACCATTTTAATAGTGATTGAAATTAATATGCTTAAACTTTCAGAGTAACAGCTTTTGAACAAAGCTGTTATAAGTGTATACTGCTTACTATGTAACAAACTGACAAGTGTTGACATATCAGGACGCATCTGTTTTGTGGTTTATTAACTCTGTACTTCACCAGAGGATATGAAACTAGCTAGGACCAGTGACTTAGGAATTTGCGGTCATGTTAGCAGATGTGTACAGATAACGAGAATTAACAACCATCACATAACTAACCTTTGCCCTATATTCCATATTGCAAATTAACAACCATCACATGACTAACCTTTGCCCTATATTCCATATTGCAAATTAACAACCATCACATGACAAGAAGTTGTTAATGTATGCATATGTGTATGAATCTGATTGGTTCTTGGGAGGGCTGTTCCCCCCGTCTGCATTTCCCATAAAAGAGGAACGTAGTGCCTATTAAACTTTGTAATCATTCTTCACGTACCATTGAGTGTATGTGTGATGTTTATCCACCGGTGATTTGGGACCTCCGCTTCTACCATCCCTGGCCTAGGCACTTAGAATACAAGAAGAAAGACGTGTACTTTACAACTGGTGTCAGAAGTGGGATATCTTGTGACAGGTAAGTGATTTTGCCCTTTTTACCTTTTTAAGGTGAATAGGTGTAAATGCTTACGCTGTCCAGATCATCGCCACAAATTTAGTTTAAAGGGGTTGTTGTGCCTTCGTGGCGGACTAGGCTGGTCCCCCGGGAGGTTAGGTTGTTGTGCCTTCGCGGCGGACTAGGTTGGTCCCCCGGGAGGTTAAAAGGACACGCAGGTAGTTACGTAGGTTATTTGGGTATTTAAAGAGAGTCCGACTAGGTTGGTCTGACTATAAAAAAACTATTGTAAAAGAGATTATTATTATTATTATTTTAATCACCGGGAAGTAGCAGATTACGCCCGTGATAAAAGGTTTGGTTGAGCGGACGCCCATTAAGTTTTTGAGAAACAAAAAGTGCACTATAAAATTGAACAAATGTATGGTTTTATAATGATCATTTAAAATAATTCTGTTCATAAGATTTACAGTATAAGACCTATAGAAATAAGTATAAAGTTTTGTTTAAGATATATATATATATATATATATATATATATATGTGAGACTTCTTTTCCCACAGACAGCGTAAGTACCTAAAAATTTAAAGAATTGTATGTTGTATAAAGTATAAGAGTTTAATGACTTCGGAATACGAAGAACCTGATTGTAGCGACATAGCTCCACCTTGTCCACATTGTACTATAGGATTACTGTTTTTTAAAATAGAAAATAGGTGGGTTCTATTAACCAATAGACCAGGGGGCTATTCCTGTAGATTAGGGGTAAGAGGAATATATCCCGCCACAAAGAAAGGAACTATAAATCGAGTACTAAGGGTAAACCTTCACAGTCCCATTAGTCCATCTGATTTGACAGACCAAGCAGACTACCCAATTGTTCGACAACAAGTGATTACCCAAACGGGTTGTTATCACTTGTGCCCACATACTAGTCATACCCTGCCCACTTTGTTAGATGGGGAATTCTGTGGCCACCCCAGGATCGGACATAGGGATCCCGTGCCTGTATGAATATATTAAAAACAATCTACCCGGACCACAGGTGGAACCTTTCTGGGCTCAAGTCCGGGAAAGATGCCACCAGTTAGGTATTCATAATCCGGGACCACAAGGTCCTTGTTCAGAGGAAGATTGGAAGGAAGTTAGCAAAATTTGTCAGACGCATAAGCATTCCTACCCCCCGTGTAAATCTAATGACCCTCAATAAATGAAAGATTGTTATCACTCATGGAGCAAATGTTTAAAAGATTATAGAAAGAAATATGCTAAAAAGACTCCTGCAGTTAAAACAAATGTATCCGCCCCTACCTTTGAACCCCCTCCACCTTATGTCACTGTAAAAATGGACTCAGGAGAGCCTGGTCCTTGCCCCCAATTATATCCCTCACTAGAACCTCATGTCCTCGCAAGTATGGTATATGGTGTAGCAAGTGATGATCAGATAGCTGAATGGGAAAGAGATGGCAGAATAAAAAGAGAAAGTGAAAGAATAGAAGCTGAAAGTATCAGAGAAAAAGAAAGGCAAAGAAACCTAACCCCTAAAGAGAAACAGTATGAGAAAGAAAAAGAACAGTTTGAATTAGACAGACTGGAAGCAGAGGAACGAATATATAAACAAAGGGAGGAACTAGAACAGTATAGGAAAGCTCTTGAAAAGAAGGCAGAGGAATTAAAGAAAGCTGAGGAGTCCATTATTTCACAACCCTCTACGGCCACACGTAGCCAAACTAAAAGAAAGGAAGAAATTCCTCCCAAAGGGGAAAAATCCGGGGACATTACACAAACAGAGAGCCCCTTAATAGGTTCTGACAATGCCTCAGAAGAGGAGGAAATGTGTGATGTTAAAGCGCCTTTAATGCATATTGGTACGACTCAGGTACACATCCCCTTGCCTCTGGGAACCCTTTCTAAAATAAAGGAGTTATGCCCAAATCCAAAGAAAAGCCCCCGAGAAGCAGCTGCCTTTTTGGCAAAATACAGTATTGGGTCAAGCTTAGATAGAGAGGATGTCCAAGGCATACTTAGTATAATAGACCCTGATAGCCCCGAAGAAACCCCTGTAGAAACTCTATGGGCAGCCCACGTCCAAGGTTTAAATGACTGGACTTCCTTTTGGAAGGGTATAGGTAGTCACTGGTCAACCTTATACAAAGGTTCATCAGCTCTGCAAGAGTTAATTCTAGCCAAGCAAGGACCTAAAGAGAAATTCTTTGACTTTTGTACCAGAGTCTACCATTTATGGAAAGCGGTAGACAAACCCTCAGCACAAATTTTTACAACCACAGTTATGTCTGGTGGTGACCCTAAAGTTACCCAGCTCCTTAAATTTACAAATCCAAAATGGACTGAACAAACGCCCGAAGATTTTATGAAAGATGCAAGATCCAGAGAATGCTCTGGAGTCTTTGAACAGAAAGGGGGAATTTTTACTTCCATTGGCATGGGGCCAGAGACAGTGTCCCCTGTTCCCCTTATGACCATGCAACCGTATCCTGATCCAGCTGCTATATACCCCCCGGACCAGGGCTGTTATAATTGTGGCCAACAAGGACATTGGAAATCTCAATGTCCCTATAGGATAGGACAGAATAGGGGTAGGGGTAGGGGAAGAGGAAGAGGATTTTACCCCCCGACCCAGTTCCCACGTTACCCACCCTATCAGGGTCCTCGCCAGCCACAACAATATCCTTCTCAACAACAACAAATGCCACCTCAGCCTCCTAATGGACCACCACCTTTTGTCCCTAACACTCCCCGGATCCCTATGCAGTGGCCATCAAACCGCCAGCAGCCAAACCCCCAATAGGGATGCCTAGAGTATGTCCCTTCCCTCAGTCTAGTGTGTTATAACCTATCATGGAAGAGTCTTCCCCAAGTTGTATTAAATGTTGATGGGCAGCGTGTCTGTTTCTTAATAGACACTGGCGCCACATCAAGTTCAGTGAATAATGTAATTTTTGACACACCACAATGTACTGAGGGAAACTCTATTGGTATAAATGGGACCCCTGTTACCCATCCCATCACTCCACCATTACCTGTAACCACTCCCGAGGGGCAACATTTGTGCGATCAGTCTTTTGCTGTGTTGACCTCTTGTCCTGTATCCCTTATGGGAAGGGACCTGTTGTCCAGTCTAAGTATCACTATTAAATTTGACAAAGAAGGGTCACTAACTGCAAGTTCCCCTTTCTCTGACCTGACTGGTCCTAAACGACACACACATAAAGGATTCTTTATGTTACTGCCCGCTACTTTAGAGACTCACAAAATCTGGGCAGAAAACAAAGGTAGCGTAGGATTTATCAACTGCACACCCTACACTCCCCAATTACGTCCAGATGCACAGCCACAATACCACAAACAGTATCCCTTGCCCCCAGAGAAAACCAATGGAATTGCACCACAGATTGAAGAATACATACGCTTAGGCATTTTGAAACCAGTAATCAGCCCCTGGAACACGCCCATTTACCCCGTAAAAAAGACCAGTGGCGAATGGAGGCTAGTCCAAGATCTAAGGGCAGTTAATAAGCAAGTACTACCCCTCCCGCCCTTGGTATCTGATATAACTTTCATTTTTTCATGCATACCTGCAGATTCCCTATGCTACACAGTGATTGACTTGGCAAACGCATTTTTTAGCATTCCTATTGCCGAAGAGGCTCAGCCTATATTTGCCTTCTCATGGGCCGGCGCGGGTCAGTTAACTTGGTCGCGTTTACCGCAAGGGTATGTAGACAGCCCCGCCGCCTTCTCCATGGTACTCAACGAGACCGTCAAGTCTTGGACTTCCGAGCATGGGTCGGTACTAATACAGTATGTGGACGACTTGCTCTTGTGCAGTCGTTCTGCTGAAGATTGTGCGGTCGATTCAACATTACTGTTAGAACATCTGGCCGAAGCCGGCCACCTAGCCTCAAGGAAGAAAATACAGTGGTGTCTACCACAAGTAGAATACCTAGGATGTATTCTGGACAAGGGAACCAGGCTAGTGTCCCCCAAACGTGCCGCAGCCTTACAAGCTCTCAGTCCTCCAAAAGACAAAGCAGCTTTGTTGTCATTTTTGGGCGCAATTGTATATTGCCGCCAGTGGATTCCTGACTGTTCTCATTATGATAGTATCCTACGAGAGGCTGCCGGGTCAAACGCCCCTAAATTGATAGACTGGACAGAAGACAGAAAAAATGCTTTTGATGCTCTTATTAAGAGTTTGTCCACCGCCCCCGCCCTGGGATTGGTAGATTATGGTAAAGCCTTCCAGTTGTACTGTGTAGTTTCAGGAAAATCTTTTGCTGCAGTACTTGCACAATCTCATGGTTCAGGGTATCGCCCAGTGTCATATTTATCTAGAAAACTCCCTATCCAAGTCCAGGGCATGCCGTCCTGTCTTCAGAATGTCGCTGCCTGTGCCATGTCTGCACAGGATGCCAACAAAATAGTATTGGGACACAAAATGACACTGTACACCACTCATTCAGTTACCCACCTCATACAGAATATGAACACACAACACATGACTTCCCAAAGACTCAGTGGATACGAGATCACTTTGTTAAATACTGACAACTTGGTACTTAAATATGTTCCGAATAGCAATCCAGTTGTACGTTTACTACATTCCATGTTACGTTTACCACACGAACCTGATCACACACATAATTGTGTAGAAAAAGTGGAACAAGTCACTTCACCAAGACCTGATCTTTCTGACATTCCAATTATAAATGCCGAAAATGTTTTTGTAGATGGTAGTTGTTCCCGTCCCTCTGACTCTACATTTTTAACTGGCTATGCTGTAGTTCAGCTGCCACATACAGTACTAGAGGCAAAACCATTGCCCCCTGTTTCTGCCCAAGTAGCAGAACTAGAAGCTCTGACCAGAGCCTGTATTCTGTTCACAAACAAGGAAGTCAACATTTATACAGACAGCAGATATGCATTTGGAGTGGTACATGATTTTGGTGTGATATGGGCCAATAGAGGATTTAAAACAGCAGACAACAAACAGATAGCTAATTCAGAGCAGATCCTTAATCTACTGCAAGCAATTCTGCTCCCTAAAAAGGTTGCTGTTATAAAAGTAAAAGCCCACTCATCAGACAATAGTATAGTATCAAAAGGAAATGCTTTCGCAGACAGAGAAGCAAAAAAGGCTGCTGCCAGTTCACCCAATTCACCAGCCCCTACCACAATCTTCTTTAAAGAGCACTTCTCATCCCCTGATTTCAAAACTGTTGTGGCCCAAATGCAGTCAATGGCCACAGATACAGATGTCCATTTCTGGGCAAATGAAGGTTTGACCAAAGACTCTGAAGGTCTTTGGACAAAAGAGGGGAAGATCCTGGGTATACCTGAAGCTAATTGTATCCTAATTTTATCCTACCTCCATGGCCCAGGACACATAGGACCCGCCCCTCTTGTAAATATATATTCAAAATCTTTTTGCACAAATAATTTACAAAAACAAACTAAGCTTCTAACTAGAAGCTGCCTAACTTGTGCCCAGAACAATGTTCAAGGAAAAAGACATGGCCTACATGGCCATCTACCTCCACCCTTGGGACCATTAACAGATTTACAAATAGATTTCACACACCTACCAAAGCAAAAGGGAAACTTGAGGTGCCTCTGCGTAATCGTTGACAAATGGTCAGGTTGGGTTGAGGCAATTCCCTGTACCGGAGAAACCGCAAATATAGCAGCGAGATGCTTGTTAAATTATTGGATCTGTAGGTTCGGGATACCCACAATCATATGGTCCGACAGAGGACCCGCATTTAGTTCCTCAGTGACCCAAGTTGTAGCCAAATCTCTGGGGATGCAATGGAAACTACATATTCCCTATCATCCCCAGAGTGCAGGAGTAGTAGAGAGAATGAACAGGAACATCAAAGACAAATTAAAAAAAGGCTACAGGAGGTACTCTAAAAGGTTGGTTGGAACACTTACCTTCTGTCCTTTTTCAGATAAGAACCACCCCCCATTCTAGGACAAGATTATCCCCTTTTGAAATTCTAATGGGAATCCCTGCAAATATAGAATTACCCCCATTAGACCCAAATTCTGACATTAACGTTTATTCCCAACAGGAAGTGTACGTGAAAAGTCTGGTAAGTATGCTTCATGAAATAAATGAACAAGTTTCTGTCACCTTTTTTCCTCTTTCAACAGAACCAACCCACCCCTTCATCCCAGGGGACAAAGTACTGATTAAGCAGCTGGCTCACAGGAAAAGAATTGGACCAATCTACTCCGGACCGTGGAAGGTGGAAAAGGTATCCAGGACCGCGGTACTGACGGACCTAGGCAACACCTGGATCCACGCCAGCCGACTGAAGAAGTGTCCCCAGCTCCCCTCAACTCCAGAGCCCCTAACAGTAACCGAGGATACACTCCCTTCAAGACAACAACAAAATCTACAAGATATTCAGGAAGGCATAGGACAAATCTCCCTGGAGGACACGATGATTTTACCTGGAAACTGAACAGAATCTTTCCATCATCAGGACAAGTGAAGAAGAAGAATAGTGAATTTTGAGGACATTAGATATATATATATATAATGTT
Organism: Lithobates sylvaticus; assembly: GCA_028564925.1. Lineage (NCBI taxonomy): Eukaryota > Metazoa > Chordata > Amphibia > Anura > Ranidae > Lithobates > Lithobates sylvaticus. Next base: position 677,739,300 of record CM053026.1, on the reverse strand, counting down.
TTCAACATCAGCAACAGGGAAGACCTTATGCCTCTGGTGCTGTCTAATTTTGGTAGTATTCTTACCTACTTGGCTGATAGCTAACTGTATATACCACCCAGAGGATTTGGGACCACTAAAAGGGATATGTGGGATTCCCAAGTCAAATAACACTCCTATAGTAAGACATAGAAGAAGTGAACCCCCCCAAGAGTTTTCTGATAAAATGTTGTTGTTGAAATTTAAATATAGCTATGCCCAAAAATCAGGTTTTGAAAAGTGCTGGATATGCAGTAAACTACATCCCAGTACTGCCAGAGTTCCTTTAATGGCCATACCTTTAAATTTTACCTCACTCCTAAATGACACGCCCCCATTAATACTTACCAACGTTACAAGGATAAAGGATGATCATTATGTTAAATCAGAATGATCAAAGAGAGGATTATAAGGGGGCTACTTATAATGATATACCATTTTAATAGTGATTGAAATTAATATGCTTAAACTTTCAGAGTAACAGCTTTTGAACAAAGCTGTTATAAGTGTATACTGCTTACTATGTAACAAACTGACAAGTGTTGACATATCAGGACGCATCTGTTTTGTGGTTTATTAACTCTGTACTTCACCAGAGGATATGAAACTAGCTAGGACCAGTGACTTAGGAATTTGCGGTCATGTTAGCAGATGTGTACAGATAACGAGAATTAACAACCATCACATAACTAACCTTTGCCCTATATTCCATATTGCAAATTAACAACCATCACATGACTAACCTTTGCCCTATATTCCATATTGCAAATTAACAACCATCACATGACAAGAAGTTGTTAATGTATGCATATGTGTATGAATCTGATTGGTTCTTGGGAGGGCTGTTCCCCCCGTCTGCATTTCCCATAAAAGAGGAACGTAGTGCCTATTAAACTTTGTAATCATTCTTCACGTACCATTGAGTGTATGTGTGATGTTTATCCACCGGTGATTTGGGACCTCCGCTTCTACCATCCCTGGCCTAGGCACTTAGAATACAAGAAGAAAGACGTGTACCTTACAATTTCACCTCATGGAAAATAACTCTCTGAGGATCTGAAAAAAATAACTGTTTCTCTACATAAAGATGACCTAGGCTATAAGAAGATTGCCAAGACCCTGAAACAGCTGCAGCACGGTGGCCAAGACCATACAGCGGTTTAACAGGACAGGTTCCACTCAGAACAGGCCTCGCCATGGTCGACCAAAGAAGTTGAGTGCACATGCTCAGTGTCATACACAGAGGTTGTCATTGGGAAATAGATGTATGAGTGCTGCCAGAATTGCGGCAGAGGTAGAAGGGGTGGGGAGTCAGCCTGTCAGTGCTTAGACCATACACCGCACACTGCATCAAATTGGTCTGCATGGCTGTCATGCCAGAAGGAAGCCTCTTCTAAAGATGACGCACAAGAAAGCCCACAAACAGTTTGTTGAAGACAAGCAGACTAAGGACATTGATTACTGAAACCATGTCCTGTGGTCTGATGAGACCAAGATAAACATATTTGGTTCAGATGGTGTCAAGCTTGTGTGGTGGCTGAGAAGTACAAAGACAAGTGTGTCTTGACTACAGTCAATCATGGTGGTGGGAGTGTCATGGTCTGGGGCTGCATTAGTGCTGCTAGCACACAGTCACACAGTCTTTTGTGGATCAGTGACAAAAGTGCATTACAGACTAGAAGCTCTTAGCCCCTCTTGGAAATAGCACAAAAGTGAGGCAAACTGCATGCAGGAGTGCATCACGGATCACGGTAAATGGCCGCTGGTAGCGACCGTTTAGCACGTGATCGCTCCGTCAAATGATGGAGCGATCACTTGTAAACAAACCGGCGTCATATCATGACACCGGTTCCTCCCTCCCCTCTCTGTACCACTCGGTACAGTGCGAGGGGAGAGGGGGAAAGATTGCAGCAACGATGTGGGCTGGATGTGTAGTGCCCACAGCGCTGCTCTGTGACAATACTCTGCAGTACTCTGCCCCTACTCTGCAACACTGTGCAATACTCTGCCAATACTCTGCAACACTGTGCAATACTCTGCGAATACTCTGCAACACTGTGCAATACTCTGCCAATACTCTGCAACACTGCAATACTCTGCAGTACTCTGCCAATACTCTGACAATACTCTGCCAATACTTGCCAATACTCTGACAATATTCGCCAATAAATTTTAACAGAAACAAAGAATGATTTATTTATTTTTTACAGAATTTTCAATCTTTTTTGATTTATAGCTCAAAAATTAAAAAACCCAGCAGTGATTAAAAACCACCAAAGGAAAGCTCTATTTGTGTGAAAAAAAGGACAAAAATTTCATATGGGTACAGTGTTGCATCACTGAGTAAGCTTAACATTTCTCTGGTTAGGAAGGGGGTTTAAGTGCCCAGTGGTTAATAACAAGAAAATCAGTAAAATAGATCCCCTGCAGCCAGCAGCAACCCCCCCCCCCCCCCCTGCAAAAATATATCCCTTCCATGACAATAGACCCTGCAGCACAACCCAGCACCCCTTGCCATTACATACATTCAGTGCTGGAGGTGTCGGAACAGCGTTCTGCTGAAAAAAAAAGCCCTGGTTCCAATGTAACTAAAGGCAAAAGTTGATTTTTTTAGTTTTGGATAGAGTTGAGAGGGATTAGAACCCCCTTAATATTATATAGCTGTCTGTGCAACTATTAGAGAGATTCACCCTCTCTTTTTGTCCTGTGTACCATTATCATTAAAAATGAAAGTAAAAGAAAATCCCAAATTTTAGGTTGACATATAACTAATGGAAAGGAACAGAGCAGACATCAAGGGGGTACAACCCATACACTTGCATCCCAAGGGGCCCGGTGCTAGAAGTATAAGGCACTTTTGGCATCCGAGAGAACAAACAATGAACCGCAACAGAGAAGGACTGCCTATACACTTGCCAAAGCCAAGACATTCCTCCTCCCCTAGTCCCCCCCCCCCCCCCTGCAGCTGATCAGTGATTGGGCACTGGCTCCAGCTTCTACCCTGAGGCGGAGTCTGCTGCTAGACTAGCAATGTCATAGGTGCATGCAGATTCGAGAGGGCAACCTGGAGGGCAATTGTGTGTGCAGCATACTGCTGTAGCCTCAGCTCAGCCTGTATGTGGAGTGGGCTGTACTAATCTGTACAGATGGGACACTATACACCCTGACATGATGGAGTTACATTGTGGAGAACCTCTCCACAATGTAACTCTCATCCTCATTCCCACCCAGAATCATCCACATCCCTCTCCACAATGTAACTCTCATCCTCATCCCCACCCAGAATCATCCACATCCCTCTCCACAATGTAACTCTCATCCTCATCCTTCTGGGATGAGGATGATTCTGGGAGGGGATGGGGATGTGGATGTTTTTGGTTGGGGATGGAGATGAGGATGATGGAATTACATTGTGGAGAGGGATGAGGATGATTCTGTGTGGGGATGAGGATGATGGAGTAGTTACATTGTTGAAAGGGATGTGAATGATTCTGGGTGGGGATGAGGGTTACATTGTAGGGAGGGATGAGGATGAGAGTTACATGGTGGAGAGGGATGTGGATGATTCTGGGTGGGGATGAGGATAAGGATGATGGAGTTACATTGTGGGGAGGGATGTGGATGATTCTGGGTGGGGGTGAGGATAATGGAGTTACAGTGTGGAGAGGGATGTTTTGTTTTCTTATATCTTCTAGGGTAGGAGAGAATTGGGGGGCATTGAAAAGCTAGTGCAATTAGTCTAAAGCCCCATACACACGGTCGGACAATCCGCGGACCAGGTCGGTCGGATCCTGTCCGTCATACTTTGTCTGATGTTGGTTTTGCGTACACACGATCGGATTTGGTGTGATCGGACCGTGTTGTCGGCAAATCTTTCCAGCAGGAGATAAGACTTTGTCCGTCGGACAATCCGACGTACACTGTCCGATGGTGCATACACACGGTCTGATTTTTCAACAACATTGTCCGATCGGACAGAATCCATGAAAAAGTCCGACCGTGTGTATGGGGCTTTAGTCTTAGTGTAGGATTCTGCTCAAAAGAGTCTACCTTGTCATGGTGGCAGGCTTTGTGTTTGTTGGTCAAAATATAGTTCCTTACTGTTAAATATTGAAAGCACTGATGACTTGGAGTATACTTTTCATTTTCATATATTAAGTTGAAGGAGTGCTAAAATAAAAGTGGGTTCACTGAAGGACTCAGAGGGATGGTCAGTGAGCGGGTTCGGTGGGAAGGCCAGTGGGCGGGCCCTGGAGAATGTTGGTGATCAGGGGGGGTCCAGGCCTAAAGCTCTGTAAGGGGCCCCAAAATTTCCGATGGCTGGCCTGGAGAGGAAATCTTGCAATGGGGACACTAGTTCTGGTGACCTAGGTGGCACACCAGGATTCCTTCACTTTGGAGGGGTTTCCTCTCACTTCCTGTTTTGGCTGTTTGAAAGAAAGTGAAGGGAAGTTTCCACAATGGAACACACATGGCTAAAAAAAAAAAAAAAAATGATGGGAGTTTTAACCTTCCATTACTCATGAGCATTATTCAAAATGAAAAAGAAGATTTGATGATAGTGTCTTTACAGAAAGCTTTGGGATGTATGTCATCCAGCTGGCCCATTAGGGAGCTAAGGAGCTTAGTCCATAAGGATGTTGCATATTTTTAAGTTATAAGTTGTATACTGATCTTGGACTCCCCTGGGACACAGCATGTTAATTATTGAATTTCTACTCCTGGTCTATGCAATGGCTTTATTTATATATTGTAGCTAATTTACTACAAATAAGTTATCCCTGTATGTATCCCTTTGGTTATCAGTTTTCTGGTATCCACTACTTTAAACCTGCTGTAGACATTTGAATTGGTAATATAATGGTTCAAATGGCAGTATCCAGCATCATCCATTATTGATGAACTTCTTAAGTAACAAAGAATCTTTGAGAAATTTTAATAGCTTTAGTCACTGTTCCCCACTTTTATGATTCTGGGATATGAGTAAGGTCTGGGCCATCAGACAAGGTATTTTTATGACAACGTTGTCATTTTAAATGGAGTGAGGAGACGCGGATACATTTTTGTATGTTTTGATGTATTGCGTAATAAAAGTGGTAGTGTTTCAAACCACATTTGACCTACAAAGTACGGGAACCTTTTTTTTTAGACTTGTCAATTAAAGCTTTTTTCTCCTTTTGACCATTTCAGCACAGAACCTTCTCTCAACCTAGTATGCTAAGACTGCCATGGCAACAGGTAAAAAAGGAATAGAGATTACATGATTAACCACATGCAGTTTAGTGCAATAACTCTGACATGGAATGTCGTGCATAGAAAATGATGAGGAACAGCACACGACACATGCTTGTCATCTGAGGTGATAATCTATCTATTTGTTGCATTACAGTACAGCAGTATTTTGCAAAATAGTTATACCATGTAGTAAGTCAAATTAATAAACCCTCTTCATTTTCTGTGCCTATTCCAGTAAATTCTCTTCATTGTGCAGGATTTATCTTGTAGCCATCAGTTTGTAGGGTGGGCATGTGACACTTCCTCCTTCTTCCCCATTAACTTGTTGGGCCCCAAATGTGGCTCACACAGGAGGCCTATCCCAGGGTGGGTTCTTCTGGGCTACAGAAGGCAATGAATGGGGTAATTTATTACAGCACAGGGTTACACCTTGCCTGAAGATGTGCTCACCAATTCCCAGGACCAGGGAAGGACCTTGTGAAAGTCAAACATTAAGGCATTCCCCCAACTTAGAGATGAGCCCCGTATGTGTAGCATTAAATATGGAGTTTCTGCAAAAGACAGTGTCCTGTGACCTACACACTTGAACAGGTGCATGTATTGCATTAGGAGGGTGATGCAGAGCCTAAGCCCACTTCACCAGTCAGCGTGCATCTGTTACCTCACTCCCAGTAACAGAATGGGGTCCTGCCAAGCACATAGCATGGACATCATACATGCTCAACTTAACTCTTGTTTCTCTGTACTTAGTGATCAGGCCATAAATCTCTGTAACGCTAATCTGCTCCCAGGGACTGATGGAGGGAGGGGGCCGTAACACTGGACCTCCTCTCTACTGGACAACCTGTCACATACCTAAGTACCATGCCAATGACTGGTTGCAGTTTGACCTCTTGTTGCTGTGATGTTACCAGAACTATTTGTGTGCTGTTGTAGACTCAGTCTCCGACCCTTTGATGAATGCCAGGATCCCACATGCACCTCTTGAGTAACTTCAGACCAGGCTTTGTACAGGTAAACAGCTTTTACTGGAAGTTCGGCCTGGCAAACATGACATGACAAAATGTCCTTTTCCTAACTAACTCTAATGCCACGTACACACGGTCGGAATTTACGATGGAAACAGTCCGATGGGAGCTTTTCATTGGATTTTCCAACCGTGTGTATGCCCAATGGTCTTTTTCTGTCGGCATTTCCGACGGACTTTGGATTGAGAGCCTGTTCTTAATTTTTCAGACGGAAAACCTTTCTATCAGATTTTTCGATCATGTGTATGCAATTCTGACACGCAAAATTCCGACGCATGCTCGGAAACAATTCGACCCATGCTCGGAAGCATTAAACTTCCTTTTTATAGTGCCGTCAAACATGTGGTATGTCGTGGTGTTATTGACCGTCGGAATTTGGTGTGACCGTGTGTAGGCAAGACAGTTTGAGCGAAATTCCATCGGAATTACGACGGGAAAACCATCAGAGCTTTTTCCGACGAAAATTCCGACCGTGTGTACGCGGCATAACAATCCCACTCCAGCATAACTGAACAGGTAAAGTCATTATGGGTGAAGTCCATAGCTGGCACAACTTGAGTGGAGAAGTCCATGGCGTGGGTGTATTTTGATAGGCCGATGCTCCGTAGATGAACTACAAGTCTCAGCAAGTCCTGCAAGGTTCTTGTCCTTATCCCTCTACTGCACACTCTCTTGGGACCCGAGCCTTTGCCTTTTTAAAATGAACACAGTAGGCAACATGCCTACAAGTTTGCACAGTGTTTTACATTATAAAGGGGGGCAGTTACAACACAATTCAATACAAGGGAGTTAAGCTGGCCATACATGGATCGAAATTCGGCTGATTCAGCAGGAACCATCCAAATTTTGATCCATGAATGAATGAATTAATAATTTGTATAGCGCTACAATGCGAACTGAATCGCCTCAAGGCGCTGTATTCGTGCTTTGTTGTCAAGCTTCTTAGAAGAGGTAGGTCTTGATTTTTTTCCTGAAGGCCTGATGGTTTTCTTCCCTGCGGATATCGTTCGGTAGAGCGTTCCATAGCCGTGGTCCTTGGACAGCGAATCTCCGCACCCCCTTAGATTTGTAGCGGGATTTGGGAATGAGGAGGAGGTTTTGGTTAGACGATCGGAGACTGCGATTGGGTATGTAGTGTTTTATTTTCTCGAGAAGGTATTGTGGAGCGTCTCCATGTGTGCATTTGTGGGTGAGGCAGAGGGTCTTGAATATGACCTGATTCTTTACGTTTAGCCAATGTAGGTTCCTCAGGGAAGGGGAGATGGATTCCCAGTTTTTTTTTCCTGTTTTCAGCCTTGCCGCCGTGTTTTGGATGAGTTGTAAGAGCGCAAGTTGATATTGGGGTAATCCTATGTAAAGGGAGTTTGCGTAGTCAAGTCGTGAATTAATGACCGTTCCAACTACCGCTGTTTTGTCCTCCTTGGGAATGAAGGGGATGAGTCTGCGTAGCAGGCGGAGCAGATGGTGAGAACCACTGACTACTGCTCCTATTTGTGCATCCATTGACATTTCTGAGTCAAAAATTACTCCGAGACTCTTGACCTTGGTCCTTAGGCAGATGGTCTGTCCAAAGATGGTGGGTGGTGTCCAAGGGATCTTGGTTCGGGAGTTTTGGTTTGCATGTAGCATAATAAGTTCTGTTTTCGATTCGTTGAGTTTCAGGGAGCTAGTGGTCATCCAGTCGTCTATCAGAGTGAGGCATTTTTGTAATTGCTGATGATGGTCTTTTTGTCCGGTGATACGAAAATATAATTGCGTGTCATCAGTGTACGAGTGGAAGCAGAGGTCTGATCTTCTGATGATTTTGAGGAGTGGGCGGATGTATATGTTGAAGAGCACTGGTGACAAGGGTGATCCTTGAGGAACTCCGCAAGAGATTGCCCGGGTTTTAGAGGTGAAGGCTCCTAGTTTCACTGTCTGAGAACGATTTCCTAAGAAGGATGCAAACCATTGTAGATCTGAGTCTGTGACTCCTGCTACTTCTGTGAGGCGGATGAGTAGAGTATTGTGGTCCACAGTTTTAAACGCTGCACTGAGGTCCAACAGTACCAGGAGACATGATTCTCCGTCATCTGCTGCTTCGAGGGCGTCGTCCCATATCTTCAGGAGTGCTGTTTCTGTACCATGGCCTGGGCGGGCTGGTTGTACAGAAGTTAGTCTACTGTAAAACTGCCCTATTGGAAAATTTCCACTCAATCAGTGCTGCCGGCTATAGCCAGCAGCACTGATCAGTGTATTCTGATGGCAGGGAATTGACCCCTCAAGGCTCAGCAAGGAGGATTCCTGCATCCACATTGAATGTGTAAATGGGGGTATCAAATAATCCTGCATCCGCATTAAATGTGTGAATGGGGGTATCAAATAATTTTTTTTTTATCAACCAACAGGTTGAACAAAACAAAACAAAAAAGAATCATCTATGGGCTGCCTTAGGAGGGACCTGCTTCTGTGAGCTTACAATCTAATAGGGAGTGGAAAGTGGTACAAAAGGGAATAACTGTGAGGAAGGAGCTGATAGGAGGATGAAGGCTAGGTTCACGCCATCACCGCACGTGGCTCCCAGCAAGGGTCTGGTGCGTCCTGGTTCATCGTTTCAGGTCCGATTTCAGCACAAATTTTTGGCTGAATTTGGACCTGAAATGGACCAAAAGATGCACAGGGCTTCTGTGCAAATTCGCACTGGTGGCTCAGTGGGGATATGTGAATGGCTCCATAGAGAGCCGTTCAAAATATTCTGCTATTGTGAATTGGATGCGGGTAATTCGCCTTAAAGTTAATTTGTTAGATGAAGGTGGGAATAGGCTTCCCTGAAGAGATGAGTTTTCAGGACAGTGTAGGACATAGCTGGACAGATTGAGGTAGGGAGTTCCAGAGGATGGGACTCTATAGAACTGTGTAGAAGACTATAGAAGATGCTATAGAAGTCTTGAAGGCAAAATAACAAAGAAGCTAGAGAGCAGGCGGACTTGGGAGGAGCAGAGAAGACAGATTGGGTGATATATTGAGACAAGGTTGGCGATGAAGCTTAAAGCAGTGTTGTAAATGGCTTTGTATGCTATTTTATGTTTGGTATTTTGAATTTTATTCATTGGGCAACTGGAAGCCAGAGGAGGGATTGGCAGAAAGGGATAGTTGACACTGACTGATAGTGTGTATCTGGACAGTACTTGCAACCTTTTTTTACATTATTGTGTCTTGTACAACTACAGCCCCTGAATGCTATGTCTGCACAGGCAGACTGGGTTCCCTTTATGCATTTCAAGGACTATCTATCAACTTTGACTGGAGGGCCCTTTTCACAAACCTGTGCTGTTAAGACCTTCCTGCTTTGTTTGACATGTCTTATTTAATTAAAACATGCATTGATCATTTTTTTTGCTCCATGTGAACATCCTATGACTTACAATAATAGTTTACCCGAAGGTTTCTTACATCATCTGCATTATGAATTAAAGCTGCCTTTTGCACCAAATTAGCAGAGTTCAGATGGATAATTCAAAAAAGTCATTACGTTATCTGAGTGACTGTATTAGCTGCTATCTTCCGTTCCACTTAGAAGATTTGATGGTAGAAAGGTGAAATAATTATATTAATATCTATATATCTTCTGTTTCCGCACAGACCTGAAAAGTGGTAAAGGGTGAATAAGAGAATGTAATGGACTGTCTGACTCTGTGTCTGTTTTTGGATAAACATCGTCTACAGAAGAAGCCAAAATAGCTGTTCTGTAATGATCTGGCACGGGATTTTTATTAAGATATGAACATTCCTCTTTTTGTCTTTAGCCAGGCAATAATGTTCTCTGTCTGACCCTGCATCTGCTATTTACTGCAGCGCTGGCTTTGAATTCCACCCAACTCATGGATTGAAGTAAAAGTTTTTACATTTTAAAGCTGAACTCTAGTTAGGCAGGGAAAAATCAAATCATGTATTTATTACAAATTCATCAAATAATTTGTTAAAGCGGACCTCTGGGATTTAGCCAAAATGTACCCTTGTAGTAACCACTCTCCTTCCACTGTAAAGGTTAAATTGTTTATAAGTCTAGGGGGGAGCTCATACACTAGTAATAAATCAACCCAAATTCCATATAATATAATTTACAAATCTTCAAGCAATACGTATCACAGCAAAACAATAAGTGCCCTATAATCAATATAATCAACACATGTACACCACCAGCAAACACTGAGGTTTACCAAATGCAGTGTGATATGAGGAGTCAGAATGCGCTCATGGAAGGATAAATGGGCCGCTATCATGGGCGTCCGCAGGTAGGGGCAAGGGGGGTCCAGTGCCCCCCCCAGCAGGGCTGGTGCTACCTATAGGCAAGTGTGCACAATCAGTTGGGGGCGCTACGCTGCTTGTCCCAGGGGCAGGAGTCACATACACAACATGGAGTGTCAGGGAGTGATGGTGTTTGCAGCCCCTGAGGCAGCGCGGCCATAGGCAGGGAATACAAAGCTCTCCCGCAGCTTGTATGTTACCTTTCACCTGCTGCCTGGACAGCGTCTGCTAATGCTCAGCCCGACCAGATCACTAATGATTTATCTCCTCTCCTCTTCCTTGGCTCGGACTGACGGCTGTGTGTGCTCTGCCTGGACATGTGTGAGAGGTCCAGCGTTCCCTTCTAGATAGGGGCCCCAAGAACACCCACTGCATGGGGCCCCAACCTCATCTGATCTTCTTGGCATCTTCAGCTGTTGTTGGAGCCTTCCATCTGCCTTTTCTGGGGTTAGTAATCCATTTAATTCTCTCTGTCATCTGAAGCTTGCAATATAGAAATTGATTGGAGGGGAGTTCTCCATACTAATGATTGTGTGTGTAATGTATGGGTGTGTAATGTATTGGTGTGTATGGGGTTGTAATGTATCTGTGTGTATTGAGGTGTAATGTATCTGGGTGTATGGGGTTGTAATGTATTGGGGTGTAATGTATCTGTGTATTGGGGTGTAATGTATCTGTGTATCGGGTGTAATGTATCTGTGGGTATGGGAGTGTATTGTATCTGGTTGTATGGGAGTGTATTGTATCTGGGTGTAATCTGTGTGTACAGGAGGTGTAATGTATCTGGGTGTATCTGTACTATGTCTGCAGTCTCTGACCTTGATAATGACAGTCAAAAAGGGGCAGAGCATGGGTGACCTTAAAATGATGCCCCCCCCCCTGAAAAAAGTTCTGCGGACGCCCATGGCCGCTATCCACACCTTACAGGTGGCACCAACATCAGCTCTCCATCCTCACAGTAGTCATAGTAAGATGCACGTAAATATAAAAGAACTCCAAAAAGTGAATTCCAATAAATATATTTTATTAAAAACAGTCACATAAAGGTAACTTGTAAACTGCCATTCAAAACTACAATACCCAGAATTCTCAGCATAACGCGCATGAGCAGTGACATGACGCCTTCAGTCTCCGCCTAACGCGCTTTCCCAGGGATTTGATGCCATCAGGATGCACCAGTAGCCAGTTTTTAATAAAACACTGGGTACAATTTGCAACACGGGCCATCCTATGAAAGTCACAGAAGATGGCACGGGGCTTCAGGAGAAGAATAAGCATAGGTTATGTACAAGAATCAAGCTTCGTATTATGCAAGTGTAAAATAGGAATCAATGTCACTGGGAGTGAGGTGAGAGGTAACTGGGCTGGTGGAGTCCGGTACAGCCTCTGCAGTATCAGCTCAGAAATGCTGCACAACCAAAGAGAAGGAATAGTGATGAAGTATAATGAGAAACTGTTGTCCGTAGTGTACAGCCGTGGCCAAAAGTTTTGAGAATGACATAAATAGTAATTTTCACAAAATCAGTGTTATTAGATCTTTTTGTCAGATGTCACTATGGTATACTGAAGTATAATTACAAACATTCCATTAGTGTCACAAGCTTTTATTGACAATTACATTAAGTTTATGCAAAAAGTCAATAATTGCAGTGTTGACCCTTCTTTTTCAAGACCTCTGAAATGCGCCCTGGCATGCTGTCAGTCAACTTCTGGGCCACATCATGACTGATGGCAGCCCATTCTTGAATAATCAATGCTTGGAGTTTGTCAGAATTTGTGTGTTTTTTTTTTTTTTGTGCACCCACCTCTTGAGGATTAACCACAAGTTCTCAATAAGATTAAGGTTTAACCACTTCCCGACCGGTGCACGACGATGTACGTCGACAGAATGGCACGGACAGGCATAAGGGCGTAGAGGTGCGTCCCCTTTAAGATGCCGCCGTGCCATCGAGCGCGCGCCCCCGTGAGGAGCACAATACGATGATACTTGAACAAAAAAGAGCTGCATGGTCAAGTGGCCAGAAAGAAGCCTTTATTGCACAAGTTCCACAAGAAAGCCTGGTTACAATATGCCCAACAACACCTTGATCTACCTCATTGGGGTTTTTTGTGGCATTGGCACAGTAAAGGCTTCCTTCTGGCAGCTCAACCATGCAGCTCTTTTTTGTTCAAGTATCGTTGAATTATGCTCCTTAAAAACAACCACACCATCTTTTTGGAGAGCAGCCTGTATTTCTGCAGTTACCTGTGGGTTTTGATTTGTATCCTGGGCAATTCTTCTGCCAGTTGTGGCTGCAATCTTTCTTGATCTACCAGACCATGGCTTGGTATCAAAAGAGCCCTGAATTTTCCACTTCTTAATAAGGGATTAAACAGTACTGACTGGCATATTCAAGGCTTTGGGTATCTTTTTATATCCTTTTCCATCTTTATAAAGTTCCATTACTTTGTTATGCAGGTCTTTTGATTGTTCTTTTCTACCTCCTTGTGGCTCAATGTCTAGCTTGCTTAGGGCATCCAAGTGAGAGCTAACAATCTCATTGACTATTTATACACAAACACTAAAATTGTGATTTTAAGAGCCACAAATGTGAGAACCTAACCTTTAATTGCCATTTTAACCTGTGTGTGACACCTTCTGTGTCTGTACCAAGGCCAAATATTCCAGGGTATGTAAACTATTGATCAGGGCCACTTGTGTGATTTCTGTTATCATTATGATTTAAAAAAAAAACTATGTTATAATAAATGGCTTCATGTGATTAATATCCTTTAAAAAAAAAGTCAGATTTGTGGCATGATTAGTCATATTTTCAATATTATTGCCAACATTTCAAGATTTCTGCCAGGGCATGCAAACTTTTGAGCACAACTGTACTAAGCTGGACTTGGGCTATGCCATAGTGTTCATACCAGTAACTCATAGTAATTTTCAACCATTTTCAGATGGGTAGACTATTTAGTCCCTCTTCAGGGTCCCGCCAAGGGGTAACCTCACTTAGGTAAAACATTACATCTTTTTGTGTATAATCCTTCCAAATTCCATGACCAGCAGCCAGCCAACTAACTCCCCCTCTTGGCCCAGCCCCTTTCTGTTTACATATCCTCTACTATGGGAAGCTCCTCAGGCCAAAGGGCCGATACACCATAGCTTGTTAACCTTATAGTCATTACCCCATGAATAACAATCCTAAATACCATTTTAAACACCTGCCTACACTTCTACTAACTAGTCTTTTGTAGGAGAGTCTGGAGTCATATAGCTTTTATTGCCAATGTTTTCAGTGAGATACAGCTCCCCTTTCTCAAGTCTTAACTGATACATCAGTAATATTAGCTATATGGTTGGGAGGTCTGACCATAAATATACACTGATTTCCAACGAGAATAAATGTAATTTATAATTGTCGTGCAACAGCAGATTTGATCAGTGGGTTAAATATTGAAATTATCACTGCAACTTTTGTGAAGGGTCCCGTTAATGGTAGTGCATGAAGGATGCCCCATACAAATGGGATTTCTAATTGTTCTGCAGGTAATTTGTTAATGCCAGTAACTCAGAGGGCAGCAGGTGTTTGTACCTGCTGCAGTCATAGAACTTCCAGAACTGACTAATACTTTTACCAGATCACACTTGCCATTATTAAAAATTCTTTCAGTGAACACACTCTTAACTAATTTTTGAATGTATAGTCTATCATAGATTAGTGCCAATAGTGTCTTGTGCTGGTACTATAGTCATTTCCTAAGTTCCAAGTTTACTTGCGGTGCTGAGATGTCACAAAGCTGAAACAAAATAATTTATGTATTGTGAAGCATACAATATACTGTATATAGCGCAGTGGGGAAGAGTATATAAGGTACACAGCTTTGCATTAAGTGGAACAGTGTGGAGCATGTAATGTACAACACAATGTTAATATTGCTGCAGGAAGGATGATGTATCTGCAGTGGTATGAAGGCCCATGTTGAACTTTGGCAGTTAGGATAGGTACACACCGACTGGAGCTAAAATGTTATGGGAAGAGACTGAGGAGAGAGGCCTGAGAGATGTACCACTGGGGGGGGGGGGGGGGGGGGGGGGGGGGGATTAACAGAGAGAGAAAAAGGGCCAAGCTTTTATGCTGCACAACTGGCATTCACCCCAAAAGGTGTTAATATAGTGTTGCTTTTAAACCCTAACCAGTTCACTACAGTTCTGTAGGAGTGAAAGGAGGTCATAAATGCAGGCCTGTTTAATACATAACCATTAAAAAAATATTTTGCAATGAAAAATTGCCATATCAGGTGAAATGCATTATAGAGCAAATTAACCAAATATTTCCTATTTGTTAGTTGATGACATTGAATTAGAAAGCTATGCAGTGTTGCCCCACAATATTGCAAACTTCAATTAAAAGTGACTGTCTGTAAGGGAACCCTATTTTATCCTGCCAACAATTTTAACACTGGCAGCTGGAACAGACTTTGTGGGAAGGAAACAAAATAGGAAACGAGACCAGATGATGGAGAATTTGATGTTGTCTACAGGAAAAGAGCAGCATGTGAAATAGGACATGAGCAGAGGCACCAGGTTTAAAGGGAGGTTTAAAGGGAGGAGCAAATAAAAATGGATAGTGGCAGTTGATACCAGGGTCCAAGTGAGAAATTCCAATAAGGAACTTGAGACAGGTGACAGGTGACAGAAGTGTAAATTCAAGGCGAGGTAGAAGGATTCTCAGCAGCAGCATATGGAGGCATAAGAGGCAGAGAAGTTTAACCACTTTCAGACTGGACCATTTTGCTGGCCACTTTTTGCGATTCAGCACTGCGTCGCTTTAACTGACAATTGCGCAGTCGTGCGATGTGGCTTCCAAACAAAATTTATGCCTTTTTTTTCCCACAAATAGAGCTTTCTTTTGGTGATATTTGATCGCCCCTACGGTTTTTATTTTTTGCGCTATAAACAAAAAAAGAGCGACAATTTTGAAAAAAACACATTATTTTTTACTTTTGCTATAATAAATATCCCCAAAAACATCTAAAAAAACATTTTTTTTCCTCAGTTTAGGCCGATACGTATTCTTCTACACATTTTTGGTAAAAAAATCGCAATAAGCGATTATTGATTGGTTTGCGCAAAAGTTACAGCATTTACAAAATAGGGGATAGTTTTATAGCATTTTTATTAATAATTTTTTTTTTACTAGTAATGGCGGCGATCAGCAATTTTTATTGTGACTGCAACATTATGGCGGACACATCGGACATTTTTGACACTTTTTGGGGACCATTGTCATTTATACAGCAATCAGTGCTATTTAAATGCACTGATTCCTGTGTAAATGACACTGGCAGTGAAGGGGTTAACCAGGGGGTTGCAGTGTAGGGGTTAAGTGTTCCTAGGGGCATGTTACTAACTGTGAGGGGCGTGGCTGTCTTTTAGTGAACACTGATCTCTGCTCCAATCTCAGTAAACAGTGCTGTTTACTTCTGCATCTCTCCGTTTAGCCTTCCCATGAGACGATCGCGGGTATCCCCGCGGCGATCGAGTCCACGGGACCCGCGACCGGACTCACGGGGGTCCTGACCGGCGCGCACGCGATGGCACGACGGCAATCTTAAAGGGACATACCTGTATGCCCTTTTGCCTGTCCGTGCCATTCTGCCGACGTACATCGTCGTGCGCCGGTCGGGAAGTGGTTAAAGACTTTCAAGTGTACAGAGATATGGCTCAATTTAACAGGATTGAGTAATAATGTTTGGACTACAGATATAAAGACCCATAGGGGTTGATTTAGTAAAACATAGAGTGCAAAATCTGGTATAGCTGTGTATAGTAGCCAATCAGCTTCTAAATTCAGCTTGTTCAATAAACTTTGGCAAAAAACTGGAAGCTGATTGTTTTCTATGCAGAGCTGCACCAGATTTTGCACTTTCCAGCTTTAGTAACAAACCCCCAAAATCTATCTTGTATGGTAGGTGTCTGGGTAAATGTGTCCCAAGAAGAACATGGTCACATTGCTTGGACTAATAGTAAAGTGTGGCTAGGATTGAGTTCCTGGATAACCAGTACACACTCAAGACCCCTTTAGATGGAACCTACAGCTACAGTAGGTGCAGGTGAAAAGTGCACCTGTCTTGTTTCAACGATATGAAGGATTCTAGTGAAGACTGTTTTCTACATACAGTGTGATTATTTATTCTGAAGAAACTGAGTTCTGGCTGTGGCCCAGAAATTTTTTTTTTTTTATTTCAAGTTTGGATGAAAGGATTTTGCCTTCAGTCTGTGTCCATTTATTTGTCATTGCACCACCTCCCTTCCTCTTCTTGTGTTAGTATTAGGCTGAATATACACATGTGATAATCCTCATATACTATTCTGTATGAGAACCTCTGTAGCAGAGTGCCTATTTACTCACCATACTCAGATGCAATCCCAGGCCTCTTTCATTTTATTTTACACAACTCCTTGCGTTCCTTGACATACCCAGGGAACATACCTTCCTCATCTTCCCTCCCTCATCAGCTCAGAAAGCTTGCACCTGATGAGGCAGAGGTAGCTGGGCAAAGGATCTTCAGCCAAGTGAGAGATCCTCCACTGTCAGAACTGGTGTGAGGGCAGCTAGGCAGGAGCGTAATAGCATGCAGCTCCTCCAGAAGACTCAGCTACTGTGGGGAGCCCCTTCCCAATTACAGGCAGTCCCCGAGTTACAAATATCCGACTTACAAACAACTCCTATTTACAAACGGAGGGAGACAACAGGATGTGAGAGGAAATCTATCCCTAGGAAGGGAAATTCACTCCTGTAAGAGATATCATGGGAAAAAAAGTGTCTCCGCTGAAGATTTATTATCAATCCTTGTATCCACAACAACCCAACAGTTTTAAAATCCAATTTTCACAGGGTCAGAAAGTGAAGTGAAATCTTCTGATCAAGGGGACAGACAACAAAACAAACCTCACAGGGGTGTTAACCCTTCCCTATGCTATTCAAAAAACGTAAAACATTTTTTTTTTGGTTGGAGTTACACTTAAAAAAAAAAGTACCCATTCCAACTTACATACAAATTCAAATTAAGAACAAACCTACAGGGAAGCAGAGAAAAAGGGCGATTCCAGAAATAAATCACTGCATGGGAATGCTGGGAAAAATTTAAGACATCTGATAAATACCTAGAAAAAATGATGGAAATAAGAGGCCCCTAAATAAACAGAGAAATAGAAACTTACTAACAACTAACAAACCGACAATAAAATAGGTGGGAAAAGAGGAAAGGGGGGGGGGGGGTGGCTAGGAAAAGGGAATAATAACGATATAACTGAGACTTATAATCAATGAGTATTCTGTATAATTACCATGGTATTAGTGTTTTTATATTTTGGAGAGCTGAAGGAACAAAATAAAAATTTAATTGAGAATAAAATGGTAGAAAAAAGAAAAAAAAAAAAAAGGGAAAAGAAAAGAAAGAAAAAACTCCACAATGATGTGAAAACGAGAGGGGACCTTGTTGGGCTGTAGAGTTTGAAAAAAGTCTCTCGATGATGTGTTCACTGACGTGGAAAAAAAAAAAGAACAAACCCACAGAACCTCCGAAACATTTTGTTTGTAACCTAAGGGGCTGCCTGTACTACCAGGGCTTCATAGGGGTGGCCATTGAGCCCTGGACCCCTCTAGCTGTTTGCTTTTGTTACTAGAGCTACCCTGAACTTTACTGAAAGGGATGCTGTTTATGAGGATCCCCCTAGAACAGTGATGGCGAACCTTGGCACCCCAGATGTTTTGGAACTACATTTCCCATGATGCTCAACTACACTGCAGTGTAGTTGAGCATCATGGGAAATGTAGTTCCAAAACATCTGGGGTGCCAAGGTTCGCCATCACTGCCCTAGATGGAACGCTAATCACACTTGATGTAGTCCATATCAAAAGTACAGTATGTTCATTTCAGACATTTACAATGGAGAAGATAATTGGATGATAGATTTCAGGTCAGCAGAAAAACAACACAGATGATGCTATCCTATCCCAGCCAGGTAGCTGCTTTCAGAATTGACATCAGTTCAGATTTGTGAATAGTAAATGTGCTGCCAAGGGTTACTTTTTGACCAAGGGGACATAGGGAGCGCCCTGTTTAATGCAACTAAACATAAAAGCATGTCGATAGATTTTAGCAGATACAACTGCTTTGACTCTTTTTTTTGCATCCAGTAATGCTTTAACTATCCAAAGATGCTTTAGAAATCCTATCGTAATGCATTTTGCATAACGTTAAGTGATCATATGCTTTTGAGAAGTTTTTATGGCTGATTATTTAGCTTATGCCAAAGATAACAGAAAACTAAATCTTATTGAAGAAAATATTACTATAATTTTTTTCATTTTACTGGGTTAGAAAAGAAAAAAAAACGATTCCAGCAATATATTTCATTTGTGAATTATTTAATGCAGCCGCTGGACCAATTATGTTCTGTCAGATGTGAATCTTAGTGGTACTGATGCCAATTTACTCCCATGCCAAAATTTGATTGTGCTTTGCAATTTGTTTCAAATAAGGAAACCATTTTCAAAAGAAAATTACATTTCCTTCTAAAGAGCATTTTAGTAAGAATATACTTGGTGCTGGAATGCTTTCAGTTAAGAACCATGATTATGTTGAAACTTATAAGACCTTCAGGAGCTTTTAAAATATTTGACTGCTACTAGCATTTTTTCATATCTGTACTACAAGCTCTTGTGTTGTTTAATGTGGAACGTCCTAGGTGTTTTTGTAAATTGTACTGCTTTGCATTTCTGGTACAGCTCATTGTCTTAATTGATTAGCAACCTTAAGATGCCCTTTGCACCCACTTCCAAGTTCTATACTCATGCATTGCTGAACTTTGCTAGCCATTAGCAGTTTTGTGTGGACCTCTGTTTATCTCTATGCAGGGCACATCGCTTCAGACCAAAGATCAGAAAAAGCAGACCAATCTGGTGTATTTTGGTCTATTGCCCTATCAACCTTTGCAGACGTAACCAGAAGTAACCTTCCTTTATCATAGAAATCACATTTGGCCTTTAAGCAATATAAACAATGGTCTGTACCACTGAGGATAACTATGTAGTCTAAATGAAGGTTTACAAAAATAAAGCAATAAGAGAACAAAATAGACATTATTTATGAGAAAAAAAACAACATTCTGTCCAATAATAACCCCTCCAGCAACTGATATTATATTGTGTCATAAAGTTTATTTACAACTGACAATCATAACAGGATACCCATCCTCACATACCACAATAAAACAGCTACAATCAAAATTCACCCCTCGATGATCATATACCATTACATGTAGTATAAAGATAATGTAGCGTGACCCCTGAAGGAGGCTCTGGATAAGGTGGGACCTCTGTTTTTGTCTCATGTCTCAATGTTCACAAAAACCTCAGCCACACCAGGTTGAGTGTACTAACATACAATATCCCACAAATTCACTGAAAGTAATACTTAGAACCAGTGGCGGACTGACCGATCGGTGATTCGGTCACCGCCCGAGGGCCATTAGGGGCCCGTGCCCGGGTCAACGAGAGGCCCCTTGAAGCGTCCATGATGGACGAGAAGAGAGGAGGGGCCGGCGGAAAGCAGTGCGCCATTAGCGGTACTATTGCAATGCAGGCATGGGGTGAGTGAAATTTTTTTTTACTGGAGGGCCGGAGGGAGGGGGCAGTACAGGGACCCGGGGAACACTTCAGTATGCTCTCCCCCCACACTGTCCCCCTGTATGCTCTCCCCCCACACTGTCCCCCTGTGTGCTCTCCCCCCACACTGTCCCCCCTGTGTGCTCTCCCCCCACACTGTCCCCCCTGTGTGCTCCCCCCACACTGTCCCCCTGTATGCTCTCCCCCCACACTGTCCCCCCTGTGTGCTCTCCCCCCACACTGTCCCCCCTGTATGCTCTCCCCCACACTGCCCCCCCTGTGTGCTCTCCCCCTACACTGTACTCCCTGTGTGCTCTCCCCCCACACTGTCCCCCCTGTGTGCTCCCCCCCCCAGTGTTCACCTGTGTGCCCCCCCCAGTGCTCCCCTGTGTGTTTCCCCCCCAGTGTTCCCCTGTGTGCTCCCCCCCCAGTGTTCCCTTGTGTGCTCCCCCCAGTGTCCCCCTGTGTGCGCCCCTCCAGTGACCCCCTGTGTGCTCCCCCCACAGTGTCCCCCTGTGTGCTCTCCCCCCACAGTGTCCCCCTGTGTGCTCTCCCCCCACAGTGTCCCCCTGTGTGCTCCCCCCCACAGTGTCCCCCTGTGTGCTCCCCCCCACAGTGTCCCCCTGTGTGCTCCCCCCCACAGTGTCTCCGTGTGCTCCCCCCCAGTGTCCCCCTGTATGCCCCCCCCACAGTGTCCCCCTGTGTGCTCTCTCCCCACAGTGTCCCCCTGTGTGCTCTCTCCCCACAGTGTCCCCCTGTGTGCTCCCCCCCAGTGTCCCCCTGTGTGCCCCCCCACAGTGTCCCCCTGTGTGCTCCCCCCACAGTGTCCCCCTGTATGCTCCCCCCACAGTGTCCCCCTGTATGCTCCCCCCCCACAGTGTCCCCCTGTATGTTCCCCCCCACAGTGTCCCCCTGTGTGCCCACCCACAGTGTCCCCCTATGTTCTCTTCACCCCCACAGTGTCCCCCTGTGTGCTTCCCCCCTCCCCAGTGTCCCCCTGTGCCCTCTCCTTCCCCCAGTGTCCCCCTGTGCCCTCTCCCCCCACCCAGGGTCTCCCTGTGTGCTCCCCCCCAGTGTCCCCATGTGTGCCCTCTCTCTCCCATAGTGTCCCCCTGTGTGCCCTCTCCCCCCTCCACAGTGTCTCCATGTGTGCTCCCCCCCAATGTCCCCCTGTGCAGGTGTGGCTTGGGACGCAGGGGGCCCCATGATCTTCTATTGCCCGGATGCGCCATCAGTTGTCAGTCCGCCCCTGCTTAGTACCCATTAGTAGTGCTTTATCAAATTAAACAGGCACCAAACCAGGTAGTAAAGGCAACATTAATATATTGTCACCCAATAGGGTTGTTAACTAGGCAAGCATAAAATGGATTAACAGTGGTAATAAAACAATTTAGCATACAAAGTTATTAACAGTAAGGACTCGGCATAAGATGACATTTGGCATCCAGATCAGCATAAGCAATAGCAAGACCACCTCAAGTGCAGCAGTGAGCAGTGGTATAATAAGTACTGGAACTATACTGGAACTATACTGCCAGAGCACATTTATGACAGCAATGCTAGTCCTTGACTGACTGGGTATGTACTGTCCAAAAGAAAAGGAGGATGATAGATGAAGAATGATTACAGTCCTTTGAGATGGAAATAGGAGAATTCCCCAAGGGATAGTGCGGGCAAGAGACCATGAACAGGATAGTCAGAAAAATACAAAAAGTATAAAAATATATAAATTTATTTAGTATATAACAATATGGACATCTAAAAGCATAAAGTGGAACTGAGATATCAATATAGAAATACAGTTTGCTCAATACTGCAGTGTACAATGCATAAATGGACTTTAAATCAAAAGAATTATTACACTGTAAATAATGCAGTTTACAGTGTAATAATTCTTTTGATTTAAAGTCCATTTATGCAATGTACACTGCAGTATTGAGCAAACTAAATTTCTATATTGATTTCTCAGTTCCACTTTATGCTTTTAGATGTCCATATTGTTATATACTCAATAAATTTATATATTTTTATACTTTTTGTATTTTTCTGACTATCCTGTTTATGGTCTCTTGCCCATACTATCCCTTGGGGCATTCTGTTATTTCCAAATATCTTTCTGGGATGTGGCGAGGTCCTTCAGGAGCAATCTCTAGATAGTTTCTTTACTATTATTGTACAGTCCTTTGAGATGTTCTTCTGCTGGATATTGTTGGGGCCCACCAGGAGCATCTTTGCACTTAATGACAGTCCCAGTAAACCTGCATGCAGTATAGATACAGTGTAGGTACGGTATAGTCTCGGCACAGGTGCAAGGTAGATGTGGTTAAGTATGCGGTAAAGGTTTGGTATAATGCGGTATAGGGTTAGTATATGTGAAGACTAGGTTTGGAATACGTGAGGTTTAGAGTGCAGTATGGGTGCATTATGGATTGAGTACACTAGGTGTCCAGCTCTCAGCCCCTGCTTACATTATTAGCAATGGGAGAATAGCCCTCTCCCCTGTCCCCAATTCCCTGAGGTGCTGCAGTGACCTCTCAGTGTACAAGAGGGGAGCCCCCTCAGTCTCCCCCCGAAAGTCTCCAGTGATCATCAGTGGAAAGCAGAGGGTGAGTGGACACTTCAGTTTCCCTGCTGCAGCAGTGTAGGTGCTGTGATATGGGCAGTGCTGCGCTGCCCCTATGGTGTCCTCACTTCCAGTCTCAGGCTCAGATCTCCACTGGTATGGTCTCCAGCTAACAGGCACATATCCAGACAGCAGTGCTCCCCCCTAACTCCCTCAGTAGAGGAAGAACTTTTCCTACTGCACAGTGCTTATTGGAATTCGTCTATTTGTCACATTATATGGCTGCCGTCTCAAACTTTGCTGGCTGGAAGAGAATGGTGCAGCATAACAATAGTATCTCAGCAGAGGGAGGGAAGAATAAAAAGCAATGTCTCCTCCGCCATATTGCTTTAGCCCAGCACCTGGCTACAGTAAATAAATACAGACACTCTTGTCAGTGCAGTACAATTCCAATGTTAAAACCCATTTTATATATGTTCATAAATGTTTTTAAACCTAGATGGTTTTTAACAATATATTTAGCTGTTTTCTATTTTGTATCAATAAAGTTAGTATCTTATTTTACCTGTGGTAGTTGTGCCCATAAAATCAATGAACTGTGGTTTAGAAATATATATTTTTGTGTCTACATAAATAGATGCTATAGGTGTGGTTATGAATTTACTACACAGTGTAATACTGGGCTGTGATTTTCCTTTGTTTGGGAACTGTGGGGGAAAAAACTGTTAAACTGTTCTGAAGGTGTCTGAAATGAATGTTGGCACTATTTTACCTGAACTTCAGGGGGGAAGTTAACAACCCTATTTCAGAGGTATCAAAGAACTTCCCATAATCAGTCATGATTGAGGAATCAGAGGGAATCGCCCCAATGCTAGAAATAGCAGATTTGCCTGTGGTCAGGAAAGATTTTGGGACTGCACAGTAGAGGCATCTCAATTTGGCAAATGCATAGAAAAATACAAAGTTGACAAACAGGGTACCTAAGAAACCAGAAGTTAGCTTGGTATAGACCCATTTTGCAGTATACCACCCATTTTGCAGTATACCACTACTTACTGCATCATGTAAAAAATGCACAGGAGCAAGCTGTAGAGCAGCTAGTGGTTTCCCAGTCTCACACAAAGGATGGTATTGATCAGGCCATTCTCATGTATTAGGTGGTCAGTTAGGGGTAGAAAAAAACAAACAAACAATGATTAAGCACTGCTTTTTCTGGCCCGATATTTACAAAGCAGTTAAGGAGTATTGAATATCTTGCCGTGAGTGTCAAATAATTGCACTGCAACCACATTTTCTAAGTCTGCTAGTACCCTTGCCTATGACTGAGGTTCCTTTTGGGAGGGTTGCTATGGATCTGTTTGAGTCACTGTCAAAGTCATCCAGCACATATCTGTAGTCCTTGACTCTGCCGTCTGGCATCCAGAAGCAATCCCTCTCAAATACATCTTCTAAGGGTATAGCAAAAGAGCTGTTCAATTTGTTTTCCCATACTGGTAAGGAAATTTCATATCAAAGGTAACTAAAGAGCTGTGTCAATTGTTTAAAATTACTCATCAACTCACCACCATGTACCATCCCCAAACTGATGGCTGATAGGATGGTTCAACAGAATCCTGAAAAATATGGTAAACAAATGGTTGATATGGATGAAAAAGACTGGGACTTCTCTTTACCATACTAAATATTTTCAACAAGGCAGGTGCCACAGTTCTTTACAATGTTTACCATTTGAACTTTTAAATGGTTGACATCCCTGGGGGCTCCTGTACATAGCCCAGAAAACAATCCACTTCCTGGCACAGCTTGGCCAGCAATTGAACTATATGAGATGTCTGTGTGACATCTCAATAAAGCTTGTTAAAAAAAAATAGAGAACAATGCCATGCACCAAGATTGTTGCATCATCATTGCATTGATCTCAGCCAGACTGCATTGCACGCCCCCTTCTGCATTGTAACACAGCAGCGGATGTGAAATACCCTGCCTCTGGTAGATTTGTTTCCTGGATTCAGTAGTTAAACGAGTTCTTGCAAAAAAGAGCTGGTTTTTAGAATTACCTGGCCAAATAAAATGAATCTACCATGACATTGTAATTGTGCTTCATGTTACAGTAAATTTGAAACCTTATTGGGTACCTGAGGCCTCAGAAAAAAGCCATTTCAAAAGAGGTACAGAAAATGTTAGCCCTTGTTTTTATAGTGGCCTCTAATTGTGAGTGGCCAAATCCTTGAAGTTGATTTCCACCACATACATTACTACCCTGGATCTTACTAAAGGGCATTGGCAGGTTCTCTTAACAGCCAGAGCAAAAGTAAAAGACCGTTTTTGAAACACCAAAATGTGGTTCTCTTTTTTGGCTTACATGGGACCCTGACCCAATTCCAAATAATGATGGATTTCATTCTTAAGCACCACTAAGCAAATGCTTCAGCATATCTGCACGATGTTTCCATTTTAGTCTTGACTGGGATTCCCATCTACGGAAGGTCCAGGCTGTGCTAGATGCCATTCATAATCCAGAAAATATGCAATAAGCATAAAAAGGAAAAAGGTGCATACCGCGCTAACCTAAAAAATTATAAAATAAACGAAATAAACAGGCGGCAGCCTATAATTGCAAGATATACACAATCACTAACAGAAAATATGGAAAAAAGCAGCCGACAAAATAAAATAGAAGATAAATTATATGGTGACAATATAAATTAATTATGTATAGTGACAATATAATTAAATCACCCAAATAAACATGAATACACAGTGATGATTGATAGTGCAAATATGGAATAATGAATAAAATTATTAAACAATAAAGTCCAGTGATTGAAGTGAAATGAATCTCCTCAATATTTCTTCTGTGCAGAAAGACAAAACACCACCAATATTAGTGAGCCGCCACCACACAACCTATGCGCTTACCAGAAGGCAAGCGGTGTAAAGCCTGTAGTATCAAACAGCATCCAGACATCAGATCACAAATGGTAGGAATTCACTGCGAGTATAATGAGAGCAAACCAGGGGATCCAACTCAATAGGCAGTCCAGCAGGCAGCAATCATGGTCTCAGTGAGAAAAGGAAGCTCACCATAGTGTGAATCAATTTAAAAACAATTTATTTAGATCAAATAGTATTGCACTTACATTTAAAAAACGCCTCCCTCCCAACGTCATCGCTGACATCATAGCTGTCTAGGACGGGTGTTTGCAAGCTGGCCGGCATATCTATTTTCCTATGAGCTTTTACAAAGTTTCATTTCAATGAGATTCATTTCACTTCAATCACTGGACTTTATTGTTTAATAATTGTATTCATTATTCCATATTTGCACTATCAATCATCACTGTGTATTCATGTTTATTTGGGTGATTTAATTATATTGTCACTATACATAATTCATTTATATTGTCACCATATCATTTATTTTCTATTTTATTTTGTGCGCGGCTTTTTTCCATATTTTCAATAAGCATAAAAAGCCCAATATTTTGACTACAGCATTGAGTTATAATACAACTCAGTGGCGGCTGGTGCTCAATTTCTGGGGGGGCGCAAACTGAAACAAAAAAAAAAACATCAATTGCAGCCTCACTGTGCCCATCAAATGCAGCTACTGTGCCCATCAATTGCCGCCACTATGCCCATCAGACGCAGCCACTGTGCCATCAAATGCAGCCACTGTGCCCATCAAATGCAGCCACTGTGCCATCAAACGCAGCCACTGTACCCATAAATTGCCACCACTGTGCTATCAAGCGCAGCCACTGTGCCATCAAACGCAGCCACTGTGCCATCAAATGCAGCCACTGTACCCATAAATTGCCACCACTGTGCCCATCAAATGCAGCCACAGTTTCATCAAATGCAGCCACTGTACCCATAAATTGCCACCACTGTGCCCATAAAATGCAGCCACTGTGCCATCAAACGCAGCCACTGTACCCATAAATTGCCACTACTGTGCCATTAAGCACAGCCACTGTAACCATAAATTGCCGCCAGTGTGCCCCATCAATTGCTGCCAGTTTGCCCCATCAATTGCCGCCAGTGTGCCCCATCAATTGCCGCCAGTTTGCCCCATCAATTGCCACCAGTTTACCCCATCAATTGCCGCCAGTGTGCCCCATCAATTGCCACAAGTTTGCCCCATCAATTGCCACCAGTTTGCCCCATCAAATGCTACCAGTGTCCCCCCCCCTGCACGGCACTTACCTGTCTTGGGTCAGCGCATTCCTCCACGCTCCCTCTAAGTCCTCAAGGTCTTCTCCCGTCCTCTTCTGCTATGATTGGACTCCCGATAGGCATCCAATCACAGCGCCTGTCACTTCAGCCAATCAGGTGACAGGTAACCAGACCCGGTGCACCTGATTGGCTGAGAGGCGGGTCAGTGTTAGGGAAGCAATTTATTTGATTCCCTAACACAGCACTACATAAGCAGCGAACTCACAGCAGTGCGCCTGCTGTTTACCAATTTGGAAGCCTATTAGAGCCCACGGCTCTAATCAGGATGCCTATTAGAGCCGACAGCTCTAATCAGGCACTTCCGAAAACACCCCAACAAGGGGCCAGACATCTGAATAGGGGGCGGCAGCAGCTACAATAGATAGATTCATGCAATGCATGAATCTATCTATTGAAGATTGACGGGTGCAGGAGAGAGGGGACGGCGCTCCTGCGCCCTCTATGGACGCACCGCCATTGATACAACTAATAAACAAGTCTGAAGCAGTTAAAAGTTGTCCATATTCCATGTCAAGAAAAAAGGTTAGGGCCAAGATATTACTTTAGGTTTGTGCCTAACCTTGCTACTTAACAAATCAATTTACAATATGTATTTGAAGAGGTTATATAGCTTTTAATTTATAATTTAATGTTTGGTATGAACAAGTTGATAGACAACATTACTCCCAACATAAACATTAATTTTTTAATACATTCGATTCCTCATGTGTTTATAAAGAAAGGCAAAGAGCATGGAACTGTTGGTATTTATAGTATATCAGTGTAAAGAAGGTTATTAGTTCTCATAATATAAAACGTGACAATGTCAAAGAAATACTCCCATTGAAAAACAAGTTGATTCTAGACCACATAGGCTGAGTTATAACTGCAGTGTAAGCCATTTTAAATGATTGAACGAGTGTTTACTCTTTTTGACCCCTTCTCCTTGCTCCACATTGACCATCAATAGTGTTGTTAAGCTGTATTTATCACCTCTTTGAAGTCACTTTATATGGATTTATTGGTATTTTTCCACTGTTGGTTTTTGTGTTCTGTTTTTACTGTCATTGTATTATTGAACTCTTGATACATGGGTTATTGGAGAATCCCAGGGCTGAAAACATTTGTTCTTGCTTCCATACATTCTTAAGGTGATAAACAGAAAAAATCTCCATAGTTGACTTGGTGCGTAAGGAGTTCTATCAGAAATCACAAGACTGTAAGCAAACTTTGCTATAGGTTTTAAAATGTATTAGGTAAAAATTTAATTTATTAACTAGCCATATCAGGATCCTGGCAAACGTCCCTGTGTCAGTGAGAGTAAAAAAGACTCCAAATTTAGTTGGAGTAAAAATATGTTCTGGCTCCAGTGGCCAGTGTCAATATGAGTAATAAAAGTGCCAGTGCCAGTGGGAAAGCTCCCAGCGTTGATATTTAGTGGCACTTACCTTTGTGCAGGTTCCATTATCCAATGCTTCTACTTACAGTGATGTCACTGCTGGAACTATACAAACAGAAGCGGTGCAGAAGATCACTCAATCTGACAGTGCTCAGCATTCACTGCCACTATGCATTCAGTGTCATCCACTGACTTGCAATGAAAACACCCTGCATGCACGGCCTTCTCATTGAAAAGGCCATTTTACAGTAACTAGTGGGCTATCATTTTTTAACTGCCGAGCTATATATTTATTGCCAGCTGTGTTCCTGTTACAGGCAAGAGGAAATGCCTTTTCTAGGTTATAAATGATCAAACTCCCCTATTCATGTACAGAAGCCACAGGAACAGGAATTGAGAAAAAAATCCCTCCAAAGAGGACACAGACGGCACAAAGAAGCTTACAGAAGTATTGACTTCTACTCTCTCCATCACAAAAAAAATGCCTGCAGAGCATTGCCCCCGCGATCAGCAGATCAGAGCAGGAAGAATCAATAGACTACCTATGGACTACTAATGGCGCCCTGGTAGCTTGTTGAAACTACAAGCCATCAGCTGCAATGGTTGATGGAATTTGTAGGCATTCATTCACAGGAAACCATGAATGAATGACATGGCCGTGTGTGTGGAGCGGGATCTTTTCAAATGAAAGGAACATGTAAAATGTTCTGAAAGGGAACTTATCATTTAAACCAGTGGTCTCCAAACTACAGCCCAGGGACCAGATGTGGCTGTTTGCTAGCCTTTATCTGGCCTTTGGGGCACTATTCCTCCCACCGACATTAACAATGTGGCATCATTCTTGCCACTGACATCAATGATGGGACACTGTTGCTCCTACTGACACCAATGATGGGCCACTATTTCTCCCACTGTCCATAGTCCATATTCCCATTTCACACATTCATGGAATAAGCTCTTAGAATACTGGGTGCTGTAACGACTGCCATCTGGGTACTGGACCCTATACGATTTGCAGATATTCGCTAGCACACCAAGTACTATTCCTCCCACTGACACCAATGATGGGACACTATTCCTCCAACTGACTCCAATAATTGGGCACTATTCCTCCTACTGACACCAATGATGGGTCATTATTCCTCTCATGGACACCAACGATGGGGCGCTATTTCTCTCACTGACACCAATGATAGGACACTACTCCTCACACTGACACCAATGATGGGACACTATTCCTCTCAAGGACACCAATGATTGGGTGCTATTCCTCTCACTCTCGCACTGTTACTAGTGTCGGGACATTTGTACTCCTATTGGTCACAGTCTGGCCCCTCTAAAGTCTGAAGGATAATAAACTAGCTCTTTCTTTAGAATATTGGAGACCCCTGATTTAAACTAAGCACTGTTTGTATTTAGCCTGGCCACATTACTTTCTGAGAAAGAAATCTACTTTTTACAGTGTTCCCATGTCTTGCCAGTGCTTGGTGGGCTGTGGAAATTGCTCTAGCAGCATAAGCTGGCTTCCAAAAAGTTTATCTTCATTTATCTCTTTGTTTGCATAGCCACCTTTCCAACAGCAAAGCTACAGAATATAAATAAAACAGGCACATCCATACATGCTACCCAGGGAGCCCCCAATCCCTGCGTGCTCTAGAGCACATACAAACAGGCATTGTTTTCCTGCATTTGGAATATGTTTGAAGGGCACGTCAATTGTAGGTCAAACAATTGTAAGTCCTTGTCAAACACTACATTTGCCATTTGAATGTGTAGCCCTCTTTTCAGGGGGAGTTATGAGAAATGGTCCTCCCCAAACAGGAAATTGTGCTAAATTTTTAGGTAAATAGGAGAACCAGAACCTTCACTAGGTGAAAGAGCGGGGTGTGATAATATGCTGGTAGTGCTTCCATCCAGGGCAGTGCCTCTGTGAATAGAGGGGATTCCTTTCCAGGGAAATGAACCAGTAATCCATTAAGAGTAATTGGGAGCAGAGGAACAATTGCAGCCAGCATATAACTGTAGCACCCCCTGTGTACAGTGTAGAAAAATGTAGTTAGCCTCCTCTGTAGGCAGAGGAGCCAGGGTTAATTTGTTTATAGTTAGATAAAAGGGTTGAGTCTTTATTGCCTCCCCCTGGCTTCTAGAACTGCTGGAGGGTTCTAGAATTTAGAGGGCGGAGATGCAGAGATTAGACCTAAATATTTAAAGAGTTTCCTCCAGTCCCTGGGTGGGGATGGCCCAGAAGGTGCAGAGATAGCCTGGCCATGTGGAAACAGAGTCCAGGGCCTGTTACCTGGAAGGGGACCCCGTGCTGAAGGGCTCTGCTCCTGGGCAAAAGGAAGGAGCCAAAGAGAGAGAATCAGCTGAAGCCTTACACCCTTTCAGTCTCAGCTAGGCTTAGCTGAAACCATCCTGGGAGCCATTGGGACCTGTTCAGCAGGAGGCCTGTACAGCAGTCACATGTGCTTCAAAATCCTCCAAAGGGACTGAGTGAGTATCTTCAACCACTACACCCCAGCCCCTGATAGAGGAGAAGCAGCCAGGGGCAATAACCAGCTTGCTGACATAGTTATATAGCTACATAGTAGGTGAGGTTGAAAAAAGACACAAGTCCATCCAGTTCAATCTGTGTGTGTGTTTTTATTTTAATAGTACATTGTATACCCCTGTATGTTGTGGTTGTTAGGTTACCCATCTAATAGTTTTTGGAAATTATTGATGCTCCTCGCTAATACCACTGATTGTGAAAGAGAATTCTACATCCTTACCGCTCTGACAGTAAAGAACCCACTACGCAGTTTAAGGTTAAACTGCTTCTCTTCTAATTTTAGTCTTTTTAAATTCCCTTTCACTGAAAAGTTTGTTCACTATGCTAGGGTCACCAATATGGTATTTGTACATTGATATCATATCCCCTCTCAAGCGTCTCCTCTCCAGAGAGAATAAGTTCAATGCTTGTAGTTATTCCCCATAGCTGAGATCCTCCAGTCCCTTGATTAGCTTTGTTGCCCTTCTCTAGACTCTCTCTAGTTCCAGCACATCCTTCCTGAGGACTGGTGCCCAGAACTGGACGGCATACTCCAGGTGCAGCCGGAGTCTTGTAAAGGGGGACAATTATCATTTTATCTCTGGAGTGAATCCCCTTTTTAATGCATGCCAATATTCTGTTGGCTTTGCTTACAGCAGCTTGGCATTGCATGCCATCTCTGAGCCTGTCATCTACTAGGACCCCCAGGTCCTTTTCCATCCTAGATTCCCCCTAGATTCTCCATTGATACTAAGGGACAGCTTAGAGCCACCTAAAGACAGTACAGCTACCTTACACCTCTTTCTTTGGGAACCTAAGGAGCAGGCAGGTGCACCTACATTTTTCACAGAAATAAAGCATCTGCATTCAGTTTTTGGAATATTGTTGCTGTCAGTTCAGCTGATCTGCCTATCCCACAGGAGGACAGCATAGGGACTTTTGGCAGCCAGAAAGTTAGCAAGTCCTCAAGTTGCATTCAAGTTATTGTTCTTGGCATCTCATATCTTCCTCTTCCTATCCAAGTTTATCCCCTAGTAAACCTAAAACAAAACCAATTTCCATTTACTGTTTTTTGTCTACTGTGTGGATGCTGAAAAATTCCTGTTTCCTGGCTGTGCAAGAGAGGGGGGACCTAAAAATCCAGCGGCTCAGTTTAGTAGGGCTGTAGTAGGGAATGTCCTGGAATGATGCTGTCAGCTTCTGCAGTAAGGAGTGGGAATGCGGCCTTGTTGATCCACACCAAAATGGGAGGCTGTCCATGAAGAGATTTTTTTCCCTACTTCTCAGGAACCTTTGCTTGCCACTACACACTGTCCCTGCCAGACAGGGAACCTGTCCCTACACTAACCACTCACATAAAGTGTGGCAAACCCAGGAGCCAGAGTCGTAAATAGACTCTGCCTGACTCAAGATCGCCCTCAAGATCACATGGGGGCGGCAGCGTCCATTCGGACACACTGTCTCCCTGTGAGCACAGGAAGACATAGAGGAACCCGGTTCCTCACAGCTTCCTTCCCCTTCTGCAGGTGCAACTACATAGTGATGAATAGGAAAGTCCAACGTGGAACTTTTTACATTTTTTTAAAGATCAGCTAAATGTATAGAATCTCGTAAAATAAATATTTATGTTTTAAAACCTTTTATATGCTAAGTATAGTTTGTACTGATACAATCACACAAGGGCATCCATATTTTCGCATTACTTCTAGAAACTCTGAATTCTTCTAATGAGATCCATCTGGCTGAAAACAATAGACTGTGCAGTCTATGATGCCAGACACCCACGATGCACCTGGCAGCCACAGATATCATCTTTGCTTGGGCTGTAAGTGACATGATGGAGACAGAACAGTTTTTTTTTTCATGGCAATTTGTAGCTTTTTACTTTTAACTAAAAGTAATTTGGTAATGCTAACATTTGTCCAAAATAGATGTTTTTTAAGCATAATTCTCAACTTAAAGCGGTTCTGCACTGACTTAAATAGTTTTTTTTTTAGGTGAATGATTGTAAACAATGTCTATCTTATAATCTGCTTACTTGTTTTGTTGCGGCCTGTTCTCTCCGTCCGTTTTTATCTGCAAAGAAGTCTTTTAAAAATGTATCTTGGCCGATGTCATCTTGCTTGTGGGCATTTGAAGCCCACAAGCAAACACTTCCTCCTTCCCTTCGTTCTGAGGAACCAGCATTCATTGCCAGTTTCCACGCATGCTCAGTGCCTTCACAGCTACGAGCGGCGTGACGTCACGCCGTTGAAATAACACGAGATTTCGCATCTGACCTCCGCAATGACTCCTGGGATTAATTACACGAGATCCCAGGAGACACTGCGAATTCGACAGGTAATGATGCGGATCCCCGCATATAGCCCGCCCACCGCCACAGGGAGAAAACAAAAGATGAAGCATAGATAACAGGTACGCTTACCAGATGGAGAATTGAACCAGCATTTACAAGTATTTCGATGGTATAGAAGCGATAGAGCGCAACATGCATAGATGTGTGCAGAATCGCTTTAATGTCATTATTTGATATGCCACAGTGCTGCTGATTTCCAGCAGCCACTTTGAAGCCAATTTCTGTCATGGATTCCCATAATGGTCATATGACATTTCTCATAGTGAGTTTCATAATTTGGACCATGCCTGTGTTGTAATGGCCCTGTTTAGTCTCCATCAGAAGCTTGTGGTGTTCCAGCATGAGCACAAATGAGAGACAGGAATAGAGTGGTGTCACCAGGACTGGCCCAAGATTGTGCTGCCTGGGTCCAATAATGAAATGCTGTCCCCCCCCACCCCCCCAAAAAAAAAATCATGCCCACCAAATGGCCCCCACATCCATTATTTTATATCATGGGCAGGCTAGGGTAGTAAATAGACAGTATATGGTAGTATATGGACATATCACCTCTGCGTCCCAGTCCACATATCAACTCTGCCTCCCCGTCCCCAGCTGCAAAGTGCAAAGCAACCTGGCCAGTCAGCTGGCATCCAGAGCACCAGTCTAGCACCTATCCAGTGTGCCAGTTCTTGCAGCTCCCCTGCCCCCTCCAGTCTACAGGGTGCTCTGCAGTTAAACTAATCAGGATGTCTCCATGTTCACACCAGCCTCATCCCATGTAAGCCCACTCCTGCTCCTACTCGTTCCTTTCTGTATGAACTAGTAGGAGTGAGTGTCCAGGACAGGAGCCTCTCATGGGCACCCTAGTGGCTGCCCGAGTGCCCGAATGGTCAGTCTGCCCCTGTTCTTGGGCGTCAATTTGCTGCCCCTCTTAAAGTGCCGCCTGGGTTCAATGGTCCCAGCGGGACCCATGGTAGGGCCGGCCCTGGTTGTCACCTTATAACAGGAAGTGCCTAAACAAGATTCTTCAAGGCAGGATCAGAAGGTATTATTGTAATGAAAGCAGCAAATATTGAAAATGACTTGTGAAGCTACATTAACACAAAATAGCTTATAAAAGATTTTGTAGAATCGATTTACATATACTTTGATTAATGTTATGTATGATCTAATTATAGATCCTCTTTAGAGGGGTCTTGGTAACATTTTGACCCGAAAAGATATTGCTTCCTTGTGTTCGTGTAAGACTTTATTACTTGAAATGAACCCATTTTCTCTCTGTTTTCCATATCTGCTACCTTCTTATTATCACTTCTTCTCTTCCCTAAATCGTTTTTATTAAACTATGGCACAATTCCAATCCTCCCCAATGAGATGAGACGATGACACGGACATTTTTAATGCTAAACATACAGCTTTCTTGTCTTGGTTCTATAAATTGGTAATTTTCTGTCGTTCTATATGCTGCTTTATGCCTGTGCGTCGCTATAATGCTCGTCATTGTGGAAGCCTTGCCAGCCCTCTTGTAAATTTTAATGTAATCCATAACAAAAATGAGCACATATTTTAGAAATACAACTAACATTTAGAAAAGTAAAATGAGCTACATTGCCTCTGGCTTGGATTGGAGCCCAGTGTTGTGCAGAGGAAATGTAATTTTTTATGTACACTGTTCACAAGTCTTTTGGTTTTATTTGGATTTCCAGTTTTACTGTATTCATTTTCATGAGGTTAAGTTTTGCCAAGCGTTTTTACTGTGATAATATTTACTCAATTAACTGTACTGGTGTTTTTACATACATAATTTGTAGAATGGAATAACTCAATGGGGTCATCACTATAATAACTGTCAGTGATAATTGCTTTTTTCTACAGATATGTATAGGGGAAATGAAGAAATACAAAATTGAAAACATAAACATACAAAACTTATTTTTTTCAACAAAATGGCATAAAGTGCATGTCTAGGCGAAATAAAAAAAATATTTAGTACATCTTTCCAATAAATGCATATTTCCCCATGTTTTGTACAGAAAAATATCTTTTAATATTGCCAGAAATGCACTCAACTCCTGGCTTACTGTTGTTTCTGACAACACCTCCTATGCTGCGCTGAAATTTCAAGCAGTGTTTTTTTTTGGCAATGCTCTTTCCCACCTCCCCTCCCCCCACTAGACTACAGAATACTTTCTCCTTTCCACATCTTCGTAGCCCTGGCTGGCAGGTAAGAGCCACATGGCCTGGGCTTTCCCGAGAACAACCCCCATAGCCTTTTCTGTGAGCGACCTATATGCTACACTTTGGGACTCCACTTCTAAGCCTGCTTATTCTCCCTCACTGGTGTCCACAGTCCACATCCATGGCAAGCTCCCTAGGGTTTCAGAACAAAGCATAAAATGGCAAACCTCGTGGCCCCCTCTCCCTTCTGTGCAAACAGCAAGACCTTCTGGCCCTGAGTTTATGCAGTCAGTACACAGGAACACAGCAGTAGAGTTGGGCCGAAGACCCCCCAGGTCGGTTTGTACCAGAACTCTCGAACATGTAAAAAGTTCGGACCTGAATCACAAACCCTATTAAAGTCTATGGGACCTGAACTTGAAAAATCAAAAGTCCCATATTTTGAAGGCTTATATGCATGTTATTGGCCATTATATATAGTGCATGGGGGATCCCATTAGTCTGCCTGTAAAGTGGAGCATCTGTAGCAAGTATAGAACCTGCTACAGCAAAACCAATCCATACCAGGCCCTTGGGGTCTGGTATGGATTTTAAGGGGAACTCCACGCAAAAATAAATGGTGTGGGCCTCCCCCAAAATCCATACCAGACCCCTATCTGAGCATGCAGCCTGGCAAGCCAGGAAAGGGGGGGCCAGCAAATACCCCCTCTCCAAAACCATACCAGGCCACATGCCCTCAGCATGGGGGGGTGCTTTGGGCCAGGGGGCTCTGCCAATATACAGTGATACAAAAAAGGAGGCCACTGCCCCCACCTATAACTGGCCATTGCAGTAAGGAGCATTGGAGGGCAGCATAAGTTATAAACAAGGCCAAGGATAAATCCAAGGAAAAAAACAAGCTTACTTACCGACCAGCCCGCGGACAACCGAATCAACCTGTCTTAACAGTATGCGTTAAAACAGGGGTTCAGTCCATCTGCCCTCCACCTATCCATCAGAATGCATGTGCTTCCACGGTGGAGTCACTCATCAGTTAGTGATAGGAACTACAGATACCAAGGTGCCTTGGCGAAGGCTCTGTAGCTTATGCATGCATTTGCAAATGTGTGCAAACTAAACCCCTGTTTTTAACGCATACTGTTAGATAGGTTGATTCGGTTGTCCGGGGGCTGGTCGGTAAGTAATAGACATGTGCAATTCGTTTCCTTTTCTCGTTTTTTTTTCGTTATTTTCGTTCGTTCGTTTTCGTACGAATGAACGAATCGTTCAAATCGTACGAATCCGATTAACGAATCATTCGAATCGAACGAATCCGAAAAACAACGAAAACCTGAAAAAAACTAATTAGAAACAACGAATGTACTAATGAAGACAATCCGAAAAACGAAAACGTACATTCGTAACTTTTTTTTTTGTTGAATTGGTAATTTTCCGTGTCCCTTACAATGGTGTTGCTAAATGTGCTTCGAATGGATTGAACAAAAAAATTCGTACATTCGTAACTTTTTTTTTCGATTCGTAACTTTTTTTTTTTTTTTCGATTTGTAATTTTCCGTGTCTCTATTGAACAAAAAAATTCGTACATTCGTAACTTTTTTTTCGATTCGTAACTTTTTTTTTTTGATTCGTAACTTTTTTTTTCGATTCGGAAATTATTAAAATGTAATAATAGCATACACATTACATAAAATTTTGAATTATGCTCCGATTACGAATCTACGAATGTTACGAATGTACGAATAAATACGAATGCGTCCGAAAATTAAACGAAAAAACGAATCAACGAAAAAAATAACTCTTACGAATGTACGAATCGTTACGAATACGAACACCGACAACTTACGAATGTACGAATCGTTACGAATCCGAACACCGACGACTTACGAATGTACGAATCGTTACGAATCAACGGAAACGAAAAAAACGAAACGAAAAAAAACGATTTTTTTTCGGAAACTAAAAAAACAAATCGAAAATAAACAATTTTTTTTCTTGTGCACATGTCTAGTAAGTAAGCTTGTTTTTTTCCTTGGCATTATCCTTGGCCTTGTTTATACCTTATGTTGCCCCCAATGCTGCTTACTGCAATGGCCAGTTATAGGTGGGGCAGTGACCCCCTTTTTTGTACCACAGTGTAAAGGTCATGCTGTGCATTATGGTTTAAAAAATGTATCCTGGGAAAAATCTGCACATAAATTTGCCTGGATCACAAATCTCAAACCTGCAGTCTTGCCTCAAACCCATGGTGGTGGTGAACCAGAACCCTAGGTATACATATACACCCATTTAAATGCCCATAGCCTGGCCACAAATTCACTTTAAAAGGTAGATAGCGCCTAAGAGAGGCAGACTCATGCAAGGCACTTAAGGGCCACCTATGTTTGTGTTCCAAATAAAGTAAAAAAAGAAAACGTCAGATGCTTAATCAGCTTGTTACTAGAAATGGAAGGTGTACGCAGGTGGGGTGATTCACAACAAAGACACAGTTCTCCTTTCTTTTTCTGGCTAGCAGAGTGTGTTTGTACATTTTTACAGCAGATAAAATGTGACCCTAAAGAATGAGTTGTAACGCATCCAAATATCATTGCATAAAGGAAGCTGTACTGCCGCACACCATGATCTGAAAATGATGTTTTCAGCAAAGTAATAGCTCTATAAACCCTACTGCTGGATGTGCACATCTTCCTGAACTTCCTTTGTGTCGTTAAATCCTTTTCTTCCGCAGCAAATGTCTTTTCATTGTCTCGCTGTGTAAAATGGTATAAAAATGTACGGTGTCTTCCGTGCGAGCCAATTGTGTGTAAGACATTACACATGATTCCATTATGTATTATTCCTCATTCCATTTGTGTGTGAAATGACAAAAGAGGAACACAATCCTACTGTAGTAATGGGACAGGTGGAAAGAAAAAAAAGGGTAAAATATTTTTACTAAGTACTGGTAGTTCTATGGAGTGGATCTGTAACACATTTGTTGTGTGTTGTTGAATGCCAAAGGAAATAACTTCCTAATGTTAGTCTGGGCTAATTTAAAGTGTTTCTAAAGGCAAGATTCTTATTTTACAAATTTAGCAAACATGTCATACGTAGCTGCTCTGTGCATCATTTTTTTTACAGAGCAGCCAAGATCCTCCTTTTTTTTGGGGTCCCCATCCGCAGTCCTAAGAGAAACAAATTGTTACCCCAGCTCCACTGCTAATATAAAAGTCCATGAACTGTGATCCGGTGCTCTAGCCAGGAGGTTCAGGCCCCACAGATACGATGCGTAAATCAAGAAGGCTGGCAACTCAGATGCTCTTGAGTAAAAATACTTTATTAGTTACATGGGTACATGGATACAGGCTATATGATGATGTGTTTTGGCTAAGAAGCCTTCATCTAAGCATCCACAGTCCTGGCTCCTCCCCTGTTGAGTGTTCCCAATATCAGGCCTCTTGCTATGGGGGCACTCAAGCAGGCTCGCTCCTGAGCCCCGCTCCTGTGAATGGACATTGTCCATTCACACACGGAGTGTGGCTCCGCCCCGCCCAGCTCTCTTCTCATTGGCTCACTGGTTGTGATTGACAGCAGCAGGAGCCAATGGTTTCCGCTGCTGTGTGGGCCAATCAGGAGAGAGAGACCCGGGAGAGCTGCTGCTGTCATGCACATCACCGGACTGAGATGGGGCTCAGGTAAGTATAAGGGGGGGGGGTGGCGAGAGCTGCACCCAGAAGGTTGTTTACCCTCATGCATGCAATACATTAAGGTAAAAAAAAAACTTGAGCCTTTAGAACGACTTTAAAGTCCCCCCACCCTACACTTTTTGTTCTACTGAAACTGGTTTCTGAAAGTAAGGAAATTAGATGAAATTTGTAACAGGGACATGGACAGCAACAAAAATATGACAGGGGTTCTAGTCTTCCTCTAGTCTACTTGAAAGAAAAAAAGATTCTAAAGACCGACACCACCGCACACATGCATTGTATATTTGCTCAATTAAATTGATCAAATTTGGAGTACTGCGTGACAGGGGGAATCATATTTGCTGCATTGCAATACTTTTGAGTATATACACCCCAATATACTGACATTCTTGCTTAATATGGAGTGGTTAGGGGGTGGTAAAAATGCAGCTCAAATGCATGTTTTGGAGCCCCCATGCCCTCCAACCCCCAGCTGCAAATGTAAACTTAGCCTTACAGTGCTCTGGATTAGGGATGAGCCGAACACCCCCCCGTTCGGCTCGCACCAGAACCCGCGAACGGACCTAAAGTCCGTGCGAGCTTTAGAACCCTATTAGTTTTAATGGATGCGAACATTCGAAATTAAAAGTGCTAATTTTAAAGGCTAATATGCATGTTAATGTCATAAAAAGTGTTTGGGGACCTGGGTCCTGCCCCAGGGGACATGTATCAATGCAAAAAGAAGTTTTAAGTTTTTTCGGGAGCAGTGATTTTAATAATGCTTAAATTGAAACAATAAAAGTGTAATATTCCTTTAAATTTCGTACCTGGGGGGTGTCTATAGTATGCCTGTGAAGGGGCGCATGTTTCCCGTGTTTAGAACTGTCTCTGCAAAAAGTGTCATTTTTGAAAGTAAAAAAGCTATTTAAAATCACTCGCGGCTAATGTGTATTGTCGGCTCCCGTAATACAGAGAACAGTCATTCATTGAAACTCATTCATAAAAAAAAAGTCATTGATAAAAAATAAAAAAAATGAAAAAAAAAAAAGCGTAGGGGTCCCCCCAAATTCAATAACCAGGCCCTTCAGGTCTGGGATGGATATTAAGGGGAACCCCAGCCAAAAAAAAAAAAAAAAATGGCGTAGGGTCCCCCTCAAAATCCATACCAGACCCTTGAGGTCTGGTATGGATTTTAAGGGGAACCCTAGCCAAAAAAAATGTCGTGGGGTCCCCCTCAAAATCCATACCAGACCCTTATCCGAGCACGCAACCTGGCAGGCCGCAGGAAAAGAGGGGGGACGAGAGAGGCCCCCCCTCCCGCCTGAACCATACCAGGCCACATGCCCTCAACATTGGGAGGATGCTTTGGGGGTCTAAGACCCCTAAAGCACCTTGTCCCCATGTTGATGAGGACAAGGGCCTCTTCCCCACAACCCTGGCCATTGGTTGTGGGGGTCTGCGGGCGGGGGGCTTATCGGAATCTGGAAGCCCCCTTTAACAAGGGGACCCCCAGATCCCGGCCCCCCCCCCTGTGTGAAATGGTAAGGGGGTACAAAAGTACCCCTACCATTTCACCAAAAAA
Organism: Lithobates sylvaticus; assembly: GCA_028564925.1. Classification (NCBI taxonomy): domain Eukaryota; kingdom Metazoa; phylum Chordata; class Amphibia; order Anura; family Ranidae; genus Lithobates; species Lithobates sylvaticus. The sequence continues at coordinate 677,698,600 of CM053026.1, read as the reverse complement.
GTGGCAAAAATTGTAAAAATGACAGGAGACGGTCTTTGACAATTCCTTTATTAAAATCTTCTTTCTTCTTTCTTCATCCTTCGGTTTCTTCATCTGGTGACCCCGCCCCCTCTGACGTCATGGGGAAAGCCATCATGGAATTCCCCATGACGTCCCCGTGCGTCAGAGGGGGCGGGGTCACCAGGTGCCCTCCGTTATAAAAGACCTGTCAGACGGAGCGGAGCCTCACACAGCGGGAGCCTCCAATTGCGCAGAGCGGCCCAAGAAGAGACACCGACGCCGATGCCAACGGAAGAAGATGCCGGACGAGAAGGACGAGAAGACCAGCGCAATTGGAGGAAGAAGAAGATGGAAGAAGATGGAAGAAGATGACGGAAGGAGAAGATGAAGAAACCGAAGGATGAAGAAAGAAGAAAGAAGATTTTAATAAAGGAATTGTCAAAGACCGTCTCCTGTCATTTTTACCATTTTTGCCACTTTTTTGGTGAAATGGTAGGGGTACTTTTGTACCCCCTTACCATTTCACACAGGGGGGGGCGGGATCTGGGGGTCCCCTTGTTAAAGGGGGCTTCCAGATTCCGATAAGCCCCCCCGCCCGCAGACCCCCACAACCAATGGCCAGGGTTGTGGGGAAGAGGCCCTTGTCCTCATCAACATGGGGACAAGGTGCTTTAGGGGTCTTAGACCCCCAAAGCATCCTCCCAATGTTGAGGGCATGTGGCCTGGTACGGTTCAGGCGGGAGGGGGGCCACTCTCGTCCCCCCTCTTTTCCTGCGGCCTGCCAGGTTGCGTGCTCGGATAAGGGTCTGGTATGGATTTTGAGGGGGACCCCACGCCATTTTTTTTGGCTAGGGTTCCCCTTAAAATCCATACCAGACCTCAAGGGTCTGGTATGGATTTTGAGGGGGACCCTACGCCATTTTTATTTTGGCTGGGGTCCCTCTTAATATCCATCCCAGACCTGAAGGGCCTGGTTATTGAATTAGGGGGGACCCCTACGCTTTTTTTTTTTGTTTTTTATTAATGAATGACAGCTCTCTGTGTTACGGGAGCCATAAATTCATTAGCCGCGAGTGCTTTTAAATAGCTTTTTTCCTGCAAAAATGACACTTTTTTGCAGGGAAAGTTCTAAGCACAGGAAACCTGCCCCCCTTCACAGGCCACCTATAGACACCCCCCAGATGTGATACTGCAATGCTGTTCTAACAGCACGCACACACATATCCCCAGAAATAGAGCACATATTGTCAGCAGCACACTGACACGCTGACACTGACTGAAACATAATATGCGAGGCCGCCGACGCGGCGGCCTCTTATACCGTGGGGCGTGTACTAAAGCCCCTGAGCTATAATTGGCTACAGGCATCCTGCCTGTAGCCAATTATGGCTCTCCTCGCTGCCGGCGCTGTGATTGGCCAAGCATGCGGGGTCACAGTGCATGCTTGGCCAATCATCAGCCAGCATTGCACTGCAACTAGCGCAATGCATTGCGGGGCCGCTCGCATCACACGAATTTGATGCGAGCGGCCCCAATAGTTCATGGGTACATGGGTTCGAATCGAACACCGGGCCCATCCCTACTCTGGATAGCAGTAAAAGCCTCACATGAGTTCTAATGCCGCGTACACACGAGCAGACTTTGACAGCAAAGGTCTGATGGAACGAATCCATCGGACAATTCGATCGTGTGTGGGCTCCATCGGACCTTTGCTGTCCAAAAATTTGACGGACTTTAAGAATAGAACATGTTTCAAATTTTTCCGCCGGAACTCCTACAGACCCAGTTCCTATCGAGAAATCCGTTTGCGTGTATGCTAGTCCGGCGGACAAAAGCCGACGCTAGGGCAGCTATTGGCTACTGGCTATGAACGTCCTTATTCTAGTCCGGTCGTACGTCATCACGTTCGAATCCGTCGGACTTTGGTGTGATTGTGTGTGGCCAAGTCAGTTTATTCGGAAAGTCCGTCGGAAATCCGCCGAAAGTCCGTCGGGAAAACCGTCAGACCTAGTCCGTCGAAAAATGCAGTCGTGTGTTAGCCTTTCCTACTCTACCCAAAAAATAAGTAAAAAAAAAAAGTTTTGGCTAGACATATACTTTAAAGTAAACATGCATTGAGATAATTATATGCGCCCTTTGCTGATCTACTTTTGAAAATTGTAGCTGCCTAACTGTGTCAATACTTTTGAAATTACTGACCTAGAAGAATCATTCTGATAGTATAATGAGAACAAAGATGATTGGTATATTTCAATGATGCAGACTACTGAAGTCTATTCACGAGAAGCTAAAGCAGCCTACATACCTTCCTTAAACAGTTAAATTATAGTCATTTTTATATTTTTTTCTTTAGATATACATGTGATCAGTTGGATGCAAAAATCATTTTAGTAAAATCTTTCTCTGTATAGTTTGCATTTACCTATCCTGGGAGTTGCAGTACTGGCAGATTATTATGTGCAGGCTTTGGTTTCTGTATAGTGCCTATGCTTCACTACTTCTCTTTCTCAGTTTGTGATGAGCATTAGAGCAGTAGCATAAGAACTCTTTCACACTGAGGCGCTTGAAAAATACCATAAAAACACCTAGCACTTTTGCCTCATTCTTGCGGCGCTTTTGACACACTAGCGCTAATATTAGCGCACAGCACTGGCATTTCTAAGGTGTTTTTGAAGTGCTTCTGAAGCGTTGCCATTAGCTAACCCCCCCCCCCCCCCACATCACCTCCTGTGCACTTCCTTAAATTTTGTGGAGCATTAGAGCAGTAGCATAAGAACTCTTTCACACTGAGGCACTTGAAAAATACCTTAAAATTATTAAAATATTATTATTAAAAATACCTTAAAATGCACTTCCTTAAATTTTGTGGAGGGAAGAGAGGGAAAATGGAGTTTGCTGAGCTGATGCTGCTGTTTGTGATCCTATGCTATATTGGGAAAATATCCTTAAACAGAGGCCGCAACGTCGCTTTTGGGTTCATTCCATCTTACAAGTGCACTCCTCAAGAAGACAATTTGTGTCAGGACTTGAGAGTGCACCCTAAAAAGTTCTGAAATTAAACTCAAATGAGCATTGGAACGTAAGTGAAATTCTTGAATTATGTTATTTGTTTGGCCTGCCCTTTTCACACTTGTCTGACATGTCCTGTAACTTTGGACTGCAAAGTTGCATGGCAATTTGTACCCCATGATTTCCAACCAGTACTGTTCACATCTGTGCGACTTCAAGTCGCACCAATGTCAAAATAGTCCCTACACTAATTTGTTACGTCTTTGATGCGACTTTGCTTCAAGTAGCATATCCTCTGCAAAATTGCTCGACTTGTGTCGCACAAGTGTGCGAAGTGCCTAAAAGAATTAGCATAATCCTTGCCTATGAGTAGCATACTTGCTTAATGACTAGGGTTGGGGTTAGCATAGGGTTGGGGTTAGGTTTAGGATAGGGTTAGTGTTAGCATAAGGTTAGGGTTAGCATAGGGTTAGGGCAGTGATGTATTTAGGTTTTGTGCTGCCCTAGGCCTGACTAAACTCGTGCACCCCCTAATTTGAATATGAACCACCCTTCCTGTCAAGGCCACACCCCTTCCTGTTTAAGACCAGCCCTATCATCTGTAAACCAGGCACCGTCCTCTTTAGGCTCCACCTATTCCCCTTAGAGCGCCACCCTGGATACCAAGCTGTCTCAGCGGTGACATTGCAGAGGGCTTCATTCTAAGGTAAGTTTCTCATAATGTGTTAGTATGTGATGCATACTAGCACATTATGACATTAACTTGCAGGATTTTATTTTATTTTTTTAAGCACCAGTGGTTTACAACCGCTTTAGGGCTTAAACCAAAACAACAGACCGACAGTGAGTAAACTGTTATGATGAAAAATCGACTGTTATACCCTGTACACACGATAGGATTTTCCGATGGAAAATGTGTGATAGGACCTTGTCGAAAATTCCGACCGTTTGTAGGCTCCATCACACATTTTACATAGGAATTTCCGTCACACAAAATTTGAGATCTGGTTCTCAAATTTTCCGACAAAAAAATCCGTTTACGTCACCGCGTTCTTGACGTTCGGAATTTCCAACCAACTTTGTGTGACCGTGTGTATGCAAGACAAGTTTGAGCCAACATTCGTCGGAAAAAATCTCATGGATTTTGTTGTCAGAAAATCCTATCGTGTGTACAGAGCAAAAGTTAATACTACAGGTGGGGTTAATTAAAATGTAAATGTTAAAGGCTAAATTCATCCAAAACTAATATTTTAATTTTGGGAGGTCTGAATCACCAGTTGACTGCTCTAGGTGATCCTGCTAGAACTACAAAATCAGACCTCCACTGCGGTAATTTTAAAGCCAAGCAAGAGAATCCCTGTCCTCTGGCTGTATTCTCTATGCTGTAAAATAAAGATAGAAAACATTTGTTAACGAAAGGCAACCTCTTTTGTAAAATGACTGTGAGTAGAACTGGAAACATAGCCACTGGAATTTAAAGCAGATATTGCCACATACCTAGCCTGGGGGCTCCCCTCCTCCTCCTCTCTCTTCTATTGACACAGAGCCTGGGCTGGAAGGAAGTGCAGCTGGTCTGGCCAGTCATCGGACACTTTATGGGGGTGCCAGTCCCTGCCCCCAGCCAAGTATGCCCTATAACACTGGCGCCAGTCCCTGCCCCCTGGCCCAGTCTGCCCCATAACACTGGCACTACACAAAAGTGTAGAGCAAGCCACCGGCCACTGGGGACTGTTTTTGTGAGAGATCTGGGACTCGGGAGGAGTTAAGACACAGATACAGGCCAAGATACAGTGCTGGGTTAGGGTTAGCATAGGATTAGGGTTAGCATAGGTTTAGGGTTAGCACAGAGTTGGGGTTAGCATAGGGTTAGGGTAGGGCTCGGGTTAGGGATAGGTTAGGGACTCGGGAGGAGTTAAGACACAGATACAGGCCAAGATACAGTGCTGGGTTAGCATAGGATTAGGGTTAGCATAGGTTTAGGGTTAGCACAGAGTTAGGGTTAGCATAGGGTTAGGGTAGGGCTCGGGTTAGGGATAGGTTAGGGTAAAGGTTAGGGTTAGCACAAGATTAGGGTTAGCATAGGGTTAGCATAGGGTTAGGGTTGGGGTCAGGGTTAGGATAGGGTTAGGGTTAGCATAGGGTTAGGGCTAGGATTAGCGTAGGGTTCAAGCTAGGGAGAACATAGGGTTAGGGTTAGCATAGGGTAAGGGTTAGCATAGGGTTAGCAAAAGGTTAGGGTCAGGGTTAGGGTTAGCATAGGACTATGGTTATGGTTTGCATGTTTCTAGGGTCATGGTTATGTAGTGTTAACAACTGACCTATTTTCTTTTCCAGATTTGAATTTCTCCTTGAAATGTTGATGCCTGCTTTGTTGAGACAGGATACCAATTGCAGGGATGCAATACCTCAATGGGAACGTTTACTCATAACACGCAGGTAAGTTTACAACTAATGATGAATAGATCCGTCCCCATGTAACCCAGTATCCAAAATCAAAAACAACATAGTTCATATTGTATACATTATTTATTGCATAACATTTTCAAACACAATTGCACTAACGTGCAGAATATACATTACTTTGGTAATGAAAACTTTCACTTTGTATAAAATTCCTAAAAAATTGTCAATAGTAGAAAATTTGTATTTTCAACCACATTCAACCTTTTAGAATCAATTTGTTTGCAAATGCACTCATACAAACTGTATGAGTGAATTTGCATCGTACAGACATTGCATGTGAATCTATGTATGTTTTGTTTTTTTAACAAAAAAAAAAACTACAATTGGCTAAGTGCTGAAAAGCCTACTGGAATCTGTTCACATGTGTGAACACCCATGTTGTCTGATTCCAGTGCAGACCCTAATGCATAAGCAATCAGAGCTCATGATATGATAGAGGAGGAGGATGTGAATCTACTTGAGGGGCAGGAGGGGGATGTTGGGCTTGTTGCCTATACATAGGTGCTTCAAATGGCCCTCCCTGAACACATCCATGGTTAAATATAGGGTGCAAAGCACCATAGCTTGACCCAGCAGCAGCAGGATATGGAATGTGTCTAGGTTCAAATGAGGTACCCTGTGAGACCGATGGGTCATTATATTGAGCTGGATAATGGGAGGCATTGGGGACCTCATACACCATTTGGGGCCTGACAGATTGTGACCCAGATCTGTTTTGGTATGACAGGACAACTCTCATCAACTCCATTCTCATTTCACAGAGTAAAGATGGATCTACACAATCCATCTGCGAAACCAAACTTATAGCAAATTAAGCATTTTCCCCTAGGTCACGTTGCTGTGTAGCTAAAAGTATTTTCACCACATCAACAAAGTCTTCGGACTGTTGTTTTGTTTTCTTTTTCGATTTTTGTTGGTTTCTTGTTAACTGAGGCTCAGGGGATGTAGTTTCAGGGGTATCATCTTCATCATCCTCAAACAGAATTTGTGACTCCTCGACGTGTTGTGAATCCTCTGGAATTTGTGTCTCATCCTTGTCCTCTTCACTTTCAGAGTCCATGTTGTTTTCAGTCCTAAATAAAATATTAAAAACAAATTATAAAATTCTAAATAATTACTCCTTTATCTATACAAGTTATTATACTTACTATCTTAACTCCATGATGGGCTTCAAAAACTGTAATTCTTCATAGTGGCAGTAGATTCTTGCTGTTCTCCCACTAGAACCACTTTTGGCGGACATCTGTCTTTTATGCTCTCTTCTGATGTTATCACGCATGGTTTTCCAGAGTGTTTTTAGGACTTTAACTGCAAGATATAAAATTAATTACATTTTTTTTTTTTACAGATATCTCACCATGGGAAATATCTACACATCTCTACAATATAAATTTCATATAGGAATATCTACCATCAGTGAGACAGTGAAGCTAACTTGTGATGCTATCTGGAATCAAAAGAATGCATTATGCCTATTCCGACTAAAGAGAAATGGGATGATTTTTCCCAGCGTTTCTGGGGGAAAACCAACTCTTCAAACTGCCTAGGAGCAATTGATGGCAAACACATTAGGCTAATAAAACCCTGTCACAGTGGAAGCCGATCATACAATGGTCCTGCCTTCATAGCCAAAGTGTGTCAAGATGAACTGTATGAGATCAAAATCCCCTCTTTCTAATGTAGCGGCCATAACACTCGATGGGGCGGCATTGACTTTTGGGCTTACCAGTTACCTCCGCTTGGCTTGTTAATCCATGTCCTGGGGTTCCCAGGGTTAGTACCCAACAACTTCGGATGCTGACACCATCAAAGTCCTTTAAAAAGGTTTTTATTTGCAGGGGTAACATCCAACAAACACAGTCTCGAATGGGAACAGAGGGCAAGGGTGAAGAAAATCAGGCACCTTGAACTGCTGACAATTAGAATGTCTCTAACAAAAACCCAGAGAGTAGCCACTCGACAGCTGGGCACTTCAAAGCTGAACAAATCTCTAGCCAGAGATTATGGCAGTCAACACTTTGATCTGGAAACTTGTAAAGTCTCTGACACAGAATAAACTTTCAACCGAAAGTGAATGGGAACCGTTTCTCAGTACCTGGAACTTTCTCTGTCTCCTTGGCAGTACTGCGAAACTGTGGATCCGTTAGTGTCCATAACAACCCAGCAACCAGGCTCCTCTTGAGATGCCAGCTTGTTGGCCCTCCTCCGAAGAGTCCTCCCCCGGTCGCTTACACGAGCTGCGGTGCCCCTCCAAGATTGAGAGCACACCCGGACGCCTTGATTCCGCACTTAGTTACTGCGCCTCGGACCAGCTGGTTCCGAGACTCCGGAACAGATGGATCCTTGCCCCAGACCAAGGAGGTCTGGGGGCTAGTCAGACTGACCATGTTGCAGGATGGCAAACGCTCCTGGGCCCGGGACCCCTCGCGGGGCTACCCCGGTCCAGATTCAGGAACAGGCAGCTACGGCCAAACCGCGAACACGTGACTTAACCCCCTTAGTACCTTTCCCCAGACTACACAGCGGGCCAGATGCACCCACTGATTGGCTCCGGGGAAGACTGATACTCAAAACGTCCAACCAGACCTGGTTCTGTGCCTGTCATGTGTACCTCACTGTACCCATGACCAGGCAGAACCCTAGTACAGCCCAGCCAAACTGATGCCAAAGTTAACCTGCACAATTAACCCTCAAAAAAAAAAAAAAACTACATTTTCACGGACACCTTGTAAAAGTGTAACCGCTACACTAACATTAGGGGCTGTCTGGCCCATGGAGTGGGGAAAGGTCTTCCCATTAAGACTTCAAATGGTGAGAAACCTGTGGCTCTGCAGGGAGTCATTCTTACCTCTGAAAGGACTGCAGGCAGTACCTTCTTCCATCTGTTGAAAGTTCCCCCTGTGGCCTTCCTAATTTTATCCTTAAGAGTCCTATTCATCCTTTCTATTATCCCTGATCTCTGTGGGTGATATGGGATGTGAAACTTCCAGTCAATTTTCAGTGCTTTCACTAAATCTTGACACACTTTGGCTATGCAGGATCATTGTCTGAATTAATTTGCAGAGGGCAACCCCACCTTGGGATTACCTCCTGTGCACGGATTCTGACTACTGTCTGTGCATCTTCCTTAGTGGTAAGGAACACTTCTGACCATCGTGAAAACATGTCTATTATCACAAGTGTAGCGGCCATAACCCCTAGGGGCGACCTTGAATTTTCTGGGCTTACCAATTACCTCCTCGTAGCTCGTCTTTCATTGTCTAGGGGTTCCCAGGGTTAGTACCCAGTAACTTCAATGCTGACACACAAAAGTCCTTTTGAGGATTTTATTTTGCAGGGGTAACATCCAACAATAACAAAGTCTCAGATGGGAATAGAGGGCACGGGTGATAAAACTCAGGCACTTAGAACTGCTGACAACCACTGAATGTCTCTTAGTCAGCCCAGAGAGTAGCCACTCGCAACTGGGTGCTTCACTGCTGGATAAACCTCTTAACCATAGATTTGGCAGCCAACATGTGATCCGGAAACTTTTCAAAGTCTCTGCCACAGACTAGATTTGTAACTGAAGACAACTAGGAACCTTTCTCACAGTACCTGGCGATACTGTGAGAAGTGTGGATTCTCTAGCGTCCATACAACTCAGCTCCCAGGCTCTTACCGAGCAGCGAGCTTCTTGGCCCTCCTCCGAAGAGTCCTCCCCTGGTCGCTTGCACGAGTTGCCGTATCCCTCCAATACCGAGAGCACACCGAGACACCTCCGAATCCTCCTTCAGTTACTGGGCCTCGAACTAGCCAGTTCCGAGGCTCGGGAACGGATGGATCCCCACCCCAGACCATGAGGGCCTCTGGAGCTGGTCAGGGTGACCATGCCTGTGGGGACAGCAGAAACTCCTGGGTCCGGGACCCCTCACGGGGCTGGCCTGGACCAGAACCAGGAACATAAGAGCAAGCCGAACCCTGAACACGTGACTTTAGCCTCTTAAATACCCCTTCCCAGACTACACAGCGGGGCCAGACGTGCCCACTAATTGGCTCCGAGAAAGATGGGTACCTAACACGTCCAACCAGGCTTGGTTCTCGGCCTGTCACAGGTGCCTCACTGCACCTATGACCAGGCAGAACTTCAGTACAGCCCAGCCAAACTGGTGCCAAAGTAAAACCTGCACAATTAACCCCCAGAACTCTGTTACAGTTCTGGAAAACTAAATTTACACTGATAGTGCACACTTTAGCAAAGTATGGGTGCTACACAAGTAAATATTCCTGTCTCTTGCCTAGTTTGGGCATGTGTGCAAAATCAGTGAATGGTGTTGACGGGTAAATGAGGTGTTCATGTCTCACTCTGTGTGGATTCTTTGGATTATTCCTAAAACACGTGATACATCTTACAACAAATGACTTCACTAATGAAGGATGTCCTGGAATGAAAAAATCTTTGTCTAATAATTCACGTCATCTGCCAGCCTCTGTGACCCACCCCATGATATTGTGAAATAAACAAAGGTGCGCTAGCTACAGGTATGCATGGCTTCCCCTCATGGCAGATGAGTCCTGGCTTCTCCCATTGGCTTCTGACCTGTGCTGGAAATGTGGGGAAACCAAAGGCGACATGTTTCACATTTGGTGGGAGTGCCCCAAGATAGCTTCCTACTGGAGCAAAATTTGCAAATGAATCCTCCACATCACAGATACCAAGATTACTCACGCATGCATGCTGCCTTTTACATATTTCTAACTTCCTGCTGGGTAGATACAAACGATCCCTGAATAAACATCTTCTGATTGCTGCAAAATCTCTGATCCCAAAATACTGGAAACTATCTACGACCCCTTCCCTTAGGGAATGGGCCCACACAGTAAACCCTATCCTAAAAGTGGAAGTTCTATAAAACATGGTCAGCTTGGTTTTAGTTCAAATACTCTGTAGCATATGATAGCCTGACAATCGGGTGAGTACCCCCAAACACTTTTTTGGACCGCATTAAATATACCAGCTATTTGACCACTGTAATTCTGTTGTCTACATCCCACCAATAAGGGAATAGAACTATACCTACGACACCCCAAAAGGGGGACTCTCGATCCTTTTATTATTTAAATCGAACAATATCTATTATTCTCAGTTTTAGTTTTGGCTTTTTTCTTTTCTTTTCTTTTCTTTTCTTCTCATTTTGATTTAATAAAGCCTCATGACACTTATGATACTTCTGAATACAATGAGCCTCAGCATAGTTATTGAGGATTATTAATACTATACCATCAATGGAACAGTTGCCAAATTTATTAATAATACGCTTCATGTATTGACACTGAGTGCATATGTACGGTAATAAGTTTATCTGATGTGAACCTATGTTACAAACAGATGCATTACTTTATATGTTCTTACCTTTGCTTAATAAAAAATTTTTATTGAAAAAAAAAAAAAGGCAGTGCAATAAATAATTTAAACAACATAGTCATAATATCTTGCAGGGAGATGCCCATGGTTAGATTCTCTGTAGAGTCACTTGTTAAAAGGTTCAGCTGCAGACTCGGGGACCTCAGGTAGCAGGGGATTCTTTCCTCACCTGGGCCCAAGGTTTCATTTCGTTTTGTTTCTTTAATTAATTTTCTAATGAATTTCAAATTTCTGGAACGATTCAGATTCGGATCGGTCGATAAATGATCAACCGATTAGAATTCTGTGTGAAGAATAGCTGGTTGTTAAGGGGAGGGCCAGGGAGCGTATTTATTTTCAAGCCTTCACAGTGAGTACAGTCAGCAGCAAACTAGTTTCGGCGATAAGCCTTGTTCACAACACTGCGCTGTGAACAACGCTTATCGCCAAAACTGGTCTGCTGCTGGCTGTACTCACTGTGAAGGTTTGAAAATAAATACGCTTGATGTTATGGAGTTGCCGGCTGCTTCCTTTATTCAATGTCCATTACTTGATGCCCATTAGGACCATTCTTATTTAAATTGTAAGTAAAGTCAACAATTCGTTCTTTGTTTTAGAGTACGGAAGGTTTAAAACCTCTATCTTGTTATTCAGTGGCATTTTATGAAAGCAGTGCGCCTGTGTGCAAGATCATACATTGGGCCCTTTTGGCAGAAAAAAATGTGTGGAATGCAAAAATCGTGTGTGGTTTTCTGTAGCTTTCGCTTGATTTCGTTTGTGCCCAATGGCTACATAGTTAAGTAAAGACGTCCAGTGGGGATCATTGCTTTGTGTAGCCGTTTGGCTTCCCAACAGGGTTGCCAACCCCTGAAAACCTTTTTTCACTGACAAAATATGGAAAATTTACTGCACAGGGTGCATTTTTTTACTGACAACCTGAAACATTAATGAACCGCCTGTTATATACTATAGAACTGATATTTAAAAAAATATAAACAATATGTAAACATTATCAATGCTCATAGCAAGTAATTTGCCCGACTTAACACTGAAAAAGTCAAAACAGTGTGACAAAATGGGAGCATGATTAGTACTATGAAAGACTTGAGGAACCCTAGGACAGAGCAGAAAACAAGTAAAATGGTGCACTATGCATGCCATGGCAAACAGTGGTCATTGTCAGGTTGTGCCTTAACAGTGGGAGTGGGTTAAAGGGTAATAATTAAACAGAACTTGAGCCTAGTCCTACATTCTACACACATGCCACAGTCCTTGTACCCACAAAATACTCCTAATTACTGTACCAAAACTGACAGTCTCACAGACACACATAAACCTCGGGACAAAGGAGCATTTAAAAAAATGAAAATTTCTATTTGCATATGCTCTTCTGCACTCAAAAATATATAATTTTTTGGGCAAATGTTTATCAAAACAATATTTTCACAAAAAATACACTAAAATCATTATTGGTGGATACAAACATGGCAAAACTTACAGAATTCCTGATAAATTCCTACAAAGGCCTCGTTCACAAAAAATGTATTCCCATGCAAGGTTGTTTGCCCTCACAGTGATGCACAGATTCCATGCATCCCCATGCAGACAGTCTCATTCATGTCAATTGGAGCGCAGAAGCTGCACAGACACAGTGCCGCTCCCAATTTGACATCTGTGCCAATGATGGTGAATGGTCCCAAAACCAGACCATGTATGTTCTGGGACCTACACCTGCACCCACACAGATGTCAGATCAGGAGCAGTGGCCGTGCAGCTTCTGCATGCCAATTTGACATCAATGGGACTAACTGCACAGGGATGCACAGAACAACTGCACGAACAAGGTCTTACTATATTTCTTTGTTTTGTTGTTTTTTTTGTTAATATTTTTTGATTTTTTTTTCTTGGGGGGGGGGGGGGGGGGGTGTGGGGGGGGGGGGGGGGGGGGGGGGGGGGGGGGTGGTGGGGGGGGGGGGGGATTTAGATCTCTGATGTTTATTCTTTGGACATTCATTCCCTTTTTCTGTAGCCTCAGCTGCACTGCAGATGAGAAGATGAATGAATAGAAAACTTTCTACACAGGCTTCCAATTCAGCCCCAAACTGTTTACTATGCTTCAGTGATAAATTAACACAGGGGAGATCAGTACAGAGTACTGAGTGGAGGCAATAGAGGGACCGGAGCAGCGGGGGATCCATTTGGACAGTTAAATCCCCCCGGGGCTCCCCTTCAGCACCTGAAGCTGGTGGGAAGGGAAAGGAGGAGAAGCTGGAAGTTGCAGGAGAACCTACAGGGGATCAATACTGCAGTGGGGAGGGGGATCAGCAGTGCTGCGGGGAATCAGGTGTGCAGTGTGTGAGAGGCATGGTGGCCCCCCTTATTTTGGGGCCCGTGTGCCCCGATCACATGCACACTGGATGATCTGCCACTGAGGGATTTTCTTGCTGCTTTTGCTCTGCTGGGTAGATTTTCCTTCACTAATCCTGAAGGTGATTGCAATAGGAAATGAAAGGAAATCTTTCCAAAGTGAATTAAGTTACCATCTTTTTGTCTTGGTGACAATGATCACCATTACAAATAGACTGTAAAACTCCACATTGTGAATACAAACAGCATTAAAGAAAAACTTACCAAAGGGTCAACTCTATGCACAACTACTGAAAGGAAAAAACGTGCCTTCACATACAAATCTTAGCCAAAGCCACTTTCACTTATCACCCTAAACCAGCAATTTTCAACCAGGGTTCCTTCAGAGGTTGCTAGGGGTTCTTTGAGCAGTGGTTGATTGACCTCCCGTTTGATCATTCCTGCATAGTTCCAGGGGCAAGGCAACTTGACAATAAGGTGGCTTGACACAAATTAAATTTTTTTGATCTCTGTAAGAGTGGCATTTTGACCACCACTGTCTTATATTGTCCAAGACCTGAAAATAATTTCTGTGGTTCCTATAGGATAAAAAGATTGAGAAATGCTGCCCTAAACATTACTGACCCATGTGAGCTTGTGCGCACGATGCAACGTGGTGTGTCCATGAGCAGAGATTACACAGAGGCCAAATTAGACGATAACAGGTACAGTCAGGTCGGGCGGGTAGGCACAGCTGCCTGGAGCCACTTATGGAAACTGTAGCAGATATCTGTTAACTTCAGATGATGTTGACATCTTCTGCAACGAGGAGCAGGAATGCCGCCTGGCTGGTCTACATCCATATGGGAGGCTACTTCAAGCAGAGGATTGGTGTAGTTCCTAAACTGTCCCTAGTCTCCGGGATACTCTCAATAACTGTCAATACATAAAAAAGAGGAAAGAGCGTGACTTTAAATGGTGAGGTGAGGGGTCAAAGTAACACATATTTTATATATATATCATAGTGAAAATCATACAAAGTAATAATCAATGTCACAGTATATTTGGTCTATATACAAGAAGAAACATGTTAATACATGACAGTGGAGAGAAATTTAAACTACACCAGCTCTAAGGCTTCCTATTACATTAAAAATTGATGATAATCATAACAATATACAGGTATTCATATGGATAAGATTAGACACATAATCAGTTTAAACGTTGCCTATATGAGAGGCCCGATGCATTTTGTGGAGCTATATCCACTCTTCAGGAGCAAAAATATATATCTGAAATGAGATATAGGAGTTTATAGGTCACTGCCTTTATAAGGGAAACAACGAAAAAGAAAAAGTCACATGACGAAACGCGCGTAAGGCGTACTTACATCACTTCCGGTCAGCGCAGGAGGCTTGGAACGCTGCTGGGACGCAAGCTGCGGAGCGGCCACTGCGCACTGTTTGCATTAGAGGGCAATAGGCTTTAAAGCCTTACGCAAGCCCGCCGGGACTCTGCTATATATATTTTATTTTTTGGTTTTATTTAAATAAAGTGTATGCTTTTACATTTTGCGCTATGAGTCCCCTATCTTTCTTCTTACTTTTTGCCATGGAGGGACATTTTTTCTGAATTTCCTGGATAATGGAGTGCTGACGCTGGATAGCAGCACTCAGACCTTGAGACTATTCCTGTGGATACGAAGGAGTGGGATATCGACCCAGTGCTGGCAGAGGGACCACTGATGGATTTCCATCTATACCTTTTACCCCTGCAGGGGTGGTATTTTCCGGTGAGTGTGGGACCATATGGGCAGCACGAAGTCACCTTATCTGCAGCAGCGAAGTCACTACAGTCACTGATTATTGAACATTTGTATACCTCTTTTACTTTTTTCTTTTCTATATACCTTTTGGAGCATCCAACCCGGGAGGACTTTTTATATACATATATATATTTTTTTCACGTGTTTTATGTTATTCATTTTTTCACTTAAAATATCTTATGCTTATTGATGGATTCACTTACAGTTAGATATATTTAATCTTTCACTATTGGTGTGACAAATGTATCAATTTTATCTATTGTACCACTGATTTGTCTATGTTTATTGCACTAATTATTTAAGTGATTAGCCTCACTAGCTTTTCCCATCAGGCCCTCGGGGGTCCTCTGGTGGTACACCTATTCTTGAGTGTCCTCAGGCTGGATGGTTATGTATGGCATGAAGTGCTAACCTCTGATTAACTTTATTATTGGTTCTTAAATCCACATTTGTTCTCACATATTTATTTTTCATATTAT
Organism: Lithobates sylvaticus; assembly: GCA_028564925.1. Taxonomy (NCBI): domain Eukaryota; kingdom Metazoa; phylum Chordata; class Amphibia; order Anura; family Ranidae; genus Lithobates; species Lithobates sylvaticus. The sequence continues at coordinate 677,683,095 of CM053026.1, read as the reverse complement.
TTACACTAAGTGTGTTAGGTAGTGTGTTCACATACACATTTATTTTGCACTAGGGAGCGCCAACATCCCTTTATCACTCTTATTTAACGAAAAAGAAAAAGGGTTAGGATCGGGGGTATCCCCTAGTCTGGAAAATACTCACAACTGTCAATACATTCCCTAAAAGACGGGGAACCTGTTCCTACTCACCACTCACAAAATGCATGCCAACTAGGGTTGCCACCTTATCCCTTTAAAACTGAACACATATTAATTACACAGTGTCATGGTTATGCAGTAATCTTTGTCTGTCAGCTTACCTCTCCTCCATGTGTTCACATTTAGAGGCCAGCCACTCTCACCTGACTGCTTATATAATCTTCCCTCAGCATAGCTCCACCTCAGCCTCTAATTAGGAACACTATATTAACCTGTGCATTGCAAGCCAACCTGGCTGATCAACCATTGTGTGTTTAGCTTTCGTGTGCTACTTGCTGTGTCTCCTATGTCTGATTCCAGTTACCGATCTTGGCCTGGTCTCGACTATCCCTGTCTGCTTGTGACCCTGACCTTTGGCGTGTTCCATGTTTATCCTCGTCTGCTACTCCCCCGACCTTGGCTTATCCCTTTACTATCCTTGTTGTTCCAGCCTGCTGCTTCCTTCCTCCTTCTCCTGTAGTCTACCGTGAGCATGAGCTGTGAGGCCCTGGGGGCCGCGACCTGGATCCAGACTGCAGTGCAGTCCATCCTCACCACTAGAGGCTCTGGTGAAAACCTCCTCGCTCTTAGACTCCGCGCCCTGGGAATCTATGCTCTAGCTCCCAGTGTTGATGCTCCAGTAGACCTGCTTCCTGAACCTTCCAGAGTTCAATTCACAGCAGTCAGTCCTAGGGTACACTACTTTAGCGGTGCACTCCTACGGAGTGCATCTTTCACCTGGACTCAGGTGACCTGACACAGGTTCTGTGGCTGATTAAGGTGGTAATTAAACTCACTTAGTGGCTTATCTACATTGAATTAGCCTCAGTACCTGTGTAATTAATGTGTTCGGATTTAAAGGGATGAGGAGGCGCCAACCCAAGGAACCAATGTCTTAAAGAGGCACTGCCCTCACCAAAGATGGCCACGGAGTTCAATCATGGCACCAGTGTCCAATCAGGCAGCTACTTCCCTGATGAGAGCAGGAAGTCTTAGAGGAACGAAGTTTCCCCACATCCTTCTTTCCCTTCTGCATTGCCGCATAAACCTAGCGCCACCTACAGAAGGGAATAAAGACTGCACATGCCTATCAGCTGCCATGGTTAACAAAAGTTGACCACAAAAAATGACAATGCAAGCTTAATTGAATAACATTAAAGGACAGGAAATAAGGTGGTATAAAAAATATTATTCTTCACTATAACAACTTCATTTTTCTGTCATACAATAACCCCTATAATCTTTAGATATTGCACATTTACCACCAAATATAAACAAACCTGCCTTAGCATTACCCTGTCTATGTCTATCTTTTACAACACTTTTTAGAAAGACGTCTTTTTGCATATTGGTCTAAAGATGACTGATTTCTAGAGTAGATAGAGGATGATACTCGGCAGTGTGTACAGATGTCGGAAAGGTTGCACCATGAGGGAGAGACTCGTGTCTGTTAATATGTGCTAAGTGCTGTAAGCCACAATTAATTTACAGTTACCAGTATAAAGCGGAGGCCATTCTCCAGAAGTTGGAATAAAATCAAAATACAGCTGGCAAAGGAGAGAGCACTCAGGTGAAAGTGTCTGTTGAAATGAAATAAAGAAATGCATTATGGGAAGGGAAGTACAGGTCTCGCTAGATAGCGGCCGCAGTACAATATCTAGAAAGCCAGGTAGAACTTCAGATAACATAAATGGGGATTTTTTTCTTCTTTTTTTTTTTTTTTAACAATCCGTGAAGGTTCATGCACAGCGTTGAAAGGAAACATTTTTAAATCCCAGAGTTGAAGAAGTAAAGTAAGAACAGATTTGAGATGTTTGCTGTTTTGTGCCCTGAAGTTCTTATTCTGCATTTATTTGTTTAATAGGCTACTGGTATTGCAAACATGTACACTGTGCTAAGCTCAGCTCTGTTTGCCTAGATTTAATTTTAAGAATTGTTTAATTGAACTTGTGCTTTTATTAAAAACTGAGAGAGTGACATGGAAGGAATTTGCAATATAACTCTCTGCTTTCTGGAGGCACAAAACAGAAAATGATGTATATTTTTCTCTAATACGTATGTACTGCAGCCACTAAAATGGATAGGTGTAAATGGGCCCTCAAGGTGAACTTTATTAAAACAGTCAGGACCTGCTTAGCAGTCAGCAACCTTAAAAGACATTAAAGCACTCCAAAAATTATAAAATCAACCCTTGAAGTACTCCCCACCCCAAATGCAAGGGTTAAATGGTCACTATGTCTAGGGCAGTTCACAGGAGGCTCTATCACTGGTCTGTTCTAGACATGTGCCATTCGTTTCGTACGGATCGAAAATTCGTACGAATTTCCGTAATTTCGTACGAATTCCCGTAATTTCGTACGAATTTCTGTAAATTCGTACGAATTTCTGTAAATTCGTACGAATTTCTGTAAATTCGTACGAATTTCCGTAAATTCGTACGAATTTCCGTAATTTCATACGAATTTCCGTAAATTCGTACATTCAGGAGGATCCGAAACACGAATTGCTATGCTTCCAAATTTTGTACGAAATTACGTTTACGAATTTCGGATCCAAATTCTGTTACGATGGAAACGTGACTGGTGTTTTGTTGACCAATCAGAGGTTTTCTTCTGCTGCTGAGTAAGGGGTTGGGAAAATGACCTTTTTTAATATGGGAGTGGGAGACTGGTACTAGTAGTCAATGGGAGATTCAGAATCGGACAAAATAAGAATGTTCATTAATTACGATTATTCGTTATGAAACCCAGAAAGTCAGCACAGCACAGGGATGGTGGGAGCCCCTCATAATGAGCACAGCACAGGGATGGTGGGAGCCCCTCATAATGAGCACAGCACAGGGATGGTGGGAGCCCCTCATAATGAGCACAGCACAGAGATGGTGGGATATGATTAATGATAAATTCATCATAACGAACGTTCGTAATTGTTACGAAAAGTTAACGAACGTAACGAGAATTCGTATTTCGTAAGAATCCAAAATTGAATTTTGGACACGAATTACGAAAAATATGAATTAACGGCTAATACGAAATGGAACGGAACGAAATATCACATGTCTAGTCTGTTCATGGAGCCTCAGTATTATCATGAACAACACAGAGACATTTACCCTGTATGGTGCCCTGAGGAGGCTGGCATGCAACCAAAGCCGGTCACAGCTTACAGTGCAGGCTGGGGGGAACCAGTCGCAGCATCAGATAGAGCGCTGGAACAAGGAGTAACGTATGTATTTACTCCTTAATTATCTGCCCCTAGACTAAACAAGAAATGAACCCTTGAAGCATGGGAGGTCTCACTGCAAGGGTGGATTTTTTAATTTTCCTGGAGTTGGGCTGTAAACATTTTGATCAAGAGTGTGTATTGTACAGCACAGTTTACATAGTGCCACAGTCTGGACTATATAATGTATAGTACATCTTTTAGAGTGCACCAGCCAAGAGTATGTAATATACAGTACAGCTTGCAGAGTGCCACAGTCTGAACTATGTATTTCAGAGTGCAGCAGCCAGGCATATGTGATGTACAGCACAGCTTACAGAGTCTGGACTATTTAGTGTGAAGTACAGCTTACAGAGCACAGCGGCCAGAAGTTTGTAATGTATAGCACAGCATACAAAGTGCAGTGGACAGAAGCATGTAACATACAGCAGAGTTACAAGAGCAGCAATCAAAAGTATATCTTACTGTATGTATGCACTGTTCAGAGTGGTCAGTAAAGCATTCCCTTACATTGGTGGTCAGTAGAGAACCTTAAATAATGGCCATTGAAGTTCCTTTTTTATATTGGTTGGCAATGGGGTATAGTGTTCTCTTTAATTGTGGTTACTGCTCCCACACCCGTGGTTCTGCTAAGTGACATAGTTACATAGTTACATCAAATTGCCATGCCTACCACTACATGCAAGCTGGCTTGGAGAACCCAACAGGAGAGTCATGCAAGCTGGCTTGGCATTGCTGGACTTGGTGAACCCAACAGGAGACCCAAAGCATGTTGTGCTGCCTCCCGCAGTTCTATGGACAACACAGTTGCTTCTATGTACACTATATTACCAAAAGTATTGGGACCCCTGCCTTTACACATGAACTTTAATGACATCCAAGGCTTAGTCTGTAGTGTTCAATATTGACCATTCTTCCACAAGCGCATTTGTGAGGTCAGGGCCTTATGTGGATAAGAAGGCCTGGCTCACAGTCTCCGCTCTAATTCATCCCAAAGGTGTTCTACTGGGTTGTGGTCAGGACTCTTTGCAAGCCTGTGTTTTTTTTTTTGCTTTCTGTGTTTTTATGGACCTTGTTTGTGCACTGGTGCACAGTCATGTTGGAACAGGAAGGAGTCTTCCCCAAACTGTTCCCACAAAGTTGGGAGCATGCAATTGTCCAAAATGTCTTGGTAGGCTAACACTTTAAAGCCCCATACACACGGTCGGAAAAATCCGACCACCAAATCCATCGGATTTGGTCCGACGGATTTAGTCCGACACTGGTGTTGCATACACACGGTCGGACAAAGTTGTCGGAAAATCCGATCATTCTGAACGTGGTGACGTTTGTTGCCTACGACGGGACTACGTAGAGGCTAGTAGCCAATAGCTTTGGTCTTGTAATGTGATCAGAGCATGCGTGGCACTTTGTCTGTCGGAATTCGCTACACACGATCGGAATTGGTGTGATCGGACTTTGTTGTCGGAAAATCTATCCAGCAGGAGATAGAACTTTGTCCGTAGGACAATCCGATGGAAACTGTCCGATGGTGCCTACACACGGTCGGAATTTCCGACAACATTGTCCGATAGGACAGAATCCATCGGAAAATCCGACCGTGTGTATGGGGCTTAAGAGTTCCCTTCACTGGAACTAAGGGGCCAAGTCCAACCCCTGAAAACCCCCCACCACACCATAATCCACCCTCTACCAAGTGATTTGGACCAAGTGCACAAAGCAAGGTCCATAAAGACATGGATGAGCGAGTTTGGGGGTGGAGAAATTTGACTGGCCTGCACAGAGTCCTGACCTCAACCCAATAGAACACCTTTGGGATGAATTATAGTGGAGACTGTGAGCCAGGTCTTCTCGTCCACATCAGTGCCTGACCTCACAAACACGCTTCTGGAAGAATGGTCAAACATTCCCATAGACACTCCTAAACCTTGGACAGCCGTCCTAGAAGAGTTGAAGCTGTTATAGCTGCAAAAGGGTGGGCCAACTCAATATTGAACCCTACGGACTAAGACTGGGGTGCCATTAGAGTTCATGTGCATGTAAAGGCAGGTGGTCCAATCCTTTTGGTAATATAGTGTATATATTTTATGCTGTTCACTAGTTTATTGTTTTTGGTTATGCTGCCAACTTGTGGTAATTGTTTTTTTGGTACATGGAATTTTCTGTATTTCCTCCCCTTTTGTGTAATGTAATTTCTGCCTTCCTCTTTGTTAATTTGTGTCTTGTTCCTACATGGAGCACACCAAGGCTAGGAAAAGCAAATATTAATTTTGACCACCTTAAACACTTCAATGTTGCATCCACCACATCTTATTGTTTGCTTCAGTCTTCTGCATGCAATAAAGATATTCGTAGGTGCTATCTGATGAAGATTGTCAGCAGTAATTGTCTCTGCCATATGCACACCAGGCATAGAAGTCTCAGGAAGGCATAGGTCACTATTTTAACCACTTCAGCTCAGGAAGGTTTTACCCCCTTCCTGACTAGGCCATTTTTTGCGATACGGCACTACGTTGCTTTAACTGACAATTGAGCGGTCGTGCAACACTGTACGCAAATAAAATTGATGTCCTTGTTATCCCCACAAATAGTTTTCTTTTGATGGTATTTGGTCACCTCTGCGGTTTTTATTTTTTGTGCTATAAACAAAAAAAATGAAAAATTTTGAAAAAAAAAAAACAATATATTTTTTACTTTCTGCTATAAAACATATCCAATAAACAACAAATGTAAAAAATCAAATTTCTTAAAAAATTTAAGCCAATATGTATTCTGCTACGTATTTTTGGTAAAAAAAAAAAAAAAAGTTATAGCATCTACAAACTATGGGATAGATTTAGGGACTTTATTTTTTTAATATTTTTACTAGTAATGGCGGCGATCGGCAATTTTTAGCGGGACTACGACATTGCGGCCGACAAATCTGTCCAATACAGTGATTAGTACTAAAAAAAAATGTACTGTCACTGTATAAATGACACTGGCAGGGGAGGGGTGAACATCAGGGGCAATCAAAGGGTTAAATGTGTTCCCTATGAGTGCTTTCTAACTGTAGGGGGAGTGCTTTGACTAAAACGAAAACAGTGATCTGTGTTTCTGCTTCTCTGCGAACGATCACCGTGTTCCCGGCGGACATCGCGTTTGCCGCACCCACTGATTGGCTCCTGCTGTGTCCATGCACGCCCCCAAAGAAGAAGATCACGTACAGGTACGTGTTTTTGCGCTTAAAGCGGAGTTCCACACATTTTTTCGTTTATTGAAAGTCAGCAGCTAAAAAAGTAAGCAAAAGTGTAGCTGCTGACTTTTAATAAACAGACACTCACCTATCCCATGGTCCAGTGATGCGGCCGCCCAGAGCCTCTCGCTCCTCTCCCCCTCCTCTCCGCTGGCTCCGTCATAGCCACTGTGGGCACCCGGCCGCGACAGCTTTCGGCTTCACGGCCGGGTGCGCACTGTGCATGCACGAGTCACGCTGCGCTCTGCTAGTGGCCAGGCAATCTTCTGGGACCTGTCATGTGTCCCAGAAGACTGCTGGCAGGGAGGGGCCACCTAGGGGTAGAGGAGGAGTCACCTAGGTGGCCAAGAGCAGGAAGAAGGAAGTGGGACAGGAAGTCCCACTCTAAACTAAAGTACCCACTCCCCCCCAAAAAAATGACATGTCAAATGTGGCATGTCGGGGGGTGAGGAGTGCTTAACACCTTTGGGTGGAACTCCGCTTTAAGGGCTGCCCTGCTGCAGTAAATGTGCGTGGGGCGGTCCTAACCCACTTCCCACCGGGCCAATAGCAAAATGACGGCCAGGCGGTGGTTCAGTTATCCTGACTGAGCATCATTTGACGTTCAGCAGGATAACGGCCGCCGCACGCACGTGGGGGCACGCATCGCAGGGGATCGGTGGTGCTGTGTGTCAGTCTGACACACCGCTACACCGATCTCGGTAAAGAGCCTTTGGCGGAGGCTCTTTACCACGTGATCAGCTGTGTCCAATCACGGCTGATCACAATGTAAACAGCGCTGATTGTTTATCAGCCCAGCTCCGCCTCGGATGTCCACACTGGACCACCAGGGAAGCCTCCAACATGTGGATGGCCAGGTACGTACCCCATGGCCATCTACATATACAAAAATATGCCAAATATATGCCAATCAGTGCCCACAGATGGGCAACGACTGGCAACATTATGTAGCAGATCAGACAATTGATGCCCAGCAATGCCACCCATCAGTGCCACCCATCAGTGTCCATCAGTGCCACCTCTCAGTGCCCATCAGTGTCCACCTATCAGTGTCCATCAGTGCCCATCCATGCCACCCATCATTGCCACCCATAAGTACCCATCAGGGCCACCCATAAGTACCCATCATGGCCGTCTATGAGTGCCCATCAGTGCCACCTATCAGTGCCCCTCAGTGCGGCCTATCAGTGCCCATCAGTGCCACCTAATTGATGCCACCTCATTGGTGCCCATAGGTGCCGCCTTATCAGTGCCCGTCATTTTTTTAAAAATTTTCAGTCTTTTTTTATTTGTTGCGTAAAAAATAAAAATTTGCAGAGATGATCAAATACCACCGAAAAAAAGCTCTATTTGTGGGAACAGTGTTGTATGACCACGCAATTGTCATTCAAATTGCAACAGCGCTGAAAGCTGAAAATTGGCTTGGGCAGGAGGGTGTATAAGTGCGCTTTATTGAAGTGGTTAAGCAGTTAATGGTTGGAGTCAGGATGCAAGTGGTCCGGTTGTGTTGGTCTTGCAATTCCAATTGCGGAGTTGACAATAAAAAAATTCCTTTCCAAAAACTGAAGCCCATTCATAGAAATTCAAGAAAACAAATATATTATGAGTCCCATTGGAAATGGCTTAGATATTTTAGTATAGTAATTGCAAATGAATACGTACTGAAAAAGCCCACTCGTTTCCCTTTAATATCTCTAAAAATGTATACATATACCAGTAAGACCGAGGATAAAAGAAATGTCAAAATAAAACCTGTATCGATGTACTGTTTGTTGCTGAGGCTCAGAAACGCACGTGACTAAATTCAAAACAGCACACTTTTATAGAAAACAAATCATGCGGAAAGAGTATGAAAAATTATGTTTACCTAAGGCCAGCAGAATCACAGCACAGACCCCAGCATAAAAGTCACATTACATTTTCTGGCTTATATATCATGACAAAAATGGGGCGATTGTGGGGAGAGGAAAAGAAGAATGTTAAATCATGGAGACTATGAATTGACTTCTCCGCTACAGGAGCATATTGTTACGCCCTACAATTGCATCTTGATCACAGATACTGTACAGAGCCCAGGCTGCTCACAAATAGAGATTGGCAGCTTTTCCAGGGTAAACATTTCCCATAATCTTGCTGGCAGTCAGCAATAAACATCGGAGACATTGTGAATAAGAAAGTGCAGACAATAACAAAGACATGGTTCCTGTTCTTACCTTTACTGTCCTTGAATCTCTTTTTTTCCAGCAGCATATTATTTAAAATAAGCCATTTCCAATAAAGGTAGAACATAATGGATTTCTGCTTTGAATGACAAATTCCCATCTGCACGACCCAGGAGCTGTGATTTTTGAATTAGTCTCGCATCTCCATCTACAGATAACATTTGGAATGACAAGGTGACCATACACCTTGAGTGGTCAATATATAAACTCATTTGCTTTTGAAAGGCAGAATTTTAAGGATCAGTTCACACGAGAATTGCACAGGAATGCGGTCCGTGTTCCTGTGTGATTCCTGCGCCTTCGCCTGCAGCGTGATTTTGCAGCCTATTCATTTGAATGGGCTGCAAATCAAACCTGAATTCACAAAAAGTAGTATGTGCCCTACTTTTCAAAAATGTGCCACACCAAATTGCATGGTACTGCGTTACCATCTGGTGCCTGCAAACACGCTGTGTTTGAAATCTGAGTTTTGGGTGCCATTAACAATGTATTGGCATTCACAGCAGATTGAATGAATGAATAATTTGTATAGCGCTACAATGCAAACAGAATCGCCTCAAGGCGCTGTATTTGTGCTTTGTTGTCAAGGTTCTTAGAAGAGGTAGGTCTTGAGTTTTTTCCTGAAGGCCTGATGGTTTTCTTCCATGCGGGTTGCAAAGGCAGTGCATTTTGAACGCATTGTGAGAAACATGCACAGAGCACACGTTCTTGTGTGAAGCTCAACTACAGTCAAGCTTAATGTGTTACTAAACCCACAACAGTAAAATCAGTCTGTAGATGCAGTAAAGCATGTTTGTTATACTCACCGTGGAACCTAATGGGGTTAATCCTCTGCATTGTGTAAAAAGGCTTGTTGATCCGGTCTTCTCTGATCCTCCCCTTCTTTAACTATCCCCAATTCATCTCCTGATAAGACAGAGCCTTGGGAGCAAGCTGCTCAGTTTGGTGTGTATTGTTAGAGAGTGTTTTTTTACTTGGCAAAGTACATGTGATCAGCACAGGGCCAATCAGCATTATCCACACAGAGGGTCAGGGATCCTGCAGCCTCATAGAACAATCAGGGGAGAATGAAAACTCCTCCTACAAGCTTTAACCAGTCACTGATAGAAGTCACAAGACTGCTATATACTGCTGATGAGAAAAGGTATTTAGCAATTTATATGTACTAAAACTATTGCATTTCCATGTTCTGTGTACTGTGGCAGACCAGATATAGTGAATGCAGGGTCCAGGGTTTAGTTACACTTTAATACACATTTCTAATTTTAATTTCACCCATACTGTTTACAGTATTTTATTGAGTCTTATGAAGTATGGTGCACTGACGCACCTTACACATGTGAGTACCCCAGCGGGGGAATGTTTTTTAAAGCGGTTCTGCACTCTGTAAAAAAAAAAATTTTTTTAAGGACGTAATATAAAGTATGCTTACCTTTATTAGGGGACTCACCTGTTCCATCTTCCATCTCGATCGCCGCCGGTTTTCGTCCGCTGAAGTTCCTCGTCTTCTTCTTTAGTGCTGGGGGCCATCTTGCCTGTGGGCATGTGAAACCCCACAGGCACTGTTGATGGCCCAGCATGCACCGCCGTTACTCGCGCGTGCGCAGTAACGGCACATCTGCCGACATCTCACGAGATTTCAGCAGATGCGGCCGAAATCTCGGGAGATTTCGGAAGATGTGGCCGAAATCTCGCGAGATTTCGGAAGATGCCCGCACTGACTCCTGGGATCAATGACACCAGATCCAGGAGACAGTGCGGCGTGACGACGATCGACGCAGAGACCCCGCCCGCCGCCGCAGAGGGAGAAGACCGGAAGTCTTCAATTACAAGGTAAGTAAAAAAAAAAAAAAAACATTTCATTTAGTACTCTTTGCCTGATTTGGAAGGCAAAGAGATTTACTAAATGAAATGAGTGCAGAACCACTTTAACTTGTCTATTAAATTTTGTAAAACGGTATTGCACTATTAGTCTTTTTCTTTTTTCATGTGCCTCTGAGATCATTGCACTGAGGATACTACTGATCCAGTGAAACAGCTGAGAACCCTATAGTGGTTCATATGCGTGCTTTGACTCAGTGTAAAAGCTGGTCACACGCTCTGAGGTGAGCTTATTACCATAAGGGGTTCCCGGATTTCACCTATGCATGATTCAGAGCCACGGTTGGATGTAACAAGCATGTCAATAGTATGATCACCGGAAATCACATCACCTGCATCTAGTTTCACATCAATCAACATTTTGTGGTTCTTATCACAGCCTAGGACAGGCTGCCACAAAGAACTGTTTTTTTAATAATATAGAGACACTTGTGTGGTTTATGCACTTGCATTTTTTTTATAAATCTTTTATACATGTTTGCTATCACATATGTATGCATTTAGCACTTTTTTCCTCTAATATTATTATTATTGATATTTTATTTTATTTTTTTGGTGTGTTATTGTGCATGGCACCTTGTAACTCTAAAGGGTCCATATAACCTCACAGAGTTTTTTTTTGTTTTTTTTTGGCACTTGTGCACTTTATATTTATCTATGCGTTTTAGTTGTGCATTTACAGATTTTGTGCACATTATTTGTTTTTGCTATATTTTGCACTTGCACTTTACACCAGTTGTATGTTTACTATTTTATGCATATTGTTATATTCTTGTGGATCTATAACTATAGATTAAGATACAGATTATCTAGTGCATAACCATTCCAGCGCATCGTATATTTAATTTTGTGTTTAATATGCACGAACGTATGAGACGTGTTTAACGTTTGCAGCTTGATAGTGGCAGGTTGGTAGGGGGTTCTTTAAGGCTTGCAGGATTTTGTTGTTTTGTTATGTGGTAAAGCATGCTTGTTATACTCACCGTGGAACCTAAGGGGTTAATCCTCTGCATTTTGTAAAAAGGCTGTTTGATCCAGTCTTCTCTGATCCTCCCCTTCTTTAACTGTCCCCAATCCATCTCCTGATAAGACAGAGCCTCGGGGGCAAGCTGCTCAGTTTGGTGTGTATTGTTAGAGAGTGTTTTTTTACTTGGCAAATTACATGTGATCAGCACAGGGCCAATCAGCATTATCCACACAGTGGGTCAGGGGTCCTGCAGCCTCATAGGACAATCAGGGGAGAATGAAAACTCCTCCTACAAGCTTTAACCAGTCACTGATAGAAGTCACAAGACTGCTATATACTGCTGATGAGAAAAGGTATTTAGCAGTTTATATGTACTAAAACGATTGCATTTCCATGTTCTGTGTATTGTGGCAGACCAGATATAGTGAATGCAGGGTCCAGGGTTTAGTTACACTTTAATACACATTTCTAATACACAGATGTGAATTGTCTTATTAGCCAAACGAGTTGTATTTCTCTCAATCCAACCAAAGATTTTACACAGCCTACCACACAGCAGAGCTTGCTAAGTTGTAAGTGGGTCTTGAACAAGGTACACGCTCAGGAGGGACTACGCACACATTTAGGCCTCAGCAAGGTAAAACTTTATAGTAATTGTTTGTGGAAATTGAAACAGTCACAATAAATAAGTGATTTGTACTCTATAAGATGGGACAGTTCAGTACAGTTATCTGTATTGTATTACCGGTACACTGAAATGTTACCGGAGGAATTCCTCTGTTGGAAGGGTTCCTGAAGGGGACCCTCAGAAGGTACTATGGCAACAGCCCATGTTCCTTACGCTGTCCCTACTCGCCCGGAACCTTTCCCTGCACTAAACACTATCCCCATCCAGCAGATTCCTTTCCCTAACCTGCCACTCGCTCAAAGAGCACTCAAATGACATGGGATCCCATCTTTAAAGGCTCCCCCATTAAGGGGGGCACTCAAATTTTCATGATAACTGGATATCCAAACCGGTATCCATCTATAATTATCAGAAATATCAGATAATTGTCTATAAGGGGACAATTCTCCACCATTTTACCCCAGAGGAACCCTTGAACATTTTTTTTCAGGAAATCCTTGCTAAAAACCTATTCATTGGTGGTCAATAAAAAAAAATGCCTCTTACATTAATGGTCAGTGGGAAGAATGCAACCCCTATTAATGGTGGTCAGAACTCAACCCCTATGGACTAAAAAAGATCATTGGCTTCATGCAACTGGCTCCACCAAGTCCCATTGACCCTGGAACTACAATATGCATTATCAAATGGGAAGCCAATCAGCCACAGCTCAAGGAACCCCTAGCAACCCCTGCAGGAACTCTAGGGTTGCAAGGAACCCTGGTTGAGAATGACTGCCCTAGAGCATTGGCACAATGCCATCTACAGGTGGGAAAATAGCTGCACCTACCTACATGGTGACCTGAATTTTTTTTTAGTTGTGTTGCTTAAAGCGGAGCTCCAGCTAAAAGATGAGGGGTGGCGGGTACCTGGTTTTGACAGGTACCTGCTCCCACTTCCTGTTGACTTTGCCATGGCAAACTAATCCGGAAGTTCAGCCCCCCTCCTCCTTCCCCCACTGCGGGGCCATTAACAAAGTGCATGTGCAGTAGGGAACTGGCTGTGAAGCCGCAAGGCTTCACTGCTTGTTTCCCTTACCCAAGATGGCGGCAGCAGCACCCGAGAGCTGATTGAAAAATTGGCTCGGGTAAGGACGCTACTGGATTCGTGGACAGGTAAGTGTCCTAATATTAAAAGTCAGCAGCTACAGTATTTGTGGCTGCTGACTTCTAATTTTTTCTGAAGGAGCCTGGAGCTCCTCTTTAACTGCAGCAAAGTCCCCGCCCCACACTCAATATATATGAATTCAAAACACCCGATTGTCCAATATACAATCTTCCCTTTTCCAGTTTAAGTGCTGCTGTGTGCTAAAGTAAAGTCAAATGTAGGTGTTTTTCTAAAACATTTAATTTATTTTAATAAATGCATACCTTAATTTACAGGTTATTTTTGAACATCGTAAACGTTACAGTATAGCTGTCATGAGTTAACTGTGTTGGCCATCATGGCTGACCTCCTTTTACTTTAAATGCAAGTTCTCTGGCTGGTATGGTGATGTTGTGTCTGCAATGCTTTCTGAGTAATGGGCTTACTACCAATTTAGAAATTAGGAATCCAGACTTTTTACTGACTTTCCTTTACTGTGTGCTCGTTCCAGTTCTGTGACTTACAAGCATTAAAGTCAGACACAACCAACCATGACTTTCAGAAGGAGGTCAGCAAAGGCGGCCTACATATTTCTGTTTTGATAGGTGAACTTTAAGAAGAGCTCCAAGCAAACTAAAAATTACCGTCACAAATATGAAAAGGGGAAAGCCATTAAAATCTGTCCGATTTGGGGTATTTGAGACTCCATTTAAATGATAAATAATGTTCTATAAATGTTTGGGCCTATGGAAATGAAATTTGTTTTAGACAGAGTCCCTGCTTCTGTGCATCCCAGACAAACTAGCAATTACACGCCTAATGCCGTTTCATGCAGCACTATTTTATTTCTGTTATTTCAGTAGTGTACTGTGCCTTATTAGTTGCTTGGCGTTTCTATATTATTTTTCCATGACAGAATTTTCCTCATTCTTTTAAATAAACCTGTCATCAGAGAAAATGTAAGTTGCTACTACTGACCTCTCTTTTTTGCAAATGTTATTTGTAAGACGGCAGTCTTGCTGATGTTTTTGCTGTTTTCATTCATTTTAACTACTTCAGCCCCGAAAGGATTTACCCCCTTCCTGACCAGGCACTTTATGCGATTCGGCACTGCGTCGCCTTAACTGACAATTACTTGGTTATGCGACGTTGCACCCAAACAAAATTGAAGTCCTATTTTCCCCCACAAATAGAGCTTTCTTTTGGTGGTATTTGATCACCTCTGCGGTTTTTATTTTTTACTTTTTGCTATAATAAATATCCCCAAAAAATATATAAAAAAACTAATTTCTTTCTCAGTTTAGGCCGATATGTATTCTTCTACATATTTTTGGTAAAACAAAATCTGCAATAAGCGTATATTGATTGGTTTTCGCAAAAGTTATAGCGTCTACAAAATAAGGGATAGATTAATGGCATTTTTATTATTCATTTTTTTTATTAGTAATGGCAGCGAGCTGCGATTTTTATCATGACTGCGACATTATGGCGGACACATCGGACACTTTTGACACTATTTTGGGACAATTGTAATTTATACAGCGATCAGTGCTATACAAATGCACTGATTCCTGCGTAAATGACACTGGCATGGAAGGGGTTAAACACTAGGGGGCGATCAAGGAGTTAAGTGTGTCCTAGGGAGTGATTCTAACTGTGGGGGGATTGCCTCACTAGAACATGACAGATATCACTGCTCCCGATGACAGGGAGCAGTAGATCTGTCATGTTGCTAGGCAGTACAGGGAAATGCCTTGTTTACATCTCCCCGTTCTGCCGCTCCGTGACACAATCGCAGGCCCCTGGCAGACATCAAGTCCACAGGCATGATCACGGAGTACGCAGCGGGTGGGCGTGCGCATGCCCACAATGCCATGATTTAAAAGGGAGGTACCTGTAAGCCCATTTGCCTAGCCGTGCCATTGTGCCGACATATATCGTCGTGCGCTGGTCGGCATTTTACAGTTTTACAGCTTGTACCAATGTAAGCATGTCTGTGCCATACCTATGAGATTCCCGTGGAAGCTGGAATTAAATTGTAGTAGTCACTGCTGCCACAATTATCTAGCTTCCGGGTCCCGTGCCGAGCAGCTGTCCTAATGCATTGTGAACACAGGTGGTTGCTTGCACAGGCGCCATTCAGGGAAAACTGAATTTTTTTAATGAATGCAAAGAATTCTCTGATTAGACAAGGTGGAGAGGTGGAGATGTGGGGAGCTGGAGCGATGATGTCTAATTCTCCACCTCATCCAATCAGAGAACACTGGGGTTGATTTGCTAAAACCAAAGAGTGCAAAATCTGGTGCAGCTGCGCATGGTAGCCAATCAGCTTCTAACTTCGGGTCGTTCAATTAAGTTTTGACCAAAACCTGGCAGCTAATTGGTTTCTGTGTAGAGCTGCACCAGATTTTGCACTCTCTGGTTTTAGTAAATCAATCCCACTTTGTATTCATTAAGAAAATGTGAAGTGTTCTCTGAATGGTGCCCATGCCAAGCGGGCAACTGCCTGTGTTCAGTAAACAGCAGGGCTGCCGGTTAGCATAGGACCCGGAAAGCCAGCAGCAGTCGCTGTATCAGCGATGCCTACTATAAAGATTTCAAGTATCCATGGGGGTCCCACAGATATGGTACATACATCTGTTAGTCAAAGCTAAAAATTGCCATACCTAAACTTCAGCTTTAACTACTGACCTGAAACTAGTATACAGAGGAGGGCAAATTTAAGCACAATGGGCATTACTTACCTTCAGTGTGATGTGTTACTTATGCTTCCATCTTCAAGTTCAGTAGAAATCTTCTGTCCTTCAAGACCCCTCCACTCCCACCGTTGTAAACTTTCAGTGTGGTGGGGGTTAATAGAACTAAGGAGCTGTCACAGGCTCTCATCAAGCCCTACTATGCCCCCCCCCCTCTGTCCAGCTCTTCCATTTATAGAAGCTATACCACAGCTTCTATAAATAAAATGTGTCCTATGAATAGAGGGGGTAGACCTTTCAATCATCCACCGGTCCTCCACTCATCATAGATCCTGTCTCATGCTTAGAAGCTGTAGTAGGACTTCCATGAATGGAAGAGCTGGGTGGGCAGAGCCTGTGACAGCTCGTCCATTTTATTAACCTTTGCTGCACTGGAGGATTATGGTGGCAGGGTTAGAGGTGGCATTAGAGGACAGATTTCTACTGAACTAGTAGGCAGAAGCACAAGAGACACATCATACTGAAAGTAAATAATAATTTTGTGTTTTTTTTGTAGGTAAACTTAGGCTTTATAAAAAGTCTTAACAGCAGTTATCACATATCACATCATATTGAAAGATATACTGAAATAGAAACTCTTGTTTAAAAAAAAAAAGTGCAACTGTCTTGGAGCATATGTTTATTGCAGCCTTGTTTGATCTCTGTTTGTGAATTTAACAAGATGAGTTTTAAATGTATACCTTAGTTTGAGCCGCACTGTAAAACATCATTTGAAGGAAGACAAAATTTACAATGTCATACAATAGATACATCTAGCTCTCCGCAGTTCATCCGCTGGAGATTTGACAAGTTACGTCTGGATTTAGACAGGTAGCAGCGGATAGCTTTAAATTACTCCACATATGTTACATGGTCGGTTTTAGAAGCCTTTTTAAATCTTCTTCTTGCCAAACAGCCTAGAGTGTAGCTCACAGAAATCCACCTGAATCACTTGTGGAGCTCTTACAGAACCCAGCTAACGACATTATCTGTGTCTTGTCCTTCAATGTCTAGAGCCTTTCTCAGACTCTTCTTTAAAGTCTCCCCTGTGGCTCGTTATGCAGGGACCTTAGACATTAAAGAGACATAACGGGTCCATAGCATGTTCAAATCTTAACAAGAATTTTTCTTTTCTTTCAGAAATTCTTTGCTGAGCATTTTGGCTCCTACGCAGGGGCCCCTTCCCTTGGAAATACAGCATTAGTCAATTTGATGATTGGAGATCACAAGCACAAACAGTACAGATAAACATCAGAAGACCCTACTTGATTATTTGGCACTTTAACCTAGCTGATCAATTCAATCAATTAAATGTGTTCTGTGGCTTAACGCAAAAGCAGAGGGCAGCACTACAGATGTGTATAGATTACATTATTGGGTTCTTGGCATGCTGGGTCTAATTAAAGAACAAGAGGATGCATACCAAGAAATAATGTCTATTCTTTCAGAGACATAAAAAAATAAAAATATATAAGGCATTCCATTTTAAAATGGTGTTCACTGATAGGGGGGGGGGGGGGCTTGATGGGTAGGGATGAGTAAGGGTGCACTCACACCCAAGTTTGATTTTCTCCCTTTCCCACTCCCTCTCTGGCATGCCCTCACACTGGACTACATATGAAGTGTTCCCAGGAACACACACTCTGCTAAACAGACCAATGAGACCTGCTTCAGTATATTGTCATCTATGGAGAGAACTGTACTCTGCCATGGTTTGCACTCACACTGAAGCAAACTGTACCTACCACAAGTGAACCGTGCCCAGGACCAGCTCTTCCAAGTGGTCCTGGATGCGGTATGCTTACCTGATCTCAGGTTCAGAGCACTCAAATTACACAAACGAACTGGTCCAAGGTGCTGAACTACACTCCTGGACCAGTTCAATGTGCCAGTATGCATATACCATTACATGTGACCCACAACAAAAATGAAAGGTGCCACTCTAGGCTCCACCAGGTCCTCTTGTATGACAAACCACTAGGAGTGCCGACAGGAACAGAGCTCATCCCAGCTCAAAACATACAATAGGGAAAAGAAGTCATAAAGGTTGCACATCACAACAAAACCATGTGAAAAGGTGTATAACAGCCTCCATCCGGGCTCCAACCAGGCCACACCCCAACACATTTCACTCTTCCCCCGTATTAATTAATTATTAAAGTTGGAGTGAAACAAGTTGGGGGGCGTGGTCTTGCCGGAGCCCGGGCTGAGGCTGTCATACATCTCTTCACAGGGTTTTGCTGTGATATGCGACTTTCAGGACTTCTTTTCCCTACACCCTTACATGCTGGCTTCTTATCTGTTCGATACTCCAGTGCGGAGTCGGAGTTTTGGGTAGTTCTGATATTTCTGTTGCATTCCCTAGTTTTGGAGGATTTGAGCACTGTCTGTCCTAAGAAAGGGTTGAATATTTAGAAACCTCTCAACTGCATTGTATGTTAATGAGGGATAGTGCAGGGACAAAGACACTTGAGACTGTCGAGAAGTTCTTAGAATCAACCATGACACCTTCTCAATATCAAATAGGTGAGATTAAGAATATCAAAAAAAGGTGAGAAACGTTTTTTAATTGTTTTTCAAGTATGCTGTGTGAATGGTAAATGTGGAAATACATTAAGGTAATGATTTACTCAAAAAAAATAATCCTGACCTTAAGCTTTGCCCTTAACCCTAACCTTCACCTAACCTTTGGGCTCCATGGACACTGGCTTAAAAAATATTGCTTCTACAGGAGTTTTGTGTTCTGCCTGTAGAAGCAGCTCAATGTTATCCTATGTGTCCATGCACATCAGGATGACTACAGGCATATTTTGAGCTCAACGTTTAGAGGCAGTAAAAAAGAAAAACCTTCTGGTTTGCATTTCTGATTGGAGCTTACTGGCAGTAAAAAATGTAAAAATGCTCTATAGGAGCGTTTTTTACTCCTTTTTAAGCCCAGTGTGCATGGAGCCTAAATCTGTAAAATCCTAGACTTACCTAGTCAGCTTTAAAAATTCTAGTGCCAAATGTAGCCGTTTATGCGCAAAACTCTGCCTACATCAAAAGACGCTGAAAACATTCCTAGATAATAGTAACTTTAAAGTGATTGTTAAGCCACTTGTAAAAAACGCTCCCATCCCCTCGGTATTAGAACAATAAGTTCCCCTGTGTCTGTGTTATATCATAAATATGCTTATCGTTACTGATAACACACCGTCTTTTTGCGATCAGTTGCCTCCTCTCTCCTCTGCCCTGCTCACAGTTCCAGGGGGCGGGGCCGAGCACTGCCGCTGACGTGAGCTAGGGAAGAGAGGAGAGACAGAGCCGAGGAGTCACAGGATCGCAGGAAGACGCTGTGTTATCAGTACAGATAAGCATATTTATGATATAACACAGACAACAGGTACAGGGCAACTTATTGTTACAGAGAGGATGGGAGCACTTAATGTTAAGTATGAGAGCAGTAGCGGGGGGGGGGGGGGGGGGGTGTTCACTGACACGGGCAGACAGTCAGAAAGGGGAGGGGGGAGAGAATGGAGTAGAGGACAAGAGGCAGAGAGCAGGGCTGCAGCTGATGGAGGCGAATATGGTGACAACGGTGTCAGGGCTCAGCAGC
Organism: Lithobates sylvaticus; assembly: GCA_028564925.1. Lineage (NCBI taxonomy): Eukaryota > Metazoa > Chordata > Amphibia > Anura > Ranidae > Lithobates > Lithobates sylvaticus. The sequence continues at coordinate 677,663,308 of CM053026.1, read as the reverse complement.
CCTGATATTTCGGAGTCAACGTACATGGGGGAGGGCATAGCCAGGCAGGATCAGCCAGGTATTACAGGTGTTACAGGGGGCCAAATGATACAGCACAAGCACTGTGCTGTATAAAATGCTTAAAGGGAACAGGATCTGTTTTTTTTTGGTTAACAAACGCTTTAAGGCTTTATTGTAGTTAACAAGGCAGCCAGATGTAAGAAAGTAATGCTTGAATGAATATTGAGTCACTCAGCGGGCAGGCTGCATCCCTGCAGTCAGGGTTAATGCAAAAATGTCATGTTTGACTCAGGTATACCATTAGGGGAATGAGTATTTTGTCTTTGATTAGTGGTGGGAAGAAAGGTGGTTATGAAACTTTGACTATGACTGGCAGATCTTTCGTATCCCGCCCTTCTACAAAACAGATTTCCCTGCCTATGGGTTGCCTTGGATAACGCCATCCAATAATTATAAACAAAACTGAAAAATGTAATCTGGCAGATAAACGGTTAATCTATTTGTTTTGCACATTGAAAAAAATCAAATAAACTGATTAGCAATTTTAATAAAATTAGACTTTTAAATGGGTTTCACAGAAAGGTTATTAGTGACGCACAGGCGTGCAGCAAGTTTAAAAGCTGCTCTACATGAAAGTTCGCCTTGGTAATGCCAATTACCGCTCTAAAGAAATCACACATAGATGCCAGATACTTCCTTCGGTGCAACTTGTTTGTTCCAAAAAATGGTGCATTAGCGATATTATAAACAAGACCACAGACATTGGTGTTCGGCACTTTGTGTTCCCAAGCCACATGCCTGATCACTTTCTTTATGACTGAATTCTATGGCTATTAATTGCTTTGTTTTACTCTAATTCCTCTCTTGTAAAAGAAAGCAGCATTTTGCTTGTTTATCCTCTCCTGGAAGGTTTCCCTTTTTGCTTCAGCACCATCTGGCTCCCATCAGGGAGTCATCATACTGAGCCTTCAATGTTTTTCCTTCTCCTTTCTACCACTTAACATAAGCAAAGTGGAGAACTTATATTTGTATGATTCAGATTTTTTTGGATGGCCATCAGAAGCTTTTCTCTGCTGCCGTTTGTGGGTATGGTACATCAGCCTATGCTATTTGTCTGAGCTTTATGCGTTCTTTGGGTATCAAAACACCCACTTGTTTTTCCATTAAAGCACACCAAACAAATGCGAGTCAATTCCACCCATCTCTGTAAACAATGACAAGATTAAGCTAATATCCCATACTTTATTAGTCAGTAACGTAATTCAGAACAGCAATCAGAACCACTATGTACACGGGGGAAAAAAAATAAAAAAAATTGATGGAAATGATATGTGTGAAGGAGATTCAGGAGAAGTTGTTATGGTTACTGAACCTACAAGTAACTTAGATTAAAATCATTTTGCATTCAGCATTCGGTGACATTGTCCTGAACAGTCAGGGAAGTAAAGCATCGAGAAAGGAAATTAATGAAAAATAGACTTACAGAATATTTATGCAAATGTGCAGTTGTCCGTTTTTTTTATTATTTTTTTATTTTTATTTTTTTTCAAGCTTCAGCATCCTGCAAACAAACAATCCCACCAGTACAAATGTAATTTATTTTCTGCCACACATTTTCAATTCCTCGCTAGATATTGCTTTGTTTTGTTTATTTCACCCTCTTCACATCAAAGGGTGATAACGAAGAAGAGATTGTTTTAGATACATTGCTTAAAATGCTGAAACATTTAAGGGGAAGTTGTAACGTTTTAAAGCAGCCACTGCCACTAGAGGGAATTTGTAGTCTTTTTTTAAAAATATATAATTAGTAATTGCTCATGTTATGTGGCTACATAAACCTCCATTGTTTGCTCCACTGGCTTAACTGACATAATGAATAATCAGGCCTTTAATGCAGTATTAATACTGAACCCCATCGTTCCATTCAGAATTAATAATGAACCAGACCCTACTATTCAGAACAAGTATGTGATCCGTTATTGAAACCAAGATGTTAGAACCTGGGTCACCTGCTGGTGGCACTGTGCTTCCCAGAGTGGAAAGTTGTAGTTCCAGTGTCCAACAGCAGGTGTCTCTCAGTAGCCAGCAGTTTCTAGCAATCAGTTGACATGTGTGCCATCAATAAATTTGTTTTGTTTCCTTCCGTTTTGTTACGTTCCGTATTAGAATTAATTTGTATTTCATAATTTGTGTCCGAAATTCAATTTGGATTCGTCCGAAATACGAATTTTTGTTAGGTTCGTTAACTTTTCGTAACAATTACGAACGTTCGTTATAAAGAATTTATCATTATGAGGGGCTCCCACCATCCCTGTGCTGTGCTCATTGAGGGGCTCCCACCATCCCTGTGCTGTGCTGACTTCCTGGGTTTTTAACTTCATCATAACGAATAATCGTAATTAACGAACATTCTTATTTTGTCCGATTCTGAATCTTCCATCGACTACCAGTACCAGTCTCCTACTCCCATATTAAAAAAGGTAATTTTACCAACCCTCACTCAGCAGGTCAACAAAACACCAGTCACGTTTCCGTGGTAACGGAATTTGGATCCGAAATTCATAAACAAAATTTCGTATTTCGTACAAAATTTGAAAGCATAGCAACTTGTATTTCGGATCCTCCCGAATGTACAAATTTACGGAAATTCGTACAAATTTTTGATTCGTATGAAACTAATCGCACATGTCTAGTAATCAGTCTTCATCTTATGCTGGTTGCTGGGAGGGTATTTACCGTATTTATCGGCGTATAACACGCACTTTTTCCCCTTAAAATCGGGGGAAAGTCGTGGGTGCGTGTTATACGCCGATACCCCAAAACAAAATGACAAAAATCGGTTGCGGCGCCGAAAAATGGCGACCGCGTCCGAAAAAGGCCGAACCGTGGCCGAAAAAGGCCGGAAAAAGCCGAAGCGTGGCCGAAAAAGACCGAAGCCGGCTCTTAGTCCCGCCTCCCTGCGCTCGCTCCCGAAACAGCAGGGAGGCAGGACTCCGAGCGGAGCCGAACAGTCGGCTCGGTCTTTTTCGGCCGCACTTCGGCCTTTTTCGGCCGCGGTTCGGTCTTTTTCGGCCACGCATGCGCGGTTTGTCTCGCGGCGGGAAATTTAAACGCTGGCAAACTGCAAATGACACTAGCAAGCTGCAAATGACACTAGCAAGCTACAAATGACGCTGGGCAAGCTACAAATGACGCTGGGCAGGTTGCAAATGACGCTGGGAAAGGCTGCAAATGACGCTGGGCAAGCTGCAAATGACGCTGGGCAAGCTGCAAATGACGCTGGGCAAGCTACAAATGACGCTGGGCAAGCTACAAATGACGCTGGGCAGGTTGCAAATGACGCTGGGAAAGGCTGCAAATGACGCTGGGCAAGCTGCAAATGACGCTGGGCAAGCTACAAATGACGCTGGGCAGGTTGCAAATGACGCTGGGAAAGGCTGCAAATGACGCTGGGCAAGCTACAAATGACGCTGGGCAGGTTGCAAATGACGCTGGGAAAGGCTGCAAATGACGCTGGGCAAGCTGCAAATGACGCTGGGCAAGCTGCAAATGACGCTGGGCAAGCTGCAAATGACGCTTAAATGTAAGTTTTTTTTTTCCCTAAACTTCTCTCCTAAAACTTTTTTTCCTTAAAATTCCCTCCTAAACTTGGGGTGCGTGTTATACGCCGGTGCGTGTTATACGCCGATAAATACAGTAGTTTCTACTCGTATATTGATTGGTTTGCGCAAAAGTTATAGCGTCTACAAAATAGGGGATATATTTATAGCATTTTTTATTATTAGTTTTTTTTACTAGTAATGGCGGCGATCTGCAATTTTTATCGCGACTGCGACATTATGGTGGACACATTGGACATTTTTGACACATTTTTGGAACCATTAGCATTAATACAGTGATCAGTGCGATTAAAAATGCATTGATATCTGTAAAAATAACACTGGCAGTGAAGGGGTTAACTGTGTTCCCTGGGAGGTGATTCTAACTGAAGGGAGCACCAACTACAGGAAGTGACAGGTCGTGGTTCCTAGCTAATAGGAACACACAATCTGTCATTCCTGTCAGAACAGAACAGGGAAGTGTGTGTTTACACATATTCGTCCCTGTTTTGTGTCTCCAGCTCACGATCACTGGTGGCCGGCAGTCATCGCGACCGTCGGCCACGAGCACCGGCACCCCCGCTGTGCAGCGTGCACGCGCGCGCACCTGCTATCTGGGCCCCACGAGCCCACGTATAGTTACGTGGTTTCGCGCAGGGGAGCCAACCTGCCGCAGTAAAACGGAAGCGGTTAAAATTTGTTCAGTTGGGATTGGTTAAGAATGCAGAGCATGCAGTATGTTCCCTGTAAGATATAATAGGGGCAATGCTCCCATCATCTTTAGCCTCAGGCCAGGATTACCAAACGTTGTCTGAAGGTCACTAATATCAAGCATAGGATATGTGAGGGCTCCTCAGTGTTGTTGTTTTTTTCAGTTTTTTTCATATGTCACTCTTAATAAATGTACATCCTTTTTTCTGTGTCTTAGTCTGTTCCTCTTTTCACACACACTGCTAACAATTTTGAACCTATACATCATTATTACAACAAGCATTTTGCAGATATCTCTCAATAAATGGTAAGGCATATTGCTTTCCTTTCCTTTCCACCACTTATTGTTGTTATTTTTATTATTCATGAAAAACACAATTTAGTTATTGTTAGACAAACATTTCTGAGCATTTTTGCTCATTTAGAGGTGTATTATATTTGTTTGTTTCTCTTCCCATGTCACGAACTTGTTAATAGAGACTGGCTGCAAACTGGATTTGTACGCAGGTTATCTTGTGCTTTCTCCTCTGCTATGATCCACTAGGCTTACTTGTCTTGCTGGCCTCATGACACTGGGATTTGCAGCTACTTTTCTATGGATACCAGCAAATTAATGATGTACACTGGTACTCTATGAGCTGGAAGCTAGAACACGAGAACGCCTGTGTAGCAGTGCACAACTTCTTCGAGAAATAGGCACAGATTGCCCATTAGACAGCCTAGGCAAGTGCTTTGAGCTTGGGCATTTTTGGTAAGGGGCAGAAGTAATAGATTTCAACGCAAATAGAAAAAAAATAAGTAAAACAAAGAGTGAAATACTTATTTAAGGAAACATGTACTGAAAAAAATATGGAGGCTACCATTGAAGACCACATTCAAAAAAATATTTGCCTGGCTTGCTCCAGCTTTAGTATATTAAAGATGAACCCCAGATAGGTACAATAGACACAACTTAATGCAGCTCTATATTCATTAAATTCATTTTTTTAAATGCAAGCAGTGTAAGTACCTGCATTAGACCTCTGCAATCCCCTGCACAGCAAAGCTCAGACTCGGATTGAAAAAAGCGCCACAAAGAGTCAATTGGTTGTGCTGAAGTACTTATGTGCTAACAAGGAACGTGATAAAAAAGGCGAGAGATGAGCTCATCAGTTTGCTGTTTTTATGTTTTTTTTGTCCAGTAGTGATGTGTGAACCAAGCAAAGTTCAGTTTGCTGGATGTTTGTAGAACCCAGCAGGAAATCTGCAAACCGCGAACATAGTGCCTGAACCCCATTAAAGTCTATGGGAGCAAAATTTGTAATTTTTTTATAAAAGCACATGGGTAGATGGACAATGACAGGGGAACATTTACAAATGCAATATTTTTTAAAAACACTGTTCAGCAGAGACTGGGTATTTTACTGTGTTAAAGGACACATTCATTTCTTTAAATAACAAAGTCTTGGTCCTTTTTATGGTTTAAAAAAGGACCACGATATATCCCTGGGAACTACAGACCAGTTAGCCTAACATCAATAGTATGCAAGCTCTTGGAGGGGGATGATAAGGGATTATATGCAAGATTTTAGCAATGAAAACAGTATCATTAGCAGTAATCATTATGGATTCATGAAGAATCGTTCTTCCCAAACCAATCTATTAACCTTCTATTAGGAGGTGAGTTGCCATCTAGATAAAGGCCCGTAGATGTGGTGTATCTGGATATTGTAAGGGCATTTGATACAGATCCCCATAAATGTTTACTGTACAAACTAAGGTCTGTCAGCATGGATCATAGTGTTAGTACATGGATTGAAAACTGGCTACAGGGGCGAGTTCAGAGGGTGGTGATAAATGGGGCTTACTCGGAATGGTCCGGTGTGAAAAGTGGGGTCCCCCAGGGTTCTGTCCTGCGACCAATCCTATTTAATTTATTCATAAACGATCTGGAAGATGGGGTAAACAGTTCAATCTCTGTATTTGTGGACAATACTAAGGTAAGCAGGGCAATCATTTTTCCACAGGATGTGGAAACCTTGCAAGAAGATCTGAACAAATGAATAGGGTGGGCAACTACATGACAAATGAGGTTTAATGTAGAAAATGTAAAATAATGCATTTGGGTGCCAAAAATATGAATGCAATCTACTCGCTAGACATGTGCGCCGTCAATAAATTAGTTTCGTTTCGTATTAGCCGTTAATTCAAAATTCCATTTTGATTCGTACGAAATACGATGGTTCATAAACTTTTCGTAACAATTACGAACCTTTGTTATGATGAATTATGAAGGGCTCCCACCATCCCTGTGCTGTGCTGACTTCCTGGGTTTTTAACTTCATCATAACGAATAATCCTAATTAACGAACATTCTTATTTTGCCCGATTCAGTCTCACTGATTGGTCAACAAAACACCAGTCACGTTTCCGTTGTAATGGAATTTGGATCCGAAATTCGTAAAACGAAATTTCGTATTTTGTACAAAATTCGGAAGCATAGCAATTCGTATTCCGGATCCTCCAGAATGTACGAATTTATGGAAATTCGTACGAATTTTCGATTTGTACGAAACTAATCGCACATGTCTACTACACGCTAGGGGGTGAACCTCTGGGGGAATCTTGCATTGAAAAGGACCTGGGGGTCTTAGTAGATGACAAGCTCAGCAATGGCATGCCAAGCTGCTGCAAGCAAAGCCAACAGGAATATTGGCATACATTAAAAATGGGATTAACGCCAGAGATAAAACGCTACTGCTCTCACTCTACAAGTCTCTGGTCCAGAGAAGGGAGACAAAGCTAATTAAGGGACTGGAGGACCTTAGTTATGAGAAAAGGTTACGAGCACTGAACTTATTCTCTCTGGAGAAGAGATGCTTGAGAGGGGATATGATTTCAATGTACAAATGTTAAAAAATGGGGAATATCCGCGCTACCCTAAAAAATGTGCATATACCCGCTATTAATTACGAAATGTACAAATACAGTACTGGTGACCCCACAATAGGGATAAAACTTTTCAGCGCAAGGGAACATAAAAAGACACGCAGCCATTCACTAAAATTAGAAGAAAAGCGTTTTAACCTTAAACTGCGTAGAGGGTTCTTTACGGTAAGAGCGGTAAGGATGTGGAATTCTCTTCCACAAGCAGTAGTTTCAGCAGGGAACATAGATAATTTCAAAAACTATTAGATGGGCACCTAAACGACCACAACATATAGGGGTATACAATGTAATATTGACATAAAAGTACACACACAGGTTGGACTTGATGGACTTATGTCTTTTTTCAACCTCACCAATTATCTAACTATGTAACATGCTAGGGCACATGCGTCAAAATAAGGCCTGTGGAACATGGCCCACCAGGCTATTTTATGTGCCCTCGCACCCAGGCCTTTTTTTTTGCTGGAACGTGGTGGAACTTTGTTCCACCACCTCAGGTTCTCGCCCTCCACTCATTGCTCAACACTGTCACTTGTAAAACACGGAAGTCTTCTGTGTTTACAACAATGGTTTTCCTTTCAGTAACTCTCACAAATCCCTGCCTGCCCTGCACTCATGGCGCAGGCAAGGGAGAGGCAGATGCAGGTGCAGTCTGGGATGAGGCATCACATAGTAAGCTGCACTGTGATCCCCATCTGTGTCCTGGTGCACAGAAGCCGACCAGTGAGATGTAGACAGCCTGTGAAAGAGCTGAACCCTGCACACTGTGCATAGCACACCCCTAAACCTTGCACATAGCACACCCCTGAACTCTGTACATAGCACATCCTAAACCCTGCACTGTATGTAGCACACTCCTCAATGCTGTACATACTCTGTATGTAACAAATCCTGCACTCTGGATGTAGCGTACTGTTCAACACTGCACTCTGTACATAGCGAACTCCTGAACTCCTGAAACATACACTTTCTGCGTAGGGCACCTCTGAAACTGCACTTGGTATGTATCGCACCCCTGAACTCTGCACTATGTATGTAGCGCATCCCTGAACTCAACACAATGCAATCCTGGCATTTATTGCCTCTTTAAGATCCTTACACTGCAATTTAATGAATAAATATTATCTCTGTGCTGCTGCTTTAAATAAAAATAAACAAAGTAAATAGTTGAAATTCAAACAACATAAATTTCACAGTAGTGCAATAATGTGAATTAATCAAATCCAAATCTTGTGAAAAAACTGAAAATTGTCCATATAAAATATACGAAAAAAGTGCGAACTCAAGTCCAATAAAGCGTGATAAAATAGGTGTAGCTCAAAAATTTTCACCACCACAGTGATCTGTGCCGATTCCACTGCCTTAAGAATAAATATGCTGTTGCATTTCACTGTGGCTTCACAGCCGGCCATGCACTTCACATGCGCGAGCCGCGCTGCATGCTGTGATTGGCCGAACAATCTTTTGGGACCTGTGATGTGTCCCAGAAGATTGCACAGAGGGAGGGGGGAGAGGTGAACTTCCTTCCAGCGCTGCAGAGCCCGGGAGGAAGCGGGAGCTGGATGCCTCTAAAAAGTGGGTATCCGCCCCCCCCCAAAAAAGTGACATGCCAAATGTGGCATGTCAGTGTGTCACCTTCACTTAAAGCAGAAGTTCAATTTTTGGGTGGAACTTCGCCTTAAATTATACTCAAGAGCCATTACAGATCGCCAAACTCGATCTAGATGCAACACCAGTCTTTGTCCTGATTCAAATTTTGACACCTCAAGGTCCCTCACCAGTGCTGGCATCTTCTCCCAGAGTTTTTCCAGGTGCTGATCTTTGAGCATTTTCTAAACAATTAGTCTTCTCTCAGACATGGTCCACTTTTGTTGGAAAAATAATATTCCCCTCTAGGTAATCTATGTGCATTGCAAGGATTTTAACAAATAAGCTGCGGCACCTGCAAGGCTCTAAAAAGAGCATGACTAATAATTGTGCATCTCTACTGAGCAGGAAGCACATACTGTATGTAAAGTAGAAAATGTAGTCGTCCCATGCACAACACACAGGTAAAATTTAATTAGGCTGCTTTCAATCATATTTCAGTATATTTAAAAAATATTAAAACAAATCTAAAGAAAGGCCATGTTCCCAATTTATATGGCACGTTTTCCTACAAAATTGAAATATGCCTTTATATTGTTCACAATTCCTGTACCAGGTTTCAAGGAAACTTTTCTGCAGCTTTTAAGCCATGACACTGCATTCCGCTAAACTTTTGATCTGTTTTAGCTTAAAACTAACATCTGTTTACGCAAAGGTTTATTAATTTCTGCAGTCAAAACTTTTTTTTTACTCTCAGTTTGTATCAAATTCTTCAGCTCAAAGCAAATCCCACAGCATGGGTTTCTTTACCGTTAGGTGTTCAAACTGATGATTATGTATAAGCGTGCTGAATATCCCTCAATAGGGACTTTTCAGCAAAATAAAATACAGAATTGTAAGCCTCTTTTTTTATACATTTTATTTTATTTTGGCTTAATGGAAAACCCCAAAGTTTTCTCTACTTATTATTTCTCAATCTGCATAGATTTCAATGCAAATATAAAGTGCAGTGTAGACTGGTTTAAAGATGTCCCATGTTGCTGTCTATTAAGAAGGCATTAAACATGGATTTTGATCAATATTTCATTTTAAAAGTAGTTCTGCTGGTTCAGCTTATGTTTAGTGATATTATTTGATAAAAAGAAGGAAAAATAATGTTAAAAATATTTTATTAATGATTGTAATAATACTAAATAAAATAAAAAATACAGTTAAGAAAATTATAAGTACTAGTTGCTGTGAGCAACAAAGACAGGCCATCTTTTGTTCACGTATGGTCATAAGCCAAAAGAGATGAATAACTAAAGGCAAATAGGCTGTTGTCTTTGCAAAGATAGATTTTTTTCCTACCTTGGTAAATGAGGTGAAGTTCTGCTGACTTCTATCTCCAATCAAGCAAGCAAAATAAAATGTATTAACATTTTTCTTGCCCATGACAGGATATGCAAAAGGAATTTTCACCATATTCACTAAGCTAAGGCAACATTTTGCAAAGTGAACAGCCTATTTGCCTTGAGTAAATCAATCTTAAATCTTGGGGATTCAGGACTATTTTACAATCTCAGTATTTTTTATGTATTTCCAAAGCCAACATTTTTTTTTTTTTTTTCATTTTGGATAGAGTACGGAATGCTTAAAAATGTGGAGCCTTTTAAAAGGGGTGGGATCCATTCTATTCAGCAAGGAATTTGTGAACAATCCCCTGTTGAATCAGACCCAAATGGAATGGATGTTACTTTTTCTTTGTCCGTTCAGTTTTTTCCTTGTGGAGCTTAATGGAACTAGGTCTATAAAAATAAATATATTTGTACCCCATTCAGTAAATTTATCTTCACTTCCTGTCCTGTAGACACAAGAGGAATTGAGGGGAAATCTTTCCAAATTTAAAACAGTTGTCATTGGAACAAGTGTCTCCATTGGAAGATTACAATTTCAATGTATCACAAGCACAATGTTGTAGCAAACCAGCAATGAAATATTTGTTTCCCATCACACAGTCTGATGTTTAGGGGCCACTGAGGACCCCTTCCCCCTGCTGGTTAATGCTGCTTGAGGAAGGGGTCATCATTGACTCTAAGCCCCCGTACACATGGTCGGAAATTCCGACCACAAAATCCGACGGATTTTGTCCAAAACTGGTGTTGCATACACACAGTCGGACAAAGTTGTCGGAAAATCCAATCATTCCGAACGTGGTGACCTTCACTGCATACAACGGAACTAGAGAGGCTAGTAGCCAATAGCTTTGGTCTCATAGTTTGATCTGAGCATGCGTGGCACTTTGTCCAAGTCGGAATTCTCTACACACGATCGGAAAAAGTCAGATCGGATTTTGTTGTAGAAAAATTTGAGAGTCCGATTTTCCGACAACATGGTCCCGATCGGACATTTTCCCTCTGAATTTCCGACCGTGTGTATGGGGTATAAAATAAAGCTACAACAGTGTTCTAATGAAACTTTGAAATTAAGTTTTTGATGGTGACATCCATCCTTTACACCTGCCTCCATTTATGGTCTACGGCTGCAAGGAGTGCATTTGTTTCTATTGATTTTTGGCCCATTGATAAGATTTACATTCTATTCCTGCTCTTATGACAACTTACATTTTGGAATATTCTTAATTTTCAGTCCCGATGATAGTGGTCACCAGGACAATTATAGCGTGAACCCCAGACAGCAATAGGAACCTACAGCAGTTCTAACCCCTCACCCTTATATCCAAATATAGAAAAAAGTTTTGACTTCAGATAAACATTAACAGTTTTGAGAAACTCATTCTGCCAATGACCCAGTTCTCTGTGTGGTATATTCACTAAGGTCAGATATTTTTTTTCTATTAGTTAAGTGCAAATGTGTAACGGTAGTGGATATTAGGAATTTCTAGTGACATTTACTAAAAAGAAATTCAATGCTGAGAGTGCTCAGAGAACTTTATATTGAACTTGGGAGTATGACCTACTGCCGCTTACAAACCGCAGAGTATTACTCTTATAATTTCCCTTCCTTTGGACTCTGCCACAGGTTATGCCCACATACTCCCTGTTTACATCCGGGTTGTCCTCCTCTCCTCTGGAAACCCCTGCCTCGGTTGGCGGGGAAAGGAGGAGAGGAATCTCATGCGTGTGACGTCTTGCAAGGCCTACTGACGTCTCAAGATCCGTTTGGCCTCTAGCAGAGCTGTACCAATCTGGCACACCCCGCTGAAGGTGGATGGTGTCTTCTTCACTAAGGGCTCTCCACGTGGGAATATCGCCTTTTATCTCCAGGATATACATTATTGTGGTAAATATATGACATTTTGGCACGGTATGCTCCTATCTTTGAGAGCCTGCTTATCTTGCAAACTCTACTGTGCCAATGACATTGATGTTCTGTTTTTTCCAGCAAACCTTTCCCTCTGAGGAAGACCCCTTGTGGGTTGAAACGCGTCAGGGATATCTTCTCATCTATACGACAGACCATATATTCATCTGTTGATATGAGAGTATTAGTTTGCTTAATGTCTATCCATGTTTTTATAATTATTCCCCCACTGGAGCTCATGTTCTAACCTGATTGTCATGTCTTTTCATTTAACAATTAAAATCTTTTTTACATCAACCCTGACTTTTTCACTGCACGCTGCCAAAAAACCCCAATGTGGGGGAATCTCTTCCTTTTGCTATTTTGTAGGGGTGAGCAGCACTCTCTTTACCCTCGGGTATGTGTCTTCCCTTTGTCGTATATATATTGGGTGGCTAAACACCCCTTCCCCTCTTTGACACAGAGAGTTAAAACATGAGCTTTGGTTTATAGACTGCTTTGTCATCTGTTTGGTATTTCCTATATTGTTTTTGTATTTTTTCAATAATACGATGAGCATTTTTCAGAGAGACAAATAAGCCACTCTCTTGCTGGGTTATAAATTGGTTTTCGAGTAGGGCGATCGAGTGGAAACCACAATTTCCACACGCACCTCCAAACTTACTATAGTTCTCGAACTAAAAACCGGCACTGGAGTAGCACCTAAGAACCTCTTGACAGATATAGTCAAGAAAACACAGACCCTCTGGGACGTACGGTCCAAACTGCTCCTTTACCGCAATGAAATACTCCCTATTTAGATCATACCCAGATGAGCGGCAGTTCGTAGCCAATGCTTTTTGTATATATTTCTGTACATTTAACTAATGTCTCCTGTATATATTTTTGTGCAAACCATAGTATGTACTATATGAACATTACCCTAGAAACATTTGGTGCTTTATGTTCTCATACTAGAATAGTCAGGGTCTTTTAATGCTAAACATGACTTGTTATTTATTACATGTTATGCGGCCACCATTATTTGTGCTGCAGACCTATTGGTTCATTCCCCATGTGAACACGCCTCCCCACCCTTGGGATCTGCCCATCACTACTGCCATGCCCCGGCTGTTGATTGACCTCCGTCTGCCTTCCCGACAAGGGGGAGGGGAGATGCACTTTTTTTGTTCTGGTGCCCCTCCCCTTGCCCCGCTGATTGGCGCACCTGGGCTGGTCCCGTGCGACCGATCGCGGTCAGCCCCCCTTGTCGGCGGCGTCCCTGGACATCCCTGGACGGCACTTCTCATTGCGCACGCGCGGGGCCCCGCTGGTGCGCATGACGAGCGTACGTCACGTCATTACGTCAGGGATGACGTAGTCACGGGCCGTCTCCCGGCCGACAAGGACGCCGCACGTGGCCTGCCTATTTGGCGGCCGTATTCACCCAGGATGGACACGGCTTTATGTGGGAACCCTATCGGGCTGGGATGGTTTCCCGCCAATCATCCCCTGTGGCTCATTTCCGGCAATTACTCCTTATTGGCCCTCTATATAGCTGGCTGTTAGATGATATATACCATTATCATCACCCCAGCAAGACGGCATCCCACTGAGATCTTCCCATGCGGTCTGTATGGACTCTGTAATATCACTACTTTTGTGATCAAATATCTGGGACACTACGTCACTACTGGCAGCATATGGCACTATCCTCTTGCTCCCTACCCCCAGGTATGACTACAGCCATTTTCACTCATCTTTTGCACTTCTTCCTCTTTCCTTTTCATATTACATCACCTTTTCCCTTAATCTCCCCTCACCAGCACCCTCTATCCTTTTCTTCTCTCTCCTCCACCCACACTTATCCATCACTTTTTTCCATTCTTTCCCCCTCATCAGTGCCCATATTTATTATGTTTTTCCTTTCCCTGCTTCACTTATCTAGGCTGCATACACTCTGTGCATTCTCCCACTCCCCTTCCCGGACTCCTGGTCCCATCCCCTCACTGCTTCTCACTACCTCTCCCTGCCCCTTTCACGCTTCTGTGTTTTGATTCCTGACTCCTCCTTGTCCTTTTTTTTTTTTTTCCTGTTCTCACACTTTCGCTCTCTTTTTAGCAGTCCCCCCTATTTCCTCTCTGCTTTCTTTCCATCCCTCCTCCTTTGGCTGTTGTCCTCCTTCCCTTCCTCACCGCCCTTCCTCCTTCCGTTCACTCCCTTCACTTGCCTTTCTTCTTCTTTTTTCTCATCTTTTTCCTTTTCTTTTTTTTTCTTTTTCAAACCCAACCCCCTTCCACTTAACTAACCCCATATAGGACATCACATCTTCTCCTTCACTTCTTGTTTCATGTCTCACACCACTCACTCCACCATGCTTTTGTTTTTCACTTTTTTGTCTGGTTTGTTTTACACTTACTTTATGGCTTTATTATCTATCCCTTATCTCTACCCCGCATGGTACTAATGATCACTCATGGATGCCTCCATACCTACTGCCGCTTACAAACCGCAGAGTATTACTCTTATAATTTCCCTTCCTTTGGACTCTGCCACAGGTTATGCCCACATACTCCCTGTTTACATCCGGGTTGTCCTCCTCTCCTCTGGAAACCCCTGCCTCGGTTGGCGGGGAAAGGAGGAGAGGAATCTCATGCGTGTGACGTCTTGCAAGGCCTACTGACGTCTCAAGATCCGTTTGGCCTCTAGCAGAGCTGTACCAATCTGGCACACCCCGCTGAAGGTGGATGGTGTCTTCTTCACTAAGGGCTCTCCACGTGGAAATATCGCCTTTTATCTCCAGGATATACATTATTGTGGTAAATATATGACATTTTGGCACGGTATGCTCCTATCTTTGAGAGCCTGCTTATCTTGCAAACTCTACTGTGCCAATGACATTGATGTTCTGTTTTTTCCAGCAAACCTTTCCCTCTGAGGAAGACCCCTTGTGGGTTGAAACGCGTCAGGGATATCTTCTCATCTATACGACAGACCATATAGTCATCTGTTGATATGAGAGTATTAGTTTGCTTAATGTCTATCCATGTTTTTATAATTATTACCCCACTGGAGCTCATGTTCTAACCTGATTGTCATGTCTTTTCATTTAACAATTAAAATCTTTTTTTACATCAACCCTGACTTTTTCACTGCACGCTGCCAAAAAACCCCAATGTGGGGGAATCTCTTCCTTTTGCTATTTTGTAGGGGTGAGCAGCACTCTCTTTACCCTCGGGTATGTGTCTTCCCTTTGTCGTATATATATTGGGTGGCTAAACACCCCTTCCCCTCTTTGACACAGAGAGTTAAAACATGAGCTTTGGTTTATAGACTGCTTTGTCATCTGTTTGGTATTTCCTATATTGTTTTTGTATTTTTTCAATAATACGATGAGCATTTTTCAGAAGAAGTATTGTTTTATCGTTACTAGAGGTTTGTGTATTCTTTATTTGACTACATATTTGAAGTCAAATAAAACAATAGACCTTTCTCTTGGAAAACTTTTCTTTTTTTGCAGAACATAAAAAATGTAATTATCAGA
The DNA here is from genome assembly GCA_028564925.1 of Lithobates sylvaticus. Classification (NCBI taxonomy): domain Eukaryota; kingdom Metazoa; phylum Chordata; class Amphibia; order Anura; family Ranidae; genus Lithobates; species Lithobates sylvaticus. The sequence continues at coordinate 677,647,657 of CM053026.1, read as the reverse complement.
ATGTCAAAATGTGCCTTATAATTCACCTGATGTCGGATGAGGCACTGAAAAGATATATCACATGAATTTGAGTAGTGCCAATGTCTTGTAGGAACGTGAAAACAGAATGCCCAAATAATCATTTTTATGTTATTTAATGTACAAAATTCTGATGGGACCACATTTTTTTCCAAGTATTTATATATTTTTTTATATTCCTTATGAATAATAACTTTTTTAAATTGCATATTTTAATGACCAGTGGCTTGGGTGCAACATATGACTTGCAAGCACTTTTGATGTCAAGAGGATACGCAGTCTAACCCAGTCTTAACGCTTCTTGAATTTTAAATTAACCATTAGACCAGTGGCGGCTGGTGCTCAAAAATTTTTTTGGGGGGGGGGGGGCGCAAACAAACTGAAACATTTTGGTAAAACTGTTGGTAATGCAGGCCTGGTCTGTACATCTGTTGTGCCCATTATGAGGGGTTCCCACCATCCCTGTCCTGAGTTCCCAGTTCTGTACACCTGCTGTGCTCATAATGAGGGGTTCCCACCATCCCTGTGCTTAGTTCCCAGGTCTGTACACCTGCTGTGCCCATTATGAGGGGTTAATTTTGTTTATTGAAAAATCTGACAAACAACAACTTATATACAATAAAACCATAATAAATAAATATAACATATTTACAAAATAATTGAATATGACTATACAAAACAAAAAAACAAGAACATAATAAATGGTGCAAACCAAATTGCGCACAACATAATCCATACAAGAGAGCCAGACTAAGAAACATCACTGTCACCATGCATGTAGCCATTTATCAAAAATATATTTGATCTGAAAATCTAGGGGAATGAAACAATATAGATAGAATAGAAAGAAAAGCCACACAGGCAGCAGCTACAGGGTCCTGATATTACTCCATGCCCTTATCCAGGCCTCCTGCTGCCACCTGTCTTTCTCAAGACCCTGAATCTTTCCAACCTCACCCAGAATGTCCTCACCACTTCGACAGGGAGGATTTTACTCTGTAAGGATACCTGACACTGTGCACTCCACGTGAAATAACAGACTACTAGACTAATTAAAAAAGTTTTTCCAAATCATAATCCCAATGAGTCTGGAGTGCCCCATACACCCACTCTGCATAACTCATATGGGGAGGAAGGGTATACTCAGAGCCCTCCCCACCCTCTTGTACACATCTATATTAAAAGGGCACTGAAGTAGAAAGTGATCCGTGGACTCCATCACTCCTTCACACTCCACTCTCGGGCAGCCCCGATTAATCAAGGAAAGAAACTTTAAGTTGCCCTTCACATATAAGAGTGATAAAGGGATATTGGCGCTCCCTAATGAAAAATAAATGTGTATGTGAACACACTACCTAACACACTTAGTGTAAATGATATAAAAAATAATAAATAAATATGTGAGAACAAATGTGGATTTAAAAACCAATGAAGTTATTCAGAGGTTAGCACTCCATGCCATACATAGCCATCCAGCCTGGGGACACTCAAGAATAGATGTACCACCAGAGGACCCCCTAGGGCCTGATGGGAGAAGCTAGTGAGGCTAATCACTTAAATAATTAGTGCAATAAACATAAGCAAATCTGTGATACAAGTAAATTACAATACAGTGTGTCCATCAACTTACATCTCACACCACCCTAGATAAATTTGATACATTTGTCACACAAATAGTGAAAGATAAATATATCTGACTGTAAGTGAATCCAACAATAAGCATAAGATATTTTAAGTGAAAAAATGAAAAAACATAGACCACGTGAAAAAATGGGCCACATGAAAAAATATATATATATATGTATATAAAAAGTCCTCCCGGGTTGGGTGCTCCAAAAGATATATAGAAAAGAAAAAGGTATACAAAATGTTCAATAATCAGTGACTGTAGTGACTTCGCTGCTGCAGATAAGGTGACTTTGTGCTGCCCATATGGTCCCACACTCACCGGAAAATACCACACCTGCAGGGGTAAAAGGTATAGATGAAGATCCGTCAGTGGTCCCTCTGCCAGCACTGGGTCGATATCCCACTCCTTCGTATCCACAGGAATAGTCACAGTATCTATGTGCTGCTGTCCAGCGTCAGCACTCCATTATCCAGGAAATTCAGAAAAAATGTCCCTCCATGGCAAAAAGTAAAAAGAAAGATAGGGGACTCATAGCGCAAAATGTAAAAGCAAGTACACTTTATTAAAATAAAACCAAAAAATAGATAAAATATATATAGCAGAGTCCCGGCGGGCTTGCGTAAGGCTTTAAAGCCTATTGCCCTCTATTGCAAATAGTGCGCAGTGGCCGCTCCGCAGCTTGCGTCCCAGCAGCGCTCCAAGCCTCCTGCCCTTCACATATAGTTTTCCATGAAAGGCAAGCCAAGCCTGATCCCTAAACTTCATTGGGATTCTCCCCAAATTAATAAATCGCAAACCCACCCCCAAAACCAGGCTTGGAGAATCCCTTAAGGCCAGTGGCTCGCACAAAGCAGAGCTCATGGTCCGCTTCTCAAAAAGTTTCCTTGCAAGAGATCTGACTTCTCCTGCTGTTACTTGCCACGGCTGAAGCATTTTCAAACATGGGGCAACATAAGCCAGGAGCTTATCATGCTTGACCCTCAGGCTTTTCACTGGCCCACCTTTTTCCAGTCTCGCAAAAAGGACCTAAACCAGGACTGGAAAACACCAACCCACCCAGGTGGTCTCTCTGCCAATATGTTACCAAGATTGTACTTCACAAACATCAGACAGAAAAAGACTTCAGGGTTGATCATCCCTAGACCACCCTCCTGCCTAGGAAGGTAAGTCACATTCCTTTTGACAAGGTTTATTTTGTTCCCCCATAACAGCTGGAAGAAACAACTATAGACCCTGGTATAGAGAGAAACTGGCAAAAACGCAAGCAAAAAACTGACATACAGAAAAATCTGAATCAGGTAAGTCTTGATCAGATCAACCTTTTCCCTCAAGGAAAGCCACCAACCTTTCCTGCTTGCTACCTTGGCATCCGCATTTTTCAGCCTGTTCACACAATTTGCATGACCATAGTCACCTGGGCCAAATTCAATGCCTAGAACTCCAATTTTTTGTTGGGGCTCCAGGTAGTCATCCGGAAGAACAAAGCTCTCACCTTCCACACCCATCCAGAAAGCTTCACACTTGTTCTGGTTGACCTTTGAACCTGATGCCTCTGTATACTGCCTTATCACTGAGCCTCCCAGTCCCAGAGTCAAAAACAGAAATATCATCAGCATAGGCCACAACGTTCAAAGGAGGCTCACCAGCGATGCCCAAAAGGTACCCCACACAATGGTCCACTCTCTAGCCTTCTAACGAAGGGGTCGATTGCAAACACATATAGCAGAGGACTCAATGGACACCCCTGACGCACATCTGAGCCAACCACAAAGGGCTGCCCAACCCAACCATTAACCAAAGGAAAGCATTTAGCCCCTTTGTACAAAAACTTGAGCCAATCAATGAAACCCCCCTCCAGGCCATATTTGCCAAGAAGGAGCCATAAGTACTCTAAGTAATGATTAACCCGATCAAAGGCCTTAGCCTGATCCAATGTCAGCAAAAATTTACCAGCAGCCCTACACCACTTCAAGGCCTCCCGAACAGCTAACATTGCTGAGAAAGTGCTTCTACCCTGGACCGATCAGTGCTGGTGGTGGGATAACAAACTGCCTGCCACTGGTGATAATCGCCAGAAAAAAATCTTTGTAGTATCTTTCTATCGACATTAACCTCCTTGGCGGTGTTCCCGAGTCTGGCTCGGGTTCAGTTTTTTCTGCCAGGAGCGGTAACCCCGAGCCAGACTCGGGCTGCATTGCAGGATACAGGGGGGGAAGTTACTTACCTTTTCCCCTGGATCCTGCGATGTCTCCCCGCTGTGTGAGCGAGCCGTCCGCTCGCTCGATTCACACAGTGCCGAGTGCAGCTGATCTCCGTTCCCTGCGACGTTCCGACGCACGGGAGCGGAGATCGGCGCCAAATTCAAAAAAGTTTAAAAACACACATACAGTACTGTAATCTTACAGATTACAGTACTGTATACAAAAAATACACATCCCCTTTGTCCCTAGTGGTCTTCCCAGTGCCCAGCATGTCATTTTATATAATAAAAAGATTTTTTTCTGCCTGGAAACTGGAGATTGTCCATAGCAACCAAAAAGTGTCCCTTTATGTCAAAAGTGGTTTTAGACCTGCTAGAAAACACCGATAAAAAATTAGAATCACAATTTATCATCAAACAATAAATTTAATGACAGCGACTATTCTGCAACTGAGCAAATTTCAGTGTTTTTGATTTGATTACATTATTGAATCATTTTTATATATATTTTTATTATATTATAATTTATTATTTTGTGTTTCAAACTTTATCATACCCGGGATGTCTACTAGACTCTGGTTCGGACAGATTTAAGTGAGTTATTCATAAGAATTGCATGCCTACAATATAAAAAACGCCAAATTTCCATGCAAAATAATTGTACCTGCTTTCAGCACAAAATTCCAGCCAGAATCATACCGCCAGGGAGGTTAAGAAGACTGATGGGGCACCAATTCCCAATCATCGAAGGATCTTTACTCTTTGACCGAAGGATCACTACAGATTGCCTCATGGATAGAGGGAGAGAACCCTCAAACAAACAGCCATTAAAAACCTCTGCAAGGTAGGGAGCCAGGATTGTCTTAAAACATTTATAAAATTTGGCTGTCAAACCATCTGGCCCTGGCATTTTCTTGATTGCCAGTTTATCAATAGCCTGGATTACCTCATCTGCAGTGATTTTTTCTGTAAAATTCATCACAGGAACATTACTTTCCATACCTGGCGTAGAGTCCAAAAAAAAACAACATCCTTGTCCGATCAAGGTAGCTTCCTCCCAGGAGATCGGTATAGTACGACCTGACAACCTCCAGGATCCCTGACCTAGACTTCTTCAGAGAGCCTGTACTGTCCTTCAGGCCATTGACCACCTTAACTGCTACGCTCTGTTTACAGTTCTGGTAAGGGTCAGGCGAATGGTATTTCCCGTAATCCCTCTCCTGAACCAAAGAGGCGTTCCGGTCATATTACTGTCTCCTAAGGAGGAGCTTAACCTCAGAGATCACCCCAGAATCTCCTCCATTCGAAACAAGGCGGTCAAGTTTCCTCTGCAAATGCTGGTAGGCTATATACTTATCTTTCTGCTTCCTTCTTCCTATAACCTTGAAAAGCCCAACAATCTGCTGTTTTACAAGCTCCCAACATTCTGACTTACTGTTGCATAAGTCCAGGATCGTTACCTGTGCTTGAAAAAAATTCTCAAAAGAATGTCTTACTCTCTAGTCTTCCAGGAGGGCCGAATTCAATCTCCAGATACCCCTCCTCCTAGGTGGCATATCTGAGGCATTCAGAGTCACAGATAAAATACAGTAATCGGAAAACTCCACTACCTGACACACAGGTGCCGAAAAAGCAGAGTCCCTTTAAAAAAAAGAAACTTATCTATCCTATTCTGACTATTACTTTGCTGAAAAGTGAACCCTGTTCTGTCTGGGCAGCGCTTAATGTGCACATCTACCAGACCTGCTTCCCTAACTATCGTATTGAGAAAAAGACTGTCATAGCCCAGCTTACCTCTGAAACCTCTCCTGTCTTTAGACCTAGTAATGGTGTTGAAATTACCTCCAAAGATAACCTGCTGGGCCGTGAAAAGAAAAAGGCTTAATCTTTGTAAAAAGGCATTTCCTGATCTTAAGCTGGCAACATTAATGGTTGCCACTTCTAAACTGAGTGGGAACTGCCATTAGGGTAGTTGAGGCAGCCGTTTCTTAGCCGTTTCTTAGCCTGACTACTCCCTGGAGAACCAGCACACTTCATTGCACCTTGGCACTCATCATCCATAGAGGATGCCGAACCCAATGAGTCCCACTCATCGTCAGGACCCCAAACTTATTTGCCAGGCAAAACCTTAGGATTTAAGTTAACTGAACCCCTTTTTTTCCTTCTACACTACCTCCTTCTATCCTCCAACCACTCCATATCCTCCTTGGTCAATCCGGAATCAACAACTTCCCCACTCCTACCCACACTCTCCCTTCCCTTATCTACCACCAGGCCAGCCTTTTCACCATTTTCCCCACTCCTCTGCACCCCACAATCCTCAATAGAAACCCTGCAGCGTGGGGGGGGGGGACTGGCACCGCACTTGACGCACCTGCCCCAGCACCTGTTGCTGCCTCTGCAATTTTGGAAGACATAGACACAAGGATTGGACACATTCTTACATACCTTACCTTGATACCATGATACCTTACATACAGAAGACATGGGCACACTAGGCAAACACACAGACTGGAAAAACACGGCACACTAGGCACATGCACAGATTGGGCCACCACAGACTGGGAAGACACAGACATACTGGGTATTGGCACAGACTCAGATGGAATCACAGGCACTCCAGCTGCTGAGCTCTGAGCATCCTCCATGTTCAGGCAGAAGAACTCTCTCATGAGCTTAGGCTTGTTGTGCATTGCCTCAGGACACTGACTATAAGGATGTCCCACTGCCGTGCACAGATTGCACCTTATATTGTTACAATCCTTTGCCAAATGTCCTACACCCTGACACAGAGAGCACTTTATCATCGGACAGGAGGATGCAAGATGCCCTTTATCCCAACACTTGTTGCATAGCTTTGACCGATCATCCAAAATCTTCTTTAGGGGGCTCAGGATGTCTCCATACCTCCTTAGCCATACAGATAAATCCCCTTGTGGTATGGACTTATTACGGAAAAGAATTGTCACCATTTTAATGAGTGGCTGGCGTGATACAAGCTTGGGGATGAGCCCTCTCTAGGCCCCTACACACATGCTCATATTTCTCCCAAAATATGTCCAAAGACTCCGAACGGATAAAGGACAAATTGTACTCATATGACCCTTCCGGACTGATCAGGGCGAAGATATCTGTGGGCCTAAACCCCATCTGCAAAATTGTATCCACCACTGCCCTCCTATGCAGAGGAAGTCCTCCACCCTCCCATTTAAGCTGCACAACATTCCTCATTTTAAACATTGAGGAAGATAAAACATTTCCATAGTCCTTCCCTTTATTCTCCCCCTTCCCAGATCCTGTAGCAGAAACACCAGCGTATGTTTTTCTTACAGACACACCAATTACAGTCTTGTCCTTAGACACAATCAAACCGGCTGACAGAGTCTAATTCAGCTGGGATAGCAGTCTTTGGATCAACAGAGGCAGGACCCACCCTCTACCTCTGCTATGAATGCTCAGCTTCTTTCCTGGGTTCCAGCACAGTCCTGTCCACTGCAGACTCCTGGAGAGTTGTAGCACTACTGCTCACAGCATCCCCTCCACTATTCTCAGGAACAGCCGCTGTGTCTGGTCCAGGCAAAGTCACTGTATTGTCCATGGCACTCCTCTCTGCAGACTGAAGCTGACAGTTATTCCCAACACTCTCACCAATTTCTTTTAAATCCGAAGCTTTGTTTTCAGCAGATAAATCGGACGGTATTGTATGTTGGACATTGTCTATGTGTCTGGGCTGATTGCCCGTATCACTACAACCCTCAGCAAGCCCATTGTCATTAAAGTTCACACCCCCATCTGGCATACACACTGTCCCTGCTTGCTGTGCTGTTACTTCTGCAATGTTATGGCTGACGGTGGGATCAGACTTCCCCCCAGTTGTTGCAGACTTCATGGTGGATCTTGCTCTCTTCAGAGGTCTCTCTTCCACAGGGCTAGGAACGGTATCCATCTTCTCATCATCATCCGGGGCAAGCTGCACCCAAAGGGGATTCCAGCTCAGTGATAAACTCCAGCATGCCAGTACTTCCCTCAACCTCCTGCTCAGATGTTCCATATTGCTGTTGCAGAGGGAGGGGGACAGAGGCCTCCACCATTGAGGGCTCAGCAGATGCCTGAGGTGTTGAACAGCTGGGCTCATGCTCTGGGCCCACTTTATCACTCTCTGTTGACTTTGTCGGTACCTGCATCTCCTCACTGATTGGGTTAGTTTCCATGCAGGAAGCGGATCCTCTTCTCATTTGGCTAAACCGTTCCTCATTCCTATATTTCTCTTTAAATTCTCCACTATTCTCCTTCAGCGAACTCACCAGTTCTTTTTGCTTCCGCACAGCTTGTTCCAAGTCTTTCAACTCAGGCCTCAGAGACGGTCTCTTCTTGCTGAAGACTTTGGCACAAACCAGCTTTTTCTTCTTAAACATTCAGCTTTCAAAGCTACCAATTTTTCCTCTTCTTTCTCAATTCGCTTCAGCGTTTCAACAATCCTCCATCTAAAAGGCAGACTCATCTCGCCCCTGCATTAGACTAATTCTTGCCTGGTTACTGAAAGAATAATGGTGGTTGTAATATGTTGCAATCTTACTATGACAATAAGTCAAGAAATTGTTATTGTCTTTATTTTTAGCCATAATCAGCACCATCATGATAATAGTTCCAAAAATCTGTTACCAGGTCAAGTAATGCTGAACATTTGGATATGTCAAGCTATATGGACTATTGGAATTGTAAAATTGATCTTCCACTTCAAAACCTTGTTAATAAAACAAATCTCTTAGTAAAAAAGTAACTATGAATTTAATATTCAAAAAAGTATTGATTGAAATATAATATTATAAACTGTTGAATATGGCTATTGAAGTGACTTTTTTGATTGTCATTTTTGATAGCAATAATGTCTCTGTAAAAAAAGAAAGAAAATACTTACCTTTGCTGCCTCCCAGGCCACTGAAGGCTACTCAGTAGAAGAGAAATGGCTATATTAAGTCTCTTTAGAAATAGAAATTTCCATGAGTGCCAATCTTCTGGTTCCCCAGTGTGCACGGTTGCTCCTTCTGCTAACCCCTGCTAACAGGACACATTAGTCAGGTTTTTATTGCTGTCTATGTTCACTGGGGAGATTACTTCCTCTTTCTATTTGACCATTGTTACTTGGATTGAAAATTAAGAAAAATCCTACATTTTGAGTTGTCACCGGAACAAAAACAGAGCAGAACTCTTCCAATGAGGATACTTTTTCCAATAGAAATTTTCAACAACTTTCTATGTCAACAGGGCAGGAAGTATTGCAAAGTGAAACCTCTAGAAGGGGTAGGGGTTTTAACCACAGTATATAAATATGTATACAGTATCTCACAAAAAGTGAGTACACACCCCTCACATTTTTGTAAATATTTTATTCTACCTTTTCATGTGACAACACTGAAGAAATTACACTTTGCTACAATGTAAAGTAGTGAGTGTACAGCTTGTATAACAGTGTAAATTTGATATCCCGTCAAAATAACTCAACACACAGCCATTAATGTCTAAACCGCTGTCAACAAAAGTGAATATACCCCTAAGTTAAAATGTCCAAATTGGGCCCAAAGTGTCAATATTTTGTGTGGCCACCATTATTTCTCAGCACTGCCTTAACCCTCTTGGGCATGGAGTTCCCAAGAGCATCACAGGTTGCCACTGGAGTCCTCTTCCACTCCTTCATGACGACATCACAGAGCTGGTGGATGTTAGAGACCTTGCGCTCCCTCACCTTCCATTTGAGGATGCCCCACTGATGCTCAATAGGGTTTAGGTCTGGAGACATGCTTGGCCAGTCCATCACCTTTACCCTCATCTTATTCTTCCCTGTGGCCCAGTCTCCAAAAGGAGGGGATCATGTTCGGCTTTAGTATGTCACAGTACATATTGGCATTCATGGTTGCCTCAATGAACTGTAGCTCCCCAGTAATGGCAGCACTCATGCATCCCCAGACCATGACACTCCCACCCCCCATGCTTGACTGTAGACAAGACACATTTGTTTTTGTACTGCTCACCTGATTGCCGCCACACATGCTTGATACTATCTGAACCAAATAAGTATATTGGTCTCATCAGACCACAGGACATGGTTCCAGTTATCCTTGTCTGAGCACTGACAGACTGACCCCCCCCACCTCTGCAGCAATGCTGGCAGCACTCATACGTCTATTTCTCAAAGACAAGCTCTGGATATGATACTGAGCACATGCACTTAACTTCTTTGGTTGACCATGGTGAGGCCTGTTCTTAGTGGAACCTTTACTGTTAAACCACTGTATGGTCTTGGCTACCGTGCTGCAGCTCAGTTTCAGGGTCTTAGCAATCTTCTTATAGCCTTCAGGCCATCTTTATGTAGAGAAACAATTCTTTTTTTCAGATCCTCAGAGAGTTCTTTGCCATGAGGTGCCATGTTGAACTTCCAGTGACCAGTATGAGAGAGTGAGAGCGATACCAAAATTTAACACACCTGCTCCCCATTCACACCTGAAACCTTGTAACACTAACGAGTCACATGACACCGGGGAGGGAAAATGGCTAATTGTGCCCAATTTGGACATTTTCTCTTAGGGGTGTACTCACTTTTGTTGCCAGCGGCTTAGACATTAATGGCTGTGTGTTGAGTTATTTGGGGGGGACATCAAATTTGCACTGTTATACAAGCTGTACACTCACTACTTTACATTGCAGCAAAGTGTAAATTCTTCAGTGTTGTCACATTAAAAGATATAATAAAATATTTACAAAAATATGAGGGGTGTACTCACTTTTGGGAGATACTGTATATACAGTACCTCACAAAAGTGACTACACCCCTCACATTTTTGTAAATATTTTATTGTCCATTTTTGGTGAGCCTGTGCGAATCATAGCCTCAGTTTCCTGTTCTTAGCTGACCGGAGTGGCCCCCAGTGTGGTTTTCTGCCTCTGTAGCCCATTTGCTCAAAGGTTCGATGTGTTGTGCATTCAGAGATAGTATTCTGCATACCTTAGTTGTAACAAGTGGATATTTCAGTTGTTGCCTTTCTATCATCTCAACCATTCTCTTCTGATCTCTGACATCAACAAGGCATTTTTATCCACACAACTCCCGCTCTCTGGATATTTTCTCTTCTTCGGACCATTCTCTGTAAACCCAAGAGATGGTTGCATGTGAAAATCCCAGTAGATCAGCAGTTTTTGAAACACTCAGACCAGCCCGTTTGGCACCATCAACCATGCCATGTTCAAAGTCACTTAAATTCCCTTTCTTCCCCATTCTGATGCTCAGTTTGAACTTCAGCAAGTAGTCTTTAGCACGTCTAGATGCCTAAATGCATTGAGTTGCTGCCATGTGATTGGCTGATTAGCAATTTGTGTTACCAAGCAATTGAACAGGTGTACCTAATAAAGTGACAGGTGATTGCATATACAAGTGAATTCGTAAATTGATGGCACTATATAAGTACCTGAAATAAAATGTAAAATGTATATAATTTTATTCAGAGGAGCAGTATGTGACCACACCCCCACCCCAGACAGGCAGCTTAGCTGTGGTGTAGAGGACTGGTTATGATAGTTACATTGTGGGTAGGGGTTAAACTTTTAAATCCAAAGCTGAGATTAAAAACGTTGTGACAACCTTTTTTTTTTTATGATGAGGACATTTTGATCTCTTAAGGCCCGTACACACAATCGGATTTTTTGACAACCAACATGCAAATTAGCTGTTTTGGACCAACAACCCACCGTGTGTACCAACTTTTTCCGTTTTCGTCTGACTTTTGTTTGCTGTGCGAACGGACCAACTTTCTGCCAACAAAAGTCCAATGGACCAAAGTCCGACCGTGTGTACACAAAACCAACGGACTTTTGTACAAAGTACAAACACGCATGCTCAGAACCAATGCAAAAGATCAGACAACAATATAGAAGTTGACCAAAGGTGGCGCTGGAGTATTCGAACGTCCTCTTTTGAAGTGTCGTCAGTACGTTGAAACGTCACTACGTTCATGTGTGTTGCCTAAAAAGTCAGATCGTGTGTATGCAATACCAACTTGGGGCCAACGCCCTTTGGACAAAAATCCACGGGAAAGTTGGCCCAAGGTCCGATCGTGTGTATGAGGCTTTATGCCGTGTACACACGACCGGACTTTCCGGCAGACTAGGTCCGACGTTTTTCCAACGAACTTTCGGCAGACTTCCGATGGACTTTCCGAACAAACGTACTTGGACACACACAATCACACCAAAGTCTGACAGAATGGAACACGATGATGTACGACCGGACTAGAATAAGGAAGTTCATAGCCAGTTGCCAATAGCTGTCCTAGCGACGGTTTTCGTCCGTCGGACTAGCATACAGATGAGCGGATTTCTCGATAGGAACTAGTTCCGGCGGAAAAAATTGAAACAAACATGTTCTATTTGTAAAGTGCGTCTGATTTTTCGACAGCAAAGGTCCGATAAAGCCCACACACGATCTAATTGTCCAGCGGATTTGTTCCGTCTGACCTTTGCTGACGAAAAGTCCGGTGGTGTGTACGCAGCATTACTATCATAACTAGACCAAACCTAGTCATAATACATCTTAAGCCCCATACACACGGTCGGACTTTTTCATCAATTTGGTCCGATCGGACAAGGTTGTTGAAAAATCAGACCGTGTGTATGCACCATCGGACAGTGTTCGTCGGTTTGTCCGTCGGACAAAGTCTTATCTCCTGCTGGAAAGATTTCCCTTCAACCCGGTCCGATCACACCAAATCCGAGCGTGTGTACGCTTGTCCGACCGGACAAAGTGCTACGCATGCTCAGATCACATTACAAGACCAAAGCTATTGGCTACTAGCCTCTACGTAGTCCCGTCGTAGGCAACAAACGTCACCACGTTCAGAATGATCGGATTTTCCGACAACTTTGTCCGATCGTGTGTACGCAAAACCAACATCAGACAAAGTATGACGGACATGGTCCGACGGACCTGGTCCACGGATTGTCCGCGCGTGTGTATGGGGCTTTACTGTAAGGGTGTCCGGCAAAGCAGGCCAGCTAATCAGTATTACAACTGCAATATCATCTAAGTGCAGATGTTTACAAGTCAGGTTGTGTTGCCAGGGCTATGAGCAAGGACATGTCAGTAGAATCAAGTATCATATTCTGAAGAATCCTTGACATCCTGCAGAGGTCAAAGCTAAGTAAATCCCTTTGTGTCAAGCTCTCATCCCACAGATCAACAATTTTCTTCAAACGCTACACATGATGACTATAATTGCCAGCAAATTATCAATTCTTAATATGAAGAGAAATCCCAGTATGATAAACCCTCTAAATTACTGAAGAATTAATTCCTGTAGATTTCCTCTCTGTGGGCCGCAGCATTTTAATCTTTAGTATTGCATTAACTGGAGTTTAAAGTCATGTGTTATACTTTGCTCTGGGATTTCGGAAAATTGCCACGTTTTCATTTCAGCAAATTGTAACATTTTGCTCACCTACTCATAACTGTAGCATAGAAGACAATTCACTAAGGCTCCATGCACACTGGAGCTCAAAAAAGCTGTTTCTGGACGCCAGATTGCTGGCAGAAAAAGCTGGTTGAAAAACTTGATTTTATTAGCGTTTTGCATTGCCGTTAATGAACTTTCAGTGGCGCTAGCTTTTAACGGTGTTTCTCTGCCTCTATTCAAAATCAATGGTTCCCTATGGGAGTCCATTGATTTGAATAGAAGTCGCACCAGAAGTTGGATCATCATCATCTTCGCCAAAGAAACGGCGTGGGGTCCCCCCAAAAATCCATACCAGACCCTTATCCGAGCACGCAGCCCGGCCAGTCAGGAAAGGGGGTGGGGACAAGAGAGCGCCCCTCCTGAACCATACCAGGCCGAATGCCATCAACATGGGGGTAGGTGCTTCGGGGCAGGGGAGGCCCTGCGCCCCCACCCCAAAGCACCTTGTCCCCATGCTGATGAGGACAAGGGCCTTACCAACAACCCTGGTCGTTGGTTGTCGGGGTCTGCGGGCGCGGGGGGGGGGGGTTATCGGAATCTGGGAGCCCCCTTTAATAAGATCCAGATCCTGGCCCCCACCCTATGTGAATGAGTATGGGGTACATTGTACCCCTACCCATTCACCTTGAAAAAAGTGTCAAAAAAAACCACACTACACAGGTTTTTAAAGTAATTTATTAGGCAGCTCCTCTACGTCAGCTTAAGCCAGGAATGGTCGTTTCTGACAATGGCACCAACCTCCTCTCCGCCCTGCGACAGGGGCAGCTCACCCATGTGCCCTGCATGGCTCACGTCCTCAACCTGGTGGTGCAGCGGTTCTTGGGCAGGTTCCCAGGCTTACAGGATGTCCTGAGGCAGGCCAGGAAAGTCTGTGTGCATTTCCGCCGATCTTATAATGCCAGTGCTCGGCTGACTGAGCTGCAAAAGGAGCTGAACCTGCCCAAGAACCGCCTAATATCTGACATGCCCACCAGGTGGAACTCAACGTTGGGCCATGCTGCAGCGACTGCACACGCAGCAGAGGGCCATCAATGAGTACCTTTGCGACTACGGCACCAGGACAGGGTCAGGGGAGCTTGGTTTTTTTTCCCCACGTCAGTGGAGCATGATCAGGGATGCATGCACTGTCCTCTCACCATTTGAGGAGGCCACGAGGATGGTGAGCAGTGACAGTGCATGCATCAGTGACACTGTCCCTCTTGTCCACCTGTTGGAGCATACGCTGCGTGGGATAATGGACAGGGCACTTGAGGCAGAACAGAGGCAGGAAGAGGAGGACTTCCTTGCCTCTCAAGGGCCCCCTTTATCCGGACAGTGTTCCTTCTGTCCCACCCATCACACAGGAAGAGGATGAGGAGGAGGAGGAGGAGGAGGAGGAGAAGGATTGTGTGAGCATGGAGGTGGAGCCTGGCACTCAGCATCAGCAGCAGCAGTCTTTTAGGGATGATGTACAGTCCCAACAAGCCAGTGGACTTGTACGTGGCTGGGAGGAGGTGGCTGGCGATCATGTCATCCTCAGTGACCCAGAAGACTCGGACCGAATGCCTCAGCTAACCTACGCTGCATGGCCTCTCCTGATCCTGCAAAGCCTGCGGAAGGATCCTCGTGTTCTTCGGATCAAGGAGAGGGACCATTACTGGCTGGCCACTCTCCTTGATCCGCGGTACAAGGGTAAGGTTGCGGACCTTATCTTGCCGTCGCAGAGGGAGCAGAGGATGAGACATCTCAGGGAGGCCTTGCAGAAAGGTCTGTGCAACGCGTTCCCAGAAACTGGGAGGCTACAAACTCCTGGTCCTGGGCGACGAGTTGCTGAGGCTTCGGTCAGTGTGGCAGAAGGAGCGGTGGGGAAGGTGGACGGTCTGACCGATGCGTTCAGACAAATTTTTAGTCCGCAGCCCCAAGGTATGATCGGTTCCAGCAACCATCGCCAGCGTCTGATATACATGGTGCAGGAATACCTTGGGGCAAGGTCAGACTTGGACACCTTTCCCACCGAAAAATCCTCTGGCTTACTGGGTCCTGAGGATGGATCACTGCCAGAGCTTGCACAGTATGCAATTGAGCTACTGGCCTGTCCTGCCTCCAGCGTTCTTTCCGAACGCACATTCAGTGCTGCTGGAGGATTTGTGACTGATCATAGGGTGCGCCTGTCCACCGCCTCGGTTGATCGACTGACATTCATCAAAATGAATCAGTCTTGGATCACCACCAGCTACCAGGCACCTGAGGCGGATATAACCGAATAATTTTAATGTCACATCCCTTCAAGACTGCCTATGCTGATGCTGAGTGACAGTCCTCTTATGTTCACTGACTATCCTCTTCCTCTCCTCAATGATCCATGCCACCAGCACCAGTGCCTAAGGCACAATTTTTCAGCCCCTGTTTAACAGGGGCGTGTACTTACAATTTTTAAAAAAAATGCTTCGCAACACGTGTGACTGCTGTGCTCCAAGTACAGTCTCTGTGAGGGCCGTGTTGCAGTGTTGTGGCACCAGCACCAGTGCCTAAGGCACAATTTTTCAGCCCCTGTTTAACAGGGGCGTGTACTTACAATTTTTTAAAAAAATGCTTCGCAACACGTGTGACTGCTGTGCTCCAAGTACAGTCTCTGTGAGGGCCGTGTTGCAGTGTTGTGGCACCAGCACCAGTGCCTAGGCACAATTTTTCAGCCCCTGTTTAACAGGGGCGTGTACTTACAATTTTTTAAAAAAATTCTTCGCAACACGTGTGACTGCTGTGCTCCAAGTACAGTCTCTGTGAGGGCCGTGTTGCAGTGTTGTGGCACCAGCACCAGTGCCTAAGGCACAATTTTTCAGCCCCTGTTTAACAGGGGCGTGTACTTACAATTTTTAAAAAAAATGCTTCGCAACACGTGTGACTGCTGTGCTCCAAGTACAGTCTCTGTGAGGTCCGTGTTGCAGTGTTGTGGCACCAGCACCAGTGCCTAAGGCACAATTTTTCAGCCCCTGTTTAACAGGGGCGTGTACTTACAATTTATTAAAAAAATGCTTCGCAACACGTGTGACTGCTGTGCTCCAAGTACAGTCTCTGTGAGGGCCGTGTTGCAGTGTTGTGGCACCAGCACCAGTGCCTAAGGCACAATTTTTCAGCCCCTGTTTAACAGGGGCGTGTACTTACAATTTTTAAAAAAAATGCTTCGCAACACGTGTGACTGCTGTGCTCCAAGTACAGTATCTGTGAGGGGCCGGGGTTGCAGTGTTGTGGCACCAGCACCAGTGCCTAAGGCACAATTTTTCAGCCCCTGTTTAACAGGGGCGTGTACTTACAAATTTTTTAAAAAATGCTTTCGCAACACGTGTGACTGCTGTGCTCCAAGTACAGTCTCTGTGAGGGGTTGCAGTGTTGTGGCACCAGCACCAGTGCCTAAGGCACAATTTTTCAGCCCCTGTTTAACAGGGGGCGGGTAATTACAATCTTGATCTAATAGTTCACAGCAGGGCCCATTCCTGCGCCCACCAAGAGTAACTATGAGGGCCTGCAGTCTTGTGGCAACACCGTCCACACCACCGCCAAAGGCCCAATTTTTCTGCCCTGTTCATCAGGTGCTTGCAATTACAAATCTTGATCTAATAAAAACCCTTAGCAGAGTTTTAGTGTTCACTAAATACATACACACATACATACTTTCAGAACCATGGACAGAGACTCCACTATGTAAAATAAATTCAGCACTAGTCATTCAGCAGAATATGCTAGACATACAGTGCTGGGATATCAGCCTAGAACCATACAGCAAGGATACTTTATGCTAATATACTTAAAGATAAATTGATGCATGCACATATATGTAAAATCTATGGGCACACCTGACTTCAGGTGCAAAGGTCATGGCCTTACTTTGAAGTCACAATAAAGTTCTGCTGCATCATTTTTCTCCTTGCTGGTGACTACATTTCATTTAGCCTGTTTACAAATAATACCCCCTTGCCTAACGTGACCGTAAACCATTTAAAAAAAAAATAACAAACATGTTGTATTTACCAGCTCTGTGTAGTGGTTTTGCACAGAGCAGCACTGATCCCCCTCTTCTAGGGTCCCTTTCCGGCACTCCTGGCTCCTTCTTTTCTCTGTGTGCCATTATAGGAAGCCATTTCCTATTGTGGCACACCTGCGGGCTCGATCCCGAGCAATGCTGTATGCATCTATATACACAGTGTGTCTCTGCCCCGCCCTCCGCTCCCTTATTACTGGATTTGATTGACAGAAACAGGAGCCAATGGCTCCCACTGTTGGCTCTCTGTCTTGTGAGGAGGCAGAGAGTGTAGAGAGACGCTGTTCTTGGGCACAGTGCTGGATCGAGTTTGGGCTCAGGTAAGTATAATGGGAGTGAGGGAGCTGCACAAAGAATATCTTTTACTTTAATTCAGAGGAAGCATTAAGGTAAAAACCTTCTACCTTTACAACCACTATAACAGTAAGCAAGCCATGATGTTAACATTTGCCATAATTATTTTAAAATACTTTTAATACAATATTAATATTGGATATTTATTGTAAATAATTTCCTATAGACTGAGGATTGTGCCATTGTAGTAGGTTAAAAACATATTATATCTTAGATTTAAAGTGTTTGTAAAGCCCAAACTTTTCTTTTCTAATTTTATAGCAGTAGGACATGGTTATGTTTGCTGTCTGGTTTTATGCTGTGTATTTCCCTTCATTTCCTGTCTCAGAGACAAAACAAATAGTAAGAGGAGAGCAATCGGATATCCTCTGTAGCCATTACCCCAAAGGAGTCTCTATTTTTTCATGTCCCCTGTTTCCAGGGTCCATGAATCTGTAAGCAGCACCAAACTCTCTATCACACTTTGGCTAAAAAAAAAAAAATATATATATATATATATATATATATACACATATACACACACGCAATCGGGATATACAGTTGGTGTAAAGACAATGGTCCAGAGAATGACCCCTAATCTCTATACTAGGGAGGGTCCAGCCTAAGGGACAATGTTACGATAACAGTTTGTCAGTCTGTATTAAACCCTTTCCCCACTGGCCAGCACATTGTGACCCAGATCCGGTGTTGGGGTACTCAAGATAGGTAACTCTCAACCTGTCAAAATAGGAGCCTGCACTGTATCCCAAGCAAATTATTTTATTAGTCTTTAATGGGGTACAGGAGGGGATGGCCAGTGGCCTCTTACAAACTTGTGAGGTAACAGCTGATCTTCCTTTTTTCTCCTTTGGCATCTCAGCTCACTTTTTGTACCAGAGACAGTGGTCACCAGAACAAATAGTTAGGTAAATTTCCCCAATGGGACAGAGGCAGATGTAGTAATCAGACAGGGATACTAACCCTTTAACATTTGATCCAACACTAAAAAAAAAAAAAAAAGGGGATACACTTGAATTTTCATTTTAAGCCAATTTGTGTGCGTGTCCCTGTTGAAAGTTTTCTCATTCGTCTTGTCTAGTAAAACCTTTGTCACTATATCAGTAGATGATGAAATGATAAGTAGTAGTAAAACCTTAACAGTGGTTTTAATCCTTCCTCACTCTGCCCAAAGCTAAAAAAAGTTTTGGCTATATTCTCTAAAATGTGAAAAAAAAAAAAGGGTGTGAAGGAAAATAAGTCCACTTTTGTTTACATGCTCGGAACACAGAACCAGCTGTAGATATAATTAAACATTATTTAAATCAAATTAAACCTCAGTTATTTTTGGAGGTGTTTACCATCAAGCTAAATATCTCTCTTTCTGCAGAAACATGTTTCAGCTTTGAACTCCCATGGTACATCTGGCACTGGCATCAATTAACCATTCTCTTATCGGTCCCTCCAGATTTATTGACGAGGAAGGATAAATTTCTTAATTAAACACACAAGCTGTAACTCTTTAGCATCTTGCTGCAGTCACGGCGTACATATGTGTTTACACTTCAATGTGTCATTGGCGATTAAAATCACATTATGATACACAAATGAAGCTAAAAGAGAATGGGAGATAAGTATGAGATTTTTCTTTTTCCTTTTTTCTTTTTAATTTTTTTTTTACTTAGTTTAAGAGCAAGTCCCTGCAATCCTGAGAAGGGTTGGTTGGAACTGTATTTCACATTGGCTACTGCTTTTATTCCAAATTGTGCATGTAAAAATGAAAGACTAATTGTTTTACATATTTATTTCTGAATTAGTGTATTGCCCAGAGCTCTACTTTATCATTTAAATCGTTTTCTGCCAAAAAAAATTGTATATAGCATGTCTAAGGTGCCAGAGATGTTCCTATTCCTAATAAGATTTCCTGCTATGCCCCCCCAAACCTTTTAACCTACCTGACTAAGGCCACTTTCACACTGAAGCGCTTCTAAACTGCCAGTAAAAACACTGAGCGCTTTTGAAGAGCTTTTCAGGCGCTTTTGAAGAGCTTTCCATTCATTTCAATGGGGAGGGGAGTTTTTCACAGCCCTGCCAGCACACTGCCCCAGTGTGAAAGCGTTCATTGATTTTAATGGAAATATGTTTTCGTGAGCTTTTTAGGCGCTGTTTTTAGCGTGAAAGCGCCTGAAAAGCGCCTCAGTGTGAAAGTGGTCAAAAACCAGACCACACAAGAATTTGACACAAAATGTCCATAGCAGCCTTTTGTTAACATGTAACAATACTAACAAACTAATTCCTTTAAAACAGAAATATTCAGTATATTAAAGATTGCTGATACTTGAGGGCACTAAACCCTAATCCAGTATTTTTGTATAAGCAGAACCCCTTACTTTTAATAGGTCCCCAGTGGCAACACACCAGCTCAGGGGCAATATCCCAACCATCCACAGAGACCTACCTCTATGTCTCCAATTCCTAGTAAACCAACTGTTAACTGGAATGCACCCAAGGACGCCATGCCGCAGATCGTCCCCAACCATCAGAGTACCTCTGATTTTTACTACCTCCAAAGACCACAACCGCTAGGCTGCTGTGACGTCAAACCTAGGAACCATACCAAAAGCAGTGGGTGGGTGGGCAGTTCTTTCTCCATCCAATTACCACCAACTGAGGTATCTGTCTCTCTACCTCTTCCTGGCCTGGCTAAAGCCCCACCTGGACCCATGCTTCCACCAATCAGGTCAGTGAATGCCACATACAACCATGCCTTAACCCTTTCCATCCATGTTTCCCCTCTTCACCCAGTCATGCATGTCCTTTGCTTGCTAATTTATTTTTTGCTTCGGGCCTACCTCTTGTACTCTACAGA
Source organism: Lithobates sylvaticus (assembly GCA_028564925.1). NCBI lineage: Eukaryota > Metazoa > Chordata > Amphibia > Anura > Ranidae > Lithobates > Lithobates sylvaticus. Next base: position 677,627,095 of record CM053026.1, on the reverse strand, counting down.
CTAGTGTAATCTTAAACCTAAATCTATAAATTTTAGTGGATAGTTTATCAAATTAAAAAAAATCCTGTTATCCTTAGTAACATATATTTTGCATGCTGAGTGTAATTTCCAGTATCTTTTCCTACTCTAAAAGTATGGGCACAGAAATGATGGCCATACACACTTAAATTTTATTATCAGAAATGTGATTATATTAAATGATCAAATCTGCAAACAATCGAATAGCTCTAACTTTCCTTCCCATTTATTTAGACTTAATTTAGATCGGATTTGATCAAATTAATCTGATTGGCCAGGGCATAAAATGTTTGATAATTTTGCATTGATTTAAAGCATAGAAATACTTTGTTCTTGAATACAATCATATTTTAACCAATCAAATTATGAGATTACATGGTGGAACCAAAGATACGATCAATAACTTATGAATGTACTGTAAGTTATGACCCAACATTATCAAAACTATTGATCGAAATCCATTTTCCCATGTGTGGCATATCAATTAAATGGGCTATTGAATATATAGTAGATCGATTATTCATTGTGGAACAGATCAATCGGAAGAGAAAATGATCATTTTTTGAAGTGTGTGCGGCCATAATAACACTTCTCATATCCCATATGCTGATTGCAGTTCTTTGCATCTGTTCTTATTTTGTATGTATGGCCGCTGCACAGTAACACTTCTCATGTTCTGTACGCATGTAATTCTCAGTATCAGTACTTATGCTGTATGTATGGGGGCTGAACAGTAACATTTCTCTCATCCTGAATGCTGGGTGTAATTCTTAGTATCTGTTCTTATTCTTGTAGCCGGATGTGTGACTTCCCTGCTCACACCAACCCCCCATGCTGCTGTGAACAGTTACAGAGCAGCTAGAGGAGTGGGCTGTGTTCCTCGCTTCCCTTCTGGCAGCATCTGCTCTGTGTGAAATCCCCCGCTGGCTCCGGCTCCCACTCTCTCCTGGCAGCAAGGCTCTGAGCAAATCAGGAGGAAGGAGAACTTGTTATGCAGACATCATGGACACTGGTATATGTAGTCCACAAGGAGTGCTGTGAAATTGAGGCTATTGAGTTGTGAACTTCACTACCCAGAAATCCCTGCTGACAAAAGGAGGATAGATGGGACTTTTCTTTTTGTTCAGTTCTGTAGAGATCGGGGTCTTTTGTGGAAGGAAGCATCCACTGCACACTCCTACAGGGACAGCTACATGTGCACCACCTTACAGAAGGGCCCCATCAATAACCGGCTAATATTGCCAATTAGGCACCTGCTACTTGTAGTCACCTCCAGGGGTATCTCTTTGTTTGGAATATATCTGCTATTAAGGCTGTATGTGTAACGTGCGCACAAGGTCATTTATTTATTTGGGTTAGTTAATGCTGATTTTAAACTTTAAACAATGTTTGCATCAGCTAAAATTTGGTTTAGCATTACTATAGCTCAGTTGATTGCCATAGTATGGGTCAGTGTTCACATGATCAAGTACAGCATCTTTAGAAAAGTCCAATTGCCTGTTTATTGGTTTATGCATCGTTTCGCTGCATTGCTATAATACATCCTTTCAGTCTACCTTCCAGTTGTTTGTGACCTATTTTTTGTGCATGATAATATGGTAACATACAAACTTTTAAGTTACACAGGTGTGTCAGTGGGGACTAAATAGCTTAAAAAGTCATGGCAGAACAGAGAACCCATCATATCCAGCGTTACATTATTTTTGTATGTGTAGACGCTGCACAGTAATGCCCCGTACACACGGTCGGAAATTCCGACCACAAAATCCATCGGAATTTTTCCGACGGATTTTGTCCGACACTGGTGTTGCATACACACGGTCGGACAAAGTTTTCGGAAAATCTGATCATCCTGAACGTGGTGACGTTCGTTGCGTACGACGGGACTACTTAGAGGCTAGTAGCCAATAGCTTTGGTCTTGTAATGTGATCTGAGCATGCGTGGCACTTTGTCCATCGGAATTCGCTACACACGATCGGAAAAAGTCTCATTGGACTTTGTTGTCGGAAAATTTGAGAGCAGGATCTCAAACTATTTCCGTCGGAAATTCCGACGGAAAAAGTCCGATGGAGCCCACACACGGTCGGAATTTCCGACAACATGGTCCGATAGGACATTTTCCATCGGAAAATCCGACCGTGTGCATTACACTTCTCTTGTCCTGTATGCCAAGGTGATTTTGAATGCATGGACACTGCATAGTAGCACACAATAGTAGTTCTCTATACTGCTTCTTTTTTCATATGTATGAAAACTGCATGTAATTGACCACAGGTCAGCTTGCTTAGTTGAAAAAGTGTGACATACAAAGACATGCTGAAATTTTGTCCTACCTCACAAAAATGTCTCTCCAAATTTTTCTGGAATATTGGCAACAATACCCATTATAATAAAATCACACATCACCTACATTGAGCTGTAAAATCAGCAATGTGTAACAACAAGTGTACAGTGCAAGGGACTCTCTGGTTGATTTAATTGGAATGGATTATTTAGCCAGGATCTCACATCACATTTGTTGGTAAATATTGTTAATCAGACAGCTTAGTCCTAATCAAAATCTGTCTGTGTCTTGCCAGGTTTATACTTCATTGGTCACAAAGTGTAGCAAGGGCTTTTCCGCATTGCTCTAGTCTTTGCACAACAGGCCTAGTTCTTTTCATGATATAAACACAGATTCTTTAATGGTGGTTAGCCCATGGGTGATCATATAAAAAATGTCCTAAAGTTGTCACTTAGGCTCAAATACGATTGTGTTGTTGTGGTGCAGTAATGTGAAATCATTAATGTACAGTAAAGAAGCTCATTCTTTTTGAATCGGGTGCCCATGCCCTCCAGATTACATACTTAAATGGTCATGCAGCTTCTTCATCCGGGTATCGGGTCGGCCGCTGCCTGTTCACCTTGCGAATTTTGCAAACAGTCATCTCGATCGGCCATCAGCAAGAGATCTAGTGCCTTACAACATCGCTAGGAGCATCAGGAGCCTGAACCAACACCTGGGACTATCGTTGTGTCATTGCACAGAGGACTAATGAGCGGCTGTAAACCCAACATCCTTCTTGACACCATGCTAACATTGGATGCAGACACCAATTTTTTAGTGTCACGGAATACTTGTTTGGAGCTGCCATCTCTAGTAGTTCTAGAGGATTACTGCTCCATGCAAGCTTGTTTAAACCTACTCTTAAAACAAGGGCCCCACCGTTTACTAGCAGAAGACACTAGTATTCTTAACCTCAGGACCTGCAACATTACAGAACTGTGCTTACTGTACTTGTGTAACCCTTTTCTTTTTGTTGTGTGTTTGCCCCTCAAAGGTGTTTGCGGCCCAGAAGGAGCTGAGAAGTTGACAAGTCTCCTCTCCTCCCTCTCAGCGCCTGTGTTAAGAGCATATAGATTGCTGCCCTTTCTATACCTGCAGTTGCTAAATATTGAAGGTTGTCTTTTCTAATGTATTAGTTATTAGTAGCAAGGTTTAACAGTATTGTGAGTTTCCATATGCTTTAAACTGTGCTAATGTATTCAACTTGTTTATCACTACCAGGTGTGTGTCTGTTTTTGGTGATAATCCACAGCCAGGATAACGGTATTTACCACGTGTCATTAAATGTGTTTGCAGTAATTTTATTTAACCAGGTGTGTCAGAGGGGCTAAGGTCATTTTTGGAGTTAAGGTGGAAATCAGAGAATCTAAATTCACCAAGCAGCTCCTTCGGGGGTGGCGCTACAATTGTGAATAGCATCCCAACCCACCACAGAAACGCATGTGCCCTACCATACACTGAAGCTCAACACATGGTGCCCTGTCATTTGTACTGACTGCAAAAACTGCAGACAGCACCTAATATGTTTGTGCATTATTAAGTGATTGATTGACTCAGCATGCTTTAACGCAGGAAAGCGTGTGTGTTGTGGTGCCTTGCTTTGTGGTATAAACGGGCCTAACAGTTGTTTCTTTTTTAAACTTGAACTAAAAAAAAATAGCTGAAACGGGTTACTATAAGCAATAAAAAGACATTCTTGGCGTGCCTCCAATAAAATACAGACATTTTTTCATCTCAAATAAACAGTTTTAGCACAAAACATCTAGTCAGATGCTCCTTTGCATTCTCTAGGTGACACAGACAGACTTTCCTGCAGAAATGACTACGGAAAGTATGAACCAGTAATCCCATCTTGTGTCAGTAGGAATGCTAGTTTTTACACTGGTCTCCATCTGCTGCAGCACATATGGGAAGCATCATGATGCCTTGATAAATCCTGAAAGGGCTTGCGCTGCATATTGATAAAGGTATAAAATATCTGCTTTAAAAGAATGTGTAAAGGCATATATTTTCTTTATCATAGCCAGGAGTAAAAATTGATTTAACTAAAAATACTTTTGTTAGCTAACTAAATATTATACAGTTATATTTTAATTTCAAGACAGTAGGGGGAGCTGTAGGCACTTTTTCACATGTTATTATGTTGGTCATGGAGCTTACTAGTTCAAGATCCAGTTTATACCCACAACTGACTCCCTCCCCTTCTCTGTCTACTCTGTTCAGACAGGGCCTTAAAGGGGTTGTAAACCTTTGTGGTTTTTTACCTCAATGCATTCAATGCATTGAGGTGAAAAACCTCTTGCAGTGCAGCAGCCCCCCAGTGCCCCTGTTTTACTTACCTGAACCCTCTTTTTCTCGCGCCAGGACGAGCACACCAGCATTAGCCGGTGTCTTGTGTTCTAATTGGCTAGATTGATAGCAGTGCAGCCATTGGCTCCCGCTGCTGTCAATCAAATCCAATGACGCAGGCTCCGGGGGGAGGGCCGAGTCCAGCATTCGTGTCTGTGTACGCAAATGCTGGATTCGGGAGCGTGCCCGCAAGGTAACCCCCTCGGGGAAGCGCTTCTCCTAGGGGGTTATCTGATGTGGGGAGGAGCCGCGAGAGCCGCAGTTCGGGGCCACTCTGTGCAAAACAAGCTGCACAGGGGAGGTAAGTAAGATATGTTTGTTATTTTAAATAAAAAAAATAAAAATAAATCTTGGATGGTTTTTCCAACGGAATTCCGCTCAAGCTTGGCTTGCATACACACGGTCACACAAAAGTTCGCTGAACTTTTGACCGTCAAGAACGCGGTGACGTACAACACTACGACGAGCCGAGAAAATTAAGTTCAATGCTTCCAAGCATGCGTCGAATTGTTTCCGAGCATGCGTAGGAATTTTGCGCGTCCGAATTGGTACAGACGATCTGGATTTCTGATCAAAACTTTTTCCAACCGAAAAATTGAGAACCTGCTCTCAATCTTTTGCTGGCGGGAATTCGGCCAGCAAAAGTCTGATGGAGCATACACACGGTCGCATTTTCTGGCCAAAAGCTCTCATCAGTCTTTTGCTGGCCAAATTTCCGATCGTGTGTACGGGACAATCACTTTAAGGATTTTCAGTAAGATATAGAAACTCTAAAAGAAGACAGCTTCTGCTTTCTCTTGGGTCATAAGTGAATCAGTTTATAAGGTCCAATTTGTAAACTTATGGACAGAGCTGAAACATTAAACAGATAAAGCATTGTAAAACACTATTTAACCCCCCTGGCGGTATTCCCGAGTCTGGCTCGGGTGGAACTTCAGTACCATGAGCGGTAACCCCGAGCCAGACTCGGGATCGCATTGCAGGATACAGGGTAAATTACTTACCTTGTCCCCTGGATCCTGCAATGTCTCCCTGCTGTGTGTGCGAGCTGTCTCCTCGCTCGATTCACACAGTGCCCGAGTGCCGCTGAGCTCCGTTCCCTGCGACGTTTCGACGATCGGCGCCAAATTCAAAAAAGTAAAAACACACAATACACATACAGTACTGTATAAAAAAAATACACATCCCCTTTGTCCCTAATGGTCTGTCCAGTGCCCTGCATGCACTTTTATATTATAAATACAATTTTTTCTGCCTAATGACAGCGACAATTCTGCAACTGAGCAAATTTCAGTGTTTTTGATTTGATTACATTATTGAATAATTTTTATAGTTATTTATTATATTATAATTTATGATTTTGTGTTTCAAACTTTATCATACCCGGGATGTCTACTAGACTGGTTTGGACAGATTTAAGTGAGTTATTTCGTAAGAATTGCAGGCCTACAATATACGCCAAATTTCCATGCAAAATAATTGTACCAATTTTGGTACAAAATTCCTGACATAATCACACCGCCAGGGAGGTTAAAAAAATAAATCTCTATGACATGAACAATACCCATTATGTTTGTAATGTGTGAAATTAAAATTTGTTGCATTTCGCAAGAGGAATGTACCATTCCTTAAAGAGGAAGTAAACCCCCCCAAACCACTTTGGCCTACAGGTAAGCCTAGATTAAGGCTTACCTGTAGGTCCAATAAATATCTCCTAAACCTACATGGTTTAGGAGATATTTATAAAAAAAGAGGGATCGCTGTCTACGGCGCATGCACCGTAGACAGCGGCGCGCAGACGCACTGCGCATGCCGAGTTCACGCCGATATGCCACTTTCCTGCGCATGCGTGGGAGTGACGTCATCGCCGCTCCAGCGAATCACAGCGCTGGAGCGGCGAGACCCGGAAGTCACTCCTGTATCGATGGCGGCGGAGGAGGATGTGGACAAGGGGCACTTCGGGGGCTTCGTTCTCAGGTAAGTTATTCATAATGAGCTAGTATGCTATGCATACTAGCTCATTATGCCTTTGCCTTGCAGGTTCCTTTTCTTTTTTTTTTTTTGGGAGGAGGGTTTACTTCCCCTTTAACATTCATTCCTAACTGAAAATAGCATTTGACCAGAAGAAGTTAAGAACATTCAACCAATATAGGAAATAGCCTAACACTTTAGATTAAGGGCCAGTTCACACCACATGCAGTCCACTGCTTTATTTTCTGCATCAAAAACACATAAAAGTAGGTTATATGGCATAGCATATACCAGTGCAGTCAGTTCCAGGACTTTCAAGTTCCAGAAAAAAAAGTAAAACATGCTGCATTTTTCTTACACTGGCCTGTACTGGATCGTGGTAAAACACATCAAAAACGCACTGGAACACATTAAAAAAATGCTTCAAAAATGCACCGGACCAAAGAACGGTAAAAAGAAAAACAGGAACAAAGAAGAAAAAAGCATCTAAAATGCACTGGAACGCGCCAAATGCCCAAAAACGCATCCGGAACGGATCTGGAGTGCATTTTTGTGGTGTGAACTTTTGCATGAATGCTGAGACATATGCACATTTTATTATACAAATAAACCCCTAAATCTATGTCCAGCCAAAACTATTTTCTTTTTGGATAAATCAGGAAAGGTTAGAACACCTGTCCAGTTTATCTTTCTATCTAGGAGTCTGTTAGAGAGATTTGCCCTCACTGTCTTGCTGGCAAAATTTTACCCAACAGGAAGTGAGGGAAGCTTTCCAACATTAAAGTTTCAAAAATAGAACTTCCGCTTATCTGGTTCCTCCCCCCCTCCGGGTCACATTTGGCACCTTTCAGGGGGGAGGGGGGAGCAGATACCTGTCTAATACAGGTATTTGCTCCCAATTCCAGAGAAGATCCCAGAATCTATGGTGATCTACACCATGCCCGGCCCCTCCTTTTTTACCCCCACTGTCTTCTGGGAGACACACAGGTCCCAGAAGACAGCAGGGAGCAGTCAGGACATGCAGCGCATGCGCAATAGGGAACCTAGCTGTGAAGCCGCAAGGCTTCACTTCCTGATTCCCTTACCGAAGATGCTGGCCCCTGCACCGGGAGCTGTGGGATGTTCGGCTTCGGGTGAGGACATCGCGGGGCCCTTGACAGGTAAGTGTCCTTATTTTAAAAGTCAGCAGCTACAGTATTTGTAGCTGCTGACTTAATTTTTTTTTATTCGGGCGGGAGCACAACTTAAAAGTGGTTCTAAAGTCAAAGGTTTTTTTCTTTTTTTTTTTTCCTTTTTATTTTACCTTGATGCATTAATTAGCTTTTTAAGGCTTTTTTTTTGTTCCTTTATCCTAAACTGGTGATTCAGCCATTGACACATATGACTACACTCACTCACTAATGTATCTATGGAGGAACAACATAGCCCCATTAAACACTATACCTTTTCTTCCAATACATAGGTTCTAATTAAAATGCATGTCACAATGTTTTAATAAATAAATAACCAAGTTGAATCTTTTCTATATATCTTGAGTTGAGTTTTGTTTTGGCAGGCATTCCCTTTAGTAAAACTAGCCACAAGACCCTGCACTTCCATGCATAAATACCTTTGAAGGACTGGAAGCAGAGAGCTGGGGCTACTTTATATAGACCAATGATGAATAGTAATTAGAAACAAATGCACATAACCTTAATATAGACTTAGGTTCAAAGTGTTAACTTAAACTGCATTAGCTGAGAACACACAGCAATTAATCTTATTCGCTAAGCCATTTCATTAAGTCATTATAACAAGATATTTAGCCAGTATTAAAAATCACAAATTTGCTTAATGTATATTAATGGACTAGTAAGTGATATCGTTAATAGATCTTAACTGAGTCATTCAGCAGCAGCTTTGTATTACTCAATGCTCACAAAAGATTATTATGTATTATGCAGTATATGAACACATGGACATATTTGAACTGGCATTTTTTATAACTACACAGATCACCCAGCTGAACTTCAGGCTAACAGCTAAATACATTTAGCTGTTCAAATAAACTAATATGAACTATCTTCCCTACCAGTGTCCTGATCTAAGCAGCCCTGCCAGACAGCACAACCAGGCCCTGACCTCCACTGCAATGACCACCCGATTTGGCCCAGAACCATCCCCTAGCATCTCCTTCTGTCAGCACATATGTCTTGCATGAGAACCTAATTGACTACTAGTGTTGCCGCAGCGACCCCTTCCCCATGTGACTGCTGCTGTTCAAGTTATTACATGACATCAAGGCAAAATTGGGTATTTACTTTTGAGATACAATACTTTAAGGCTTGTTTACACCATGTGTGGAAATCTGTGCACACAATGTAAAGATCTTTGTTTTCTCTGTGTCCTATTCACACCACAATACAGCAAAGTGCAAAGTAGATAGATGTAGATAAATAATTTGGCATGTCTACCTTTTTCTACCCCGTACTGGAGTTCACCTGTAGCCTCCATCCATCATAATGAAATATCATTTTAATAGAGTTATGAAAAAATAAAAATAAAAGAGATAAAACAGTGTCTTACATTGTAAAAAAAAAAAAAATCTTTTTTTTTTCCCTCTGAGAATAGATGCAGGAACTCAACCACACCCCTTCCCCCCACAGGGGAAGAGCAAATTGCATCAAAGGGTACATGTGGCCAGATTGCACAAAGGGATGGTATCAAAATGCATTGTTAAATACCAGAAGTGTGTTACGCAAAGGTTGCAGGTGTGTGCTACATACAGTGTGCAGGGCTCAGGTGTGCGCTATGTACAGAGTGCAGAGTTCAGAAGTGCGCTACGTACAGAGTGCAGAGTTTGGGAATGTGTTGAGGTACATATGGAGTACAGGGTTCAGGAGTGTACTACATACAGTGTGTAGAGTTCAGAAGTATACTACATACACAGTGTAGGGTTCAGAAGAGCTCTATGTACAGTGTGCAGAGTTCAGGAGTTTGCTATTAACAGAGTGCAGAGTTTAGGACTGTGTCACATACAGCGTGCAGAGTTCAGAAGTGCGCTACATACAGAATACAGAATTCAGGAGCGCACTACGTACAGAGTGCAGAGTTCAGGAGTGCGCTATGTACAGTGTGTAAGGTTCAGGAGTGCACTACATACAGAGTGGAGAGTTCAGGAGTGCGCCACATGCAGAGTGCATAGTTCAGGACTGCTCTTTGTACACATAGCAGAGTTCAGGAGTTCACTATATTTATATTACAGCGTTTACGAGTGTTCTATGTACAGAGTGCGCGGTTCAGGCTTGTGCTACGTACAGAGTGTAGGGTTCAGGAGTGCACTACGTACAGAGTGCAGAGTTCAGGACTACTCTATGTACAGAGTGCAGAGTTCAAGAGTGCACTACATACACAGTACAGAGTGCAGGAGTGTTCTATGTACAGAGTGCAGGGTTCAGGAGTGTGCTGCGTACAGAGACCATGGTTCAGGAGTACACTACTTACAGAGGTCAGTGTTCAGGAATACGCAAGGAGTGTGCTATGTAGAGGGTGCAGGGCTCTGAAGTACACATTGCATGACTCCAGATCAACTTTCTTTGCAAACATTCTGCAAGTCTGCTGCAAGTTCTGATTCAGTTATGTTGTGCATTAGTCATCCCACCACAGGGGTCACTGTGGCTGAATTGTCATGCTGTAGACTTGCAGAGCCCTTGCTGTAGACACACCACTGCAACTTTGCTCTTGCCACACAACTTTGCTACAAATTGGAAAAGTGTCAACTAGAACTTGTGCTTCAAGTGCTCTGCAAGTGAACAATTTTCCAGTGAAAAAGTGCAGCAAGTTAACAGATTGATGCCGCATACAGACAATCGTACATTCCGACAACAATACCGTAATTTTTTTCCGACGGATGTTAGTTCAAACTTGTCTTGCATACACACGGTCACACAAATGTTGTCGGAAATTCCGAACGTCAAGAACGCGGTGACGTACAACACAGAGAAAAATTAAGTCCAATAGCCAGTGCTGCTCTTCTGCTTGATTCAGAGCATGCATGGAATTGTGTGCGTCGGAATTGTGTACACACACTCGGAATTTCCGACAACAAGTTCTGTTGTCGGAAAATTTGAGAACCAGCTCTCAAGCAGTTGTTGTCAGAAATTCCGACAGCAAATGTCCGATGGAGCATACACACGATTGAAATTTCCGACAACAAGCTCACATCGAACATTTGTTGTTGGAAATTCCGGTCGTGTGTACGCGGCATTACAATTCAACCCTGCCACAAATATGTGGCAAATTATCCCTATCTGTGATAACACCCATCTCTCTGTTCCTTTTTGCCTCCAAGCTTCTGGAATGCCTTGTCTGCAACAGTAGTTTTTACCTGATTGATAACAACCTTCTTGACCCCCTACAGTCTGGCTTCTGTCCACAACATTTCACTGAAACTGCCCTTCTAAAACTCACTAATGATCTACTAGCTGCTAAAACCAATGGCCATTACTCCATACACGTACTCTAATGCCCCGTACACACGGTCGGAAAATCCGACCACAAAATCCATCGGATTTTTTCCGACGGATTTAGTCCGACACTGGTGTTGCATACACACTGTCGGACAAAGTTGTCAGGAAATCCGATCATTCTGAACGTGGTGACGTTTGTTGCCTACGACGGGACTACGTAGAGGCTAGTAACCAATAGCTTTGGTCTTGTAATGTGATCTGAGCATGCGTGGCACTTTGTCCGTCCGAATTCGCTACACACGATCGTAAAAAGTCCGATAGGACTTTGTTGTCGGAAAATTTGAGAGCAGGAGATAAAACTTTGTCCGTCGGAAAATCCAATGGAAAATGTCCGATGGAGCCTACACACGGTCGGAATTTCCGACAACATTGTCCGATAGGACATTTTCCGTCGGAAAATCCGACCATGTGTATGGGGCTTTAGACCTTGGCCCCCACGACTCTGCTCTTTGCCGGTTTTCTATCCCCCCTGCTCCTCTTTCTCTTTCCGGTGGGTGGCCTCAAGACTCTGTCCTTGGGGCGCTCCTATTCTCTCTCTACACCTCATCCTGGGGCCAGTTGATAAAATCACATGGCTTCCAATACAATCTCTATGCCGATGACACCCAGACCTATCACTTTACTCCCCAGCTCATCCCCTTATTCTCCTCACGTATCACACATTTATTTAGCAACATATCAATATGAATGTCACCCCATTTCCTCAAACTCAATCTTTCTAAAGTTGAGCCTGTAATATTTCCTCCTCCCTGATACCCCTCTCATGACCACTGAGATCAACAGCACATATACTGGTCCCTCCACACATGCAAGGGTTCTATGTGTAACCCTAGACTCTGACCTCTCTTTCAGGCTATATCTAATCACTGGCTAAATATTGCTGCCTTAACCTTCGTAACATTTCCAGAATTTGCCTTTACTTAACTTCAGGGAAGCCTACCATACCTCCATCTAAAAACTGTACTTTTAGATCATCTCCCTCTCCCTTTAGATTGTAAGCTCCATGAGCAGAACCCTCCTGGTCCTTCTGTATATCATTTTATTGTCTCCCTTTTTATTGTAAAGCACTTTGCAAAATGGTGGTGGTATGTAACTCCTAAATAAAAATAATATAAATATAAAAATACTACTAATAATAATAATACAATTATTACATAGAAAATCATTACAAGTTACTACAGGCAGTACAGTTAAATATTTAGCTTTGCTACAATAAATACAGAGAGTGGGTATTTAATGTTTGGATCCACTGTTCAATTTAAAATAAAAACATTTAAGGCCCATTTGCACCAGGACAATTATCTGCAGTATGTTTTTTTTTTTGTTTTTTGTTTTTTATGCAAACAGTAACACAATCACACATTGACACTTGCAAACTCACTGTTTTGGAGAATTAGCTTGCCCGATGTCCGGTTTCATTGTAAAGATGAACTTAGATAAAATCTGGACAGCTGTTTTCATATTGATTGTCAGCATTTGAAGCCCACAAGCATTTACTTCCTTCTTCCATCGATGCTGAGCTACCAGCATTCCTTGCTCGTTCCCGCGCATGCTCAATAGTAACTACGTGGAGCGCTGTAAAGTTCATGGTTGCCATCACAACAAGCAGCGTCGCAGGAAGTTCCCGCCCCTTTGTGATGGCAAAAACAAGTGTACACAACAAAGGCACTGTCGTAATCACGTCACTTCAGATTTCGAAATCCCTCGATAACTCGCGGCAGGCCTCCGCAGTGACTCCTGGGAACAATGACACAAGCTCCCAGGAGCCAGTGTGGCTGAAAGGAAATGACAGAATACCCGCAAAATACCCGCCTATATCCGCAGAATACACAGACAAGAAACAGAGAGGAACATCAAGAAAACAGGTACAGTAGAAAAAAAAAAGTTTTGTTTTTAAGTGAATACATTGCTGTAATCTGATTGAGCAAATGTTGTAAAATAGGGTGGAACGCTTTAATGCATTTGCATTATGTCGCATATTAATGCGTTTTGCTATAAGCCAGCTGCCAATGCACCCCAGCAGGTCAAAAATGAGACCTGCAGCAGCTTTGGTCAGAACAAAGCACTGCTGTAATGCAGGTGCATTGATAAGGTGTGTTGAGGTGCCATAGGTGTGGGGTACAATTCACAATGAATGACACAGCAGCTCATCAATGAAAGTAACATGCACAGGCATTGCAGGTATTACTGAAGTGCACTGGGGTGTATGAACCATTGCAGTATTCACTATGTAATGTTTGAAAGCTAGATTAAATGAGCCACATCCAGGTCTATATAAATCACTGAGGTGTCCCTGCACCCATTTGTCCCCCAATGGGCCCCTAAATCCCAGATGTCCCCCGTGCAGCTGCACAGTCTGTCCATCCCCCTGTAGAGATATTATTGACATACGATAACTATGATTTAAAACACTGTGTATAGAGATTTTTTGCTTAGTAAAGCCAGGAGCAACACTAAAAGTATGGTCCAGAGGGCTTTTCCTTAAGTTTAACAAATCTGCTTTTTCCATGGTACCATTATAATTTAAAGCTTTTTGACAGTAGAAAGAAAATTGTGGAAAATTAAAGTCGGTGACATTTCAAAAGCTTTTAATAATCTAACTAAATGCCGAAGAAAATAAGACACTTTAGCACTCACGCACAGCTTCCAGCCTTTGGTCCTACTATATTTTTATCTGTTTGACCTTTATTTAGTTACACCTCTTTAGTGAACCACAACCACTCCAGGGAGCACAATAACATGTACTGTTTAAATAACCTTCCGTTCATATATAATGACTGTGTGGAGCACAGCTACCATTCCTTTTAGGATACTTATAAAGCTATATTGCATTATGGCGTTGCTGCATGACCTGGCTGTACATTTCCTGATTATTACTACTATTTTAGACATCCTCAAAATCAAATATTCTCTTTTCTTTTTTCTATAGTATCTTTTAGATGTCAGTATTTAATGTATGCAGGTGTGCAAGTTCAAACAAGGAATGGTAAATGGCCAGTAAATTTAGTCATCAACTTGAATCACATAACACAGAAATAATATTAACAAATCTAGGCAATACGTTAAATTACAGTGTAAACTGCTGCTTCTATTACATCTGAGCTACAGCTAGAAAGCCCATTTTATTTATCCAATTTCATCTGGATTTAAAGTGATTGTAAAAAAAAGATCCTGTTCCTTTAAAACATGTTAACTACTTGACCACTGGGCACTTTCAGTGCTCTCACATTTTGAATGACAATTACTCAGTCATACAACACTGTACCCATATGAAATTTTTGTCCTTTTTTTCACACAAATAGAGATTTATTTTGGTGGTATGATCGTTCTTATGATCATTCTTATAGTGTAGGGAATCGCCGGCTGAAAAAGCTGATATCTGAATGATGCCTGTAGCTGCAGGCATTATTCAGATATCCCTGCACAAAGTCAAAGACGTCATATGACGGCAGGCAGGCAGGAAGTGGTTAAAATGCATTATTTTTTTTTTTAACACAAAGTTGTCCATTTATACAATATTTCGAACACATAGCATGTACATACCAAAAATGACACCCCAAACTAGATTCTCCTACTCCTCCTGAGTACGGCGATACCACATGTGTGAGACTTCCACAGACTGGCCACATACAGAGGCCAAGTACAGCCGAGCATGGCTGAGCATGGCCGAGTATGGCTGAGCATGGCCGCGTATGGCTGAGCATGGCCGAGTATGGCTGGGTATTGCAGAGTATGGCTGGGTATCACCGAGTATTGCAGAGTATGGCTGGGTATCACCGAGTATTGCAGAGTATGACTGGGTATTGCAGGGTATTGCAGGGTATTGCAGGGTATCGCAGGGTATCGCACGGTATTGCGCGGTATTGCAAGGTATTGCAGAGTATTTCAGGGTATTGCAGAGTATCGCAGGGTATGGCTGGGTATCGCAGGGTATGGCTGGGTATCATAGAGTATTGCAGAGTATGACTGGGTATTGCAGAGTATGGCTGAGTATTGCAGGGTATTGCACAGTATTGCAGGGTATTGCAGGGTATCACAGGGTATTGCAAAGTATCGCAGGGTATTGCAGAGTATTGCAGGGTATTGCAGAGTATTGCAGGATATTGCAGGGTATTGAAGAGTATGGCTGGGTATTGCTGAGCATGGAGGGATGGCTGAGCATGGATGGATGGATGGCTGGATGTGACTGCAACGGTCACAGAGCAGCGCTGTGGGCACTACAGATCCAGCCCACAGCGCTGCTGCCATCCGATCTCTCCCCCTCTCTGCTCACAATGTACTGATCGGTACACAGAGGGGAGAGGGGAGAGAGGAACCGGCGTCATGACGCTGGTTCGTTTACAAGTGAAATGCTCCATCAGTTGATGGAGCAATCACGTGGTAAACGGGCGCGATATTTACAGTGATCCGTGAGCGGAATTCTGGGAGGACCTCATAGTACACCGTCCCAGAGTTAAGCAACCGCCCTGTAGCCATCATTCGGCTACGGGCCAGTTGTTAAGTGGTTAAAGGGTAAGTTCACCGTTGTACACTTTTTTTTTTTTCCCTAAATTCCAGCTCCCCTATGCACCAATATAGCATTCATGTACTTTTTTTTGCAAAAATATCAAAGCTTTCCATTAAATCTTCAGTCACTTACTTTTCTTGTCCTAATCCACATTTTCAGACGTTTCCATTAGTAATGTCTGTCTTCCTGAGACTAGAGGTCATGACACAGGAAGGAGTTGACCAGCAGACCTCATTCACACACACCCTGCATCATCCACCCTCCCACTCCCAGCTGCACGTTTTTAAATGAGATGCAATCAATCAGTGATCACCCTTCCCACTAAATACACAATATACAATCAGATTGCATAGTGTATGGCCATCTTTATTCAAGTACATAGAAGGGAGTGGACAGAAACACTCAGCTTTCAAGCCCCGTTCAAAACTCTGCACAGCGGGAACTCACTTTCCCACATGCGTTTTTTTTTTTTTTTTTTTGTTTTTTTTTTTTTTTTTTTTTTAGCAAGGGGGATGCGTCTTGGAGCATTTTCACTCATCACACATAGGGCAGCCCACCCACCTGAATGGGCTGCCCTACACACAGCAATCACCCCAAAGAAGCTTCAGAACTTTTTTTTAGGTCGGGTAAGCACTGATTGATTGCATTTCATTTAAAAAAAATGTGCACCTGGGAGTGGGAGGGTGGATGATGCAGGGTGTGTTATAATGAGGTCAGCTTGTCAACTCCTTCCTGTGTCATGACCTACAGTCTGATCAGGAAGAAGACATTACTAATTGAAACCTCTGGAAATGTGGATTAGGACAAGATATACCGTGCTGTGTCTTTGTTTTTTTTTTTTTAAATCATGCAGCTAAATATCTTCTTTCACATCGCTGATGTGCAGTCACGTGACCTCCCAGCTTACATAGTTACATAGTAGGTGAGGTTGAACAAAGACACAAGTCCATCAATCTATGTGTGTGATTATATGTCACTATTACATTATATATCCCTGTATGTTGCGGTCGTTCAGGTGCTTATCTAATAGTTTTTTTAAACTATTGATGCCCCCTCTGAAACCACTGCCTGTGGAAGGGAATTCCACATCCTTGCCGTTCTCTACGCAGTTTAAGGTTAAACCTCTTTTCTTCTCATTTTAGTGAGTGGCCACGTGTCTTATTAAACTCCCTTCCACAAAAAACGTTTATCCCTATTGTGGGGTCACCAGTATGGTATTTGTAATATAAGAGGAATCTCAACCCCTCAAGCTGTAGTCCTCAGATCGGGGAAGGAGAGCGGCGGGCAATCACACCGGCGATGTGAAATAAGGTATTTAGCTGCAAGAGTTAAAAAACAAAAACAAAGAGTATATCTTGTTATTACAGAGGTGCTGCCAGTAATTGTAATCACTAACTTAGCAACCACTTTGATTCTGGATGGAACTGCAGTCTCCTCTCACATGTTTCTATGGAGTGCAACCTCCTTCTTTGAGAATTATTAAAGGCTCATCCACACTATTGTGCTGCATTAGTACAGGAGCGGTAATATGTTTTTTGCCAAATATGTGTCATGGCAATTCAGCCTATTCATTTGGATGGACTGCCCAATGGACCAAAAGTATTTCTGCCACTATATAGCACTGCAATGCATGTCCATTGGCAAGGTGCATTGGCGGGCAATTCAATGTAACATGCGAATAGTAGGAATGGGCCCCAAATGTAGTACACAAACCTGGGGAACAAGTGTCCACCTGCTGAGCTATTTTAAAATGAAAGATTTTAGAAAAAACAATTCCCTCCAGGTGAATATACTGTACATGGCAAGGATTTAGCCAACCTTTTTGCAGACTCTTACCGTTCTCTGTTCTGAAGAAAAAGATTTTAAATTTATTGTTTGGACTGAACTTTGGCTGTTCAGGCATTTGTATGAATGCCTAAACCTTAGCCCGTTTGGCCCTCTGTTTGGTGGGAGCCTTGCATCATATATAGAAGTGGTATTTCTACCACTTATATATCTGACAGCTTCCTTCCATTGGTTCCTAAGGAAGCACTGATGTCACAGGGAATCTATACCCAGTTTAAGTAATGGGGTGAGGGTAGAAGTGACACCATTGCCCAAATATGGCCATTGGTAATGACAGGCGCCATATATGGTCAATGATGTCACCATTTTCCCCACCTCTTCCTTCATATAGCTGATGACAGCTTGGGGAGTGTACTGTTGTATTTAATGTTTCCAGTGAGTCGGCAGGTGGTGGGCATTATGATTGATGATGGATTTACAATGAGGGACATTTTTAGGGGATTTTTATTTTTTTCATAAAGGAATTGCCAAAAGTTTGGGTGTCTATTTCTAGGTTACACCTTTTTTTGTGAATGAGTAGGAGTACTATGTACTCCATTTATTTATGGGCAGCACAGTGGTGTAGTGGATAGCACTCTCACCTAGCAGTAAAAAGCGTTGCTGGTTCAAATCCCAACCACAACACTACCTACCGGGAGTTTGCATGTTCTCCCTGTGCCTGCCTGGGTTTCCTCTGGGTACTCTGGTTTCCTTCCACACTCCAAAGACATGCTGGTAGGTTGGTTGATTGGCTTCTATCCAAAATTGGCCCTAGTATATGAATGTGAGTTGGGGACCTTGGATTGTGGGCTCCTTGAGGGTAAGGACCAATGTGGGTGTGCAATGTATGTGTGGAGCACTGCGTAGATTGACAGGGCTATATGGGTACCTTAAATAATAAGGATATAATGGATGAGCATCTTAATGAAACACAATGTACAAGGGATAGGAACAATTGTAGACACTCAGCTAGGACTGGTGTCTTTCTTCAACCTTACTAACTATGTAACTATCTTATGTGTGGGGGAGCAGTATCTGCAGGCCTCTTATTATTAAAGGGGGCTTCCAGATTCTGATAAGCTTCCTGCCAGGAGACCCCCACAACCACCGGCCAGGGTTGTGGGGAGAAGGCTCTTTTCCTCATCAACATGGGGACAAGGTGCTTTGCTTGGAGGATCCTTCCTGGCAAAGCACCCACCCATGTTGAGGGCAAATCACCTGATATGGTTGGGGGGGGCCTGCCCTTCCCTTTTTCTGGCCAGCAAGGCTGTATACTGTACTCAGATTAAGAGTCGGGTATGGATTTTTAGGGCAACATCATTTTTTTTGCATGGAGTCCTCGCAATCTGCACTAGATCCTGGTCTGGTATTGATTACCTGTGGGGCCTCACAATTCCTTTGTGCATGAGGTACCCTCTTAAAACCCATAACAGACTCAAAGAGTCAGGTATGTATTTTAGGGGCCTCATATGCATTTTTCTTGTCATTCTTGCTGTAGGATGCGATACAGCAAAAATTATATTTACAAAGAAAAAAATATATACATTTTCAATTTTACTTTCTGCCTTCATTTTCATTGGCTGGACATTCTCAGTGTTTCAATAAGATAAGAACTATCACCTACATCCCTTTAGAAACAAAGATATATTGAAAAGTATCTAAAAAATCCCAATGCTTATAGAACAGGGTTCCTATAATTTAACTTCCAGCACTGTGAAGGCTTCTGGGGAAAACAGAGATCCAATCACACAAGCGGAAACTGAAAATGTAATACAGAATGCCCCCAATTTGCCATATTGAAAGGAAGTAGCATTTGATTTTTTGTCAGTTTTTAGAAAATGACATACAATTTTAGGACCCCCCCCCCCCCAAAAAAAAAATATAGGTAAACAGCTTGAAATAGAAACAGAACTTCTAATAAAGTTATTTTCCAAAATGGCTTTTGTAGCAATAATATCAGTGTCAGGACAAGGTCAGTTGCCACACAAGGTTAGGATTTTGATGTGTACCCCCATCCTTGAGCTGAGGCAAATGGAGGTTGCACATCCAAATGTACAGTAGTCAGCCTGGAGCAGGATACAGATATGATGTTGCTGCCCCCCCCCCCCAGTCCAAGAATTCCCACCTTTGGGTCCATGGAAAACCAAAATGGGTTTTGGGACGTAACCACACCAGTGCCATTTATTTATTGTCAGTTTAGTAAAACAGAGCTGGGTTTCTGTTAACAATATCTTCATCAAAATGTGTGCTTCAATCTGAAATAAATGAAAAATGTTGAAAGTTTACATACGAATGGTTTTATGAAAAACAAAAAAATGATGTGCTCTATTTATAAGGTAAGTACAGAGCTCTTGATACAAAGCAGGTAGTTTGTCACACTGATGGCAGAAATCCAAAGGTAACACCCGGAGGGCCATGCTTTTCCAACGTAATCTGCAGGATTTAGCTTTTAGACATGTGCACTGCCAAAAAATTAGTTAGTTTTCGTTTAATTTGTTTTTGTTTATTTTTTTCGTTTTTCTGGTCATTAGTTATGATCAAAACTCGTTATTTCGAATAAATTCGTAACTTCAGAAAAATTTGAATTCGTTATGTTCCATTTGTTTTTTTTGTTTTTTTTTAGTTTTTAGGGTCATTAGTTATGATCAAAACTTGTTATTTAGAATAAATTTGCAACTTTGGAAAAATTTGAATTCGTTATGTTCCCTTTATTTAGATGCGATATTCGTAAATTAGAAAATTCAGAAATTTGAAAATTCGTAAATTCCCAAATTCGTAAATTCAGAAATTTGAAAATTCGAAATACCGAAAATTCGTAAATTTGTAAATTCGAAAATTCGAAAATTCGAAAACCCGGAAATTCGAAAATCCGAAATAATAACGAACTGATATTAACTAACAATTAAATTATAGGTATTGGAATTTCCTTTCAAATTTGGCTGTTTATGAATGTAACAAATATGAACTTATCCAAAACAACGAATGCTGCATCTAAATTAATGGAACATAACAAATTAATGATAATAAATAATAATAATAAAAAGTTTTTATTATTACTATTTATTATTATTAATTCATTTGTACCATTCATTTGGATGTGGCATCTGGAATTTTGGATAATTCGTAATGTCGGATAAATTTGTATATGTTCAAAAATTTAATTTACATTCTTATTTTCGGATTTAAAAATTTTCAAAATTTGGGGATTTTTGAATTTCCAAATTTTAGAATTTTCAAATTTCAGAATTTACGATTTTTCGTTTTTCCAAATTTAAACATATTTATTTTCGTTCTTTTGAATTTACATTCTTATTTTCGGATTTAAAATTTTTCAAAATTTGGGGATTTTTGAATATCCAAATTTTTGAATTTTCAAATTTCAGAATTTACGATTTTTCGTTTTCGGAATTAAAAAAAAAATGCCAATACCTATAATTTAATAGTTAGTAATAGTTATTATTATTTTCGTTCTTTTGAATTTACATTCTTATTTTCGGATTTAAAAATGTTCAAAATTTGGGGATTTTTGAATTTCCAAATTTTTGAATTTTCAAATTTCTGAATTTACGATTTTTCGTTTTTGGAATTTTTTTTTTAACCGCTTGTCGACCAGCTGCTGCAGTTATACTGCGGCAGGTTGGCTCATCTATACAAATCTCTGTAGCTGTACTCATACATGGCGATCGGGCCCAGCGGACTCGATGTCTGCCAGCTTCCCGCGATCGTTCCCTGCAGTGACAGAATGGTGATCTGCCAATATAAACAAGGCAGAACTTAATTCTATGCAGAAAGACGGATCTGTTTGTTGTCCCAGGCAGCCTATCCCCTCTAACACAGTTAGAAACACACCTTGATCGCCCCTGATGTTAACCCCTTCCTTGCCAGTGCCATTTGCACAATAATAGTGCATATTTTTAGCACTGATCACTGTAATAATGTCACTGGTTCCCAAAAAAGTGTAAAAAATGTCAGTTAGGTGTCCGATCTGTCTGCCGCAATGTCGCAGACCCACTAAAAATCGCTGATCACCACCATTACTAGTAAAAAAAAAAAATGCCATAAATATATCCCCTATGTTGTAGACACTATGACCTTGGGCAAACCAATCAATATGCGCTTTTTGGGATTTTTTTTTACCAAAAATATGTAGCAAAATACAAATTGGCCTAAATTGATGAAGAAATTGTTTTTTTTTTTTTTTAAATGTATTGGGTGTGTTTATTTTTTTTTCAAAATTGTTGTTCTTTTTTTGTTTATATTGCAAAAAATAAAAACCACAGAGGTGATCAAAGGAAAAAAAGGACATCAATTTTATTTGGGTACAGCGTTGCACGACCTCACAATTGTCAGTTAAAGTAACGCAGTGCCGTATCGCAAAAAAATGGCCTGGTCAGGAAAGGGGCAAATCCTTCTGGGGCTGAAGTGGTTAAATGGGTTTTCGTTATTTCGAATAATTCTGAATTAAAGAATTTGTAGAATTTAGTTGAAAAACTAATTTGGAACTAAATGAATTGCACATGTCTATTATGCCGGGTACACACGATCGGAAATTTGATCAGCAAAAGACTGATGAGAGCTTTTGGTCGCGACCGTGTGTATGCTCTATCAGACTTTTGCTGGCCGAATTTCTGCCAGCAAAAGATTGAGAGCAGGTTCTCAATTTTTCGGTCGGAAAAAGTTCCAATCGGAAAATCCGATCGTCTGTAGCAATTCCGACACGCAATTTAAGATTTCTGAATCTTCTAATTTATGAATTTCGATCATAATGAATGACCCAAAAACCCCAAAAAATTAAAACGAACAATTTTTTCCACAGTGCACATGTCTAATGGCCGCTATGTCTACATTCACTTACATGGGCTGCATGCAAGCAGCTCCTTGCTACTCCAAAAACATAAACAAAATGTCCTTCTCTCTGTACAGGACTATGTGAATGAGGCCTTAGGCTCAAATGAAAAGTATAATGTGCTATCAATGAGCACATGCAGTCATTTTTGATGTGACCTTCATGTTTCTGTATGACTTCTGACATTTTTGTTGTATTGAATGTAGAGATTTATAAATTAGCCACTAGAGCCAGTGTTTAATAGCCACTAGATTTGGGCGAACCGTTCGGTCCGAGTATGAGTTTGGGCCGAACATTGGCTGTTTGCCCCGTTCGGGCAACACCCGAATTTGCAGGGTGTATGGTACTAAACTGCAGGGTGTACTAAAGGTATTTAGTAAGAGGCATGGTGAGGTTTTTGATGTTGTCATTTTTTCCCCACAATTCTTTGCAAAATTATTATTATTTTTTTCACACAAAATTGTCATTGTAATAGGTTATTTCTCTCACATAGCATGTGTATACCACAAATGACACCCCAAAATAAATTCTGCTTCTCCTCCTGAGTATTACGATACCACATGTGTGGGACTTTTTCACAGCCTTACATGGGGGGGACACTGTTTTAAAAAATTTTAATAAAGGAATTGTCAGAATCTATTTGTGTTTATATTACTTTATGACACTTTTTTGGTGAATGGGTAGGGGTACTATGTACCTCATACTGATTCACATGGGGGGTGGGATCTGGGGCCCCCTTTTTAAAGGGGGGCTTCCAGATTCTGATAAGCCCCCTGCCCACATACTCCCACAACCACAGCTCAAGGTTGTGGGGAAGAGATCCTTCTCCCCATCAACATGGGGACACAATTCTTTGGGGCGGGGGGGGGGGGGGCAGAGCATGTTGAGGGCATGTGGCCTGTTATAGTTCGGGAGGGGGGCACTTGCTCATCCTCCCCTTTCCTGACCTGCCAGGCTGCATGCTCAAATAAGGGTCTGGTATAGATTTTTGGGGGGGACCCCACACCATTTTAATTTTATTATTTTGGCATGGGGTTCCTGTTAAAATCCACACTAGACCTGAAGGGTCTGCGTGGGAGCACGCCGTTTTATCATTTTCTATTTTAAATACCCGGGTGCTGGCAATTGCAACCGTGAGCCATTTTAAATGTAATTTCACTCTTTTTTATTTTATTTAGAAAAGTAATTTTTGCTACAGCAGACTAAGGCACTATATCTAAAGAAATGTTTCATTTTTATTGTTGCACTTTAAACATCATTAAAATCACTACTCC
Source organism: Lithobates sylvaticus (assembly GCA_028564925.1). NCBI lineage: Eukaryota > Metazoa > Chordata > Amphibia > Anura > Ranidae > Lithobates > Lithobates sylvaticus. The sequence goes on along the minus strand of CM053026.1, from coordinate 677,603,471 downwards.
TGAAAAAAACAATGTTTTTGCATTGATACATGTGCCCCAGGACAATACGCAGACCCCGATACCCTTTTATGGCCAATTACTTGCATATAAACCTTCAAAATAGGCACTTTTGTTTTTTCTTGTTTGCCTCCCATAGACTTCAATAGGGGTGTCCAGCTCATCTCTATTAGCCACTTCTCGACACAGACTGCTCAACAACTATCAGCTAAATAGGGAAATGATTGCAGCACTGCAATGAGGGATACAGAGCCTGCACATGTAATGAAAAAAAAACATGCTTGGCCAGTGTACACGCATAATTAAAAACTATACAGAGAAAAAGTTTTTGTTATTCCTAGCGGAGCTACAGGGTTATGATATACTTAGTTATCTCTGTTTTCCTGTTTATCGTTAGGCTCAACCATATGATTGTAGGTGGGTCCCAAAACGTGACTGAATAATCCACATGTACCCCTCCAGGTACCTCCTGTATCAGGGCGCACGCAGTCCTAGCACCAGTCATACTCTTGGTCTACAGTCCTCCTATTACTCCATTTCACTACATACCTGCATGTACAGTGTATCTGTAACCTGGCTAAAATGGCCTGCATTATCAGGAGACACTCTGCGTCACTTGTTGCAGAGGGGTCTTTTTCCCTAGTGGTCAGCCAGGACTCTATGCTGTCACATTCTGAACACAGAGAGAATAAGACCTGGGAGTGGAGCAAAGGATCGTAGTCCAAGTAGGCAGGTTTTCCACTGAAGTCAGGCTGCTATGGACTACATGTTCCAGGCAGCTAGAGAGATCAGAATGCTGGGAGAGGTGATATATAGCCTGAGTTGGACTTCGGCCTTCGGCTGACTCACTGTGTGCAGGGTGTGCAGTCGAGCACCCCTCTTCCTGATCACAGCATCTCTAGGAGCCTGCTTCTGGACCTTCCGGCCATTCCAACAAGCCTGGTGTTGTTCAGATTGGTGAGCGGGCAGAAGCCCACTTTATTTGCACCCCAAAAAAACTGCATGCAGGCACCTTCACTTACTTCTCTCATTTAAAGTTTTGCATACCTGACGGTTGAGCAGAGGGATGGCTTCTCATACAACCCCTGCTCAGGGACCACCGATGTTGTAACAGTGGCAGCGAGAGCGTGGTGGTGTATGGGTGACTGGATCATCTTCTGTGTGGTGGATGTGTCACCACCAGGGTGGACCAGCAGGTTAAATGGCAGGTGTTGGCAAGACAGCAGATTCTGGGTTGATGGCAGCAAGGAGCAGGGACCAGGTAGGTGCATGCAGAGTAGAGGAGACACAGGATGCATGGTCAGGCAAACCGGGTTGGTAACAGATGATCAGATGCAGGCCTAGACGGCAGGCAAATAATGGTCAGGATGCAGGCAAGATTTGGCAACAGGATATCAAGCAGAGGAGAGATTAAGCAAAGTCAACAAGGAAAGCCGGAGTCAGGATAATAGCAAGCATAGTCAGAGGAAGCCGGCTTAAACACAGGAATCAGATAATGATCACAGGAACAGGTATACAGGGTACAAGCTGCAGATCAGACAGCAAAGCACTAGGGGCATGGCATTTGAGTGCCAATATTAATTGGTGTGGCGAATATTCGTGAGCATGCGCACATCTGTGTGCCTGACAGAATGGGCATTTGTGGGATCACGCCTGCGCACTAGCGTTCGCCCTTCAGTACCAGCAATGCTATGGCCAGCACGTCCCTGACATAAAGCTTCACAAAATAAACCCATTTACTTTACTTCTCTTACTTAAGGCTGCTTAACGGCTTCAGCCCCGGAAGATTTTACCCCCTTCCTGACCAGAGCACTTTTTGCGATTCGGCACTGCGTCACTTTAACTGACAATTGTGCAGTCGTGATTACTGTGTAAATGACACTGGCAGGGAATGGGTTAACCACTAGGGGGCGACGAATGGGTTAAGTGTGTCCTAGGGAGTGATTCTAACTGTGGGGGGGGGGGGTGGGCTTCAACCCGCATAACAGCGATCACTGCTCCCGATGACAGGGAGCAGTGATCTCTGTCATGACACAAGGCAGAACGGGGAAATGCCTTGTTTTTATAGGCACTTCCCCGTTCTGCGGCTCTGTGGCACAATCGCTGGGAGACCGTCAGACATCGAGTCCGCTGTTCCCGCAGGCACAGTCACGGTCACGCTGTATGCGGCGGGGACGCGCCTGCTATCCCCGCCTCTTAAAGGGGATGTACAGGTACGCCAATTTGCCCACCGCTGCCATTGTGCCGACTTATATCGGCGTTCAGTGGTTGGCAAGTGGTTAAGGAAACACTGTGCACTTGCTAGCTAGCTGAAGACACAGAACAGCTACATCAAAAGGACTCTTACTGCTCCATCCCCCTCCCTACCAAAGGGACATTGGGTACCATTTTACCCATATCTTCGAGGAACTATAACCTACAAAGCATTTTAAACATTTGTGGGTTGTGGAACCAGGGGCAAGAGGGAGTAATCTGAACACCAAGCTGGTCATTCTCCTTTCCTTTACCTGTGGCCGAATTCAGGTTACAAGTTGCTGTTGCTTTTCCTTTTTGATATCCTATGCCCATTATTATTCTGTTTATTGTAGAAAATGTAATAGTTTCACTTGTGCCTATGCTATACCTTGTTAGTTTGCTAATTGCAAAACATTAAGTAAATAATTTCTTGCTTACTGTATTATAGTCTGGTGTCTGCACTGTTACATCCAGATAGTCTGAAACCCAGAGTGTCAGAGGGGTCAGGAGATTTTCAAGGTCAGGGCAACCACTGGGGTCAGGTATCTTTAAATGTCCCGGATGGGGGTAGCACTACAAGTCTAAGGCAAAGTACATCCCTTGCCCATACTCACCATACTCCTAATCACTTCTGTCAGCACTGCCCCTCTGTCTGGGGACATTTCTTGTGCAGGACCTGATGCCTTGCATGTTGTTCCAGGATAGAGCTCCTACTCTCCTATCCACCAAAACCCCCTAGCCTGACTAGGTTTTCATACAGTTGCATCTGCCAAGATAATACTTTTCCATATGTGATCCTCATGAGATGCACAGTCTGGCATAAGTTTAACATGGCACTTTCCCACTTCATACTAATACCAATGATCCCCTCCACTGCACCTGAAGCAGCTACAGGCTCAGTCCAGCTCAACTTTATTGAGGTAGTCATATAACTGTTCAATAAAACAGTTAAATTAGATGATCTATTTGGCATTCATCATTAATCAGATCCTCCATTTTTGGAAGCATATCATCTGTGCCCAGTCAGGGCTGTCTTAATAGCATCATGGGCCCCTGGGAAGAGTAATGCTCTGTGGCCCCTAGAATGGAGACAGTGCAGGTAAACAGACATCAAATAGGTAGGAGGCAGACAAGCGGAGCTTCCCCTTTTGGGTGGAGCTCCGCATTAACTACATAAACAATCATTCTGTACAGCAAAGAAACAGTAGGAAAATACTACACACATAAAGTAACAAAGCTGTCCTGTGCATATAATATACAGTATCTGCTATATTGATGCCTCCCCACTACTATGGCCCTTCTACACCAAAGATATCCCCCCAGCACTCTGACCCCTCTACACCCCAGAAATCCACCCAGCACTCTGACCCCTCTACACCCTAGATATCCCCCCAGCACTCTGACCCCTCTACACCCTAGATATCCCCCCAGCACTCTGACCCCTCTACACCCTAGATATCCCCCCAGCACTCTGACCCCTCTACAGCCTAGATATCCCCCCAGCACTCTGACCCCTCTACACCCTAGATATCCCCCCAGCACTCTGACCCCTCTACAGCCTAGATATCCCCCCAGCACTCTGACCCCTCTACACCCTAGATATCCCCCCAGCACTCTGACCCCTCTACACCCTAGATATCCCCCCAGCACTCTGACCCCTCTACAGCCTAGATATCCCCCCAGCACTCTGACCCTTCTACACCCTAGATATCCCCCCAGCACTCTGACCCCTCTACACCCTAGATATCCCCCCAGCACTCTGACCCCTCTACAGCCTAGATATCCCCCCCAGCACTCTGACCCCTCTACACCCTAGATATCCCCCCAGCACTCTGACCCTTGTACACCCTAGATATCCCCCCAGCACTCTGACCCCTCTACACCCTAGATATCTCCCCAGCACTCTAACCCCTCTACACCCCAGAAATCCCCCCAGCACTCTGACCTCTCTACAGCCTAGATATTCCCCCAGCACTCTGACCCCTCTACACCCTAGATATCCCCCCAGCACTTTAACCCCTCTACACCCCAGAAATCCACCCCCCCAGCACTTTTTTTTTACAAAACTTCTTTTCACTTGTGTTTTTGGACTTTATTCAATATTTTTGTACATGTCTAAACACATTTTTGCACATAATGTCTAATCACTGGCAGCTGTTTTCTCATTTTTACGGACAGCGCGGTATTGCCCAAAATTGTTTTTACCATGTAATCAGCTGTCAGCCAATGACAGCTGATCACGTAAACAGAAGTCAGTTATCGTCTTTTTTTCTCCTCACGATCAGCGTGAGGAGAATAGAAGAAAGCCGATAACTGGCTTCTGTTACAGGGACATCAGTCCCAATCTGTGCCTGCCAGTGCTGCTAATCAGTGCCAACCAGTGCCACCTATCAGTGCCAACCAGTGCCACCTATTAGTGCTGCCAATGAGTGCCTACCAGTGCCACCTGTTAGTGCCCATCAGTTCCTCATCATCGGTGTCACCTATCAGTGCTGCCTATTAGTGCCGCCTACTAGTGCCTATAGTGCCTATAGTGTCGCCTATCAGTGCCCATCAGTGCCACCAATTAGTGCCCATCAGTGCTGCCTCATCAGTGCCTCCTCATGAGTGCCGATCAGTGCAGCCTCATCAGTGCCGATCAGATCAGCCTCATCAGTGCCCATCAGTGCCACCTATCAGTGCCCATCAGTGCTACCTCATCAGTGCCCATCAGTGCTGCCTCATCAGTGCCTACCAATGCCCATCAGTGCAGCCTCATTAGCACACATCAGGAGAAAAATTACCTGTTTGCAAAATTTTATAACAAACTATGAAAAATGTATTTTATTTTCAAAAATGTTTGTCTTTTTTTTGTTTCTTTACCAAAAAATAAAAACCCGGTGGTGAATAAATACCACCAAAAAAAATCTCTATTTGAGTGAAAAACAAAAAGAATAAAAATGTTTTTTTGGGTACAGTGTTGCATAACCATGCAATTGTCATTGTCATTCAAAGTGTGACAGCGCTGAGAGCTGGAAATTGGCCTGGGCAGGCAGGAGGTATAAGTGCCCAGTAAGCAAGTGATTAAAGGAAAATAAGTAGACTTACTTACTTTTTTTTCTTTTACAAAAACTCATGTAAGATATACATTTGCATACATTTTCATGCATTCTGTATTCTCTGTCTTGTGATGTAACTTGCATTTTCTAAGGAAAATGTTACAAATTGTGCTAAAATGCCAAGAGAATGGTTAAAATTTGAAAAATGTTAACTAACTCATGCATTTTACATGTTTTACTGTGTCACATTAAAGTGACTCTGTTACTATTTAATACATCGAAAATTAGAAATCCCTGTGATGAAGCAATTAATACTTACCTGTCCTGCTGACAACGCTGCTGAACTTGGCTGCATTGATGATCCTGCTGAAAGATTTTCTACTTTGAACACTTCTGACATTGCTGGCTTCTGCTGTGCTCTATGGTTTCTTATAGGCACTGGAGGAAGGAACTATAGAGGACAGCAGGGAACAGTAGCATCTGACACTTCTGGAAGTGTCAAAAGTAGAATATCTTTCAGCCAGTTGAAATATCTTTTTCAGGCACTCTAATGCCGCGTACACACGGTCGGAATTCTCATCGGAAAAAGCTCTGATGGTTTTCCCGACGGAATTCCGACGGAATTTCGCTCAAACTGTCTTGCCTACACATGGTCACACCAAATTCCGACGGTCAGTAACACAGCGGCATAAAACACGTTTGACAGCACTATAAAAGGCAAGTTTAATGCTTCCGAGCATGCGTCGAATTGTTTCCGAGCATGCGTCGGAATTTTCCGTGTCGGAATTGCATACACACGATCGGAAAATCCAATAGAAAGGTTTTCCGCAGGAAAAATTGAGAACAGGTTCTCAACCCAAAGTCCGTCGGAAATTCCGTCAGAATAAGACCGATGGGCATACACACGGTTGGAAAATCCGTTGAGAAGCTCCCATCGGACTGTTTCCATCGGAAATTCCGACCGTGTGTACGCGGCATAAGAGTTGGCTTGGTCTAAATTTTTTGCAAATTTCCATTGCTATCCTTGATGTAAGGCCGTAGCTATGGAATCTGACTGTTTTCGTTCTTCCTCCTCCACAGACATATACACCCAGGTAATCCGAATGTGTGCATGTTAACATTAAGATTGTTCTTAAAAAAAGTACCTTTTAGCAGTCAGTCTGATCATCCAACTGCCATTTAATGTCTCTGCCATCTTTATACCTGTCCTGCTTGTCATGTTGCTTATACCTGTAGGCTGATAATCAAATGTCTGCCAAATATCTGTCTAAATTGGACAAATAGAGCAGAAGATATATTTTTCTCAATTATTCATCCAAATTCCTGCAATTATCTTTACATAGACAGGCATTCACTGTGACCTTCTTATCTTGTAGAACAGGTACGACTCATAACTTGGATCTGACAAGTACAAAAAGGAAAAAAAAAGATGTCTAAAAGTAAAGTTGAAACATAAATTAATTGATAAAGCAGGAGACAAGTCTGAGAAAGCGAACTCCGAAAATGGATATTGCTCAGTGTGTTGAAAACACAAAGAACAAAGGACTGTACAGAAGAAATGAAGCGTAGCTAGGAACGCATAGTGAAGGCGAGCCTGTGACTGATTATTCAAATGGGCCCATGATTAATTCATTTTGTATTGATGCAAATAATCCTAACAGAGACCTCTGAGAGCTAATGTATTTTCTGTACTGTGGTTTCCTATTGATCTCTTCAAATGGTGGAGGAAAGCTATTTTCATAATATTAATAAAGGGATTACGAAACCAGGTCACATAAATGAAGGAAGCTGAGTCAGCGGAAACACAGCTTGCATGGCACGGAATGTGAAAATTAATTCACTTCGGTAAAACTAAATGCAAAGCTACTTCTCGCTGACTTTCTATTGGCATCACGCTGGGCTAATCGAGACCCCTGTGTGGGGAAAGCTTGCACATTTATTGTAGGAATGTCATATGAGCTCAGTCACCGTTATTTTATCCAATTTGCGCATTCAATGAGTTTACTAGCAGGGGAATACAAACATGTCACCGTATACTATGGCGCCTTCTAAGATACATCTTGGTGAAAAATGATCAGTATCAAGGCCATGCTGACAAATAAGTTAAATATTCACAGGGTCATCACTTAAATATCTAAATATTTCTGAGGGGTGTAGAATCAGGATATACAGTTGGTTTTGGAAGAGGGTTTGGGGGCAGTGTAATTTCTACATGCAGGGGGTATAGGCATTTGTAAGATGACCTAGAGAAGGGGTCTCCCGAACTTTTCTAGGTTGGCATCCCCAGGCTGGGACCCCCTTGCCTCCCAGGCCCAATCTCTAGCACTCTTATACATGGACACACATACAAACACACACCTCTTTCTTTGTAATAGCTTTCCAAGCACGGAGGAGCATATGTGTGTATCGGCCATAACCCCTTGAGGGGCGGCCTTGACTTTTGGGCTTACCAGTTACCTCCTCTTGGCTTGTCGTTGAATGTCCAGGGGTTCCCAGGGTTAGTACCCAACAACTTTGAATGCTGACACATAAAAAGTCCTTTTGAAGGTTTTTATTCTGCAGTGGTAACATCCAACATAACACAGTCTCATATAGGAATAGAGGGCAAGGGTGAAGAAACTCAGGCACCTTGAACTGCTGACATCCACTGAATGTCTCTAATCAACCCAGAGAGTAGCCACTTGCAGCTGGGCGCTTCAATGCCGGATAAACCTCTAGCCAGAGGTATAGCAGCCTACAATGTGATCCGGAAACTTGCAAAAGTCTCTGACACAGAATAAACTTGCAACCGAAGGTGAATAGGAACCTTTCTCACAGTATCTGGAACTTTCTCTGTCTCCTTGGCAGTTCTGTGGAAGTGTTGATTCTTTAGTGTCTATACAACTCAGCATCCAGGCTCCTACTGAGATGCCAGCTTGTTGGCCCTCCTCCGAAGAGTCCTCCCCCGGTCACTTGTATGAGCTGTGGTGCCCCTCCAATACTTAGAGCACACCGGGACGCCTTGAATCCTCCTTCAGTTACTGGGCCTCGGGCTAACCGGCTCTGAGACTCGGGAACAGACGGATCCCCACCCCAGACCATTCGGGTCTATGGGACTAGTCAAACTGACCATGTCTGCGGGACGGCAAACGCTCCTAGGCCCGGGACCCTTTGCGGGGCTACCCCGGTCCACAACCAGGAAGCAGGACTGCGGCTGAACCCCGAACACATGACTTCAGCACCTTAAGTACCCTTCCCCAGACTACACAGTGGGGCCAGACGCATCCACTGATTGGCTCCGGGGAAGACTGATACCTAAAACGTCCAACCAGGCCTGGTTCTTGACCTGTCATGGGTACCTAACTGCACCCATGACCAGGCAGAACCCTAGTACAGCCCAGCCAAACTGATGCCAAATTAAACCTGTACAATTAACCCTCAGAACCCCATTACTGTACTGAGGGAAAAAACGAAATTTCCACTTATAGCGCACACTTGTAAAAGTGTGATCGCTGCATGTGCTAATTGCAGAGCCAAAAGTACTAAGTACTATAAGAGAACTTTCAGACTGATGCGCTTATGATGCTTTTTTGTGCAGAGTAAGGGCACTTTCAGATTGATGTGCTTTTGATGCGTTCCCTGTGATGTTTGAGGGTTGTTTATCTCAAATGTAGCGCTCACCAGTGTGTGAAGTTGAGAATTCCAGGTGACCTAAAACCCTTTTGGCCATGTGGCAGGGCACCACATTGTTACATCTCATTAACTGGGAGGTGCCTTTTTGGTGTGCTATTGAAAAACTACATCAAAGATGCAGTATATGCAGTATACAGGACTTTTCAAAGCACAGCGCACCTGAAGTGTGAACAGTTACAAAGGATTTAATGGAGAATTGTTTCCATATGCTTTTGTTGCCTTGGAAAAGTGCAGAAAAAGCACACCAGTGTGAAAGGGGCTCTAGGCATAAAAGTGCTAGGAATACGATTTAGATGCCCACATTTAGTAATTTCCAGTCTGTCTTTGCTCTAAAATAAGATGGAAGACTGCGCTGAAAAACATACATAAAGCAAAAACTAAAAATAACTACTGGTTCAGAGATATCGCTCTCAGTACCACAAAGTTGTAAAATAAACCACTTTAATCAATGTGAGATGACTATGGTGGTCCAAACATGATAATCAACTGGTAGTGAAATGCAAACTAAAAATTAATTGATATTAAAATGTAATTAAAAATCAATAGTCCAGTTAACAGTAGTCTTGTTGTGGGAGGAAAAAACTATTTTTTTGTCCATTGAGGAACACATGAATGGAGTAATTCTTAGATGTTCAGGTTATAATGTCATTTTTGCTAGTGTCCTATCAGGTAGGATACCCTTTTTGGCTCTGCTGAAATAATTAACTATATTTTGTGCTAGACATTTTATTCTTATTTTTTCATTTTTATTTTCTTGTTCCATCAAAATACTGCAAACAAAGTAAATATTATTTTATTCTGGGATTTCAACAAGAATTAAAATATGCTGTGTAAGCTAGTCTCTACAGCAGGAGCCTCCAAACTTTCCAAATGAAGGGCCAGTTTACTGTCCTTTAGACTTTTGCAGACAGGTAGTAGAAAATGCCCCAGCATCAGTGGGAGTAAACAATGTCTCAGGATTGGTGGTAAGTCGGAGGAAAACAATTACATTGCACCTGTGGTAAGTAGGACGAGGGATAGTGCTCCATCATCGTTGTTAATGAGAGGAATAGTACCTCATCTTTGGTGTCAGTAGAAGAATGAAAGGAATGGTCCCTCATCATTGGTGTCAGCGGGAGGAATTATGCCCCCATTGTTGATGTAAAAGTAATAGTGCCTCATTGATGGTGTCAGTGGGAGGAATAGTTCCTCATATCAGAGGGAAGAATAGTCTGCCAAGGGCTGGATAAAGGCAAGCAAAGGGCCCTATCTGGCCCACGGGCCACAGTTTGGAGACCACTGCTCCACAAAGTAGCTATCTGGATCAGCGTATTCTCAGCAAAAGCTCTAGAGACTATATCCTGACTCTACTGGACTGAAAGATTACAGAACTAGCCTTAAATGTAACCTTCGGACATGGGGCTGTGCTTTGTGGTGCTTTCCTAACCTCTGTGTACTGTGTTAGTTAGCCATACAAAGCCCATCAGGTCGAGAGCCATGATGCAGTCTCTGAAGATTCATGTAGTGAGTAAGGCCAGTTGGACTGAAGCACTGGGAGATACCTCATGGTTGGTACCCTTGCCCACCTTTTTAAAATTCCCACCACTGCCATTTTACAGCTGTAATGGCTAAGGCTCAGGGAACTGAGAGCTGATGTCCTCTGCTAGATGGAGTGTTGACCTTGCACATTTCTTTTGACACCATTTAGTTCAGAGGAAGCATCTTCCCTCTTCTAATCCTAAGAGAAAAGCAAGGTGAGCCAAACTAAGTACAGCAGAAGATGCAATGAATGGCGTATTTAATTAAAATCAGCCAAATGGCTACTCATACTATTATAAAGATCAATAAGCATATAACCGTAAAATACTGTGGTCACTCAGCGGGTCCCCGGTGGATGGTGGGGTATAGATGTTGACATGAGAGGTGAGGAACAACCGGCCGGACATCTGTCTCTTTGTCTCTGAACCAGCATGGAACGCACTCGTAGTCACATCGGAAGTGACGTCAGAACATGGAGCTAACATTTCAAAGCATCTGCTTCTTCATCAGATCTAAATGGCTAATGATCAATAACCATGGTTAGTACCCAGTAATTTTAGAAGCTGACACTCAAATGTCCTGTTGAGGATTTTTATTTTCAAAAAGTAACGTACAAATATAACACAGTCTCTTAGTTGGGAATAGAGGGTATGGGTGATAAAGCTTAGGCACTTCAGAACTGCTGACATCATGAATGTCTCTTTTAGATAGCCCAACTGGGCACTTCACTGTTGGATAAACCCTTGTCTGTGGATCTAGCAGCCAACAAGTGATTCAAAGATTTGCAATGTCTCTGCCACAGACTATGTTGTAACCGAAGGATGGGTTTAGGAACTTTTCCTATGGTACCTGAATCTTCCAGCCGTTTTGGCGATACCGTAGGAAATGCGGATCCAGTCAGTGTCCATACAATCTCAGCTCCAAGGCTCTTACCGAGCAGCCAGCTTCTTGGCCCTCCTCCGAAGAGTCCTCCCCTGGTCGCTTGTACGAGTTGCCGTGCCTCTCCAATGCCGAGAGCACACCGGGACACTTCAGAATCCTCCTTCAGTTACTGTGCCTCGAACTAGCCAGTTCCGAGGCTCGGGAACAGACGGATCCACACCCCAGACCATGAGGGCCTCTGGGGCTGGTCAGGGTGACCATGCTCATGGGGTCAGCAGACACTCCTGGGTCCGGGACCCCTCACAGGGTTGGTCCGGATCGGAACCAGGAATCAAAAAGCAAGCCGAACCCTGAACATGTGACTTCAGCATCTTAAGTACCCCTCCCCAGAATTCACAGCGGGGCCAGACGCGCCCGCTGATTAGCTCCGAGAAATGGGTACCTAACACGTCCAACCAGACTGCATTCTCAGCCTGTCACAGGTGCTCACTTCACTTATGACGCCAAAGTAAATGACCTAAACAATTAACCCCCAGAACTCAGTTACAGTTCTGGAAAACTAAATTTACACATATAGCGCACACTTTAGAAAAGTGTTGGCGCTACATTTATATTTCTCAAAAGTATTAGTATCCCTTTAATATGTTTTGGTAAAGCCAAGATATTGTTAATTTTTCAGCCTGAATGGATTGTATACGTTTCCCATTGTCTATTCTGTGCCTAGTTTGAATTAATAGAAGATGGATTGTCTCATGTGTACAAGTCCATTATCCACAGGCTGTGTCTGACAAGCAGCTGAGGCTACCTAGCAGACAGATAGGAGATGTAGGTTTGATATGTACATATGAGTCTTGCTTGGCTTCCCATTCATCAAGCCGTACATTGCTGTACAATGCCTCAGCTTCTAATTCTCATCTCTCTTCCACAGATGGTAAAATGACGGAATAAGACATGAAATGCAAAGAAAACAAATGTTTCGCACCGATCTGTTGGTGTCTTCACACTTAATAATGCATGCGTCCCAGCAGCAAAGACACACGCCACCCGTTTTTCAGATGGCTCTAACCTTTGGTAACATTGGTGCGATGAATATTTCATCACTGATGCTGACAACATTTTAAAAGGAAAACAAAAGGTGCATAAAGTGTAAGTGTTAATATCAACACTAATACCAGCTGTGATATCGCCTCTCAGGGGAGATGTTTTCCCTTGTACACTGTACACCCTTACCTGCGCCTCGGTGTGCGGGCGGCCCATGTCTGTTTCATCTGCTGCAAGTAGAACACGCTGTTTGATCATCTGTCTTTATACTGTCACATCAGTCACATGTACAGCATATCTAAGGGGCTGTTAACTTGGTATACAGCAGCTATATGTGCACTACTGTGTTTCAAGAAAACCGCTACGGATTGTCTGTTCTTTTTCCTTCGCTTCTGATTCTCTTTTTTTTTTTTACTTTTATTCCTTTTTCATTTCTTATACCAAAGTTCAACAGATTCAGGGCATCAGCTTGCTCTGATCTTAATAAGCAACTTTCAGAAAAATTCTGTTGACATCTTGTAGCTATAACCAGTATAAATTAAAGTTAAAGTGTTGTCAAACCCTACTTTAAAAAATGTATGTAGTGCGGCGGATGTCAATACTTACCATGCTTTCATGCCTATTTGTTTTGTTTTTTTAGTTCTGGGCTTGCTTTCATTTGCAGCTCTTTAAGCCTAAATTTAGGTTAAACGTAAAAAAAAAAACAGGACAAGAGATGGTACTTACTTTTATCCTGAAATGTTGCTTGTGATAGTTCTGGCTGTCATAGTTTAAACTCAAAGAAAAAAAGAAACAGCTGCACATTCAGAGGTACCGATTGCCTTTTTATTGATCACCGCGGTAGTACCAAAGACACCAACATAGAGTCACATAGACGTAATTCACACATTCATCCTGTACTTAAACTCTCTGTCCTCTCTGTCTTCCTTTACCCCTTAGACATGGACCCCCCCCCCCCCCCCACGTAGAAGCTGCAGGTAAAAAGGGATCCCCCCTTTCACAGCCAGGGCATATTGAATTTCCACAGGCACACTTGAGTCAGAAAACAGTTCAGGACTTTGTTTTTGTATTTTATTGAGGGGATAAAACTTGGATGGGGAGTAGGGGTATTATGGGATGCCCACTTGACTTCAGATAACTTCAGGGACTATGCTCCTATATATCTCCTTCTCTTCCTCCAGCACTAGCTTGCTTGCAAAATTTCAGCTGGCACACTGATGGTTAATCCGACAAAAACACTCAGATTTTTAAGCAATAGCTCTTTGCAGGCAGGAACCCGAGGACTGTAGCAAAAAGTCTGTGTCCAGCTTTACATCCCTGTGGCTACTGATCCCAGCATCACCGCCTGTCTGCAGCTGCCTCTTTCACTAGCCCTCCTGGCTAATTCTCCTCAGTCCTCCCAGACTGACACCACAGTCCTCCCAGACTGCTAACTCACCAGCCCACCCAGCTGACTCTCCTAGAGAACTCCTGGACATGCTGACCTGCTTCTGCTGTCCTCCCCTTGCTCCTGTGCCTCCAGGAAGAACATCCTCCATAGAGGGTCCTTCCAGAACCCGACCCCCAGGCCCGAGGTCACCCCCAAGACTAGGGGGCACTCTCAAGGGCCACTGACATCCTCCTCAGCATGCCTTCTCCATCTTCCACCCGACTGCCCCTGCTGGCATGACTCATGAGTATTTGAGGTACCTGCCCCGTCAGCCCATCTTGCTGGGGATTGGTTGGGGCCCTCATCAATACTCCAAGCAACTTCTCTTAAACTCCACCCCCTACTTCTATGAAGACTCTTTAAGGTTTCAGAGAGCAGGGTGAGTTACCAGAGGTGCTGCTTGCTGAGTCATCAACCTTCCCTGAGTAACTCAGCCCTGACCCAGATTTAACCCAGGCCTGTTCCTACACTAACAACTATGTACACTAGCACCTAACTACAGGGTGCTACAGACATAATTTGCTGCATGGGCTAACAGAGCCTAGGGACTTGTCACAGGTACTCATCAAGTGTGCTGACTATTCATGCCCTTTACACTCACTCCATTCATAAAAGTTGTACAATAGCTTTTCTAAATGAAAAGCACTCGATGACTGAAGGAGGTGGATGCTTCATTTATCTGCCTGTCCTCCATTCATAGATACCTTATCACTCATGGAAGCTATAGTACAGCTTCTATGAATGAAGGGTGGAGTAGGAAAAAATTAGCATAACCAGCTCTCTTAATGAGTGCCTGTGACAGCACCCTCCACTCTATTAAGTCTTGCAGCACTGGAAGATTACAACTACAGGGTATGGGAGGTGGGGGCAGAGGACAGATCATTTCAGCTATGACAGAGGGCACCAGCACAAGGGACACTTCGGATTAAATGTAAGTACCATCCCTTGTGCTGTTTTTTTTTCAAAAACGTTTTACCCAAACCTGGACTTTGTTTTGCTCATTCCCCTGGTTCTTCTTTTTTAGGTGATTCCATCCCCTTACAGATTCCCTTTTGACCACTGTTGCATCTGCATTTCCAGTGTGCTCTCTGATGGCACTAAAGAGGAATCTTTGCACGCTGTGTGCATACTCAGAAAGGCATATAGTAAGACCTTACACCTGCGGCACCATATAAGATAGCTGTACAGGCTTATTCTCAAGAGCCCACATGCATGTGGGTTGGCATCCATTGTGTAGCGTATGGGTGGGGTGCGGCACCAATAACACACACAGTCCGGGTTCAATGTAAAGAACTTGTATTGAAGTAAAGCAAAGACAGTTCACAATAAACCTGGTAGTATAAGGCCTAACCGGGAAAACTCACTTTTACAAATTACAAAATTACAAACTTTGGAGGGACAGTCATTTGGATGGTCGTCTTTTGCTCAAATGGGAAGATGTCAAAATAAGTTGCGAACCCTGCACTTTCCCTTCTCATCTGGAACCTTTCTCTGCTGCTAATACTGTCCCTGACAGACAGGTAACCTGTCCCTATGCTACCCACTCGCAAATGTGTGCCAAAGCCTAGGGTCAGGGACTTAAAAATACTCTGCTGACCCAAGATGGCCACCAAGAGTCACCTGGACACAGCACAGTTAACCAGAACACTGCCTCTAAGAACCAGTGCTACCCACACGCAAATGTGTGCCAAAACCTGGGGGCAGGGACTTAAAAAGACTCTGCTGACCCACGATGGCCACCAAGGGTCATCTGGATGCAGCGCAGCCAACCAGAACGCTGCGTTTAGGAAACCACAGAGAAACTGAGTTTCCCTTGACTTCCTCTTTAGGCTGTGATGCCGCTGCGGTCGCGTGCCTTTAACAGAGGAGGGAGCAGACTGCATCTGCCTATAAGTAGGTATGAGGCATGTGTTTTTTAACTTTTTTTCACAAAATTACATTTCTCTCATCACTATCCGCTGCATTTTTGCATTTTTACTCAATGCTTTGCAACCCACCTCAATGTAGCCTTGTGGTGTGAACAGGTATACATTGTAAACAATTGTTTTTATGCATCCTTTAATTGAGCCTGTGTTGATCGATACAGTTTATTGCCGGTCACCACACAAGGTGTCAATGAGCCCTACAGAAATATGTCCAAGAACTACAGACCATAAACATGTGCAGAGCTGCAGCTGCCCACACATTGATTGGCAGAGACTGGATAGAGTTTGCCATATGGTGAGACCATTCCCACACACCAATCACGGTAGAAACAAAACACAGCGAAAACTCACGTTCGCGCAAACATCGACAGCAACACACGTCTCTAAAGCAAATCTTTGCATCCCCTCCGTCCTTGATAAATGTGCATTTTCTATGTAATTAACATTACAGTTGAGCAAAATGAGTAATTGTGAATAAAACATTACTAAACGATGTGTGTGAGAAGCAAATAAAGATTTCAGTTTGCAATCCCAGAATGTGAATGTGTAAATGACATGTAAGCTAAGCTGGTCTTGATCTTCACTAATCATAAAATTCAAGTGTGCTGCATATAGTACAGTGTAGCAAAGCAATCACATTTCTGCTTTCTCAGATATTACTACATCTCTGAAAGACATTATGTGTTTAAAGGATAATGATTGTATAATTATCCTAAGCCGTTACAGTAGAAACCGGACGACTTTTGGTCTTTGTGTACAGCTGCTTGTCTAACAGAAGCGAACCTCATGACCGGCATCTGTCGAACGAAAATACCAAAAAAACAGCAGCCCATCTGCATCGGATCAGCACTTGCAGCCAATGACTGCAAGCACTGACTAGTGTGTTCTAGTGCGGGGTGGGAGAGCAGTTCCCAGGTCAGAACACAATAGCACAGTAAGGGACATAGCTGTACTAACATCACATAGTTGGTACAGCGTCCTGTCAGGTTTTTTTTTCCGTTTATCCCGCTGGGTTGAAGGAAAAAAAAAAAAATCAATGTATATACAAGGCTTTATACTCAACTGTCCACGCTCTTGTTATTTCTGTGCAGGGTGACCCACAGGAAGCTGTACATGCACCGCTCCATACTCTTCAGTCCTTCCCTTACACATAGAAAATCCCATTCATGACTATGAAGAGGCCCTTTATTTTCTCTATCTATGGTAGCAAAGGTCCAGCCAGAAAGTTTGCGGTGGTGGCTGTGTAGCTCCCTGTGGGACGCACAGTGTGGCCACGTAAAATACTTCTGGTTGGGGGGGGGGGGGGCATGAGTATATATGTGTGTGTATGTGTGTTTAAAGTTAATGAAACATGGGAAAACAATACATACACGGTGTATGTATATACACACTGTACATACATAAATACATCTGAATCCTTCATCACTATTGCCATGCAGTGGTACAGCGAGAATACAATGCATCTGTGTATGATGAATAGTTTCATTACTGGCCTCATCCTCTAGAGACTAATAACACAATCTTTAGAATGGTAATTACTCATTAATAATTGCTTTGTTGGGTTCCTTATTGGAAACTATATTAGTATTACTTGAAATGTTTGAAATGCTGAAATAGTATTATTTTACTTAACCATGCACGCAAAGTTATTAGAGTTAAAGGAAAAGAGCAGAGATTAAAATAACTCTGGTTAATAAACTCAATCCCTTATTAATATATTTATATATGTATGTACAGAAACAAAAAAATAAAAAGTCCATTGCTATGATATTGCCAGGCATTGCTTACAGTACCATTTTTCCCTTGTAGGGAAATCTTTGGGGGCAGCAATTAAAAACGGACGTAATCATCCCTCTCTTTATCCAAAAAAAAAAAAAAAAAAAAAAATTAGATTCTAATATTACTTCTAACAAACTCTAGCTCTTTTTCTTTATCTGCTATAACTTTAAAAAAAAACAAAAACAAAAAAATTATTATTAAATGGCACAATTGACAGCAATCTGTTAGCCACTTAGGCTTGCCATAGAATTTACTTTAAACATTTTTTTTATAGAACATTCTGATTTTCTAATGGTTAGTGGGGTCAAATCGATGTTCATTTTTGACTGCAGTGATGAGAAAATTTAAAGAAGAATAGACATTTTTTCTCGAATGAACACATTTCTAATAGTGAATGTGGTTTTTGTTTGGTAAAGTCCTTTCATTTCAAAATAGAATGTTAAAAGCACAAACAATGTTTTGTGCTTTCGAATGATATTCATTAAGGCCTCATGCACACGAGACGCTGTTAAACGCGCGTTCAGAGGCAGTTGGACACTTTTTTTCAACTGCACCTGAACGCATGCAATGTTATCCTATGTGTCCATGTACACAGTCTCGTTTTTTCCCGTTTTTATGCAGTTGCGTTTAACCTCGTTTTTCCAGAAGCAAAAAAATGCTTTCAGACACTTTGCTTTTCTGCGTTTCAGACGCAAAATGCAGCTAAACGCGGCTAAACGTGGCTAAACGCAGGCACCTGCGTTTAGCCGCGTTTGCGTTTATAAACCTTTTTAAAGGAATCCAATTTTTTTGACCAGAAAACTCAGAAATATGATGGTAAACCATAAAAAATACTAGAAAAATTGGTTTAAAATGTCGTAATTAGTTTAGATAGTTCATAGAGCATATATACTCACTAATGCATACATGTTTGTGAAATGCATACATGTTTGTGAAATATCCAATGGACATTCGCTGTACCATCAACAGATGGGTCCAATATCGACAAGCTCTGATTCTGGACCTCTCATGCAAATTTGCGACGACATTGCTGCCTCATCAAGAGCAACATCAGGAGCCTTTCCTGACATATATTCAATATGGGATCCATTTCCAAAAAAAACACAGAAAGAGAGGCAAATGCAAGTGTACAACTGCTCTCTCTGCTGCTGCTGCTCACTCTGATCAAAATGGCAGAAATAGTTAATAATACATGATTTCTGAGCTTGGGGAGGGTCTATATGATGTTATCTTTACAAATGCTTATAAACGCAAACGCGGCTAAACGTGTCTAAACGCGTCTAAACGCGGCATGAAAACACAGCAAAACGCGCGTTTTTAAACACAGGTTTCTGCTTTTTAAAACATGCGTTCAGCAGAGTTTGCATCTGCGTCTCGTGTGCATGGGGCCTAAGTCATTAAATGTACTGAGAATTTTCATGTGAACGTTTGCTCAAAAATCTACAAATGCATGGCAAGCTTAAAGCTGGGTTTACACTATTGCGAATTGGATGCGGAAAAATGCATCCAATTCGCATGTCAGGAGACTGTAACTGGCTCTCAATGGAGCTGGATCACACAGCTCCGGGACGGCTGTGGAGCGAATTGGCCAGGAGTCCTGTGCATCCTCTGCCTGTTTCAGGTCCAAATTCAGACAAAAATTCTGCCCAAATTCGTGCCTGAAACAGTGAACAGGGACGTCCCGGACCCCTGTGTGAGCCGCTCCACACGGCAGTGTGAACCCAGCCTTAAGCCTGGTACACACTATCAGTTTTTATTCCATTCAACCCTGCGGGCTGAACGAAAAATAACTAAGGAGCTCAGGAGAAGCTTGCTGTACTAACTGTTCAATGTTAGTACAGAAATCTCCTTGCTGAGCTATTGTGTTCTGATGGGGGGGGGGGACTGCCTCCCCCCGCCAGAACACACCGGTCAGCGCTGGCAGCCATTGGCCACACAACCAGGAAAAAGCTTTGGGGAGCAGTTCTCACAAGATTGCAGGACTGTGGAGTAAATTTGGTAATAATCACTATTAAATCATCCCTTGGAAAAAGCAGCATTAAACTCTGCACTTTACTTGGTCTCTAAATTCAGGTGGGACTTTTAAATTGCCAAACAAAATTCTTAAACTAACTGATTGCAAACTTCACCCATATAGTGTAACAATTTTACTTATTCTAGAAGTTGACTTCTCAACGTGTTTCACTGTCCACTTCCTCAGAAGGAAAGAGGCAATCTAATATGTAACATATAATATGTACATGGATCATACACAATTTATGACTCATGAACATGTTAAATATTCCAATTTAGATGGTCTCTTTCTGCTTGAGGAAGCAGACAGTGAAATGTGTTGAGAACACAGCCACCACCTTTATATGTTACATATGTGAAATGGTCTTCTAAATTAAGCAAAATTGTTGTACTGTTATACTATTTGGGTAAAGTTTGCAGGCAGCCCCTGATGTATTTATGGGTAATTGAGAGGCAAAACAAATTGCCAAACCTGTATTCCCGTTTTTAAAACGGATGCAAAATACAAACTAAGATCTGATAGCTACAAAAAATTTTTGTTCTGCACCTTAAAAATCCCACTCTTATTTAAGAAATTTAGTAAAGTGCATGTTCATTTTTTTGGATGTGGTGCCAATGGTTACCCCTTGCGCCATAATTTCCTGTATCAGGGTGGGCACATGGGGGCACATTTATTTTTGTTGGCCAGCCTAAACTTCCATTTTAATCACATTATGTAAATGACGGGTTAAAACAAAACATTTTCAGGAATTATTAAAAAAAAAATTTTAATATCAAACTTTGGGAATGTGCCTCTTTTCAACCTTCAAGTATGTTTTTACATATTGTTTGTATGTAAACTAATCAACAAATTGGCTCTTATTCATTTTTTTCAGATGTGATTGGTTTGGTTATTGTATGTCCATTCTTTTTCCAATCTATGTTTTAATGATTTTTAGATAAAGAAAAACAAGGGGTAGAGAACATAAGAAAGGGGAGAGGTACAGGTGACATAAAATAGGCAATGTTTATGTCCATTTTTACAGCAGAAGCCAAATCTGTCTGGAGACTCTCTACACCAGCAAACGTCATGCACATATAGTTCCATGCAAACACTGTAAGTGACTGTTGAGCTAATCTAGAATTTCATTGTTTTTTTTCACACATAACGTGGATGATTATTGAATGGAATTGCTGTTGCTGCAAGTCTGTATAAACATTTCACACTGAGAAAGCACATTTTACTTACTCATTTCAGAATACTGTTATCTGGAATTGCCTATGCTAACGTGAACTGATGAAGATCTGTGTCAACATAAATATGCTCAGCAATGAGTAAAGTCTCTAGCTTGTCAGTGGTGACCTAAGTAAAGATCTGTCCTCAAACAGTGATCAGCAACCCCATCTTGTAATGTGGTCCCATAGCTGAGCTCATCTGTACTTGGCCTTGCACTGTGATCAGTTTCACAAACCCTTTACATTTTCACCACAATTTGTGACCCCTTATGCTGTCCTCTCTACCAGTCTCCTCCAGCAAGCCAACCAACCTCTCAACCTGGCACACCCCATATTAATATTTCTTAGAACACAACTGTCCAACTGGCAGCCCACATGCTGCATGCAACCTTGAGACCTTTTTTTTTTGTGGCCCATGAGGTTGCTTAGAGAATATCATTTATTTTATTATGGGCAGCACAGTGGCTAAGTGGTCAGAGCTTCCACCTAGCAGCACTAGAGTCGTTGGTTTGAATTCCAGCCATAGTACTACCTGCCTGGAGTTTGCATGCTCTCCCTATGCCTGTGTGGGTTTCCTGTGGGTACTCTGGTTTCCTCCCACACTCCAAAGACAAACTGGTAGGTTAATTGGCTCTAGTATGTGTATGTATGTATGAATGTGAATTAGGGACCTTAGATTGTAAGCTTCTTATAGCTTTTGGAACATGTTACATGTTCCACCCGTATATATGTTCCAGCAGCTGCAGCCAATGTGCATTTTTTTGAAAGGTGAACTTATCCTCTATCACTCATCAACTCTTTACCTTGTGAGTTCACAATTTTTAAGAGAACATTAGAGAAGTGATACTAAAATCTCTCTGTGTTCTTCAAGTGATTCATTTCTCAATCAAACCCACCCTGATTGCTCTGGGAAGTCCCACCTTTTGAGTTTTTTTTGTGACTCATGGATACATATGTAGCCCTTGGGCCTTTTTAAGTTGGACACCACTGTCACAAAAAAAAAGATTTGCTTATAGTTCTACTTTAAAGCTACATCCAGAATGATCAACATACTATATTTCCTAATTCCTTACTTCACTCGCTACCGTCTTGATTCTTTTCTCTTCAGTGTACAGAGACACGGATTTTAGTTGACCGTGGACGCACCATGGGTGATAGCTGACTAAAAGGAGGACAGATGATAGAGCAATGCAAGTCCACAGACAGATGGCCAGAGCAAACAGCAAACCGAGGCAGAGTGGGCAACCTGAAGGTGAGTATACATAGACAAATAGATTTTAAACAGAACCCAGGTTCTGGGCAGGCAAATTGATTAATGACTGACAATAGCAAATATACCAAGCCTATGATCGGGATGAGCACAGACAGGCAGAAGTCAGAGTCAACCTGTATGTTTAGCAGTCTACTTAAACATTCAATACCAGCTGATGGGGAAGGCTGAGGCTGATTGTTGCCTATGACTTGCCAAAGTCTCCAATGATCTACATGCTGCTAAAGCCAAACCTCTCTAGTAATCCGGCTAAGGCCTCTTAACACAGAGCGTTCCGCCTGCTCAGTGGGGGATCTCTACGCTGATACCCGCTAAGCAGGCAGATGACAGGTCTGTGTCCGCTCGGACCCCTATGCAGAGTGGACAAGGACAGAGCCCACTCCCCTCTATGGGGTGGTTGGATCCATTTCCATCCAATTGTCATCTGATCTGACCCGCTGGACAGAAGGCGAACATATAGCCACACGTCTGTTTTCAGCAAATTATTTTGGATCGGATGCCTGGCGGGTGTCAGCAGACACATGTCCTATAGAGGACAATGGGTGGCCTGATCAGGTCTGCCTGAAAAACAGACAGGACCAGATCAGTCCACTGGGGTGAAAGGGGTCTAAGTCATTCCTATAAGCTTCTTTATAGCTGTTGATTCTGCATGTAGCACTACCCTAGGGTTGCTGCCTCATCCATTTAAACTGGAACACATAATTACACAGGTTCTGTGGCTGATTAATGTGGTAATCAAACTCACTTAGTGCCTTATCTGCATTAAATTAGCCTCAGAACTTGTGTAATTAATATGTGTTCGGGTTTAAAGGGATTAAGTGGCAACCCTACTCCCTACGTGACGTCAGAGGAAGGCGGGTAGGCCCGTTTATGTCACCGAGTGGCCCACCCTCAGCTATATAACAGCTGTCATCGAGAAGAAGTGTCACTCTGCGGGAGCCTCCCATGGAGGTGGAGCTGTTACGGCTTTTTCTTTTTTCAGCTCGTCGGGCAGTGTGAGATGGATCTACATCGCGGGACATTTTTTTTTTTAATAAAGGACTTGTGCCAAAGTGTCTCCTGTCTTTTTTACTACTTTTGCACTTTTTTGTGAAATGGTAGGGGTACAATTTACCCGTTACCAATTCACATAGGGAGGGATGCCAGGATCTGCGGGTTTACTTTTTAAAGGGGGCTTCCAGATTCCGATAAGCTCCCCGACTGCAGACCCCACAACCACTGGGCAAGGGTTGTGGGGATGAGGCCCTAGTCACCATCAACATGGGGACAAGGTGCTTTGGGGGGCTACTCCAAGGCACCCTCCCCATGTTGAGGGCATGTGGCTTGGTACGGTTCGGTTTGCTTTTCCTGCGGAAACTAGCGAAACATGTCGGCTTCGACACTACAGCAGTGACTATTTTGGCGTCACAGATGACGTACCTCATCACGCCTGCGCAAGCGATATGCACTCCATGAGGACAGCGGGAGCCATTTTTGTGAAGGTAGCAAGGACGACACGCTAAGACAGCGTTACGGTGCTACCGTGCAACAGCAACAGGCTCAGGCTCCACGATCCTGGGCATGAGATATGAGCCCAGCGAGTGACCAGGCTTGGTCACTGTGACACTTCCATCATTAGGCGGGCTTCAATCGGGACATCCGAGACATCAACCTGTCATGGGTGATTCCTGCCCTCTGGTCGGTTGAGAGGACCAATGTGGTCCTTGACTGTCTATTAGCTAACCAGTGTCATTATCCACGTTCCTTTGCTACTCCCATTACATGGCCTACCTGCCTAGAATGCTTTACTGAGCCAACCCCTGTACATATGGTCTGGCTTGAGCAAACAGCTCAGAGGAATTTATATATGTGAATTAGCGGTGAGTGGCGCTGCCTGTATAATAAAAAGTGATCTAGTGAATCACCCTTCTCAAGTGAAAGTGCACTATAGAGCTTATTGTAAGCTTTGTGCAAAAACCAATATACATTTATCAGCTTCCCACTGCATACAGTACCAGTAGGTTACCAACATCTATTATGAACATATATATTCTCGGAGTATCCTCTCATATCTGGGAGTTTACTCA
This sequence comes from Lithobates sylvaticus, assembly GCA_028564925.1. Lineage (NCBI taxonomy): Eukaryota > Metazoa > Chordata > Amphibia > Anura > Ranidae > Lithobates > Lithobates sylvaticus. The sequence goes on along the minus strand of CM053026.1, from coordinate 677,579,391 downwards.
GATGTAATTACACTGCAGTATGCAGCAGTTTATAACCGGCCTCAAAATGGTACAGATGTCTTTGGTGCTTCACCATCCACTATGTGTGGTAAAACCAGCATAAACCCACACTCAAATTAATATACGTGTCCTTGGTGCTTCAACAAGCTTTGTGCAATAACCAAACATGAATAAATAAATTAACTGAACGGTCAGCAGTCCAATATAAAAGTTATTAACACAATTTTCCAGTGACTTGTGCAATATTCAAAGTGACTTGTGTTTGCTCTTGCTTCCAATTCTTGTGCCAAGTAATAAGGTGACTGTTGTGCTCCCCCTTTAGATCCCTACTCACCAGATCCTGGCACCCCTACAGGGATAAATCACATATGGAGAGTATGTGGCATCTGCTGAGCCGATCGTTCACCCCTCCAGCACGTCCTGGGAAAAACCAGAGCCTCCAGACCCTCAAGGAACAATCTCAGATACAATGTTTAGTTCTGGGTCAGATTGTGGTAATTTCCTTTTCTGTGAACCCGATAGTGTATTCTCATATAGAAGAAAGATATATCCCCCGGCTGGGGGCTATGGTGGCTTCAAGTGGTATACACTGTGTACATGTCCTGATGGTGCGTGTCACCAGGATTTATGTGTGATCTTATTTCCACTTTCTGCCCCATATGATGATCTGTATCAACTATGTAAATGGCGTGTGCTTGATGTTGTACAGTGTGATGCAGCTGCTCTTATGCCGTGTACACACGATCGGAAATTCCACCAGCAAAAGTCTGATGAGAGCTTTTGGTCGGAAAATGCAACCGTGTGCATGCTCCATCAGACTTTTGCTGGCGGAATTCAAACCAGCAAAGATTGGGAGCAGGTTCTCAATTTTTCGGTCGGAAATTCCGATCGTACCAATTCCAACGCGCAAAATTCCTACGCATGCTTGGAAACAATTTGACGCATGCTCAGAAGCATAGAACTTAATTTTCTCAGCTCGTCGTAGTATTGTACGTCACCGCGTTCTTGACGGTCGAAAGTTCAGCGAACGTTTGTGTGACCATGTGCATGCAAGCCACGCTTGAGCGGAATTCCGTTGGAAAAACCATCCAAAATTTTTCCGACGGAAAATACACTCGTGTGTACGCGGCATTAATGTAGACAATGTTGTCTTTTTAACTTGTGCCTTGTACACACGGTCGGACATTTTGACCACAAAATCTGTTTTTCCGACGGGTTTTGTCCGAAGCTTGTGTTGCGCACACACGGTCGGACAAAGTTGTCGGAAAATCTGATCGTTCCGAACGAGGTGACGTATAAAACGTACAACGGGACTACGTAGAGGCCAGTAGCCAATAGCTTTCGTCTCCAAATTTCTTCTGAGGATGCGTGCCACTTTGTGCGTCGGAAATTCTCTACACACGATCGGAAAAAGTCTGATCTGATTTTGTTGTCGGAAAATTTGTACGGGGCATTACAGTTCAGGTGTTGGTGGTGGGTTACTCAGTTTTTGTAATGAAAATATTTTGTGCAATAAATTCCCTAATCAAGCTGCTTGGTCTGCCAGTAACTTCCTTCACAGGGGGCTCTACACCCCCTGTATCTTTTTTGATAATGTACCCCACTGGTTGCCTTGACCTCGCAAGTCCTCCGACACCTCTGACACACAGGGTTCTGCTATTTCCGTTATAAATAAAGGAACTTAAAGACACACACATGTAAAGTAAATCAGTTAGATGTGTTTACTGGCAGATTAATGGCAAAATAATTCAGCAACAGAGAATTTGTAACATGCAAGTGACAAAATACTGTCAATAAACTTTATGGCAAAGCCATCTAAGAAAATAGACAACTAGAACACTTTAAGAACGTATAGCCAGCCGAAGTTAACCCTATATAGAATCTATGGCAACAGACAAAAAAAGGGTAGAGAAATGACTAGACTTCTTTTAGATCTCTACCTTTAATTCCCTGACACCACAGTCCCAGTAATGTATAAACTCTGAATTCACATTAAGCAAACAACTCTAGAGTCCTTACATATATTCTCGATCTCTAACTAGTACAGACCTTTTTTGCTGTGTGGGCCTAGGTAGGCACCAAATGTTCTTATCCCTTGTGGGACAGGGAGGGATATTCTGTAGTGCTTTGAAGTATAAGGCTTGCATCTTCAGCTAGCTCTTTAAAATGGGCACAATGTGTCCTGGCAATAAAGATTAGCGCTAGGTTCTCTCAGCGTGGAATAAAGTGTAGCAAGGGTCCCCTTACAGGCTTGGTGGAGTGAATAAAGCAACAGTGCCTGCATGCACTGTCCCCTGGTGTAAAGTTGAGTTGAGAGGGATCTTAATATAATATAATATAAAGAGAATGGGTAAGTGTCCGCTCACCAATCCTACCGACCTTCTGTTTAGGAGATTGGTGTGAGGGCTCCACAGCAGGCCTCTGCAAAGTCTGGCTCAAGGGACAGCATCGCACCCCTCTACTGTCCAGCTCTATCTGGGGTGGATGTGATGAGAGTGGCCTCCAGGCTGCTGAAGAATGATCAGATGTTGCTGGCAGTGAATGCACCCGCACCCGCTCGCTATGACTCTTTCTCTGTAGCACAGGCCACAACCCGGCCACAGCAAAACCTACAGTCTGAGTCACTGCTTGCAGATCCAGACTGTGGTCCCAAGAGGACGATCCCGCCATAGCGTAGGCTTTATATTACATCTTCCAGCATTCTGTTCTCTTTTTCCAGCCGGCTGGAACTTGTAGCCCATTGCAGTCTGATTTCAGTGCAAACCTGGCTCCTCAGACTACATGTCACAAGATCCTTTGCTCCACTCTGCCTTCAGAACATGACAATATTGGATCCAGGCTGAATATTAGTGTGAACAACCACACTGTAACAAGTGCTGCAGGGTGTCCCCCGACAGCGCAGGCAATCTTAGCCAGCTTCTGGCTACATGCAGATCACAGTTTCCCCTTGCCAACATTTGAAAATTTTGGAACTTGCTGCATTATCCTCGATCCATAAGGATTACATTTATAGTCACTCATGCTTCCACTCTTGCTATACCACCTTTTTGAGCCTACTCTTTTGACATCTCCCAAGGGTCTGTCCTTGTTTCTCTTCTCCATAGATGTACCTGGGCTTGGATGACTGTGCAAGGGTAAGAATCTGTAAAGGTTATGGCATGCATCCTGTTCTTTAAAAATAGCAGAATGAATGCACATCTTCACCTATAGCAGTTTCCTTTCCCTTAAAGTTAGAATGCCTATGGGAACTTAGATGCCCCAGGACTTAAAGGCTAAGCTCACCTTTGTTCCTTTTTTTTCCCTTTCTAAATTCCAGCCACCCTATGTACCAATATAGCATTAATTTACTTGTTTTGCAAAAATAAAACAGCTTTCCATTTATTCTACACACGCTTATCACACTCTCTTCATACAGTAGCGGTTTAACATTGCTCCATTACTTCTGCCAGGAAGAAGTTGACCAGCTGATCTCATTAGCACACTCATTGCAAAATAAGTACATTAATGTTATATTGGTACATAGGGGAGATGGAATTTGGAAAAATAAAAATGGTGAACAAAAGTGAACTCAGCCTTTAAGGAGAGAGAGAGAGTCCAGTCCATGGACTATTGCTTGCCAACCATTTGCCCACACTCAGACTAAAGCCCCATACACACGGTCGGATTTTCGCATGGATTCTGTCCGATCGGACAATGTTGTTGAAAAATCAGACCGTGTGTATGCACCATCGGACAGTGTACGTCGTATTGTCCAACGGACAAAGTCCTATCTCCTGCTGGATAGATTTTCCGACAACACGGTCCGATCACACCAAATCCGATCGTGTGTATGGTAGTCCGACCGGACAAAGTGCTACGCATGCTCAGATCACATTACAAGACCAAAGCTATTGGCTACTAGCCTCTACATAGTCCCGTCGTAGGCAACAAACGTCACCACGTTCAGAATGATCGGATTTTCCGACAACTTTGTCCGACCGTGTGTACGCAAAACCAACATCAGACAAAGTATGACGGACATGGTCTGACGGACCTGGTCCTCGGATAATCCGCGCGTGTGTATGGGGCTTAAGGAAGGAAGGGTGACTGAGTGGTGGCTGCAGGGAGAGAGGCAGTAGGAGTGACTGCAGAGAAACACAGTAGGATCACGTCTCACTCTCCGAATAGAACTCCTATCAGATTTTAATTTCTCTGAACTAGATACGATGTCTGAACTTCTTTTTTGTGTGAAATGTTTACACATATTCTTCTTGTGACATTAATTTCTGTTTGTGTCCCCACTGGGGAGATTTACTCTCTCGATTTGTTCTAATGACCATTGTCTCCAGCACAGAAAGTGATGGAAAATAACAAATTTTACATCAGAGCAAGAATAGAGGTTAAATCTTGTGATCACCATAGCCAACGATAACTATGTAAGACAGGATTTACATTCAGTTTGGAGTGATGGCTACTCACATATTGTGTTTTGAAGACAGAAAGTGAGGGGAAATCTCCTCAAAAGCACAAGCACAGCAAAAAAAAAGAAAGTTGGATAGCAGAAAAATGGATAGCATAGAAATAACAGATAAAAATGTCATCAGCCCAGTTCCACAAGCTTGCTGACCTGCAGCTCTCTTTCTCTCAGCTTTCTCTGTCCTTCTCAAATTATTATTATTAACTCATCCATGTCTTCCTGCTCCAAATATCTTTTCGATTTTTACCTTAAAGAATTTATGTTGGTGGAGCACTGTATCAGGAAGGATTTTGGAAGATATTTAGATCTGTTGATATTTTAATTAACCACTTGCTTACTGGACACTTAAACCCCCCTCCTGCCCAGACCAATTTTAAGATTTCAGCGCTGTCACACTTTGAAAGACAATTGCGCGGTCATGCAACACTGTTCTCAAATGAAATGGGCACTGATAGGTGGCACTGATGGGCACTGATAGATGGTAATGATGGGCACTGGTAGGTGGCATTGATAGGCAGCACTGGTGATGAGGCACTGATTGGTGATATTTATAGGTGGCACTGTGGGCCCTGATAGGTTGGCACTGTGGGCACTGATAGGTTGGCACTGTGGACACTAGTAGGTGGTGCTGGTGGGCACTGGTAGGCGGCACTGTTGTGCACTGGTAGATGGCACTGGCAGGTGGCACAGGTGGGCACAGGTGACTCTGCAGAGCCTTTCCACGATCGGGACAGATGTCCCTCTCACAGCCACTGGTGATTGCCTCTTTTTTTTCCTCATGCTGTCAGCATGAGGAGAAAAAATAGTTGATTACCGGCTCTATTTACATCACATGATCAGCTGTCATTGGCTGACAGCTGATCATGTGGTAAGGGGTTGGGATCGACCCCTTACTCTGATCTGTGATCAGTCGAGTCTCATAGACTTGCTGATCACAGAACATGCCGCATGCGCCCTACATGGGGCGCACCGGCCGCTCGAGCACGGGAGGACGTCTATTGATGCCCTCCTGGCAAAGTAGGTCCTCGCTGTAGCCGTCATTCGGCTATAGCGCGGACGGGAAGAGGTTAAAGTTATGCTAAAATCTCTTGTTTTTTTTTTAAACATAAAAAACATGTTATACTTACCTGCTCTGTACAGTGGTTTTGCACAGAGCAGCCCAGATCCTCCTATTCTCTGGTCCCTCTTCAGCGCTCCTGGTCCCTCCCTCCTGTTGAGTACGCCCACAGCAAGCAGCTTGCTATGGGGACACCTGAGCTGAGCCGCAGCTCCCTGTATCAATTCAGACACAGAGCTGTGACCCGGCCCATCCCCTCTCACTCCTCATTGGCTCACTGACTTGACTTATTGACAGTAGCGATAGCCAATGGCGCTTGGCTGCTGTCTCAGCCAATGAGGAGGGAGAGGGGGCAGTTGAGTCTTTTGTGCAACATCAGTGGATCGAGATGGGGCTAAGGTAAGTATTAGGGGGGCTGCTGCACACAAAGGTTTTTTTTCTTAATCCATAGAATGCATTAAGATAAAAACACCTTCAGCCGTTACAACCACTTTAAGAAGTTGCTCAGCAAGATCTGATGGGTCCCTAGAGGAGGTCCCTGGAATGACAGTAATAAGTTTGGTAGATTGAAGAGAGCACCAGTTGTATGGTTGATGTTTTAGTGAAAACGTTCTTTTTCATTAGAGTAAAAATGAAAGCTAACATGTTTTGGGGGCTTTACTGATCAAGGTATGTGCAGGTATAGGTTGGGAAAGCTGGGTTGAGATCAGGTATCCTGAATTAGACTGTTTTAGCATGTATTAGGAGCCTTGTCTTGTCACTGTTCCAGCACATATATGCACTTATCTTAAGGAAATTGAATATATTTGTATTGCAAGAATACTTATAGATAATGGCAATATTAGTCATTCCTTGTGCTATTCTTGAAGACTAGTTATAACTCTGACATTTATACTATAGGTGTAAAGATGTAATAGTCAGGGGTCAGGCTTGGAGACAAGGAGAAGAGAGGTTCACACCGACCAGTAGGATCGGTACATGAGCAGGTCACCCTGGCAGATGACACAAGCTGACCCAAGGCGAGAGGTCTAAGTACTAACTAGTCTTTACCAGAGCTTTTGCTCAGATGAACAAGCTACTGTCCAGCAACAGATGTAACAGGTAAGAGTCAAGCAGAAGTGTAGTTAATAAACAAGCCAAAGGTCAGTAGCAAGTTGTTGCAGGTTGGGAACAAGCTGGAGTGTAGTCAAGGAACAAGTCAAAGGTTGGTAACAAATGGTAGCGAAGATAAGGACAGCTGCAGGTATGCAAGGAGCAAGATATAGGCTGGAGTGTGAACAATCATCTGGCAAACAGAGGCAGTGCAGAAACATTGCTTGAATAAGGAAGTTCATGGGAGGTTCAAGGTTCACCAGAAACAAGATGCAAGATAAGATTTTCCAAGGGATCAGGCAAGGAGTTGTCCAGTATCTCAGGTGGCACAGTAAAAAGAGCTACAGCCAGACACCACAGAGGTTCAGTTCTGGACCCTGGCAACAGAACATTCTGTCTTGTAAGTACTTCTATGTTTAACAATTAGTCACATGTAAGCAATGTCATTGACTTTAGCATGACACTATATCCACACTATTGTATAAGTTCAGTGTATGTACAGTGGAGTTTACAAATTAATGGAGTAAAATTTGACATTGTTAGACGATCACATGGGAGAAAGGGTGAGGTTTTCTTATCGTATCTTAATACTTCAATCCCTTTGGTGGCAAGAACTCCCATTTCAACCTCCAAGCTCTCTGTCTTTCGCTAGGGAAGCAAGATTTAATAACTTTTAACTAGTTTCTGCATTCTAGAAGTATGAGCTAGGCAGTGCAAATTACACTGTGCGGAAGCTTAGTAGGACATTTAAAAGAGAATTAGATATGAATAAAAAAGATCATTTTTGTCTAATTCCCAATAAGGATTACTATAATTTAGCATATTTTCATTGGTAAAAGGAATAAAGAAGATATATTACAAACATGAACTGAATTTCACATTGTATTAAAGGAGAATTAAATTTTAATATAACATAACAAAGTCAGAGACTGCATAAGTTATGTCCAATGTCAGAAGATAATTAGTTGAATTACAATCAAGGCTTACACAAAGGTAACCCTGCTTAAAATGACACTATCTTTTTAACCTCAAATATCTGTTATATTTTCAATATGTACAGTATATATTATTAGTATTTTAATAGTATATTATTAATATTAATACAATTGTATATATTATGTAAAGGAGCATAAACATATATACCAATTTAGATGAACCAATCTTAGTCTCATCACATTTATAAAATAAAAATAAATATATACTGCGCTGTGAAAAATATAAATACACATCAGCAGCCAGCACAGCTGTAGACAAAAAAGCAATATTGTGGATATAGAAAAGTGCAGTGCTAATGGTATTAACAGATGAAAATATATTAGTATGTTACACACTACATAAACACATCTAAATATTGAAACAAGTATTTTTATATATTAATTCCACCATACATGAACACAGTGAAATTCACTATATTAGTAATGTCCCTACACCTTTATTGGTGAATATCAGTCCAAAGTGTGTAAAAACAAATAAAAAAGTCCCAAATACAATGTGTTCCAAAAAAATGAGCAGAAGAATCCAACCACATGTGTGACCCTTGAGATGGGAAGAATAGCCAGAAACACCACCACCATAGACAGGAGGAGGCTTACCAGATAATGTTGACTTGAAGAGGCTTATACCTCACAAGTAGGGATGAGCCGAACACCCCCCGGTTCGGTTCGCAACAGAAACTTCAAACGGACCGAAGATTTGCGCGAACTTTAGAACCCATTAAAGTCTATGGGACTCGAACTTTCGAAATCAAAAGTGGTAATTTTAAAGGATAATATGCAAGATATTGTCCTAAAAAGGGTTTGGGGACCTGGCTCCTGCCTCAGGGGACATGGATCAATGCAATTTTTTTTTTTTAAAAGTAACGTTTTTTCGGGAGCACTGATTTTAATGACGATTAAAGTGACAAAAAAAAGTGTATGCCTGTGAAGTGGCACGTGTTTCCCATGTTTCGAACAGTCCCTGCACAAAATTACATTTAACGGAGAAAAAGTCATTTAAAACTGCTTGCGGTTTTAATGTAATGTCTGGTTCAGGCAATATGGATGAAAATCATTGATAAAAATGGCATGGGTAGCCCCCCTGCCCATTACCAACCCCTTTGGGTCTTGTATGGATATTAAGGGGAACCCCGTACCCAAATTAAAAAAAGGAAAGGCGTGGGGCCCCCAGGCCCTATATACTCAGAACAGCAGTATACAGGCGGTGCAAACAAGACAGGGACTGTATAGGTTTGTTGTGTTAAGTAGAATCTGTTTGTAATTTTGAACTGGTGCATTTTTAAAGTGTAGCTCCAGTCAAAAAATCTATTTTTAAGCTTTTTGGAAAACATAGGGAAGGGTTATCACCCATGTATAATTTTTTTGTCCGTCTGTGTTTTTTCATCTCACTTCCTGTTGTCTCCTTCCGTTTGCAAGTAGGAGACGTTTGTAAGTTGGATGTTTAAAAGTAGGGGCCTGCCCTATATGCTCTGCAGAAATTTTGCCCTAAGGTGTTGGTTTTGCCACAAGTTAACACTGTAAGCCCTCAAAGTGACTCTTGGTGGGCGCTGGAGTGCCCTGCTGTGAACTATTATATCAAGAATTGTATTTTCATGCCATTGTTGAACAGTGGTAGAAAAATTGGGCCTTTGGTGGTGGTGGTGGTGCTGGTGCCAGAACACTGTAAGTCCTCACAGTTACTCTCGGTGGGTGCTGGAACGGGCCCTGCTGTGAAATATTATATCAAGAATTGTAATTACATGCACCTGTTAAACAGGGGCTGAAAAATTGGGCCTTAGGCACTGGTGCCACAACACTGTAACCCCTCACAGATACACTAGTTGGAGTGCAGGAATGAGCCCTGCTGCAAAGCATTGCATCAAAAATTTTAATTACATGCCCCTGTTAAACAGGGGCTTAAAAATTGTGACTTAGCCACTGGTGGCGGCATCCAGAATCAAAAATGTTCTTCCAAGCTATCAGCAGGATCATTGAGGAGGAAGAGGATAGTCAGTCAACATAACAGGACAGTCACTCAGCATCAGCATAGGCAGTCTTGAAGGGATGTGACATTTCAAAAAAAATTATTCGGTTATATCAGCTTCAGGTGCTTGGTATCTGGTGGTGATCCAAGACTGATTCATCTTTATGAAGTTCAGTTGATCAACCGAGTCGGTGGACAGGCGCACCCTGTGATCGGTTACAAAGCCTCCAGCAGCACTGAATGTGCATTCCGAAAGAACACTGGATGCAGGACAGGCCAGTAGCTCAATTGCATACTGTGCAAGCTCTGGCCAGTGATCCATCCTCTAGACATGGGAACTGTCAAAAAATGTGTTTCGTTTCGTTCCGTATATAAAAAAAATTGTAATTTTGTGTACGAAATTCCGTTCGAATTCGTGCGAAATACGAATTTCGTCCGAATCGTTAAAAAAAATTTGAATCGTTACGAATCCATAAAAAAAAACCCAGATCCCCCCCCCCGCCTGTGTGAAATGGTAAGGGGGTACAAAAGTACCCCTACCATTTCACCAAAAAAGGTGACAAAAATGGTAAAAATGACAGGAGACGGTCTTTGACAATTCCTTTATTAAAATCTTCTTTCATCTTCTTTCTTCTGGTCTTCTTCCTTCTTCCTTTCTTCTTCCTTCGGTTTCTTCATCTTCTCCTTCCGGCATCTTCTTCCATCTTCTTCTTCCTCCGATCCGCTTCTTCTTGCTCTGGTCTTCTCGTCCTTCTCGTCCGGCATCTTCTTCCATGGCATCGGCGTCTCTTCTTGGGCCGCTCCTCGCAATGGGAGGCTCCCGCTGTGTGAGGCTTTGCTGCGTCTGACAGGTCTTTTATAACCTCATGATGTCACCGTGCGTCAGAGGGGGGCGGGGTCACCAGGTGGCCCCGCCCTCCGTTATAAAAGACCTGTCAGATGCAGCGAAGCCATTGCGAGGAGAAGCCCAAGAAGAGACGCCGACGCCATGGAAGAAGATGCCGGACGAGAAGACCAGAGCAAGAAGAAGCGGATCGGAGGAAGAAGAAGATGGAAGAAGAAGATGGAAGAAGATGGAAGAAGATGCCGGAAGGAGAAGATGAAGAAACCGAAGGATGAGGAAAGGAAGAAGGAAGACCAGAATAAAGAAGATTTTAATAAAGGAATTGTCAAAGACCGTCTCCTGTCATTTTTACAATTTTTGTCAGTTTTTTGGTGAAATGGTAGGGGTACTTTTGTACCCCCTTACCATTTCACACAGGGGGGGGCTGGGATCTGGGGGTCCCCTTTGTTAAAGGGGGCTTCCAGATTCCGATAAGCCCCCCGCCCGCAGACCCCCACAACCAATGGCCAGGGTTGTGGGGATGAGGCCCTTGTCCTCATCAACATGGGGACAAGGTGCTTTGGGGGGTCAGAGACCCCCAAAGAACCCTCCCAATGTTGAGGGCATGTGGCCTGGTACGGTTCAGGAGGGAGGGAGGGCCGCTCTCGTCCCCCCTCTTTTCCTGCGGCCTGCCAGGTTGCGTGCTCGGATAAGGGTCTGGTATGGATTTTGAGGGGGGCCCCACACCATTTTTTTTTTGGCCGGGGTTCCCCTTAAAATCCATCCCAGACCTGAAGGGTCTGGTATGGATATTTAGGGGGACCTCTACGTCATTTTTTTTTTAAATTTGAAGTGGGGTTCCCCTTAATATCCATAGCAGACCTGAAGGGCCTGGTTATTGAATTTGGGGGGACCCCCATGCTTTTTTTTATCAATGACTTTCAATGAATGACTGTTCTCTGTGTTACGGAGCCGACAATTCATTAGCCGCGAGTGATTTTAAATAGCTTTTTTCCTGCAAAAATGACATTGTGCAGGAACAGTTCTCGATATTACATATACTGAATCTCGAATTCATTCGAATCATTTGAAGCATTCGTTACATCCGCTATTATAATTTCTTTCATATTAGTTGAAATTAGATATTTGGTAGTAGTTGTTGGATTCGAATTGTTCTCTGTGTTATGGGAACCGGCAATTCATTAGCCGCGAGTGATTTTATTTAAAATCACTCGCAGCTAATGAATTGTCGGCTCTGTAACACTGAGAACATTTCAAATCCAACTACCAAATATCTAATTTAAACTAATATGAAAGAAATTATAATAGCGGATATAACGAATGCTTCGAATGATTCGAATGAACTATGTAATATCGAGAACTGTTCCTGCACAATGTCATTTTTGCAGGAAAAAAGCTATTTAAAATCACTTGCGGCTAATGAATTGTCGGCTCCGTAACACAGAGAACAGTCATTCATTGAAAGTCATTGATAAAAAAAAGCGTGGGGGTCCCCCCAAATTCAATAACTAGGCCCTTCAGGTCTGCTATGGATATTAAAGGGAACCCCACTTCAAATTAAAAAGAAAATGACGTAGGTGTCCCCCTAAATACCCATACCAGACCCTTCAGGTCTGGGATGGATTTTAAGGGGAACCCCGGCCAAAAAAAAAAAAAATGGCGTGGGGTCCCCCTCAAAATCCATACCAGACCCTTATCTGAGCACGCAACCTGGCAGGCCGCAGGAAAAGAGGGGGGACGAGAGCGGCCCCCCCTCCCTCCTGAACCATACCAGGCCACATGCCCTCAACATTGGGAGGGTGCTTTGGGGGTCTGTGACCCCCCAAAGCACCTTGTCCCCATGTTGATGAGGACAAGGGCCTCATCCTCACAACCCTGGCCATTGGTTGTGGGGGTCTGCGGGGGGGGGCTTATCGGAATCTGGAATCCCCCTTTAACAAAGGGGACCCCCAGATCCCGGCCCCCCCCTGTGTGAAATGGTAAGGGGGTACAAAAGTACCCCTACCATTTCACCAAAAAAGTGACAAAAATTGTAAAAATGACAGGAGACGGTCTTTGACAATTCTTTTATTAAAATCTTCTTTCTTCTGGTCTTCCTTCTTCCTTTCTTCATCCTTCGGTTTCTTCATCTTCTCCTTCCAGCATCTTCTTCTTCCTCCGATACGCTTCTTCTTGCTCTGGTCTTCTCGTCCTTCTCGTCCGGCATCTTCTTCCATGGCGTCGGCCTCTCTTCTTGGGCTGCTCCTCGCAATGGGAGGCTCCCACTGTGTGAGGCTTCGCTGCGTCTGACAGGTCTTTTATAACAGACGGCGGGGCTATCTGGTGTCCCCGCCCCCCTCTGACGCACCGTGACGTCATGAGGTTATAAAAGACCTGTCAGACGCAGCGAAGCCTCACACAGCGGGAGCCTCCCATTGCAAGGAGCGGCCGGAGAAGAGACGCCGACGCCATGGAAGAAGATGCCGGACGAGAAGGACGAGAAGACCAGAGCAAGAAGAAGCGGATCGGAGGAAGAAGAAGATGAAAGAAGATGCCGGAAGGAGAAGATGAAGAAACCGAAGGATGAAGAAAGGAAGAAGGAAGAAGACCAGAAGAAAGAAGATGAAAGAAGATTTTAATAAAGGAATTGTCAAAGACAATGTTGAGGGCATGTGGCCTGGTACGGTTCAGGAGGGGGGGCGCTCTCGTCCCCCCTCTTTTCCTGTGGCCTGCCAGGTTGCGTGCTCAGAGAAGGGTCTGGTATGGATTTTGAGGGGGACCCCACGCCATTTTTTTTTTGGCCGGGGTTCCCCTTAAAATCCATCCCAGACCTGAAGGGTCTGGTATGGATATTTAGGGGGGACCCCACGTCAATTTTTTTTAAATTTGAAGTGGGGTCCCCCTTAATATCCATAGCAGACCTGAAGGGCCTGGTTATTGAATTTGGGGGGACCCCCACGCTTTTTTTTATCAATGAATGACTGTTCTCTGTGTTACGGAGCCGACAATTCATTAGCCGGCAAAAGCCGCGAGTGATTTTAAATAACTTTTTTTCCTGCAAAAATTACACTTTGTTTTACGAATCATTCGTTATATCCGCTATAATAATTTCTTTCGAATTAGTTGAAATTCGATATTGGTAGTTTGATTCGAATAATTTGGAGCTGAAATTCGTAAACTGAATTTTTCCTGCAAAAATTACACTTTGTTTTACGAATCATTCCAATTATTCGTTATATCCACTATAATAATTTCTTACATATTAGTTGAAATTCGATATTTGGTAGTCGGATTCAAATAATTTGGCGACGAAATTCGTAAACGGAATTTCGTATTCCGTACGGAATTCGTATTCGAAAAAATTCGTACTACGGATTCGTAAATTCGTACGAATTTCGAAAAATTTGTACGAATTTCGATTTTTTTTTACGAATTTCGAAAAATTCGTACGAATTACGAATTTGTACGAAAATAATCGCACATGTCTACCATCCTCAAGACCCAGTAACCCACAGGATTTTCGGTGGGAAAGGTGTCCAAGTCTGACCTTGCCCCTAGGTATTCCTGCACCATGTAAATCAGATGCCGGCGATGGTTGCTGGAACCGATCATACCTTTGGGCTGCGGACTAAAGAATTGTCTGAACGCATCGGTCAGATGGCCACCTTCTCCACCGCTCCTTCTGTGACTGACCGAAGCCTCAGCAACTCGTTGTCCAGGACCAGGAGTTTGTAACCTCCCAGTCTCTGGGAGCGCATTGCACAGACCTTTCTGCAAGGCCTCCCGGAGATGTCTCATCCTCTGCTCCCTCTGCGATGGCAAGATAAGGTCCGCAACCTTACCCTTATACCGTGGATCAAGGAGAGTGGCCAGTCAGTAATGGTCCCTCTCCTTGATCCGAAGAATACGACCATCCTTCCTCAGCTTTGCAGGAACAGGGAGGCCATGCAGCATAGGTTAACTGAGGTATTCGGTCCGGAGTCCTTTGGGTCACTAAGGACGACATGATCCGTAGCCACCTCCTCCCAGCCATGTACAAGTCTACGGGTTTCTTGGGACTGTAAATCATCCCTAAAAGACTGCTGATGCTGAGTGCCAGGCTCCCCCTCCATGCTGACACAATCCTCCTCCTCCTCCTCCTCTTCCTTTGTGATGGGTGGGACAGAAGGAACACTGTCTGGATAAAGGGGGCCTTGAGAGGCAAGGAAGTCCTCCTCTTCCTGCCTCTGTTCTGCCTCAAGTGCCCTGTCCATTATTCCATGCAGCGTATGCTCCAACAGGTGGACAAGAGGTACAGTGTCACTGATGCATGCACTGTCACTGCTCACCATCCTCGTGGCCTCCTCAAATGGTAACAGGACAGTGCATGCATCCCTGATCATACCTCACTGGCGTGGTGAAAAAAAAACGAGCTCCCCTGACCCTGTCCTGGTGCCGTAGTCATTGATGGCCCTCTGCTGCTGGTGTAGCCGCTGCAGCATGGCCAACGTTGAGTTCCACCTGGTGGGCATGTCACAGATAAGGCGGTTCTTGGGCAGGTTCAACTCCTTTTGCAGCTCAGCCAGCCGAGCACTGGCAACGTTATACCCAAACAAAATTGATGTCCCTTTTTCCCACAAATAGAGCTTTCTTTTGGTGGTATTTGATCACCTCTGCATTTTTTTACTTTTTGCGCTATAAACAAAAAAGACCGACAATTTTGAAAAAAAACACAATATTTTTTACTTTTTGCTATAATAAACAACCAAAAATGTCTTTATCAGTTTAGGCCGATTTGTATTCTTCTACATATTTGTGGTAAAAAAAATTGCAATAATTGAATATTGATTGGTTTGCGCAAAAGTTATAGCATCTACAAAATAATATATATATATATATTTTTTTACTAGTAATGGCGGTGATCTGCGATTTTTTTTTTGCAGGACTGGGACACAGATCGGACACTTCTGACACTTTTTTGGGACCAATGACATTTATACAGCGATCAGTATAAAAATGCACTGATTTCTGTGTAAATGTCACTGGCAGGGAAGGGGTTAACACTATGGGGCGATCGAGGGGTTAACTGTGTTCCCTAGGGAGTGTTTCAAACTGTGGGGGGGGTGGGACTGCCTGAAGGAGGAGACCGATCCCTGTTCCTAAACATTAGAAGCAACAGGTCTGTCTCCTCACCCCTGACAGAATGGAGATCTGTCTGTTTACATTGACAGATCTCCATCTGTCTCTGTCAGGAGCGATCGCGGGTGCCTGGCGGACATCGTGGGCCGCCGGGCATGCGCAGTAGCTCCTACGTCATGCGTCGCACTTTGTCTCTTAAAAGCTCATCTTCTTTCAGCTGACAGATTGTAAACAATTTTGGTGTAACCTACATAAGTGTAATGTGCAGTAGTGATAGTCATCTCCATCTAGCGGCCAACATCAGTGTTAATTTAGTCGACTAAAATGACTAAAACATTTTAGTCGACTAAATGAATACTATTTTAGTCGACTATATGAATACTATTTTAGTCAACTAAAATACGACTAAAACTAAAACAATTGATATGAATAAAGGACATTTTAGTCGACTAAAATGTACTGGAGATTTAGTCGACTAAATACGACTAAAACTAAGACAATTGCAAAAGACTAAAATGGGACTAAAACTAAAATGCCATTTTAGTCCTAAGACTAAAATTAACACTGGCCAACATTGTTTAATGTCACAAGAGCGTGAACATAAGGAACCTGTAGAACCCTGCAAGAGAGGTCCCGAGGTTTTGACTGCCTAGGAGCCTGCACAGAGTTTAATTTGACACTGTCCAGGCAATCATCTGTGCCTAAAAACAGGTAACCACGGCCCTGACTCCATGTGATTCCAGCTGTGGGAATCTGCAGACTCTTGCTGCAGAAATCCATTTAAAGCGGTTCTGCACTCTGAAAAAAATTTTTTTTTTTTTTAGGATGTAATATAAAGTGTGCTTACCTTTATTAGGGGACTCACCTGTTCCATCTTCCATCTCGATCGCCGCCGGTTTTCGTCCGATGAAGTTCCTCGTCTTCTTCTTTAGTGCTGGGGGCCATCTTGCCTGTGGGCATGTGAAACACCCACAGGGACTTTAGATGGCCCAGCATGCACTGCCGTTACTCGCGCGTGCGCAGTAACGGCTCATCTGCCGAGATCTCACGAGATTTCGGCAGATGCGGCCGAAATCTCGGGAGATTTCGGAAGATGTGGCCGAAATCTCGCGAGATTTCGGAAGATGCCCGCACTGACTCCTGGGATCAATGACACCAGATCCCAGGAGACAGTGCGCCGTGACGACGATCGACGCAAGACCCCGCCCGCCGCCGCAGAGGGAGAAGACCGGAAGTCTTCAATTACAAGGTAAGTAAAAAAAAAAAAAAAAAAAAAAACATTTCATTTAGTACTCTTTGCCTGATTTGGAAGGCAAAGAGATTTACTAAATGAAAAGGGTGAAGAACCGCTTTAAGTCTGCCATACACAGTTCATATCTCGGCCAGTTTAGCAGGAATCGGTCATCATTTGAACCATGTATGGGCAGGCTGAACGTACCAAGTTGCTGGATCAATCAACTTGGGTAAAAACAGCCTGCTAGATCTTATATGTGACTATCGATAGCATCAATTACTGTCTTCTCCCTGCCTGACTCAGCAGGAGGGATTCCCCTGTCAACACTGTCTGTGCTGATGGGGAAATCGAGCAAATTGTTTTTCTGCAAAATAATTTTGCACCGTGTATGGCCTGCTTTATGCATTACCTGTTTATTGTAAGAACTGCAATGCAACATGTTAGTGTAAGATGGCTTGATTGAAAGCAATGACTTTTCTCATTTCCATGTATTTTATCTGTGTTCTAAAATGCAGCAAAATGACAACACATCAAGCTACAGAAATGAAGTGAATTAGTTGAGGGGTTGACTATCAAGAGTATTAACCACTTGCCAACTGCCTTCCGCAGATGTACTGCGGCAGGTCAGCTCTTCTGCACTAAATGACATACCTGTAGGTCATTTCGTGCAATAGACACTGAGGGGTGCAAGCACGCCACCAGAGGCGCAATCATGCGCTGATTGGACACAGGCGGGCCTGATGTCCACCAGCCACCCGTGATCGTTCCCCAGAGAGGCAGAATGGCAATTTTGCTGTTCTGACAGAGTGGAAGATAGAGATCGGTGTTCCTGCTAAGCAGGAACACCGATCTCTGTCTTCATCCAGTCAGAGCAACCCCCACACAGTTAGAAAGCACCAGCTAGACACACAGTTAACCCTTTGATCGCCCCTGATGTCATCCCCTTCCCTGCCAGTGTCATTAGTACAGTAACAGTGCATATTTTTAGCACTGATCACTGTAATAATGTCACTGGTTCCCAAGAAAGTGTCAGTTAGGTGTCCAATTTGTCCGCCAAAATGTTGCAGTTCCGCTAAAAATCGCAGATCGCTGCCATTACTAGTGGGAAAAAAATCAAGAAAGTTGCCATAAAAAAATCTCATAGTTTGTAGACACAATAACCTTTGCGCAAACCAATCAGTATACGCTTATTGAGATTTTGTTTACCAAAAATATGTAGCAGAATAAATATGGGCCTAAATTGATGAATAAATTAAATTGATGAAAATTTAATTTTTTTATTGGATGTGTTTTATAGCAGAAAGTATAAAATATTGTTTTGCTTTTTTCAAAATTATGTTTGTTTGTTTATAGCGCAAAAAGTAATAACCGCAAAGGTGATCAAATACCACCAAAAGAAAGCTCTATTTATGGGAAAAAAATGACATACATTTTGTTTGGGTACAGTGTTGATTGACAGCTCAATTGTCAGTTAAGGTAAAGCAGTGCCGTATCGCAAAAAATGGCCTGGTCATTAAGGGGGTAAAACCTTCCGGGGCTGAAGTGGTTAAAGGACAAAAACATAATCCTTTGTATCATTCATATCTATCAACAGAGAACCCCCTTGGCTATGGTCACTAGTTCTGAACAAGAAGAATTGTGGCTTTCTTTTAAATGTCACAAACATTTGCATACATGCAGAACCATAATATAGAAGCAATTACCGCTCCAGTCATTTGTGAACGACCAGCTCTGATAGCACCTTGTTAAGCAGAGAAGATACAGTCTAAGGAAAATCACTGTTAAAACTGACAAGGTAAAACAAACACTGAGAGCCAGCTGAAGCAACTTGTTTATTTTATGACAATATTTTTACAAGTCATTAATCATGGGTGGTACTCACTCAGTGGCTGGGCTGAGATATGGTTTAATTAACTGTATTTGCCCTTTTAAAGGCGAAAGGTTATAATGAATTATGATTTGAAAACGTTGTACTTGTAAAATTCCTAAAGGTATTACAAGGAAAATAAGATTGTCATTACATTATAGAACAACTCCATACTAATCAAAAGAAACATGATCAGTATACAAAATATGGGACTATGTAATTAAACAATTGAAACTTTTGTTGTCTTTGTCTTGTCCTAATAACTGCAAAGGGCAAAGCATATATTCAAATTACAGCATCTCTGATCTTGGCCTTATATTGACTGGCAGTATGTTTGTACAAACAAATGGCTCAATGGTTGTCACTTCTGCCTGGTGGCACTACAGTCATTGGTTCAAAGCCCAACCATAGCAATACCTGCTTGGAATCTGCATGTTTTCCCTGTGCTTGTGGATTTCCCCCAGGTACTCCGGTTTCCTCCCACATTCCAAAGACATGCTGGTAGGTTAATTGACTCCAGCCTAAATTGGCCCTAGAATATGAATATGAATCAGGGTCCTTAGATTGTAGGCTCCTTGAGAGTAGGGACTGATGTGAATGTACAATATACTGAATGTGTAAAGTGCTGCACAAATTGCCGGTGCTATATACAGTAAATACCTGAACTAAATTAACAAATGCATTTAAGTAACTTTCCATTCAGACTCAGGTAATACAAAGAAGAGGTTGAAATTTGTTCTAGAATACTGAGAGACCAGCGTCCAACTCATACTAAGTGTAGAGCCACTGGATTGTTTGGGTCCTACTGCCCTGCTCCAGAGTGGAAAACTGGAAATGTATATGGCCTGGAGCTGAATGGAACTAGGAGGAGGGCCATGACTGGGGCCTGCAGAAGAGGCAGAGTATTAGTGGGTGATTTAGAATGATGCAGTCTGCTTAGCAGATTGAAGTGTTGAAGGGTGTGTCTTGTAGTGGGAAGAGAGGAGAGGGGATCATGTCAGAGCTCATCACAGCATCAGACAGTTTTCTCCCACCCTCCCTCCCTTGTTTGTTTTGGTTTGGGGGGCCTCCTACTTTCTCAAGGTGCTGGGGTATTTTTAGTGGATTTTCAGGTTTTATGTTGTTAGCTTGCCATTCAATTTCTTGGTCCTTTTATTTTCTTGTCATAGCTGCAGGCAGGGGGTCTATTGTGTTTTTAAAGGCGGTGCTGGTTAAATAATTGTGGAAAATTGTGGGTTGGGCCCATCTGAGGTATGGGTGTCCCTTCGTAACTGTGGAAAATTGTGGGTTGGACCCATCTGAGGTATGGGTGTCCCTTCCTAACAATATGGTGGTAACATTGGGGTATTAATTAGGTTGAATCTGGTAGTAAGTAAGTGGTTATTTTTCCCTGAGACTGTGTAGTTGCGGCTGGAGGCCTTTGGTTGGGTGGCAGATACAACCGGTTAATCATGAGTATATAGGCTTTTAAAGACCTTAAACCAGGCATAAGCGGAGATTGGTTTATTTGTTATGCATTGGCTGTATTATATGCATTAAACTTGTTTTCTTGTGAATGTTGTATTTGATGGTTTGTAATAAAAGGCTACTATGGCCATTTGACTCCAAATAAAATGTGTCGTCTGGACATTTTGGAAGGGGGGATAGGTCAAGTGTTTAATGTTTAATCGGAGCCTCTGCATTCTTCAGGTCCCTTAGTAATGTTATTACAGGCTTTACTTAAAGAGGAATAAAACCCTGATGGGTTTACTTCCTCTTTGTTTCCCTACAAGGGTAAAGCATAATGTACTACTATGCATCGCATAGTAGTTCATTATGTGTCACTTACCTGACACAGGAGCCAGCAAAGTCACCGCTGTCCCCTTGTGCACGGAGCGTCCATCTTCTTGGTGGGTCTCGCGGCTCCGGCGCTGTCATTCGATGGCGCAGCAATGACGTCACTCCCACGCTCCGGCGCTGTCATTCGCATGCGCCGTAGACAGCGGTGCCTGTCTTTTGGCAAATATCTCCTAAACTGTGTAGGTTTAGGAGATATTTATTGGACCTACAGGTAAGCCTTAATCTAGGCTTACCTGTAGGTCAAAGTGGTTTAAAAGGGTTTACAACCACATTAAGCAAAGCCCTGTAGGGAAGGGAAGCACAGCCATGCAAGAACCTGTTTACACAGCACAGGCTTACTTCAAAGATGCCCTATCTATATCTAACCACTGGACAGGGTCACTAACAGTCTGAAGAGGCTCAATTACTCCACAGTATGTAAACCACTGCATAAAGAAAAGCTCCTCCTCGCATAACTTTCTGGTGAACATTGATAATGGCAGCAACAGTCATATGAACCCTCAAACTTGCCCACAGATGGCCAGTGAAGTGGTCCCTTTCAAGCTAGCATCCATCAGTGGTAGCAGCTAAACCACATTCTGGACAGCAGGATGCTGGAACAGCTGAAACACTCTTGAACAAAACAGTCTATAGAACAGTAACAGTGCTTCTTCCTTCATGGTCCTTCAGACACAGTTTTCTTCTAGGAACACACACTTCAGCTGTAACGCATATCGTCCTTGGCCCCTACTCTCTCTGCACATCTCAGATGGTATGCCCTTTTCAAATGGAGGAAAGGTTACAGAATAGCCTTGAAGTAGCCAATCAAAAAGCTTGTTAACGTCTGTTGCTAGAGACGGGCAGTCCTAGGCTGCAAATCAGTGCCAATTTTCCATATCTTCCTCTCACTGCACTGTTCATCAAGAAGGGAGGGAGAGACAGCTGAGCAGGGCAGAGTAGAAACTCTTGCCGAGTGGCTTAAATGGGCAGATGGAGGTCAGTGCTACATAAGGCTAGCCAAACATAAATAGATTTCTATAATTTAGCCTGTGGGCTGAACTGTAACAATTTTACATATACCTTCATCCACTTAAAACAGTGTGGATGAAGAATTCTTCCCTGCTGGATATTGTATTCAGACATCCCGCACCCACAGCGGTCTGAATACTGAAAGAGCGACTTATTGGATGTGGTCACTGTTCAGCCAGCAATTTTCCACTCCGCTCCATTTTTTAATTAAAGTTTGTAAAGACAGGTGGTGCTGACACGGCCACCCACAGATGAATTCTGGCTAATTTAGTATGTATGTTAGGCTTAGGTCACCGATTTGAGCAGAAAAATAGTTTAACAGACTGTTCAGACTGATTTTATTTACAATTCATTGTCAATTCCCATAGCTTTCAGTCTCTAGAATAGTATAACAGCACTATTATCTTAGAAGATAGGGCGGCGCGTTTTGATTCAGGGACCTTGGAAAAAGTGAGCTTTTAGGGTTCCATGTTTATATCCCTGCCTAAAATACTTAGACCCTTTTCACACTGAGGTGCTTTTCAGTCGTTTTAGCGCTAAAAATAGCGCCTGTAAAGCACCTGAGAAGCGCCTCCCAAGCCACCCCAGTGTGAAAGTCTGATTGCTTTCACACTTGGGCAGTGCGCTTGCAGGATGAGAAAAAAAGTCCTGCAAGCAGTGTCTTTATATACCACTCCTCCACCGCCCCTGCCTATTGAAATGAATGGGCAGCAAAGCGCATCGGCAGCAACGGAATATGGGCACTTTTAACCCTTTATTTGAAAGCTAGCGGGGGTTTAAAGCGCCCTGCTAGCGGCCGAAAAGCGCTGCTATAACAGTGGTAAATCTCCGCTAAAACTAGTGTCACTTTACCGCTAACGCTCGCACCGTCCCAGTGTGAAAAGGCTCTTTTTATAGGGAATGATATGAGTATTACATTCTTCACGATAATAATTACTATGCCTTATGCTGCGTACACACGGTTGGAAATTTCCAAAAGAAAAAGTCCGATGGGAGCTTTTCATCGTATTTTCCGACCGTGTATATGCCCCATCGGACTTTTTCCGTCAAATATTCAGATGAACTTATATAGAGAACATGTTCTATATTTTTACGACAGAAAAAATTTCAATTGGAAAAACTGCTCGTCTGTATGCTTTTTTCGACGCACCAAAAACCACGCATGCTCTGAAGCAAGTACGAGACAGAAGTGCTCGGTCTGGTAAAACTAGCGTTCGTAATGGAGATAGCACATTCCTCACGCAGCAAATTCTGTGATCTTTTGCTTTGGGGGCACTTAACCGAAGGGAGGGACCCTCCGGCGAGGGACCCGAGAAAAGGAAAATCTGGGCTGCTCTGTTCAAAACCACTGCTCAGAGCAGGTAAGTATAAAATGATTATTTTTAAAGAAAAAAAACTGAGACTTTAGTATCACTTTAAGCCTCATACACACTACTAGTACAGCGATTTCCCCTGATGAGCTATTGTGTTCTGACAGGAGAACGGCCCCCCTTGACCTTTTTCGGTCAAGAGCCTTTGACAGAAGCAAGCCGAATGGCTGACTTCTGTTGGACCGGCTGCTGTACACATGGCCGAATGTCGGCCAGTTTCTATTAAACCAGTTGACGCCGGCTGACATGCAGCCCATGTGTACTAGGCTTTACCTAGAGATCAGAAGCTTGACAGCTTTAACAATAGGGACACAAACTGTATTATTACAATTAAAAAAAAAAAAACGAAAAAAAATACTAATAAAATTGTTTATTGTTACGATGAGAGGCACCTTAACCACTTCAGCCCTGGAAGGATTTACCCCCTTCCTGACCAGAGCGTTTTTTGCAATTCGGCACTGCGTCGCTTTAATTGACAATTGCGCGGTCGTGCGACATGGCTCCCAAACAAAATTGGCGTCCTTTTTTTCCCACAAATAGAGCTTTCTTTTGGTGGTATTTGATCACCTATGCGGTTTTTATTTTTTGCGCTATAAACAAAAAAAGAGCGTCAATTTTTAAAAAAACGCATTATCTTTTACTTTTTGCTATGATAAATATCCCCCAAAAATATATAGGGCGATACATATTCTTCTACATATTTTTGGTAAAAAAAATCGCAATAAGCGTTTATTGATTGGTTTGCGCAAAAGTTATAGCGTCTACAAAATAGGGGATAGTTTTATGGCATTTTTATTAATATTTTTTTTTTTACTAGTAATGGCGGCGATCAGCGATTTTTATCGTGACTGTGACATTTTGGCGGACACATCGGACAATTTTGACACATTTTTGGGACCATTGGCATTAATACAGCGATCGATGCTATAAAATTGCATTGATTACTGTAAAAATGTCACTGGCAGTAAAGGGGTTAACCACTAGGTGGCAGTGTAGGGGTTCAGTGTTCCTAGGGGCGTGTTTCTAACTGTATGGGGGCATGGCTGTTTGTGACACCACACTAATCGCTGCTCCCGATGACAGGGAGCAGACGATCAGTGTGCTGTCACTAGTCTGAACGGGCAGATGCGGTTTACATCGGCATCTCCCCGTTCTTGAGCTCCATGACACGATCGCAGGTATCCCCGTGTGGATTGAGTCTGCAGGAGCCGCGACCATGGTCACGGAGCTCTCGGCAGGTGGGCACGCACCGTGGGAAATTCAAAGTAACGTACGGGTACGTTACTTTGCCCAGCCATGCCATTCTGCCGATGTATATGTACAGGAGCCGGTCGGGAACCAGTTAAAGCAGACAAAGAGGTGTATTAATATTCACCAAACATTCACCTGGTGCATGCATTTTAAATTACAGTACCTGCATTGAATGTTTGGTGAATTTCACATTTACTGCTATATAAATATACCCCTTAGTTTGGTTACTCTAGAAACTTTATCACACAGCAGGATTGGGGCATTATTGCTACTATGGACTATTCTCCAATAAAAAAATAAAAATAAATAAATACATGAAGGCCATGGTATGGTATGGTGGCCTGAATTTATGGGAGGAGTCCAGGGAGTATTTAAGTAGCCCACTCGTCTGTGGTCTTTTTCGGTCTTCGTTACGTCACTAAGCCGACTCTTCCAACTCATTCTGTGTTCGTGAGTTGCGTGTCCAAACTTCCAGAGGCTTTCGGTTCTCTTTCGTGGTTTTTCGTAGATTGAGTCTCGCTCAACTGTCGTAGGTAGGATCCATAGATAATTTCTTTGTTTCACGTATCATTGTTCAGGTCCCCCGTATCATCGAGGCCCCGCAACGAAACTTACGTGTCATTAGTAATTTCACCTCATATTCATTCCATGCTCTCATTTCATCCCATGCTCCACAGTCCAGTTGCTGTCAGCTGCAATTTCGGCACACCGATTCATGCCTCTGTCATGGCAATCATTTCGGTCATTACATTTCATATACCCCACACTCTGATCCTGATCCAGTCGCTTAGAAGCACTCCGATTCGTGTCGACTTCATTTGGTCATTTCATTTCGTCTCCACTTCATCCCATATTCCACAGTTTGGTTCATTGTCAGTGACAATTACGGCACCCCGATTTGTATCAATGTCACTTCAATCATTCAGTGGTCTTATTTTGTATTGTCTGTTATGTTCTTCTTAAATACAGCACTCTCTTTGTGTCGCTTCAGTCTCTTTCATGGCAAATCATTTCATTCGTTACATTTCGCATACCCTTCACTCCGATTTGAATCCAGTCGCATCTGCAAAGCACCGATTCATTTCAGCTCATCCTAGTCATTCCGTCTCATGCAATTCCATGCTCCACAGTCCGGTTCTTTGTCAGACGCAAATTGCGGCACACCGATTCGTGCCTCTGTCATGGCAAATCATTCAATTCTCTACATTTCGCATACCCTTCACTCTGATTTGAATCCAGTCACATCTGCAACAGTTTGGTTCATTGTCAGTTACAATTACGGCACCCCGATTCGTGTCAATGTCACTTCAATCATTCAGTGGTCTTATTTCATATTGTCTGTCATGTTCTCCTTAAATACGGCACTTGATAAGTGTCGCTTAATTTGTGCATTTTTTGCTTCTTTTTATTCCATCTCATATGCTCTACAGTTTGGTTCAATGCCGGATGCTTCAGTGGCACAATTATTCACTTTAATTTCAGATCGCTGTATGTTATGTCTCATCATTGACGGACACCCCACAGTACTACTCACCCTACAGTCCAGTTTGAATTCAGTCACAACCACGACACATCGGCCCACATAGCTTTCAGGCCAACTGTTCTCAAAGTCGTTTTTCCTTCAAATTCCATTCATGGCCCCAATTCGTTCGATTTAACCATCGCACGCCTTCTCGATAAGGTTTTTCCCTCATTACAAGCGCATCTCAAAGTCGCACAATGCGGCCACTCATTTATCTTGCATATAATTGAGCCACTCACTGTTGCCCGTCTGTCATTTGTGCTCAGCCAGCCCCAGCAGGAGGGAAGAGCTGGACTTGTATCTCCACATGGTGGTGAAGCTGGGCTTTAAATACGGGGTTCTCATTTTATGATTACCATTTTCATTTTTGGCCAAAGCGGCAGCCAGGCTCTCACAGTTCCAAGCGGGCACGGATTGGAGCCTCATCGACACAGAGTTGTTCTGCCGCCACTTTGCCAGCCTACGCTCCCCACTCTGCGCTGTCTGCCAGTCCTCCACCCACACGCTAACTGGTGCTCCAACATAGCAGTTAGATGCCCTCTCAGTTTCCCCTCCACCTCTGGTGCCGGTCAGGGCTTGCCGGCTCCAGCTCAGTCTCCCCAGATGGATAAATTGGGACTCTCCATTCTTTCAGTAGGGGGAGCATCCATCTGCAATAAGTTTAATTTCAGGTCGTGCAACTACAGCTAATGCCGGCTGCTCCATATCTGTGCCATATGTCATAGGGCACATCCTAAAACCCTATGCCAGATCAAGCAGCAGAAAATGTCCTGACTAGGCCGAGTAGATGTCCTATGGCCGCCTTCCTTATCCAAGGATTTACAGCAGGTTTCCATACCAGCCTCATCACACTACCCCACATAACTCGCGAGTGCGGGAATCTCCGCTCAGCGGCCTTCGGTGAACAGGCCATAGACCATCTGTTACAGGCCGAACTTGACCAAGGCTTCATCATTGGCCCCTTCGCACAGCCCCCTTTCACCATCTGGAGAGTTAGCCCTATTGGGCTTGTCAAGGGCAAGTTTTTGAATAAATTTTGTTTGGCGTATGACCTGTCTGCGCCTCATTCTTGCGTCATCCCGAGTTTGAATTCCTTAATTCCTTCAGAGGAATTCTCCCTGAAATATTCTTCAGTTGACATGGCGATTCAGGCCATTATCAAAATAGGCACAGGCGCCTGGCTCTCTAAAGCCAACATATCAGACGCATTTAAGCTTCTACCCATCCAACCGTCCCTCTGGTGCTGACACGACATTAAATGGAAAGAATCATATTACTTTTCCACTAAATTGACCTTCGGCTCTAAAAGCAGCCCGTGACTCTGACACCTTCGCACAGTCCCTCACTTGTATCCTGTTGCAACAAGCCCAGTGCCAGATGGTCATTCATTATGTGGATGACTTCCTGCTAATCGAACAGCCCGATGTGCCCCCGGTAGACCTAGATAGGTTAAGAGTGGTGTTTGGGAATCTCAATGTGCCCATATCAGAAGACAACGTGGAAGGTCCAGCACACTCTATCACCTTCCTCTGAGTCAACCTTGACACTCGCTCCATGGAGGCCACCCTGTCCCTCGACAAACTGACCCGTATCAGGTCGGTTCTTTATGACTTTACCCATGCACATGGATGTACTAAGAAACAGCTTCAATCCCTCTTAGGCATGCTCAACTTCCCAATGAGAATTATTCCCCAGGGACGATCTTTTATTTCGCACCTCTTGGTCTTCATCTCTCAGACACAGGACCCCGATCAAATCCTTAGTCTATAAAGATAAAGGTATTCCCGCGCTAATATAAAGATGGACAAATTAAGTGGATGGTGCAGCAGACACCGTGAGGGTCAAACGATACCCACAGGAGAAAGTATTTGAATATCAGTAAGTGATGTCGCGCTCCAAATTCTGTATCAATATAAAATTCCCTAGTGGGTTCCACAGGGATATTGTACAGTGATTTGTGGACCGCATATACTTTGAATAACCCCTAGAGGTTGTGAACTAATGTGCGACAAGAGACGCATATAACCATCCTCCAGCTGCCACCTCTGCATAGGCTTAATTGACGCTGGTAACATAGAAGGAAGAACACTCTGTGAAACTACACCATCCTCCCCCAAAAGTGACCACCTCCCTGGCATTCAACAACGCTGCTTACCTTACAGCAGTAAGGTAAGAAGTTAGGACACCCACGGGTGTCCACGACACTGAAGACGCACAGTACTCCCACCACAGTGCCACTTTGTGCCAGCATACCAGCACCTTAGTGCTGCACCCAGCACTTTTGCACCACTGGAAATATCAGCTTGCATCACCTTGCACAGTTTAAACGAACACTTGTTTATTTATCGATCGATTGATCTTGTTCTATACACATTCTTTGTGTACAGACTTTCTTGGTTTTTATTACCATTTATTTATTCACTTGTTAATCTCCCACCCTTTGGTGGAAAAACATCCATTCCATTTATTTGCATATGCATATTTATTTTATTTCACTTATTTTGCTCTCCACTCATCCATCCCCTTTTTTTTCACTTGCTGGTTTTATTGTATTTTACCTTCCACTGGTTGGGTTGCAATATATACATCAGTCACTTTATTTAATTTTTACATCACTGTACACTTTTGTTCAGTTATTTTTATGCACATTGTCACTTTACTGAAAAGTCACTTTATTGCATTTTCCGTTATTGACGTTTGAGTATTTGATGCACAACAGTCACTTTAATGTGTGCACCTTAAAAAACTCACCCTTACATTTTACCTACTGCATATACGCTATAACCCATGATTCACTGTGCTGTCCTCCATTATCTAGCAGATCCAATTCACCATTGGTTATATGCGTCTCTTGTCGCACATTAGTTCACAACCTCTAGGGGTTATTCAAAGTATATGCGGTCCACAAATCACTGTACAATATCCCTGTGGAACCCACTAGGGAATTTTATATTGATACAGAATTTGGAGCGCGACATCACTTACTGATATTCAAATACTTTCTCCTGTGGGTATCGTTTGACCCTCACGGTGTCTGCTGCACCATCCACTTAATTTGTCCATCTTTATATTAGCGCGGGAATACCTTTATCTTTATATCTTACTGTCTCCCAAACCTATCAATTCCTGCAGCCAATATGGAAGTATTCTCATTTATGGAAAAAAGAAAAGTTGACTTAGAAAGTGTTTTTAACGCTGGTGATCCAGTCACAAAACACAACGGAGATCTAGAGAGCCTAATGAGAAAATTGGGCCATAATATGGAGAAAAAGGTCAGTCTGTGGTGGGACACGACGACCTTTGAGCAATATCTCAAAGATAGCCTGGTCCCTAGACGTCTCAGATGGGACATCCCTCCTAATGACGGTCTCATGGACCAGGAATCGATCGATGAGTGGTTTAAATTTTTTAATGAAAAAGGTCTGGAATTACTCAGATTTTTATTGCAAAGGAAACAGAAAAAATCAAGAAAGATAGATCAAATTATAGGAGAGATAAAAGAAGAATTAGAAATACATAAAGACTCAGCGGAATTTATTACACTCACTGCACAATTAAATAAAGATTTAATGAAAAAAGACAAAGAGGTCCAAAATAGAAAAAGTAAAAAATACGTAAGGGATATTAATGATTTTAAGAATGATCAAGTTTTTAAGTGGCAGAGTCAATTAGGACACCTGGATCCAATCTCCACCTACTCCACACCAGAAAAAACTAATAGAACCAATACACCACATGTCAATCCCCAAATTGACCGAAATGTATCATACAGATTACCCCAACAAAGTGAACCATCAAACAGGAATAGGACCGATTCACCAAGGACCGCACGCCCTAATGATGGACAAGGTCACCCCAAACACCAAACCCCACAAAGGAGACCTCCCCAACATAATCAAACCCCACACAATGGGGGGAAAAAACCTTATTGGAAGAATAACAACAATAAAAAACCACATAATGGGAATAACTGGTATAAACCACCATACGAGCAAAGGGGCCCCCCATACAACACACATGGTCCACAAGGGAGGTATCCCATGCCGTACTATGACAATACCCATAGGGAAAGAGACAACTGGGGCCCCCCTCCTGCACAAGGACAGAGTCGCCCGTATGAATACTATCCCACATCCACTTACAACCATTATGCACCGTTAAGAGATTATCCAGATGAGGATGACAGATACCATCACACCTACTACCAGGAACCCCAGTACAATAAGGCTTTTTTAGGGAGAGGAGCAGAGAACCATCCACCAAGACTAATGGACGAAGGACCATGGAGAAAAAGCCCCACAAGAAGAGAGGACGGCGATCAGGCAAGAGAACTCAAAAGAAAAAGAGAGTAAAAGGTGAAGGCATTTTTAATTTAAGTGGAACCCCCCTGACACATGAGGAAATAGGGGTACTAGATAGAGGTTTGAAATTTGCGCCATTAAAAAATCTGGACAAATTCCAGACCTATATAGGCATACAAAAATACGTGAGGAGCGTCAATATTAAGAAATACATTTCTAGTAACCCCTTTAAATCTAAACCCATTGGCACAGACAATGGAACCTTACATAGTTCATTGAGAAACAAATCTGTTTTTAACCCCCAGATTAGTAACAATAAATTTGTAGATGTTTTTAAAAAAGTCGTACTGGAAGATTTGAAAGAACTGAAAATAAAGAAGCAAGAAGAACCAAAACACATAAAGAGTGGCATCAAGAAATTAACCAAAAGAAAGGATATAGTGATCCGACCGGCTGATAAAGGAGGAGGCATCGTGATTTTATCCAAGAAACAATACCACGATTGCATGGTCAACCTCCTGAAAGACGAAGATACTTATAATAAACTGCCCAGGAACCCCATTTTTAAATGTCGGAAAGAGCTCGAACTAGTGGTCCACCTGGGGATGAAAAAGAATATTTTAAACAAAAAAGAGGCCAAATACCTTATCCCTGAAGCATGTCGAACACCAATTATTTATTCATTGCCCAAACTACACAAGGATAGCGTAAACCCTCCCCCCAGACCCATAGTAAATGGAATAGACTCTTTAACTGCCAGAATGGGTCAATATATCGACAACTATCTACAACCGGCAGTAAAAAATACACAAGCCTACCTAAGAGACACGAAGCAAATTCTTCAGATAATAGAAGACCTCCCAAAAGGAGGAGGCCCATGGATATTAGCCACTGCGGATGTATCCTCATTGTATACAATAATTTTCCACCATCAGGCCTGTGACGCCACCAAATGGGGATTAAGAAATTTCACTGGACTACCATGTTTTCAGAGGAAATATCTAGTAAAATGCTTGGACTTCTGTCTCAAAAATAGTTATTTCTGGTATGACCGCAATTTTTATTTCCAAAAAACTGGCGTGGCAATGGGTGCCAAATTTGCACCCAGCGTCGCAAGCCTTTTCATGGCCAAGTGGGAAGATGAGATGGTTTTCTCAGACACCCCCACCGAACTCATCATCTTTAAAAGATACATTGATGACATCATCATCATATGGAAAGGGGAGGAGTCCCGATTGGTACAATTTCTGGAAAAACTTAATACGAATGACAAGAACATTAGACTTACCTGGGATATAAGCAAAGACAGTGTAACTTTTTTAGATTTAGAAATACTACAAGAAAACAACACATTAAGCACTAAAACACACTTTAAGGATGTAGACAAAAATAGTTACTTACCTATTGAAAGCTGTCATCATAAAAATTGGCTCTACAATATCCCGAAAGGACAACTCATGCGGCTACGCAGAAACTGCACGCAAGATAGTGATTTCACCATCCAGGCCAAAAAAATAGGCCATAGGTTTATCGAGAAGGGTTACAATAAACAGTACATTGACACGAAAATAGAAGAAGTGGAAAGAATGGACAGAAAAGAATTAATTAAAGATAAACCAAAAAACGATTCCAGAATTAATGGAGCACCAATCATACTTGACTATAATATCCAACATAAGGCCGTTGAGAAAATAATAAAGACCCATTGGCATATCCTACGTAGGGACACTCATCTGGAACCACTACTCCCCGCAATACCCAAATTTGTGTACAGAAGAGCTCCAACTTTAAGGGATAAACTCGTGAAAAATATCCCGGATCCCCCAAAGACGGGCTATACATTTTTTACTGGCAAAGGTTTCTACCCTTGCAAAAGGTGCTTCGCTTGCACAAAGTCCAAAAGACCGGCAGAAAAGACATTTAAATTCAAATCTACTAGTACTGGCAACTCGTACGAAGTCGCAGACTTTATCTGCTGTAATACAGAAGGAGCCGTCTACGCACTTGAATGCAGCTGTGGTCTCCAATACGTTGGACGCACAAAAAGACCACTGAGAATACGCATCAAGGAGCATATTCAAAATATTGTAAAAGGATACGACAAGCACAGTGTTTCTAAACACTTCGCCACACATCATAATCAGGATCCGAGACATCTAAAA
Organism: Lithobates sylvaticus; assembly: GCA_028564925.1. Classification (NCBI taxonomy): domain Eukaryota; kingdom Metazoa; phylum Chordata; class Amphibia; order Anura; family Ranidae; genus Lithobates; species Lithobates sylvaticus. The sequence goes on along the minus strand of CM053026.1, from coordinate 677,547,333 downwards.
TTTTGGGGGATTGAACCATATAAGAAACACTGGAGAGGTGGACATAAGGTTAGGACCCTCAGTCAGATAGAATCTAAGTGGATTTTTATTTTGGATACTTTTACGCCCCATGGTCTTAATATTGAATTCGATTTGAATTGTTTTATTAGTGATTTCTGATTTTTATCCTTTTCCACTATCCCCACCACTGTGCACTTCGGAGTAGTTTCACCGACACTCACACGCTCAGTCGCTCACGATTTTATGCCTATGTATTTTATCTTATCCGATTTTATGTCTATGTATTTTATCTTATCTAATATGTGCCTTCTATAGCCTATTTACATCATTTCCGGAGTCCAGATAGTCATTCTACCCGGTCAGTCCGTCCGCCATAATTAATGCCATTTTTTCTGGTTTTTAATTATTTTTAAATTACGTTTTTATGACACATTTTAATATATATTGCAATATATATTTTAATGTATTTTAATTCTCCATTATATTTAATGTATGTATATATATATTTATATATTCATATGTTTATGTCTATATACATTTATTTATTATATACATCACACACCATCACCATATCCTATTGATAGATTTTTCATTTTATGGAATCTACCTGGGGTATTTTATTTATTTTATGTGGCCGTATTTCCCTTTCTGTAATTTTCTACATCCCCCTTATAGTATAGCTATTATTGACACAAGCTGCTTTGTCAGACTTGTTTGTCTGTTTATTATGCTTACTGCCATCCCAGTTCATCTTATAATAACTCTTTTACGTCAGTCTGTTTATCATGCTCACTGCGATCCCAGTGCACCTTATGATAACTCTTTTACGTCTCTAAAAACTATAAGAAAATGGCCGCGGCCGTAGCCCGTTCTCATGAAAAATGGCGGCGCCATTATCATACATAGGGACTACAAGAAAATGGCCGACCGCCCAATTAACATCACTACTTATAGACACTTCCTATGGCCCCTACGTTATCCCAGATGAAGTCACGTGACGGTGACGATACGCGTCGGATGTTCGGACCCCGGAAGTGACGTAGAGGTAGCGAGCTCGCCGCTCGTTTTTGAAAACATTACTGTTCAGTTGTGAAATGTGAGTACCCGTGTTTTTGTTAATAAAAAGCTGTCATCATTTTGAAAAATACTACACTATAGAGGTCTTCACTCTCTTCCCATTTACCATACCTATGCTGAATGGTCCCTGGCTTATCACATTGAGAGACATCCTCCAGCTGCCACCTCTGCATAGGCTTAATTGACGCTGGTAACATAGAAGGAAGAACACTCTGTGAAACTACACCATCCTCCCCCAAAAGTGACCACCTCCCTGGCATTCAACAACGCTGCTTACCTTACAGCAGTAAGGTAAGAAGTTAGGACACCCACGGGTGTCCACGACACTGAAGACGCACAGTACTCCCACCACAGTGCCACTTTGTGCCAGCATACCAGCACCTTAGTGCTGCACCCAGCACTTTTGCACCACTGGAAATATCAGCTTGCATCACCTTGCACAGTTTAAACGAACACTTGTTTATTTATCGATCGATTGATCTTGTTCTATACACATTCTTTGTGTACAGACTTTCTTGGTTTTTATTACCATTTATTTATTCACTTGTTAATCTCCCACCCTTTGGTGGAAAAACATCCATTCCATTTATTTGCATATGCATATTTATTTTATTTCACTTATTTTGCTCTCCACTCATCCATCCCCTTTTTTTTCACTTGCTGGTTTTATTGTATTTTACCTTCCACTGGTTGGGTTGCAATATATACATCAGTCACTTTATTTAATTTTTACATCACTGTACACTTTTGTTCAGTTATTTTTATGCACATTGTCACTTTACTGAAAAGTCACTTTATTGCATTTTCCGTTATTGACGTTTGAGTATTTGATGCACAACAGTCACTTTAATGTGTGCACCTTAAAAAACTCACCCTTACATTTTACCTACTGCATATACGCTATAACCCATGATTCACTGTGCTGTCCTCCATTATCTAGCAGATCCAATTCACCATTGGTTATATGCGTCTCTTGTCGCACATTAGTTCACAACCTCTAGGGGTTATTCAAAGTATATGCGGTCCACAAATCACTGTACAATATCCCTGTGGAACCCACTAGGGAATTTTATATTGATACAGAATTTGGAGCGCGACATCACTTACTGATATTCAAATACTAAATCCTTAGTCTAGACACAGCAGCGGTAGCGGATTTGTCTATGTGGTATGAGTCCCTTACTAGTTGGAATGGCATATACATGTTTATATCGTCGGTATCACCTCTATCACCGCAGGTAGTAACGGATGCTGAAGCCTCCACAGGCTTCGCTGCAATTTTTGGTCATCATTGGTTTGCAGGGCCATGGCCTCCAGACATACTCATAATCCCTGGTTTCATCCAGTCTTCCTCATTGTTCGAACTATACCCAATCATGGCAGCTGCTCAGATATGGGGCCATACCTGGACCTGACAAACGGTGGCCTTCACCACCGACAACCAGGCCACGGCCGATATCATTAACAAGGGTAGGTTCAAGTCGCTCCCCATTATGTCCTTCCTACGCAGGCTGGTACAATTATCCCTGCAGCACATACATTCCGGGCAAGTGCAACGTTGCAACAGACGCACTGTCCTGTTTTAACTTCATTTCATATTTCATTTTTTCAGCAGAAACTCAGAGCAGACCCAACGTCCTCTCTTATCCCACCTTGGTCTCAGCTGACATTGAATTAAAGCAGCACCTTCACAGCACGACCTAGCTCATCAATCAATACTTATCTTGCAACACACTTAAGCCCCATACACACGGTCGGAAAATCCAACCACCAAATCCATCGGATTAGGTCAGACGGATTTAGTCCGACACTGGTGTTGCATACACACGGTCGGACAAAGTTGTCGGAAAATCCGATCATTCTGAACGTGGTGACGTTTGTTGCCTACGACGGGACTACGTAGAGGCTAGTAGCCAATAGCTTTGGTCTTGTAATGTGATCTGAGCATGCGTGGCACTTTGTCCGTCGGAATTCGCTACACACGATCGGAATTGGTGTGATCGGACTTTGTTGTCGGAAAATTTTTAGAGCAGGAGATACAACTTTGTCCGTCGGACAATCCGATGGAAAATGTCCGATGGTGCCTACACACGGTCGGAATTTCCGACAACATTGTCCGATAGGACAGAATCCATCGGAAAATCCGACCGTGTGTATGGGGCTTTAAGGCCTACCACACAGCTTGGAACGCCTTCTGCAAGTTTCTGGCATCCTGCCCTGGGGCAACGTCACCAGACACTAAGCACGTACTAGCTTTCATTTCATATTGCACACACAATTGGCTCTATCACACAACACCATCAGACTATACTTAGTCGGCATCCAACACTTCCTGGCCTTGCAGGATCCCGCAAAGCCGTCCTTGTTCACAGCCCATGCGATCTGAGCCATCCTGCGCGGCATTCAGAAGCAGCAGCCCGTATCCAACTCCAAATGCTTTCCCATCACAAGTACCATCTTCAGAGACATATCGACTATCCTCTCTCTTTCCCAGTTTGGCTTTCTTCCCAGCTTGGTTATTCAAGCGGCAATCTACCTAGCCTACTACGTTTTTTTGCAGCCTAGCGAGTTTACCTGTAATAGCCCTGTCGGCCAGGTACTGTGTAGATGTCACCTGGCTCGCTTCCAAGGTCATTTCATTCTCCACCTCACAGTATCTAAAACCCAGCAATCTGTCCCCGGGGTCAATAGCCATCGATTCAAGACAAACAACATCTGGTGCCCAGTAGCGATACTCGACCCTTGAGTGGCTGCCAGTTCATCAAGCACGTCAGGATCCTCCTGCGCAACCTAGGCCTGGACCCCAGTCGGTACTCTGTCTAGGTGTTTTAAATAGCCTTGCTGGAGGTAAATGTCAGTTTTGAATGTGTGCGCTGTAATATGTTTGTTCAGTCGGTACTATGGACACTCCTTCCGAATTGGAGCGGCCTCGGCCTCATTCCAGCACGGGTTCCAGACCATATCTTTAAGAGATTAGGCAGGTGGAAATCCGCCTGCTTTGCCCGGTACATCCCGAATCCTCAGGTAGAAATGTTGCAAGCATTTACCAAACTTGCTCAGTAAATAACACTAAACCAATAAAGAGCTTTCACCCCTACCTGAAAGTTTTTCCCCCCATTTTTAGTATACCGACCAACAGACCAGGGCACACTTCAGGTCCATTTCATGTTGTAAGTCTTGTGGCGTGCTTGTGGTTCACATCCATCCCGGTTAAAGGGCTTCGACCATAAATAAGAAGGCCAGTATGGTGGCCTGAATTTATGGGAGGAGTCCGGGGGTATTTAATCAGCCCTCTCATCTGTGGTCTTTGTCGGTTCCTGTGCACGATACCCTCCCTCCCATTCTCTTTTTCAGGACATTTTTCAATTCATTTATCTCCACAAACATCTATTACTTATCTTGGGTATGCCCACTCTTTTGGTATACCGACCAGCAGACCAGGGCACACTTCAGGTCCATTTCATGTTGTAAGTCTTGTGGCGTGTTTTATGTGGTTCACATCCATCCCGGTTGAAGGGCTTCGACCATAAATATATATACAGTATCTCACAAAAGTGAGTACACCTCACATTTTTGTAAATATTTTATTATATATTTTCATATGACAACACTGAAGAAATGACAGATTGCTACAATGTAAAGTAGTGAGTGTACAAGCTTGTATAACAGTGTAAATTTGCTGTCCCCTCAAAATAACTCAACACGCAGCCATTAATGTCCAAACAGCAGGAAACAAGTACACACCTAAGTGAAAATGTCCAAATTGGGTCCATTTAGCCATTTTCCCTTCTCGGTGTCATGTGACTCATTAATGTTACAAGATCTCAAGTGTAAATGGTGAGCAGGTGTGTTAAATTTGGTGTTATCGCCCTCATTCTCTCATACTGCTCATTGGAAGTTCAACATGGCACCTCATGGCAAAGACCTCTCTGAGGATCTGAAAAAAAGAATTGTTGCTCTACATAAAGATGGCCTAGGCTATAAGAAGATTGCCAAGACCCTGAACCTGAGCTGTAACATGGTGGCCAAGACCATGCAGCGGTTTAACAGTATAGGTTCCACTCAGAACAGGCCTCGCCATGGTCGACCAAAGAAGTTGAGTGCACATGCTCAGCGTCATATCCAGAGGTTGTCTTTTGGAAATTGATGTATGAATGCTGCCAACATTGCTGCAGAGGTTGAAGGGGTGGGAAGCATTTTTTTTTTTGTTTTTTTTTTTTTTTGTTTTTTGTGTTTTTTTTGGGTGTTGTTTATTGTTTTTTTTTTTTATTTCTTTTTTATTTGCTTTTTTGTTTTTATAGTTTTTATTTTTTTTTTTGTTTTTGGTTGTTTAAAAATTTTTTTTTTTTTTTTCTGCAGAGGTTGAAGGGGTGGGAGGTCAGCCTGTCAGTGCTCAGACCATACGCTGCACAGTGTATCAAATTGGTCTGCATGGCTGTCATCCCAGAAGGAAGCCTCTTCTAAAGATGATGCACAAGAAGACCTGAAAACAGTTTGCTGAAGACAAACAGACTGAGGACATGGATTAATAGAACCATGTCCTGTGGTCTGATGAGACCAAGATAAACTTATTTGGTTAAGATGGTGTCAAGCGTGTGTGGTGGCGGCAAAATTACGAGGAGTACAAAGACAAGTGTGTCTTGCCTACAGTCAAGCATGGTGTCATGGTCTGGAGCTGCATGCGTGCTGCCGGCACTGGGGAGCTACAGTTCATTGAGGGAACCCTGAATGCCAACATGTACTGTTACATACTAAAGCAGAGCATGATCCCCTCCCTTCGAAGACTGGGCCGCATTCCAACATGATAATGACCCCAAACACACCTCCAAGTTGACTACTGCCTGCTAAAGAAGCTGAGGATAAAGGTAATGGACTGACCAAGCATGTCTTTAGACCTAAACCCTATTGAGCATCTGTGGGGCACAAGGTCTCTAACATCCACTGGCTCCGTGATGTGGTCATGGAGAAGTGGAAGAGGACTCCAGTGGCAACCTGTGAAGCTCTGGTGAACTTCATGCCCAAGAGGGTTAAGGCAGTGCTGAAAAATAATGGTGACCACACAAAATATTGACAATTTGGGACCAATTTGGACATTTTCACTTTTGTTGCCAGCGGTTTAGATATTAATGGCTGCGTGTTGAGTTATTTTGAGGGGACAGCACATTTACACTGTTATACAAGCTGTACACTCAATACTTTACATTGTAGCAAAGCATCATCTCTTCAGTGTTGTCACATAAAAAGATATAATAAAATATTTACAAAAATATGAGGGGTGTACTCACTTTTATGAGATACTGTATATGTGAATGCACTTTTCTAGCTTATAATATGTGTATCTATAAGTCTTCTTAGACGCATTTCTGTCTTTTAGTTCTGCACTTTTGTGAACAACACTTTGTTAGCTCTGTTTTCATGAAAACTGGATGTTGGTGCCTGCGTGTATGTATGTGCGTGTGTGTTGGTATGTTAAAATCCAGTGAATAAGGACAATTTTAAAAAGCATGCAAATCCATTTCTCTCAATTTGGTTGGAAACAAGCTGCAATTGCCAGGGCCAGAACAACAACAAATGAAACCATACAGGATGTTTTCACTTGGATTATTTATTTGTAGTTTAAAATAACAAAGCTGGCAAGAAAATAATAAATCAATGTATGCTGCGTGTGCTACAGACACAACCGAGGCGTAATTAAAAGTAAAACATCAGGATGTTGGTTTTTTCATATTCATGTCAGAACTTTGCAATTTCAATATGAAAGGAAAGAGTTCAAATCAAACATTTTTCCGTGTTTGAATGAGCAAAATGCAGAGTTGTGTAAAATTATGATAGCCCAATTAGAGGTATTACATAAAAATGCATCAAAGTTGAAAAAAAAGAAATATTCTTGATAATCCCTCATGGGAGGCTGTGATCATAACTATTTATCTTCTTGTATCATACATGCCATTAGCTTTTTCTAAGGTGTGTTTTTTTTTTCAAAGGTGAGTTTTTTAACAGCATGGGAATTCATGACCCACTGGCCTCATTAAACACAGCCTAACTATAGCAATAAACTTTTAACAAATACTGTAAATAAACATGTGAGTATCTGCTGTCCTCAACTGCCTGGATTTGTAAATGCCTTTAAAGTGATTGCAATGGCTAAACTAAAAACAAAACAAAAGAACTTACCTGCTCTGTGCAGTGGTTTTGCACAAAGCAACCCTTATCTTCCTCTTCTCAGGCCCTCTTTAGGTGCTCAGGGCTCCTGCTCTTCTCAGTGTGCCACCATAGGAACCTGATTCAGACAGCAGGGTTCTGCCCTGTCCCCGCTCCCACTCTCTATTCACAGGCTACCGCTGTTGTCACTGAGGCAGTGAGGAGAAAGAAAGAAACACCAGCTCTGATTCTTTTGGGCACAGTGCTGGATCGTGATCAGGCTTAGGTAAGTATTTGAGTAAAGGGTGGGGGGGGGGGGCTGGAGGGTATAAAAACATGAAAGGTTCTTTTACCATGATGCAGAGAATGCATTCAGGCAAAATACATTTAGCTTTTGTATGCTCTTCCTGCCCTTGGTTGTTGTCTTGGGAAATCCTTGAAGGGGGAAAGAGAGAGAATGAGAGAGAGAGAAAGAGAGGGAATCTCATTCACATGTACTGTCCATGCTCCAAGCCAGGAGAGACTATTATGCAGACACTACTAGGGAGGGACTAAAGTCCAGAGTAGATAAGCTGACTCTGAGTTACAGTGTCACACCACTGTTCCTGATGGTGAGAAGTTCCATTCCAGGCTTGTTGGATAACAGTTGGAGGATCCTCCCATGACCACGGATCTTGTCTTCAGGTCTCCAACATAAGGGAAGATGCTCAGGGGTTCCTGCAACTGGATTTTGCCGCAACATTCATCTGGAGGTATCTCTATTAATAATTATATATACAGTATATGTGCACAATTCCACCAGGACTCCTACTGGGCCCTTTTGCTGACAACACCTGTTTGTACATTGGATTGCATGTACTGTTCATATATAAAGCTTGTATTTCTATAATGGTGTGCATCTATATGCTTATGGGTAATGTTATGTAGCACCCTCCTAGATAGGTGCTAGGATTAGTTTGTTTTAGTGCTGTCTCACTGTGATGAGTGAAGCTGGGTGTGTTTTTGTTAGGTACATTTAGCTTGCCTCATTGTAACAAGTGTGGCTATAATTATCGTGTTAGGTTTAATTTAATTGTGCTCATTGTAGCCAGTGTAGCTGATTCATTAGGTCAGTTCAGTGTTCCCAGCTGATGGCAGTCTAATAGCTCCCTCTGCTCTCTAGAGAGCTGTGAGAATTCTATGTAACATAGGAGTGGATCTATGCTGATAGCAGAAAGAATATTTTTGCAGCCCTGGCCAATCCCAGGGAGCTGGGCCCTGAAGGCTGCTGGGAGTCTGTATAAATTCTCTGAGGAACTGGGCTTCTGGGTCTTTTCCTGCAGAGAATCAGTCCAGCCTGGAGGGCTGCTGCCCTCCAGGACAACGTGCCATGTGCTTGCTATTCATGAGGCGACCTGAGGGTCTGAATGTTGAAGCTACAGAGAGCTGACTGATGGACTAACTGCTGAAGATCTAGTCTGGTATCACTGGAGAAAGGTGTAGCTTGGAAGTTGGGAGGAAGCAACCAACTGTCCTTGGACAGTATAGACTGCTGTGAAAGATTTTGGAGACTTTTGGGCTGCTGCCACCCTGCTTGTGCTAGAGAGCCAGCCATGTGTTTGTCTAAAAGGGACATCGGCTGGTGTCCTGAAGAGCTTAGTCTGATTCCTTGTGAAGGGACCCTGTTCTTGTGGCTCTAAAGAAATGAGTTTGCATGTAACTGTTTCCACTACAAAGCCAAGTCCACAGTTTGCTACAACAACAGACTTCTGCGTCAGGTTTTCAGAAAGTAGTTAATTGTTCTCAAGTCTGTACATAGTTTTATGTTTTTGGAGTATCCCACTCAGTTTCCTCAACACTATCCAAGTTCTCCAAAAGTAAAAACAACACCCCTAGACTGGTTATTGAGAAAAAGTGTGGCTGAGATTGTGTGCCTGGCTGCAGGGAAGAACCTGGGCAAATTCAAGTAGCTCCTTCGGGAGTAAGCGCTACAGTTATATGCTGTTTGCAGTAGTTCTTCTGCTCCCAATTACTTTGTTTAGATTACTGATTAATTTCCCAGGAAGGGAATCCTGTCTGCTCCCAGAGGACCTGTTCTGGGTGAGGGCACCGCCAAATTTTTTATCAATCCCACTCTTCCAGTTAGTGAAGGTTTTGGTTTTCTTATTTATCTTAAAGTTTAGCGCATCATCCTGTTTTAGTGGGGGCAATTTGTCATAACCCCTCCCAAAAGAGAGCTATAGTCCAGTACAGTACTCCAAAAGCCAACAATGGGTCTGGTACTTTATTGGTGTTAAATAAAACATATTTGTTAAACATCCATTTTTATTTCTTTTTAAAGCCATTTGAATGCACAAATCAAAGGCTTAGCCATTTATCTCAAGCCCCGATCTATTTAAACCAGCATCAAAGTTCATAAACCACCTCGTCCACATAAGAGTTACAACAAGGGATTAGGGATGAGCCGAACACCCCCGGGTTCGGTTCGAACCAGAACCTTCGAACCGGCCGAAAGTTCGCGCAAATTTTCGAACCCTATACGTTATAATGGACGCGAACGTTCGAAATCAAAAGTGCTAATTACAACGGCCAATATGCATGTTAATGTCATAAAACAGGTTTGGGGACCCGGGTCCTGCCCCAGGGGACATATATCAATGCAAAAAAAACTTTTAAAAACTAACGTTTTTTCGGGAGCAGTCATTTTAATGATGCATAAAGTTAAAAAAAAAAAGTGAAATTTTCCTTTAAATATGGTACCTGGGGGGTGTCTAAAGTATGCCTGTGAAGTGGCATGTGTTTCCCGTGTTTAGAACTGTCCTTGCACAAAATGACATTTGTAAAGGAAAAAAAGAAGCCATTTAAAAACACTTGCGGCTTTAATGGCATGTCTTGTCCTGGCCGCCATATGGCTGAAAATCCTTGAGAAAAATGGCATGGCTACCCCATCACCCCCCCCCCCCCACCCCAGCCCCTTTGGGTCTTGTATGGATATTAAGGGGGACCCCGCACCCAAAATAAAACCCTATACCTACAACCCTATATACTCTGAACAGCAGTATATAGGTGGTGCAAACAAGACATGGACTGTAGGTTTGTTCTTAAGTAGAATCTGAACAGGTACATTATGAAGTGTAGCTCCATCCCCAAAAAATCTATTTTTAAGCTTTTTGGAGAACATAGGGAGGGGTTATCACCCCTGTAACATTTGCTGTCTTTGCACATCTGTTCAGAACATGTCACCTCACTTTCCGTCCCAATGACAAATGTTTTTGGAAAAGTGGGGTTTGAATTGAAACAAGGATTGGTGATAAAGCATCAGTAGAGAGGAGATACCTTTTTTCCCAAATTAAATCTAACAGCATAGAATTTCCCTTCCTAGGGGTAGATTTCCTCTCACTTCCTGTTTTCTCTTTCCGTTTGCAAGTAGGAGTCGTTTGTAAGTTGGATGTTTGAAAGTAGGGGCCTGGCGTATATACTCTGCAGAAATTTGCCCTATTAGATGTTGGTGTAGCCACAAGACTGGTGGGCACAGGAATGGGCCCTGCTGTGAGTTAATAGATCAAGATTTGTACTTGCATGCACCTGTTGAACCGGGCAGAAAAATTGGGCCTTTGGTGGTGGTGGTGGTGGTGGACGGTGTTGCCACAAGACTGTAAGCCCTCACAGTTACTCTTGGTGGGCGCAGGAATGGGCCCTGCTGTGAGTTATTAGATCAAGATTTGTAATTGCATGCACCTGTTGAACAGGGCAGAAAAATTGGGCCTTTGGCGGTGGTGGTGGACGGTGTTGCCACAAGACTGTAGGCCCTCATAGTTACTCTTGGTGGGCGCAGGAATGGGCCCTGCTGTGAACTATTAGATCAAGATTTGTAATTACACGCCCCTGTTAAACAGGGGCTGAAAAATTGTGCCTTAGACATTGGTGCTGGTGCCACAACACTGCAACCCCTCACAGATACTGTACTCTTAGCACAGCAATGAGACCTGTTGCAAAGCATTGCCTAAAAATTGTAATTACACGCCCCAACAGGGGCTGAAAAATTGTGCCTTAGGCACTGGTGCCACAACACTGCAACCCCTCACAGATACTGTACTTGGAGCACAGCAGTCACACGTGTTGCGAAGCATTTTTTTAAAAAATTGTAATTACACGCCCCTGTTAAACTGGGGCTGAAAAATTGTGCCTTAGGCACTGGTGCTGGTGCCACAACACTGCAACCCCTCACAGATACTGTACTTGGAGCACAGCAGTCACACGTGTTGCGAAGCATTTTTTTTTAAAAAATTGTAATTACACGCCCCTGTTAAACAGGGGCTGAAAAATTGTGCCTTAGGCACTGGTGCTGGTGCCACAACACTGCAACCCCTCACAGATACTGTACTTAGAGCACAGAAGTCACACGTGTTGCGAAGCATTTTTTTAAAAAATTGTAATTACACGCCCCTGTTAAACAGGGGCTGAAAAATTGTGCCTTAGGCACTGGTGCTGGTGCCACAACACTGCAACCCCTCACAGATACTGTACTTGGAGCACAGCAGTCACACGTGTTGCGAAGCATTTTTTTAAAAAAATTGTAAGTACACGCCCCTGTTATACAGGGGCTGAAAAATTGTGCCTTAGGCACTGGTGTGGTGGCATGGATCATTGAGGAGGAGGAAGAGGATAGTCAGTGAACATAACAGGACAGTCACTCAGCATCAGCATTGGCAGTCTTGAAGGGATGTGACATTATAAATTATTCCGTTATATCCGCTTCAGGTGCCTGGTAGCTGGTGGTGATCCAAGACTGATTCATTTTGATGAAGGTCAGTCGATCAACCGAGTCGGTGGACAGGCGCACCCTATGATCGGTGACAAATCCTCCAGCAGCACTGAATGTGCGTTCGGAAAGAACGCTGGAGGCAGGACAGGCCAGTAGCTCAATTGCATACTGTGCAAGCTCTGGCCAGTGATCCATCCTCAGGACCCAGTAAGCCAGAGGATTTTCGGTGGGAAAGGTGTCCAAGTCTGACCTTGCCCCAAGGTATTCCTGCACCATGTATATCAGACGCTGGCGATGGTTGCTGGAACCGATCATACCTTGGGGCTGCGGACTAAAAAATTGTCTGAACGCATCGGTCAGACGTCCACCTTCCCCACCGCTCCTTCTGCTACTGACCGAAGCCTCAGCAACTCGTCGCCCAGGACCAGGAGTTTGTAACCTCCCAGTTTCTGGGAACGCGTTGCACAGACCTTTCTGCAAGGCCTCCCTGAGATGTCTCATCCTCTGCTCCCTCTGCGACGGCAAGATAAGGTCCGCAACCTTACCCTTGTACCGTGGATCAAGGAGAGTGGCCAGCCAGTAATGGTCCCTCTCCTTGATCCGAAGAACACGAGGATCCTTCCGCAGGCTTTGCAGGATCAGGGAGGCCATGCAGCGTAGGTTAGCTGAGGCATTCGGTCCGGAGTCTTCTGGGTCACTGAGGATGACATGATCGCCAGCCACCTCCTCCCAGCCACGTACAAGTCCACTGGTTTGTTGGGACTGTACATCATCCCTAAAAGACTGCTGCTGCTGCTGCTGATGCTGAGTGCCAGGCTCCACCTCCATGCTCACACAATCCTCCTCCTCCTCATCCTCTTCCTGTGTGATGGGTGGGACAGAAGGAACACTGTCCGGATAAAGGGGGCCTTGAGAGGCAAGGAAGTCCTCCTCTTCCTGCCTCTTTTCTGCCTCAAGTGCCCTGTCCATTATCCCACGCAGCGTATGCTCCAACAGGTGGACAAGAGGTACAGTGTCACTGATGCATGCACTGTCACTGCTCACCATCCTCGTGGCCTCCTCAAATGGTGAGAGGACAGTGCATGCATCCCTGATCATGCTCCACTGACGTGGGGAAAAAAAAAACAAGCTCCCCTGACCCTGTCCTGGTGCCGTAGTCGCAAAGGTACTCATTGATGGCCCTCTGCTGCGTGTGCAGTCGCTGCAGCATGGCCAACGTTGAGTTCCACCTGGTGGGCATGTCACATATTAGGCGGTTCTTGGGCAGGTTCAGCTCCTTTTGCAGCTCAGTCAGCCGAGCACTGGCATTATAAGATCGGCGGAAATGCACACAGACTTTCCTGGCCTGCCTCAGGACATCCTGTAAGCCTGGGAACCTGCCCAAGAACCGCTGCACCACCAGGTTGAGGACGTGAGCCATACAGGGCACATGGGTGAGCTGCCCCTGTCGCAGGGCGGAGAGGAGGTTGGTGCCATTGTCAGAAACGACCATTCCTGGCTTAAGCTGGCGTGGCGTCAACCACCTCTCGGCCTGCCCCTGCAGAGCTGCCAGAACCTCTGGCCCAGTGTGGCTCCTGTCCCCCAAACACACCAGCGCAAGCACGGCATGGCATCTTTTTGCCTGCGTACTTGCGTAGCCCCTTGTACGCCTACGAAGCACCGCTGGTTCCGAGGACAGAGCACTGGAGGAAGAAGAAGAGGAGGGGGTGGAGGAGAGAGGTGTGTCACAACCAGTAGCAGTAGTAGCATTTTGGAGGCGTGGTGGCGGAACAACCTCCAACACTATTGCACCTTGTCCTGCATCCCTCCCAGCTGCCAATAGAGTGACCCAATGGGCCGTGAAAGAAAGGTAACGTCCCTGTCCATGCCTGCTGGACCATGAGTCAGCAGTAATATGCACCTTACCGCTGACCGCCCTGTCCAGCGAGGCATGGACATTGCCTTCCACATGCCGGTAGAGAGACGGAATCGCCTTCCGTGAAAAAAAGTGGCGTTTGGGAACCTGCCACTGAGGAACCGCACATTGAACAAACTCACGGAAGGGGGCCGAGTCTACCAACTGAAAAGGCAGCAGTTGAAGTGCTAGCAATTTAGCCAAGCTAGCATTCAACTGCTGGGCATGTGGATGGCTGGGAGTGTACTTCTTTCGACGGTCCAGCAGCTGGGGCAGGGAAATTTGCCTGCTACTATCGGACGTCGGTGTACTGCAAGTACTTGGTTGTGACACACCTAATTCTACACCTTCAGTCCTCTCACAGCAGCTTTCAGAGAGGACTGAAGATGTAGTGGGGATGGAGATCCCAGCTGATGAGGAGCAAGGAGAGGTCCGCTTAGTTCTTTGGTGTGGGTCTTTTATGTGTGCCTGCCAACGAGCTGCATGGCAGGTCGACATATGTCTGCTCATGCTTGTGGTGCCCAAGCGGCTGATGTTTTGGCCACGCGAGATACGCTTGAGACAAATATTGCAAATAGCAGTGGTGCGATCTGATGCACTCTCAAAAAAGGCCCACACCAAAGAACTTTTCTGATAATGTGCAGAGGCAGCGCCCTGCACAGGCGGAGCTCTGCGGTGTTGTACAGTTGCTGTGCTGGCCTCTAGCTGGCCTCCAGGGGGCATCCTGCCTTGTTGGACATGTGAAACCGCATCCTCCTCCTCCTCATCCTCCTCCTCATCCTCTCTCCCTCCAGGCACCCACGTGGCGTCAGTGACCTCATCATCCCCTCCCTCTTCACCACTAGAGCAAACCTGGCAGTAAGCTGCAGCTGGTGGAACAGTACTGGCAGATTGCTGTCCTTCAGCATCCCCTCTCTCTGCGCGCACACTACTGACTTCCTCAAGCTGGGTATCATCATCCGAGCCTTCGAATCGTTGGGCATCCTCCTGGAGCATGTACCCAACACTGTGCTCAAACAGTTCGGGGGACTCCTCAGGAGGACATGGTGGGTCTAGGGAAGGGGTGGCTGATGATGCCATTGAGTACGCGTTGGCAGCTGCTCTGCCAGTACCCTGAGCCTGGATGAGAGAGGATGAGGAGGATGAGGAGGATGAGGAGGGCTTGGTCATCCATTCTACCAAGCCTTCAGCATGATGCGGCTCCACATGTCCAGCTGCCGAAAACAAAGACGCGCGTGTCCCATGGTCACGTGCTGATGACGATGCACGACCACGTCCACGGCCACGGCCACGTCCACTAGAAACAGAGCCTGCCTGCCCTGTGTTCTTGGCTCTGCATGCTCTGCCTCCCCTTGGCGGTCTTCCAGCCATTGTAGTCGGTAGTCCTGTGGGTGCTGCTGAGAAGAAAATATAGGAGCTCTGTGTGATGCCACTAACACACTAGAAGTCCTGTGGGTGCTGCTGAGAAGAAAATATAGGAGCTCTGTGTGATGCCACTAACACACTAGAAGTCCTATGGGTGCTTCTGCAAAGAAAATATAGGAGCTCTGTGTGATGCCACTAACACACTAGAAGTCCTGTGGGTGCTGCTGAGAAGAAAATATAGGAGCTCTGTGTGATGCCACTAACACACTAGAAGCCCTATGGGTGCTTCTGCAAAGAAAATATAGGAGCTCTGTGTGATGCCACTAACACACTAGAAGTCCTGTGGGTGCTGCTGAGAAGAAAATATAGGAGCTCTGTGTGATGCCACTAACACACTAGAAGTCCTGTGGGTGCTGCTGAGAAGAAAATATAGGAGCTCTGTGTGATGCCACTAACACACTAGAAGTCCTATGGGTGCTTCTGCAAAGAAAATATAGGAGCTCTGTGTGATGCCACTAACACACAATTGAAGTCCTATGGGTGCTTCTGGAAGAAAATATAGGAGCTCTGTGTGATGCCACTAACACACTAGAAGTCCTATGGGTGCTTCTGAGAAGAAAATATAGGAGCTCTGTGTGATGCCACTAACACACTAGAAGTCCTGTGGGTGCTGCTGAGAAGAAAATATAGGAGCTCTGTGTGATGCCACTAACACACTAGAAGTCCTATGGGTGCTTCTGCAAAGAAAATATAGGAGCTCTGTGTGATGCCACTAACACACTAGAAGTCCTGTGGGTGCTGCTGAGAAGAAAATATAGGAGCTCTGTGTGATGCCACTAACACACTAGAAGTCCTATGGGTGCTTCTGCAAAGAAAATATAGGAGCTCTGTGTGATGCCACTAACACACTAGAAATCCTATGGGTGCTTCTGCAAAGAAAATATAGGAGCTCTGTGTGATGCCACTAACACACTAGAAGTCCTGTGGGTGCTGCTGAGAAGAAAATATAGGAGCTCTGTGTGATGCCACTAACACACTAGAAGTCCTATGGGTGATTCTGCAAAGAAAATATAGGAGCTCTGTGTGATGCCACTAACACACTAGAAGTCCTGTGGGTGCTGCTGAAAAGAAAATATAGGAGCTCTGTGTGATGCCACTAACACACTAGAAGTCCTATGGGTGCTTCTGCAAAGAAAATATAGGAGCTCTGTGTGATGCCACTAACACACTAGAAGTCCTATGGGTGCTTCTGGGAAGAAAATATAGGAGCTCTGTGTGATGCCACTAACACACTAGAAGTCCTATGGGTGCTTCTGAGAAGAAAATATAGGAGCTCTGTGTGATGCCACTAACACACTAGAAGTCCTATGGGTGCTTCTGCAAAGAAAATATAGGAGCTCTGTGTGATGCCACTAACACACAATTGAAGTCCTATGGGTGCTTCTGGAAGAAAATATAGGAGCTCTGTGTGATGCCACTAACACACTACAAGTCCTATGGGTGCTTCTGGAAGAAAATATAGGAGCTCTGTGTGATGCCACTAACACACTAGAAGTCCTGTGGGTGCTGCTGAGAAGAAAATATAGGAGCTCTGTGTGATGCCACTAACACACTAGAAGTCCTATGGGTGCTTCTGCAAAGAAAATATAGGAGCTCTGTGTGATGCCACTAACACACAATTGAAGTCCTATGGGTGCTTCTGGGAAGAAAATATAGGAGCTCTGTGTGATGCGACTAACACACTACAAGTCCTATGGGTGCTTCTGAAGAAAATATAGGAGCTCTGTGTGATGCCACTAACACACTACAAGTCCTATGGGTGCTTCTGGGAAGAAAATATAGGAGCTCTGTGTGATGGCACTAACACACAATTGAAGTCCTATGGGTGCTTCTGGGAAGAAAATATAGGAGCTCTGTGTGATGGCACTAACACACAATTAAAGTCCTATGGGTGCTTCTGGGAAGAAAATATAGGAGCTCTGTGTGATGGGACTAACACACTACAAGTCCTATGGGTGCTTCTGGAAGAAAATATAGGAGCTCTGTGTGATGGACTAACACACTACAAGTCCTATGGGTGCTTCTGGGAAGAAAATATAGGAGCTCTGTGTGATGGGACTAACACACTACAAGTCCTATGGGTGCTTCTGGGAAGAAAATATAGGAGCTCTGTGTGATGGCACTAACACACAATTGAAGTCCTATGGGTGCTTCTGGGAAGAAAATATAGGAGCTCTGTGTGATGGCACTAACACACAATTGAAGTCCTATGGGTGCTTCTGGGAAGAAAATATAGGAGCTCTGTGTGATGGGACTAACACACTACAAGTCCTATGGGTGCTTCTGGGAAGAAAATATAGGAGCTCTGTGTGATGGGACTAACACACTACAAGTCCTATGGGTGCTTCTGGGAAGAAAATATAGGAACTCTGTGTGATGAGACTAACACACTACAAGTCCTATGGGTGCTTCTGGGAAGAAAATATAGGAGCTCTGTGTGATGGGACTAACACACTACAAGTCCTATGGGTGCTTCTGGGAAGAAAATATAGGAACTCTGTGTGATGCCACTAACACAGTACAAGTCCTATGGGTGCTTCTGGGAAGAAAATATAGGAACTCTGTGTGATGCCACTAACACATACAAGTCCTATGGGTGCTTCTGGGAAGAAAATATAGGAACTCTGTGTGATGCCACTAACACAGTACAAGTCCTATGGGTGCTTCTGGGAAGAAAATATAGGAACTCTGTGTGATGCCACTAACACACTAGAAGTCCTATGGGTGCTTCTGGGAAGAAAATATAGGAACTCTGTGTGATGCCACTAACACAGTACAAGTCCTATGGGTGCTTCTGGGAAGAAAATATAGGAGCTCTGTGTGATGGGACTAACACACTACAAGTCCTATGGGTGCTTCTGGGAAGAAAATATAGGAGCTCTGTGTGATGGCACTAACACACAATTGAAGTCCTATGGGTGCTTCTGGGAAGAAAATATAGGAGCTCTGTGTGATGGGACTAACACACTACAAGTCCTATGGGTGCTTCTGGGAAGAAAATATAGGAACTCTGTGTGATGGGACTAACACACTACAAGTCCTATGGGTGCTTCTGGGAAGAAAATATAGGAGCTCTGTGTGATGGGTCTAACACACTACAAGTCCTATGGGTGCTTCTGGGAAGAAAATATAGGAACACTGTGTGATGCCACTAACACAGTACAAGTCCTATGGGTGCTTCTGGGAAGAAAATATAGGAACTCTGTGTGATGCCACTAACACAGTACAAGTCCTATGGGTGCTTTTGGGAAGAAAATATAGGAGCTCTGTGTGATGGGACTAACACACTACAAGTCCTATGGGTGCTTCTGGGAAGAAAATATAGGAACTCTGTGTGATGCCACTAACACAGTACAAGTCCTATGGGTGCTTCTGGGAAGAAAATATAGGAACTCTGTGTGATGCCACTAACACATACAAGTCCTATGGGTGCTTCTGGGAAGAAAATATAGGAACTCTGTGTGATGCCACTAAAACACTACAAGTCCTATGGGTGCTTCTGGGAAGAAAATATAGGAGCTCTGTGTGATGCCACTAACACAGTACAAGTCCTATGGGTGCTTCTGGGAAGAAAATATAGGAACTCTGTGTGATGCCACTAACACACTACAAGTCCTATGGGTGCTTCTGGGAAGAAAATATAGGAACTCTGTGTGATGCCACTAACACAGTACAAGTCCTATGGGTGCTTCTGGGAAGAAAATATAGGAGCTCTGTGTGATGGGACTAACACACTACAAGTCCTATGGGTGCTTCTGGGAAGAAAATATAGGAACTCTGTGTGATGCCACTAACACAGTACAAGTCCTATGGGTGCTTCTGGGAAGAAAATATAGGAACTCTGTGTGATGCCTCTAACACAGTACAAGTCCTATGGGTGCTTCTGGGAAGAAAATATAGGAACTCTGTGTGATGCCACTAACACAGTACAAGTCCTATGGGTGCTTCTGGGAAGAAAATATAGGAACTCTGTGTGATGCCACTAACACAGTACAAGTCCTATGGGTGCTTCTGGGAAGAAAATATAGGAACTCTGTGTGATGCCACTAACACAGTACAAGTCCTATGGGTGCTTCTGGGAAGAAAATATAGGAACTCTGTGTGATGCCACTAACACAGTACAAGTCCTATGGGTGCTTCTGGGAAGACAATATAGGAACTCTGTGTGATGCCACTAACACAGTACAAGTCCTATGGGTGCTTCTGGGAAGAAAATATAGGAGCTCTGTTTGCTGCCACTAACACACTAGAAGTCCTATGGGTGCTTTTGGGGTGCAGTGCTGTACTAACAGCACTGCGGTTGGTACTACTGAAATACTGTACTAACAGTAAGACACGCACCAGACTAACCCCCAGCAGCAGCTAAAAACACACTAACCAGCAGCAGCAATGGACGATCAATGACAATGGTTTAGCAAATAAATAGCCAATGGTTTAGCAAAGTAGAGCAAATCTTTCTATATGAATCTAGCAAAGAGTGACACAGAATCAGCCTGATCTCTCCTAAAGCCGGAACTCATGTGACCGGCGCCGACGGCGTGGCGGCCTTTTAAATGAGGGGGCGTGTACTAAAGCCCCTGAGCTGTAATTGGCTACAGGCGTCCTGCCTGTAGCCAATTATGGCTCTCCGAGTTTCCGGCGCTGTGATTGGCCAAGCATGCGGGGTCACAGTGCATGCTTGGCCAATCATCAGCCAGCAAGGCACTGCGCCGGCCGCGCCGGCCGCAATGCATTGCGGGGCCGCTCGCATCACACGAATGTGATGCGAGCGGCCAAAATAGTTCTGGGCTCGCCGAGCGAGCGAACACCCGGTGCTCGATGCGAACATGGGTTCGCATCGAGCACCGGGCCCATCCCAATTGCACCCATTATCATTATGCCTAGGCAGCCCTGGTGTAACATTCAGCCTGTCACTCATATGAATGGTCATACTTGTGTATGAAATAGCACCTTTGTATACACAAGCACAGTGGTTCAGCCATTCATGTCAATGACAGGCTTTAGGCTGCTTGGGCAAAGGAAAAATGGGTTCAACTGTGCTGAATGGGCTTAGCTGGATGGTGTGCAAGAGCTCTGAGACATTTTAATATGTACCGCTCACACCTAAAGGAGAGAAATAATCCAGGTCTCCCTTACATGTTCAGAGGATGCCAGGCACAGACGCCAGTTCCAAGCACACCAACAAACACAGGCTCAGTCTAGGGGATGTTTTGTTGCAGATTTATTGCAATGATTAAAGTGATATTAAAGGCAATTAACAAAAAACTCAAGTGTTTTTTGCACAGAGTAGCCTTTTTCTCAGGTCCCCTGCCGGCAATCCTGGCCCCTCCTTCCTGCTCAAGCAGGCTCACTCTCTCTCCTCATTGGCTCACTGGCTGTGATTGACTTATTTCAGCTAATGAGGAGGTAGAGTCCCCAGAGAGCTGAAGCTTTTGTGCACATCGCTGGATTAAAATGGGGCTCCGGTAAGTATTGGGGGGGGGGGGGGGTGGGGGTTGAGGGCTGCTGCACAGACGGGGGTTTTTGCCTTCATACGTAGAATGCATGAAGGTAAATAAACAGGAGAGAAGGATGAATGTGCAGGATGCTCCAACTTGCAAAACAGGTACAGGAGGATAGACTTTCAAACCCAAATCCTTTAACAGCAACCTTTTCTGGAAGTATAAGGGAAAGCCAGTTAATCTGAGATGCTGCATAAGCAGTCCCAGTCCTTACAGTAACCTCCGACATTCAACTGCCAAAGCACTTAAATATACTCTGCCACACCTAAGATTACCACCAAGAATAACATGGGCAGCCAGCATCTAATCAGGTCGCTGATTAGTAGATAAATATTCATAAGCTACTCTACTTCTGGAAACTTCCACTGGCAGACAGAAGTAATCAACTGCCAAGCTTAGGGAAACATGGCCCGACCTAGAAAATAGGTTGCTGCTCCACTGAGTACAGCAGAGTTGAAAAATAAATGTAGCCTGTCTGGAGCAGGGTGCTACAAATATATACAATGTGTGCTCCTACCAGCACTCCCTATATTAGAGTAAATATATATAACAGGTTTTCTGGGACTTGTGGTGCTATTTTGCAAATAACTGCTATTGTAAGATTATAATCTGAAATTTGACCTTTTAAATTGGTACTGAAAGTTACCCATTTTGAATGAAAATATTAATTCTTGAATGACATATGAGGGCAATATCCATCCAAGTGTATACTTTCTGTAGATTCTTTAAAAACAGTGACTATAATAATAATAAATAATAAAATAATTTAGGTTTGAATTTTTCTATGTATACTAATCATAGCTTATACAACCTAATTAATATACAGTATACATTGTGTTATGCCGCGTACACACGAAGGGACTTTTCCCGGCGGACCTAAGTCCAGCGGACAATCCGCTGGACTTTCCAGCTGTGTACGCTGGACTAAAAAGCGAACGGACTTGACCACACACGATCACGCAAAAAGTCCGGCGGTTCACGCGATGACGTACAGCACGTACGATGACGTACAGCACGTACGACGGGACTAGAAAAAGGAAGCTCGAGATCCCAAACGACACCCTTTGGGCCCCGTCAGCTAATCTCGTGTGTATCGCGTGTTAGTTGACGTTTGGTTAGAGACGATTCGCGCTTCTCAGACTTCTGCTTAATTCGTTCGCTTCTGCCGTTCAGTTTGTGCTTGTGAGGTTTGTATCTGGCTTTCAGTGCGTGTGGATCAGTTCCTACCTGTTCTCAGGCCGTTCTGGTCCGCTCGTTCCTGTTTTTCAGGTCGTTCTTCATAGGCCTTGCTGTTCTTCAGTGCGTTCTGTTAAGTTGTTTGTTTGATCAGCCGACCGTTTTGAAGCCATGGAGTGTGGACGTACTCGGGAACGAGTTCGTGCTGTGCAGGGGCTCGGTGTTGCGGTTAACACCTTGGCACAAGCCCAGTCCATGAACAGGGTGAGGAGGAGTTCATGGACCAAGAATTGGTTGCGCCAGCGTGACCAATTCTCGCATATGCCTTTGCTCCGTGAGATCCGTGAGAATAATCCTGATGATTTCAGGAATTATCTCGGATGACGGACCCCATTTTTCACCGTCTGTTGGCTTCGCTGTCCCCTTATATTACCAGGCAGAATACCTGCATGCGGCAAGCCATCAGTGCGGAGCAGAGGCTAGTCGCCACGTTGCGTTACTTGGCGACGGGGAGAAGCTTGCAGGACCTCAAGTTCACAACAGGCATCTCCCCCCAGGCTCTGGGGCTCATTATTCCAGAGACCTGTTCTGCCATTATCCACGTCCTGCAGGAGGAATACATTAAGGTAAGTCTTCTCTTTTAAAATTACCTATGTCTTGTATGTTTGCTAATGTAGTGCATCAATGTCATCATTAGCTAATTACCATGATAGGACTATTCTATGAATGTCCCCTATTCCTTTTTTATTTTTTTTTTGTTTTTTTTGTCTAGTATTTTATGGTTGACTTATCGAAATAGCTTTAAGAATGTATTATTTAGTGGGTCACATGCATATTTGCTTGCACCAACCTCCCCAGCATGGAAGCTTGGCCCCCTAAACACCCCTAGCCTAGTCACTTTCTTTGGTTAAAAATGTATATTACCAGCTCCATTGTACAGCTTTACTCACCCCCCCCCCCTTTCACCCCTTTCACCCCCCTTGACCCTCATTTTTAAATTGATTGCATGTGGTTTTGTTCAGCTTGTAATTAACCCACCCCCCCCACACCCCCACACCCCCTGATAATTAATAGCATGTGGTTTTGGTCAGCTTGTAATTAACCCCCCCCCCCCCCCCCCCCCCACACCCCCTGATAATTAATAGCATGTGGTTTTGGTCAGCTTGTAATTAACCCCCCCCCCCCCACACCCCCTGATAATTAATAGCATGTGGTTTTGGTCAGCTTGTAATTAACCCCCCCCCCCCACACCCCCTGATAATTAATAGCATGTGGTTTTGGTTAGCTTGTAATTACCCCCCCCCCCCCCCCCACACCCCCTGATAATTAATAGCATGTGGTTTTGGTCAGCTTGTAATTAACCCCCCCCCCCCCCCACCACCCCCTGATAATTAATAGCATGTGGTTTTGGTTAGCTTGTAATTAACCCCCCCCCCCACCCCCTGATAATTAATAGCATGTGGTTTTGGTCACCTTGTAATTAACCCCCCCCCCCACACCCCCCTGATAATTAATAGCATGTGGTTTTGGTCAGCTTGTAATTAACCCCCCCCCCCACACCCCCTGATAATTAATAGCATGTGGTTTTGGTTAGCTTGTAATTAACCCCCCCCCCCCCCCCCACACCCCCTGATAATTAATAGCATGTGGTTTTGGTTAGCTTGTAATTAACCCCCCCCCCCCACCCCCCTGATAATTAATAGCATGTGGTTTTGGTTAGCTTGTAATTAACCCCCCCCCCCACCCCACACCCCCTGATAATTAATAGCATGTGGTTTTGGTCAGCTTGTAATTAACCCCCCCCCCCCCCCCCACACCCCCTGATAATTAATAGCATGTGGTTTTGGTCAGCTTGTAATTAACCCCCCCCCCCCCACACCCCCTGATAATTAATAGCATGTGTTTTTGGTCAGCTTGTAATTAACCCCCCACACCCCCACACACCCCGTTAATTAATTGCATGTGTATTGTGTGACCTTACAATTAATGACTCCACACCCACATCCCCATTATTATCTTCTCTGGGCCATCAGAGGGGTCATCAATCAGAGATTTGTCCCTTATCCTTAATCTTTTGGCTTTATTTCAAGGACTTACTAAATAAATACATATGTTCTTCCAAATTGTTTGTTGATTTGTTGCATTTAGTTAGGTGTTTTGCCTGGTTTTTAATTCGATTTGTATATTTGTGTTTGACTTCACAGTGTCCCTCCACGCCACAGGAATGGCAGACTGTGGCTTCCCAGTTTGCTGCCCGTTGGGACTTTCCCAACTGCGGAGGGGCGATTGACGGGAAGCATGTGCGAATTGTGCCCCCACCCCATTCGGGGTCATACTATTGGAATTATAAGGGGTTCCATAGTATCGTGTTGATGGCGGTGGTGTCGGCACAATATGACTTTCTGTATGTGGATGTGGGGAAAAAACGGCCGGATGTCGGACGGAGGAGTCTTCAACCACACGGAGTTCGGTCATCGTCTCCAGACTGGTGGCCTGGAGCTGCCACCAGATGAAGATAATGTGGAGGGACTCCCCTTCGTTTTCATTGCCGACGAGGCGTTCGGTCTGGGTGACCATCTGATGAGGCCATTTCCCCAACGATCCCTCACCCCTGAGAGGAGGATTTTTAATTATCGGTTGGCCAGAGCAAGACGGGTTGTGGAAAATGCCTTTGGTATTATGGCCAACCGTTTCAGATTGCTCCTTACATCCCTACATCTGGCAGAGTACAAACTGAATACTATTATTCTTGCATGCTGTGTCATGCACAATTATTTACGCAAACATTCGGGAACCTACTCATTACCAATCGGGCCTGAGGCCGGAGTGGAAGGCAACATGACAGGGCTGGATAATCGCCGTCTTGGTTCCGCCCCACAATCAGCCCAGCAAGTGCGGGACCGTTATTTACATTATTTTAATGGTAGGGGGGCCATTGCAATGGCAGCAGACCCTTAAACCATCTTTTTGATTTACAAAGAATAAATACAGTTATTGATGTTTGAAATATTGGTATTTTCGTATGGTTTTGCTTTTAATTTTGCCTGTTTTATATGTTGTCCTACTGCACATCTTAATAGTGGCAAACTTGTTTTGCGTTTAGTAAATAAGCCCCTTTGTCAATGAACCACAACATGTTTTGGTCAAACTGGTAGTATTTAAAAAGAAGAAGCCACACATTGTTTAATTTGTGCAAACATTATTATTTTTTATTCTAGTGCACATCCAAACCTTTTTTATGTTTTATTTTTTTTTTTTTTTTTTCTTTTTTAAAAAATTTTTTTTTTTTTTTTTTTTTTTTTTTATTTTTTTTTTTTTTTTTTTTTTTTTTTTTAAAAAGATTTTTTTTTTTTTTTTTTATGTTATATTTTTTACATTTTTTTGGTCTTTTTCTCACAACATATTTTTTTTTTTTTTTTGTGATTGATTTTTTTAAACAAACATAAAAACATATTTTAAAATGGTAAAAAATTTAGGCTTAGCATTAGAAAATATTTACACAATGTAAAAGCCCAGAACTTACAAAGTTCAACAGGTAACCCATGAACAGTAGAAGCCAAATTTAGAATATGCACACTAATTTAACAGGAAAATGGGTAATGTCAACATGTGCTATGTTCCATCATGGGGAATCAATGGACGTGTTTTGTGTGTGAAACCCCTTCCCTCTCACCTACTAGCATTAGGGGTTGCAAACACAAAATGCGTCCATTGAGATCCCCTGATGGCACATAGCACATGTTGACACACCGTGTGCATATTAAAAATTTGGCCTCTAAAATTTGTTAAACAGCGCATCAAAAGGGGAATGAAGGACATGATTGATGTTAAGAAATGGAAAAGGGGTCTTTAGATTCTCCCCAAAACATCAATCATGTCCTTCATTCCCTGCTGCATGGTGGCCATCTCCTTCTGCATATTTTCCAGCTGCAGATTCCAGGCCATGATCTGCCCAATAAGCCTGTGGGCACTGTCTGTGGAAAATGGCTCCGCAGCTTGTCCTTCCACAAACAGATCAGCATCACCTAAAAGTTGGGTAGATAAAACACAAGAAAAAAACTGTCAAAAACATGCAGACCTTAATTTCTTAGCTCAATCTGTGTTCTGAGACACTCACTTGGTGGGGTGCAGATTTGATCCACTTCAACCACCTGTTCCGCCACATCCACGCGTGGGCTTGGGCTAACTGCCCAATTAGTCTGGTGAGGCCGGGAGGTCCTCGTAGGTTCGGACTGACGTCTGAGTCTTTTGCCCCCTATGGTAATGGAACACAAAAAGGTACACTTTTAATCACACTGATATTTGAGTGCCAAAATAGGATTATTAAACATTGTTTAAAAGTGTTGTCCAATTATTAGCAGTTTGTTAGAAGATCCTACTTGAAGACAGAATTGAAATGTCTATCTAATGAAACTCCAATACTTAAACCGCCCTTCAACCCTAAATTTGAACTTCCGCTCATTGGATCCCTGCACCCCTGTGGTGTCTTATTTGGAACCTTTTAGGGGTGAGGGGTTGCAGATACCTGTGTAAGGCAGGTATTTGCACACACATCCGGCCATAGACTCCCACAGAAGTATACGCCACATCCCGTCCCACCGTGCTGTCTGCTGGGACACACAGGGGTCCCCGAGCTCGCGCGGACCAGTCCTATTGCATTGCGCAACTGGCGCATGCCCAATAGTGACCCGGGAAGTGAAGCCGCAAACATTAATTTCATGATTGCAAGATCAGAGATTGTAGCTGCACCATCCAAGGGACAGGTGAGTGTACTTCTTTGAAAAGTCACCACCTACAGTATTTGTAGATGATGAGCATTTTTCGGGAATTGTGAGCATGACACCCTGCTTAACATATTTATCCCCACCCCCCAAAACAGCTTCTGGAGTCCCTGTGTAAGTTACCCCTAAAACCCTTACTACAGCAGTAATTGTATAGATAGTGACAATAATAAACAACCTTACAACTCCAACAACCCAAAGCCAGGTAAACTCAATAAACGTTATGAAGACAAACTGAACTTTCATCAAATCTGCGCAAGTTTCACGTACGAATGCTAATAACATCTGCGCAAGTTTCACGTACGAATGCTAATAAAATCTGCGCAAGTTTCACGTACGAATGCTAATAAAATCTGCGCAAGTTTCACGTACGAATGCTAATAAAATCTGCGCAAGTTTCACGTACGAGTGCTAATAACATCTGCGCAAGTTTCACGTACGAGTGCTAATAACATCTGCGCAAGTTTCACGTACGAATGCTAATAACATCTGCGCAAGTTTCACGTACGAGTGCTAATAACATCTGCGCAAGTTTCACGTACGAATGCTAATAAAATCTGCGCAAGTTTCACGTACGAGTGCTAATAACATCTGCGCAAGTTTCACGTACGAGTGCTAATAACATCTGCGCAAGTTTCACGTACGAATGCTAATAACATCTGCGCAAGTTTCACGTACGAGTGCTAATAACATCTGCGCAAGTTTCACGTACGAATGCTAATAAAATCTGCGCAAGTTTCACGTACGAGTGCTAATAACATCTGCGCAAGTTTCACGTACGAATGCTAATAACATCTGCGCAAGTTTCACGTACGAGTGCTAATAACATCTGCGCAAGTTTCACGTACGAATGCTAATAAAATCTGCGCAAGTTTCACGTACGAGTGCTAATAACATCTGCGCAAGTTTCACGTACGAATGCTAATAAAATCTGCGCAAGTTTCACGTACGAATGCTAATAAAATCTGCGCAAGTTTCACGTACGAATGCTAATAAAATCTGCGCAAGTTTCACGTACGAGTGCTAATAACATCTGCGCAAGTTTCACGTACGAGTGCTAATAACATCTGCGCAAGTTTCACGTACGAGTGCTAATAACATCTGCGCAAGTTTCACGTACGAGTGCTAATAACATCTGCGCAAGTTTCACGTACGAGTGCTAATAACATCTGCGCAAGTTTCACGTACGAGTGCTAATAACATCTGCGCAAGTTTCACGTACGAGTGCTAATAACATCTGCGCAAGTTTCACGTACGAGTGCTAATAACATCTGCGCAAGTTTCACGTACGAGTGCTAATAACATCTGCGCAAGTTTCACGTACGAGTGCTAATAACATCTGCGCAAGTTTCACGTACGAGTGCTAATAACATCTGCGCAAGTTTCACGTACGAGTGCTAAAAACATCTGCGCAAGTTTCACGTACGAGTGCTAATAACATCTGCGCAAGTTTCACGTACGAATGCTAATAACATCTGCGCAAGTTTCACGTACGAGTGCTAATAACATCTGCGCAAGTTTCACGTACGAGTGCTAATAACATCTGCGCAAGTTTCACGTACGAGTGCTAATAACATCTGCGCAAGTTTCACGTACGAGTGCTAATAACATCTGCGCAAGTTTCACGTACGAGTGCTAATAACATCTGCGCAAGTTTCACGTAAGAGTGCTAATAACATCTGCGCAAGTTTCACGTACGAGTGCTAATAACATCTGCGCAAGTTTCACGTACGAGTGCTAATAACATCTGCGCAAGTTTCACGTACGAATGCTAATAACATCTGCGCAAGTTTCACGTACGAGTGCTAATAACATCTGCGCAAGTTTCACGTACGAATGCTAATAAAATCTGCGCAAGTTTCACGTACGAGTGCTAATAACATCTGCGCAAGTTTCACGTACGAATGCTAATAAAATCTGCGCAAGTTTCACGTACGAATGCTAATAAAATCTGCGCAAGTTTCACGTACGAATGCTAATAAAATCTGCGCAAGTTTCACGTACGAGTGCTAATAACATCTGCGCAAGTTTCACGTACGAGTGCTAATAACATCTGCGCAAGTTTCACGTACGAATGCTAATAACATCTGCGCAAGTTTCACGTACGAATGCTAATAACATCTGCGCAAGTTTCACGTACGAATGCTAATAAAATCTGCGCAAGTTTCACGTACGAGTGCTAATAACATCTGCGCAAGTTTCACGTACGAGTGCTAATAACATCTGCGCAAGTTTCACGTACGAATGCTAATAAAATCTGCGCAAGTTTCACGTACGAATGCTAATAAAATCTGCGCAAGATTAGACATATCAAGTATAACCATAGTAGCGCATGTGCTTGACTTACTTTTTTTGATGGCTTTTCGAATTCTCCTGTACTGATCGTGCTCCCTGGATTTGATGTCGGACCATCGCTTGCGCAGTTGATCCTTGCCCCTTCGTACGCCGAATTTCTGCTCCAGGGTGCTGACGATTGTAGTGAGAATCTTGTCCTTGCGCAAGTTGGGTCGAGGGTAGGGGCCATTTTCCCCGTCGTAATCTTCCCTTTGTAGGATGTCCACCATCTCCACCATCTCTTCAAAGGCCATATTGGTGGCCTTATATCTGCTGCTGGATGCAGATGTGTTCGCTTCTTGGCTTTCCTCCGCGCTACTGGCTGAGAATGTGTCCGCCATCTTCATTAATTTATTCACCCACAATGCAACGAGGGGAAGCGGGGCGGGGAATACTCGTCAGGAGGAACGTCATGGGCGGGCGACGCGGAGGACGCAGGCGGACTTCCACGCGTGCGCAGTGTATATAAGGCTGTTTGAGGGCCCCACGTGTTCCCGAACGGAAGTAGCGAGCGCTCTGTACGAAGGTAAGTGTTTTCTAGGATGCATTACTGTGGTTTATTGGGTTTTGGGCCTGCATTTTTTAAGGATATGTGTGTGTTGCTGCCTGTGTGTAGGGGTTGCTGCCTGTGTGGATGTGTTGCTGCCTGTGTGTAGGGGTTGCTGCCTGTGTGGATGTGTTGCTGCCTGTGTGTAGGGGTTGCTGCCTGTGTGGATGTGTTGCTGCCTGTGTGTAGGGGTTGCTGCCTGTGTGGATGTGTTGCTGCCTGTGTGTGTTTGTGTGTGGATGTGTTGCTGCCTGTGTGTAGGGGTTGCTGCCTGTGTGGATGTGTTGCTGCCTGTGTGTAGGGTTGCTGCCTGTGTGGGTGTGTGCTGCCTGTGTGTAGGGGTTGCTGCCTGTGTGGGTGTGTTGCTGCCTGTGTGTAGGGGTTGCTGCCTGTGTGTGTTGCTGCCTGTGTGTAGGGGTTGCTGCCTGTGTGGATGTGTTGCTGCCTGTGTGTAGGGGTTGCTGCCTGTGTGGATGTGTTGCTGCCTGTGTGGATGTGTTGCTGCCTGTGTGTAGGGGTTGCTGCCTGTGTGGGTGTGTTGCTGCCTGTGTGTAGGGGTTGCTGCCTGTGTGGATGTGTTGCTGCCTGTGTGTAGGGGTGCTGCCTGTGTGGGTGTGTTGCTGCCTGTGTGTAGGGGTTGCTGCCTGTGTGGTGTGTTGCTGCCTGTGTGGGTGTGTTGTGTAATGTTTGGTTAGAAAAACTGGATGTGCGTTTTTAGTAACATTTGTGTTTTTGGTCTTTTGTATTGCCATTACTAACAAAACAGAAATAAACATGTCAGCAGCCCAGTATAATCCATTCAAGGACCAGCAGTTCATGTCAGAATTCATTGCGCTCTACAGAAAAAATACCAACCTGTGGCAGCTCAAGAATCCTTTATATGGCAATAGGGATGTCCGGAAGGCAACACTGGGGCCACTTGTGGATTTTGTGAAGACTCAAGTCCCCAACGCAGACACCAAGTTTGTTGAAGCCAGAATTTCAAGTTTAAGGCACATGTACAAGCGGGAGCGCAAGAAGATTGAGGAATCAGTCAGATCAGGAGCAGCAGCAGAGAATGTTTATGTACCCAAGCTGTGGTACTACAACCAACTGGCTTTTATAGGTGACCAGATGGAACCCAGGCAATCACTGTCCACTCTTCCCTCCACCCTTCCCTCCACTCTTCCCTCCACTCTTCCCTCCACCCCAGCTGAGGCTTCCACGGAAGGAGAAGACCCCTCCACCTTGGAGCAGGCTGATGCGCCCAGCTGGAGCCAGGTATATATTTAGTATCCCAAATTGTGATTGTGTGAATATTAATGCTGTAAACGTTAAAATGTGAAACAATTAACACCCTGAACTCTGAATTGTGAAAAAAGCTGCCAAAAATTGCGCAAACTTCGAAAAAGTGTGGGTGCAACATATCGATACATATATAGTGTATACATACATCCAGTAGTGGCAAAAAATGCCTTATACAACATTGGTGATCTGCTTGGAAAATGAAGGGGTCCAAATGATAGCCTTTTGGATCTTTTTTAACAATTATCTGCTCCTTCATAAGTTTACAATTGGATGATTGAGGAGGCCATAAACCAAAAACCAGGTGTTTGATTTTTGTTTTTATTTGCACACAGGATGAGCTGACCCAGGATGATGCCGGGACAAGTGGTATGGAGGAGGAGGAGGACATGACCAGCGAGAGCCAGGAGGTGGCTGGGCCCAGCACGAGCCAGAGTGACAGCCAGACTGTCTTAAGAAGTGTACCTCCACCCCTGCCCTTACCCCCAAGAAGGCCCAGGAGGATGACCATTGTTGAGGAGGAATCACTCCAACTTATTAGGAAGGCGAGTGCGATTCTCGACAAACCCCCCATTCCAGAAGAGGCCTATGCCACCTACTTGGCCAGCAGGTTGCTGGAAATGGAGAAGGGCCAACGGCACCTGTGTGAGGGCCTCATATTTGAGGCTATTAAGGGGGGTTTGAGGGGTCAATTACGAGAATCAACCCGCCTGACCCATGAAGGCCCGACACCAACTTCTCCACCTCCTCCTCCTCCTCCTCCTCCTCGTCTTCCTTCTTCTCCTCCTCCTCCTCCTCCTCCTCCTCCTCCTCCTACCACAAGTCAGCCTCCAAGGAAGCGTGCAGGGAAGACTGCAGGGAAGAGTGCAGGGCAGCGTGGTGGGAAGAGTCGGAAGTGATTGCCTGGCTTCAGTCTGGTCTCACAGAAGACACAGGCTGTTGTAGTGCCACAGCTTGGGGACATAGATGTCATCTGCTGCTGTTCCTGGTCTGTCTGATTCCTGTTCAATCTTCTTGTGCTCCCTATATTGGATGAAATGTGCCCAAGCATAATTTTTGGCTTCACAAACTTGATGTCTGCCGTTGGGGCAAAAAGTCTTCTCAAAATCGCAAAGTGGCTCCAGTGTTGCCTTCCTATTTTGTTTTGCCTTGTTTGTTTAAACCAGAATAAATGGTATTTTTATTTTCTGAAAATAATGATATACGTGCTTGTTATTCAAAAACATAGTTTCTTTAGGAGTAGGCAGGTACATGTCTAAACATTCATTTGACAATACAAGTGTAAAGTGCAACTTCAATGGAACTGCAAGTGCAGTCGCTGGAAAGGTGAGGGTTAAGATCTGAATTAAGGGCAAGCTCTGCTGACTCCACAATTGTATCATGTGTAATAACAAATCCTTTTGATAACCAACAAATAATAAAATATATCTAAATAGAGATATATGTACATATATATATATATATATATATATATATATATATATATATATATATATATATATATATATATTATATATATATATATACACGTACACGTATATATCTATATATCTATATATATATAAATATATATATATATGTATATATAGATATATCTTTTTTTGGGTTTATTGAGAAATATCGATATAGTTTTCATTTGGTGATTTGGATATATATATATATATATATATATAATATATCTATATCTATATATATATATATATATATATATATATATATATATATATATATCTATATATATATTATATATATATATATATATATATATATAGAGAGAGAGAGAGAGAGAGAGAGAGAGATAAAGATAAATATATATATATATATATATAGATATATATATATATATATACAAATATATAACTTCACTAAAGAATGCTGAAGAAAAAACGTTCGGGAGTACTCGGCGTGAATATACAAGCAGCAAGGCAAAATCATTCTTCAAGTACGATAACATACAAATCCCGCTGTCAGAAGAAAAAAAAAAAAAAAAATCAGCAGCGTGACGATTGTGCGACCTTCAAAACGAAGGCTAGTTTTACCAGACCGAGCGAGTCCGTGACATACTAGCTACTGAGCATGCGTCCTTTTTGGTACGCCGGACCATACTACACACGTCCGGATTATCCGCTGGACTGCCAAGTCCAGCGGATAATTTGAAAACAAAACTTGAAACTTTAGTCCGCCGTACTTTGGCCAAAAAAAGTCCGCCGGCGCCCACACCCGCGGGATAGTCCCTTCGTGTGTACGCGGCATTAGAGAGATTTATACCACCGCCTGTGGTGTTGACAATAATTTCACAAGACGAAAGTCATAGAAATGTTAAAGAAATCAAATAAATTTCATATCGCACTCTAAGTACTCAAATATACATACATAAACAAATAATAGTGCTGAAAAATTATAGGTAAATTCATAAAATATATGTGCTGAAGCACTAATGATAAATGTCCATATAATTTCCAAAGAAAATTAAATTCAAATTTAAATGTTGGTGAACCACCACCAAAATCTTCTATCAACTTGAGTGAATGAATGAATGAATAAATGAAAGATTTGTATAGCGCTGCAACTGCGAACTGAATTGCCTCGAGGCGAGTGATGAGAATCCTTGCGAACTGGGTGAGATAATGTCTTCCACCACCACCAGGCATACGTATTACGTGCCCTACGATCCGTTGCTTTTGTCAGTAACGTCTGACGTCATCAGGAGTCATGATACTGACGAAGCGCGTCAGTTCGTAGGGCAAGTGATACGTCACTTCCACTAGTGGGAACGCAGGTGGAACGCAAATGGCATACCTGCATGCTTTTTGAATTGGGCAAATCATTTTGACCGTGTTTTATGCTGATGCTTTGTATGGAATAAAGGGATTTTTTTTTATACTACACAATGAGGAGCCCCTTCTTCTTGTTATCTCTTCATATATGATCAATCGTTGGAGTATATCGGGCCGAGGACCAGTCTCTCTTCAGAAGGCACACTCCTAATGGTATTTGTGCTTGGTCTGACTACCTATAAGTAGATTGTTTGCCTGGTGGTGGTGGAAGACATTATCTCACCCAGTTCGCAAGGATTTTCATCACTCACGTTGATAGAAGATTTTGGTGGTGGTTCACGGACATTTAATTTGGATTTCATTTTCTTTGGAAATAATATCAACATTTATCATTAGTGCTTCAGCACATATGAAAATTAAATCGCGGTAAAATTGCATGACTTTGAAGTCGCACAAGTGTGAAAGGGGCCTTAATCACGTTAATCACGTTAATCGTTCTACAGGGGGCGCGGCTTATAGGTATTTCTTATTTTTTTCAAGAGAGTCATAGATAATCTGCAACAGGAGAAAGACAGAAACATTCTGAAACATTCTGAAATTGGTTCTAGTCTTCCCCCCTCACTTCCTGTCTGGTAAAATTATGTAATCAGGACAGGAAAATAGGTTAAATCTTGGTGAACAAAACCAAGATTAGCAGTAAAAACCTGAAAGTAGTTCTAATCTCTCCCCACTTTACTAAAAACTATGAAAAAACAAGTTTTAGCTGCAAAAACACCTTTTTTTGTTTTAGGATATTCTTTTTATTGGTGTTTCTGAGTTTAGTACAAAAACAAAACAGAACACAATTGGTGACCACTCAACAAATGTTGCAGTGGCCTTAAGGCCACACAGGGCCATACAACCACACAGTTAAGCCCCATACACACGGTCGGAAAATCCATCGGATTTGGTCCGACGGATTTAGTCCGACACTGGTGTTGCATACACACGGTCGGACAAAGTTGTCGGAAAATCCGATCATTCTGAACGTGGTGACGTTTGTTGCCTACGACGGGACTACGTAGAGGCTAGTAGCCAATAGCTTTGGTCTTGTAATGTGATCTGAGCATGCGTGGCACTTTGTCCGTCGGAATTCGCTACACACGATCGGAATTGGTGTGATCGGACTTTGTTGTCGGAAAATTTATCCAGCAGGAGATAGAACTTTGTCCATCGGACAATCCGATAGAAACTGTCCGATGGTGCCTACACACGGTCGGAATTTCCGACAACATTGTCCGATAGGACAGAATCCATCGGAAAATCCGTCCGTGTGTATGGGGCATAACACAGTAGGTCCCTATCTAAAATAACAGAGACCAACTATATAACTAATAAGCAATTGAAAGTAACAAGTATCATCCCGTCAAAGCCCCCCACCCCCTCCCCCTCCACACTGGTGTCCCGAGGGCCTTAGGCCCATAACTTCATTAGTAGAAGGAAAAAGCAGAATACTCATAGTTGCGCACATGGGAAATACCTTAACAGGGAACTAAATATGAACCATCCCTAAACCTCAGGATTCAGAACACCATCATAAATCAGTTGGATCATGGGCTATTACCCAGACAGATGAATTAACAATTGTATATGATTAGACACCTAAACCATTTCACAGAGAATTTACCCTACAGTGGAGGATGAATCCAGCCATACTTGCCAAACTTTGTTCAATTTATTCTCACATCCCCCTGGAGAGGTATGTGGCACATACACTTTAAAGGTCATTTTTAAAAGATGTAGGTGTGAGGGGCCCAGGGGCCCCGACCATTGCCACCTAGAATTGGACACATCTGCATAACTGTCAATACACATGGGCTCTTGGTGACTCTGTCCTATGTTGGACTAAGATGTGCGCTTGCTGTGTTGACAGACAATATTTAACTTGAATAACAGTAATAATATATGCAGTTCAGTTTTGGGCACCAGTTCACAAAAAGGATAATGGATAACTGGATAAAGTGAAGACAAGGGCAACATAACTGATAAGAGACATGGAGGAGCTCAGCTATGAGGAAAGATAAGCTGAACTGAAGCTGATCACTGTTAGACTGCATTTTTCTCTCATTTAACAGGTTATTCTCAGGACAGAGCTGTCATATTGAGCATATTCAAACTCATTTACAGATGTCTTCCTGGCTATATCTGGTGAGTCCTGCTGGAGGATAAAGATAGCCTACATGACTTCAACTTACCACATGGGTGTGTCAGATGAATGCTGTCAAAGCTTTCAGCATTTCTCTTCTAAAGATGCTCAATTAAGCATAGCACTCAATATATTACAGCACTCTTTCTTGGACTCATTAGGAAAACTGTCTTTATCATTTATGGAGCAAATTAGTTGTTAATAGAAAACTACTACTTTTAATCTTGTGTTTCATATGGTTGATACTTGTAATAGCCCAAAACACTTAACTCTTAGGAAAGATCATCAAAGCTTCTTTCATATGGAAATGTATGGTATTTCCAACTCTGCCTTCTTACAATGCAGTCAGTAATTTATTTAATGCTTTATTTAATTTATGAAATGTACACAGATTTTGTATAAACTCTTTGTTACTATATATAATTATTTTTTTTTTTTTAATTAAGTCATGTAAATATTGCACATAATACATTTATTTCATTCCCATCCTCTGCCATTTAAGAAGATTTTTGTAAATATTTTATTATATCTTTTCACGTGACAACACTGAAGAAATTACACTTTGCTACAATGTGAAGTAGTGAGTGTACAACTTGTATAACAGTGTAAATTTGCTGTCCCCTCAAAATAACTCAACACACAGTCATTAACCCCTTCACTGCCGGGCCCTGTGCTCAATTTTGTACACTCAGGTGGCCAGATAATTTTTGCAATTTTTCACTTATAGCTTTCAAAGTTTGTAAAATACCCCCCCCCCCAAACTATATATTTTCTGAAGCACATGATCAATAGAATAAAAAGAAGGTGCTACTGATTTCTAAGGTCCCACGATATTTGCGCAAATGTTTATCAAAATAATATTTTTGCTAAAAATCCACTAAAATCATGATTAGCAGATAAATACAAAGCAAATTTTACAAATTTCCTACTAAATATAAAAGCTTAACCTGTATTGAGCTAATAAATAACAAATATTTGTAACTTTTAAATTGCGCCTTTTTGCGAAATGGTGAAAGTTTAACAGACGTAAAAGTGTAAATATGCAAATTTCTCAAAAAAATCGTAAGGTTTAAATTTTTCCATTACAGCTTTCAGAATTTCTGAAAGACCCCCCAAAACCATATATTTTCTGAAAGCATATGACTTCTAGAATAAAAAGCAGGTTCTACTGATGTTTTAGACCCTGTGGTATTTGCGTAAATATTTATCTCACCAATATATTCGCAAAAAATACACTAAAACCACATAAAAACACAGCTAATTTTACAAAATCCCTGCTATATCCCTGCTAAATATAAAAGCTTAACCTGTATGGAGTTAATAAATAACAAATATTTGTACATTTTAAATTGCGGCTTTTTGTAAAATGGTTAAAATCGAGCGTATGCAAAAATGTACCGTATTTATCGGCGTATAACACGCACCGGCGTATAACACGCACCCCAAGTTTAGGAGGGAATTTTAAGGAAAAAAAGTTTTAGGAGAGAAGTTTAGGGAAAAAAAAAAAACTTACATTTAAGCGTCATTTGCAGCTTGCCCAGCGTCATTTGCAGCTTGCCCAGCGTCATTTGCA
This sequence comes from Lithobates sylvaticus, assembly GCA_028564925.1. Classification (NCBI taxonomy): domain Eukaryota; kingdom Metazoa; phylum Chordata; class Amphibia; order Anura; family Ranidae; genus Lithobates; species Lithobates sylvaticus. Next base: position 677,509,894 of record CM053026.1, on the reverse strand, counting down.
GCTTGCCCAGCGTTATTTGCAGCCTTCCCAGCGTCATTTGCAACCTGCCCAGCGTCATTTGCAACCTGCCCAGCGTCATTTGCAACCTGCCCAGCGTCATTTGCAACCTGCCCAGCGTCATTTGTAGCTTGCCCATCATCATTTGTAGCTTGCCCGGCGTCATTTGCAGCTTGCTAGTGTCATTTGCAGCTTGCTAGTGTCATTTGCAGTTCGCCATCGTTCAAATTTCCCGCCGCGAGAAATACCGCGCATGCGCGGCCGAAAAAGACCGAACCGCAGCCGAAAAAGGCCGAAGTGCGGCCGAAAAAGACCGAGCTGACTGTTCAGCTCCGCTCGGAGTCCCGCCTCCCTGCTGGTTAGGGAGCGAGCGCCGGGGGGCGGGACGACCAGCGGAGCTGAACAGCCGGCTTCGGTCTTTTTCGGCCGCGCTTCGGCTTTTTCCGGCCATCTTTCGGCGCCGCAACCGATTTTTGTCATTTTTTTTTTGGGTATCGGCGTATAACACGCACCCACGACTTTCCCCCCGATTTTAAGGGGGAAAAAGTGCATGTTATATGCCGATAAATACGGTAAATATCCAAATTCCTCTAAAAATCTGACTGTTTTAATTTTTCCCTTACAGCTTTCAGAATTTGTGAAAGACCCCCAAAACCATATATTTTGTGAAACCATATGACCTCTAGAATAAAAAGAAGGTGCTACTGATCTTTTAGAACCTGTGGTATTTGCGCAAATGTTAATAAAGCCAATATATTCGGGAAAAAATACACTAAAACCATTATTAGCAAATAAAAACACAGCTAATTTTACAAAATTCCTGCTAAATCCCTACAAAATATAAAAGCTTAACCTGTATGGAGTTAATAAATAACAAATATTTGTACATTTTAAATTGCGGCTTTTTGCAAAATGGTTAAAATCGAACGTACCCAAAATTTCTCAAAAAATCTGGAGGTTTTCATTTTTCACTTACAGCTTTCAGAGTTTGTAAAAGACCCCCTAAACCATAGATTTTCTGAAAGCATATGACCTCTGGAATAAAAAGAAGGTGCTACTGATTTTTTAGGCCCTGCGGTATTTTGTGCAAATGTTTATTAAAAGTATATTTTTGCAAAAAATACGCTAAAACCATTATTAGCAGATAAAAACACAGCTAATTTTACAAAATCCCTGCTAAATTCCAACTAAATATAAAAGCTTAACCTGTATGGTTATTTTTACATTGCACCTTTTTGCAAAATGATTAAAATTTAACGTACGCAAAAATGTAAATATAAATAAAAACAATTTCTCAAAAAATCTGAAGGTTTTAATTTTTCCCTTACAGTATTCAGAATTTGTGAAAGATCCCCCCCCCCCCCCCAAAAAAAAACATATATTTTCTGAAAGCATAGGACCAGTAGAAAAAATATATATATAACAAATATTTGTCAATTTTAAATTGTGCCTTTTTGAGAAATAGTGAAAATCGGACGTACGCAAAAGTTTCTTAGAAAATCTGGAGGTTTTCATTTTTCACTTACAGCTTTCAGCATTTGACCCCCAAACCATACATTTTCTGAAAGCACATGACAGTAGAATAAAATGAAGGTAGGCAGTGCGATATTTGCGCAAATGTTTATCAAAACAATATTTTCGCTAAAAATACACTAAAATCATTAATAGTGCACATAAACACAAAATTCCTGCTAAATTGCTACTAAAGCATCGTTCACATGTGGCATACTAAAGTGTACACCCATTGGTGGCCATGTTTATCTGCACAGGAATGCACAGGTGTTCCGTGCATCCCCGTACAGGGAGTCCCATTTATGTCAATTGGGATGCAACTGCTGCACAGGCATAGCTGCTGTTCCTAATCTGACATCCGTGTGGGTACATGACCCCGAACGCAGACATTGTGAGCTCAGGGACATGCATGCGGACCTACATGGATGTAAAATTGGGAGCAACGGCTCTGTTCGTGCAGTTGCTACATCCCAAATGACATCAATGGGATTGCCTGCACAGAGATGCACGGAAAACACCCGTGCATCCCTGTAAAGGTACGCTGTGTATGCCCTGTGTGAACAAGGCCTTAGGCCCCTTTCACACAAGCACACCGATCGGATCTGATTTTTTTACTTTTTAATTTTTTTTGGGAGGGTGTCTTTGGTGAGATATCAGAGGTCTAAACAGACCGCCATATCTCTTTTTTAAGACAAAGAAAGGGACTGAAGATAGTTCCTTTTCTCTGTAGCACTTTACTTGAATGAATAAAAAAAACTGTATAGATATTTCTCATTTATTCATAAAATGACAGTCTGATACATAGTAACACTCGTGGTCTCCTATGTATCAACTGTCAGTGGATATAGGAGCAATCCCTGCCTATATCCACTGTACTACAGTGTGGAGCTTGGTAAACACGTTTACCAAGCCCCAAAGCTAAAACTTCAACCCCACCCGCACCGCCCCCCCCCTCGGATTGGGGGTGCAGGGGCCGGTACGTGGGGGCTATCTGACTGGTGGGGGGACATATCTGAATCCCCCAAGCCCCATGCAGCACCTAAAGCTGATGGGAGTGGAGGGATGCCAGCTAATGATGGTAGCTGCAGGGAGCGGGTTTGCGGGTGTCGGATCGGGTGTGGGGGGGTCAGTGCTGGGGGGGGGGAGAAGGGGTGAAGGGCATAGGAAAGGAGAGTAGGGGAGCAGTTTTAGGTGGAAGGGAGCGGCGGAGTGGAGGGGGGATGGTCACATTTAGGGTTAATAACACTGATTAGCGGGTTGTAATACACTGATCAGAATTATAGAATTGTTCAGCGTCTGCTGAACAATTCTGATATAAGCTTATGGTCATTGCAGTGACCATAAGCTTATAGGAGAAATTAGGTCCATACGGCATACGGACTTGGCCACCTGCAGGCACTTCTGTAGGTCCGTACAACGTACGGACTTGGCAGTGAAAGGGTTCATGTCTAAACCACTGGGAACAAAAGTGAGTACACCCCTAAGTGAAAATGTCCAAATTGGGCCCAAAGTGTCAATATTTTGTGTGGCCACCATTATTTTCCAGCACTTCCTTAACCGTCTTGGGCATGAAGTTCACCAGAGCTTCACAGGTTGCCACTGGAGTCCTCTTCCAGTCCTCCATGATGACATCACAGAGCTGGTGGATGTTAGAGACCTTTTGTAAGATATTGTATATAGTACCCAGTAGGGATGAGCCGAACACCCCCCCGTTCGGCTCGCACCAGAACCCGCGAACGGACCTAAAGTCCGTGCGAGCTTTAGAACCCTATTAGTTATAATGGATGCGAACGTTCGAAATTAAAAGTGCTCATTTTAAAGGCTAATATGCATGTTAATGTCATAAAAAGTGTTTGGGGACCTGCCCCAGGGGACATGTATCAATGCAATTTTTTTTTTTAAAAACGGCCGTTTTTTCAGGAGCAGTGATTTTAATAATGCTTAAATTGAAACAATAAAAGTGTAATATTCCTTTAAATTTCGTACCTGGGGGGTGTCTATAGTATGCCTGTAAAGGGGCGCATGTTTCCCGTGTTTAGAACTGTCTCTGCGCAAAGTGTCATTTTTGAAAGTAAAAAAGCTATTTAAAATCACTCGCGGCTAATGTTAATTCACGGCTCCCGTAACACAGAGAACAGTGATTCATTGAAACTCATTCATAAAAAAAAGTCATTGATAAAAAATAAAAAAAAAAAAAAATGGAAAAAAAAAAAAAAAGCGTAGGGGTCCCCCCAAATTCAATAACCAGGCCCTTCAGGTCTGGGATGAATATTAAGGGGGATCCCAGCCAAAAAAAAAAAAAAAAAATGGCGTAGGGTCCCCCTCAAAATCCATACCAGACCCTTGAGGTCTGGTATGGATTTTAAGGGGAACCCTAGCCAAAAAAAATGGCGTGGGGTCCCCCTCAAAATCCATACCAGACCCTTATCCGAGCACGCAACCTGGCAGGCCGCAGGAAAAGAGGGGGGGACGAGAGCGGCCCCCCCTCTCGCCTGAACCGTACCAGGCCACATGCCCTCAACATTGGGAGGATGCTTTGGGGGTCTAAGACCCCCAAAGCACCTTGTCCCCATGTTGATGAGGACAAGGGCCTCTTCCCCACAACCCTGGCCGGTGGTTGTGGGGGTCTGCGGGCGGGGGGCTTATCGGAATCTGGAAGCCCCCTTTAACAAGGGGACCCCCAGATCCCGGCCCCCCCCCCTGTGTGAAATGGTAAGGGGGTACAAAAGTACCCCTACCATTTCACCAAAAAAGTGGCAAAAATGGTAAAAATGACAGGAGACAGTCTTTGACAATTCCTTTATTAAAATCTTCTTTCTTCTTTCTTCATCCTTCGGATTCTTCATCTTCTCCTTCCTTCATCTTCTTCCATCTTCTTCTTCCATTTTCTTCTTCCTCCGATCCGCTTCTTCTTGCGCTGGTCTTCTCGTCCTTCTCGTCCGGCATCTTCTTCCGTCGGCGTCGGCATCGGTGTCGGTGTCGGTGTCTTCTTGGGCCGCTCCGCGCAATGGGAGGCTCCCGCTGTGTGAGGCTCCGCTCCATCTGACAGGTCTTTTAAAACGGAGGGCACCTGGTGACCCCGCCCCCCTCTGACGTCATGGGGAAAGCCATCATGGAATTCCCCATGACGTCCCTGTGCGTCAGAGGGGGCGGGATCACCAGGTGCCCTCCATTATAAAAGACCTGTCAGACGGAGCGGAGCCTCACACAGCGGGAGCCTCCCATTGCGCGGAGCGGCCCAAGAAGAGACAGAGACACCGACACCGACGCCGACGCCGACGGAAGAAGATGCCGGACGAGAAGGACGAGAAGACCAGCGCAAGAAGAAGCGGATCGGAGGAAGAAGAAAATGGAAGAAGAAGATGGAAGAAGATGAAGGAAGGAGAAGATGAAGAAACCGAAGGATGAAGAAAGAAGAAAGAAGATTTTAATAAAGGAATTGTCAAAGACTGTCTCCTGTCATTTTACCATTTTTGCCACTTTTTTGGTGAAATGGTAGGGGTACTTTTGTACCCCCTTACCATTTCACACAGGGGGGGCCGGGATCTGGGGGTCCCCTTGTTAAAGGGGGCTTCCAGATTCCGATAAGCCCCCCGCCCGCAGACCCCCACAACCACCGGCCAGGGTTGTGGGGAAGAGGCCCTTGTCCTCATCAACATGGGGACAAGGTGCTTTAGGGGTCTTAGACCCCCAAAGCATCCTCCCAATGTTGAGGGCATGTGGCCTGGTACGGTTCAGGTGAGAGGGGGGGGCGCTCTCGTCCCCCCCTCTTTTCCTGCGGCCTGCCAGGTTGCGTGCTCGGATAAGGGTCTGGTATGGATTTTGAGGGGGACCCCACGCCATTTTTTTTGGCTAGGGTTCCCCTTAAAATCCATACCAGACCTCAAGGGTCTGGTATGGATTTTGAGGGGGACCCTACGCCATTTTTTTTTATTTTTTTTTTTGGCTGGGATCCCCCTTAATATCCATCCCAGACCTGAAGGGCCTGGTTATTGAATTTGGGGGGACCCCTACGCTTTTTTTTTTTGTTTTTATTAATGAATGACAGCTCTCTGTGTTACAGGAGCCATCAATTCATTAGCCGCGAGTGATTTAAATAGCTTTCTTCCTGCAAAAATGACACTTTTTTGCAGGGAAAGTTCTAAGCACAGGAAACCTGCCCCCCTTCACAGGCCACCTATAGACACCCCCCAGATGTGATACTGCAATGCTGTTCTAACAGCATGCACACACATATCCCCAGAAATAAAGCACATATTGTTGTCAGCAGTCAGCAGCACACTGACACGCTGACACTGTCTGAAACATAATATGCGAGGCCGCCGGCGCGGCGGCCTCTTATACCGTGGGGCGTGTACTAAAGCCCCTGAGCTATAATTGGCTACAGGCATCCTGCCTGTAGCCAATTATGGCTCTCCTCGCTGCCGGCGCTGTGATTGGCCAAGCATGCGGGGGTCACAGTGCATGCTTGGCCAATCATCAGCCAGCATTGCACTGCGCGGGCCGCAATGCATTGCGGGGCCGCTCGCATCACACGAATTTGATGCGAGCGGCCCCAATAGTTCTGGGCTCGCCGAGCGAGCGAACACCCGGTGCTCGATTCGAACATGGGTTTGAATCGAACACCGGGCTCATCCTTAGTACCCAGTTGTGAATGTGCTAGAAAGTCCTCCAAAGATATTAATACATCAAGAGATATGATTCATAGGTGGTAACAGTGCAAAGCAGATAATAATAAGGGCAGTAAAAATATTAGGGGAAATGGTGTTTCAAATCCCCCCCCCCCCCCGTCTCAAACCACATAAGAACAGCCAAATAATTGAGTTACTTGCTTAAGATGCAGGATGCCATATTTAATCATCACCACCACAGAGTTAAATATGTGATTGAGTCTGTTTTATACTTCATGTTCGTTGATGCTGGACTTTTGCACATGCACAGGAGATTACCAAGGCACAATATTCATTTCATGGCCCAAGTCACATACAGTGGGATTAATTTACTAAATGCATATACACTGTTCGCTTTGCAGGGGAAGTTGAACTTTGCAGAGCTTGATGAATGAATCAAAAGACAAAAAGACTTCTATCACCCAATCACATGCAAGCAAAAATATTGTTTTTTATTTTCCTTGCTTGTGATTGGGTAGCGTTTGTGAAATGATAGTTCACCACATTCACTAAGCTCTGGGTAAAATTTTCTTGCAAAGTGTAGTTTACCGTACAAAATAAAAAAACGATTTGCCTTTAGTAAATAAACCACAGTGTGCTGCTAAGGACCTGATCTTTTGCTACATTTATTGGACTGGGAGCCCTTGCATTGGGTTTACTAAAGGCAAATAAACAGTTCACTCTGTGAGGGAGTTTTCACTTTGCATGGGAATTTTCCCTTAGCTTAGCGAATGTGGTGAAACTGAAAATTTGCAAAGAATACCCAGTCATGCGCAAAGAAAAAAAAACTGCATTGTTGCTTGCACATGATTGGTTGAGATAAGTCAGCAGAGCTTTGCCTCATTTAGTAAGCTCTAGGGAATCTTCCCCTACAAAGGGCAACTTCCTGTGCAAAGTGAGCAATGTATTTGCATTTAGTAAATCAACCCTGTGAATTGCAAATTAGACGTACACCGCAGTCTACTGTAAAAGAAAACAATACATACAATATTCCATAAAAAATTGTAACAAATAAAACCTATTTATCTGAAATAAAACAATTCAAATCAAAATTAACGTTTAACCCTCCAGAGACAAGAACTTGGGTCTCATGAATCCAGAAGGATTCATGCTGACTCAGTGAACAAATAAAATGACCCCCTCTCCAGTGCTTGTCAAACCCCAAAATTTAACACCCCGGGATCTCTGTTGTGAAAGTTTCTAAAATGTTTAGAAACATTATGGGACCGTAGGCCCTTTTTAATGTTGTTGACGTGCTCGGCGATGCGGACACTAAGGGGCCTGGAGGTTCTCCCTATATATTGCAACCCACAATCGCACTCGAGCACGTACACAACTCCCATGGTATTAAAAGTGATGAGATTTTTAATTGGGTAGGTCCTACCAGTAGTGGGGGCAGTAAACTCCTTACGTCTTTTAATATTATATTTGCACTGTTTACATGGGGGGCATTTACCACATGCGTAAAATCCAGTAAGAAAATAAAAAATACTATTTTCTTTAATGACTGGGGATCTATCACACTTGGGGGGCTAAAATATCTCTCAAAGTAGGGGCTTTTTTACAAATAAACCTCGGACGAGGAGGTAATACAGAGCCCAGAACTCGATCCTTCCTAAGAATGTCCCAGTGCTTCATGATAATTTTCTCAAATTTTTTGTATTAAATATTCAAGAATAATTCTGAACTCGATATCATGCATATTATTGCTGGTAGAATCCCTTACTAAGGTGGCCCTATCCAATTTTCCGACATTTTCTATTTCACTAGCAATCACTTCTGTTTTGTACCCTTTCTGTATTGTACCCTTTCTGTATAAACCTATCTGCCAATACGTTTGACTGTGCAAAATAGTCCTCTTCACGGGTACAATTGAGCCTCAGGCGTATAAACTGGCCTCTCGGTATGTTACATAACCAAGACTGATGATGGCAACTGTCTAACGGTATGTAACCATTTCTGTCCGTTGGTTTGAAATTATTTTTAGTTTTAAAACATTGGCCTTCCTTAAAGATTTCTAAATCTAGGAACGTTATGCAATGGGCATCAGCATTTCAGGTAAGTCTAATGTTCTTAGTATTACCTGAGTCAATACCATTAACTATAGGCCTCCCCGGTGGTTTCTGGGCATCTTTATGAATTTTGGGCAAGAAATATCTGATAGGCCTCCTGCATGCACTCGGGTCCAGATATAAAGATTCTTTTTTTATTAAGAACTCCACTGCTTTTACCCCGTTGCACCAGGGCTTGCAATTCATTTTTATATTCAAAAACAGGATCATTGGTAACAACCTGATAAGTGCATCTCTCAGCCAATAACCTATCCATTTCCTCTTTATAAGAAGTCTTACTCATGACAACAAGCCCACCCCCCTTATCTGGAGGGCGAACAACCACATTTTTATTCTTTTCCAGAGTTGCGATACCAGCTTTAAGATAGTGGGGGTCCCTCACTTTCTTTATTTTCATGGCTTCTAGATCACTAGAAACCATGTTTTTGAAAACTTTGATGTGCCTGTGATAGTTTTTTGGTGGGTTAAAAACTGACTTGTTAGCTAAATTGGAGTGAACCCCCCAAAGCACTATATATACAGATGACGGGGGAGGCTCCCCAGGTTTATATAAAAAACAACGCTTAATATTTGGAGCTCAAACTAATTTTTGTAGACTGATATAAGTCTGAAACTTGTTAAAGTTCCGGATGGGAGCAAACTTAAGACCCTTATCAAGGACCCTAAGTTCCTCCCCAGAAAAATCTGTGCCACTGATGTTATAAATCCCAGTGCCTATCACAGTCTTTGTCTTTTGAATTCTTCTCCCTGCTCTTTTTCCTCTCTTAGTCTTCTTTTGCCCCCCTATTTGTTGCCTATGGGTGTCTGTCCCCATGTGTCTTGCTAATGCAACTGGCGCGATCCTAAAAAACCTTCTCCTTGTGCCATATCATCCTGATAAGTGGTGAAAATCGGTTCTGAACAGGTATGGAAGCTTGGTCATAATAATGATCATTACCCCTAGGGAACTCATTCCCACTCCCCTGTTGTTCTTGACTGCCGAGGTGGGAATTCCTATGGGGGGGGGGGCATTAGGGTTGCGGCCTCTAAATGGCTTTGTATTCCCCCTATATTCCTGCCAATAGGGTTGTTTCATTGGGGGTGGGTGAGTATATGTATTACTTCTTCCTCTACCACCTCTAGCTTGATTGCCTCTACCCCTGTTGTTTGGATGCCCCCATCCCTATTAGGGGGACCTTGAATCATGGGGGCTCCCTACGGTCCCATAATGTTTCTAAGCATTTTAGAAACTTTCACAACAGAGATCCCCGGTGTCTTAAATTTTAGGGTTTGGAAAGGGTTAACAAGCACTGGAAAGGGGGTCATTTTATTCGTTCACTAAATCAGCGTGAAACCTTCTGGATTCACGAGACACAAGTTCTTGTCCCTGGAGGGTTAAACGTTGATTTTGATTTGAATTATTTTATTTCAGATAAATAGGTTTTATTTGTTACAAATTTTTATGAAATATTGTATGTATTGTTTTCTTTTACAGTAGACTGTGGGTGTATGTCTAATGTTTTAATTTTTTATTTATGTTTTAATGTATTTTACACAGAGTAACATTTGGTGTGTTTAGTGGCGGTTTATGTGAAGTATTCAATATGCCTCCATTATATTTCCGACCACTTTGCACCACTGTTATCTCATACATATAATTCTTTTATATATATATTTTCTGTATATGCTCATATTTTTATGTAATTGACATGTGTCCCCATGGGAGAAGCTAGTGTATTTTTCACGGGGGTAGTATCAGCTTCCGGTCGCGGGTCCCTCTGTTTATTTTGCTTTCCATGGAGACCGGGCTGCTATTTAGGGATCCTGGGTGACGCCGTAGCTCCACCCACCGCTGACGAAGTCCGTATAGGATGTAACGTGCATACGGGGGAGGAGCTACGTTGTGGACGTCACTCGCTGTCTTGTGGCTATTCACCGGCATTTACAGTGCTACTCCCGGATTTGTGTTTTTATGTATACTTGCTGACTATTACCATTTATTGAGCCAAGAATTATTATACTTAATAAAACGATCTGTAAAGGCTACACTTAGATCGTTTTTCTTCGTTTTTCTTTGTTTATGCTGGGGGTCCCTTGCTGCTGGAGTGATCTCTTTGTACGCATCCTGCTTGCTATTTTGGCGCTACTGGGTTTATACAGCAATCTTTTACCCCATGAGCAGCAGAAGTGCATTTGACCATCAGATCATAAAGTGGCTCATCAAGTTCCATGGTTCCATGCTGTATCTGACTACAGCCTGTCCTCACCCGTGAATTGGTGTTGCTGGATCCGTTTACCACCCTATGTGTGAGATTAAAGTGGTTGTAAACCCTTACAAACCACTTTGACCGATATTTTGCCGATATCTAAGGCATGCTCAGTGCGCCTGCGCGCCGCTGTCTACGGTGCATGCGCCGTAGACAGCGGTGCCTGTCTTTTAGCAAATATCTCCTAAACCGTGTAGGAGATATTTCTTGGACCTACAGGTAAGCCTTAATCTAGGCTTACCTGTAGGTCCAAGAAATATCTCCTACACGGTTTAGGAGATATTTGCTAAAAGACAGGCACCGCTGTCTACGGCGCATGCACCGCAGACAGCGGCGCGCAGGCGCACTGAGCATGCCTTAGATATCGGCGATATGCCGCTCGTGGCAGCTCCTGTGCACATGCACGGGAGTGACGTCATCGCGGCTCCAGCGAATCACAACGCCGGAGCAGCAAGACCCTGAAGTCACTCCGGGATACATGGCAGCGGTGAAGATAAAGACGGAGGACCGCTTCGGGGGCTTCGTTCTTTGGTAAGTTATTCATAATAAGCTAGTATGCATACTAGCTTATTATGCCTTTGCCTTGCAGGGTGCATTTTTTTTTTTAATTGCCTTTACTTCCTCTTTAAGCCTATTTGACCATTTTAACTCTCAGTGGTCCATCAGATTCGGTAAGAGTACCCTATACTGATGGTGGAAGGATCTGTCACTTTGAATTTTACATATCATTGGAAGATTTCTTTCATCATGTTGTGGCTTCATCTCTCTCTTTTTTCTGTACAACATCTGATTGCATATTGTATGGACATATTTTGCGCTGCACCATTTTTATATTTTTTGTTACATTTTTGAGGTGTTGTTATTTGCTCCTTTTAGGTGTTCAGCTTGCAACCACTTGCTATTTACGTGTGTGCGCTGATTGTCTTTTTATTGTATTATATAAGTATGTGATATTGATATTGATTTGCAAATCAAGAGTTTCAGTGTCTATTGACTCAGAACTATTTCACAAGAAGCTGCTGCCTGTTACTAGTCTGGATTTCTATGTACATTATCGTTGTATACTGGGTACATTTTGGCCTCTACATACAATATTTATGTTCATATTTCAAGAATGTTTACATTTGCTTTACCTCATAAACAGGCGATCTGGATGTGGGAGCATTATCCCCTGTTGCTCGAGTTAGATTTGTTGAACATTGATTTCTCTTGGATGTACCTTTGGAGAACTTTCTGGCACATTAATAACTCAATACTATATAGATTGTTGTCTTGTTGGATGTCCTTGAGATCTACAGTGGTGTGAAAAAGTGTTTGCCCCCTTCCTCATTTCCTGTTCCTTTGCATGTTTGTCACACTTAAGTGTTTCGGAACATCAAACCAATTTAAACAATAGTCAAGGACAACACAAGTAAACACAAAATGCAATTTGTAAATTAAGGTGTTTATTATTAAAGGTGAAAAAAAATCCAAACCATCATGGCCCTGTGTGAAAAAGTGATTGCCCCCTAAACCTAATAACTGGTTGGGCCACCCTTAGCAGCAACAACTGAAACCAAGCGTTTGCGATAACGTGCAATGAGGCTTTTACAGCGTCCTGGAGGAATTTTGGCCCACTCATCTTTGCAGAATTGTCCTAATTCAGTTACATTAGAGGGTTTTCGAGCATGAACGGCCTTTTTAAGGTCATACCACAACATCTCAATAGGATTCAGGTCAGGACTTTGGCTAGGCCACTCCAAAGTCTTCATTTTGTTTTTCTTCAGCCATTCGGTGGTGGACTTGCTGGTGTGTTTAGGATCATTGTCCTGCTGCAGAACCCAAGTTCGTTTCAGCTTGAGTACACGAACAGATGGTCGGACATTCTCCTTCAGGATCTCTTGGTAGACAGCAGAATTCATAGTTCCTTTTATCACGGCAAGTCTTCCAGGTCCTGAAGCAGCAAAAGAGCCCCAGACCATCACACTACCACCACTATATTTTACTGTTGGTATAATGTTCTTTTTCTGAAATGCAGTGTTCCTTCTACGCCAGATATACTTGGACACACACCTTCCAAAGAGTTCCACTTTTGTCTCATCGGTCCACAGAATGTTGTCCCAAAAGTCTTGGGGATCATCAAGATGTGTTGTGGAGAAATTGAGACGAGCTTTGATGTTCTTTTTGCTCAGCAGTGTTTTTCTCCTTGGAACTCTGCCATGCAGGCCATTTTTGCCCAGTCTTTTCCTGATGGTGGAGGCATGAAGGCTGACCTTAACTGAGGCAAGTGAGGCCTGCAGTTCCTTGGACGTTGTTGTGGGGTCTTTTGTGACCTCTTGGATGAGTCGTCGCTGCGCTCTTGGGGTAATTTTGGGCGGCCGGCCACTCCTGGGAAGGTTCACCACTGTTCCATGTCTTCGCCATTTGTGGATAATGGCTCTCACTGTGGTTCGCTGGATTCCCAAAGCTTTGGAAATGGCTTTATAACCCTTTCCAGACTGATAGATCTCAATTACTTTCTTTCTCAATTGTTCCTGAATTTCTTTGGGTCTCGGCATGATGTGTAGCTTTTAAGGATCTTCTGGTGGACCTTACTGTGTCAAGCAGCTCCTATTTAAGTGATGCCTTGGTTGTGAACAGGTGTGGCAATAATCAGGCCTGGGTGTGGCTAGAGAAATTGAACTCAGGTGTGGACAACCACAGTTATAGTATATTTTAACAAGGGGGGCAATCACTTTTTCACACAGGGCCATGATGGTTTGGATTTTTTTTCACCTTTAATAATAAACACCTTCATTTACAAATTGCATTTTGTGTTTACTTGTGTTGTCCTTGACTATTGTTTAAATTGGTTTGATGTTCCGAAACACTTAAGTGTGACAAACATGCAAAGGAACAGGAAATGAGGAAGGGGGCAAACACTTTTTCACACCACTGTAATTATTACCGCTGGCTACTCACCTGCTGTTGAGCTTGAACCAGCATTCACTAGTCAGCATTTCCCAAGTGGTGTAGCATATGGACATTTATGGATTCGATATTATAGTTTTCAAACCGTCTAGGTTTCAGATATATGTTTATTATGCATATTTATTTTCTAATGTGAATATATGGTTGTCAGACAAGGAATGGGAACAGCACAAACACCAAACTTCATAGAAAACAATCATGCCTCTATCTCCCTGTCCACAGCATGAAACTGCATGACTATTGTATAACAGAGGTGTCATGTTAACTCCTATTACCATCACCCACACTTGCAACTGCTACGTACCCCAACCCCACAAAACCCCAGAAAATTAGACCACACCAATCTGGAGAAAAACTTGGCCGTAGCAGCCAATTATCTTTATTATTAAGTATTCAAATAAACAATAAATTAGCATAACATCGTGTAAACCTGGATTAAACCACCTCCTCCATTAAATTCCACCCGTTGGTCTTTGCAGGAAGCCCCACTAATCTTAACACCATATACACTCCGGCACTGTGGTATTTTTAAAACTAAAATAGGCCTCAAGCTGACATTCTAGCTCAGAGACAACAAATACTGCCCGCAGTGCACCCGATAACCAACTTCCAGCTAAACCCCTTTAGCTGGCATACCACCCTCGGGTACCATATCACTGATGGGTCCCGAACTCTTCCAAACCCGGGGTTAATCCTTCACCAGCAAAGACCAACATCATGCCGCTGCCACGACATTGACTGTTCTGTAACATAAATCACACAAGGAGGGAGGGTGAGAAGCTTTCTTCCTCCACGCAGACTGAGTTAGGGAGGAACCACTGCCCCTGTTCAGTAAACTCTGCTCCGCCCTTCCTGCTCCTCCCCACCAATCACCACCATCCTCTCACCTTTTTTCCCCACCACACTCCACCCTGTTAACCATGTTATGCCCGCCCTTTGCTGATTGCATTATATTTCTTTGCTCCGGGCTTTCTATTCTGCTCCATCTGCTGTTCTGCTGTATAGAGGAATCCTACTGGGGGGTGGTCACTGCATAATATTTTTGTAAGATTAATAGCAGTGAAAACCTTGCACTATGGTCTGCATTTCCTTGTAGCTGCCTGCACTATGATTACCCTATATGGGATGATCTCAGTGCTAACACCACTATGTGCGGCGCTATTTCAACATACACAATAGAGTGCTCAAAGGGCTTAAATCAATAATAATCTCGATTAAATTAAACAATAGAAAAAAAATTCATATAAGTGAATCACATTGAAAAGTGCAATAAAACTCATTAAGGTGCTACGTGGTAAAAAAAGTGCTTCAGTGCTTCAACAGTTCATTCATTTGTGATTTGCAGTGCTGTGTGCTGCAACCAAGTACTTATAAATCCATTCTCAAATAAAGTTCATGTGTTGTAAAAAGTGCTCAGTGCCAGGGGTGGCCCGTCCATTAAGGGCGCACGGTTGCCGCTCCCTCTATCCACGCCACCCCCTATATGGTTAATGGATAGATTCATGCAGAGCATGAATCTTTCCACGGCCGCCGCGACCACCTTCTATTCTTGCATCACAGCGGCGAGGGTGTTTTTTTTTAAGCACCTGATTAGAGCCATAGACTTTAATAGGCTTCAAAATAGGGAGCGCAGAGCATTGCGCTTGGGGTCCACCCAGGTGTGTTAGAAAAGCAAATGAATATTCGCTTTTCTGACACTGAATCACCTCTCCACCAATCCGGAAGCATGGGTCTGTGGTCAGACAATACTTGACCTAGGAGGAGGGGAGTAGATGCACGGCGGAAGCCGCTGTGATCTCAGAAGAGTAGAGGACACAGGAAACGCTGCCAGACACCCGCCGCAGCCTGATCCCCTGCCCGATGTGCCCACGATCCCCGCTGCTGTGTGCTTGCCGATCCCCGATGCTGATGGGGTAAGTGCTGGTGGCCTGGCAGACAGCGGGGGGGGGGGGGGGGGTTTAGGTGCTGCAGGGGGGGTAGTTGTTTACCCCCCTAAACAAAAAAACACCAGCCACCACTGCTCAGTGCTTCAACAGTTCGACCACTCCGTGCTCCCATCCTTCGTGTCCCCACTTACCAGAATGATAAGTTATCAGCACCTGTTTTAACAGAATCAAACAGCTTCTCCTTTAGCTATCTCCATATGTCCTTGTGTATATGGGAAACCTCCTTTACCAGCAGTATTCCATCTACACTCCATCATATGCATGTATAGGGAGGGAAATAGAAGCCAAATAACACCCCACAGTGTGACTCCATTTATAAAAAAAAAATTAAATCATACAGTACACTTACATTATAAAAAGGCTTTCATCACACAAGCTACATGTGCATATAATCTATATAAGCGATTTGCGTTCCACAGTCCAGAACCAGAAAGACGGAAACTACGCCAGCAACACGTTTCATCACTCTGACATCATCAGGAGCTGCTCCTGCCTCCTCCTTTTTTTTAGCCCGTAGCACCTTAATGATATTTATTGCACTTTTCAATGTGATTGACTTCAATTTAATTTATTTTTTATCATTTAATTTATTGAGATTATTATTGATTTAAGCCCCTTGAGAACTTTTTGTTGTATATGTTGAAATAGCCCTGCACATACTTAGTGGTGTTAGAATTTTAGTGAGATTATACAACACTACAGAATATGTTAGAACTATATAAATATATAATGATAATAGTGTGTGATTGTACAATGATAAGAAATATGTCAGACCTATATAAATATAAACAATAATAATAATGTGTGACTGTACAACACTACACAATATGTCAGAGCTGTACAAATGTATATTAAAGTGGTTGTAAACCCTCTGGGACCACTTTGACCTACAGGTAAGCCTAGATTAAGGCTTACCTGTAGGTCCAAGAAATATCTCCTTAACCTACACGGTTAAGGAGATATTTTACAAAGAAAGGGCACCATGCGCAGGCGCACTGGGCGCGCCGCAAGTGAAGGCAAACATACCGTCACTTACGGCTCCTGCGCGCATGCGCGGGAATGACATCATCGCGGCTCCGGGCAGTCACATCGCTGGAGCCGCAATACACGGAAAGAAGATGGAGGCTCCCTGGAAGAGGGGACAGCGGTGACATCGCTGGCTCCTGTGTCAGGTAAGTGACGCATAATGGGCTCAATGCGATGCATAGTAGTCCATTATGCTTTACCTTTGCAGGGAAACAAGGAGGAAGTAAACCCATTAGGATTGTACAACACTATGGACTATGTCAGAGCTGTATTCTTCATATATAAATAAGTTCTATGGTTTTGGCATTTGGGGACAGAAAACAAATTCCAGTAAGACACAGAGCCTGCAAGCTAAGCCCTCCTACCCCCTCTCGAACATTAAAACCTTCTTACAACCCCCCTTTTCACCTTAACACACCCCTTCATACAAATCTATTCCAACATCTGGTCAAACCCCCCCAACTCACCTCCTCACAAACAACCCTTCCAATTTAAACAGCTCCTGGAACTCACATCTCTACCAGCAAACCAAGACTGGGCAACATACTCCTGTCCTGCTAGCAAACAGTTTACATCACACTAGATCTCTTAACAAGCAGAACACATCACTATCTGGCCTGTTCTTTTCCTGCCGTCCCCCCACCTCCACAACTCCACAGAAAGAAATCCCCCATGTGACTTCAACAAACAGACATCCCTTCACAGTTGCCCCATACACCAATTAACTTCTGACAGACATTGCTCCTTATCCCTTAGGGTAGGGGTTCACAACCAGCGGGCCACACCCGGCCTGCCACCGCTGAATATCAGGCCCGTCAGTGCCCATGATTAATTCATGGGCACCCAGGCCACAGACATTTTTGCCGCTATTTTAGGGGACAGAGGACACTACAGTGGGGGGGGGGGGGTGCAGGGGACACAGGACACTACAGTGGTGGGGGGGTGCAGGAGACAGAGGACACTACAGTGGTGGGTGCAAGGGACAGGTGATACTACAGTGGGGGAAGCAGGGGACAGCGGACACTACAGTGGAAGGGGGTGCAGGGGACAAGGACACTGCTTTAGGGGTATAGAGGACACTGCAATAGGGAGGGGCCCTATTAGGAACCCCATCACCCCTGGTGACAGGCATCCCTTCTTCCCTGGGGACAGGAACCCCATCACCCCTGGGGACAAGGACCCCTTCTCCCCTGTGGACAGGGACCCCTTCTCCCCTGTGGACAGGGACCCCATCTCCCCTAAGGGCAGGAACCCCATTTTCCCTAGGGACAGGGACCCCATCTCCAGACCATGCTGGCTGGCAGGGCTGGCACCAGCCACCCTTGGGTGCGTTGATGGTGGAGGGGGGCATTAAAATCTGAATCCCCAGCCACATAATCCCTATTAGTATATTAGTGAAACACCTTAAAGTGAGGTAAACCTGTACTGTTATTATTACTATGTTAGGATTTTTATTGTTTTCATTTATTAGCAGGAAAATGTGGTCCTCCATGCATTCACATTCATTGAATATGGCCCTTAAGTGGAAAAAGGTTGCTGACCCCTGCCTTAGGGCATAACTAAAGGCAAACTTTTTTTTTTTTTAGTTCAGTTTTGGATAGAGGGATTAAAACACAAGTCAGTTTAATTGCTGTCTGTGCCCAGTTTAGGGAGATTCACCATCTCTATTTGTCCTATTTACCATTATCATCGAAAGTGAAAGTAAAAGTAAAGAAAGTCTCAAACTTTGGGTTGACACCAGAAGAGTAATAGAAGGGAAATCTTCCAAAGGGGGACACTAGTTTGGGTGACCCTGGTAGCACCCCAGGATCATTTGGACAGGAAGTGAAGGAAAATCTCCCCAATGGGACACAGATGGCAGAAAAAAGAAAAAAACATTACAAGGGTTATAACCAGTGTTGGTCATTTTACTTTAAAAAAGTAATTAGTTAAGTTACAAATTACTTCTCCCAAAAAGTAATTGCGTTAGTAACTTGGTTACTACATTGGAAAAGTAATTAATGACTCAGCAAAGTAATTGTGACAGGGGTGGCAGCGGTGGTACCTGAGGGGGTGGCAGTGGTGGTCCTTGAGAGGGTGGCAGTGGTGGTGGTGTACTTGGGGGGGTGGCAGTGGTGGTGGTGTAACAGTACTTGGGGGGGTGGCAGCAGTGGTACTTGGGGGGGTGTCAGCGGTGGTGTACTTGGGGGGGGGGTGTCAGGCAGCGGTGGTACTTGCGGTGGTGGTGCCATCCTCTCCCACCACCACCTCTGCCTCGTACTGATCCCATCCCCACCACCACTGATCTCATCCATACCCTATCCCCCCATCACCTCTGTTGTAGAAGTGATGGTGGGTGGGTAGGGATGGGATCAGTAAGAAGCAGAGGTGGTGGAGGACTTGGGATGGATCGATTGCACTGCAATTCGAATCGTCAGACACTGACAGTCACTTACTTGAACACCTCCAGGGATGCCTTTCCTCATGGGGAGAGAGAGAGACCCTCCCCTTTACTCGATTGGTGTCAGCTGGTCAGCTTACTTCATTTTTCAGTGTCCGCCCCGCCTCCCTACATTCTCTCTCTCTGGGCGGGGCGGGATGGGGCGGTCCAGACAGTCTCTCTGAGTCTCAGCCTCTCCTCAGCTCAGCGGGCGAAAGCCCCCTCCCCGCTGCGGAACGAACGGCCAGGCAGCGCGGCCACGGCGGGCCTCCCGGGCGGTAGATGTAATTGCGGTAACGCCGCCCAAGTAATGGGAACAGCGTTACCATGAGGGGAAGAGTAATCAGTTAGATCCGTTTATTTTACCGTTTATTTTAACTGAGTTACTTACATCACTGGTTATAACCCTCCCTAACTCTATTAAAAATATAATAAAGTTTTGTCTATAGTTCTACTTTAACCTACCTTCTCCTGCTGATAGACAGTCAATTTGTTTTATCCCCTGGGAAGAAATCTGATTTTTCCCCAGAATGCATCTACCTCTTGTTTAAAACAATCTAGTCGGACAGATAATTTTCACACTTCTTACTGTGAAGATGCCTTTCCTTATGTTGAGCTTACATCTCTTTTCCTCCTGAAAGTAAAAAACTGCAACCCATCGATTGTGATCTAGCTGTTGATCGCGAGAAGCTGACGAGTAGATCAGAAAAAGGGCTGTGCCTATGCTTTCCCTCGTCTCTGCCATTCTACTTTTAATAGCGGAGCAGAGTGAGAGGCAAAACAGGACTGGGTGAAGGTCAGGAGCTCGGGAGAAGCTTTGGTTAACTTTGAAATGTAACCAGCAGGTGATTGGTTGCTAGGCAGTCCTAGCAACCAATCCTCAGCTTGTTAACACGAGAAGTTAACTCTGCTATGGGGGGAGGGGCAGAGGATACTACTACTTTTAAAAGGGTGACAATAATGCCCCCTCTGCTCCCCAGGGACCTTTTGATTTTCTCCATATTGTCCAGGTAGATCTCAACCTCTGAAAGGTTACCTACCCCTGCTCTACACAAAGTTTACTACATGGGGTACCTATGTATTTACACATGGTGATCATCTTGTCTTAACAAAGAGAAGCCTGGAAGGTAAAGATAGGAGAAAGATGGCAGTATGCGAGGAATAGTAAGAGGTGGGCAATAAATGAAATAGAAAGAGGGGGGTGAAACGATGGGAGGATAAGGGTAGACTTCTTTAGGGAATAACCAGACAGGATGGATCCAATGGGATCTTATTTGTGTTGAATGAGATCCATGAACTCCTGAGATTTTTTAACCACCTTCCAGGAGGCCCATGTCTGTGTGTACTGTTTTTGGGTACGCACTTTCCAGGCTAAGAGTAACTCTATGATTGCAGTGTGATCTAGTTTGATGGCCAATTTTAGTAAGGTAGAAGACTGTGTTGACTGCCATTAACGTGGAATAATTGCAAGGGCTGCAGTGAGAAAGAGCTTAAGGACACTTATTTTGGCGTTCTTAATATAGTAAGATTTGAGGAGAATTGAGGACGACATCAGTGACTTGAGTATAGATTTTAGGGATCTTTGGGTCCCACTAGCATATCTATCTTTAATTTTATTTCCTATGTAACCAATTATTAACCCTTAGTTAACCCTAATCAGCTTTAAATAACTCCTTACCCTTCCTGTTAGATATTATTTTTCTGCTTATTTTTTTTTTTATATTTGTTTACCAATAATATATATCTTTTCTGGTCAGTGCAGCATAAAATGTACAACATTTTTAAAAAGTGACTTTTTGAACCAGAAACACAATTGCATTGTCATGTTAAATGAGACAAATGTTAAAATAAAGTGTATACTTTTTTAACACCAAAACTACCTTTTTTTACAAACTAACACTGGTTAAAAAAATGTTTGTGTAATTTTGTTCATTGATTACGTAGAAATTAAAAATAATTTGTACTACAATATTGCCTAAAGAAAGCACAGTTTTCCCCGAAAAAACAATGTATTGCTTATTTTATGTAATGACAACACGATTGCTGAATAAACAGGCTCATATTGGAAATATAAAATTTGCTCTGGTCTATAAAGAGTCTAAAGGTCTGGAAGCAGAAGTAGTTAATATGGCATTTTATCAATGAAAACTTACTACAAGTTGGAGTTATATTCGAATATAGAATAAGAAGCAAAATTAATAATGTAACACCTCTGGTGCCTTTGACATCCTGTAACCCTTCACATTTTCTTGTGGAATTGCAAAGTAGCCATACATGTAGGAATAATAGTTGCCATGCTGGCAGGCTTGAATGAATGTTAAAGAGTTTTTGAGGTACCACAGATAACCTTGGAAACCTTTTACTGGAACAAAGCTGAATTTTTGGCTTCTTCTCATTGTTCTGTATGGCTTATGCAGAGATAAATGTTGTAGTATGGATTGCAATTTCTTTATGCTCATGATGCAGGGACGTTTTGCTTTTTTCTGTCTCCTGAGACATAATGGAAAGTTAAACTTCTAAATTATGCCCTAGAGATATATTTTGTCTAAAAGCTCAGAACCTAGGAATGAGCTTTAAGGATAAAAACAATGTTTTGAATTTCTTACATGCAGTACTTCCTAGGTAAGGTTGTTCTAAGCTGAAGTGTGCATCATTGACAGCTAAAAGAGCTAATTTTTTATCTGCTTTGTTCTGAACATGTAGAGGTTATGGTACATATAAAACACACATGAAAAAGTGGGAGGAACCAGATAAAAATGAAAGATGTGAAAATGAATATTACAAAGCAAACATGCCACAGGCAAAATGGTAAATAGAGCCTTTGATGGCTGCCCTACATTTGAGTTAAGCAATATCTGCAGTTGAAAGACCCAACTGTCTCCAAAACTTCTTCTGGAAGTCACTGGAAAATGCATGGACTCCAACTTTGTTTCCCTGATATCTGTATAAAGCTAAAGACAATAAGTAGTCAGTGGGTGAATATAAAGCAGAAAGTGTTAAGTTCCCTTCAACTTTCATAGACTATATAATATTTTGTTTGATTTGTAAGATAAGTATATATGTTTGTAGATGGGTCTTTTTTTTCGGCGATTAAAAATTCAGTTTGATGATAGCTGGTTAATGACTGCATAGTCATTACACCACTAATGAAATGGAAAAAGATTGAGCAGGCACAGGGATTGCTGTGAGGACACTGAATAAATATTGGCATGCAGGCTGGACAGTGGTTTATAGAGCTTGTGGAATCTATTACTTATAAGACAGATTCTTCAAAGTTAGAGTATCGATCCAGAAACTGAGAATGTTTCTTGGGGTCAGGGAACAAAATGTCTCTACTTGCTAGTAAGAATAATTTTTATAACACTGCATATGGATAGAGATAAAGGCAAGCAAAGTTTTCTCAGTTTATTAAAAAGCGTTTGTTAACCCCAACAAATATATATCTATATCCTGGTCCCTAAAAGCAGATTAAACAGCACAGTGTTTATGCTGTGTAATCTGTCCCTCTCTAAACTGTAAAAAAAAACTCCCTGAACCTACCACTTCCTATATATATACTGACCACTAAAATCATGGCTGCTGAGCCATGACCACTGTGGTCTAAGTGCATCCCTCCATCATACACTCCCCTCACCCCCTCCTTCCTGCCTCTCAGCTCCCTTTCTCTGTCTGTCTCCGCTCAGCCCCGCCCCCCCCCACCACTATTATTGAAAAAAAACTACAATTGTCACTGCCAGCCCCTCTATTAGAGGCTGGTATACCACACTGTGTAAATCATTTTATAAAATGAGCAGTGTAAATACCGATATTGAACTGTCTTCAGGCCGGCCACATGACTTGACTACAAGACAGGCCTTCTGTGGGAGGAGCCAATGAGCCACATGATCTCCCCAACTGCCGTCAGAAGGAGATCACATTCCCTCCCGCAGAAGCAATCCATCGGAGCTGGAAAGCAGCCACGAGTCATGTGACCAGCCTGAAGATAGCTGAAAATCGGTATTTACACTGCTTGTTTTTTTAAATGGCATACATAGTGTGCTAGGCCAGGCCCTAATAGAGGGTCTGGCATAGACTTATACAAATGGGCTCACAAATCCTTTAAACTAAATTTTCTGAGAAGATCCCAGAGTGGGGGTGTGTGTCTTGAGTGCATACCCCAGCCATACTCTGCATACCCAGCAATACTCTGCATACCCCGCATGCTCTGCATACCCGTCCATGCTCTGCATACCCGTCCATACTCTGCATACGCGTCCATACTCTGCATATGCGTCCATACTCTGCATACGCATCCACACTCTGCATACGCATCCATACCCGTCCATACTCTGCATACTCTGCATACCCGTCCATACTCTGCATACCCGTCCATACTCTGCATACCCAGCCATACTCTGCATACTCTGAATACCCGTCCATACTCTGCATACCCAGCCATGCTCTGCATACCCGTCCATGCTCTGCATACCCGTCCATACTCTGCATACCCGTCCATACTCTGCTTTCCCCTTCCATACTCTGCATACCCGTCCATACTCTGCATGCTCTGCATACCCGTCCATACTCTGCATACCCAGCCATGCTCTGCATACCCGCCCATACGCTGTATACCCGCCCATATTCTGCATGCTCTGCATACCCGTCCATACTCTGCATACCCGTCCATACTCTGCATGCTCTGCATACCCGTCCACACTCTTCATACCCAGCCATACTCTGCATACTCTGAATACCCGTCCATACTCTGAATACCCGTCCATACTCTGCATACCTGTCCATACTCTGCATACCCGTCCATACCCTGCATACCCAGCCATACCCTGCATACCCAGCCATACCCTGCATACCCAGCCATACCCTGCAAACCCAGCCATACCCTGCAAACCCAGCCATCCATACTCTGCCTTCACAACCATCCATACTCTGCATACCCATCCATCCATCCTCATCCATACTCGGCATACTCATCCATCCATCCATGCTCAGCCATCCCATCCACCCCCATCCATAATTAGCCATACCCAGTCATACCCAGCCATACTCAATCGTACTCAGTCATACCCAGCCATACTCAGCCGTACCCAGCCATCCCATCTATACCCATCCATACTCAGCCGTACCCATCCATACTCATTCATGCTCAGCCATCCCCATCCACTGTTCATCTATCCCCATTCATGCTCATCCATGCCACTACAGTGCCTCACAAAAGTGTAATAGGTAGTCAAATTAGATTTGAAACTTATGTCCCTAGAACACCTGACTGCGCTCCCTGCATGTTGGTCCTCTGTATGTGGCCACGCTGTGGAAAAGTCTCACACATGTGGTATTGTCATACTTAGGAGGAGTAGGAAAATCTATTTCGGGGTGTAATTTTTGCCATGTACATTCCATACTGCCTTCCATACTCTGCATACCCGTCCATACTCTGCATGCTCTGCATACCCGTCCATACTCTGCATACCCAGCCATACTCTGCATGCTCTGCATACCCGCCCATACGCTGCATACCCGCCCATATTCTGCATGCTCTGCATACCTGTCCATACTCTGCATACCCGTCCATACTCTGCAAGCTCTGCATACCCGTCCACACTCTTCATACCCAGCCATACTCTGCATACTCTGAATACCCGTCCATACTCTGAATACCCGTCCATACTCTGAATACCCGTCCATACTCTGCATACCCGTCCATACCCTGCATACCCAGCCATACCCTGCATACCCAGCCATACCCTGCATACCCAGCCATACCCTGCAAACCCAGCCATACCCTGCAAACCCAGCCATCCATACTCTGCCTTCACAGCCATCCATACTCTGCATACCCATCCATCCATCCTCATCCATACTCGGCATACTCATCCATCCATCCATGCTCAGCCATCCCATCCACCCCCATCCATAATTAGCCATACCCAGTCATACCCAGCCATACTCAATCGTACTCAGTCATACCCGGCCATACTCAGCCGTACCCAGCCATCCCATCTATACCCATCCATACTCAGCCGTACCCATCCATACTCATTCATGCTCAGCCATCCCCATCCACTGTTCATCTATCCCCATTCATGCTCATCCATGCCACTACAGTGCCTCACAAAAGTGTAATAGGTAGTCAAATTAGATTTGAAACTTATGTCATGGATGTAGATGCTGGTGAGCTGAGTTCCGGGCAGATCAGGCAGATCCACTACACCTGCTAGCCATTTGAGGAGTGTGGGGGAGAGTAAAACTATATGGCTACACAGAGGAGATCTAAGGTGGGTGCCAGCGTTTCTCAGCAGCAGCGGGACCTATGGGGATATCTTTTAACTAAAGCGCCGGCTGAGTCTACTTTGATCCTCTAAACATAACATTGCCCAAATCTGCACCGAAAGTGACATAAAAGAAGGAGCAAAAGAAGGAGCATCCATGCTGAAAAGCCCTGCTACAGTGGAGCACACAGAGCGGTGATCTCTTTCTCCCATCTCCACCCCTGCATGGCTGCTCACCACACTGCAGCCAGGAATAACTGAGCCACAGCAGCCGGAGCTGGAGCAAATAAGGGTGACATCTGAACTATAATCCATGTTGAAAGCACTACCAACAAAGGCGGACATGAGCACATGGGCATCAGCAATTAAAAATGCCTTTAAGCTAGAGGTAGATGCAATCAAACAGGTGGTTGGTATTTCTTCTACAATAGAAAGCCTATCTGCTACCTCAACACATGTGGCGAAAAAAACACAGGTGCAATACCATCAAGCCCTGCTAGCAATCAGGCTGAGAATGGAAGATGCAGAAAATTGTTCAAGAAGAACAACATTAAGGTGCGTGGCATCCCTGAAACAGTCCTGGGACCAGATTTATATGTAACAGTCACTGCAATACTGAATAAAATAATGGAGAGACCTACGGATAATCCCATTGAAATGGACAGGGTGCATAGGGTGGCAGGGCCTAGAAACCCTCCTGTTAATCGACCACGAGATGTGCTGTGCAGGATACACTATTACCACACTAAAGAGGATATTTAGCTTGGCAAATGGGACCGATGGAGTGGGATGAGGCACAGGTCACTATGCTACCTGATATATCCAAGGCCACACTTGCCATGCAGAGAATAGTGAAGCCCCTTCTCTACCATATAAAGGAATACAGTGCATTTTATAGCTGGGACTATCTGTTTGCTATCCTAATAAGAAAGAAAGACAATTTTTTTCAACTACTGAGCCCAGAACAGCTACCGGCCGTATTTACATTTCTCGGCACTGAAGCCATTGAAGTACCTAACTGGCTGGATCCACTTGAGGAGACAGACATTCTCCAAGCCAAGAGCGGACAGTTTCAGAGATGGAGGCTGAGAAAATCTTAGTAGGTGAGAGATTTATTATGCCCCTTTTCTGCAAGAAAAATTTAAAAACCAAAGGATTGCTTTGTATCTTTTGATATTGACTCATATCACCATAGACTGTGTGCAACCATAGACATAGACTGTGTGCAAATTCTGGAGATGGGAGAACTCTCTAGATACTATATCAATATGAAGATTGTTTTTTTTTTTTCATATCAGTACATATTTATTAATAGATAAACTATATAGGAGAGGCCTTATGATTTTGTGCAAGGAGAGGGGGAGAGGGGATGGAAAGAGGGAAGGAAGGAAATTCTTTTTTTTTTTGTAGAGAGAAATGAAAGGGGAGGGGAAGAAACCTAGCAAATTCTGTTATTATAATTTATGCACATATATGACTATAGGTATATTGTACACTTGATAATAATTGGGAAAGGAAGGAGAAGGGGTTGATAAACACACACACATATATATCATTTTTTTTTAAATGAGAGTGATACAACGAGTGAGCAAGAATTACGGTAGCTGCAAGCCCCAATGAAGACACAAAAAGAACTTTGAAGAATTTCCCTAAGCGGTTTTGCATTGCAGCAAACAGTTCAAAGTAGATTATAAAAATAGCTTATTACAAAAAATATTATACAAAAGCACAACTGTCAGTCAAGACATGAGCTCTACAGCCCAAAACTGGAAGGCGTGCATAATATACATAATATTACATCAGTACAGTGAACATTTAAAAGTGGCACAGTATCTGTAGAACATCATGTAGGAAGAGCTCCAACGCATTTTGACCATATAAAGTAAAGGTCTTCTTCAGGGGGGAAAGATACAGACTTCTAAGAAATACAATATGTAAATAAGTACATTAAAAAAACAAACCAATAAGATATATTGATTCCAAAAATCGAAAATAAGTCTAAAGATTTATATTTACCACTGACATCTGTACATCATGCCTTCCAGAAACTATGCCTAAGATTGGTGCCCAATGATCCTGGCAGCGCTGCAGTACTAGAAAAGCGCCCACACCACAGGAGGACGGATACCCACCAGGCAAATATAGAGACCTACAAGAAGCTGCGCTTGTTTCAGGAGCCAGAGAGGCAAACGGGAAGGAGGGAAAAAGGGAGGGGAGAAGGGGCAGACGTAGAGGGGGGGTGGGAGGACGTCACCAATGGGTCGCCGGGCCCAGAAGGAATCCCAAATCACTGTCAAAAATTAACTAATAAATCCTATTAATAATAAAGAAAATAGACCTGTAAACTAGGAAACTTGTGTCAGTAAAAAAGGGAAAAGACCCCCAAAAAGGGGAAAAGAAAAATGAGGAGTGATGAAAAAGCTGTGAAAGTGCTAGAAACAATGTGCGGTGGAACATGGACAGTGAGGGCAAAGTGGAATAGGTGGGAGGAGTGACCATTGCCTCAATTTTAGGGTATATAGAGTAGTAAATGGGATACGCCTATATTCAAACATCACATTATTAAATAGGAAATCACCAAGTGGGAGCAGAGCAAACCAGAAAGCACAGGTGAGTATGCAACAGGCTACTTACTGTTATTAGTTAACACAGGTAGTCAATCGGCCTGAAGGCTTTCTGGAATAAGACTACCACGGGTCCTGCTTGGTTAAGTAGGTGGTCAATTGAATTAATAGGTCCACTATCCGGACAGTACTCCGCTCACCTCGCCACCAGGAAGCCACCCACACGCAAACACTCCCCGGGGCCCGACATGGAGAAATGCCATCGAGTGGCGCTCTCCACGCGGCCTCCCCAGCGTCCCGGAAGGGGAAGACCCCCCGGCAATTGCCGTAGTTTCCGCCGCATCTATATCTTGGCCTGGTGGATATCCATCCTCCTGTGGTGTGGGCGCCTTTCTAGTTCTGCAGCGCTGTCCGGATAATTGGGCACAAATCTTAGGCATAGTTTCTGGAAGGCATGATGCACAGATGTCAGTGCTAAATATAAATCTTTAGACTTATTTTCTATTTTTGGAATCAATATATCTTATTGGTTTGTTTTTTTATGTACTTATTTACATATTGTATTTCTTAGAAGTCCGTATCTTTTTTTTCCCCCTGAAGAAGACCTTTACTTTATATGGTCAATGCGTTGGGGCTCTTCCTACATGATGTTCTATATATACTGTGCCACTTTTAAATGTTCACTGTACTGATGTAATATTATGTATATTATGTACGCCTACCAGTTTTTATTTTTTTTGTTTACAAACTATTTTATTGAGTGCAAAAGGTGGTACAAAAAGAGTACAAAAATATGCTGAAACTTGACAGTAATCATATGTTTTACATATGTAACAATGTAAGGTACAAGTAATAAGGTAGGAATTCTTAACAAAGGTACAATAGTTTTGAATATGGTCTATAGTACATTATAAAGGATAGACTGATGATTTATGTGTAGACATTCTCAGGTTGGATTGAAGAAGGATATGGAATGTTTAAACCAAGGATCGCCTACCAGTTTTTAAAAAACTTTAAGGGAACTTACACTTATCACTTAAAGGTTATAAATATAACACAGTCAATTTAACTTGCCATTTGTTTGTACTAAAAATGGCTAAATGCTCATGCTGATTTCCCCAAATTGCTTGCTAATATTAGGAATGATCTTAGGCGATGGCGAAACTTGACACATACGTGGTTTGGGAAAAATTGTATTCTAAAAATGAATGTACTCCCCCGGTTACTGTATCTTTTCCAAATCCTTCCGGTGACAGTCCCAATCAATTTTTTGAGACAAATTAGGAGAGAGTTCATTCAATTTCTATGGGCTGATTGCCCACCTAGGATCAAGGCAGATATACTTATCGTACCAAAATAAAGTGGGGGTATAGAATTACTAGACCCAATTCGATACTACCAGGCAGCACATCTATCCAGAATTCTGGATTGGTGTAATCTTACAAGAGTAAAGAACTGGATACCTATCGAACAATCTATCACGCCCTTCCCCCTCAAGGCCATCCCGTGGTTGAGCAAAAATTGTCCAAACCAAGTAAAGGAACACCCTATTGTGGGCACTACATATAAAATTGCCCGTTTGATCAAACTGACAAAAACAAATTATCTACAGATGACAAATATGACACCAGTGATTGGGAACCCACATTTTCTGCCAGGGATATCAGATCCTAAACTCCTCCAATTTATTAAAATTAACAAGTTTTGAATACAAGACTTTAGGGACCCAGAAAGATGGAAATCTATAACTGATATCCAATTAATGCTTACACCAGCCCTTCCACTATGGCAGGCAATCCAACTAAGACAATACCTTAGGTCACTATAATTCCACCCAATGCCAGCAGACACACCCACTACTTTTGAGCAACTATGTATGTCTGGACAAACTGGTATTCCTGCATGGGAAAGAGACTAATGCCCCGTACACATGGTCGGAAATTCCGACCACAAAATCCGTCAGATTTTTTCCGACGGATTTTGTCCGACACTGGTGTTGCATACACACGGTCGGACAAAGTTGTCGGAAAATCCGATCATTCTGAATGTGGTGACGTTCATTGCGTACAACGGAACTACGTAGAGGCTAGTAGCCAATAGGTTTGGTCTCCTAATTTGATCTGAGCATGCGTGACACTTTGTCCGTCGGAATTCTCTACACACGATCGTAAAAAGTCTGATCGAATTTTGTTGTCGGAAAATTTGAGAGCAGGATCTCAAATTTTTTCCGTCGGAAATTCCAACGAAAAAAAGTCCGATGGAGCCCACACACGGTCGGATTTTCCGACAACATGGTCCGATCGGATATATTCTGTCGGAATTTCCGACCCTGTGTATGGGGCATTAAACACAACAGTCTCCGTTGAACAGAGATATTTTATGTTCTATTTTGTACATAAATCATCCATATCCTCCAGAATACAAGAATCAGGATATAAGTTGATGACTAGGTGGTATAGATCACCAGAGAAACTGCATTGTATGTTTCCAAAGGCAGACCCTACATGCTGGTGTTGTGGAAAAGATAGGGGAAAACTCTTCCATATATTCTGGACATGCCATAAAATATGCCCCTACTGGCAAAATATATGTATTATAATCAGTGGCGGCTGTTGAAGTTTTAGGATGGGGGGGCGCCATGCCCCGCCCTTCCTCTTTGACCCCTCCCACTTGGTGAAAATGGGCGTGGTTTGAGCAAAATAGTGGGCGTGGCTCTTAGGTGGTGTGGTTAGTGTCTGAGATGAAAGAGGGATGGAGGGAGAGGGAGAGAGGAATGAAGGGACAGCAGGCCCAGATCCTACACAACAATAGAAATGTGTATTCTAGAAAGTTTAACAATCAGCAGATAAAGATATTCCAAACACCTGGTGTTAGCACTTCAATCATCCCGGCACCATGGTTGTTATGGTGTCAGGATGATTGAAGAGCATTATTTCTATTATTACATTGTAATATAAAATTAAATCATTCAACTCACCATAATTCAGAATTAGTGGGAACCCTGAGCGTGTCACTAGCCACGTCGCCTACAACCAGATGCCATCAGGCGTCCCCAGCAGAGTCCCTCCTTACATGCAGCCTCTGTCCCACCAAATGCAGCCTCTGTCCCCCCAAATGCAGCCTCTGTCCCAGCCTCTCTCCCCCCAAATGCAGCCTCTGTCCCACCAAATGCAGCCTCTATTCCACCAAATGTAGCCTCTGTCCCCCCCACAAATGCAGCCTCTGTCCCCCTAAATGCAGCCTCTGTCCCCCCTGCAGCCTCCCCCCCCCAAATGCAGCCTGCCTGTGTCCCCCCAAATGCAGCCTGCCTGTGTCCCCCCCAAATGCAGCCTGCCTGTGTCTCCCCCCAAATGCAACCTGCCTGCCCCCCCCAAATGCAACCTGCCTGTGCCCCCCCCCAAATGCAGCCTGCCTGTGTCCCCCCCAAATGCAACCTGCCTGTGTCCCTCCCCCCAAATGCAGCCTGCCTGCAGTGGCGTCACTAGGGTTGGTGTCGCCTGGTGCGGAAAACATTGGTGTCACCCCCCCTCCACCAACTATAGTCCCCCCTCAGTACAGACCCCCCTCCCTCAGTACAGACCCCCCTCCCACAGTATAGATCCTCCCTCCCCCTTAGTGCAAACTGTAACCCCCGCAGTATAGACACCCCTGTTAGTGCAGACCCCCCCATCAGCATAGGCACCCCTCTCCCCTTCGCACATGTCCATCTACTTAGAATGAAGTGTACAGTACAGAGTGTACTTACCTTGCTTAGTCACTGATGCAGTAGGTTTTTCCTTACTCAATTACATTTCAATCAACTTTTATCTTTCCCCAAACCAAAATATAAAAATTAATACAGTTCTACTGATGCTTTTCTATGCTGCCATAGACACATGAATAGTAAATGCAATCAATTGTTATGGGCAAAGCAGAGTATTGACAGGAAATGCTCATTTTGACATGACTTTCACATGGGCAGTCTGGTATAACATCACATACAGGATTGTCTTTGTCATAAGCTACTGCTTCAGGTTTGCCAACCCCCATGACCTTTTCACTGACAAAACTAGGAACATTTACTGGCAGAGAACAATTGTTTACCGACGACCTGAAAAAAATACAAAAACTCATATTATAAAAGGCAACCAATATATATAAACATTAACAATGCCCATAACAAGCAATCTGTCTGACTTAATTAAAAAAGTAAAAACGGCATGATCACCACCAGGGTATACAGTTGAAAAGCAAGATCTGCTATGCATGCCATGACAAGCAGTGGGAGTGGCTAACAAGAAGGTGGTTAAACAGAACCTCTTTGTAGTAGCTGAATTAGCTGCACACATATGCCACAGTCCTTGTACCTTTAAATTACTCCTAATTACTGTGCCACAAGTGACAGTCTCACAGACACATAAAAATCTCAGGACAAAGGATCATGTTTTAAATTAATTAAACATTTCTATTGTGTTGGCTTTTCATGGCAAAGGCCATGGATTTTGTAATCTGCTTGATTCCCCCCCATCAACACAGTCAGTGCTATTGGGTTCTGCCAGCAGAGCCTTCCATGTTGGCAGAAAACAATTTGCTTGGGGAAAACCTGACAGGCTGGTTGTACAGAAGTTGATCAATAGACGTTAAGCCTGTGTATCGTGAGTACCTGTGTAGTGTGTGTGTGTATTGTTAGTACCAGAGTATTGTGTTTTGTGAGTGCACGTGGACTGTGAGTGCACGTGGACTGTTAGTGCACGTGGACTGTGAGTGCACGTGTGTTGTGAGTGCATGAGTGCTGCGAGTGCACGTGGGCTGTTAGTGCACGTGGGCTGTGAGTGCACATGGGCTGTGAGTGCACGAGTGCTGTGAGTGCACGTGGACTGTGAGTGCATGT
The DNA here is from genome assembly GCA_028564925.1 of Lithobates sylvaticus. Classification (NCBI taxonomy): domain Eukaryota; kingdom Metazoa; phylum Chordata; class Amphibia; order Anura; family Ranidae; genus Lithobates; species Lithobates sylvaticus. Next base: position 677,477,360 of record CM053026.1, on the reverse strand, counting down.
GAGCTGTGAGTGCCTGTGTATTGTATTGTTGAGTGCCTGTGTGTTGTATTGTTGAGTACCTGTGTATTGTTGAGTATTAATGTCAGGAAGCTAGTTGTTAGTTAATTTGGACAGGATATAATCCTCAATCCTCATCAAATTAGTAGGTATGATGCCTGGCAGATGTGGAGATGCGACTCGGTGTACATCTTGCAGTATGTATGCGTTTCTTGACTATCCGATCAAGGGCGAATACTGCTGTGCAAAATGTGAGCACATTGTTTCCCTGCAAGCCCAGGTTCTGAATCTAGGGATGCAACTGTCAACACTGAGAAGACCCTCCACACTAAAGGAGAGATGGGATCGTATCCAGCAGGGGCCAGCACAGAGGCGGTGGAGATAGAGAGGCAGGCACCAAAGCAGAGTAGATGGGTGAAAGTCAGGTAGATGGGAAAGTGCCAGGGAGGCCGGTCCTGGGCTGGAACATCCCAATAAGTACACCCCGTTCAGTGACATTGGTGAAACCAGTCAAGGACCAGCACTGCTGGAGCCGAGTGACTCCCCTAGCTGCCAGGGGAATAACTCCTCCAGTGAGGTTGGGAGTAAAGCCAAGGGTAAGGAAAGACAGATTCTTGTGGTAGGGGACTCAATTATTAGAAGGACAGCGAGGACAATCTGTCACAAAGACCTGCAGCGCCAAACTGTTGTCTACCGGGCGCTCGGGTTCGGCACATCACTGATCTGGTGGACAGATTAATAGGAGGGGCTGGGGAAGACCTGGCTGTCATGATGCACGTTGACACCAATGACAAAGTCAGAGGAAGATGGAGTGTCCTAAAAAACGATTTTAGGGACTTAGGAGCTAAATTGAGGAAAAGGACCTCCAAGGTAGTATTCTCAGAAATACTACCGGTACCTCGAGCCACACCAGAAAGGCAGAGGGAGATTAGGGAAGTAAACAAGTGGCTGAGGAGCTGGTGTAGTAAGGAGGGCTTTGGGTTCCTGGAGAACTGGGCCGACATTTCAGTCGGTCATAAGCGCTATAGAATGGACGGACTGCACCTAAATGGGGAGGGTGCAGATCTGCTGGGAGTGAAGATGGCCGAAAAGTTAGAGGGTCTTTTAAACTAGGCGACGGGGGAAGGGTCCAGAGGTAGAGATAGTCAGCGCAGAACATATTCCAGAGGGGAGTATTGGGGGCATGTTGACTAAAGCACCTAAACCCGAGGTAAGTATAGTAACAAGTCCTATTTCCTACCAGTCTAAACTATGTGGCATGTTCACCAATAACAGGAGAATGTTGGACAAGATAGGAGAACTAGAGCTACTGTTGTTCGAGGAGGATTTAGATTTTGTAGGAATTTCAGAGACTTGGTTCAACAGCTCTAATGATTGGCTAGCAACCATTAAAGGGTATTCCCTATATCACAGGGATAGAGAGGGTAAAAAAGGGGGATGAGTATGCCTGTATATCAAAAATAGTGTACAAGTGAATGTGAGAGATGACATCACTAGCAAGGGAGGAGGTGGAATCCTTATGAGTAGACCTGCAAAGGGATGAAACTAAGGGGAAAGTGATACTGGGAGTATGCTATAGGCCCCCTAACCAAATGGAGGAGGCAGAGGCAGACCTCCTATCACAATTTGGATTAGTGGCAAGGATGGGTGTCATAATGGACGATTTTAACTATCCATACTTGGACTGGGTGGAAGGAACCATGCATTCATCTAAGACTCGCCCGATCCAAAATGTCTTGCAGGACAATTTCATGGGTCAGATGGTAAACGCACCAATTAGAAACAAAGCGTAAAAAAAAAAAAAAGAAAAAAAAAAAAAAAAAAAAAAAAAAAAAAAAAAGAAACAAAGCGTTACTAGACTTAGTGATTACCAACAATACAGACTTGATCACGGATGTAGAAATACGGGGCAATCTAGGAAATAGCGATCACAGGTCAATTGGCTTCAGTATAAATCACACTAATAGGATACATAATGGGAATACAAAGACACTGAATTTCAAAAGAGCCAACTTCCCTAAACTATGCGCCCTGCTAGAAGATACAAATTGGGATAAAATCTTAGGAACAAAGAGCACAGAGGACAAATGGGTATGCTTTAGGAGCATATTAAATAAGGGCATTAGCCAGTGCATCCCAATGGGAAAATAAATTTAAAAGTGCTAATAAAAGTCCTGGGTAGCTTAAGTCCAATGTAAAAATGCATATAAAAAGAAAAGGAGAAGGCCTTCAAAAAATACAAGGCTGAGGGCTCATCATCAGCATTCCAACTTTACAAAGAATCCAACAAGAAATGTAAGGGTGCAATCACGGCGGCTAAGATAGAACGCGAAAGGCACATAGTGAAGGAGAGTTAGAAAAATCACAAGAAATTCTTTAAGTACATAAATCATAAGAAAGGGGGTTAGATCATAATAATCTCATAAAGAATGATGAAGAGAATCTGGCTACTAAGGATGGAGAGATGGGGAAAGTATTGAAGTTATTCTTCTCCTCAGTCTTCACGAGGGAATCGGGGGGCTTCAGTAACCAAAACTGCAATGTTTATCCTCATGACACGTCACAGGAAGCACCCTCATGCCTATGAGGACAGAATTAGAAATAGGCTAGAAAAACTTAACATTAATAAGTCACCGGGACCAGATGGCTTGCGCCCGAGGGTCCTTAAGGAACTCAGTCAAGTACTTGCCAGACCATTGTTCCTAATTTTTACGAACAGTCTACTGACTGGAATGGTACCAGCTGATTGGAGAAAAGCCAATGTAGCACCAATATTTAAAAAAGGGCCAATGACAGGCGCCCCCCAGGCGCCCCCTATGGACGGGCCTCCACTGATTGCAACACTATAGATGATTTTTTGCCTGTTCTGCTTCTGCAATCCAAGCACTGAATGTGTGATCTCTATAACGTTGTGGCAAGATAGCTTCATTTACAGTCCAGTAGAGCTTGGCAGACAGTGACTCCAAATGACAGCCTGCAGATCATACAAAGCCTTCAATTTTATTATTATTATTATTATTATTATTATTATTATTTTTTATCATTATTTATAGTTATTTGTTATATTATAATTTGTGATTTCGTGTTTCAAACTTTATCATACCCGGGATGTCTACTAGATTCTTGTTTGGACAGATTTAAGTGTGTTATTCCTAAGAATTACAGGCCTACAATATAAAAGCCACATTTTCATGCAAAACAATGTACCACTTTGAGCATCAAAAATCTGACATAATCATATCGCCAGGGAGGTTAATGCCTTTGAGAGTCTCCTGCGGAGGAAATTATCTCAAGGTTTATGCATCTGAGACTGGAGTTGGTGCCCTGCTGTCTCAACATCCTACCTCTGAGTGCGCTATGCATCCTTGTGGCTACATTTCCAAGAGTGCAATTATGGGATTGAGGACAGAGAGTTGTTAGTGATCATTTTAGCCCTTAAAGAATGGAGGCATCTCCTTGAAGGTACCACTGTGCTGGTTCTTATTCTGACTGACCATAAGAATCTCACATTCTTGTCTGAGGCTAAACGCCTCTCTCCCAGCAGGGCGCGATGGGCTCTTTTCTTGTCAAGTTTAAATTACATAGTCTCATTCTTACCCGGTACTAAGAATGTAGGGGGTGATGCTTTGTCACAACAGTTTTCCTCCACTTCCAAGATGGAGTCGGTTCCTGTTCCCATGATTCCTCCCGATCGTATTCTGGCTACGGTTCGCACCAGTCTCGCTCCTCCTTTAGGTGACAAAATTCTTGCCGCTCAGATCCTTTCTCCTACTGACAAACCTTGTGACCACTGCTTTGTTCCTGAAAGTTTCCGTTCTGCCATGCTCCAGACTTACAACTCTCCCAAGGCTGCTGGCCACCCAGGGAAGAATCAACTCTTTTGGGCCATTTCCCAACAATTCTGGTGGCCTAGTCTACGTGCTGATGTAGCTGCCTTCATAGCTGCTTGTTCCGTGTGTGCTCAGGGTAAGACATCACAACACCTTCCAGTGGTCCTCCTACAACCCATACCCAATGGAGAGAGGCCTTGGACCCACCTGTCAATGGATTTCATTGTGGAGTTACCCAACTCCCAGGGCAACACAGTTATCCTTATGGTGGCTGACAGGTTCTTGAAGATGTCTCATTGTATTCCACTTAAGAAGTTGCCCACATCTAAAGAACTGGCTTTCATTTTTTCTCAGGAGATCTTTTGCTTACATGGGCTACCCAAGGTGAAGGGGTAGCCAGTTTGTGACCAGGTTTCTTTCAAGCCTTTTGCGCACAGTTGGGAATTCAGCATTCTTTCTCTTCTGCGTATCACCCGCAGTCCAATGGGGCTGCAGAACGAGCCAACCAGTCCTTGGAACAGTTTTTACATTGCTACATTTCTGACTACCATAACAACTGGTCAGACCTCTTACCTTGGGCAGAGTTTGCTCACAATAGTGGCGTCAATACCACTTCCTGATTGTCTCCATTCATGGCGAATTATGGTTTCCAACCATCCATGTTGACTCACTTGTTCTTCAAAGAACTCAGTCTGCTTTAAGCTAGACCATTGTTCCTAATCTTTATGGACAGCATACTGACAGGAATTGTACCAGCTGATTAGAGAAAAGCCAATGTGGTACCAATATTGAAAAAAGGGCATAGGCATATTCTGGGGAACTACAGTCCAGTCAGCCTAACATCAATAGTAGGTAAATTATTGGAGGGGATGATAAGGGACTATATCGAAGAATTTTCTGATGAAAACAGTATCATTAGTAGTAATCAGCATGAGTTTATGAAGGGTCCTTCTTGCCAGACCAATCTGTTAACATTCTACGAGGAAGTGAGCTGCCATTTAGATGGGGGAGGGGGGCGCTGTGGCTGTGGTGTATCTGGATTTTGCAAAAGCATTCGATACAGTTCCCCATAAACACTTAATCTACAAGCTGAGGTCTGCAGGCATGGACCATAAGGTTTGTTCTTGGATAAAAAACTGGTAACAGGGGCGCGTCCAAAGGGTAGTGGTAAATAACGTGTACTCAGACTAATCTGGAGTGGTAAGTGGGGTACCACAAGGTTCTGTCTTGGGACCAATTCTGTTTAATTTATTTATAAATGACATGGAGAAAGATAGAAATTTTACAGAAAGACCTGAACAAAATAATGGAGTGGGCAACTATTTGGCAAATGAGTTTTAATGTGGAGAAATGTAAATGAATGCACTTGGGGGCTAAGAACATAAATGCAAACTACTCACTGGGGGGAGAACCTCTGAGGGAGTCAAGGATGGAGAAAGATCTGGGGGTATAGACTGTGCAATAGCATGCAATGTAAAGCTGCAGCTACCAAAGCCGGCAGAATTTTAGCATGCATAAAAAGGGGATATACTCCAGAGATAAAACTTTAATCCTGTCACATTATGAAACTCTGGTCCAGCCACATCTGAAGTATTCTGTCCAGTTCTGGTCACCAGTCCTCAGAAGGGATGTGCTGGAGCTGGAGAGAGTCCAAAGAAAGACTAAATTAATAAGATGACTTGAGGACCTTAAATACGAGGAGGGACTACAAGCACTAAATTTATTCTCACTGGAGAAAAGGCACTTGAGAGGGGACATGATAGCGATTTACAAATATCTCAAAGGTGATCCCAGCATAGGAAAAAAGCTGATATTATATAGATGACTGCTCCGACCACTCTGATCTTATTGTGCAACCACATTTACTCCCTACCTTTGTGGGCCTAAAAACATAAAAATAAATATAAAATAAATATAAAAATATATATAGGTATGGTGTGCAAACTTCAGTATATACCTCATAAAGTGCTATGTGCCTTCTACTACAAAAAATGTCATACACAAATAAAAAATTATTGTGACATCCAAATTAGTACCCATAGAAAACCATTCAAGATAAATTAAATAAATTGCATTGTAAAGAATACCATTAACCATGCATCAAATATGATTAACCATGCATCAAATACAAATGTGCAAAAAAATGCATATGTAATGTCCAGAAAGGTGATGATCCCCAATATGTAGCACCACAGTAAAAACATCTTCTATATTCTGTTGCTGAAAATCACTCTAATTGTGAATCCATCACCTCTTATGAAATGGCCACTCACCAGAACCAGGTGAGTTTGTGCCTTTGGTTAGTTGCCTGGATAACCACTCCTGACTCTGGATGTCTCAGTATCCTATTCCAAGGGTTCAATTTAGGCAGGTATCGCTCTCAAAAATAATAGATTGCTCTCATAATGTAGTAAGTTTGAATCCGTTTATTTAAAAGCAGTAAAAAAAAATATATATGGCACTCACATTTTTGTGTGCCTTACGACGGCACTGAGCTACTCCAGCTGTGTATGTGGGATCCGCTTGTATAAGCGTTTGTTCCCCTCTGTGCTCTTGTGTGTTCCACGCCTCGCTGCCGTTCAGACTGGAAATCGCGTCACAAATCTCCCAGCAGCCTCTACGCGTTTCACAAACAATAGTTGCGTCATCAGTAAGCTTCCTGATGACGCAACTATTGTTTGCGAAAAGCGTAGAGTTTCTCATGCAACATCACTGGATCGAGATGGGGCTCAGGTAAGTATTAGGCGGGATGCTGCACACAGAAGGTTTTTATCCTAATGCATAGAATGCATTAAGATAAAAAATCCTTCTGCCTTTACAACCACTTCAAGCTTCTCATTGACAGCATTTCTTTAATAGCACTACACTACATCATTGTATATAGATATGTGAAGCACTACTAAGCACTATTTGCATCTGAAATGACAATAATATAACCCATTACCCATATTAAAGAAAGTTAGTAAAAATGACAAATAGGTCTGCACCACAAAGGAACATCAGCTACCAGGATGAAATTGAACTTGTGCTGTTCCGCGCTATAAGCTGTGTTGTGATGGATGAGAAAGTACAAACACTAATTGTGTGTTAAGTACTCATTTGCATATTACTTGCTTTTTCCTTCCAACAACAGTAGGTGTGTTAAATGGCTAAATGCAATTGTTTCAGTTATTTATCAATTTTTTTAAATAAGGTTGGAAATCTTCTTTAATCAGGTCAACCTCTGATTAACTGGTGAGTGCACCTCCACCTCCTATGCTTTACACAAAGTTGCAGTCCTAAAATTAACAAAGCACACAGCAAAAGACTATTGCCTAACTGTAAGCCTGCCAAAATTCTAGCCTTTTGAGTCTATGCCTTTTAATTTTGTGGAATTAGAATGATTCCAGGAATTGATGGGAAATTATTGAGTGTTCAGAAAGCCTCTCTGGAGCATTTCCAACCAGCTTGATTCTTCAGTAAGACTATTGGAGTTGTATGCAGGGATTAGGTGTTATGATACTGTATCTGAAGAATCATCCTTCTCTGTATTAAGAAAGGGGTGTGTTAGGTGTTTCTCTGCATTGCAGCTTATAATATAGGCCAGCAGTTAATTATTTCAGACTGCACTTCATTTGTTAGATGTAGAATGTGTATATATATATATATATATATATATATATATATATATATATATATATTTGTGAGTCAAAGGCTGAATTACATAATATGGTGTTTAATTCTTTCTTCCATCTCATTACAAAGATATAACTTAACTCAAAGCAAGCAGTAATATGTTTTTTTTCTTATATATTAATGCCTGGGTAGGGGCTGTTCGTTGCATCCATTGCAACGTCCTAAAATTGCAAACTTTAATCCCAACCCTATTAAAGTCTATCAGGGGTGAATCCTGATAAATAACTCTGACTATTTTCAAAGCTATTAGGCAAAGGATTGTCAAAAGGGCATGAGAACGTTATCTCTTCCGAAAGCTAGAGGTGGAGCTGAGGCCCCAAATGCTTCTTTGTACCATAAGGCAGCGATACTTACTCACATACTAGATTGTTTTCACAACTCTACGACTAAGCTTTGGATTCACTTGGAAAGCCATATGAACACCATTGAACTCTCAGCATTCTATGGACCATACCCGCACATCATAGGGGTTTGTACCCCCTCTGGGACCTTACTCGTCAAGCGATTCAAATTTGGAATCGCATGTTATCTAGCGTTAACCTATCCAATATTTCGGGACCTATGACTCCCTTGTTTGGGTCCCTGGCATTCCCACTGGTTGTACATGTAACTAGCTTTGGACCATGGCAAGAAGAAGACCATAGGAGGCTTGCCCAGGTTCTTCGAGAAGACCCTACTTTAGGGCCAGATGCCCTAAAGTAGATGCCCCTTCCGGATCGCTTTCTCGATAACCTATGCAGTGGCTCCAGAGACAACAGTTAACTTCCTATATCCGAACCTTCCCATCCGTATCAGATATTTTAGCTGAACCAACAGGATTCGAAGATATGCTTCTCCAAGCTGACCCATCAACACACGTGGTATCTCAGCTTTATTCTTTATTGCTGAATGCTTCTTACTTGATCTCCCACTCTATACGAGGGCCTGGGAAGAAGAATTACGACACTCCATCTCCCTCCCTGACTGGCAAAAATTTTTTATCCTGATGCACAAACTCTCTCTAGCCACTAAAACTCAAATAAAAGGGTTCAAAGTGGTGACGAGAAGGTATACATGCCCTTCGAATATACATCATTTCAACTCGACAACACCTGATACCTTCTGGCGGTGTCCAAGCTCCAGGGGTACCATGCTCCACGTTTGGTGGGATTGCCCTCCCATACAAACATTTTGGCAACAGATCTTTCAACTATACTGCAAACTGATGGCGAACCTCTCTCTCTCCTACACCTGAGGTAGATCAATTATCCATGCTCCCGGGAACGTTAAAGTCCATTAAAAAAGATTTATTGCGTCACTTTCTGGCCGCGGCCAGAATAGCGGTTCCACGTGACTGGAGATTGATGACTGTACCTTCCCTGGGGGGAGTGGGCTACTGAAGTAGACCATATTAGGGACCTTGAACGCCTGTTGGCTGAGGAAGCTAATAAGGAAGAACGGTTCTCTCTCACTTGGACTTCATGGTCCATGTTCTGCTACTCGTTGGACTTAATCTCCTGGGCAGAGGGCGACCTAGGCAACACCACCTCATGACCATGACGGAGCGATCCCTGTTCCTAATCTTTTTGCTTGCCCTGATTTATCTTAACACCTATCTATGTATAATTGTACCCTTCAGAATCCATTAAACACTTACTCCTGATACAGAATATGACTCTTACAACTAACGTCTCAACAGCATAACAGGTTTTTAGAATAAGTTTGGATGTAGTAATACATGATGTATACATATAATCTTCCCATCTGAAATGTGAGGGTCTTGTATTTCTTCATGTTATACCTCAATATGTTGCTCTAACTGTGTTTTTTTGATACTAATATTGAACACAATGCAATACTATATTTTTGTAACCTCCGTTTACACATGTTTTATTATCCTTACTTACTACTGTTAATGATATTTGCTATGCTGACTGCATTTGTCACCTTGTTCCTTTCAATAAAATAAGATTGAATTAAAAGGGCATGTGAAGTTGGATACTGCCTTGGAAGACATGTATCAATGCACAAACAAATGTAATAAATACCATTCAGTAGGGATAGAATCATCTTTTTGTATGCAATTTTAAGCACTGTTTATTTCTAATACATGTCTGAAAGATTCCTTTAAGCTGTAAGAGGTGTTATGCAACAGTACGATCCTCATAGACAGTGTCAAGGAAGTACCAGCTATTGTGCAAGTGAAGGCTCAAGACGCATACATAAACGCAGGCACAGATCTACAGGTGCTTGCCTTGCTGCGCATAGACGTGCATATATACGCGTAAACCTGCGCCTAACATTGTCGCCACTCGCCAATGTGACTATTTAAACTGCAGAAGCTGCACTAGCAGGTGCTGTCTGATCTACAGCTATTACTCATGTTCCTACATCTGTGTTTGACTTCTGTGATTGACCCAGCTTGCTCTGACCATGCTTGAACCCTACCTGCCCTGACCTTGGCTCTGCCTTTTGATCATCTACCTGCTCCAAGTGTTGTCGACCTCTGCCTGTACCCAGACCATTTTCCGCCTGCCATCTATGCCTGTACCTAGACGCCTGTTGCTGACCTGGCTCATCTGACCACGCATCGAGGCATCCATCTGTCTCGCTCTGCATGCTGCCTGGTTCCTGCTGGTCCTTCTGTGTGCCGCTTGACTCCCACACCTGCAACTCACCAGCTGTCCGCCAAGCAACTGCCATCTTCCGTCCACCCAGTCCAGGGTCCACTGCTTCTGCTGCCATCTGCTGTTCCAGCCATCTGACCCCACCTCTGGCGACGCACCTACTATCATCACTATGACCGGCAGAACATCATACAGGCACTGACACCTCGCCACACTCCTGCGGCCACTGTCGCAACACTTGAAGCAGGCAGATGATCAGAAGACAGAGCAGGGTCCCGGGAAAAGCCAAGGTCAGGGTAGGTAGTGTTCAAGCTTGGTCAGGGCAAGCCGGGTCAATCACAGAAGTCAAATACAGGAACAGATGCAGGGACACGGGTAATAGCTGTATATCAGAAAGCACCAGTTTAAATAGTCCTATTAGCGGCAATGTTAGCGAGCATATGAGCGCGTCTATGCACAGCAAGGCGAGCACTCGCATAGATCTGCACATAAGTATGCGCCTTGAGCCTTCACTTTCACTATAGCTGGTACTTCCTTGACAGACAGTGTTAGCAAGACCATATTCTGGCATCATCTTTTTTTCAGATCCTAAAAGAGTTCTTTGCCATGAGGTGCCATGTTGAACTTCCAGTGACCAGTAGGAGAGAGTGAGGCATCATCTATTTAAGCCATGACACCTGATTTTTTTTATCTAGCGGTAACAGAACTGAATTGAGTGGAAGTGGCAGCCAAAATAGATCTAAAATAGATCCAAAAGCTAGGAAAGTTGGCTCTTACAAAAAAAAAAAAGTTGTCAACTTCATACCTGTTTGATGGTAAAGCTTGTGATTTTCTTTCCAGTACCACACTGTATTGTATTAAATGTTTAACAAAATGTCAAAACAGAGTCCAGAGAAACACTTAAAAACCACAATCTCACAATCCAGAGCTAAATGGTGGAACACAGAGTGGTGGTCACTAATTAAATAAACACAATCACAAGTGGAACAAATAGTCATTTTATTATGTACTTCATTTAGAGGACTGCTTTTATTGATGTACAGTGCAGTACATTTTGAATATTTCACTTGGATTGAGAACTGTTTGTTTTCTTTGCACATTGGAATCTATATATACTATATGTATCCCAGAGGGGATAGTTTAGGACACTATTATATCCAGTAACACACTGTTTGATGTAATTTTACATTTAATGACTAATGCCGCGCACACACGACCGGACTTTCCAGCAGACTAGGTCCGATGGTCTTCCCGACGGACTTTTGGCGGAGTTCCGCCGGACTTTCCGAACGAGTGGACTTGCGCACACACGAATGGACTTTCTGGCAGACTAGGTCTGACGAACTTCCAGACGGACTTTCGGTGGAGTTCCGACGGACTTTCCGAATGAACGGACTTGCCCACACATGAACTAAAGTCGGTTCATTTTGATAGTGACTCAAGGTATGATGGGACTAGAAAAGGAAGTCAATCTCGCTGCTTTCATTCGTGAGATTGACACCTTGCGAGCCCCGTCGCCTGGTAGGGATTTTAAGGGGTTAAAAAAAATGGCATGGGGCCCCCCCAAAGTCCTTACCATACCCTTATCCAAGCACGCAGCCCGGTCGGTCAGGAAAGGGGGTGGGGACAAGCGAGCGCCCCCCTCCTGAACCGTACCAGGCCGCATGCCCTCAACATGGGGGGGTGCTTTGGGGAAGGGGGCGCCCTGCGGCCCCCCACCCCAAAGCACCTTGGGGGCCTCTTCCCGACAACCCTGGCCATTGGTTGTCGGGGTCTGCGGGCAGGGGGCTTATCAGAATCCGGGAGCCCCCTTTAATAAGCCCCCAGATCCCGGCCCCCCCACCCTATGTGAATGAGTATGGGGTACATCGTACCCCTACCCATTCACCTGTGGAAAAAAAGTGTCAATAAAAAAAACACACTAGACAGGTTTTTAAAGTAATTTATTAGTCGGCTCTGGGGGTCTTCTTCTGACTTCGGGGGTCTCTTCCGACTTCTCCACGCTTTACGGTTCTTCTCCCGCTCTCTGGCCTCTTCTCCCGGTCTCCGGTACTGCTCCGCGCTCTCCGGTATCTTCTCCTGGTCTCCGGTTCTTCTATGCACTCTCCGGTATCTTCTCCCGGTCTCCGGTTCTTCTGCCGTGCTCCTCCGCTATCTTCTTCCAGCTCTTTTACTAGCGTTGGACCGGTCTCCTCCTTCATCATCTTCTTCCCTCTTCTGTTCTTGTTGACACAACGCTCTCTCCGGCTGTAATGCTGTGTACACGGTGCGCAACAACTTATATAGGCATGGGGCGGGGTCACCGGGTGATGTGACCCAGTGACCCCACCCCTTATGATGGCAATGTCCCAGCATGCCCTGGGACCCTGCCCCTTATGACGTCACCGCCCGGGGCAAGCTGGGACTGTGTCCCGCCCCATGCCTATTTAAGTTGTTGCGCACCGTGTACACAGCATTACAGTGGGAGAGAGCGTCATGTCAACATCGGAAGAACAGAAGAGGGAAGAAGAAGAAGACGACGAAGGAGAAGAGGCCGGAGAGCGGGAGAAGAGGCCGGAAAGCGCGGAGAAGTCGGAAGAGACCCCCCGAAGTTGGAAGAAGACCCCCGGAGCTGACTAATAAATTTCTTTAAAAACCTGTCTAGTGTGTTTTTTTATTGACACTTTTTTTCCCCAGGTGAATGGGTAGGGGTGCGATGTACCCCATACTCATTCACATAGGGTGGGGGGCCGGGATCTGGGGGCCCCCTTTATAAAGGGGGCTCCCGGGTTCCGATAAGCCCCCCGCCCGCAGACCCCGACAACCAACGGCCATGGTTATCGGGAAGAGGCCCTTTCCCTCATCAACATGGGGACAAGGTGCTTTGGGGTGGGGGGGCCGCAGGGCACCCCCCTTTCCCAAAGCACCCACTCCCCCATGTTGAGGGCATGTGGATTGGTACGGTTCAGGAGGGGGGCGCTCACCCGTCCCCACCCCCTTTCCTGACCGGCCAGGCTGCGTGCTCGAATAAGGGTCTGGTATGGACTTTGGGGGGACCCCCACGCCGTTTTTTCGGCATAGGGGGTTCCCCTTAAATCTATACCAGACCTAAGGGACATTGCCGCCTATCTCTCGCGCTCGCTGCAATAGGAAAATGTGTTTTTCATATTGCAGCAAGCGCAATATATACAGCATCCTGCAGCCGTGAACCAGCGCGATAGGATCGCGCTGGAAACATTCTCGCGGGCAGGTGCTGTAGCTGCCCTTGCTTTGGAAGATTTAAAACATGTTCTATTTCTAGGTCCATCTGCCTTTTGGGAAGAAAAAGTTCGCTGGAGCCCACACACAATCGGAATGTCCGATGGATTCCGGTCCGCCGGAAAGTCTGATCGTGTGTACGTGGCATAAGAGTACTAAGAGTTGATTGGTGGCGCTGCACTTTGTGATATACTTATTTCAGTTTGATGTGGGAACATATAACAGTGTTCAGCTGTAGATAGATGTGGATGTTTTTATTTTAATTTTGTTTTTATATCTGTACACATCTGTCAACACATTTTTGGTAGCACAGAGAAGTTTCCTGTTTACATGAGTTTATTTGGTGGAGGTAGGATATCCCTCCCTGAAGAGATAAACTTTCATTGATCACATAAAGATAGACAAAGCAGGATATAGCTGAACAGATTAGCTAGGGAGTTCCAGTTCATGAGGATAGGAGAGGCTCTGGAGGAGTCCTAGAAGAAGAGGACAATTTGGGTGATATTTTAAGATGAGGTTAATGATTTAGCTTGAAGAAGAACTGAGGTTGGCATTCTATGTTGTAGTTAGTATTTTGAATTGTATTAGTTGGGTGAGCGAAAGCCAGTGGAAGGGATGGTGGATACTGAACAAATTCTGGACAAGTCTGACATCAGCATTCATGAGAGACTAAGCTGGGTTCACACTACTGCGAATTGGATGCGGCTTTCCCTGCATCCAATTCACATGACAGGAGAATATGTCCAACTCTCGATAGAGCCGGTTCACATATCTCCGGGGCGGGCACGGAGCTCACAGAAGAAGAGTCTCGTGTGTCTTTGGCTCTGTTTCAGGTCCGAATTCAGCCAAAAATTCAGACCCAATTTGGACCTGAAATGGTGAATGGGGACACACCGGATCCTCTGCTGCGAGCAGCTCTGCACATAGTGTGAACCCAGCCTCAAGAGGGGATAGCCTATGTAAAGGTAGGCCAACAAGGCTCCTCTTATTCCCCAACATCAAATATAAATAATTCCTGTGAATCTGCATCAGCAGCAATTAGTGATGCTGAGCTGGATTTTGCTGACTCCTCAATGCCAGTTCCAGGGAAATGGTAGGATTAGCTGTAGATAGGGTTGCCACCTGTTCGGGATTCACCCGGACAGTACGGATTTTGAATCATGTGTCCGGGTCTCAGTCCACCTGAAACCCAGACATATTATTTAGATTGGGCTGTGGCTCCCCAAGTAACCAAGATAGTCACACACAAATCTGTTGCTATCTGGGAGCTGCGGGCGGCTGTCTGAGAGCAGGTTCAGCATCACTGGGGGGCAGGGTGGTGATGTCAGCAAAAGCAATTTGGCCACACCCACATTTTTTTCCTCACAACCCCATGCCTGCACTTTATAAATGCCCCCCCTTAGTTGGATACTGATTTACCTTCATCTTTTTAAAGATGGCCTCTGCGTCCTGCCAACTCCACTTCATGTGGCACCTGAAAAGGAAAGTGTTGGTAAGATTAGTAATGGACAGTGACAGGACATATATATAAGGTTTATACACAAAACTCAACATTTAATTTCCAAGCAGCATGTGTATATAGTGGAAACAATGGTAAGTACAAAATTTCCCTCTGACTTCCTGGGTCAGCTCCATTTTGTCACAGATCCAGCGAATCAATTATCTCATTGATAAGGGGCGATGTTAATGTAAACAGCCTAGACTTCATACAGAAGAGCAGTAAAGGACTACACTCTACTTCTCTGAGCAGGACACAATTCCACCAAGGACAAGTACAATAAAGGTTTTGTACCACCAGGAAAAAGTAGGCCGTTAGAAAAGGAAAAACTGTTGTCAAAGGGCTTGTGTACACGGATTTTGGGCTTGTGCCTATGACATCAGTTTAATATTAGTTTAAGATATTTCTGAAACGATTTAGAATTCATTGACAGGTGTATATGACCTGCAGTTGGCCTCCTTCTTACCTGCATTTGACCTGCTTCATATGGCTTTTAAATTTCTATAGACTTGTTTGTGAATGCAAAACCCACCTGACATGAACAAAAGTCCTTCAACATAAAAAGCAAACTTGGAGATCACTAGAGTAATTCTGAAGCATAATAATAATAACATATAATAGCTTTCCCCGTCCATCCTGCTGCTCCTAGTGTATTCTGACAGCCGCTGGGGATGGCCTTCAGAATACCCAAACAGTAGCTGCATCCAGTCCTTGTTGGTCCAAATATTTTCAATCAAAGATTGTCAGGCAGCAGGGTGGAGACAGGACCACACATGGAGCGAATTTCATCTGGCTCCTGATGAAAATTTAGTGTATGGCCAGCTTTAATTACATAAAAACAATAGAATAGAAATGGAAACCTAGACTTACTTTTCCACCCACTGAGGGCGCATGTTGGTCATGCTGGCAAATTCAAAGACCATCATGTTTTTGTTTGATGGGAAGATGGTCTGTCCCTCATGTCGGTAAAAGCATTGTGGTGGAATTTGGCCTTCTGAATTCAGGAAGTTGAAATTGTTCAAAGACTGTGCCCAGTCCCAGTTGTTTTCCTGAAGACACCCGTAAATAAATATGGAGGTTAGGACGGGTTGCAGAAGATATATAGAGCATTTTCTGTTTTGATGAAAGTAAAAAATAAATAACATATGGACCCATTTAAATAAGTAAAACCATTTGCTTGGTTTCCACATGTTCATATTGCTAAAGCTAAATAGGATTGACAACCTCATATGAGAATTCGTCAGACCTAGATGTTAAAGAATGGAAAACAAAAACGTGGGTGAAAGCCATTCCCCTGAAACAGGGTGTCCCAATGGATTTAACAGAAACATACTTGTCAGTGTATCCTTCAAACATTCCGGTGACTTCAATGAACTTGTTACGGAGCTCATCATGGATAGATTCCAACTTTCCCCTATTGAGGAACAAATGCCTGGGGATTTTATATTCAGTCTTCATCTTCTGGAAGATGTTCATGGCTTGATTGTAGTCACCATTGTTTTGTCTGAGACACCTGGAGAAAAAATATTGGTAAGAAAAGGTACAGAGAATATAACAATAGGACGTAAAGAAGAAAGTCATTTATATTGTTTTAAAAACCTAACGCATTCAATATATTTGTACTCGAATGTGTAATTCCTCCCATTTGATGGGTCCCCTTTCATTGTCAGAAGCCCAGTTAAATCCACAAAGAATTTACATTTTCTTTTTATGAAAGGTTACATCTAAACCACAAAAGACCAAAAGAGAAATGCAGTTCTGGGTGGATTCAGCTCTAAAGAAATCTCCATCCTACAACAGAGATTTTAGTGATGGACTTTCCCTAAAGTGATTAGACCAAATTCTTCAGCCAGGCTACATCTTCTCAATTCTGCTCTAGTAAGGTAAGTAAAAGGCACATGACAGAATATTTGTAGGCAATACTGGAAAATGGTGGCTATGTTGATATGGATGACAGAGGGAAGCCAGAGAACAAATCCGGACACTGTAGGCTAAGACTCGGTTCACACTAGACATGTGCACAACAAAAAAATTTGTATATTTTCGTTTCGTTTTTTTTGTTTACGAAAAAAATTTGTTTTTTTTCTTTTCGTTTTTTTCGTTTCCGTTGATTCGTAACGATTCGTACATTCGTAAGTCGTCGTTGTTCGTATTCGTAACGATTTGTACATTTGTAAGAGTTATTTTTCGTTGATTCGTTTTTTCGTTAGTTTAATTTTCGTTCATTCGTTTATTCGAAATTCGGACGCATTCGTAGTTATTCGTACATTCGTAACTTTCGTAACATTCGTAGATTCGTAATCAGAGCATAATTCATAATTTTATGTAATGTGTATGCTATTATAAAATTTTAATAATTTACGAATCGAAAAAAAAAAAAGTTACGAATCGGAAAAAAAAGTTACGAATCGGAAAAAAAAGTTACACATTTTTTTGTTCAATCCATTGGAAGCACGTTAAGCAGCACCATTGTAAGGGACACGGAAAATTAATAATTCAACAAAAAAAAAGTTACGAATGTATGAATTTTTTCGTTCATTTTCGTTGTTCCTTTTTTCGTTTTTCGTATTTTCGTTGTTTGGTTTTTCGGATTTTCGTTGCTTTTCGGATTCGTTCGATTTGAACGATTCGTTATTCGGATTCGTCCGGTTTGAACGATTCATTATTCGGATTCGTTCGATTCGAACGATTCGTTCAATAGTACGAAAACGAACGAACGAACAAGTAAAAAAAAAAAAATTAGGTTTTTAAGTCGAACAAAAAGACCTCCTATGTCTAGGTTTTGTTGAACCTCTACATTGTTGAACACATCTTTGAGATTCAAAAAAAAAAAAAAAAAAAAACGAACAAAACTGATGTGTAAAAAGCAGTAATCCAAATATAATGATGACAATCCATCAATCAAACATAAATGGTGCTGTGTGAAGACAAAATCTTCTATCAAAATAGTGGTGCATATATATCCTTCTTGAGATGAGAAGGTGGTGCATAAATCCAGCTTAAGGTGATTATATCTGCTTACCAGATAGGAGCAGAAAGAAGGCGATGTTAGTCACGTGATATCATGAAGAAAGTGAATGAAGGTCTGGTGAACCCAAAGGTGTGATCGAATCCAGTACTTCTTGATGGGATGTAGGTGACCAAATTCCCTCAGCCAAATCAGGTATAAGCTAGAAAAAAACTCTCCCACGGGTTGGAGGAAGAGAGTAACGACAATAGTGAAGCCCGCCAGATGAAGTTTAACAGTTTTATTAGTAATCTACTTACATCAAAGTCAAAAACATCAGGGCATGGATAAAGAGACAATTCCGCATACTTGCATCAGCCCGCCTGACATGTTTCATCCTACAACGGATATCATCAGAGGCGTGGCCAATGCAGCAAGTAGGCGGATATAAATAGCAAATACCTGGGTTCAATCTCTCTTGTGATAGGATGGTCGAACGAATGTTTGGCCGCATCCATCGCCGGAACGCATAACAGACTGCGCATGCGCGGACCGGTTCTAACAACGGTACTGCGCATGCGCGGTCTGTCTTTTTCCCTTTCTCCTGTGTACAGTGACGCACACTGACAAACAAAAAAAAAAAGAAACTAATTGCACATGTCTAGTTCACACTTGGGCAACTTGTCATTTTGTTTTTTTTTGTATTATTTTTGTTTGCTGATCACAAACTGTGTTGGCTGCTTGTTTTTTCACTTTTGTTATATAATTAGCCGCCTGACAAGTCGTGCTCCATTCTGTACAATGGAACCATTTGGCTGGCCAAAGACCAGAGCACTTTTTGCGATTCGGCACTGCGTCGCTTTAACTGACAATCGCGCGGTCGTGCGACGTGGCTCCCAAACAAAATTGACGTACTTTTTTTCCCACAAATAGAGATTTCTTTTGGTGGTATTTGATCACCTCTGCGGTTTCTATTTTTTGCGCTATAAACAAAAAAAGAGCTACAATTTTGGAAAAAACACAATATTTTTTACTTTTTGCTATAATAAATATCCCCAAAAAAATATATAAAAAAAACTTTTTTTCCCTCAGTTTAGGCCGATAAGTATTCTTCTACATATTTTTGGTAAAACATCGCAATAAGCGTTTATTGATTGATATTGATAGATAGCGTCTACAAAATAGGGGATAGTTTTATGGCATTTTTATTAATATTTTTTAGTCCAGTCCAGTTTTTAGTTTAGTCTAGTCCATTGAGCAAGGCACACAGTATTTTCACACATGGTTTTAGCGGATTTTTGCACAGGACAGTCTCAGCAAAATTGCACCGCATTTGGGGTGCTATTAAGAATGAATGGTACCCAAATGCGCGTCACGCATTTTGCTGTGATTTTAGCTCAATTGTGAAATGCGGGCGGAATCATGCCTATTCTGCCCTCAATTCCAAATCACTCAGATCTGAACAGGGCCTAACAAACAAAGCTAACGTAAGTAAAAATAAGTTTTGCATTAGAAAGAAAAACATTTTCCGACCCAACTTTGGGGCCCCATATCTTGGGTCCACTTGGTGCTAGGAACCCAGTGGAACTAGCACTACAACATATCCAAAGATGGGGTTCCTAGCACCAAGTGACCCCAAGATATAGGGCCCCAAATTCAGTCAACTGTGTCCATCTGCAGCAATGTCATTTCGGGACCCTTTGGGTCCAGAGACCCCAAACTGCAGCTAGGGGGCATTTAGGAACCTTAACTACCAAGTTTGGGGGATCTATGGCTGCAAATGGGCATAGTGAGGCATGCAAATGGTCACAGTAAGGCTGCAAATGGGCATTGTTGACCCTCTTTTCCACTTACAGTAGCTGCACATTTCTCACCCTAGGCTTATACTCAAGTCAATATGTTTTCCCAGTTGTTTGTGGTAAAATTAGGTGCCTCGGCTTATATTCGGGTTGGTTCATACTCGAGTATATATGGTACCTTATTTCTTGCTCCAGAAGGCTACCTCCAGTGGTCCCCCAAATCCTCTCCTATAAGATGTTTCAGGCCATAGTTGCACAATGATGTCATTGGGTACAATTAAATGCCATTAGCCCTGGATTTTATATTAGGATTGGAAGAGATTGCTGAAAACCCAGAGAGGAGGAGAGCCACAGGGCCTGCCAGAGTGAGGAGTAAGGCCCCTTTCACACTGGGGTTTTTTTCAGGCGGTACAGCGCTAAAAATAGCGCCTGTACACCGCCTGAAAAAATCTGGCCCCATTCACTCCAGTGTGAAAGCCGGCGGGTTTTTTATACTGGAGCGGTGCGCTAGCAGGGCAGTCAAAAAAGTCCTGCTAGCAGCATCTTTGGAGCGGTATAGGAGCGGTGTACACCGCTCCTATACCGCTCCTACCCATTGATTTCAATGGGACACCGCGGTAATACCGTGACAATACCGCCGCAAATCGCCGCTACGGCGGCGCTTTGCGGGGGATTTTAACCCTTTTTCGCCGCTAGCGGGGGTTAAAACCGCACCGCTAGTGGCCGAGTACCGCGGCTGAAACAACGGTAAAGCAGCACTAAATATAGCGCTGCTTTACTGTCACCGCGGCTCCTGCCCCAGTGTGAAAGGGGCCTAAGGTAAGGATTACATCTTATTCCTCATTCCCTGTAGTTAATAAGGGGTAGACATGTGCAATTTGTTTCGTAACAAATCGAAAGTCAGCCAAATTTTGCATCTTTCGAAATACGAAACAAATTATAGCGGCTATAACGAATGAATTCGACATGATTCGGTAATTCGTTAAAGATCTAATGAAACAAAAGGTCAGCTCAAAGTAAATCTTACAGTCCAATCAGCTGATTATTTTGTGCTGGAGGTTGGATTTAATATATTCAATAAACAAATTACTTTCCAAACTACAAATCATTATCACGAATATATACAGACATACGCCACTTTTAAGTACACAATGTGGTTTACTTACTGAAGCTGGAAAGTGCAAAATCAGACTCACTTCTACATAGAAACCAATGAGCTTCCATGTTTTATTACCAAAGCTTAACTGAACAAAATGAGGTTAGAAGCTCATTGGTTTCTATGCAGAAGTGAGCCTGATAATGCACTTTTCAGCTTTAGTAAATAAACCCCATTGTGTACTTAAAAGTGGAGTATGCCTGTATACATACATAAATATCGAATTTCAACTAATACGAAAGAAATTGTAGCGGATATAACGAATGAATTCAACATTCGAGATTCAGTATAACGAACATCGACACTCTACAGAAATAACAAATTATCTGAAAACAAATTAACGTAACATAAGGAATATAACAGAACTAAATTATGTATTTTACGAATGACAACGAAACTAAACTAAACAAAATTTTCCGTTGTGCACAAGTCTAAAAGGGGTGGTCCAGCTGCAAGAGTAGTTCTTTGTAATCCTGGGAGTTGGGTTTTAAGGTCTTTTTTTTGAATGGTTCATAGCATTTTATATTTAATCCATGAACTGCCCAGTTATTATCATAAAAAACATCTGGTACCAGGCTCAGACTGGAAATCTGGAATCTTTAGCATTTATAAAAAGGTTGGATTTGCCTCTGTAGGCCTTTGCGCTGTTGTCCTTCGCAGTGGGTCGCTTGGTGCAATAATCAGACAGGTGATTAGTAATCAAACAACTGCACTGTAATGCAGCCTTCTAAAAAGTACTATTGATATAGAAGAAAATGATGTGCTTTAGTTCAATTTAAATGATTGCTTCATTTTGTCTGTGAGCGGAATTTTTGAAATACAGAAGAAGAAAATGGCAGTAATATAAAGAAAATAATGATCATTATTTCAAGAATACCTAATGACAGTGGTTTAAATGTACTTATTTATTAGTGTGGTGCAATCAGTGGAGCTATTCTGTGAAGCTGGATGGGACCCAAGCTACAAAACACCCAGTACACTGGAGGACAAAATAGGCAGTCTATGCAAATTACTTCTTTGGAAGGATTCTGATAACTCCTGATTTGGTTAAAACAACAGAATAAAATCTAGACTAACGTGTTAGAAAAGCTGATCTTTAGCCTATAGCCTATGCACGTTCTACTGGAGCATTGTGATACTGCAGGCAGGTAACATAATTGCTCTATAAGGTTTGACCAAGTTTGATCAGGTAGCATTGCCTTATTGTGACCATTGAAATGATTGTTCACATTTTTATTGAACAAGCAAAAGACTCTCCCTTTGATCAATTTAGTTCTTTGTTGATTTTGGCTCTGCCAAATTTTCCCATAACAAATTGTCAATTGTGTAACAACTTCTGGACCACCTTCCGCACATTTACTGTGGCAAGGCGGCCCGGCTGCGTGAAACGAAGTACCTGCCACCCGCGATCATTCTCCAGAGTGGTAGAAAGGCGTTCTGCCTTTGTAAACATAGAGATCTCTGTATTCCCCCAGTCAGAGCAACCACCACACAGTAAGCACCCCCTAGGGACACACTTAACCCTTCCTCTGGTGTTAAAAATCTAACCATAACACCCTAACCGGAAACCCTAACCGGAAACCATAACACTTACCATAACCCTAAACTTGTTCTTCAAGGGGAAAACCCTAACCATAACCCCCTAACCCTAATGGCAAACCCTAACCCTATCCCTAACCGGAAACCCTAACCCTAATGGGAAACCATAACACTTACCATAACCCTAAACTTGTTCTTCAAGGCGAAAACCCTAACCCTAACCATAACCCCCTAACCCTAATGGGAAACCCTAACCAGAAACCCTAACCCCTAACCCTAAATTTCATGCAACTATGTTTGATCAAGTCGGGGGTGGAGCTCAATGGTGGGGTCATCTGGTTGAAATCTAACAACATATAGGTCAAATTCCAATTATACGTTGGCTAACAGCAATGCTAGTGGTGTATCAGATTGGATCATGCTCATTGGGGGTATATAAATGGCCTATGAAGCATAGCAAGCAATTACAAGTTTGTAAAATATTTTTTAGTGTTTTTTCATCATTTGCTATCATTTTTAAGTTTTGTAATGTTAAAAAATAAGGCACCTGTAAAAACGCTTATAAACGAAAATGCGACTAAATGCCAGTACCGCGTTTAGCCACGTTTTGCTTCTGAAACATCAGAAACTTCTGCGTCTGAACTCATTTTTTTGCCTTCAAAGAACCTGTGCACATGTACACATAAGATAAGATAACATTGGATGAGTTCAGGGGCAGCTGAAAAAAGCAGCCAACTGCCTCTGAACGTCCATTTACCAGCAGCAATGTACATGAGGCCTAAATGTTACTATGTTACTACAAAGTTCAAAGTTAGGAGCATAAAACTGTCCAAAATGTCTTGGTATGCTGACACCCAAAAGTGGAACTTCTGCTTATATGCTTCCTCCCCCCCTTCAGGGTCACATTTGGAAACTTTCAGGGGGAGGGGGAGGGGGAATGGGGCTAGGTGACGGGCCATGGTGTGTCACCTAGAAAAGTGCCAACATCGTGGGCTCCCTGGACAGGTAAGTGCCCTAATAAATGAACCTCCTCTTTAAGAGTACCCTTCACTGGAACTAAGGGGCCAAGCCCAACCCCTGAATAACAACCTCACACCATAATCCCCCCTTCACAAAATGATTTGGACCAGTGCACAAAGCAAGGTCCATAAAGACATAGATGAGCGAGTTTGGGGTGGGTGAGTCCTGACCTCAACCTGATAGAACACCTTTAGGCTGAATTAGAGAGGAGACTGTGAGCCAAGCCTTCTTGTCCAACATCAGTACCTGACCTCACAAATGCGCTTCTGGAAGAATCATCAAACATTCCCATAGACACACTCCCAAACCTTGTGCCTTGTGGACAGCCTTCCCAGAAGAGTTGAAGCTGTTTTAGCTGCAAAGGGTGGGCCAACTCAATAATGAACCCTACAAACTAAGACTGGGATGCCATTAAAGTTAATGCACGTGTAAAGGCAGACATCCCAATACCTTTGTGAATATAGTGTATATCTGATACTAGGTTCACTTTAATCAGTGTAAAGTTTGATCATATAAAATAAAATCAGCAATAGATTCAGGACCAAAACAAGCATGATCGAATGAAGAAAGCCTGTTGGCAAGCTCCTCGTTGATAATTGGAAAATCATTCTCCAGGACTGTATATCTCTTTGATAATAATCTTTTATGTGTTAAGTCATAAGAAAAGGCATTGAACTCCCCGAACTTGTCCATCACAGACCCAGAAACAAGCATGTTTTGGCTTCCACCACTGTCATCCCTCCTGCAGCTTATGCACAGATGTACTCTGTCGGTATTGTGCTCGTTTTCAGTCTTTAAGGTGAGCAGTTACACAGTCTAAGCTTTTCAAAAGATTGAATTCCATGTTGCTTTGTTCTCTCACTGTGATATATTTTATCTAAGCTACAGATTTGTAATGTTCGCTAAACCAATAGAGCATGTAGTTTGTCCTGCTGTGATCATCTGAACATGTCTATTGGAATGAATCATTGTGATGCGGTTAATGGAACGCAATGCAAAGAAGTAGAAAAAATATATATCAGTGTTTGAATATTTCCAGCTCTCGGAAAAGCTGGAACACGAACAAATCCTGCCAACAAATCTCTTTTCTGTGGACCATGCCTTCATTCCGCATTAACACTTGTTACAAGCCCCACTATTTCTGTCTCTTAACATTATGATATATTCAAAGGTATAGAACTGACTGGGTAAGCAGGCATGGAGGGTATGACAAAATGCTTTCTGTTGTATTGGCAAAGGCTTTGCTATATTATAATTGTTTATTTTGCCCTTTGTATGGCCCTTTGTATAGACATCTACTGTCCTCAGCAATACTGCTGTGATAAATACATAGTTGTAATTCCATAACCAAGGCTTCCCAGGAAATTAAACTGAACAATACCATAATCTGTACCTTCACGTGGTCAGTTTTTCATAACGCACAAATTCGTTTTATTTGTTTCCAAAATACCAAGGCTTAAAGTGTTACTAAACCCAGGACCCTGCATTCACTATATCTGGTCTGCCACAGTACACAGGACATGGAAATGCAATTATTTTTGTAAATGTAAACCTTTTCTCATCAGCAGTATATAGCAGTCTTGTTGTGTTACACTATGTGATTTATTATGATTTCTCTGTGTGCATAAATTGGTTATCATTGCTTGGTGTCTTTAACCACTTCAGCCCCGGAAGATTTGGCAGCTCAATGACCACGCCATTTTTTGCGATACGGCACTGCGTCCCTTTAAAGTGGTGGCCAGAAATGGCTGTTGCTAGGCAGATTGTCCTAATCTGCCTCCTCCAGCGCCGCAGTGATCTTCTCTTCTTCCGTCTTCAGGTGAATGGGGCGCGGTGTGTTATGGGAACGGTGTCCCACAACACATTGCGTTCCCCATTCACAAATCCCACTCGCGCATGTGCAGTAGGCCGCGCACCGACTCGCGCATGCGCAGTAGGCCGCGCGCCGACTCGCGCATGCGCAGTAGGCCGCGCAAAGCCGTTTCCCTTACTGAGGATGGCGGCGCTGGATCCGGAACGCCGAGGGACATCTCGGCCTCCACGAACGGCATCGCGGGCGCCCTGGGAAGGTAAGTGTACTTATTAAAAGTCAGCAGCGACTTTTTTTTTAGCTGCTGACTTTTAATTTTTTTTTTTTTAAGCTGAAACACCGCTTTAACTGACAATTGCGTGGTCGTGCGTTGCTGTACCCAAACAAAATTTACATTCTTTTTTTTTTCTCACAAATAGAGCTTTCTTTTGGTGGTATTTGATCACCTCTGCGTTTTTTTTAATTTTTTTGCGCTATAAACAAATAAGAGCATCAATTTTGAAAAAAAAAACACAATAGGGGTTATTTACTAAAGGAAAATACACATTGCACTGCAAGTGCACTTAAAAATCAGCAGAGCTTCCACTCATTTCAGATGTACCCCTTAGATTTAGAGCTACTGCACTTCCAAGTGCACTTGCAGTGCAAAGTGGATTTGCCTTTCGTAAATAACCCGCAATATCTTTTACTTTTTGCTATAATAAATATCCCACATTTTAAAAAACAAACTCTTTCCCCAGTTTAGGCAGATTTTTAAGGGGGATATTGATTGGTTTGTGCAAAAGTTATAGCATCTACAAAATAGGGGATAGATTTATGGCATTTTTATTATTATTATTTTTATTACTAGTAATGACAGCGATCAACGATTTTTATCGGGACTGCGAACAAATCGGACACTTTTGACACATTTTTGGGACCAGTGACATTTATACAGCAATCAGTGCTATAAAAATGCACTGATTGCTGCATAAATTACACTGGCAGGAAAGGGGTTAACACTAGGGGGCGATAAAGGGGTTAACTGTGTTCCCTAGGTGTGTTCTAAGTGTAGGGGGATGGGACTGACTAGGGGAGAGAGATTGGTGTTCATACTTAGTATGATCACACGATCTGTCTCCTCTCCCCTGAGAGAACCGGGATCTGTGTGTTTACACACACACATCCCCGTTCTTGTTCTGTAACGAGCAATCACAGGTGCCCGGCAGTCATCGTGCCCTCCGGGCACTCGCATCGGCTCCGGAGGTGTCTTAAAGAGCCGACGTTCAGCTACAACGGCTCACGCAGGGGAGCCAACCTGCCACAGTATTACTGTGGCGGCTGGTCCAGAAGCGGTTAAGGTGATTTCTGCTGCCTAAGCTGAGCTCTTTCTCTCACCGTACCTCTGTTTACTCCTCAGTGTCCTGGCAAACACTGGTTAAAGCTTGTAAGAGGAGCTTTCTGACTGACCCATGAGTCTGTAAGACCCCTGATCCCCTGTCTAAACCTCTCTAGCAATAAACACCAAACAGAGCATGTGCAGCCTGACTCCGTAGACTCTGTGGGGGTTATTTACGAAAGGCAAATCTACTTTGCACTACAAGTGCACTTGGAAGTGCAGTCGCTGTAAATCTGAGGGGTATATCTGAAATGAGGGGTAGCTCTGCTGATTTTATTATCCAATCATGTGCAAGCTAAAATGCTGCTTTTTATGTCCCTTGCATGTCCCCCTCGGATTTACAGTGACTGTACTTGCAAGTGCACTTTATGTAAATAACCCCCTGTGTGTGTTATCAGGAAATTATTAGGAGTCAGTGAAAGGAGAGGAGGATCCAAGAAGCAAGGATCAAACAGCCTTTTTACACAATGAGGAGGATTAACCCTTAATGTTCCACAGTGAGTATAACAAGCATGCTTTACTTCATATACAGACTGATTTTACTATTGTGGGTTTAGTAACACTTTAAGGGCATTGTACACTTTTGAAATGTTTTGGTTATTTTAACGAAATATTAGTGTAGTTATATTCCCTGTGCTGTTTGTTTGGTTTACCTTGTAATGATGGGCTTACATGTTGTGGCTGCAGTTTTTAGTGCAATGGCTGACCAATTCCCCCTATGTTCATGTATTCATTCACCTAGCTTACCCATATTCACCAAAGAGACAAGACAGTTTCCTGTTACAGGTCACATTGGGGTTAATTTACTAAGACTGGAGAGTGCAAAATCTGGTGCAGCTCTGCATAGAAACCAATCAGCTTCCATGTTTTATTGTCAAAGCTTAATTGAAAAAGCTGAAATTAGAAGCTGATTGGCTACAATGCACAGCTGCACCAGATTCTGAGTGCACCAATTTTAGTAAATCCCCCCCCCCCCCCCGGCATCCAGTGTATGCCTTGTCATCCAATCTGTGTTGCGTCAAAAATGTAGAATTGCTAATGTAACAAAAAAAAAACACCCTCTAGTGGAGATATTTACTTTAGATGCAGCCAGTGACATCACTGGCGCTTGCACTCTGAAGGAACTGCATACCTTTGCCGTTTCTTCAGAGCCATGCTGTAAACAGCTTCTCCCATGCACATCATTTCACCATAAACCCGCCACAACCAGGTGCTCCTTACAAGATTTCTGACAGAGGAGTGAAAAGAATTATCAGAAGACTTGTCCAAGAGCCAAGGACCCCTTGTGGAGAGCTTCAGAAAGACCTGGAGTTATCAGGTACAATTGTTTTAAAGAAAACAACAAGTAATGCACTCAACCGCCATGGCTTGTATGCAAGCTCACTATGTAAGACTCCATTGCTGAAGAAAAAGCATGTTGAAGCTTGTTTAAAGTTTGCTGCACAACATTTAGACAAGCCTGTGAAATACTGGGAGAATATAGTCCGGTCAAATGAGTCCAAAATTAAACTCTTTGGATGCCATAATATTTACGAAAGGCAAATCCACTTTGCAAAGCAAGTGCACTTGAAAGTGCAGTCGGTCTAAATATTTTTGAGTTTTCTGGTCCAAAAAATTGGGTTCCTTTAAAAACGCTTATAAACGCAAACGCGGCTAAACGCGGGTGCCGCGTTTAGCCACGTTTAGGCATGTTTTGCGTCTGAAACGTAGAAAAGCAAAGTGTCTGAACCCATTTTTTTTGCTTCTGGAAAAACGAGGTTAAACGCAACTGCATAAAAACGGGGCAAAAAAACGAGACTGTGTACATGGACACATAGGATAACATTGCATGCGTTCAGGAGCAGTTGAAAAAAGTGTCCAACTGCCACTGAACGCGCGTTTAACAGCGTCTCGTGTGCATGGGGCCTAAATCTAAGGGGTAGATCTGAAATGAGTGGAAGCTCTGTTGATTTTGTCACCCAATCATGTGCAAGCTAAAATGCTGTTTTTTTTATTTTCCTTGCATGTCCCCCTCGGATCTACAGCGACTTTACTTCCAAGTGCACTTGCAGTGCAAAGTGGATTTTCCTTTAGTAAATAACCCCCACTATGTTTGGAGGTCAAATGGCACTGCACATCACCCCATCACCATACCAACAGTGAAGTTTGGAGGTGGGAACATCATGGTGTGGGGCTGTTTTTCAGCATACTGGCAACCTTTATATCATTGAAAGAAGGCTGAATAGAAAAATGTACTAAGGCATTCTTGATAAAAATCTGCTGCCATCTACCAGGATGATGAAGATGAAACAAAGTGAACATTTTAGCAAGACAATGGTCCCAAACACAAAACCAAGGAAACTCTAAATTGATTTCAAAGAAAGAAAATAAAGCTGCTACAGTTGCCCAGCCAAACACCTGCCTTGAATCTTATAGAAAATCTATGGAAAGAACTTAAGATCAAAGTTAATAGAAGAGGTCCACGGAACCTTCAAGATTTGAAGACTGTTTGTGTGGAAGAATGGGCCAAAATCAAACCTGAGCAATGCATGCGACTAATTTCTCCATACAGGTGGCATCTTGAAGTTGTCATTACCAACAAAGGATTTTGTACGAAATAATAAATACATTTAAGTTAGCCTGTTCAATACTTTTTCCCAGTCATTTGATTTTATTACACATAACTTAATTTCTGAACTTATTTGTTTTGGTTTCTTTGTATGTATGAATTGCATTGGTTGTTACCTACATGTGGTCAAAATTTCATGTCAATAGAAATATATTTACCTAGAAAAATGGTGATGTGTACTTATTTTACCCGCTGTATAATGACCTCTATGCTGCAGCATCAGTGTGATACTGCAGCAGGTCCAAGTCACCTCTAAGACTGTGAACACGTGAACAAGTGATCACATGACGGCTGATTGCTCAGCTCTCGGTCTGTTCTTCCTCTCCAGCGCTTACTGGGGCACCGGGCAGGAAAAGATGTGGGCGCAGCTGGCTCTGACTCTCAGCCACATCATAAGGGGCCCAGCTAGCTGTCACTCAGGCCGTTGGGTGGATCCTGACAACATTTCCAGAGCCTGGTGCAGCTTCGCAAGGTCATTGACAGTGGACTATAGCTCACTGTCTGCTGATTCTGGGTCACAGGAGATTAAAGGCAAGTGTATTGCTGTGATCCACAAGAGAAGTATAGACAGAAAATATTGGCCATACTTATCTTTTAACTCCTTCCTGATTGGAGTACTCGTACACACAGGCCTATGTTTGACACATGGTTCAGAGAGAAGCTGCAGAAATGTAGCCAACTACTGCTTATGGGACATGGGGGTACAGGCTACCTGACATGTGCTGTATTAGGGGGTACCTGTCAGGCGGGGGACTCCTTTACCTCCATCACCACTCAATCCAGCATCGACTACGCTTGCACCAGTAAAGCCAATAACTCCCTTCACTCCCCAGGTATTACCTGTACTTAAAGGGGTTGTAAACCTTCAAGGTTTTTCACCTCAATGCATTTTATGCATTGAGGTAAAAACCTCCTGTAATGCTTCAGCCCCCCGAGCCCCCATCTTACTTACCTGTACCCCCTATATCTCCTCCCACGGACAAGCACACCATCAAAAGCCGGTGTCTCGGGTCCTGATTGGATGGATTGATAGCAGCGCAGCCATTGGCTCCCGCAGAT
The DNA here is from genome assembly GCA_028564925.1 of Lithobates sylvaticus. Taxonomy (NCBI): domain Eukaryota; kingdom Metazoa; phylum Chordata; class Amphibia; order Anura; family Ranidae; genus Lithobates; species Lithobates sylvaticus. Next base: position 677,447,201 of record CM053026.1, on the reverse strand, counting down.
GTCAATCAAATCCAATGACACGGGCGCCAGGGGCGGGGCTGAGTCTGGCATTCGTGTCTATGGACGCAAATGCTGGACTCTGGAGTGCACACGCAAGAAACCCTCTCAGGAGAGCGCTTCTCCTAGGGAGTTATCTGATGCGCCGAGGAGCCGTGAGAGCCGCCGAGGGATCCCAGAAGAGGATGGTCGGGGCCAGTCTGTGAAAAACGAGCTGCACAGTGGAGGTAAGTATGACATGTTTGTTATTTTAAACAAATAAAAAATTAACCTTTAGCATCACTTTAACACTTTAGTATCACTTTAACACTTTACTTCTTTAGGTCATCACACAGAGGCTTATTGCTGCAATAAAACGTCTTTACTTGCATGAACCAGCAGAAAATAATGATGCAGTCCAAATTCTGGCATTTCAGTATCCAAATTGAGGTTGCTCATGATTACTTCAAAACTTGCATAGTTAATCTTCCTTCCTAAATCTTTCCCAGGAATTGCAGTGAAGATTAGCAGCCATCCCTTCCTAGCAGGAAGAGGGGCAAAAAGAGAAGACCCCAAATCTTCTCTCTGTTGGCAGGAATTGTCTCCAGTACCTTCGCCCTGCCAGAGCCTCTCCACCCACCTGAATATAGGGCACACTGCGTCATTATTCCACCAGTAGGAAGAACAATCCTTAAAGGTGCCTGCACCTGCCTACACTCTTCTCCCAAGACCTCTTGCTCTTTAACTCCTTTATCAGCTCCCCCCCCCCCCTGTAATTGCCTCGAGGATTCTCCAGAACCTCTACCATCAGCTGAAACTTCTAACTCCAATCTGTCCAATTGTCTCCTACCCTGTCCACCTTTAGGTGGTCCCTGAAAACTCATTTATTTAGGGAAGCGTACCACGCCTCCACCTAAAGACTGTACTACGACCACCTCCATCACCTTATCCCCCATAGCTATTTCCTTTTGTGCCACTTCCCTCTCTCTTTTAGATTACCCATGATCAGGGCCCTCCTAGTCCTTCTACATGAACTGCATTGTTATGCCCCGTACACACGGTCAGAAATTCCGACCACAAAATCCATCTGATTTTTTCAGACGGATTTTGTCCGACACTGGAGTTGCATACACACGGACAAAGTTTTTGGAAAATCCGATCATTCTGAACGTGGTGACGTTCGTTGCCTATGACGGAACTACGTAGAGGCTAGTAGCCAATAGGTTTGGTCTCCTTATTTGATCTGAGCATGCGTGGCACTTTGTCCGTCGGAATTCTGTACACACGATCGGAAAAAGTCAGATCGGATTTTGTTGTCGGAAAATTTGAGAGCAGGATCTCAAATTTTTTTCCGGAGGAAATTCCGATGGAAAAAGTCCGATGGAGACCACACACGGTCGGATTTTCCTACAACATGGTCCGATCGGACATTTTCAGTCGGAATTTTTGACCGTGTGTACCGGGCATAACTGTACTGTCTCCCTTTATATTGTAAAACACTGCGCAAACCATTGGAGCTAAATAAATCCTATATAATAATAATGTATAATAATTTCCCTGTTACACAGGTTTTTGATGAAAACTACAATGGCTGTTTCAAACCATATTATGCAGACATGGTCCATTATTGTCACCATTGGAAACCCACAATGAAAAAATGCCATTGCTGTACTGCATGCATGTAGACAGAAATGGTTGCATGGAAGCTGTAGGAGATCAGCAGGCAACAAATGATGGAAAAATGATAAGAGTAAGAATTCTATTTAAAAAAAAATGTATTTCAATTGTTTTTGTTACACATTGAATTATCAAACTAGATGTCATTTAGGTAGGGTTTAGATCTTCTTTAAAGCGGATCTCCACCCTAAAGTGGAACTTCCGCTTATTGGATTCCTCCCCCCCTCCGGTGCCACAATTGGCACCTTTCAGGGGGGAGGGGGGTGCAGATACCTGTATAATACAGGTATCTGCACCCACTTCCGGGACTAGCTGCTCCGCCCATATCCAAGAATGCCCGCCCATATCCAAGGGTTCCTGTTGTGTCTTGGGAAACACACAGTTCCCAGGACACAACGGGGACCAATAAAGACGCGCAGCGAGACTCGCACATGCGCAGTAGGGAACCCGGCAGTGAAGCCGCAAGCTTCACTTCCTGATTCCCTGACAGAGGATGGCGGCAGGGGCAGCCGAGAGACGAGCGATCGCTCGTCATCTTCTGCCGACATCGCTAGAACCTGGAACAGGTAAGTGTCCATTTATTAAAAGTCAGCAGCTGCAGTATTTGTAGCTGCTGACTTAAAAAAAAAAGAAATCAGGTGGACCTCCTCTTTAAGCTGCTAAATATTTAAAATGTATGTATAGATGAAGTAGAAAACTCTTTTAAACTGTTCTGCAAATGCTGATTGTATTTCATCTGTAATTTTTAAGAGCATCTCAGCACTGCTAGATTTCCAGTAACCGAGGCTGACTAATTAAAACAAAGGAAACAGTGATTTGTTTCGTAATAATGTAGGATGAGCATATACACGTACAAACACTTCCATACACACTTGATTTACTTCCTAAACAGCCATGGATAAGAGAAGACATCACTATGTTCTTATTATAGCTTGACCTGTCCTTTGCTCTTAGATACATGGTTTAGCATTTTACAAGCTTCATTTCCTTCTCTGTGATAAATAGGAGGTCAGCCTAGCGGTGAAGAAGTCCATTTCAACAGATGTCTCCCGAGTTACCGAGAAACATAAGATGTCCTTTATAACGGGGCACTCACTCAGTGTATTATCGATAAATGAGCCCGGCCTGTGAATACTTCACAATTATGTTTCATACCTCAGAGAACACTTGTAATTGGAACATAAATTAGATTTCATTTGTATCCATGTGTCATATTTAACAAGAATCAGGTCTGTGTGGAGGAAGCTGACACACACCTGCCTCGCTCTCCTGAGACCTTTTCCATCTTCTGGCTTGTGCCTTTACTGGATAATCCATCATATTGATATTTATTCTTTTTTTATTTTTTTCTAATCCCACAAGGCTATAAGTTCTCCTGTGGTATGGCTTTGTAGTCCCTGCCTCCTTCACCTGTATTTACAGCCATCAGAATTGCTTCCTATATATTTTCTTTTTTATAGCTGTTTTTGACAATGTCACTGAAGTATACACGGGTGTAACAACAACAATAATAAACAATGCAGAGCAGCTGCAGAAAGCATGCTGGGAATGGTGATTAAAGATCTATAAGCTTATTCAATAAACAACGACACGAGGAATGCAGTAATCCAAAGCAACCAATAAGTCCTTAATTTACTGAAGTTAGCTCTAGAGAAACTTGTTCACTATGGTTGCTGCATCTTTCCTATCTTCATTGGATTTTGCAGTACCTTGTTGGACAAGCATGTCCTACTTTATTAACCTCCTTGGCGGTATTCCCGAGTGTGGCTCAGGGTGTAATTTCAGTACCATTAGCGGTAAACCCGAGCCACACTCGGGAATGCATCACAGGATCCTGGAAGAGGTGATTTCCCTTGTCCCCACGATCCCGTGATGTACTCCAGCTGTGTCCGGCGGCCAGATCTTCCACCCGATGCTGTGTGTTCCGGCTTCCCTTCCCTGCGAGCATTGCATTGCAGGGGGGTGGAACCGGCGGCAGATTCAAAATGTATAAATCACAACACATACACAATACATTGTAACCTTGGATTACATTACTGTATCAAATAATTTGACTTCAGTTTGTCCCCAGTGCTTTGTCCAGTGCCCTTGCTTGTAGTTTTACTGTTCTTTCTGCCTGGAAACTGGAGAATGATCATGGCATCCAAAAAGCGTACCTCTACATCAAAAGCGGTTTATGACCTGCTGGAAAACAGCGATAGTGATACAGAATCACTTGCAGAATTGAGTGATAGCGATTCATGGGGAAATTCGTCATCAGACACAGAAAGTGATTTCAGCGATGATCCTGCGACTGAGCTCAAGTGATGTGCGCACTTGGTGCTCTATTAACTGCGGTACAGATCACGCAGTGCCCCCAAGATTCCCATTTACTGGAGCACCTGGTATGAAAGTGGATGTTGAAGTTGACAACCCCTTGGCATACCTACAATTATTTTTGACCGCTGAGGTTATTGAAAAAATAGTTACGGAGACAAACCGGTAACAAGAGCAACAAGCTGTTACGCATCGCAAGTTTGCAAGTAGTAGAACTCGGGAACCAGTGACCAAAGAGCACATTTGGAAATTTTTGGGCTGAATAATTCTTCAGGGAGTGGCGGGGAAACCCCTGCAGAAGTGGTATTGGACAACCAATAAACTACTTGCCACTCGATTCTTTGGCAGTCATGTCAAAGTACAAATTTTTCCTGATAATGAAATATTTGCACTTTGAAAACAATGAAGAATTTGATGAAACTACTCATCCAGCACCAAGACTCAAGAAAATTTGGGAAGTATATCAAATGATTCTGAAAAATTTCCAACAGAGCTAAGTGCCAGATAGAGACATCAGCATAGATGAAAGCCTAATGGCCTACAAGGGAAGGCTCCGCTGGATACAATACATGGCATCAAAGAGAGCACAATTTGGCATAAAATCCTTCATGCAATGCGAATCGACAACTGCTTACATTTGGAATTCTGTCCTATACACAGGGAAAGGAACCAAATTTACCCAAAATACAGCAATTATGGAATGGCAACATCTTCCATTCTTTCACTGATTGAGCCATTGCTAAATTAGGGCTATTATGCAACTACAGACAACTTTTACACATCTACTGAACATTATGAGTTCGTTCTGCAGAACAAAATGGATGCCTATGGAACCATTAGGGCTAACCAGCGTGACATGCCGTCAATCTTTGGCAATAAAAAGCTCAAGACTGAAGATATGGTTGCCTGGCAGAAAGGCAAAATAATGGCACTTCGATAGCGTGACAAAAAAGATCCATAATACCTCCACTGTCATGGTACACACAATAGGTGGGAAAGACATCATGAAGCCACAAGTAGTGACAGACTATAACAACACCATGGGAGGTGTTGACAGAGCCGACCAAGCAATGACTCCCACACCTCAAACGGCATTCTGGTAGATTCATTGACTCCTGCCTAAATATCCATGAATGAATGAATAACTTATATAGCGCTACAATGCGAACTGAATCGCCTCAAGGCGCTGTATTGGTGTTTTGTTGTCGAGCTTCTAGAAGAGGTAGGTCTTGAGTTTCTTCCTGAAGGCCTGATGGCTTTCTTCCATGCGAATGTCGGTTGGTAGAGCGTTCCATAGCCGTGGTCCCTGGACAGCGAATCTCCGTTCCCCCTTTGATTTGTAGCGGGATTTAGGAATGAGGAGGACATTTTGATTAGCCGATCGAAGACTGCGATTCGGTGTGTAGTGTTTTATTTTCTCGAGTAGTAGGTGTATGTATGCCTGTGAGATAGGGACCTTAGATTGTAAGGTCTTTGATGGCCGCACTGATGTGATTGTACAATATATGTAAAGCGCTGTGTAAATTGTCAGCGCTATATAACTACTTGAAATAAGATTAATAAAAAAATGTCAGAGCTGGTGTGTCGCAGATGCATTCTTAATGTTTCTATCTCTATCCTCAAAGCTGGCCTTGCATTGGAGATGCATTGTCTCATTGACACAATATTATAAAGCTGACATTTGTCATTGGAATCACCACATTACTGAAATGCTTCTGACTTTCCTCCCTGACCTGGCTGTCACTTGACTTTGGTGCACTGAGAGAAAAAAAAAAACGATTGTTCATCATTTGAAGAGGTTAATCTCTGCACGTTAAAACAAGCACTTGTGATTCTCTGAAGGGTTCATTATTGCTTGCAAGGGCAACCACACACTATCAGGATTCTATTAGGAAACATAGCAGAGAGAACCGAGGAGCTGTCATAGGCTTGGTGCAGTAACCAGTTACAGCCAACCAGAAATCATTCCAGTAAACTGGAATGTTGATCGTTTGTTACTGCACTTTCCATAGGACAACTGCTCTTTGTACTGCATTACTATACGTGTCTAACTGTCATTAAATCAAGGCGTACCTTGATCTGTGCCTACATTACCAGTGAGAACTTCCTTATTTGTTCAGTTATTGCACAATACTGAGAATACAAATGTCTGTGGCTGATGGAGGTGGAAACCTTATAAGAAATCAATTATGTAATATATTGCAGCTTAGCAATAATTAGAGGCTGCTTTCATTTTCTTTTTTAGGCTTTTCCTCTCTGTTTTCACCTGGCGATCTGGCCAGTAACACACCTCCTGTATTAGGGCACATTTGGACAGCAGCATTGTCAGTCTGGAGGGAAGGGGAGTGTTAGATGGACTAGAAGATTTAATTATACTAACACATCGAAGACAAACTCCAGCTCACACTTTATAAGAAGTTACTGCAACATTTTTTTTTCCTTTTGGGATAAAGTTTTTTCATAAATAATTACAAGCTGATCATTGTAAGCACCTCTGTCAGTGTTAAATAGTTTGTCTCATCCTTATAACTACTACATCTTTAGGAGAGCTTGTTCTTTTGAAAAACAACAGACTTAGACCCCTTTCACACTGAGGCACACTGAGGCACTTTTCAGGCATTTTTGCACTAAAAATAGCACCTGTAAAGTGCCTGAAAAGCTCCTCTCAAGCCTGAGTGCTTTCACACTGGGGCTGTGCACGTGTGGTGCGCGTGTGGATAAAAAGTCCTGCAAGCAGCATCTATGGGGCGGTGCGGGAGTGGTGTATACACTGCTCCCAAAATGCCCTGCCCATTGAAATGAATGACAAGTGCCTGCAACATGGGCGCTATTAACCCTTTCTTCGGCCGTTTGCGGCCAAAATACACCACTATAACAGCGCTAAGAATTTGTAAACTGCAATAAAATAAATGTGTGCTTTTGGGTTTATTACCATTTTAACTTGTTCAGATCCACGCTATAGCCGAATGACCTACTTTGCCAGGAGTACGTCTATTGACATCCTCCCGTGCCCGAGCGGCCTGCGTGCCCCCTGCAGGGCGCACGCTCTGTGATCAGCGAGTCTATGAGACTTGGCTGATCACAGACCGGAGTAAGGGGTCAATTCCGACCCCTTACCATGTGATCAGCTGTCAGCTAATGACAGCTGATCATGTGATGTAAACAGAGCCGGCAATCGGCTATTTTTTAGGAGAGCTGCCGCCAGCTCATCTCTGCCCACCTGTGCCACCTGCCAGTGCCACCTAGCAGTACACAACAGTGCCACCTACCAGTGCCCACCAGCACCACCTACAAGTGCCCACAGTGCCACCCATCAGTGCCCACAGTGCCACATATCAGTGCCAACAATCAGTGCCCTCAAGTGCTGCCCATCAGTGTCACCTACCAGTGCCCATCAGTGTCACCTACCAGTGCCCATCAGTGCCACTTATCAGTGCCACCTATCAGTGCCATCTATCAGTGGTAGCCACTGATCAAATTACCTGTGCAAAATAATGAAAAGCCTGAAAACATGGCCTGTTGGGGCTACTTGAGGACTGGAGTTGAGAAACATTGCTCTAACCGATGCAAATACATTGAATAAATTTACCACTAAATGGACTCAATTTCTTGATACTAATTCACAGTCAAGTTAAAGGTAGCCAGTGCCACACCTGGGTTCCTATAAGTATGTGCTGTAACTTTCATTCAACTAGGTGCACCAAAGGGGCTCAGGTTGTTCTTGGAGTCAAGGCACAGAACAGAGAACCCAAATTACCATATGGCTCCTTCAGCCACAATAAATCTGGTAATGGTTAAAATCTCTTCCCAAATAAACAATCTTTAATATTTAAATGTATTTTTAACATTTGCTATGTGGTTGTTATAAGGCTTTTTAATACGGGAACTTTCTTAAATGTGATTTAATTTGATTGGCTGTGGAAAACAATATTTACTGTGACATTTATTACGTAATTTCTGGGCTATATACACTTTTAGCAGAGTCATTACATTTTTAAACATGTGTTTAGCAACTGTGATCTTTTCTGTAATAAAAAATAATCCTTTTGAATGTTTGATTTCAGAGTCCCTTATGGTTTGAAATGGATGAAAAAATATAGTAGTTTTAAGTACTTTTTGTGTAATATATAATATTGTAGCATTAGATTTCCTTTGGGCCACTTGTGAAGCTTGCAGCCTCCATTCCATTCACTCACTAAATAATTTAGATTCTTTTCCCTTAGTATCTATGTTGTATTTAAGATAAGTATATCCTTCTAAAACACACACATAAAACACATAACACTGTATTACCCCTAAAGTGGTAGTAAACTCGAAAATTTAAGAAAAAAATAAATATTCCCCTGCAAGGCAATGTTATAATGTGCATTGCATACTAGCACATTATGTGAAATGTACCTTAAAACAAAGCCCACCAGTGGTGTGCTGTTACCGCTGACAGGGCTTCCATCTTCATCCAGTCTTCCTTATAGGTCTGCGGGCTCCGGTCCTTTGAATGGCCGAGCCACGGTGACTTTGCTCCCATGCATGCACGCGGGAGTCACAGAGACTGCAGACATACTACAGGAGATAGTCAGAGGCTGCGAACCTGATGCAGAAGATGTTCAGAGAATGTGGACATGATGCAGGAGATGGTTAGAAGCTGCGGACATGATAGATGGTGAGAGGCTGCGGACATGATAAATGATTAGAGGCTGTAGACATGATAGATGGTTAGAGGCTGCGGACATGAGTGGGGGGGGGGGGCAGGTGGACGGAAGTGAAGGGGGGCAGAGTCCTCAGCCTTACGCAACAGATGGATCCCAGGCATGATCGTCCATCCCTCAGCATTGGCCTAATGTTGGCATAGTGAATTTTCACCACAGTCGCTGAAATTCATCAAATTCCCTCGCAAAGTGAGCAGCCTATTTGTCTTTAGTAAATCAACCCGAATGAGTCCTTTAAATCAAGGGTGTTTCTTTGAGTGCTTTCACACTGAGGCATTGGGGGCGACGGCGGTAAAGCGCTGCTATTTTTAGTGGCTCTTTACTGTCGTTTTAGCGGCGCTATTCGGCCACTAGTGGGACGCTTTAACCCCCACTAGTGGCCAAGAAAGGGTTAAAACCGCCCGCAAAGCCCTCAGACTTTCACACTGGAGTGAGAAGAGATGCTCTTTACAGGCGCTATGCAGTCGCTATTTTTAGAGCTTTAGCACCTGTAAAGCGCCTCAGAGTAAAAGCAGCCTAATGCCGCGTACACACGACCAGACTTTTCAACAGCAAAGGTCCGACAGAATGAATCCGTCAGACAATTGGATTGTGTGTGGGCTCCATCAGACCTTTGCTGTCCAAAAATCTGACGGACTTTAGAAATGTTTTAGAAACATGTTTTAGAAACATGTTTCAAATTTTTCGGCCGGAACTCCGCCGGACCCAGTTCCTATCGAGAAATCCGTTCGTGTGTATGCTAGTCCGACGGACAAAAACTGAAGCTAGGGCAGCTATTGGCTACTGGCTATGGACTTCCTTATTCTAGTCCGGTCGTACGTCATCACGCTAAAATCAGTCGGACTTTGGTGTGATTGTGTGTGGCCAAGTCCGTTAATTTGGAAAGTCCGTCGGAACTCCGCCGAAAGTCCGTCGAGAAGACCGTCGGACCTAGTCCTTCGAAAAGTCTGGTCCTGTGTACGTGGCATTAATGTTTTCCATATTGCCCAAGGTTTAATGAATGCTTTCGTTTTTTCCATTCTCAATATTTCATTCCTGACTTCACCTACATTAACTGTAATTTTCATAATTTGGTTGGCTTGAAACAATTACACAAATACAACCATGGATGTAGAGTGCTATGGACAGTTCAGTTCGAGCTGATTGTTTTTCAGGTTAAAGATGATGGAAAGCTCCAAAACTCAACAAAACCGCATGTCCAGCATTAGTCTTATGCCGCATACACACGATCGGACTTTTCGACGGACTAGGTCCGGCGGACCACAATCAGTCAGACAATTTGATCATGTGTGGGCTTCAGTGGACTTTTCATTCCCAAAAGTCAGATGGACCTAGAAATAAAACATGTTTCAAATCTTTCCGATGGACTCAAGTCTGGTTGAAAAATCCAGTCGTCTGTGTGCTAGTCTGATGGACAAAAACTGACGCTAGGGCAGCTATTGGCTACTGGCTATGAACTTCCTTATTCTAGTCCGGTCCTACGTCATCACCTTCGAATCCGTCTGACTTTTGTAGTGATCGTGGGTGGGCAAGTCCGTTAATTTGAAAGTCCGGGGGACCTCCGCTGCAAAGTTTGTTGGATAGTCCACCGGACCAAGTCCATGGAAAAGTCCACTCGTGTGTATGCGGCATTAGGCAACAGAAAATGATAGCACATTGCATATTAATGTTTCTTGTTTTCAGTACTACACACATCAAACATCTATTAAGCCAGCAATGAGAAGTACATTCTGAACACTCAAGACAATTTTCAAAAAACACAAAATATAACGTATATACAAGATATTTTATTGTGTAAAAACTATTCATATGAAAAAATAATATCTATTTTTTTGTCCCATATGGAATTCCTAAAAAAAACTCACACATAGATATATTTTGTATTCTAGTTTGGTGATGTCTCAATCGTTTTTCCTTATCCCTTCTTAATCTCACTACTAACTACTATGCCCTTCTCCAATTTTGATCATCTTTGCCTGTGCCCATTTCCATCTGAAAAAAAATAAATATTTTCTTTGTTTGTACCCACCTCAGAGCTATTGCTATGCTACTTATTGTGTACATGTTTTACATAACTGTTTCACTTTGCAAAACAGAGATTTTGTTATGCTTCAGCAATTGTTTATCATTTTGCACAGAATGTTTTCTGCCACTAGAGGACAATCTTTCCCAGGCAGTTTGCTAGAAATTCATTTCAAAACATCCCAAAATGGCCACTACAACCTACAGAAATAAGAGACACAATAGTTAGACTACATCAATAGGACAACTAGTGAGGGTTACATGGCAATAAAGATCTGGAAATTTCTAACCTACATAAATTAGGTTTAGACAAACATTAAGGCTGCTCATAAACAGCTTGATAAAAGCAAGCAAGCAAATGTTCCCTATTTCTAGCACTGCTTGAATTGTTGGACTGTTTCTGATGTACTAAAAGGTAATAGTCAGTGCCTCAGGCAGCCAAAGACTTTTATGCCCAGACAACGAGATTTCCATCCCCTGGGAGCTTGCTACACCTATGGCCAGCCTAAGTAACTAATGTACAACCAAATCAGATGGCTCATTAATCTAAAGTGTTGAATAAATAGAATAATTAATATCATTTAATTTATTTGGTGATAGCACTCATTGCAATGCATAGTATTAACAAGGCTTTCAATTACTTCTAATACCCCCCTTTTTAAAGAGTATTGTAAAACAAACAATCTGTCTTGATTAAGGTGTGCATGCCAATGACATAGATCTTTACAGCTACATTTGTTTTAATTGCGTAAATAAACACACATAAAAAATACCTTTAAATTTACATTGTGTTGGCAAGTAGCTTTTTTCTAATAAAATGGAGAGATAACATGCATGACTGAAGCTTAGGCTAAACAAGCAATCAGTCACAGTCCCTGGTCTTTGAATCTAGGTTTGTGTGTTTCCCATTCTCCATAGATTGCAAGATTTTTTACCTTTGTCTGGTCTCTCTTGGAACATGGTGTTCTGGGCTTCATGAATTTCCCTTTACCTTCCAGCCACTCTTTGAGGGAAGCAGAGTCAGGGGTATATGAATTATTGTTGGTCCTGCCAACTAGCCAACCCCTGCTGAGTTTGTGACTAGTAGTTTAGACCAGGTTTTGGCTAAACTGTCGTGTTCTAAAAGGGCCATTCAGCCTTCTCCATTGTGGGGAGAAAGGCAATAAAAAAATCATCAGGGACAAAAAACGGCACAGAGTCCTCCCCAATGCATACCAGGCCTTTCAGGTCTGGTATGGATTTGGAAGGGAACCCTCACGCCAAAAAGGGAAAAAAAAAATGATGTGCCCCCCCAAATCCATACCAGACCCTTATCCAAGTATGAGGACGGCAGGTCAAGAAAAAACAAGCAAGCGCTCCCCCTCCAGAACCATATTAATCCACATGCCTTCAACGTGTGGGGGGGGGGGGGGGGGGTTGGCAGTGGGGCACCTTGTCCCCATGTTGATGAAGACACCTTGTCCCCATGTTGATGAAGACAAGGACCTCTTCTCCACAACCCTGGCCAGTGGTTGTAGGGGTCTGCAGGTGAAGGGGCTTATTGGAATCTGGAAGCCCCATTTAACAAGTGTGCCCCCCTATGTGAATGAGTAGAGGTACATAGTACCTCTACTCATTCAGCCCAAAAAAAAATGTTAGGGTAAGAAGATACATTAGACAAGTCCTTTATTTAAAAAAAAAAAAAAAATGTCCTGCAGTGTAGCTCCATCATCAATTATGACGCCAGCTGCCACCGCCCACCAAAAAAAGAAAAAAAAAAGAAAAAAGGTTTGCTTGTGGCGAAGGCTTCCCCCATCCAACATCCCCACCATCTGACAGTTCTTAAATAATGAAGGGGCGGGGCCACCCAGTGACGTCAGCGAGTGGCCCCACCCTTTTGACACATCCTTGGCCAGGGGCATGCTGGGTCGATGATGTCACAAGAGAGCGGGGTCACCTGGTGATGTCATTGTTTAATAACTGTCAGAGGGCAGAGCTGTCAGATGGCGGGAGTCTTTGGCGCAAGCGGACCTTTTTTTTTCTTTTTGTGGTATTTTATCACGTTTTGTAAAGGGAAACATACTGCTTTGTGAATGGAGCACCGTGTGCTTTGTTTTAGGCCCCAGGGCTGGAGCTGGGGGTCTGCGGGGTGTTGCCTCTCTTCATGCAGGCAGTGTACCTGGAGGCCATACTGGCCAAACTTTGTCCTATGCTAGAGTCCTCACTGGGACAGAGAAACACTAGAATCTGCAGTTTCTTGGGGCTAAACTGCTTAAAGAGAAGTTCTGTGTGATGGTCTTGGATGCTGAGACCCATCCAGTAACATCTAGTCTGAGAAGCTGTCAAAGCCTGACCATACTAGCAATGTTAAAGCCGAACTGCAATGAACTACTGAGAGCTCCTTCTAATAGCTAATCTACAAATTCCTATATTATAATAACAAAAATACGGAAGAGAAAGTTTGTAAAAAGTTTAAAGCAGTTTAAAAAACAACGTAGATTACAGGTAAAGCTTGCCACAGACATTACAATCTAATTTTACAATTGCTGATGAATCACATTTAGATTTCTTAAGACCAAAATCTATAAATGTAAGGGACTGCCTAAACAATCGTTTCACTGTGTCTCCAGTCATACTACATTACTTTTGCTAGATTCAAAGAAGATTGTACAATGTTATTGTAATATGTAATTTTTATGAATAACTCCTAAGTATTGGAGCCCTACAATGTAAATCAGTAATACTAAATCAATAGATCCCAATCATCTATATAAGTGCATACTAATAATCCATACTCATACAAAAATTGTGGTGCAATAAATAAAAAAGTCCATATACAACAAAATTCATGTAGCAGAAAGTTCATATAAAAATCCCATACACCATCCAGTGAATGTGCATAGGAGGTGTATGGGATTTTTATATGAACTTTCTGCTACATGAATTTTGTTCTATATGGACTTTTTTTATCATTATTTATTGCACCACAATTTTTGTATGAGTATGGATTATTAGTATGCACTTATATAGATGATTGGGATCTATTGATTTAGTATTACTGATTTACATGATAGCGCTGCACTACTTAGGAGTTATTTATAGTCATTAATGCATTTTAGCACAGGTCAGTGTATGCAATTTCTCGTGACAGCTGCTTCCTTTATTATTTGAATGTGTATTTATCATTATATACCTTTGTACACTATTTTATTGTTAAAATTATTTTAGTTTTAGTACCTAGTATAGAAAACTTTTTGATACGTTTTTGTTTTTTTAATTTTCAATATGTATTTTTAGTTTGAGTGTCAAGTTCACGTAAGGCTAGTGATGTGAATTTGAAGCATGTTAAACTGCATCCAATTTATGTCCTTTCTGTTGTCAGTACACAGGGAATTTGAACTGATCTTTAACAATTATTCTGCCCTTCACAAGACCCTGTCTATGTCTGATACACACATCCAAACTTTATTGTCCATCACTAGAAAATATGATGCTTTGCTTCACAAAGTCCTATAGGTCTTCTTTTTTCTGTAAGACCTTGAAGAGCTGTATGGGTGCTCATGGACATAAAACGCAGTTGGATTGTGCCTGCATGGCTAAACTCTCTTTAGCCCCTGTGGGGCATGAATGCTCCATGGGCAGTGAATTTCTACTTGGCTAAACATTAATGGTCATCATGTCAATAGACAAGGGGGGGGGTGTGTAGGAGATTAGAGGTGTAGAAATGCAGCATTTGGCTCTCGGAATTAGGGGCCTCCCATAATCAATAAAGTGTCTCCTCATGGCTTCATCAGGAGACTGCCATTTAGTATGTATTGCTCTCATTCAAATTTTTATACACATGATGATTTGAGTTGTAACCGGGTGTGTGCAGCTCTCTTCTCCATCCCAACCCCCCATCTTCCCTGCTGTGAGCAATGCCAGTGCCAGAACTTCTGTGTGTTATGCTGCAGCTGGCTCTTACTCCTCACTTCCCTGTTGTGTGAGCTCCTTGCGTCACCCCGGCAGCAGAGGATCTGAGCCAATCAGCAGCGAGAGAACTTGCAATGCAGCAGCCACCATGGATTCTAGGAAATGTAGTCCTTAAAGGGACACAGTGCAATGCAAGTGAAGGAAGAGGAGGAGAGATAGAGCTTTTCCCTGGCAATTCTGGAGAGATCGGAGTCATTTGCAAGAGGATGCCAAGCCATTAGACATGTGCAATTTGTTTCGTGCAATCAAAATTCTGCCAAATTTTGCATCTTTCAGACATTCGGATGCTTCGAATGTCCAAGAAAAAAATAGCAAATTTCAACTACAACGAAAGAAATTATAACGAAAATAATGAATGAATTCGACATGATTCGTTCATTCGTTAACGGTCTAATGAAACAAAAGGTCAACTCAGACTTAGCCGCTTGACAAGTCACACTTTGTATATATATATACATATATATATATATCAAATACATACATAAATATCGAATCAAATCCATATACATACAAAACAAATCGATTCGGTATAACGAATATCAACACTCTACAGAAATAACAAATTATCCTAAAACAAATTAACGTAACATAATGAATAGAACAGAACTGAATTATGTATTTTACCAATGGAAACTAAACAAAACAAATATTTCCGTTGTGCACTAGTCTACAAGCTATACAGACCTGTGGCCTTTGCTGGGACTGTGCAGGGATCAAGGTGCCATCTCTGAGTGGTGCAAGGGCTGCAGAATGCAGACCTGTTGCCTTTGCTGAGCCTGTGCAGAGATTGGGTACCCTTGCTGTGTCCAAAAGAGCCTAAGAACTGAGCCGCAGAGAGACCACATGCTGTGTCTTGGTGCCAGAGCTGAGACATTGAGCATATACACCTACTCGCTATTGGGGCTGTATGCGCAGTTGTGCAAGACCTTAAGTTTTGGGTAAGTTGATGCTGATACTTTTAACCCTGTTTGCAAAAGTTATAACTTAGTTTATAAAAATAAGAGGGTGCTATAATACAAGCAATATTAAAATACTGTGAGACAAATTAAAATAAAGTACAAAGTGCTGTAAAGCAAAAAACAATACAAATAGTGACAATAATAAAGTCCTTTTGAGTAAATTTCATAAGTAATCTTCTAAACAAATGAATTCCTTAATTCTTCAATGTGAAGTATTGTTGTAAACCATCACCAATATTTGCTTTTATACCCGCGCAAACTGGAACAACACTCACCAGATAGCGCGACCCCTTTAACAGGACCCTGCATTCACTATATCTGGTCTCCTACAGTACACAGAACAAGGAAATGCAATTATTTTAGTAAATATAAACTGCTCAATACCTTTATTCATCAGCAGTATATAGCAGTCTTGTGACTTCTATCAGTGTCCAGCCGCGCACTGGTTAGAGCTTATAGGAGGAGTTTTCAAGGCCCTGTTCTATCAGCAGATGGATTGGGGACAGTACAAGAAGGGAAGGGTCAAAGAGGACAGGGTCAACCAGCCTTTTTTTACTCAATGCACAGGATTAACCCCTTAGGTTCCACAGTGAATATAACAAGCATGCTTTTCTACATATACAGACTGATTTTACTGTGGTGGGTTTAGTAACACTTTAAGACGTTACGGATTCTATTTTGTTTAAATAATATTTTGGGTTCTAGGTTGACTTAACCCTGCAAGGATGAACTTCTCACATATGTGCACTGAAATATGGGTATTAAATAACTGTAAAATGTTTTGGTACAAATCCCTCCAAAAAAAATAAACGGAGCAGATATTTTGGGGCTTCAGGAACTGGTGGGGAAAGAGTCCTTCTACTAAGTTTTATTGTTGTCTGGGTATTTTCTGAGGATATTAGTCCCCTTTACTGGTCCTAGTGACCATTGTCACTGAGACAGAAAGTAAAGGGAAATCCTAAATTTTAGAAGTGCTATAAGAGAAGAAGTATGGGAAAATCGTCTAAGGCCGTGTACACACGAAGGGACAATCCCGCGGGATTATCCTCTGGACTGAAGTCCAGCGGATAATCCCCTCGTGTGTAGGCGCCGGCGGACTTTTTGGCGCCAAAGTCCGGCGGACCAAAGTTTTAAGTTTGGTTTTAAAATTATCCGCTGGACTTGGCAGTCCGGCGGACAATCCCGCCGTTAGTAGGCAAGTCCGCGGGACTTTTGAAATGAACGGACTTGCCGCTCATCGGCAAGTCCGTTCATTTAGCACGTGACTTCAGGTTACGTAGCTAGCGTATGCAGTAAATGCCGCCGCGCTAGCTCCGTAAGCTGGCATGGATTTAGCATCCTCCGGGACTGTGACAACACAAGGGGGCGGGGTCACCATGTGACATGAGCATGTGACCCTGTCCCCATGCCCCTATATAAGTCCCAGCGCAGCGCGGCACAGGCATTCCGGGCAGAGAGAGCATCGGGTCAACATCGGAAGAAGAAGAAGAACAAGAAGAAGGACAAGAAGAAGAAGGCGGCGCCGGCGGCGCGGAAGACGACGACCGCCGCAAGAACAGAAGAGACCCCCGGAAGACCCCGGAAGACCCCCGAAGGCGGATCGAGACCCCCAGACGACGGCGGCGACGCTCGGTAAAAGAGCTTGGTAAATGGCGGGGGAGTCCGGCGAGAAGACCCCCAAGACGGAAGAAGACCGGCGGAGCAGTGCAATAAACTATTTTTTCAAAAGTGTGGGTGTTTTTTTAACTTTACATTTTACACCTTAGGTGAATGGGTAGGGGTACATCGTACCCCATACTCATTCACATAGGGTGGGGGGCCGGGATCTGAGTGCCCCCTTATAAAAGGGGGCTCTCAGATTCCGATAAGCCCCCGCCCGCAGACCCCGACAACCAACGGCCAGGGTTGTCGGGAAGAGGCCCTTGTCCTCATCAACATGGGGACAAGGTGCTTTGGGGTGGGGGGGCCGCACGGCCCCCCCTTTCCCCATGGCACCCCCCATGTTGAGGGCACGCGGCCTGGTACGGCTCAGGAGGGGGGGGGCGCTCGTTCATCCCCACCCCTTTCCTGGCCTGCCAGGCTGCGTGCTCGGATGAGGGTCTGACATGGATTTGGGGGGAACCCCCACGCCGTTTTTTTCAGCGTGGGGAGTCCCTTTAAATCCATGCCAGGTCACGGAGCTAGCGCGGCGGCATTTACTGCCTACGCTAGTTACGTAACCTGAAGTTACGTTCTAAATGAACGGACTGCTCCGTGTGTGGGCAAGTCCGTTCATTTTCAAAAGTCCCGCGGACTTTTGGCCGGCGGATTATCCGCCGGAGAAGTCCGTGCGTGTGTGGGCAAGTCCACACGCTCGGAAAGTCCAGCGGACCCTGCTGGAAAGTCCGGCGGGATTGTCCGCTGGACTAAGTCCGCCGGCAAAAGTCCGCACGTGTGTACGCGGCATTATGGAGACAAATGTTCTGGTGATAAATTGTGTAAGATGGTAATTCCTCATACTTGTGAAGGATTCCTCTACAAGACAGCTTCCTCACTTCCCTGTTCTTTTAACTGCTGCTGGGGCAATGAGCCTGCTGCTCCATCTCCCATACTCTCATCCAGTTGCTGGGAAGACATTTCTCTGGTACTGTTTTCCAGGTGCAGGGATCCTTGCTGGAGAGGGAAGACAGTTTCCTCCTCTCTGGCTGACTGTTGGGGACGGCGTATGACTTCCTCCGCTTCTGGACTATGGATCTGCCGCTAGGGAGGGAGGAAAACCATCTCCTCTCCCTGGTCCTTGGCCTGCCACTGGGAAGGGAGGCATGGCTTCCTCCCCTCCCTGCATCTCTGACTTCGGCTGGGCAAGAAGAACTACCACCTTCTCAACCTGGGCCTCTGGAACTGCTGCCAGTACCAGGACAGAGGTCTGTAAAACTGCCCTGATGCCAGCTCTTCCACTGGAGAAATCTTTTGTAACTCCACAGATGCTGCTGTCATGAAATCCCATTCCCCTGTCAGTGGTGAGGGAGAAAGGCCAGATGCCTCTTCTCTCTGGAAGGATGAAACTGATGTCGGTGCTGGGTAGAGCTCGGTGATGTTCTGCCCTGATTCCAGCTCTTCTGCTGGGAAGCAAATTAAAAGTCAGTGGCCTTACACAAATCCTCCAGGGCCACCGATTGTAGCAGGCAAGGGTTAGCAGTGCTCTGCCTTGATTTCAGCTCACTGGGTAGTTCCCCCTCATCATAAAACTCTAATAAATCCCCAGTCTCTGAAGCTGGGGGCGGCAATACCATCACTCTCTCCTTGGATCCCCAAAGCCACTGACGGTGCTGGGCAGAGGTTGGCAATGTTCTGATCGGATACCAGCACTTCAGTTGAAAGTTCAGTAAAGGTTACATCTTCCAATGAAATTTAAATCCATGCTTTCTGGGATCTGTGGCTGGGGAGTGAGAATGGTTTCCTCTCCTCCCTGGTCCTTGAACTGCCACTGGGGGGATGAGCCAGCTGCTCCATCTTCCATACCCTTATTCGGCTGCTGGAGAGCGGATTCCTCCAATGTAAGCTCATTCTGTGCAGAAACAGGTTCGTCAAGGTAAGTCAGCACTTGCTTCATCTGCCATAAGAGCTCTGCTTCCATAGCTTGAGGTGGTAAAAGCACACTGTTACTATGCCCCCTTGCCAGAACTTCAGCCAGGATTTCAGAGCTGTTGGCTGGTACTTCTGGATATTCCCAGGCAAAGGGAGCTTGAGGTGGTAAAAGCACACTGTTACTATGCCCCCTTGCCAGAACTTCAGCCAGGATTTCAGAGCTGTTGGCTGGTACTTCTGGATATTCCCAGGCAAAGGGAGCTCAGCCCTGCTGCTGAGCAGAGTCTATAGGCGATCTCCAGCTCCCATTCCTGAAACTCAAAATCTTCCTGTGCCCAGAGCACTTCTGAGATGTTTAGCATCCGGTCTCTGTACTCCAAACGCAAATCCAGATTGCTCCCAGAGTCAAAGTCCTTAGACAGCCTCCCATACAAGAGCCCCAGGCCGCCATAGCCAAAGCCTTTCGTCGGGCTGTTGTCCGCTGTCCACGGGCACAGGTGGGCGGCAGCTGGGGATCTCTAGACGGGAAGCAGACATAAGGTGGCTGGGTAGACCAGGCATGTTGTGGGGCAGGGTGGTCCCAGAAGTCGAGCGCTTCGCATGGTTACATGGGCCGCCTGCGGTCCTGGTAATCCATGCAGGCGGCAACGACCTGGGGGTTCGTACGGTCAGGGATCTGATTGCTGATATTAAAAATGACTTGATCTATCTGAAAGTGACCTTCCCCAACACGCTACTGATATGGTCTGACATGGTAGCCAGAACATCCTGGCGGATGGCTCGATCCGTGTTTAGGATCAACAAGGCAAGGATAAGGGTGAACAAGGTGGTGGGGAGATTTTTGGCGTGGCAAGGGGGGTTAGTAATCCGGCACAGGGAACTAGAGTCGAATGTGGGTCTCTATCTTAGAAGAGACGGGGTACACCTGACAGACGTGGGCATCGACCTGTGGTCGTTAGGTTTGCAAGAGGGGATACATTCGGCCCTGCGGGTTTGGAGGTGCCATCAAGGGTAAGGTGTCACCCTTTCAGGCTATGGCGGTATTTTGGTTTGTTGGTCAGTGACGGCAGCAGTGACGTAGGTGGTAAGTGTGTGGGGGGCTCATCATTAGATGGCCCCTCCGGTGTGTGGGGGGCTCATCATTAGATGGCCCCTCCGTTGTGTGGGGGGCTCATCAGTAGATGGCCCCTCCGGTGGGTGGGGGGCTCATCAGTATATGGCCCCTCCTGTAGTACACCAAATTTATTTTGGTGATTACTCTTGTTGCACTGCGGGATAGGGTTGTCTCCGGGCGGTACAAGTGGAGGCCAGTTGGTTTCGGTTAATATCCCGCAGTGCCCCCTGTTGTTCATATATATATAGATGCAGTTAGTTTATATATATGCCTTGTTTGGGTATCAGCTACGTCACTGACCAATAAATTATGGGTAACTGATTGTTTACAGTTGTGTTATGTGTTGATAATTTATTATCATTATGGTTTATGTGTTTATGTTATTTATATATTTAAAATTGGAGTTATGTTTAATAAAAGGCCGTTGTCGGCCATTTACTCCAAAAGAATGGTGTGGTCTATTCATTTCAGGTTTAGTAATGGTACTAGGGCTGTATCAGCCTGGGGGTATTATATAGGCTACACAGGTCAAGAGAGGGCCGGATCGCAATGGACAGCAGGGGAATGATAGAGGAGGGCCGGGCATGACAGTGTGTCTATGACACACAGGGAAAAAGGTTGGGGGGTGTGGCTGTGGACAGTCGGCCAATAGCGGCAAGGGGGCGAGGCCGTATAAACAGGGGGCGTGGCCGTAGGAGTCAGTCAGGAGAGGAAAGGACACGAGGAGGCAGGTTTTTCCCACCCACCCTCCCTTATTTAAGGCTATAGTGTTGGAGGTGTTAACGTTTTTGTTATCCTCCCTGGCGGTATGGTCAGTGACGGCAGCAGTGACGTAGGTGGTAAGTGTGTGGGGGGCTCATTATTAGATGGCCCCTCCGGTGTGTGGGGGGGTGGTTACCAGCAGAGGGCTCTGTAGCTCTCGTCCAACTACATCTCTGCCCAGACCAGCCTGCTTAACTTAGCTGTCCACTCCTTGTGCGGTTGTTCCCTTGCACTTCATACTATGTCCAGTACCTTTTCTGGATGTAAGGGAGAGTTTTTCCCTGGTGGCACTGCTCACGGGCTAGCGCTTCTTTCCAGAGTTGCCGGCAGACAGAGACATACCATCCCAGCAGGACCTGCACTGACAGTGGTCCCCTGTGCTGCATCCGCATCTCTTCCAGTCTCCTTCTGAATTCCGCTGGTATTTGTACTTCTCCTCTTCTGCTATCTGGACCTTGGATCCCGGTGGTGGTTTGGATGTCTCAGACTGCAGGAAGCATCCCACCGCTGCCACCAAATGTGACGAAACCACTTGGCCCCCCCCCACTTAGGTGCTTGCACCAAACAGGGCCTCCTGCCCTCCAAACTGTTTCAGCTGACCAAGAGCTTATACCAGCCCTTTTACCCCAAGCATCGTACACAGACAAGATGTTAAGGTAAAACTAAAGGAATGAATGTTTATTGAACAGAAATAAAGGTTTTTATACACTTCAAAAGTAGGTCAGTCACAACATGAACAATAAAACCAGATATTTACTCAAAACATCACACGATTGTTAGATAACAAGCTAAAGTTGACACAAGGCTAATCCCATAGTAAGAACCTCCAAGAGTTAGCTAAATTAGGCAACAGACAGAAACAATAAGTGACTCAATTAACTCAATTAATAATGGGAGTTTACACCTAGGATGAAAACAATGGGAGAGACACTAACTTGTGTATTCTGTCCACTAGACAAGTCACCAGGAGACAATGTTCCAGCAGTCTGATAAAGTGAGATTAATCCATATTTATAGATCTCCCGGGGGATACTCTTGAGAAACATCTCTGTCCCATTCAAAGAAGCCTCTCCCACCAAGTCTGCAGGAGGGCCACCATACAGTATTCTCTCTGACCATTAACCTGTACAAGATTAATATTACATCCTTCCTTCCACTCCAGAAGGGAAGTGTTATTATCCGTATTCAGAGAATTAATCCAAGCCTTGCTCTCAGAGTTCATCACTTTGTTGTCCATCATTAGAGAATGATCTTCTCTCCATGGGCCATAATCAGTGGATAGGTGGGAAGCCCCTAGTCCCCTCCAAAAGTACCCTGTCCCGGTTTGGTCCATCACATACACTGGCTGCTCCTAAACTAATGTTTAGGAGCTTTGGGTGTTCCAAATTTGGAACTTCCAAATGCAATTCAATAAAAGCCTATGTCTCCATGTACATAGGCTTTTAGCAGAGTTTAGGAGCAGCTGCATTTAGGAGAGGTTAGGAGAGGAACGTTTTGGGCAAAGACCACTGAACGCTGCAAAAACTTGTGTAAACCGAGGTAAACCGTGTAGTTTATATATTCCTCACACCTTTTCCATTTTCCTGATTCTATGTGTTTGAAGGCAGAGTCATCCTTTAATCATTTATATTCTCAACATACCCATCATGAGCCCCCTCGCTGTAATCTAAGCAATTCATTTTTTCAAACATTACCGGTAACACAATAACCTCATAGGTTTTATAGTGGATGACAGGTCCAATTTAACCATCCATTGTTCCATCAGTTTAGTTGTTTCAAGTCTCAGAATATTCTTTTGTCTCTTCTCTAGTTGCAATGCTTTATGAATGGTTCTGCGTTTTTGTTCTCAATCCACCAACTGATCTTCCAACAATAGGAAGCATTGCAGAACTGCTAATTAAACATTCAATCTTGTAACAAGGAGTTTTTAGGATTCCTCATCATTTTTTTGTTAGCTCAGGGCTCTAGTTTTCAATTAAAGCAAACCTGTCGCAACAACAAATGAAATGCCAACCTAATCTAATAGCAACTGACTAATGTAATCCGGTTAGATATGTACAGTAGATGCAGTCTGGCCTTCTCTTCTGGCAGAAAGACTGGTAGTTGTTAGATTTTATTGTGTGCGTGGAAGGACCAAAGCTGAACTTGCAAAGAGAAGCACAGTTGGAAAATGATACACCAGTACATGCAAGTCAGAAAGGGCTGTATTTGCAAGTCAGAAGTTTATATGCATAGAAAATCTGACACAAATTTAATTTGTCAACATATGTACATCCTAAGCCACAACCTGTTGTGTTATAGACAAGCTTATTCTGCAAAAAAACACAGAAAATCATATATACATTTAGAACATGAAAACAGTAGGATAAATACCTGATGTAAAGAGGAACTGCAGTCTGCTCACATAATTTGTAATAAAAACATATTTGCCATTCTGAAGCTTCCCTCCAACTACTTTGCATATTATTTTATATATACTGTGATTCTGTATTTGCCAAATATGCTGCAGAAATCTCCCTCCACTAAGTCTGGCTGCATCCATTTTAACTGTGGGCAGCTGAAGCTGCTGCCTGTTTACTTCCTGGATTTACATACACACAAAGGCACACCTCCAGCTCTGCAGCCCTGCAGCTCTCATTGGCCCTCTTATGACTCCCCACCCCCTGTGCATGAGAGAAGCTGTGCATGATCTCTTAAGCCTAGGCTAATTACCAGACAAGAAACAGGAAGTGGGCTGTATAAGGTATTTACTGGCAGAAAAAATATATTTTACTATGCAAAGTTAAAACAACAAGAGCAGAAGATTAAATAGATGGAAAGATGAAAAATTTACTGAAGGTTCGCTTTAAGTAGCAACAAGCAAGACTTTTCCACCCATGGGAGTGATTGTGTGGTTCACATCTATTGCCGGTGGCCAGCCCAAGAGAGTTCCACCAACACTACATGTGCATGAGAGAAGGCAGACCCCATTGCTTACTTTATTATAGATGGTGGCTGTGATAACCATATTGGAAAAATGTTCTAGGGCCAATTGTAGCATATTTTATTCGACAATATAGGTTGCACAACATCATATTTACCAACTGTCCTGTTTTCTATAGAGCTGCTCCTGGAAGGTGTCCAAGAGATTGGCTGGCATAACTCTTCCTTTTTTTCAGTGTGCCCATAATGTATTCATATGCAAATTGGCACATAATTCTATACTTTATGTTATACATTATACTTCTGACCCCTGCACTGCATTCACTATGATGTACACTATACTCCTGACTTCTTAACAATACATAATGTGTTGTTTATTATACTTCCTAACCTATATACTTTGTTGTAGATTATACTCCTGACCCCTGCACTGTGTACGCTTTATTTTACATTATACTGCACTGCATTTGCTACATGGTACACTATATATGGCATGTTATGCACTATATTCCTGACCCTGCAAAATTTATGCTATGTTGTACATTATTTTCCTAGCCCCTGCACTGCATTCACCTGTTGGTACATTATACCCATGACTCCTGCACTCTATGTGCTTTTTTGTAGGTTATACTCCTGACCCTTGCATTGCATAAACTATGTTGTACACTTTATACATTGTTGTACATTATACTCCTGCCCCATACACTGTATGTGCCAAGTTAAACATTATGATTCATCCTGACCCCTCACTGTATACGTTATGCTGGAAATTATACTCCTAACCCCTGTACTTCATTCAGTAGTAGTACATTATAGTCTAGAGATGGTCCCAATGTTCAAGTCAAGCGTATATTCGACTTAAACTTTGGGTGTTTGTGTGTTCGTTGAACACACACACACACAATAGGGGCATTTGTCGGGCTGCCCCATAATGCACTACATTGGATGCTGATTGTTTAAAGCATGCACCTGACCTGTATGCTTTGGCCAGTCACAGCACAATTGTCAGAAACCATGAATCACACCAAGACAAAAGTGCAGTTAAATCACACTTGTTTAATAATAAAAGTAAATAGAACAAACGTAGTCAAAACATTCGCCAAAGTTCGGTAACCAGAAAAGATAGTCAGACAAGCCAGAAAGTCTGGGAGCCAGGGATCAGCATAGTGGAACAGCAAGCAGGATATGGAGCCAGAAGGAATGTCAGCCAAGCAAGTCTTTAACAGGAACGCAGGAGATTGTCTCTGTGATGTTGACCAAGGCGAAGGCAGAGATCATCTGGGCTGGATGACTTAAGTAGGCAGGACTGACGAGCAGGCTATCGTCAACAGTAGGAATGAGCCGAACACCCCCCTGTTCGGTTCGCACCAGAACCTGCAAACAGACCTAAAGCTCGTGTGGACTTTAGAACCCTATTAAAGTCTATGGGACTCGAATGTTTAAAATCAAAAGTGATAATTTTAAAGGCTTATATGCAAGTTATTGTCATAAAAAGTGTTTGGGGACCTGGGTCCTGCCCCAGGGGACATGTATCAATGCAATTTTTTTTTTTTTAAACAGACGTTTTTTCATGAGCAGTGATTTTAATAATGCTTAAAATGAAACAATAAAAGTGTAATATTCCTTTAAATTTCGTACCTGGGGGGTGTGTATAGTATGCCTGTGAAGGGGCGCATGTTTCCCGTGCTTAGAACTGTCCCTGCACAAAGTGTCATTTTTTGCAGGAAAAAAAGCTATTTAAAATCACTCGCGGCTAATGAATTGCCAGCTCCCAAGAACAGTCATTCATTAAAAGCCATTGATAAAAAGAAAAAGCGTGGGGGTCCCCCCAAATTCAATTACCAGGCCCTTCAGGGGAACCCCGGCCAAAAAAAAATCGCATGGGGTCCCCCTCAAAATCCATACCAGACCCTTATCCGAGCACGCAACCTGGCAGGCCGCAGGAAAAGAGGGGGGGACGAGAGTGCCCCCCCTCCTGAACCGTACCAGGCCACATGCCCTCAACATTGGGAGGATGCTTTGGGGGTCTGTGACCCCTCAAATCACCATGTCCCCGTGTTGATAGGGACAAGGGCCTCTTCCCCACAACCCTGGCCATTGGTTGTGGGGGTCTGCGGGCGGGGGGCTTAACCGAATCTGGAAGCCCCCTTTTAACAAGGGGACACCCAGATCCCGCCCCCCCTGTGTGAAATGGTAACGGGGTACAAAAGTACCCCTACTATTTCACCAAAAAAGTGACAACAATTTTAAAAATGACAGGAGAGGTTTTTGACAATTCCTTTATTAAAATCTTCTTTCATCTTCTTTCTTCTGGTCTTACTTCTTCATTTCTTCATCCTTCGGTTTCTTCATCTTCTTCCATCTTCTTCTTCCTCCAGTCCGCTTCTTCTTGCTCTGGTCTTCTCATCAGGCATCTTCTTCCACGGCGTTGTCGTCTGTTCTTCTGTGTTGGGCCGCTCCGCGCAATGGGAGGCTCCCGCTGTGTGAGGCTGCACTGCCTCTGACAGCTCTTTTATAACGGAGGGCTATGGCTTTCCCCATTTCGAATTTGCCGCGAACACCCCAAATTGTTCGTTGTTCGCTAAACAGGCCAACAGGCAATGTTCGAGTGGAACATGAGTTCGACTCGAACTCGAAGCTCATCCCTAGTCAACAGGTGAGTCACTGTGGAGAGATAGGGGCTGGCAATTAGCCGACAGCTGAGCGGCCGTTGAACACACACACACACAATAGGGGCATTTGTCGGGCTGCCCCATAATGCACTACATTGGATGCTGATTGTTTAAAGCATGCACCTGACCTGTATGCTTTGGCCAGTCACAGCACAATTGTCAGAAACCATGAATCACACCAAGACAAAAGTGCAGTTAAATCACACTTGTTTAATAATAAAAGTAAATAGAACAAACGTAGTCAAAACATTCGCCAAAGTTCGGTAACCAGAAAAGATAGTCAGACAAGCCAGAAAGTCTGGGAGCCAGGGATCAGCATAGTGGAACAGCAAGCAGGATATGGAGCCAGAAGGAATGTCAGCCAAGCAAGTCTTTAACAGGAACGCAGGAGATTGTCTCTGTGATGTTGACCAAGGCGAAGGCAGAGATCATCTGGGCTGGATGACTTAAGTAGGCAGGACTGACGAGCAGGCTATCGTCAACAGTAGGAATGAGCCGAACACACCCCCTGTTCGGTTCGCACCAGAACCTGCAAACAGACCTAAAGCTCGTGTGGACTTTAGAACCCTATTAAAGTCTATGGGACTCGAATGTTTAAAATCAAAAGTGATAATTTTAAAGGCTTATATGCAAGTTATTGTCATAAAAAGTGTTTGGGGACCTGGGTCCTGCCCCAGGGGACATGTATCAATGCAATTTTTTTTTTTTTAAACAGACGTTTTTTCATGAGCAGTGATTTTAATAATGCTTAAAATGAAACAATAAAAGTGTAATATTCCTTTAAATTTCGTACCTGGGGGGTGTGTATAGTATGCCTGTGAAGGGGCGCATGTTTCCCGTGCTTAGAACTGTCCCTGCACAAAGTGTCATTTTTTGCAGGAAAAAAAGCTATTTAAAATCACTCGCGGCTAATGAATTGCCAGCTCCCGAGAACAGTCATTCATTAAAAGCCATTGATAAAAAGAAAAAAGCGTGGGGGTCCCCCCAAATTCAATTACCAGGCCCTTCAGGGGAACCCCGGCCAAAAAAAAATCGCATGGGGTCCCCCTCAAAATCCATACCAGACCCTTATCCGAGCACGCAACCTGGCAGGCCGCAGGAAAAGAGGGGGGGGACGAGAGTGCCCCCCCTCCTGAACCGTACCAGGCCACATGCCCTCAACATTGGGAGGATGCTTTGGGGGTCTGTGACCCCTCAAATCACCATGTCCCCGTGTTGATAGGGACAAGGGCCTCTTCCCCACAACCCTGGCCATTGGTTGTGGGGGTCTGCGGGCGGGGGGCTTAACCGAATCTGGAAGCCCCCTTTTAACAAGGGGACACCCAGATCCCGCCCCCCCTGTGTGAAATGGTAACGGGGTACAAAAGTACCCCTACTATTTCACCAAAAAAGTGACAACAATTTTAAAAATGACAGGAGAGGTTTTTGACAATTCCTTTATTAAAATCTTCTTTCATCTTCTTTCTTCTGGTCTTACTTCTTCATTTCTTCATCCTTCGGTTTCTTCATCTTCTTCCATCTTCTTCTTCCTCCAGTCCGCTTCTTCTTGCTCTGGTCTTCTCATCAGGCATCTTCTTCCACGGCGTTGTCGTCTGTTCTTCTGTGTTGGGCCGCTCCGCGCAATGGGAGGCTCCCGCTGTGTGAGGCTGCACTGCCTCTGACAGCTCTTTTATAACGGAGGGCTATGGCTTTCCCCATTTCGAATTTGCCGCGAACACCCCAAATTGTTCGTTGTTCGCTAAACAGGCCAACAGGCAATGTTCGAGTGGAACATGAGTTCGACTCGAACTCGAAGCTCATCCCTAGTCAACAGGTGAGTCACTGTGGAGAGATAGGGGCTGGCAATTGGCCGACAGCTGAGCGGCCAGCGCAGAGAAGGAAGGGCTGAGTCCAGCCCTGACAACAATGCACTGCGAGAGCCATGATTGGCCAAAGGCAGGGTGCCCTTGGCCAATCATGGCTCAGGGGCTAAATCCATGCTCCACACTATATAAGGCTGCTTACACGACAGCCTTGTGTAGCATGTTAGTGGAGATTAGGCAGGGTAGTTAGTGGATGGTGTGTTCAGTCAATAAACAATAAAGTGTTGTGTTGTCGTGAATAACACAGCGTAGTGTAGTGTTATGAATAACACAGTGTAGTATAGTGTTATGAATAACACAGTGTAGTGTTGTTGTGAATACACAGTGTAGTAGTGCGACTGAAGTGTTGGTGTGTCACCACTGATCCCATTTTTTGTTTCATTGATCATTTATTTAAAAATTTTTGCAGCATCAGGTTCTGTTGCTGCATTATTAGTGCTCCCCCTTCTGTGTTGCAGGAGGCATTATTCCTTCTGCTTCAGCACATCAGTGTTTTCCTTTATTTATTTTAATTTTTTTGGCACATTAAGGGCATAATTGCTGTCCCCCTTTTTGCATTGCAGGTGTTCCTCTTTCTGCATCAGCAGGGATTCCCCCCCCCTTTTTTTGGGGGGGCTTTTAAAAAAAATTCCAACAGCAGCAAGAAAAATTCTCCATAATTGCTGTTCCTTCTTCTGATTCACAGGTGGTCTTCCTTCTGTGTCACCACTGTTTTTTTGTTTGGGTTTCTTAATTTTTTTTACATTTATTTTTTTCATTTTTTATTTTTTTTGCAGTAAAAATTCTCCACAATTGATACACCCTTATTTTCTTTATTAAAAAAAAAAACACTATAATGAAACGCACCATAATTCCATCCCACATTCTATAATAAAAAGTTATAAATATCCCCCCCAAAAAATCCCCCCCAAGAAATCCCCATAATGTCCAAAAGGCCAACAAGGAGAGGCAGATGCTCACAGGCCACTAAAAGAGGACAAGCAGCCTCTGTGTCTACAGTGAAAAGTGGTGGTCATGGACATGGTGCATCCTCTGCAGGCGGGGCACATGCTCAGCATCTAAATGCTAGCTTGGCCAAATTGCTAGCACTACAACTGCTGCTTTTTCATCTGGTAGACTCTGCCCTCTTTCATGAATTTGCGGAATGTGCTGTACCACACTGGCAGGTTCCAAAAAGAAATTAATTTTCACCTAAGGCCCTTCCATCTCTGTACCGTCATCTGGAAGGCAATGTTTTAGCCTCGTGGTCAAGCAGGCATGGTCAGGGACGTTACATTTCCTACACGGCGCACTGGTTAACTCTGCTGGCAGCTGGTAAGGATGCAGGACAGTGTTCAGTGCTGGAGCTTGTTCCACGACCACACCTCCAAAAAGCTGGTGGTGATTCTGCCAAATCTGTCTGCTCACCCCCCTGAAGTAGATGCATAATCCCTGCATCGATACTCGTTGGGGAGGGGTCAGGACATCATGGCAGGCATCTTGTGCACTGAGGAGAATGCCAGCATCATCCCAATACCACCATTGGTATACACCTGTATAGGCTTACTATAGAGTGGTGCACTGACGCACCTAATCTGTGTGAGTACCCCTGAAGGGGATCTTTTTTGCTTTATTCAATAAATGGTTAAAACTGTACTTGCACTATCGAGTTTTTTCCTGTTTCATATCCTGTTTGGGGTATGCTGAAGAATCCAGGAGCCAATACTATTATAGAGTCCAGAGGCGGTTCACATGCATGTTTTGACTTGGCTTAATCGCAAAGTCGCACGCTCCAAGGTGAGCATTTATTACCTAAGAGGGCACCTGAGTGATGACACCTTAGCACTGCTTGGATCACATCTTTTGGATTACACAGACCTTTATCAATACTGGATTAGTGACACAATTGGTCGCTACTTACATGCACATGAGCACTTTGTTATATGATTTAAATCACCTACAGCATCGTTTTTCAGCACTGTCATCATTGACATATTTGGACACTGTATGAACGACACGATCATTATTGACTTACTGTATGAAAGCACAGAAGCACTTTGATATATTGTTGCTTTTTTAATATATATATATATTATTTGTATTTTTTGGTTTGTAATACACAGTTATGCACTGGGCACTTTAACTATATTATCCATAGTATGATATATGTGTGTTAGCATTTATAATTCACTGGTTTATTATTTATTTAATTTGATATAACGGTTTTGCCCTCACTTCCTGTTTGGCTATGTGACAGGAAGTGAAGCCAATTTTCAGAAAAGCAACACAAAGTCCAACCTACAAAAGACAAGCAGGGGTTCTAACACTTACTTGGTTTCCCTCAAATGCCCACAATTATAATAGGATTGTCTTGAGCTAGATTTTAGCTCAGTGCTCTAAATCAGTGGTTCTCAACCATGTCCTCAAGTACCCCCAACAGGCCATGTTTGCAGGTTTTCCGTCATCTCGCACAGGTGCTTTAAATCACAGTCAATGGCTTGGTATTTTGGACAGCTATTTTAGCTAAGATAAATTCTCAAAACATGTCCTGTCGGGGGTACTTGAGGACTGAGGCTGAGAACCACTGTGCTGAAATGGAAAATTGAATACATTCCTATCTGTAATTTTCCCTTCCTGGTGCTTATCCATGGCAGCATACGTGTGATAGAGCTCCGCCTTGACTCCTCCCTCAGGACCAGTTAATAGCATAAATTAAAGGCATAGTCCCTCCCCCAACATTCTCCGTAATTAGGGATGAGCCGAACACCCCCGGGTTCGGTTCGCACCAGAACCTGCGAACGCACCTAAAGTCCGTGTAAATTTAAGAACCCTATTAGTTACAATGGACGCGAACGTTCAAAATCAAAAGGGCTAATTTTAAAGGCTAATATGCATGTTATTGTCATAAAAAGTGTTTGGGGACCTGGGTCCTGCCCCAGGGGACATCCATGCAAAAATGTTTTTTTAAAACGACCGTTTTTTCAGGAGCAGTGATTTTAATAATGCTTAAAGTGAAACAGTAAAAGTGTAATATTCCTTTAAATTTCGTACCTGGGGGGTGCCTATAGTATGCCTGTGAAGGGGCGCATGTTTCCCGTGCTTAGAACTGTCCCTGCACAAAGTGTCATTTTTGCAGGAAAAAAGCTATTTAAAATCACTCGCGGCTAATGAATTGTCGGCTTCCGTAACACAGAGAACAGTCATTCATTGAAAGTCATTGATAAAAAAAAGTCATTGATAAAAAATAAAAAAACAAAAATAAAAAGCGTTGGGGTCCCCCCAAATTCAATTACCAGGCCCTTCAGCTCTGCTATGGATATTAAGGGGAACCCCGGCCAAAAAAAATGGCGTGGGGTCCCCTCAAAATCCATACCAGACCCTTGAGATCTGGGATGGATTTTAAGGGGAACCCCGGCCAAAAAAAAAAAAAAAAAATGGCGTGGGGTCCCCCTCAAAATCCATACCAGACCCTTATCCGAGCACACAACCTGGCAGGCCGCAGAAAAATTGGGGGGGATGAGAGCAGCCCCCCCTCCCTCCTGAACCGTACCAGGCCACATGCCCTCAACATTGGGAGGGTGCCCCATGTTGATGAGGACAAGGGCCTCGTCCCCACAACCCTGGCCATTGGTTGTGGGGGTCTGCGGGCGGGGGGCTTATAAGAATCTGGAAGCCCCCTTTAACAATGGGACCCCCAGATCCCGCCCCCCCTGTGTGAAATGGTGGTACCCCTACCATTTCACCAAAAATGTGTCATGGTAAAAATGACAGGAGATGGTCTTTGACAATTCCTTTATTAAAATCTTCTTTCTTCTGGTCTTCCTTCTTCCTTTCTTCATCCTTCGGTTTCTTCATCTTCTCCTTCCGGCATCTTCTTCCATCTTCTTCTTCCATCATCTTCTTCCTCCGCTTCTTCTTGCTCTGGTCTTCTCGTCCGGCATCTTCTTCTATGGCGTCGGTGTCTCTTCTGGGCCGCTCCGCTCAATGGGAGGCTCCCGCTGTGTGAGGCTTTGCTGCGTCTGACAGGTCTTTTATAACGGAGGGCGGGGCCACCTGGTGACCCCGCCCCCTCTGACGTCATGGGGAAAGCCATAGGGAATTCCCCATGACGTCCCCGAGGCATCCGTGGTAATGTCCCCATACCCGTGTTTCTGCACATTCAGGGTACACAACACTGGACCATTGAAACTCCACAGCACCATTGCGCTGATCCATTGGGTGTATGCTGTGGCCACAGCGATTTGGGGTTCCCTCTCTGGTCTGTACCTGGGAGTTGCGAGGCTTTCTACGTGCCCCCTCTTTCTTCCCCCTCTTCTTCCCGCCCAGTAGGGGCGGGCTGATGTACGGGTTAGTGGGCGGGCGCGTACAGAGCATCGGCGCCATGCATCCTGCCTGCGGGTGACGTCAGGTCTGACGCCAACACGCTGCGCACGTGATTTCCATCCTAGCAGCGGCGGTGGGGAATATAGACTTCTGCGGAGGGCGGGGACTACCGCCACCGCCGGAGTCTTTCCCAGTCCACGCTACGCCAGCGTGACGATGGTGGCAACCAGCGTGCACATATGCGGGGCCTTCATAAACAGCCTCCCCTGACACAATTGCTGGTACACACTCCAGACATCACACTGCTGCACAGCACTCCGCATGTCCTTACAAGTAAGTCATTCACTAGGTCCACACTTATATATCATGCTTTCCCCGTACGTTTTTTGCTGACACTGCTCTTTAACTTTTGGTTTCTTTTTATTTATTCATTTTTATTTATTTTTACACATATAGTTTTTTGCTTCATCACTCATTATCTAATCCCCTTCCACTTTTCACATATTACCATAGCCATGATCACATAGTTCACACATTGATTCAATTTAATATATACCCACTCAGCATACACAGCTGTCACACTCCCTTTCTCAATTCCATAGTTACTTTTATTTACACATCATCATTCATTACACTTTTTCAGATCACTTTAGTTTGCCATTTTGGGCCACCTTGGTTCCCTCACCTCCGTACCGGCAACTTGTGTCATGGGTCATCGGGAGGCTTGTTGGATGTGCCCCGTTGCACGTGGCTGCAGTCACCTCAGCTCCCGGGGAAGACTACTTGGGGACCTCGATTGCATGGTCACAGCATCTTACCCTATTGGACCCTTCTTTGTGAGTATCTAGGATGGGCCAAGTTACCTTTCCTTCATATGACCATTTAAAATTAGACTAATGTTATATCCTATATTTTTTCATACCCTGCAGACATACCTGAGCATCCGCCCCTGAAGAGTGTCTCTACACGAAACGCGTCGGGCACAAGTGATGCTGACCTGTGTCTGTAATGGACACATTGATCTCGGTCTGCAGTAGACTACCAATTTTTTGATACCTATTTATTTCTTCATTGCGGTCTTACTTATTATTTTTACTCCCGCTGTCAGTGCTGTGTATATGATACATGTATATATATGAATCTATTCAATATAAGATTACAACCAATTGTTTCAGAAGTACTATATGTACGTCAACTCCCTTACTTATCCCACACTTGTATGTTACGTGTGGGTGGAGCTAATATTAATCAGCATACTTACTGAATATGTGGTTTTTAATTCTGCCATATTTCATATGATACTTTTATTAATAAAATGTGCAATTTTTTCAATCTTAACTTGCCTCCACAAAGTCATCTTTCTCATTTAAAGTCCCACTTCTCCCCTCTTTTTCTAAACAGTAGTAGGGATGGAGGCACATGGCATATGTGCCTCATTTAAAGTCCCAAAAACCTCCCCCACTTGATACACATTTAGGATGGAGATTTGATGACTGGTGTGTTCCCCTGCCACCCAAGTGTGAGGCATGCAGATCCCGGGTGGTAATGTCCCCATACCCGTGTTTCTGCACATTCAGGGTACACTACACTGTACCATTGAAACTCCACAGCACCATTGCGCTGATCCATTGGGTGTATGCTGTGGCCACAGCGATTTGGGGTTCCCTCTCTGGGAACCCCAAATCTAATGAGTGATGAAGCAAAAAACTATATGTGTAAAAATAAATAAAAATTAATAAATAAAAAGAAACCAAAAGTGAAAGAGCAGTGTCAGCAAAAAACGTACGGGGAAAGCATTATATATAAGTGTGGACCTAGTGAATGACTTACTTGTAAGGACATGACTTGAAGAAAGATGCGGAGTGCTGTGCAGCAGTGTGATGTCTGGAGTGTGTACCAGCAATTGTGTCAGGGGAGGCTGTTTATGAAGGCACCGCATACGTGCACGCTGGTTGCCACCATCGTCACGCTGGCGTAGCGTGGGCTGGGAAAGACTCCGGCGATGGCGGTAGTCCCCGCCCTCCGCAGAAGTCTATATTCCCCACCGCCGCTGCTAGGATGGAAATCACGTGCGCTGCGCGTTGGCGTCAGACCTGACGTTACCCGCAGGCAGGATGCGTGGCGCCGATGCTCTGTACGCGCCCGCCCACTAACCCGTACATCTGCCTGTCCCTACTGGGGCGGGCAGATGTACGTATGTTTACACACACGTATGTTTACACACACAGATCCACGGTCCTGCTCGGTTACCGGGCATTCGCGGGTGTCCGGCGGACATCGCGACCACCAGGCACACGCATCGGTCTCCAGTGATACGGCGGGAGGCGCCCTAGTGGCCCGGGAAGCGATCACGTCTTATAACAGCGGCCCAGAACGAGAGCTGCCTCGTCCCGCCGTCATATGACAGTGGGCGGGCGGCTAGTGGTTAAAGTGGTTGTAACCCCCCGTGACCTATTTTTTACATATACGTAAGCCTATAATAAGGCTTACCTATATGTACTGAAAATATCTCCTAAACATGCACCGTTTATGAGATATTTGCCTTGTAGTGCAACGATTATGTCATCAGGACATGTGCACTGAAGAAACGGCCTTACGTGCTGTTTTTTCCCCAGCGTGTGCCATAACTGGCGACTCCCACGTGACTTCCGCGGCCCTGGAAGGAAGAGGGGCAAAGATGGATGCTTCCACCATCGGGGACATCGCAGGCTTCGTTTTTGCAGCCAAGTGCCACATAATGGGCTACTATGTGATGCATACTAGCCCATTATGATTTTACTTTGCAGTGGAATAAATTAAAGAGGAAGTAAAACCTATCAGGGTTTACCTCCTTTTTTAGGAATACATGCTTGAATTGAATATATAATTTTTTTGTAAACCAAAGTTTAGTGTCATTTTAAGACTTCATCGCTAAAAAGCATTACTGGAATACAGCTACTCTAGCTTATCCTTGAACTTTATATTGAATGGACAGCAGTGCACCTGTTATGCCGCATACACACGATCGGAATTCTCGTCGGAAAAGCCTTGGATGGCTTTGCAGACAGAATTCCGCTCAAGCTTGTGTTGCTTACACGCGGTCACACCAAATTCCAACCGCCAAGAACGCGATGACGTATAACACTACGATGAGCCACGAAAATGAAGTTCAATGCTTCCAAGCATGCGTCAAATCATTTCTGAGCATGCGTCGGAATTTTGTGCGTCGTAATTGCCACAGACATTTGGAATTTCCGATAGAAACTTTTTCCGTCTGAAAAATTGAGAACATGCTCTCAATCTTTTGCTGGCCGAAATTCCACCAGCAAAAGTCTGATGGAGCCTACACACGGTCGCATTTTCCAAATAAAAGCTCTCATCGGTCTTTTGCTGGCCAAAATTCCGTGTGTACGCGGCATAAGCATGCATTTCTTATTGCTGTATAAATGTCTTTTGGTTCCTGTTTTTTTCTTTGCACTTGATAGTGGTATATTTCATGTGTTAAAGACTTTAATTCTATGGCACAGTCCACGCAAAGTTCTCGCAGGATATCTCACCGAGAGATGGTGCAGGAATGTAAGCCAGACAACATCAAACACAATGTCAGTGATTATGCTTGATTATCTATGAGGAGGTAAAAACTCAAGAAGGTAATGAACCCAAGAGGAAATACATGAAAGAAAAATTGGGCTCTTTGAACTTGTAAATGAAGACTTCAGATTTAGCGTAGATCTAAACCCTATTTGCATGGCCTTTAGTTTGCTAAAGCAATATGCCACAAGCATTTACTGTTTATTTTATTTTTTAACATGCTGGCTTCACCTGTTTGTCATTCTTTTTTTGTGCTGCAGTACTGCTGATCTTGTTCAGCCGCTTGGACTCGCTCGAGTGTTAGTTGCACATTGCTCAGGTTAAACTTCCTGACAGTGATTATGATGGACCACCCCTGTGTAGAATGTGTCCACGTGGCAGCCAGTGACCTCTATCTGGGGCACACGTGACTTCCTAACAGCAGAAGAGAACAATTAGAAGATTGCTGTTACCCCATAACTGGAATTACCCAACAAAGGCCTTCATGGCAGGTATTATTTAAAAAAAGGCTACATATTTCTTAAGATTGAAAATAACTTTTGAAATTAATGTAAAATTTAGGGCATTTTTTTTAGTTTAGGATAGAGTGCAACACAAATTTTGGGTTGTCACCAAAACAGAAATAGAGGGGAAAACTTCCAATGTAGTCCATGCAATTTGGAGCTCCGGCCGGCTCCCTTTTTTGACCAACAGCATGCTAGCAGACCCTTTCCTGTCATTACTAACAGCCTTTCTTGTTTATACATTTTTTTTAGTTTAGGCCACGTACAAGTCCACTGGTTTGTTAGGACTGTACATCATCCCAAATTTTGGGTTGTCACCAAAAACAGAAATAGAGGGGAAAACTTCCAATGCAGGGGGTCAAGAGGGACAGTGTCACTGATTGCATGCACTTGTCATGCTCACAATCCTCGTGGCTCTCCTCAAATGTGTTGAGAGGGACAGTGCAGCAATCCATGATCATGTCCACTGTCGTGGGGAAAAAAAAAACAAGCTCCCTGACCTGTCCTGGTGCCGATAGTCGCACGGTACTCATGATGCCCTCTGCTGCGTGTGCAGTTTCGTTGAGTTCCACACTGGTGGCATGTCATATTAGGCGTTCTTGGGCAGGTTTTTCCTTTTTCCCAAAAGCTCTTTTGCAGCTCAAGTCAGCCGAGCACTGGCATTATAGATCGGCGGAAATGCACACAGACTTTTCCTGGCCTGCTCAGGGACAATCCTGTGGTAAGCGGGAACCTGCCCAAGAACGCTGCACACCAGGTTGAGGACGTGAGCCATTTGCAGGGAACATGGGTGACTGCCCCTGTCGCAGGGGGGAGGAGGTGTGCCATTGTCAGAAACGACCATTCCTGGCTTAAGCTGACGTGGCGTCAACCACCTCTCGGCCTGCCCCTGCAGAACTGCCAGAACCTCTGGCCCAGTGTGCTCCTGTCCCCCAAACACACCAGCGCAAGCACGGCTTGGCATCTTTTTGCCTGAGTACTTGCGTAGCCCCTTGTACGCCTACGGAGCACCGCTGGTCCAAGGACAGAGCACTGGAGGTAGAAGAAGAGGAGGGGGTGGAGGAGAGTGGTGTGTCACAACCAGTAGCAGTAGTAGCGTTTTGGAGGCGTGGTGGCGGAACAACCTCAAACACTACTGCACCTTGTCCTGCATTTTTTTTTTCCCCTTTTTTTTTTTTTCCCAAGGGCCCGTGAAAGAAAGGTACCGTCCTTGTCCATGCCTGCTGGACCATGAGTCAGCGGTAATATGCACCTTACTGCTGACCGCCCTGTCCAGCGAGGCATGGACATTGCCTTCCACATGCCGGGAGAGAGACGGAATCGCCTTCCGCGAGAAAAAGTGGCGTTTGGGAACCTGGCACTGAGGAACCGCACATTGAACAAACTCACGGAAGGGGGCCGAGTCTACCAACTGAAAAAGGCAGCAGTTGAAGTGCTAGCAAGGCTAGCATTCAACGCTGGGCATGTGGATGGCTGGGAGTGTACTTCTTTCTACGGTCCAGCAGCTGGGGCTGGGAAATTTGCCTGCTGCAATCGGACGTCGGTGTACTGCATGTACTTGGTTGTGACACACCTAATTCTACACCTTCAGTCCTCTGAGAGCAGCTTTCAGAGAGGACTGAAGGTGTAGTGGGGAAGGAGATCCCAGCTGATGAGGAGCAAGGAGAGGTCCGCTTAGTTCTTTGGTGTGGGTATTTTATGTGTGCCTGCCAACGAGCTGCATGGCAGGTCGACCTATGTCTGGTCATGCTTGTGGTGCCCAAGCGGCTGATGTTTTGGCCACGCGAGATTCGCTTGAGACAAATATTGCAAATAGCTGTGGTGCGATCTGATGCACTCGTCTCAAAAAAGGCCCACACCAAAGAACTTTTCTGATAACGTGCGATGGCAGAGCCCTGCACAAGGCAGGAGCTCTGCGGTGGTGTTGTTACGTTGCTGTGCTGGCCTCTACTAACTCCTGCCTCGTTGGACATGTGACGCCGCATCCTCTCCTCATGTCCTCCTCCCTCCTCTCTACCTTTCAGGCACCCACGTGTGGGACTCAGTGACCTCATCATCCCATCCCTCTTCACCACTAGAGCAAACCTGGCAAGTAAGGCTGCAGCTGGTGGAACAGTTACTGATTCCTCAAGCTGGGTATATCATCGAGCCTACGAATTTTAGTACCAACACTGTGCTCAAAGAGTTCGGGGGACTCCTAGGAGGACATGGGGGTCTGGGAAGGGGTGGCTGATGATGCCCTTGAGTACGCTTGGCAGCTGCTCTGCGTTCCTTTGAGAGAGGATAATGCCGAAAACAGAAGACGCGCGTGTCCCATTGGCCACGTGATGTGAGATGCACGACCACGTCCACGGCCACGGCCTCGTCCATCTAGGGTTCTTGGCCTTCTGCACGCTCTGCTCCACTGGCGGTCTTCCAGCCATTGTAGTCGGTTGTCTGTGGGTGCAGATGAGAAGAAAAATTAGGGCTCTGTGTGGATGCACTAACACACTAGAGTCCTATGGGTGCTTCTGCAAAGAAAATAGAGGAGCTCTGTGTGATGCAACTCTAGAAATGAGAAGACAATATAGGAGCTCTGTGTGATGCACTAACACACTAGAAGTCCTTGGGTGCTTCTTGCAAAGAAAATAGAGGGCTCTGTGTGATGCCACTAACACCACTAGAAGTCCTGTGGGTGCTGCTGACTGAGAAGAATATATAGGAGCTCTGTGTGATGCCACTAACACACTAGAAGTCTAGGGTGCTTCTGCAAAGAAAATAGAGAAAATAGAGGGCTCTGTGTGATGCCATAACTAACTAGAGTCCTGTGGGTGCTGCTGAGAGAAATAAGGAGCACTACTTAGGGTGCTCTGGAAGAAAATATAGGTCTGTGTGATGGGGACTAACACCTTCAAGTCTATAGGTGCTTCTGGAGAAAATATAGGTCTTGAGACTAACACACTTCAAGTCCTATAGGTGCTTATGGGACAAGAAAATAAAATTTTTAAATGGGTGATGGGGCAAAACAAATTACAGTAGTCTTAACTCTGTCCAAAATAAAACAAAAATAATTTGTTCTGTTTGATGGGACTAACACACTTCAAGTCCTATAGGTGCTTCTGGGAAGAAAATATAGGTCTGTGTGATGGGGCGCTACTTTGATGAAAGAGCGTGCATGCCTAGATGCGGTTACATGTGTGATTCCTTTTGTGGCTATGGGACAAGAAGCGAAGCAAAACCTCCCCAATGGGACACTGGGGGCAAAACAAATTACATAGCAATTGGAGCTAAATCCGGAAGGAAAAAAATAACTTTTAGTTCTATTTCATATGTTGGGAAGACCCTTTCCTGTTCTTCGTCCCAAAGTCATTA
This sequence comes from Lithobates sylvaticus, assembly GCA_028564925.1. NCBI lineage: Eukaryota > Metazoa > Chordata > Amphibia > Anura > Ranidae > Lithobates > Lithobates sylvaticus. The sequence continues at coordinate 677,406,969 of CM053026.1, read as the reverse complement.
CTAACAGCCTTTCTTGTTTATACATTTTATAAGTGGTCAATTGGCTATTTTATCTTCATAATAAACATAGAAATCTGCACTTAGAGGTGCTTTTATTCTGTTTTTCCTCACACAGAATCTGGTGCATATGTGCATAGTAACTAATCAGCTTCTAACTTCAGCTTGCTCAATAAAGCTGGGTTTACACTACAGTATACTACACGACAGTAGTACGACTTTCATCCTACTTTGCTCTGCGACATCAGTCCTACATTGGTCCTACATTGTTCCTACATTGGTCCTACATTGTTCCTACATTGGTCCTATATCTATCCGACTTCAATGAACAGGGATCCTACTTGGATCCCCGCCAATACCAGGAACTGTGTTTGGTATGAATCTTGAGGGGGGAACTCCACGCAAAATTTTAAATAAAAAAAACGGCAGGGTTTCCCCCTCCAAGAGCATACCAGGCCCTGGTATGGATTTTAAGGGGAACTCCCATGATGGGATGGTGCCGACATAAGGGGCGGGGTCACCGGATGACATCACCTGATAACCACGCCCTATGCCTATATAAATCATTGCTTACATGGCATTACAGCCAGAGAGAGCATCGTGTCAACGTCGGAAGAACAGAAGAGGGAAGAAGAAGACGATGGAGAAGACCAGGCCAACGCTAGTAAAAGAGCTGGAAAAAGATAGCGGATCAGCCCAGCAGAAGAGGCCGGATAGCGTGGAGAAGAACCGGAGACCGGGAGAAGAGAGCGGGAGAAGAACCGGAAAGCGAAGAGAAGTTGGAAGAAGACCCCCGGAGCGCCTAATAAATTACCTGTCTAGTGTGTTTTTTTAATTGACACTTTTTCCCCAGGTAAATGGGTAGGGGTACGATGTACCCCATACTTATTCACATAGGGTGGGGGGCCGGGATCTGGGGGCCCCCTTATTAAAGGGGACTCCTGGATTCCGATGAGCCCCACGCCTGCAGACCCCGACAACCAACGGCCAGGGTTGTCGGAAAGAGGCCCTTGTCCTCATCAACATGGGGACAAGGTGCTTTAGAGTGGGGGGGGGGGGGGGGCACAGAGCGCCCCCAGACTCAAAGCACCCACCTCCCATGTTGAGGGCATGTGGCCTGGTACTGTTCAGGAGGTGGGCGCTCGCTCCTCCCCACCCCCTTTCCTGACCGGCCGGGCTGCATGCTCGGATAAGGGTCTGGTATGGATTTTGGGGGGGGGCCCCCACGCCGTTTTTTCTTAGAATCCATATCAGACCGAAGGGCCTGGCATGCTCTTGGATCATCAGAGCAAAAGTCGCATGCCAAAGTCGGATCATGCAAGACGGCAATCCAACTTTGATCCGAATTCAATGATAGTCAATGGGCTGAAGTAGGATCAAAGTCGGACCAAAGTAGTACAGGGAGCATTTTCAAAGTCGGACTGACTTATGTTGGACCAGTTTAGACGGCTCCCATAGGGAAACATTGATTTTCACACATAATGCGACATGACCCCCCAATGTCAGAGCGTTTGTCGCACTAGTGTGAACCCGGCCTAAAACCTTGAAGCTGGTTATATTCATATGGCAGGTGTGCCAGATTCTGTGTGCACCAGTTTTAGTAAATCTCCCCTAGTGTCTCTTTAAGAAGAACCTTTTTTATATTTTCCTTACCTTTTTTTTCATCTTTTATTCTAGCAACCCTCACTCTGTGAACCAGATTAGGAAATCCAGCGTGTTTGCTACAGGTGATAAGAATTATCTATATGAAAATTGCAGATAATTACACCGTTACAAAAATAATAATATTTGTAGTATTTCTCAGTAAAAGTTCCTTAAAAAATATTTGACATATTTAGTACAAGTACAAGTTATACAAGTTGAGGTGAGCTCTGCAAGGAACACCAATGAGCGTCCCTGGAGATCTGCTAACATTTCAAATACAAGAATTCCCCACTGCCCATGTGTTTAACTCTGAAGAGCGCATTAAGGAAAACCAGCTAAGCTGGACAGACCATAAATATTTTATTATAGATCTTATATCTAATATATAATTAAGCTATTCGGCTTCCCATAAAGTGTGCTATGTCTATACTACTGATCACTTTCAACATTTCCTTTCCTTTACTGTACGTGACGAACATGCACAGTCTGGTGAGATGCACTGATTCAATTTTTTTCTTTTTGATTATAATACCGAATCAATAATCAAGCAATACTACTACTTTATTAAAAATGTTTTTTTTAACACCCTATATCTATGTATATTCGCTGTAAAAAGGCTAGCAGGACGGTCAGGGTTACATTTACAACCAGACCGTCTCCTACCCTATATTTATTCAATGTTATAAAACTGTTATGTATTGTATTCTGCACTGCTCCTAGACTGACTGACGCATGTGGCAGTTTGAAATTTAGCTCCCCCCAGCGGCGGACATGCGCCACTCCAGGAAAAAAAGAGCCCTGTATAAGAGCTATGATTCATTCCCAGCAGGATGATGGCCACCGGCCACGTTCACTATATGGTCACCGCCGCGTGCGCCAATCGCGCACGTGCGGTGAGGAGAGACTTACCCAGCAGCATCATCCACCAGGCGTCAGCTGGCTAATGAACGTCAGCTGGGTTGGAGGCACAAAAGGGGCGCCGAATGCGGCCCCCAACAAGGAGGCCGATCTACGGGAACAAATGGAAATAGGAGACACACAGTGAGTGACCGGACATTATAGAACACTGCATTTGCATACATACCAACCCCAAGCCAACCACGTGTGCCGGGTTTGGCAGTGGGGATGGATACATTGTCATGGACATGTACTGCTCTGTAGATGCGGCATAACAAATTCCACCTACTTTTCCTTTTCTCCTGTTGACTCTTAAAGCGGAGGTTCACACAAAAAAGGAACCTCCACTTTTCGGAACCCTCCCCCCCTCCGGTGTCACATTTGGCACCTTTCAGGGGGGGAGGGGGTGCAGAAACCTGTATAATACAGGTATTTGCACCCACTTCTACGCCACTTCCTGTACCCCCCCCCCCCGCTGTCTGCTGGGAAACACACGGATCCCAGAAACAGCAGGCACCATCCGTATTGTGCAGTGCGACTCGCGCATGGCTTCACTTCCTGATTCCCTTAGCGAAGATGGCGGTCGCAGCACCCGAGAGCCGAGCAACAGATCGTCTTCGGGTGCCGACATCGCGGGCGCACTGGACAGGTAAGTGTCCTTATTTTAAAAGTCTACAGCAGCAGTATTTGCAGCTGCTGACTTTAGAAAAAATAATAATTTTGGCGGAACTCCCGCTTTAACTACTTTGACTACAATTATTTATTAGGTGGAGCTGTCTTTCGCTGCATCTACTGCACCGATAGACTCCTGCCGAAATAAACAACTCACTGCCAATAAACTGCTTAAGAACACACTAGCAGCATTACTCCTTTATTCCCTAATCCGGGTGCCACACTGGATCTTCTGACCTAAAAGGTCGGTAATCTAATACATCTACTCTCTAATTCAGGGATCCTCAAACTACATCCCTCCAGCTGTTGCAGAACTACACATCCCATGAGGCATTGTAAAACTCTGACATTCACAGACATGACTAGGCATGATGGGAATTGTAGTTCCTGAACAACTGGAGGGCCATAGTTTGAAGACGCCTGCTCTAATTACTTTAGTTTTATGAATGTCTCATTCTAAGCTAGTTCCACTGTCTATTCTAAAATACTAAACTTTCACTCTTCTGTCTATTCTTTTCCCTTTTCTTCTCCCCTCTCCCCTTTCTCCCTCCCCTTTTTTCTCTCCTTCCCCTTTCTCCTTCCCTTTTATCCCTGGTCCACCCCACTCCCCCCGCCCTTCCCCCCCACTCTCCCGCCCTTCTCCCCCCCATCCCCCCCCCACTCCCCCCCCCCCCTTTATGTCCTTCTCCCCTACACTTTTATCTTTCTACTCAATCCATCTTGTTGTATCACACACATTCTATAGATGAACGTCCGAAGCTGAACCATATCATTTAAACTATATGATATTAAACATTCAGTGGTTAGACGCCTCCCATGTCCGCTGTGGGGGACATCTGCCTACGGTTGCCTCTGCATATGCTGCCACATTGCCCCAGCTTCCCTATTGTCTAGGTAAGCAGTGTTTTTGTACCCTTCTCAGAATTGAAATAATTTCCATGTATTGAAATTTGTATCAACAACATTAAGGATGGTTTGAACTTGTAATTACAATTACAATTTATTTTACTAGATGCTTATAACTGGCTCCTTCTGAAGAAGCAGCCTTTGCTGCAAAACTAGTAAAGGACATTTGCCAAGATGCATCATACTTTACACCCAACCCGCACCTTGGGGGTCATTTTCATCCTATTGTCTGTACAATTGTTTGAAGCAGCACGTAAGTCTGTAACTATCAACTGTATTAATTCTGTCAATGTGGTTTTGTTCCACCATGTTTTTACATTTTATATACTATTAAACTGTTTTTATACAAATGATACATACTTTTGTCTATGTCTTTGAGGTGCCAAGATAGTCCAAATCCTTTTCTCCCTTTCCAGGGGCACTTCTGAGGTGACCCCAGGCACCCATTTCCACTTTCAACATTTGTATATCAGGAGCATTTTAATAGCCCCCATTTCACAATCGGAGAACGGATCAAGGCCATTCATGAAAGGTGTCCTCTGAAAGGGCATAATAGGAGGTCAGTGACAAAATCTGCACTATATTACCAGGACCAGGATAAGGGGGGCAGAAGGGGCATCATTTTTAAGGTGGTTTCCTTTGATTCTGTTTTTCTTTTGCACTTCGGACTTGGGAGTCCTTGGCATATTTCTCCTGATGGCTAAAGCACACACATTGCAAATAGAATAGGGGAAGTTGTGCCAACTTTAAAACATGGAGTTGATGGTGATGTTTGTATATGGGGGAGGGGGGGTTCTCAAGAGATACTTTTCCAAGAAAGGAAAGCATGTAGTTCTGTTTAATATTGGCATATCTGTTTAGCTCAATAGCCACATTTTATTGATAGGTTCACTTTATAGAAGGTTTAAAGACAATGGAAGTATACGGGTTAAAGCATTTGATAGTCTGTCTCCCTGGTGATTTGATTCTAGCTGACTTATTTTAGGATATGCAGATACATAGTTACCTTTTCATACAATTCAAAAGGCTGGTTGGCACAGACCAATACAGCAAGTGAAAACCAAATTTAATTGGCATCAGCAGAAGAAACATCAACCATCTGTCCATCCTGGCACTGTTCTGTGCATCATATGGCTCAATAATGGTGGCTAAATCAGCAGTCAATGGAAATAGACAGCACTCTTATGAATATATTCCATGTGTAAACATTTACAGTATCATAGGAAGCAAGCAAGTTAAATGAGCCCAATACTGAGTTCCATCGGGTCCACTGAAAAATAAAATAAGCAAGCTCTGGTAAAAAATGCCTTTGGACAAAAGCAAAAACAACAATGCAGCCATGTTGTATCATTTTCAAAGAGTTAAAAATGTTCTTTAAGCCAGCGGTTCGCAAATGTTTCCCACTCAAATCTTAAATCCTAAGCTCCGATGACCCCCAAGCCTCACCTCTGGCAGACTTCGACCAATAGATAAAAATAATCATAAATGTGGCTATAAATTAAAGTTCCCTGCACAATCTCTTTAATTTATGTCATATAGTTGATTTAAAATCAGAACACATACATTTTTACACAATAAATTGCAGATTTAAGATGCGTATCAAAAATAGGAATTTAAAAGAGAAAGTATGACCTCTGTGGATGTCCTTTATGTGACGGCTATACTCAGCCTAAATAATATTTGCTCTATGTGTACACTGACCACCATTTATCCAACCACCATTTTAATTCCACCGTTCTCCATATGTTTGCAAGCTCCTTATCAGTATCATTTCCTTATGTGCATTTTGCCTGCTCAATTATCTGCTAATGGTCTTCTGCATCTTCCATCCATTCTGTCTGCTCCAACATTTACCCAAGCTGCCTGCTCCATCATTTGCCCATGCTACCTGCTCCATCTTCCACCCTCTCTGTCTACTCCACCATTTACCCAAGATGCCTGCTCCATCATTTTCCCATGCTACCTGCTCCATCTTCCACCCATTCTGTCTGCTCCAACATTTACCCAAGCTGCTTGCTCCATAATTTGCCCATGCTATCTGCTCAATCTTCCAACCATTTTTTCTGCTCCAACATTTACCCATGCTGTCTGCTCTGCTGTCTGCTCCATCACTTGCCCGTGCTATCTTCTCCATCTTCCACGCATGCTGTCTGCTCCATCATTTGCCCATACTGTCTACTAAATTTTCTACCTAAAAAAATTTGCTCCAAATTCCACCCAGTCTGATTTCCCCATCTTCTACCCATTTTGTCTGCTTTCCACTACTTCCACTAAAGGTATCTTCTGCATGTTTAAGCTTTACTGTCAACAGCACCTTTAACTTACACTGTTCCATCTTCTATTCATACTGTTAGCTTATGTTTTTCAATGTGTGTATGCCCATCGGTCTTTTTCTGTCAGAATTTCCGACGGACTTTGGATTTAGAACCTGTTCTTAATTTTTCAGACGGAAAACCTTTCTATCGGATCTTCCGATCGTGTGTATGTAATTCCGACACGCAAAATTCCGACGCATGCTCGGAAACAATTTGACGCATGCTCAGAAGCATTAAACTTCCCTTTTATAGTGCAGTCGAACGTTTTTTAAGGCGTGGTGTTATTGACCGTCGGAATTTGGTGTGACCGTGTGTAGGTAAGACAGTTTGAGCAAAATTCCGTCGGAATTCCGACGGGAAAACCATCAGAGCTTTTTTCGACGAGAATTCCGACCGTATGTACGCGGCATTAGAGTATCTAATTTTCTCCATCCCGATTGTGATTCCCCAAATTCTGCAATCCAGTCTGCCAATATGTGTTTATAAGTAGGGATGAGCCGAACACCCCCCCGTTCGGCTTGCACCAGAACCCGCGAACGGACCTAAAGTCCGTGCGAGCTTTAGAACCCTATTAGTTTTAATGAATGCGAACGTTCAAAATTAAAAGTGCTAATTTTAAAGGCTAATATGCATGTTAATGTCATAAAAAGTGTTTGGGGACCTGGGTCCTGCCCCAGGGGACATGTATCAATGCAAATTTTTTTTTTTAAAAACGGCCGTTTTTTTCAGGAGCAGTGATTTTAATAATGCTTAAATTGAAACAATAAAGGTGTAATATTCCTTTAAATTTCGTACCTGGGGGGTGTCTATAGTATGCATGTAAAGGGGCGCATGTTTCCCGTGTTTAGAACTGTCTCTGCAAAAAGTGTCATTTTTGAAAGTAAAAAAGCTATTTAAAATCACTTGTGGCTAATGTTAATTGACGGCTCCCGTAATACAGAGAACAGTCATTCATTGAAACTCATTCATAAAAAAAAAGTCATTGATAAAAAATAAAAAAAATGAAAAAAAAAAAAGCGTAGGGGTCCCCCCAAATTCAATAACCAGGCCCTTCAGGTCTGGGATGGATATTAAGGGGAACCCCAGCCAAAAAAAAAAAAAATGGCGTAGGGTCCCCCTCAAAATCCATACCAGACCCTTGAGGTCTGGGATGGATTTTTAAGGGGAACCCTAGCCAAAAAAATGGCGTGTGGTCCCCCTCAAAATCCATACCAGACCCTTATCCGAGCACGCAACCTGGCAGGCCGCAGGGAAAGAGGGGGGGACGAGAGCACCCCCCCCCTCCCGCCTGAACCGTACCAGGCCACATGCCCTCACATTTGGAGGATGCTTTGGGTGTCTAAGACCCCTAAAGCACCTTGTCCCCATGTTGATGAGGACAAGGGCCTCTTCCCCACAACCCTGGCCATTGGTTGTAGGGGTCTGGGGGCGGGGGGCTTATCGGAATCTGGAAGCCCCCTTTAACAAGGGGACCCCCAGATCCCGGCCCCCCCTGTGTGAAATGGTAAGGGGGTACAAAAGTACCCCTACCATTTCACCAAAAAAGTGGCAAAAATGGTAAAAATGACAGCAGACGGTCTTTGACAATTCCTTTATTAAAATCTTCTTTCATCATCCTTCGGTCTCTTCATCTTCTCCTTCCGTCATCTTCTTCCATCTTCTTCCATCTTCTTCTTCCTCCGATCCGCTTCTTCTTGCGCTGGTCTTCTCGTCCTTCTCGTCCGGCATCTTCTTCCGTCGGCGTCGGTGTCGGTGTCTCTGTCTCTTCTTGGGCCACTCCGCGCAATTGGAGGCTCCCGCTGTGTGAGGCTCCGCTCCGTCTGACAGGTCTTTTATAACGGAGGGCACCTGGTGACCCCGTCCCCCTCTGACGTCATGGGGAAAGCCATCATGGAATTCCCATGACGTCCCTGTGCGTCAGAGGGGGCGGGGTCACCAGGTGCCCTCCATTATAAAAGACCTGTCAGACGGAGCGGAGCCTCACACAGCGGGAGCCTCCCATTGCGCAGAGCGGCCCAAGAAGAGACAGAGACACAGACGCCGACGGAAGAAGATGCCAGACGAGAAGGACGAGAAGACCAGTGCAAGAAGAAGCGGATCGGAGGAAGAAGAAGATGGAAGAAGATGGAAGAAGATGACGGAAGGTGAAGATGAAGAAACCGAAGGATGAAGAAAGAAGAAAGAAGATTTTAATAAAGGAATTGTCAAAGACCGTCTCCTGTCATTTTTACCATTTTTGCCACTTTTTTGGTGAAATGGTAGGGGTACTTTTGTACCCCCTTACCATTTCACACGGGGGGGGCGGGATCTGGGGTCCCCTTGTTAAAGGGGGCTTCCAGATTCCGATAAGCCCCCCGCCCGCAGACCCCCACAACCACCGGGCACGGTTGTGGGGAAGAGGCCCTTGTCCTCATCAACATGGGGACAAGGTGCTTTAGGGGTCTTAGACCCCCAAAACATCCTCCCAATGTTGAGGGCATGTGGCCTGGTACGGTTCAGGTGGAAGGGGGGGACGCTCTCGTCCCCCCCTCTTTTCCTGCGGCCTGCCAGGTTGCGTGCTCGGATAAGGGTCTGGTATGGATTTTGAAGGGGGACCCCACGCCATTTTTTTGGGCTAGGGTTCCCCTTAAAATCCATACCAGACCTCAAGGGTCTGGTATGGATTTTGAGGGGGACCCTACGCCATTTTTTTTTTTGGCTGGGGTTCCCCTTAATATCCATCCCAGACCTGAAAGGCCTGGTTATTGAATTTGGGGGACCCCCACGCTTTTTTTTTTTTTTGTTTTTTATTAATGAATGACAGTTCTCTGTGTTACAGGAGCCATCAATTCATTAGCCGCGAGTGCTTTTAAATAGCTTTTTTCCTGCAAAAATTACACTTTTTTGCAGGGAAAGTTCTAAGCACAGGAAACCTGCCCCCCTTCACAGGCCACCTATAGACACCCCCCAGATGTGATACTGCAATGCTGTTCTAACAGCACGCACACACATATCCCCAGAAATAGAGCACATATTGTCAGCAGCACACTGACACGCTGACACTGACTGAAACATAATATGCAAGGCCACCGGCGCGGCGGCCTCTTATACCGTGGGGCGTGTACTAAAGCCCCTGAGCTATAATTGGCTACAGGCATCCTGCCTGTAGCCAATTATGGCTCTCCTCGCTGCCAGCGCTGTGATTGGCCAAGCATGCGGGGTCACAGTGCATGCTTGGCCAATCATCAGCAATGCATTGCGGGGCCGCTCGCATCACACGAATTTGATGCGAGCGGCCCCAATAGTTCTGGGCTCGCCGAGTGAGTGAACGCCTGGTGCTCGATTCGAACATGGGTTCGAATCGAACACCGGGCCCATCCCTATTTATAAGACACTTGTGACACCCCGTGTGTTGGAATGCAAGAGTAAGCTACATTTTAGGTTCCGTTCCAATAGATCCTCATGTGACAAACAGAAAATGTCAAATATTGCTCATTAGAGTAGGGAAGAAGTAAGCAATATATCATTTTTTCCACCCCTCAGGTCACAAGAACACCTCTGCCCCCATGGCCAGGGACCTTTGACAGAGCAGAGGTCCACACTGCTTGTCTCAAATAAATACATTGGTTTGACGGTTAGTAATGGTTGTATGAACAGGCATAGCTAATAACACCTAGCTGTTTGAGTCAATCAGTTACAGCTGCAATCACTGACAGTGGTTTTATTTTGCTGCTGTATGTCAATGTCAAAGGCTAAGTCCGTGTTTTATGTTACACCCATATTTAGGATGTAACATGGACCACTGTATAAATCCCCAAAACCCAAACCACCCTCTTACCTGAATCATGGGGTACATCTTCCTTTTTTAAAGAAGTAGTCACTAAATACACAATAATTATTAGATCAATGTTGCTGCATTTACTGCTTGTTTTTGTAAAAGGTAGATTGTTTCCTTAAAATAGTAGTAGTACGGGGGTTTCAGGATTTATTGGACTTCAATGAAATTGACTCTATTTTGTACACATTAGATATGATGATCTGACTTGTAAGGAGGTACCCTTTCACATGGGCGCCTCTGTGCAACGGATTCCGCTTGCTCAGCGGGGGAACGATCCGCTGATCCCTGCTGAGCTGGTGGATGACAGGTCCTGTCCACTCCGCTGTGCAGAGTGGACGCGAACACCGTCCCGCTCTCCTCTGTGGGGTAATTGGATAAAAATGGACCATTGTCTGTTTTCATCCAATTCTATTCGATCCGCCAGGCAGATGGTAGATAGGACCACCATCCATCTGGATTTTATGGGCAGGATCATATAGTATATTGGCGGATGTCAGATGGAAGGATGTCAGATTGCGGCTGAAAAACTGACAGGCAGACCTGATTGGACATCCCGTGTGAAGGGCCCTAAAAGAGTTGATTTACTAAAACTGGAGAGTGCAAAATCTGGTGCGGCTCTGCATAAAAACCAATCAGATTCCATTTTTTTTGTCAAGGGTTAATTGAACAAGCTAGAAGCTGGTTGGCTACCAATGCACAGCATCACCAGATTTTGAGCTCTCCAGTAAATGATCCCAAATGCTGCGTACACACGGTTGGAATTTACAATGGAAACAGTCTGATGGGAGCTTTTCATCTGATTTTTCGATCGTGTGTATGCAATTCCGACACGCAAAATTCTGACGCATGCTCGGAAACAATTCGACGCATGCTCGGAAGCATTAAACTTCCCTTTTATAGTGCCATTGAACGTGTTGTATGTCGTGGTGTTATTGACTGTCGGAATTTGGTGTGACCGTGTGTAGGCAAGACAGTTTGAGCGAAATTCCGTCGGCATTCCGACGGGAAAACCATCAGAGCTTTTTCCGACAAGAATTCCGATCGCGTGTATGCGGCAAAAGTGTCATTATACCCAAAAACCAAAAATGTTATATATTGCAGCATACCAATTCTGAAATGTAGTTGCTGCATTCGTTTTCTTTTTGTGATATTTTTCTTTGTTTTCCACTAGTTGGTCGGCACTAAATCAGTTTTTTTGCAACTTTGTTTACCAAACCAATCTGTCACACTGCTGCTCCTAAACTGAAGTTTTTGGGGCTTTTGCTTTTTTTTTGGCCTAAGCTCCAGAATGTACCTCCATAAAAGCCTTTGGGGTTGATTTACTAAATGCAAATGAGTCGTGCACTTTGCAAAGTGCGGTTGCACTCTGCAAAGTGCGGTTGCACTCTGCAAGTGCAGTTGTACAAAAGCTTATTAAATGAGGTAAAGCTTCACTTGCAAAGAAGGAAAATGAAAAAAAAACAGCATTTTTGCTTGCACATGATTGGATGATGGAAGTCAGTAGAGCTACTGCTCATTTACTAAGCTCAGGAACAATTGCACTTGCATAGTGCAACAGCACATTTCAAAGTGCACAGTCTCTTTGCCTGTAGCGGCCAATCCATAGAAAGCGCATGGGTGCCACCCCCCTATCAATGCTTCCTGACCCCTGATCTACATATCAGGGTGCCGGACTATGGATTCCAATGGGGGGGGGGTGTTTTTTTGAAGCATGTCATTAGAGCCAGAGGCTCTAAAACGTTTAACCGCTTTCAGACCGGACCTTTTTGCTGGCTTAAGACCAGTCCACTTTTTGCGATTCGGCGCTGCGTCGATTTAACTTACAATTGCGCGGTCGTGCGACGGGACTCCCAAACAAAATTGGCGTCCTTTTTTCCCACAAATAGAGCTTTCTTTTGGTGGTATTTGATCGCCCCTGCGGTTTTTTTTTTTTGCGCTATAAACAAAAAAAGAGCAACAATTTTGAAAAAAAACACATTATTTTTTACTTTTTGCTATAATAAATATCCCCCAAAAATATATAAAAATTTTTTTTTTTTCCGTCAGTTTAGGCCAATACGTATTCTTATACATATTTTTGGTAAAAAAATCGCAATAAGCGATTATTGATTGGTTTGCGCAGACGTTATAGCGTTTACAAAATAGGGGATAGTTTTATAGCATTTTTATTAATAATTTATTTTTTACTAGTAATGGCGGCGATCAGCAATTTTTATTGTGACTGCAACATTATGGCGGACACATCGGACATTTTTGACACATTTTTGGGACCATTGTCATTTATACAGCAATCAGTGCTATTTAAATGCACTTATTCCTGTGTAAATGACACTGGCAGTGAAGGGGTTAACCACTAGGTGGCAGTGTAGGGGTTAAGTGTTCCTTGAGGTGTGTTTCTAACTGTGGGGGGGGCGTGGCTGTGATCTAGTGAATGCTGATCTCTGCTCCAATCACAGGGAGCAGAGATCGGCGTCAGTAGTTGCGGGGAGATGCTGTTTATTTCCGCATCTCCCCGTTCAGCCTTCCCGTGAGACGATCGTGGGTATCGAGTCCGCGGGACCCGCGACCGGACTCACGGGGGTCCCAGCGGCGCGCGCTCGATGGCACGGCGGCATCTTAAAGGGGACGTACCTGTACGCCCTTATGCCTGTCCGTGCCATTCTGTTGACGTACATCGTCGCACGCCGGTCGGGAAGCGGTTAAAAAAAGGGTTTCAGAAAAGGGTGGGCTCGGGGGGCAGAGCACTGCACTCTGAGCCCACCCAGTCTGTGACAATAGCGAATGAATTTTTGCTATATTCACACTAAAGTTCCTCACCACCAATCAGGAGGCAGGTCGTGAGACCTGTTTCCCGATTAGCCAAAGCCTCAGATGATCCTATTGGATCCTAGGCGGAAGAGAGGAGACACACAGCGGAGAAAGCTGCTGGAGGAGTGGACACCGGAGCCGCTGCCCGCACCCCACCATGCTGGAGGACACCACAGCCTGCCAAAATAGAAAAATAGCTGGCAACTCCAAGCCATAAGAATTATTTATTGGCACATGTAGAAGACAAAAAAGCAGATGCATTTCAGCTGGAGAGCCTTGGTCACTGCATAAAAATTACAGAGAAACACATTCTATATATATACAGTGGTGTGAAAAAGTGTTTGCCCCCTTCCTCATTTCCTGTTCCTTTGCATGTTTGTCACACTTAAGTGTTTCGGAACATCAAACCAATTTAAACAATAGTCAAGGACAACACAAGTAAACACAAAATGCAATTTGTAAATGAAGGTGTTTATTATTAAAGGTGAAAAAAAATCCAAACCATCAGGCCCTGTGTGAAAAAGTGATTGCCCCCTAAACCTAATAACTGGTTGGGCCACCCTTAGCAGCAACAACTGCAACCAAGCGTTTGCGATAACGTGCAATGAGGCTTTTACAGCGTCCTGGAGGAATTTTGGCCCACTCATCTTTGCAGAATTGTCCTAATTCAGTTACATTAGAGGGTTTTCGAGCATGAACGGCCTTTTTAAGGTCATACTACAACATCTCAATAGGATTCAGGTCAGGACTTTGGCTAGGCCACTCCAAAGTCTTCATTTTGGTTTTCTTCAGCCATTCGGTGGTGGACTTGCTGGTGTGTTTAGGATCATTGTCCTGCTGCAGAACCCAAGTTCGTTTCAGCTTGAGTACACGAACAGATGGTCGGACATTCTCCTTCAGGATCTCTTGGTAGACAGCAGAATTCATAGTTCCTTTTATCACGGCAAGTCTTCCAGGTCCTGAAGCAGCAAAACAGCCCCAGACCATCACACTACCACCACCATATTATACTGTTGGTATAATGTTCTTTTTCTGAAATGCAGTGTTCCTTCTACGCCAGATATACTTGGACACACACCTTCCAAATAGTTCCACTTTTGTCTCATCGGTCCACAGAATGTTGTCCTAAAAGTCTTGGGGATCATCAAGATGTGTTGTGGAGAAATTGAGACAAGCTTTGATGTTCTTTTTGCTCAGCAGTGGTTTTCTCCTTGGAACTCTGCCATGCAGGCCATTTTTGCCCCAGTCTTTTCCTGATGGTGGAGGCATGAACGCTGACCTTAACTGAGGCAAGCGAGGCCTGCAGTTCCTTGGACGTTGTTGTGGGGTCTTTTATGACCTCTTGGATGAGTCGTCGCTGCGCTCTTGGGGTAATTTTGGGCGGCCGGCCACTCCTGGGAAGGTTCACCACTGTTCCATGTCTTCGCCATTTGTGGATAATGGCTCTCACTGTGGTTCGCTGGATTCCCAAAGCTTTGGAAATGGCTTTATAACCCTTTCCAGACTGATAGATCTCAATGTATTCTCCACCCACCCAATCAGCATCAGGCTAATCAAGCAAATTGAAGAGTTGTTGGGATGGTGGGGGAGTATACCACTATGTGGAAACCTCAGGAGCTGGACATGCTATTGGTTAATGACCTATGCACATAAGCAAACAAAGCAAAGTAATTAAACACTAGATGTGAAAATACTTATGACACAAGTAAGATAGGAAAAATGAAAAACGGAAAAAGGAAAAAAGGAAGAATAATGGAAGAATAGGGGACACAGAAAGAAAGAAAGAAAAAAAAAGGGAAATTGTTTTATTTATTTAAAAAATATAAGAAGAAATGCTGGGAGAAAAGAACAAAACAATATACGGTTGTAATGGCTTGAGATATTTGGCTATCCATACATAACCGTATAGTATACTGATACATGTGGATAGTTATTGCATAGTTACATAATTGTAGTTCAGCAGATTAATATCTTAGATGACTATGCATGAGATATCAAAAGCCACTTGCATGCTAGTATAGTCCGACAGGCAGAAACCATAAGTTATGTATAATGTGTAGGCCATACATTTAATGCATATTATAAAGCAAGCATTGTATTACTTATCTCCAAACAATGTCTACATCATACTTATAGTTCATGCCAGTAGGAATTCTAGTTTGCAAGTTAAAAATCCACCTAACCTCTCGTTCAAGCAATTTGCGGTGGACATCTCCTTCCCTCTGGGAAAGATTTATGGGGTGTTGACAAATCTTATTTGTTGCAGGATCACCAGGGCCAGTGCTAGAATATTTTGCACCCTAGGCAAGACCAGCTACTTCCCCTCCTAAAAAAACAAACAAAAAAAAAAACTGAATGGCTTTGTGAAGTGTCATTAATGTGGTTGTAAACCCATTACAACCACTTTAACCTACAGGTAAGCCTAGATTAAGGCTTACCTGTGGGTGCAAGAAATATCTCCCAAACCTAAAAGGTTTAGGAGATATTTGCAGAAATAGAGGCACCGATGTCTACGACGCATGCGGTGTACACATCGGGTGCAGGCGCACTAAGCATGCTGTTTCTAACGGCAATCATCCTGTTAGTGGCGGCACCAGCATGCATGCTGTTGAGTGACATCATCGCAGCTCTGGCCAGTCACAGCGCCGGAGCCGCGATACCAGGAAGTCACTCCGGGTATCATGGTGGTATTGGAGGAGGGGAACGAGAACCGCTTCGGGGGCTTTGATCTCAGGTAAGTAATTCATAATGAGCTAGTATTCTATGCATACTAGCTCATTATGTCTTTGTCTTGCAGGGTGTATTTTTTTTTTTTGGCCGTTTTCTGGTCGTCCGGCCTGGATTAAGAGCATCATGGGCCTGGAGCTAAGATTTTGGTGGGCGCTGGATTATGAAGCCCCATGCCCCCTGCTACATTAAAGTGTTCTCTACAGCCTTGCCTTAACCACCACTTGTGCCTAGGCACTCCATCCATCACTACCCACTGCACCTGGGGCCCCTTTCCTCATTATCTACTGTGCCTGCAGCCTCCCTTGCCTTACCACCCACTGCACCTACAGCCCTCTTCCCTCACCACCCAACATGCCTGGGCCCCCCATCCCTCACTATCCACCATGCCTAGGTACACCTTCTCTCACCACCTACCGTGCCTGTAGCCCCCCTTTATTGCAGAAATACTACAGGAGATGGTCACAGACTGCAAAACATACTACAGGAGAGGGTCAAAGACTGCAGACATACTACAGGAGAAGGTCAGAGACAGCAGACATACTACAGGAGAAGGTCAGAGACTGCAGACATACTACAGGAGAAGGATCAGAGACTGCAGACATACTACAGGAGAAGGTCAGAGACTGCAGACATACTACAGGAGAAGGATCAGAGACTGCAAACATACTAAAGGAGAACACACAGATCATTAGACTTCTGCAGCAGGTTTTTTGGCATTACCAGTGAGTGTGTGACATGATCATACCATGTGGTGGGCCGGGCAATCTGATTGGCTAAGGAGTTGGTGGGAGGTGGAGCAACTTAGCAGTCATGCCCTCCCACTCAGAAGAGCAGCACTATAGGCTGCCTGTCTCACTGGTCTGTCCCTCTCCCTCCAGCATGTGAAAGCCAGTTGGAGGGAGAGGGGGAAAGCCACACACCGCTCTGTAATTACTACCACCAACCTGCCGCACTGAACGCTTTGCTGTCTGGGCTCTTCTATCAGCGGCCCTGCCGGGAGCCTGGGGAGCAATGAGGAGGAGGAAGAGGTGAGGCAAGGTTAAGCTGTGCCCCTAGGTGGCAGTGTGCCCTAGGCGACTGCCTAGTTCACCTAGTGGGAGTGCCGACCCTGAGGATCACTAATAAAGTTTGTAATAATTTTACATTAAAGTTTATAAAATACACACTGTTGTCAGCTGAAGGTTGTTGGGTCACGGCTACAGACTCAATAAAGAAATAATGCTGGAAATGCAGAGAAGTAAATCATCGACATTTTTGGTCTTTTTTTTTTTTTTTTTTCTCATTCCATATTAGCAAAACCTGTCTGTTTCTGTCTGTTTCTGTCTGTTTGAACATGCTGATTTTATTCCTCACTTGTATTCATAGTAGTCCCAATCTTACATCCACATTCCATAAGCTGCCCATGGGTAATCCTTTTTAATATTTTGCAGCGTTAAGCACAAACTATAAAAGCAAGTTGTCTTATATTCTTCCATGGTTCTCTCCCCTGTCACAGGCAACACTTGGTGAAGCTTCATTATAAGCTAAAGCTGGATGTTTCTTCTTCTCAGCCTATATATAAATAGGCAGATATTTATATCTTTATTCATTAATATTTCTTTATCTATTTATTAATATAGCTATAGTTTTAAAATCATTTTCTATCTACACAGTACTCCAGCCTAACAAAAAAGGAGGACATTGTTAAAAATGAGGAGTGAAGATAAGTATAGTATTAAAATTCTGCTCAACCAGTGATTTGTCTGAGCTGCACCCTTGATTTATTATATACCGCCAACAAAAACGTTTGTAACCTTTGAACTGACTCAAGTGGGGTTAGAACTGCTGTCCTACATTAAGAGTTCTTTCACACATTGCCACCCATTCAGCAGGGGATCAGTGAGCCAATCCCCTGGTGAATTGGAACTGAACAATTCATCCGTGCATTATCCAACATCCATACCGATTCAGGTTGCGTCTGCATTTTGACAGTGGACTGTAGCAGATGGCTTTATGGATAGACAGATCTAAACTTGTGCCTGTTTACATCAGGCTACCTCTGATCTGTCATGTTTAGGTCTGTCATGTAGTACAGAATTTTTTCCAGACTTATGCCATGTACACATGATCGGATTTTCCGATGGGAAATGTTGGATGTGAGCTTGTTGGCGGTAAGTCCGACGGCGTGTATGCTCCATCAGACATTTGTTGTCGGACATTCTGCCAACAAATGTTGGCTAGCAGGTTCTCAAATTTTCCACCAACAAAAGTCTGCCGCACAAAAGTCCACACATGCTCGGAATCAACTACGAGCTGGAAGCGATTGGTCTTGTAAAACTAGCGTTCGTAATGGAGATATCACATTCGTGACGCGGTAAATTGGGAAATCGCTCAATGCATTGCATTCTCTTCTTCTTTATAATGGTATAATAATGAAGTTGCTTTGCTGCTGATATTCACAGAGTTCTGACAAACATATTTTTTATTATTTCTAGTGATCTCCTGAATAATATTTTTATTTTTTGTGATCTCCAGAATAATATTTTTTTTTCTTTTTTTTTCTAGTGATCTCCATAATATTTTTTTGTTTTTGTGTTTTTTTTCTAGTGATCTCCAGAATATTATATATATTTTTTTCTAGTGATCTCCATAATATTTTGTTTTTTCTTTTGTGTGTCAAGTCACCACAACACCATTATTATCTTGTATTTTTTAACCTCAAAGATACAACTATGTTGGTGTCCTTTGTTAATTTAACATTGTATTTTTTAAATGTACCTGCCTACTCACAAACAAATTGTCCTTTTTGAAGTAAAACACATAGCCAAGTATTTGTCCCTTAAAACATTTTTAATTTAATAGAGAGCAAAAGGTCATAACAAAATAAAGAGAAAAGCAACGATGGAGAAACAGTTGGAATTGGTGAAGCCTTTTTTCCCGGGGGCAGACATCAATTATTTGACTGTCAAAATTGTTAACCTGAGGAGTCCATTTAATAGGGAGCACAAAACGGTCCAGGACCCTGAGAGATCGGGAGCAGCAGCAGATGACATATATGTCCCAAGTCTTACAACAGCCTGCGTTTTTTGCCAGACCACACCAAACCCAGGCCATCACTCTCAACACTTCCTTCCAGACTTTCTTCCATGCTGCTGTGGTGGGTGGGGTGGCTGTGGTGTTGGTGGAGGTGGTGGAGGAACATGGTCCAACTCACAGAGGTGTGTTTAACGTGTGAGTTTGCCCCTCATCCCTTTATTTAGGGCCTGCAGTATTATCTCCTCACATATAGTGCGTTGGGCCTCCTCCATGTGTTATAATTTACTGTCAGTGATGCATCCAAATGCCTCGTGGCCACCAGGGGTCATGGTAATTGCCACAGTAGCATGTCTTAGGAAAGCAGCCGTGGTCTCCTCCAGGTTCCTTGCCTTCCTGGTCCTTTTGGTTGGAGGGTGGAGGCGAGGAACCTGTGATTCGGTCAGGCTGCGTGCCACAGCCTCATCATGGCTGAGACTTTCCTGTTTATGAAAATTGTACATAGTTTTAGGTTTTTGGTCATCAATCACACACAATTTTGAGCTTATGACTGCTTGAAAATTCGGAAATTCAGAAATCCGAAAATTGTAAATTCGGAAATGAGAAAATTCGGAAATTCAGAAATCAGAAAATTGTAAATTTCGGAAATTCATAATTTCGGAAATTCATAATTTCGGAAATTTGTAATTTCGGAAATTCAGAAATTTCGGAAATTGAAAAATTCGGAGATTTCTGAATTAACGAATTTCTCAAAATTCGTTAAACTAATTTGGAACTAAACGAATTGCACATGTCTATTCACTAATTTCAACAGTTTCTCCAGCGCTGCCTTCCTCTTTAGCTTGTTAGAACAGTCCCTGCATTGGACTTGCCAGAGACATGGCAGCTTCCTGTATTTGTCGATTAATCTTGTCCCAATATAGGCCTTAATCTATAAGCAGTATAGGCCACTAACCGCTGATGCCCCAAGTTACAATTGTACCTTTGTTTGAACGATCGGCGCTAACGATCCTCTGTCCTCCACTCACAGATCGTACGTACGTTGCACGCTTTATATACACTGTGCATGTGTGAAACACAGCAGCTGTCTTTCTTTCTAGTGTATTCCCCACCTCTTCTCTTTCCCCACCTCTTCTCTTTCGAGGCAGTGGAAGAGCACATGGCAGAGACACAGCAGGTGTGTGCTGAGAGCAGCAAAGACAAAAGCCTGGAGAAAGGCAGTTCTATATGTGCTTTGAAGAGATGGTGGACATCTTGAAGAGGACAGACTATGATGGGAAGCATGGACTGTACAGAAACCCTAATGTGAGAAAGTCCAAGATCATGGCTAAAGTTGTCAGAAGTCTGCACAGGAATTTTGGGATACGACGATCCAAGGAGCAATTGAGGAAACGCTGGTCAGACCTGAAATTGAGGGAGCAACATCAGTATAGAAAAATAAGGAAAGTGCTGCAAAAAAGTAAGTATTTGTTGTGTGTTCCTATTATTATTACTTTCATGCTGGTCCATATGCATTCCTTTACTGTTGTACAGTTTAAAATGCTAAGTTTGAGGTTCGTGAACACAGGAATTGTTCGTATTAAACATCGTTCGTTCGACCAATAATACAACGTTTTTGGCAGATGCAGGTTAACTACATTTGTTCATGCTTATTTTGATTAAAATAAGTGTATTGCATTGTTGTCTAGATGTGTTTGAAACTATAATGAAATGACAACTTGATTCAGTGTAAGGAGAGGACACTCAGCAGATGTTTACACATCTGGATGCAGTATCACTAGTGTGGGACACCATAACAACCTTGTTATGGTGTCCCACACGGGACAGGAGAACAAAACTTTAAACAGCACCATTTGAAAGTACTCAGACAGGCACTTGCACTACATGCTTTGGTGAATTCATCCATAAATATGAACACAAAAGAGGTAGGTATAGTGTGTATGGGTTTGGCAAAGTCAGCAGGTATAGTATTGGTATCGGTTGACTTAGCGGTTGGGGGGGAGGGAGGGTTATAAATGAGTTTGGGCCCCCAAAAAAAAGCCTCTTGCATTCTGCCTGAATTTAAGGACAACAATAACATTTGGACACATTTTCGGGGGTGTTTAGGGTAAGCACTACAATGGAGCTGACAAAATACATTGTTAGGTGACTAGGCAACGTGTGTATGGGCCCAGGATAGCATGCTGGGGAGGTTAGTGAGGGCAAATATGCAGGACAAAAAAGGAGCATTAAAAGCTTACAGCATGCATGAGGACAAAGAGGACATTCACAGCATATTACAATCATGGTAATTATGGAATGATGAAATGAATACAATACGTTAGCAAAAATACATAGAATGTGATGTTAAAGGATAAAACTTACCCTAATATATTCCTTCTGCAGGACTTAAATTATGGCAGAACAGATCTCTGGAATAATGATTCCCAGAGCCTGGGGGGGAGATCCCAGTCGTGCACTTGATGTCCTGGAGACTTCGCCCTGTCGCCAAGTACCGCAAGGTGGCGACGAGCCTTTGCTCAGTAGAGATGGCTTGCTGCATGCAGGTGTCGTGCTTTGTAATATAAGGGGACAGCAAGGAAAATAGATGGTGAAAGACGGGGTCCATCATCCGGAGATAATTCCTGAAATCATCAGGATTATTTTCCTGGAGCTCCCGCTACAAAGGCATATGACAGAATTGGTCACGATTAAGCAACCAATTCTTGGTCCAAGAACTCCTCCTCCCCCTGTTCGTGGACTGGACTTGGGTCAAAGCAATAACTCCAACACCAAGCCCAACAACAGCACAAACTCTCCGACGAGTACGTAACCGCAACATGGCTAATAAACAAACGGCTGCTCAGAACGAACTGACAGAACGCACTGAAAATCAGAAAGGACCTGACAAGAATGAGCTGAAAATCAGAAACGACCGGACAAGCACGCACTGAAAATCCGAAGCAAACTATAAATAGAACGCACTGAAAGACAGAAATTACCTGACAAGCACGCACTGAAGAACAGATACAAACCGACAAGAACAACCTGAAAAGCAGAAACAAACTGAAAAGCACAAGGCTGAAAAGTGCGAATCGTCAATCACCAAACTTCTACTAACATGAGATAAACACGAGATTAGCAGAAGGAGCCCAAAGGGTGGTGCACTGGCTGTTGAACTTCCTTTTTATCGGCTCGTCGTACATCTTGTACATCACTACATTCGTAATTGTTGGCCAACAATTGACCGTGTGTATGCAAGACAAGTTGGAGCCAACATCCTTCGAACAAATATCCACGGTTTTGTTGTCGGAATGTCTGACCGTGTGTACGGAGCATTAGATAGACTTGGAGGTAGGTAGATGCAAATGGACACAGGTCTGTTTACATCCACCTGCACCATAGAGCTGCATGGAGCTTCCAATAAGTTCTTCCTGAAAAACTCAGAGGGGAATCTGATTTGAAAGCCTGTTATGCAGTACAGTACTTTTTCCAGACAAAGGCTGGGTTCACATATATGAAAAATAAAAATAAATGCAGCGCATCTAAAAAATAATCAAAAATAATACAATAATAATAAGATATCATAAAATTATGATATGTATATGAAACACAATACACATAATGGAAAATAATCAAATACAGGGACAAAAGTTCATGTCTTGTGAGTCCAAAATAAAACAGACAGTGAATAACTGATTGTAGATAAAACACCCTGGTGACTGTAAATAAACAGAATATGTTCTTAAGGTGATATCCTCAACCGAAGATAAATGGAGACTCTTACCAAATGTGCTATGCACATACGCATAGACTCAGTGGAGGGTGAAGTGTCTGATTCCAAGGGAAGCTGACTCCAATTAGGGCAAACGACCAATCAACTGGACGGATCTCCGGCAGATGATCTCCTCATATAATGGACAGCCCAATGCTAAGCAATGTGGATCCAGGCAAAAAAGATCTCCCAGCATATAATAATAGAAAAGAAGGGGGGGGGGGGGGGGCACTCTAAGTGTAGACTGTTGGTAAACGGTTTATTTAAAATTGAAGTTTAAAATACAACCTTGATGAAAAAGGTAAATGGTTGTGTCTGCAAATAACATAAGTTATTCAGTTGACAAAAAGTTAAGGCAATGCTGTAGGTACACTCGATATGCACAACTGCAGCAAACAAACGGTCGGACTTTTTCATGGATTCTGTCCGATCGGACAAGGTTGTTGAAAAATCAGAAAAACAAACAGCTCAAAGCTGCAAATGGGGAACAAAATTGCTGCTGCTCAGAAGAAAAAAAGTCCCGCACTGCAGCAATGTAGAGAGATTGCGGAACGAAGCTGAACTTTGTTATTTTTATAAATTTGTCTTTTTTTGTATTTTTTTGGATTTGATAATGTCTCAAATTACCAAAAACACATCATTAACATTTGTATTTCTTGCTTAAATTTACTAGGAGGTTGTTTGTTGTTGGTGCCCCTTGTTAATTCTACTTAGGATTAGTGAAATGTACCTGCTTACTCAAAGAAAAACTGTCATTGTAGCAAAGTAAAACACAATAGTCAATGATTATTTCAAATCAAAAAAACCTTTATTTCCTGTTCCTTTGCATGTTTGTCACACTTAAGTGTTTCGGAACATCAAACCAATTAAACAATAGTCAAGGACAACACAAGTAAACACAAAATGCAATTTGTAAATGAAGGTGTTTATTATTAAAGGTGAAAAAAATCCAAACCATCATGGCCCTGTGTGAAAAAGTGATTGTGTTAAAACATACTATAACTGTGGTTGTCCACACCTGAGTTCAATTTCTCTAGCCACACCCAGCACTTAAATAGGAGCTGCTTGACAGTAAGGTCCACCAGAAGATCCTTAAAAGCTACAATTCATGAACAATTGAGAAAGAAAGTAATTGAGATCTCAGTCTGGAAAGGGTTATAAAGCCATTTCCAAAGCTTTGGGAATCCAGTGAACCACAGTGAGAGCCATTATCCACAAATGGCGAAGACATGGAACAGTGGTGAACCTTCCCAGGAGTGGCCGGCTGCCCAAAATTACCCCAAGAGCGCAGCGACGACTCATCCAAGAGGTCACAAAAGACCCCACAACAACGTCCAAGGAACTGCAGGCCTCACTTGCCTCAGTTAAGGTCAGCGTTCATGCCTCCACCATCAGGCAAAAATGGCCTGCATGGCTTACTGCTGAGCAAAAAGAACATCAAGCTCGTCTCAATTTCTCCACAACACATCTTGATGATCCCCAAGAAAAAGAACATTATACCAACAGTAAAATATGGTGGTGGTATTGTGATGGTCTGGGGCTGTTTTGCTGCTTCAGGACCTGGAAGACTTGCCGTGATAAAAGGAACTATGAATTCTGCTGTCTACCAAGAGATCCTGAAGGAGAATGTCCGACCATCTGTTCGTGTACTCGAACTTGGGTTCTGCAGCAGGATCCTAAACACACCAGCAAGTCCACCACGAATGGCTGAAGAAAAACAAAATAAGTGGCCTAGCCAAAGTCCTGACCTGAATCCTATTGAGATGTTGTGGTATTACCTTAAAAAGGCCGTTCAGGCCGTTCATGCTCGAAAAACCCTCCCAAAATTGCAGTTGTTGCTGCTAAGGGTGGCCCAACCAGTTATTAGGTTTAGGTTTGGATTTTTTTTCACCTTTAATAATAAACACCTTCATTTACAAATTGCATTTTGTGTTTACTTGTGTTGCCTTGACTATTGTTTAAATTGGTTTGTTTGATGTTCCGAAACACTTTTTCACACCACTGTAGGTCACACCAACAAACCAAAGAGGACGCAGCCATGGTGAAACTTGGGGAATTTGCAAAGTCTTGCCCCCCACGGCAACCATCATTGTTCAAGCGTAGAAAATTGGGGCCTGAGGAGTACGTATATTAAGGGGAGTGCAATCTGGTCGTGAAGTCCAAAGTATCCGGAACTGCAGCAGATGCCATCTAGGTCCCCAGGCTCTGGTACTACAAGAGGCTCCATCTTCTCTCAGACCAGACTGATTCCAGGTCGTCACTCTCAGGTCTTCCTTCCACGCTTCCTTGCACGCAGAAGGAGGAGGAGGAGGAGAGGAGGCGGAGCATGGTAGCTATGGCAAACATGTGTGACTGGGGTCATCTCCCCAGCCCTACCCTTATTTAGGACATGGAGGATGAGCCCCTCACACATGTTGCGTTGCCTCACCTCCATACCCATCATTTTTGTGACAACCACCGAGCCAAAGGTCTCCTCGTCGGCGGGTGTGGCATGTAGGGAGTCTGAAGCCTCTCTGATCATGCGGAGCGCTGAAAACCATACAATTCTCAGCAGTTTAGATTCTGGCCCCAAATGTCTCCAACACTACTGTCAGTTGATATGTCAAACACGTTAGGAACTAAGCAATTGGGGATCCTGAATTAAGTGAACATCATTCATTATTCCCATAAATGGTAACAAAACTACTATACCTGGAACAAGCTGGGCTCCTCCACCTCTTCCATACTGGAAGGCCCAGGTTGCTCCTCGGAAGCCTCATCAGGGGTGGCCTGCGCGCAAGGAAGCGTGGAAGGAGGAGTCGAGGTTGGCTCCGTGACATCAGTCTGGTCTTTCAGAAAATGGAGACTCTGATAGTACCAGAGCTTGGGCACATAGACCTCATCTGCTGAAGTTGCATGGCTTCAGTGATTTCTTGCTTGCATACTGCTCCATTGTGGTTTGATTTTTACAAAGTTGTACATTCCAAAATGGCCACTTTCAGTTCGTCTGTGCATTCGATCGTACTCAACCTCAATCTTTCTGCCACTGTCATGGTCGTGTGTGTTTGTCCATTCGATCGTACGCAACCTCGATCGTTCGGCCACTTATAATACGATGTTTGGTGGTTTTTTTGGGGAAAGGAAGTTTGTTCTCACTAGAAATGTCATCAAGAATGTAAAGCCAATTTATTCAATGTAAAGGAGAGGTCACCCAGTAGCTGTTTACCCATCTGGACTCTAGAGCACTAGTGCTGGGACACCCAAACCCCTTTTTATTAGGCTTTTCCACACATGTGCTCCAGTGGATACTAGAGGGGGGTCTCCATCACACAAACTTCTACCAAAAAGCTAGTCAGTTTAGCACCTTTACAAAGTGACTACATTCATGTAGTTGACATTTGTAACTGGCCAAACTAAAATAGTGTCCGTCACTTTCAAGCAATGTTTGTCATTTCCTATTTCTGCCCTCAATAGATTGTGTTGCTAAATCTTCCTTTTGTACATTCTCATAGGGGAGCGAAAACTTGGGCCGTCTGAGGAAACCCCCAAACCAACACCTCCCAAAAAAGGGGAAAGAGCAGAAGCAGAGGAGGAGGAGGAGGAAGGAGAGATCATCGAACTTGGAGAAATTGTCACCACAACAGGTGAGTGTTGGAGAACACAGCTACTGGTAAGCTAATCCATGTATGGCTGCCTCATTTCCAACACCCCATTTTTGTTTGTTTGTGGTTTTTAGGTGACGTGGATGTTGTGGAAGAAAAATCGCACTTTACCACAGAGAGTGCCCACGTACTCATCGGAGAGATAATGGTCTGCAATAGAGATCTAGATTACATAAGCAAAACATCAATGATGTTCAACAAAAATTGAAGAACATCATTGATGTTTTAGGAAAAATATGTGCTAGATCCCATCATGGTGGATGAATGCCAACGTTTTTTTGGGGGTGCAAACACTTTACGAACTACGAAAGTGGTTGTGGTGAAGGGGTTGCACCCCCAAAAAACGTCCATTCATCCCCATGATGGAAAAATGGCACTTTTGAAGCTTCTAGGCATGTGTTTTACCATCTAATGACCATTTTCAGACCCAAATTGTGTGCATGTTCTAAATTTCCACTTTCCGGGGGTGACCCCCCCCCATGTGATGAAGGCAAGATCAAACACACTTTGAACATATAGTCATGTCTGATCTTGTCTTCACTTTACAAAATTGAACTTTCCTAGTTCATAGGTTCTGTTTTGCTCCATGCCTGGTTTTACCAATTGCGGAATGTTTGTAAACAATGTTGTAAATAACCAAGATGTTGTCAGTTTTGGCGTGAAGATTGTAAACGCACTTGTGAAGGTTTTCCTAGTAAACTTTTTTATTTTTCTAAATGTGTGGCTTCCTTATTTAAAAACACAATGCATTATGTATGTAAAATGTAAAGGATATGGGTGGCAATGGGTGTTATTTACTAAAGGCAAATCCACTTTGCACTGCAATTGTCTTTCCCAGGGAACTTTTTCAATGCACTTGTAGAGCATAGCGGATTTGACTTGTGTAAATGACACCCACAGTGCTTTGTACGAAAACACGGAGCACAGCATTTTTCAGAATACACACATGTCAGACCTGGTGCTGAAAAGGAGTATTTTGGGTGTCAGTTATGCAGGACAAACCTTCTCTAGACCAAAGATTAGGTAGCAAACACACAACATGAGAAGAATCTTTTTGGGAAGAAGAGACTGTTACCTCCTTTTGCCCAGAAAGTGCATTCCCACTGTCGAAGGCAAAGGGAAAAAATGTCAAGGTAAAATAAGCTAAAAACAAGACTGAAATGACAAGAAATCATAGGTTGGTTCAAATATCAGATTTATTAAAAAATGCCTCTCACACATCGTCAGGCAGAGCAATGGCCCCCCTACCCACAAAGTACTCCATATATTGGTCGCGGACCACGCGGGCATTTAGAGGGGGCAAGCCTGGACGTGCCACTCGAAGGGCTGTGAGGTCCGCATTTGGAGGGCCCTCCACATCTGGGCCAACGGGCACCACATAGTTCCTGTTATGTCTTTTGAGGAAGTTGTGCAATATGCAACAGGCAAGAACTATGTGGTTCAGTTTGTATTCCGCCAAGTTAAATGCCGTCAGGAACAGGCGGAAGCGGCTGGCCAGGATGCCAAAAGTGTTCTCCACCACTCTTCTGGCTCTGGACAGCCTGTAGTTGAAGACCCTCTGGTCCGGGGTGAGGGTCCTCATCGGGAACGGCCTCATCACATGGGGAGTCAACGCAAACGCTTCATCTGCGACAAAGACGAAGGGGAGTCCTTCGGCATTCTCCTCTGGAGGTGGCAAGCACAGACTGCCACTTTGGAGACGCCAGTAGAACTCCGTGTGCGTAATGGCACCACCATCCGATATCCGGCCGTTCATCCCCACGTCCACATACATAAACTCGTATGTTGCCGACACCACCGCCAACATCACTACACTATTAAACCCTTTATAATTATAATAGTAGGACCCCGAGTTGGGCGGTGGGACGATGCGGACGTGTTTCCCATCAATTGCCCCTCCGCAGTTAGGAAAGTCCCAACGGCTGGCAAAGTGGGAGGCCACAGTCTGCCATTCCTGTGGCGTGGAAGGGAACTGTGGAGTGAAACAAGAAAAAAAAAATTAGTCACTTTGCACCTAAACATTGCAAGCAGATTAGACAATCAACATCTTGGAACAAGAGCATTGTATAAAATTGGAGGCTGGAAAGTATTTGCACAGAAAAGTAGAGGCTCCCCTTCACAGATGACTCACCCCCCATCAATCCCCACACTTCTGATGGGCCATTGGCAATAACTAGGGTTTGGGGGGGGGGGGACAGGTAACCCTCTGCACTTCATTGATTGGCAAATGGCTCAATAATGTGTGCTAGTTTGGCCAGACCCTCTGTACTTAACACTATTGGCAGCCCCCAGGAAAGATAAAATAACATTTCAACCCCCCCCCCCCACCCCAAAAAAAGGCAGGCACATTGTGACATTCTGAAATTACCAAGAAAGCTAATAGGAGGGAAAGAAGACAAAAAATTAGGAAATGGAATGTATGGAGGCAGCCCCTTGCACTACATGCTTTGCTGAATTCATCCCTAAAGATGCCCACTATAAAGAGGTAGGTATATAGTGTGTATGGACCTTGGGAAAGCCAGCAGATAAAGGATTGGTACCATCTGACAGAGCAGTTGGGGGAGGGGGTTCCTAATGAGTTTGCCACCCCCCCCCCCAAAAAAAAAAAAAATTTCTAAAGGGGCTCTACATGAAGTAAACCACACAGCAAACATTTGTGCATATTTTAGGGGGTGTTTGGGGCAAACAATACTATGCAGCAGACAAAAGACATTGATTAAGTGACTAGGCCATAGGTGTCTATTGGGGCAGAAGAGCATGCTGGGGAGGTAAGTGAAGTGAAAAATGCATGATGGAGAAAAGGGGCACAGCATATTAGAACATATTGCAATCATGGTATTAGGGAAGGAGGTCAAAAATACAAGACATTAGCAAACAGAGCATACATAGAAGGGAATAGTCAAGTAGAAATGTTACCTTAATATAGTCCTCCTGCAGGACCTGAATGATGGCAGAACAGGTCTCTGGAATAATGAGTCCCAGGGCCTGGGGAGAGATACCTGAAGAGAACTTCAAATCCTGAAGACTTCTCCCTGTCGCCAAGTACCTCAACGTGGCAACAAGCCTCTGCTCCGGAGTAATGGCTTGTCTCATGCAGGTATCCTGCCGGCTGATAAAGGGGGTCAGCAAAGCCAAAAGACGGTGAAAAATCGGGGTCCGTCATCCTGAGAAAGTTCCTGAAATCATCAGGATTATTCTCCCGGATCTCACGAAGCAAAGGCATGTGCGAGAACTGGTCACGCTGAAGCAACCAATTCTTGGTCCACATACTCCTCGTCACTCTGTTCATGGACGGGTCTTGGGTCAAAGCTAAAAGCCCGACACCAATTCCGCGTACAGCACGAACTCGGCGACGAGTACACACGGGAAACATCGCTCAGAGGTCACAAAAGGTCGGCTGGTCAGAACGGACAAACAGAAAGCACCGATAAACAGCAAGGCCTGAAAGAACGAACTGAATACCAGCAACGAGCAGACAATAAGCAGTGCAAATCAAAGCGTCCTATATCAAGATATAGGCCGCAATGACCAACAAATGCGAACTGACTACACGCACTAATAACAGATACGCACGACAAGCACAAACTGAAGAGCAGTAACGATCTGAGTCAGAAAACTGAGAAGCGCGAATCTTAAGTCACCAAACTTCCACTAACTCTCGATAAACACGGGATCAGCCTGACGTGGTGCTGAACTTCCCTTTTGTAATCTCGTGGACGACGACTTACGTCACGACGTTCTTCCGGACCGGATATTCCGACAACGTAGTCCGACCGTGTGTACGCAAACCAACATCGGACAAAGTACGTCGGACAGAATCCGACCGACCTGGTCCGCGGATTGTCCGACCGTGTGTATGGGGCTTTAGATTGTCTTGAAGGCAGGTAGATGTAAACAGACAGGGCTGTTTACATCCACCTGCCCATAGAGCTGCATGGAGCTTCCAATCAGTTCTACCTGAAAAACTGATAGGGGGATCTGATTTGAAAGCCAGTGGAAAGGGGCCCTTCTGCTGTTCAAGGTGGAGACATTCTGCTTTATTCCTCACCCCTGAGATTACAGGAAGAGTAAAAAATGTTTTGCCTGCATGGGGTGCAGAGGTGTTTTGTGCAACCATGTGCAGGCAGTCCAATTCACGTCTATAGGAACACAGGTGCTTCACGGACATATACCTGCGGCTCCCAATTTGACATCTATGTGGGTGCATGTCCCCGAATGCAGACAGTGTGAGTTCTGGGACATGCACCCACACAGGTGTCCAAATGGGAGCAACTGACATGAATGAGATTGTCTGCACACAGATGCATGGAACACCTGTGCATCCCATGCAAGCAAAACACGACTCTTAAATGGCCCTCAAATGGCTCCAAAGGAGGTGGTACAGAAATTGGAGGCAGTAAGCAGATTTTTTCTAAGATCGCCAAATTACCAACAAAAGGCAGGAAGGCAAAGACGAAATTATAGATGCAGTACAGCAATACCTAGATAAAAAAAAATCTGAACAGGTAGGCTGTACTCTGTATGAATCTAGAAATTTAATTTTCAATTTTTACTGAAGTGTACAGGTAATTAACGAATCAATTAAATGGGAAATGTTGCTGTTATGATGTTTTATTTCAATGCTTAAACGAATTAAGGAAAGGGAACTAATCCATGCTAATCTCCCAGAATAGTATCTAGTAAAAGGTAGATGAATGTTTGTTTATTCCATAGAGAAGGTAGTGTGATTACACATTTACTAAAAAAATCAAACTGATCATGGTCTTAGGAGCAGTTATGCCTTCTAAACTTCCTACGTACAGTGCTCAGCATAAATGAGTACACCCCATTTGAAAAGTAAGATTTTAATCAATATCTCAATGAACACAAGAACAATTTCCAAAATTTTGACAAAACTGAGTTTTATAGAACATTTGTTTAGCTAATTGCATGAAAGTAATAATATAACTTAGATTACAAAATCTTTGGTTTTACTCAAATTAGTTGATGCAAAAATGAATGCACCCCACAACCAAAACTACCACATATAGTATTTTGTATGGCCTTCATGATTTGCAAGGACAGCACCAAGTCTTTTAGGCATGGAATGAACAAGTTGGTGACATATTGCAACAAAATGTATTTTCCATTCTTCAATAACGTCCTCTTTTAAAGCCTAGATGCTGGATGGAGAGTGATGCTTAACTTGTCTCTTCAGAATTCCCCATAGGTGTTTTATTGGGTTCAGTTTAGGAGACATACTTGGCCAATGAATCACTTTCACCCTGTTCGTCTTCAGAAATGCAACAGTGGCCTGTGTATTTTGGATTATTGTCATGTTGAAAAAGTGCACGACAATTAAGGGCATGGAGTGATGGTAGCATCTTCTCTTTCAATATAAAGTAGTACATCTGTGAATTTGTGATACCATCAATGAAATGCCGCTCCCTGACACCAGCAGCACTCATGCAGTCCCACAGAAGGACACAGCCACCACCATGTTTCACCGTAGGCACCATGCATTTTTGTTTGTGCTCCTCACCTTTGCAACGCCATACAGTTGTGAAGCGATCAGTTCTAAAAAACATTTATCTTGGTCTCATCACTCCAGAGTACAGAGTCCCAGTATTCTTCTTCCTTTTCAGCATGGTCCCTGGCAAAGGCGGGCTTTTTTGTGCATGAGCTTTAGGAGAGGCTTTAGGAGAGGCTTCCTTCATGGATGACACCCATGCATGCCATTCCTGAAGTGTATGCCGCATTGTGTCACAGGAAACAATCACCCCAGTTTGGGTTTCTACATCTTATGCTAACTGCAGTGAGCTTGCATGGCGATTTTCTTCAACACTTCTCCTCAGAAGATGCTCATGTCGAGGTGTTACCTTCCGTGAATGGTCTCTGTGTGATGGTTGCAGTTCCATCTTTGTAAAATGTTTTTTCTATTTTCTTTCTCATGCCTTGTGGCATTTCTCTTCCATGTGGTGGGTAGGAATTTTCTTTGTTAAGTAACGCCCTTTTATAATCAACTGTCTGCTGGACACCTGTTTAATGACTAATTAGACTCACCTGTAGGTCAATTCTTGTTAATTAGGATTTTATTGTCTAAAATGTTGCTTTGTTCCTTAGGGCTCTTTCACACGGACGGACCGTATGTCCGTTTTTCATCCTTCCGTTTTCGAATGAAAAACGGACATACATGTATCCCTATGGGATAACGGGTGTCAGCGGATGAGCATCCCCTGACACCCGCTCTCGTCCATGCCCGCTATGCTCCGTTTCTGCAGACGGAGGAAAACCCCATTTTTTCATCCGTCTGCAGAGCGGATCGTATGACGACGGACTCTACGGTCCGTCGTCACCCGATCTCCCATAGGGGAGAGCGGCGCTCTGACAGGTCCGTCCCTGCACTCCGTGCAGGGACGGACCTGTCATCTTCCTGCTCAGCGGAGATCGCTCCGGCGATCCCCGCTGAGCAAGCGGCTATCCACGGGGCGGATCAGCACTGATCCCCCCTGTGTGAAAGAGCCCTAAGGCTTTCATTGGGGTGTATTCATTTTTGCAACATGGTCTCGAATGAATTTGTTAGGAAAAATACTTTTTTTGTGTGTGCAAATCTTGGTTGCAATCAATGGCCCGCATTTGTGGGAGTATTTTGTAGTATAGTGTCCCATGGAAAATGTTGATTCTGAAAGGAAAGTAAAGGTTTTCTGACAAATCTGTTGGGGTGTACTCATTTATGCTGAACACTGTATATACCTAAACATGCAAGATTCTTATTTAAAACATGCATTTTCCATATGCTTTCATTTAATAGTTGGGTAGAGCATATGCATCAAAGAACCCGCTGAAAACCTGTTTAGAAATCCGTGAGACCCCTTTCACACTGAAAGGTGCTTTTCAGGTATTTTAGCGCTAAAAATAGCACCTGTAAAGCGCCTGAAAAGTGCCTCTCAAGCCTCCCCAGTGTGAAAACCCGAGTGCTTTCACACTGGGGCGGTGCGTTTGCTGGACCGAAAAAAAAAAAGGTCCTGCAAGCAGCGTCTTTGGGGCGGTGCGGGAGCAGTGTACACACCACTCCTAAACCGGCCGCAATTGGAATCAATGGGCCGCGCTGCCAAAGCGCTTGCAAAGTGCTTTGTCAGCGGTGCTTTGCAAGTAGTTTTAACACTTTCCTCGGCTGCTATTGGGGTTAAAAGCGCCCGCCAGTGGCCGAAAAGTGCCGCTAAATCTAGCAGCGCTTTACCGCTAACATGGCAGTGCTATTAGTGTGAAACGGATGATTGGAATTTTTATCTGATTCGATTTTGTTTTCTCTTTTGATTGTAGGATTCAAAGCTGATGTTAAAATAAACAAATGCGCAAAAACCTTTTATTACTAACTCACACAATGTTTATTTTTTTTAATAACAGATATGCACGCTGTCCTGCTGTTATCCATTGTGCAGTATGACTAATGCTCTAATGAATAATTAGATAACAGTGTTAGGGGCAAGCTTTTACACTGAATACAGCTTGGTAGATTAAATTGTACAGAATGCTCATGCTTTGTTGTCTTCCACTTTTCTGTCACTTAAAATTCTCAAGATGGAAAATGCCTTAACCTCCAAACAAATAACACTGATTGTATAGTGTCAGTCTATACACAGAGAGTAGAGGACACTGCCCACACAAATAATGCCTTTTATTCATTTCCGCTTTTCCTTGAAAAGTACAAAAATAGTACAAAAATAGATTCTATATCTATACCATGTACATGTATACCAAGTATCTTTTTTTTTTTTTTTTCTTTCTACAGATCATTCATTTATATTGCCTATATAACCATTAAACACCAAAACTATAATGTATATAAAATATAAAAGTAAAACATTTTTTTTTTACTATCCTCTGATAACACTCTAGTGTGTGTGCAATCATTCATCTGAATTACACAGCTGAATTCCTTCCAACCTCTTTAGGACATCTTCCAAATGAAAACAGGAAAATGCTGTGCCTGCAATCTTTTCAGTGGCTGTAACTGATGCTGGTTCTTGTCTACACACCGCAATCATTTAAGCCGTTGTGACTTCACCTGTCCTTCTTTTACATATGAACTAAGTTGGAGTTGATTTACAAAAGGTAAATAGAATGTTAATTTTGGGGAAGCTGCACTTTGTAAGGGAATTTTCCCCAGAGCTTACTTAGTGGATGTGGTTACATTTTTCTTTTCACAGAATACCCAATCACGTGCAAAGAAAATAGAAAAAAAATGTTTTTTTTTGCTTTTGCATGATCATATTTATCCAATCAGCAGAGCTTTGTCTCACTCACTAAGCTTTGGGGATACTTCCCTTGCCAAATACAACTTCCCTTGCAAAGTGAAAAGTTTTTTGCATTTTATAAATCCCCCCTATTCAGTCAATGTGTAAAATAAGTCTTCAGCCAACCATTGACTCCACTAACATGGTAACCTAAAGCAGTGGTGAAAGCCTTAAAGTGGTTATAAAGGCAGAAGGATTTTTAGCCTAATGCATTCTTTGCATTAAAGAGGAAGTAAAGCCTCTGTAAAAAAAAAAAAAAAAAAAAAGACACCCTGCAAGGCAAAGGCATAATGAGCTAGTATGCATAGCATACTAGCTCATTATGAAAAACTTACCTGAAAACGAAGCCCCCGAAGCCGTCCTTATCTTCCATCTTCCTCGCCGCCATGCAGGGCCGGAGTGACTTCCGGGTCTCGCCGCTCCAGCGCTATCATTCGCTGGAGCGGCGATGACGTCACTCCCGCGCATGCGCACGAGATCGGCATATTGCCGTGAGAGCGGCATATGCAGTGCGCCCTCAGTGCGCCTGCGCGCCGCTGTCTACGGCGCATGCGCCGTAGACAGCGATGCCTTTTCATCGCTAAACATCTCCTAAACCATGTAGGTTTAGGAGATATTTATTGGACCTACAGGTAAGCCTTAATCTAGGCTTACCTGTAGGCCAAAGTCATGTGGAAGGGTTTACTTCCACTTTAAGATAAAAAGCCTTTTGTGTGCAGCAGTCCCCCTCAGCCTCTCTAATACTCACCTGAGGTACATCTAGATCCAGTGATGTTGCAGGAGTGTCTTGGCTGTCTGGGACTCCCCTCCTCATTGGCTGAGACAGCAGCGCAGTGCCATTGGCTACCGCTGCTGTCAATAAAAGTCAGTTAGCCAATGAGGAGAGAAAATGGGGTGAGGAAGGGCTGCAGCTCTGAGTCTGAATGGACACACAGAGCTGAAGCTCAATTTGAGTGCCACCATAGCAA
The DNA here is from genome assembly GCA_028564925.1 of Lithobates sylvaticus. Lineage (NCBI taxonomy): Eukaryota > Metazoa > Chordata > Amphibia > Anura > Ranidae > Lithobates > Lithobates sylvaticus. The sequence continues at coordinate 677,371,532 of CM053026.1, read as the reverse complement.
GCTTCTTGCTGTGGAGGCACTCACCAGGAGGGAGGGGCCAGGAGCACTGAAGAGGGACCCTAGAAGTGGAGGATCTGGGCTGCTCTGTGCAAAACCGCTACACAGAGCAGGTAAGTATGACATGTTTGTTATTTTTAACAAAAAGAAAAAGAGCTTTTAGTATCACTTTAAGCCCCGTACACACGGGACGAATGTTGGGCGTCAATAGAAACCGGCCGACATTCGACCCGTGTGTACTGTAGTTGGTCCGACAGAAGCTAGCTGTTTGACCAGTCACTTTTATGCTTAAACAAAGAGAAGTTTATTTCTCACAACAGGAAAAATGAGGGAGAGAGGGGATGGGGCACAGGATACCCTTGGTCAAAAATAGTAACGATCAGCAAATATGCAGATTGGCAGACTCCTTAGACAAAAAATGGTGAGATAAGGTAGACAGCAGTACAGGAAAAGCAATGACATTACATAACAACATTACATCCTAATTGTCTGACTATCTAATATATTCCACAAAGTTTGCACTGCTCGGAACTGTGCTACAAGGATAGGGGAGGGGCAGCTCACACACAGACTAGCTGACAGGCAGGGAGGGGAGGGGGGAGGAGGACACAGGAGACACAGGAGAGCAGGGCTGCGTATGACGGATACCAAACAGAATTGGCATCTTTTTTTTAGCACAAATAGAGCTTTCTTTTGGTGGTATTTGATCACCTCTGCGGTTTTTTTATTTTTTGCGCTAAAAACAAAAGAAGAGCAATAAGTTTGAAAAAAAAAACAATATTTTTTACTTTTTGCTATAATAAATATAATTTTTTTTTTTAAAACAAATATTTTCCTCAGTTTAGGCCGATACGTATTTTTTTACATATTTTTGGTAAAAAAATAGCAATAAGCATATATTGATTGGTTTGCGCAAAAGTTATAGTGCCTATAGTGCCTACAAAATAGGGGATAGATTCATTGCATTTTTATTATTATTATTTTTTTTTACTAGTAATGGCGGCGATCTGTGATTTTTATCGTGACTGCGATATTGCGACGGACATATCGGACACTTTTGACACATTTTTGGGACCATTCACATTTATACAGCGATCCGTGCAACAAAACAGCATTGATTACTGTATAAATGTGACTGGCAGGGAAGGGGTTAACCACTAGGGGGCACTGAATGGGTTAACATGTTCCCTGGGAGTGATTCTAACTGTAGGGGGAGGTGATTGGACAAGGGGAGGAGACCGATCAGTGTTTCTCTGTATTGAGAACACACCATCGGTCTCCTCTCCTCTGACAGGACCGTAGATCTGTGTGTTTACATACACAGATCCACGGTCCTGCTGTGTTACCGGGCAATCGCAGGTGCCCGGCGGACATCGTGGCCGCCGGGCACGCGCACCGAGTCCCGAGTGACACGGCGGGCGTGTGCGCGTCCCGCTGGCGGCGTGCGTGCGCCCCCTGGTGGGCCAAAAAGGCGAGGGCGTCATATGACGCCCTCCCGCCACGAGAGCTGTGCTGCCTGGCCGCCAATAGACAGCCGGCGGTCAGCGAGCAGTTAAACAAGTTGAACAGCATTGGCCCCAAGACAAAACCCAGAGGAACACACACCACTGACAACTTTAGATCGTTCAGAGAATGAGTCATTTATCTCTACTTTCTGGATCCAATCATGTAAACCAGTTTTCTATACATGATCATACAGGGGTATTCATGTGGACAATAATGTTATTAATGTTACCAATGTCATAAATGCAACTCTCAAACTATGTTCTCCTGGGGGCACTTTTGCCATGAGTGATGTTATATGCTGCTGTTTGTGAATCTGAACCAGAGTCTGTATATACTTTTTAATAAATCTATTGCACATTTGAATCTACTTCCTAATTTTGATTGACTTTATATTCCTATATTAATATTCAATATATTGCTGCTAAAAAAAAAAACCTGGGGAAACTTTCCATTTTTTGAACTCTTTTTGGGTTGTGCAGCCCCCAGTACTCTCACATATGTGTTTCTCTATTTAAATATCAAATACCTTAGCATAATCTAGATAAACTCCTATGTACACTGGGCTTCCACCATCCGATTTCTTGATTGCTTCCTCATAGAACGATAACAGGTTGGTCTGACAAGTTCGGTCATTCATAAATTCATGCTGGTTGTCACATATGATACAGTGTCAGAGCTTTATCTGTCAGAATGACCTGGCATTTGCCCATAACAATGAGATTTTAGAGGTACAATGCCTTGAAAAAGTATTCACACCCCTTGAAATTTTCCACATTTTGTCATGTTACAACCAAAAACGTAAATGTATTTTATGGGGATTTTATGTGATATACCGACACAAAGTGGCACATAATTGTGAGATGGAAGGAAAATGATAAATGATTTTCAACATTTTTTACAAATAAATATCTGAAAAGTGTGGTGTGCATTTGTATTCAGCCACCTTTACTCTGATACCCCTAACTAAAATCTAGTGGAACCAATTGCCTTCAGAAGTCACCTAATTAGTAAATAGAGTCCACTTGTGTGTAATTTAATCTCAGTATAAATACAGCTGTTCTGTGAAGCCCTCAGAGGATGTTAGAGAGCCTTAGTGAAAAAAAGGCATCATGAAGACCAAGGAACACACCAGGCAGGTCAGGGATAAAGTTGGAGAAGTTTAAAGCAGGGTTAGGTTATAAAAAAATATCCCAAGCTTTGAAAATCTCACGGAACACTGTTCAATCCATCATCGGAAAATGGAAGGAGTATGGCACAACTGCAAACCTACCAAGACATGGCCGTCTACCTAAACTGACAGGTTGGGCAAGGAGAGCGTTGATCAGAGAAGCAGCCAAGAGGCCCATGGTAACACTGGAGGAGCTGCAGAGATCCACAGCTCAGGTGGGAAAATCTGTCCACAAGACAACTATTAGTCATGCACTCCACAAATCTGGTCTTTATGGAAGAGTGGCAAGAAGAAATCCATTGTTGAAAGAAAGCCATAAGAGGTCCTGTTTGCAGTACGGGAGAAGCCATGTTGAGGACACAGCAAAAATGTGGAAGAAGGTGTTCTGGTCAGATAAGACCAAAATTGTACTTTTTGGCCTAAAAACAAAACACTATGTGTAGCGGAAAACAAACACTACATCACCCTGAACACACCACCCCCACCGTGAAACATGGTGGTGGCAGCATCATGTTGTGGGGTTGCTTTTCTTCAGCAGGGACAGGGAAGCTGGTCAGAGTTGATGGGAAGATGGATGGAGCCAAATACAGGGCAATCTTAGAAGAAAACCTGAGTCTGCAAAAGACTTAAGACTGGAGTGGAGGTTTACCTTCCAGCAAGACAACGACCCTAAATATACAGCCAAAGCTACAATGGAATGGTTTAGATCGAAGCATATTCATGTGTTAGAATGGCCCAGTCAAAGTCCAGACCTAAATCCAATTGAGAATCTGTGGCAAGACTTGAAAATTGCTATACCCAGACACTCACCATTTAATTTGACAGAGCTTGAGCTATTTTGCAAAAAAGAATAGGCAAAAATGTCACTCTCTAGATGTGCAAAGCTTGTAGAGCAGTGGTTCTCAACCTCGGTCCTCATTACCCCCAAACAGGCCATGTTTTGGTAATTTCTCTTAGATAAAATAGCTGTCCAAATTACCAAGCCATTGACACTGATTTAGAGCACCCGTGCAAGATCAAGAAAAACCTGAAAACATGGCCTGTTTGGGGGTAATGAGGACCGAGGTTGAGAACCACTGTTGTAGAGACATCCCCAAAAAGACTTGCCGCTGTAATTGCAGCGAAAGGTGGTTCTACAAAGTATTGACTCAGGGGGTTGAATACAAATACACGCCACACTTTTCAGATATTTATTTATAAAAAAATTGAAAATCATTTATCATTTTACTTCCACTTCACAATTATGTGCCACTTTGTGTTGGTCTATCACATAAAATACCAATAAAATACATTTACGTTTTTGGGTTATAACATGACAAAATGTGGATAATTTCAAGGGATATTAATAATTTTTCAAGGCATTGTAAATCCCCTAGGTGCTTGCCCTTTATAACAGGTTCTCTTTTAAAATGAATCAGCTATGGTGGCTCCCATATCTGTGCTTTCACAGATCCACTTGTCATAAATCGGCGGTGTTTTAACCATTGCACTTATTTTAAGTGGACAGTAGATGTCAGCAGTGACACAAAATACAAAAAAGCCACACAATTTGGTGATTATAAGTGCTCTAACAGCCTTAAAACAAATTGCCCTTTCAGTTTAACCCTGAATGGTTTTCCGTATTAAGATATGCAAGCACTGGGAATATGCCGCTACATACAAAAGGAGAAAGGAGCGTACAAAAAATAACCCTTGTACCAATAATTATAACAGTGTTATCAGAGAGATGCATTTTTTTTTTCTCCAAATATGCAGAGATAGTACTCCACAATGTTTACTTTAAATGGAAGCTGAGCTAACGCGATGTACAAATATATCATCCATTCAAATATAAATGCATCCTGTATTACAATAGGATTCATTGATCTTATTCAGATCTTAAGTGCATCACTTTTCAGAGCATCCGCTTTTGTAGATGTTTTTTTTTTTAAGTGGATATGAAGAAAGGGTTGAAATTTTAGGCACCTGTTAAATCTAATGGCTGGAATTAGTATTTTTTCTTTCTCGGCATATTACCAGGTAGCTAATCACACATCAGATAAATGCACAGTAATGAAGTCTCGCAGGAAAGGATTTTTGAGCCATCATTTGCACTTTATTTTGGATTTGACTGTTAGTAAAGTATTTGGGATATTGAAGAGATCTCCCAAATATATTTGAAATATGCTTTTAAAGCATATATAAACCCCAAAAGAAAAATGTATTGTATTGCAGCTTAGCAGTCCTAAAATTCTTTTTAGGCTTTTTCTTTTATTTTCACCTGGTAGGCAGGCAGTAACACACTTTCTGTCTTGGGGTGTTTCCATGCTGTGGAGGAGCAATGGAGTCACCCTTGGACAGCAGCATTGTCAGTCTATGGGAGGATGGTGTTAGCAGATTTAGATGGACTTGGCTAATAAATTAAAGCCAAATTCCATCTAGCACTTTTTAAGCAGTTGCAGCAACAGCTTTTCTTTTACCTTTTGAGATAAAGGTTCTGCATAAATTAATATAAGTTGACCGTTGGAAGCACCCCTGTCAATGTTAACTACTTGCCTACATTTACTTGCACTTTTACCCTCTTCCTGACCAGGCTGATTTTCAGCTTTCAGCGATGTCACACTTTGAATGACAATTGCACAATCATGCTACACTGTACCCATATGAAATTGTCTTTTTTTTCCCACACAAATAGAGCTTGGTGATATTTACTCACCACTGGGGCTTTAATTTTTTTTGCTAAATAAGCCAAAAATGACCAGACATTTTGAAAAAAATTATAACAATAGTTTGTTATACAATTTTGCAAACAGGTAATTTTTCTCCTTCACTAATGTGCACTGATTAGGCTGCACTGATGGGCACTGGTAGGTTGCACTGGTGGGCACTGATCAGGAGGCACTGATAGGCGGCACTGATGGGCACTGATAAGCAGCGCTGATGGGCTCTGATAAGCGGCACTGATAGACGGCGCTGAAGGTGACACTAATCAGGAGAAACTGATTGGCAACACTGATGGGCACTGATAGAAAGCACTAATGGCCACTGATTGGCAGCACTGATGGGCAATGTTGGGACTTCACTGATAATCAGAACACTGATAATCAGTGCCCTGATTATGAGTGTAGATGTCCCTTTCGCACAAGGGAATGCCAATAGCTGGGTTTTGTTTACATCGTGAAGAGCTGTGATTTGACACAGCTGATCACGTGGTAAAGGGCAGTTGTGATTGGCCCTTTATCCCGATCTTTGGTCAGATCAGTGGCGGTGTGTGCATAGAGGGCGCAGGAGCGCCGCCCCCTCTCTCCTGCACCACTCTATCACCAATAGATAGATTCATGCATTGCATGAATCTATCTTTTGTCACCGCTACCGCCCCCTATTCAGGTGTCCGGTCCCTTGTCGGGCGCCGGGCATCTGAATTACAGCAGAGGGGGTGTTTTTGGAAACGCCCTATTAGAGCTGTAAGCTCTAATAGGGGACCTGATTAGAGCGGTGGGCTCTAATAGGCTTCCATAAGTGTAAACAGGGGGCGCAATGCTGTGCGTTCGCTGTTTACACAGTATTGTGTTAGAGAAGAGAATACATCGCTTCCCTAACACAGACCCGCCTCTCAGCCAATCAGGTTGCCGGGTCTGTTACCTGTCACCTGATTGGCTGAAGTCACAGGCGCTGTGATTGGACGCCTAGGTGTCCAATCATTGCAGAAGACAGGAGGAGCGCGGGAGAAGACATCGGACGATGAGGAGACACTGCTCGCCGCCTGACGCCATCACCAGCTGCACACCGAGACAAGGTTAGTGCAGAGGGCAGGCAGGCAGAGGGCACATTGGCAGCATTTAATGGGCACAGTGAAAGCACTTGGGGCACAGTGGCAGTGTTTGGGGCACAGTGGCAGCATTTGAGGCACAATGGCAGCACTTGGGGCACAGTGGCAGCGTTAGATGGGCACAGTGGTAGCACTTGGGGCACTGTGGCAGTGTTTGGGGCACAGTGGCAGCATTTGAGGCACAATGGCAGCACTTGGGGCACAGTGGCAGCGTTAGATGGGCACAGTGGCAGCACTTGGGGCACAGTGGCAGTGTTTGGAGCACAGTGGAAGCATTTAATGGGCACAGTGGCAGAATTTAAGGGACAATGGCAACACTTGGGGCACAGTGGCAGCGTTAGATGGGCACAGTGGCAGCGTTTAATGGGCACAGTGGCAGCGTTTGGGGCACAGTGGCAGCGTTTGGGGCACAGTGGCAGCATTTGATGTGCACAGTGGCAGCGTTTGATGGGCACAGTGGCAGTGTTTAATGGGCACAGTGCCAGCATTTAATGGGCACAGTGGCAGCGTTTGATGGCACAGTGAGGCTGTTTGTTTGCGCCCCCCTCAAAAATTTTGAGCACCAGCCGCCACTGGGTCAGATGTATTAAAAAGACACAGCGGTCACAGAGCACACGGCTGCACATCTTATGACACCCCCCCCCAGAACTTGGCAACCTCACTGTAGCCGTCATTCAGCTATAGCGCAGCCGGGAAGTGGTTAAAGTGGAAGTAAAGGCTAACTATAAGTGTTGATAAAAATGTTTCTTCCTGCCTTTTCCTACCTTTGCTGTATACCTTTTATAAAACAGAGTGGTGGAAATATATTTTCTTTTATCTGCTCCAGTGCCGACACATGATTGGGAAACTCTGGCTCCCCCATGTCAGAGAGCGCTCGACAAGGGCTCTCAATTTCCAGAGCCATAACATCACCTGCTGGCTCCCATTGCCCCCCACCCCTATGGTTGGTGCTATCTCCTCGGGTCTCTGACAGCAGCTGCTGTCACATGATACAGTAGCTCCTACTCCCCTGTTTCAGAGAGCAGTGGCTGCAGGGGAGAGGAGGGAGCACCAGCAATGGAAGGGGATCAATGGGAGCCAACGGGTAAGGTCAAGGCTCTGGGAATTTTTTTTCGAGCGCTCCCTGACACAAGAGGGTCTGAGATTCTCACAGATAAAAGAAAATATTTCCATTGCTCTCTTTTATAAAAGCTATGCAGCATAAGTAGAAGAAGGCAGAAGGGAACATTTTAACACGGCTTATAGTTAGCCTTTACTTCCACTTTAAATGGTTTAAATTGCTTGTCTCAATACCCTAACTGCCATTTTTTCTGGACAGCTTGGTCTGTTAAAGGAACTTAAAAAATAAAACTTACTAAAAAAAAAAAAGAATTGCAATCACCACTTTTTAGAAGTGTAAATGTTTGCTTTTAGGTTTAGATACATTGATGGGTTTACTTCCTCTTTGTTTCCCTGCAAAGGTAAAGCATAATGGGCTACTATGCATCGCATAGTAGCCCATAATGTGTCACTTACCTGACACAGGAGCCTGCGATGTCACCGCTGTCCCTCTTCCACAAAGCGTCCATCTTCCTTTCCGGGGATCGCGGCTCCGGCGCTGTGATTGGCCGGAGCCGCAACTAACGGCATGATCGCCATTAGCAACGGCACGCTCAGTGCGCCTGCAAATATCTCCTAAACCATGTAGGTTTAGGAGATATTTCTTGCACCTACAGGTAAGCCTCCCTTCATTTCAGACTAATCCAGGAGAGACATCAGGGGTTTAATAGACCCCTGACGTCAAATTAAAGAGAACCTGTCACCAGTTATATGCTATCATATAGAGATGTATTAGTCCCCTTTATATATGGTGCTGCCCACGCTAAAGTGTGATGATTAATTCAAAGATCCTAATTCTAAACTGCTAACCTAAAGGGGCTCTTAAAGCATCTCTTATAGATAATTTTGGTACCAAAGTTTGTTGCCGGAGTGCATAATTTTAAAGTGTTACTAAACCCACAACAGTAAAATCAGTCTGTATATGCAGCATAACATGCTTGTTATACTCTAAACATTGGGGGTTATTTACAAAAGGCAAATCCACTTTGCACTACAAGTGCAAAGTGCACTTAAAATTGCACTGAAAGTGCAGTCGCTGTAGATCTGAGGGGGACATGCAAGGAAAATAAAAAACATAATTTTAGCTTGCACATGATTGGATGATAAAATCAGCAGAGCTTCCCCTCATTTCAGATCTACCCCTCAGATTTACAGAGACTGCAATTCCAAGTGCACTTTCAGTACAATTTTTAAGTGCACTTTGCACTTGTAGTGCAAAGTGGATTTGCCTTTCGTAAATAACCCCCATGTGTTATAGATAGATGTCTTGCAAGCTACCAATGAAGAGTGTCCAAAGAATGTTTTAAATGTAAGAGAACCTAAGCATATTCACACTCCCTTAATCTGTGTATAAAATATTAAAAATAAACAAAATGCAGCGCTATGTGATGTATCGCTGAAAAAATCTGTGAAAATAATCGGTGAAAAAATATATATAATTGCAGTGGGCAATGCATGCGTGAATGTTGGAACAGCTTGAATCCCCAGACAAAGAATTTAAATGGTGAAAAAATATATAAATGAAATACTTGTTGTCAAGCAAGTGCACAGTGAAAGGAATATAAAAAAATTAAAGTAGACTTTGAAATATCAAAAATTCGTAATTTCAGCAAGTCCACAGTCAGAAAAAGTAAGTCGAAGTTGTTCGTAAGTCGCAACACTGCATTTGTAAGTGTAACTTCCGGTCGGAACACTGCATTGGTAAGTGTAACGTCCGCCTGTGCATGGATGTGGGATGTTCCGGGCGCTTGTTTTGTTATCTGGGGCTCTTCTGGCCATGCAGCACATGTAGTACTGCAGTGTGGGATGTGTCCAGAGGTATCCAGGACCAGCGTGGAGCACAAGTGGCCGGAATCGTACATAACTCGGGTGTTCGTAACTCGGAGACTGCCTGTATATATATATATATTCCAAACTTATTTTCAGCAAGTCCACAGTGAAAAAAAAAAAAAAAATATATATATATATATATATATATATATATATATATATATATATATTATATATATATATATATGTAATATAAGCAAGCAAGTGCCCAGTAAAATAAATATAACATTTTTGAAGTAAACATCAAAATATAAAAAATTCTTAATTTCAGCGAGTCCACAGGGAAAATATATATATATATATAATATAAGCAAGCAAGTGCCCAGTAAAAGAAATATAAAAATATTGAAGTAAACATCAAAATATCAAAAAATCCTAATTTCAGCAAGTCCATAGTGAAAAAAATATGTAGAATATAATATCTCATAAAGTGACTCTGTGATGATGATCCAAATAATATTAACCGTGACTTCACACACGTGCCCCCCCCCCCCCCCCGTGTGACTGCGCTCACCTCCAATTGTGTGACTGCACAATTAAGTTTGGTGCACAACAGCAGCTGAACCACCTCTGGGCTCTAAGTAGCAGGATTTACAGGCTCCCCAGGTGTAATCCAAAGATGGTATCCCTAATTTAAAATTCAAAAGAGGCCAGATAGTGCATTATCGTTTTAAATATTGAAATTTATTGTAGGTAAAAATCTCTTCATGAAATTTTGACCATTCTATCAGAAGCGCATTTGTGTGGTCAGGCACTGATGTTGGACAAGAAGGCCTGGCTTGCAGTCTCCGCTCTAATTCATCCCAAAGGTGTTTTATTGGGTTTAGGTGCAGGCCAGTCAAGTCCCTCCACCCCAAACTCGCTCATCCATGTATTTATGGACCTTGCTTTGTGCACTGGTCCAAATCATTTGATGGAGGGGGGAATCACAGTGTGGGGTTGTTTTTCAGGGGTTGGGCTTGGCCTCTTAGTTCCAGTGAAGGGAAATCTTAAGGCGTCAGCATACAAAGACATTTTGTACAATTTCATGCTCCCAACTTTGTGGGAACAGTTTGGCCCCTTCCTGTTCCAACATGACTGCACACCAGTGCACAAAGAAAGGTCTATAAAGACATGGATGAGTGAGTTTGGGGGTGAAGGAACTTGACTGGCCTGCACTGAGTCCTGACCCTTAACCCGAGAGAACACCTTTGGGGTGAGCTAGAGCCAGGCCTTCTCATCTAACATCAGTACCTGACTTCACAAATGTGCTTTTGGGAGAATGGTCAAACATTCCCATAGGCACACTCCTAAACCTTGTGGACAGCCTTCCCAGAAGAGTTGAAGCTGTTATAGCTGCAAAGGGTGGGCCAACTCAATATTGAACCCTATGGACTAAGACTGGGATGCCATTAAAGTTCATATGTGTCTAAAGGCAGGTGTCACAATATATTTGACAATATAGTGTATGTGAACCCAGCCTTATGGTTTTTCTTACTTTAGTTTTTTCTTTTTTGTAGTGTAATTTTTGTATGTTTAACCACTAGCCGACCTGCTGCCGTTATTATACTGTGGCAGTTTGTCTCTCCTCTGCAAATCTCCGTACCTGTAAGTTGGCCCTTTAAACAGCCTTAGCAGGTGTGCGCCCGCTGCAATGTCCGCCGGGCACCCGCGATCGCTCCTGAGAGAGAGAGAATGAGGGATCTGTCAATGTAAACAGACAGACCCCCTGTTCTGCCAGGGAGAGGAGAGAGATCTGCTGTGTCTAGTGATTTGGAACAGCGATCTCTCTCTACTCCCAGTCACTACACTGCTACAGTTAGAAACACCTCCCTAGGACACATTTAACCCCTTGAGCGCCCCCTAGTGTTAACCCCTTCCCTGCCAGTGACATTTATACAGTAATCAGTGGCTATTTTTAGCACTGATCGTTGTATAAATGTCAATGGTCCCAGAAAAGTGTCAAAAGTGTCTGATCTGTCCACTGCAATGTCGCATTCCCGCTAAAAATCGCAGATCTCCACCATTACTAGTAAAAAAAAAAAAAATGCCATAAATCTATCCCCTATTCTGTAGATGCTATAGCTTTTGTGCAAACCAATCAATATACGCTTATTGCGATTTTGTTTAATATCAAAAATATGTAGAAGAATACATATTGGCCTAAACTGATGAATAAATTAGTTTATTTTTTTTAATTTGGGGATATTTATTATAGCAAAAAGTAAAAAATATTGTTTTTTTTTTTTCAAAATGGTCGCTCTTTTTTTGTTTATAGTGCAAAAAATAAGAACCGCAGAGGTGATCAAATACCACCAAAAGATAGCTCTATTTGTGGGAGAAAACGGATGTCAATTTTGTTTGGATACAACGTCGTACTACCGCGCAATTGTCAGTTAAAGCAACACAAAAAATGGCCTGGTCATTAAGGGGGCAAATCCTTCTGGGGCTGAAGTGGTTAAAACTTCAATAAATATAATAAAAAAAAAAATGGATGATACAGTATCTCACAAAAGTGAGTACACCCCTCACATTATTGAAGATATTTTATTATATCTTTTCATGTGACAACACTGAAGAAATAACACTTTGCTACAATGTAAAGTAGTGAGTGTACAGCTTGTATATCAGTGTAAATTTGCTGTCCCCTCAAAATAACTAAACACACAGCCATTAATGTCTAAACCACTGGCAACAAAAGTTAGTACACCCCTAAGTGAAAATTTCAAAATTGGGCCCAAAGTTTCAATATTTTGTGTGGCCACCATTATTTTCCAGCACTGCCTTAACCCTCTTGGGCATGGAGTTCACCAGAGCTTCACAGGTTGCCACTGGAGTCCTCTTCCACTCCTCCATGACGACATCATGGAGCTGGAGGATGTTAGAGACCTTGCGCTCCTCCACATTCCATTTGAGGATACCCCACAGATGCTCAATAGGGTTTAGGTCTGGAGACACCTTTACCCTCAGCTTCTTTAGCAAGGCAGTGGTCTTCTTAGAGGTGTGTTTGGGGTTGTTATCATGTTGGAATACTGCCCTGCGACCCAGTCTCTGAAGGGAGGGGATCATTCTCTGCTTCAGTATGTCACAGTACATGTTGGCATTCATGTTTCCCTGAATGAATTGTAGCTCCCCAGTGCCGGCAGCACTCATGCAGCCTCAGACCATGACACTCCCACCACCATGCTTGACTGTAGGCAAGACACACTTGTCTTTGTACTCCTTACCTGGTTGCCGCCACACATGCTTGACACCATCTGAACCAAATAAGTTTGTCTTGGTCTCATCAGACCACAGGACATGGTTCCAGTAATCCATGTCCTTAGTCTGCTTGTCTTCAGCAAACTGTTTGCAGGCTCTCTTGGGCATCATTTTTAGAAGAGGCTTCCTTCTGGGCTGACAGCCATGCAGACCAATTTGATGCAGTGTGCGGCGTATCGTCTGAGCAGTGGCAGGCTGACCTCCCACCCCTTCAACCTCTGCAGCAATGTTGGCAGCACTCATACGTCTATTTCCCAAAGACAACCTCTGAATATAACGCTGAGCATGTGCACTCAACTTCTTTGGTCGACCATGGCGAGGCCTGTTCTGAGTGGAACCTGTCCTGTTAAACCGCTGTATGGTCTCGGCTACCGTGCTGCAGCTCAGTTTCAGGGTCTTGGCAATCTTCTTATAGTCTAGGCCATCTTTTTGTAGAGCAACAATTCTTTTTTTTCAGATCCTCAGAGAGTTCTTTGCCATGAGGTGCCATGTTGAGCTTCCAGTGACCAGTATGGGAGAGTGAAAGCGATAACACCAAATTTAACACACCTGCTCCCCATTCACACCTGAGACCTTGTAATACTAGTAAATCACATGACATCAGGGAGAGAAAATGGCTAATTGGGCCCAATTTGGACATTTTCACTTAGAGGTGTACTCACTTTTGTTGCCAATGGTTTAGACATTAATGGCTGTGTGTTGAGTTATTTTGAGGGGACAGAAAATTGACACTGTTATACAAGTTGTGCACTCACTACTTTACATTGTAGCAAATTGTAATTTATTCAGTGTTGTCACATGAAAAGATATAATAAAATATTTGCAAAAATGTGAGGGGTGTACTCACTTTTGTGAGATACTGTATGTTGCATTTGTGTGTGCTAAAATTAAACATACTGTGGTTTCTATTGAAAATATTTGAGTGATAAAGCTAATACCAAAAAATGGAACTACTGCCATTGCTCTCGTTAATGTTTGGCGCCATATTCAAAAATCATCTGTGGCAGTTTTTCCTCTGGCAGCAACTCACATGCCAAATCCAGGTACAATGGATATAAAAAGTCTACACACCCCACAGGTTTCTGTGATGTAAAAAAAATTAGACAAAGATAAATCATTTCAGAACTTTTTCCACCTTTAATGTGACCTATAAACTGCAGTCAATTGAAAAAGAAACTGAAATATTTTAGGGGCTACTTCTAAAACTCAGATTGGGCTACCCCATTACCCAGAGAGAAACAACAAAGATGGCAATCATTGAAAGGGTCCCTGAAAGCACTAGAACAACTTCAGATACTGTACTCTTACATGACTACATTGTTAACAAATATATCACCAGAAGAGAGACCCATGCTTTCATTGAAACAATAGCTGCAGTAGGCTACCTCAAAGTTAAAGATCCCAGAGACTAAGTAAGTGTGGGTTTTGTCCTCGGTAAGGCCAAGCTGACCCCTAAACCAGCACATACCATTCCAAGGCTTTAACTTTGTGCAGCCGTGTTAGTCATTGAAATTGTTGAGCTTATAAAATGGGAAATAGACTTTGAAACAGACTATTTTCGCTTTTACACAGACAGCAAGATAATGTTGGGATATATGCACAACCAAACAAAACAGTTCTATTTGTATGTCAGTAACAGAGTAAAAAACATCCAGGTTTTTCAATCCTGATCAATGGCACTATGTGCCTACAGACATCAACTCAGATTATTGTGGCACCCACGCAGTACCAGCCGCTGCATTTCTGGACATTTCATGGTCATCCCTATCTGACTTCTTGAATGTTGACCCCACCACAAATCACACTGATTCTATATTTGAATTGGTTGAACCAGACATGTATGCAGCCAAATTGCAAAGTAGGCGCAGGACATACATGACAGGGTGTAGGAAGATTACAGATAGGAAAAGGTTAAGAAAAAGGAGGGTGTTAAGGAAAGTACTGGTCTTACTGGATTGGAGAACAAGATGAGTTTGGGAGGAGTTGTAGGCAAAGTCCAGGAGGGGGTATATCAGAGGTCAGCAGTCTGGGGGAAGAAGCGTGGTGGAAAGTACCCTCCATCCCGCCCTAATGAAAAGTTTTTCCTGGTATCGGAGTGGACTGCAAAAAGTGTGCGTGGCGGTTGGGTCCTTGACGATAGGGATAAAAAATATGAGGTATTGAGAAAATGGTGGGACTCATCTAAGGTATGGAGTCCTCCCGGTTGGTCTGGTTTAAGTCTAGACTAAGAATAAGTTAGTGGGGGTCTGTGGTCAGTTAGTGGTCCCCAAGGCAATTCTGTCGGCTGGGGCAGATGCTAACTAAAAGGTATTACAGACCAAAAAGTTGAAGATGGGGTCGTCAGGGACCGGCAACCAAGTATTTGGATTGGAGCTGGAATATTTTAAATAATGGTTAGAGTTTATTTGGTTTTGTTAATAAAAGGCCGAACAGGCCGTTTACATCCAGCAGGTGTCAGTGTCATTATTTATTAATAATGGTAAGTTTGCATACATGTGTGGTTTGGGGGTAGTAAGTTATCTGGCTGCCCTAGTCATGAGTCTGACAAGAAAATCAGAGCTAATATAGTTATAGTTCTCACTGTTTTGAATGCTTTTTGAGCTGGTCTTCTGTTTTATGAGCTATCACATGGCTTATCCAAGTTGCTGCCTTCCCCTCTGAAGAACTTGATTCAAAGTGAAGTAAGAAGAACTGGTGCATGTTTCTATCTTCCCCTCTGAAGATCTTGATTCAAAGGGAGGTATGGGACGTAATGTTTGCATCATTCTTATCGTTCTCTCCTTCCGTTTCAGGTGTTCCTGGAACAGAACATTCACTTGCAATGTTTGGACTTGACTCTCAATTGTTTAATATTTAAAAATTACAGATTTCGACAGGGAGTATCATGTTACGCATGGATTGTCTGTTGGTTTGCATTTAACAATTTTGTTCCTACCTCATCTGTAGCTAGGGGATGCTCTATTTAGTTAGTCCCACCCTTCTTCATCATGCTTTAGCCTCCGTTCACCACATATACTGTATTCTACTGGAACTAGCCACAGTATGATTTTTTGACCTATCTGATGTTCAACTGCACACATTTTTTGGATTAAAGATTTATATGATCTGCAAGATGTCATTTGGATCTAGTAATTGTCTGCCAAGCTACTGAGACTGTAAGTTAAGCTATCTCACAACAACTAGATCAGTTAAAGAGATTACACTTTCAGTGCTTAGATTACAGAAGCCGAACAAGAATATTCCAACTCCATTCAAATTGGGTCTTGGTAACACTCATACCATGGACCTTCAGGCTATACTAACCACTGAGGCAGATGATTAAGCTCACATATTGCTCTTTTTTGGGACCGTCCCACTTACATATGTGAAAGCAAATGACATAATTTATTATGACAACCTGAATTCAATCACTTCACAAATCTACTTTTCTTGATTCAAAACGAGTAAAAATGGAGCATGTGTTCAGAGTCTTTTTTCTACATGTTTTAACCAATATGACGTGAAATACTTATTAAAACAAAGAGAAGCAATCTGTTCCAAGTGTATGACTGGGAGATAGTAATTACTATTTGGGGAGTCTCAGATCAAATAAAAACAATATGTCCTAACGGACCAGCGCCTAAGGTTCTCAATTAAAAGCTAAATGTATTTTTTTAAGAAACCGTTTTTCCCTGAAATCATCTCTGAGGACTTACCAGATGCATGATTTTTGTTCAAATGATGAGCGGATCAGAATCAAGCAGGCACCACGTTAAATGTTGTAGTCAATCACAAGGAAACAGGTTGTAGAATATTTAATGAGACATTTGCATAATTCCCATGGCATAGTATTGTTTTGGTTGAAATAAACCATATGGCACTGCGATACATAGATTATTTTAGAACAGGGGTAGGAAGCATCAATGCTCCTAACTGCTGCTGAATACAAGTCAACCACTGGACAGCCCGGAACAAGCTATACAGCAGGAGTTAAAGTTTAGTACAAGCTACTGGGCTGCTAGTGGCTTAGATCATGTTATTGAACTAGTGCACAAACTTTACAATGCAATCGAGAAGTAGAGACATTTGAGCTATTATTATTGGGAAAATCTTCATCACGACTTAAAAAATAAAATACTACTTTATCTATGTCTTTGCCAGAACCTAATATGCAGTAAATAATGGCCTTCAATGATATTCAATCCTAATTTTATATACAGCAGCACAGACACACCCATTAGGACCAATTTTGTTATAAGTCATTTGACCCATCCCTATGCTTTTAGACGCACCTGCTACAAATTGAACACATTGCACAGTCACTTACTGATAAATGTATGTTTGCTAAATGATCTCCCTTTGAGAAAAGGGCCCCCAGATGCACCCTTTTTGGGAACACACTAAATCTCTTCAGGCCTAGTACACAAGGGCTGAATAAAGGGGGGCTTCGGCCGGTTCAATAGAAACCGGCCGACATTCGGCCATGTGTACTGCAGTCAGTCTGATAGAAGCCGGCCATTCGGCTTGGGGCATGACCGAAAAATATCTGCCTATAGGCTTCTGAGCAGCGCTCTCAGCCAATGCCTGAGAGCGCTGACTAAAGTGTTCTGGCGGGGGGCCGCCCCCCTATCAGAACACATTAGAACAGCAGGGGAGATCGATGTACTAATGTTGGATTGTTAGTACAGTGACTCCTCCTGAGCTGTCAGTTTTTTTTCTTCGTTCAGCCCTGCTGGGTTGAATGAAAAAAAAAAAACGACTAGTGTGGGTCAGTGTTTGTTATTTTTTTCTTAATTTAGATCTGTTTAAATCTGGCTACCACAGGGTTGTGCAGAGGTTTGCTAAAGGGATATAATTAAGCAATTTCAAGCTATTGGTATTGCCCACAAACATTTTCCAACAGAAAATGACAGCAGGCTTTGGGTTTTATAATTTTCCTTTACAGTTTGTGTGTGGGAGTATAACCACAAGCAGAGATGACATCTCCTAATATTGATGTAGCGCACCCCCTAAGGAGAGAACATAATAGAAATAGAAATAGAAAGGGATCCTCCACCCTGCACAGCACCCTGCAGTCAGGAAACAGTCCAGTGCTTTTTTTTGTTTTTATTGAGGGGAATAAACTTGAATGGGGATGGGGGTATAATGGGATGCCCACTTGTTTTAGCAGAACTCTACAGGGACAACTTCTTCTGTAAAGTCTATTTACACACTCCTAAGCTCCTCCAGCACAGCACTTGCTTGCAGCACAAAACTCCCAGGACCAGCTGGCACACTGTTAGGTGATCTGACATTAGGGCTCAGTCAGATGTAGCAAAAACAGACGCTAGGGCAGCTATTGGCTACTGGCTATGAACTTCCTTATTATAGTCTGGTCGTATGTCATCACGTTTGAATCCGTCAGACTTTGGTGTGATTGTATGTGGCCAAGTCCGTTTATTCAGGAAGTCCGTCGGAACTCCGCAAAAATTCCGTCAGGAAGAGCGTCGGACCTAGTCCATCAATGTCCGATTGTGTGTACGTGGCATTAGAGTCTGCAGAAGGTTTGAGGCTGGGGCAGAGGTTCACCTTCCAGCAGGACAACGACCCTATACATACAGTCAGAGGTACAATGGAATGGTTTAGATCAAAGCATATTCATGTGTTAGAATGGCCCAGTCAAAGTCCAGACACAAATCCAATTGAGAATCTTTGGCAAGACTTGAAAATTGCTATTCAGACGCTCTCCATCCAATCTGACAGAGCTTAAGCTATTTTGCAACGAAGAATGGGCAAAAATATCACTCTCTAGAGCAAAGCTGGTAGAGACATACCCAAAAAGACTTCTACAAAGTATTCACGGAGGAGGGTTTAATACAAATGTACGCCACACTTTTCAGATATTTATTTGAAAAAAATATATAAAGCCATTTATAATTTTCCTTCCACTTCACAATTATGTGCCCCTTTGTGTTGGTCTATCACATAAAATCCCAATAAAATAAGTTTACATTTTTGTTTGTAACATGACAAAATGTGGAAAGGGGTAGGAATACTTTTTCAAGGCACTGTAGCTATAAGTGTGAGGGGGACCTGGTCTGCACACCTATGACACCAATTACAGAGGAACAATTATGGGAAGGAAAATTTATTTTATAATATAGAGAACTTAATTGTTGGACATTCTGTGCCAAGACCTTTTAAAAATTACGTGAAAGCCTATGCTTAAAAAAACATGTCATATGATGTGTTTTTAGCATTACCCGTTCAGACAATATAACTCTTTTCATTCTCTTTTCTATGATTCTAATAATTTATTATTTTTATTGCAGGAATAGATTGGCCGACAACATCTAGAGCTTACACATTCAAGAATGACGTTTCCTGCAGGGCTAGTTAAAAACACCTGAACATATTCAAAAAATATGGGGGTTTGGTCACACTATATGGTTATATAGTGCTAAGCCCACTTACTGCGACAAAGTACCCCGAATTAGTGGGTCCTACCCTAGTAATAGAATGAAAGGTCCTGCGTCTCAACCATGGGAGCCAAACTCATCTATGTGGGAGAACTGAAGGGATTCCTCTTATACACTGGTAGCCACTAAATAAGAGGTAATGAAGAGGGGGAGGGGTGCTCTAACCCAAAAAAAAAACTGGTCAGGGTTTATTACAACATACAAAAACATATTTGGGAAGCACACCCTAATGTGTTTAGATTTATATTTTTTGAATATGTTCAGGTGTTTTTAACCACTTCAGTACCCGCCCATAGTCATATGACGCCCACAAGGTGGATCTACCATCCTGGGTGGGCGTCATATGACGTCCTCGGGTTCCCGGCCGCCTGGGGGGCGCGCGCGCGCCGCCGGCGGCGCGCGCGCGCGCCCGCGGCATCGCTCGGGACCCGGTGCGAGTGCCCGGCGGCCGCGATGTCCGCCGGGCACCCGCGATTGCCCGTTAAAACAACGGGACCGGGCGGGACCGTGGAGCTGTGTGTGTAAACACACAGCTCCACGTCCTGTCAGCGGGGAGGAGACCGATCATGTGATCCCAGTACAGAGGATCACATGATCGGTCTCCTCCCCTTAAGTCCCCTCCCCCTACAGTTAGAATCACTCCTATTAGGGACACACATTAACCCCTCCAGCGCCCTCTAGTGTTAACCCCTTCCCTGACAGTCACATTTACACAGTAATCATTGCAATTTTATAGCAACGATCGCTGTGTAAATGTGAATGGTTCCAAAAATGTGTCAAAAGTGTCCGAAGTGTCCGCCGCAATGTCGCAGTCACGAAAAAAAAATCGCAAATCGCCGCCATTACTAGTAAAAAAAATAAATAAATAAATTCAATAAATCTATCCCCTATTTTGTAGACGCTATAACTTTTGCGCAAACCGATCAATATACGCTTATTGCGATTTTTTTTACCAAAAATATGTAGAAGAATACGTATCGGCCTAAACTGAGGAAAAAAAATGTTTTTTTTTTTTAAAAAATGGGATATTTATTATAGCAAAAAGTAAAAAAATATTGTGTTTTTTTTCAAAATTGTCGCTCTTCTTTTGTTTATAGCGCAAAAAATAAAAACCGCAGGGGCGATCAAATACCACCAAAAGAAAGCTCTATTTGTGGGAAAAAAAGGACGTCAATTTTGTTTGGGTGTAACGTCGCACGACCGCGCAATTGTTAGTTAAAGCGACGCAGTGCCGAATCGCAAAAAGTGCTCTGGTAAGGAAGGGTGTTTAAAAGCCCTGTATTGAAGCGGTTAACTAGCCCGGCAGGAAATGTAATTTTTGAATGTGTGCGCTGTAATATGTTCACTATTGTTTGTTGGTCTTATGGCAGCACCATCTTGAATCTAAACGCATTAGGGTGTGCTTCCCAAATATGTTTTTGTATTTTGAACATCTAGAGCTTGCCTGATCTTCTAAATCCCTGGCGTTTCTGACACCTTTTCAAAAATTTATAAAAAAAACAAAAACAAAAAAAAAACATATATACAATTCTGTATTTCCCTGTTTCTATAAATGTATTCCTTGTTATTGCCGGAATAGATTGGGCAACAAGACCTAGAGATTCATCGATCTTCCCTGCATTGCTGGACGTCGATTTGCTTCACTGGATGATTTGACTGATGATGGAGTTGCAACAAGGGGCATTTTTTCTGATTTTTATTTTTTTAACCACTTGCTGTCCGGGTCAATATTATTTACATTTGTCACACACGTGTAGAAATTAGCATTTTTAGCTAGACAATTAGTTAGAACCCACCCCCCCCCCCCCCCAATATTTTATGAAAGCAGAAGCCCTGGAGAATACCATGGTGGCTGTTGGAATTTTATATGCCACATGATATTTGCACATCTATTTATCAAACGCATGGGGGTCGATTTACTAAAAGCAAATAGACTGTGCACTTTGCAAATGCAGCTGCTCCAGAGCTTAGTAAATGATGTGAAGCTCTGCTGACTTTCATCATCCAGCCATGTTTAAGCATAAATGCATTTCATGCAGTTCATTGTAAGGGGAAGCTTTACCTCATTTACTAAGCTCTGGAGCAACTGTGCTTTGCCTTTAGTAAACAACTCCCAAAGAGTAGTGTAGAGGAGTGTAATGTAGTGAGTGTGTAGTGTAATGTAGTGAGTGTGAGTAGTGTTGTGTAGAGTAGATTAGTGCAGAGTACTAGAGTATAGTCTAGTGCAGGTAAGTACAGCGTAGTGTAGAGTGTAGTGTAGAATCAAGTGTAAGTGTGTAGTGTAGTATAGAGTAGGATAGATTTGTTTAGTGTTGTGTAGAGTAGTGTAATGTAGTGTAGTGTAGTGTAGAGTGTAGTGCAGGTAAGTACAGCATAGTGTAGAGTGGAGTGTAGAATCAAGTGTAAGTGTGTAGTGTAGTGTAGAGTAGGATAAATTAGTTTAGTGTTGTGTCGAGTACTGTAGTGTATGAATGAATGAGTGACTTGTATAGCGCTACCTATGCAAACTGAATCGCCTCAGGGCGCTTTTGCCCTTGTAGGGCCTTGCCAGTGTAGTGTAGGGCCTGGCCAGAATTGGATTACTTTGGCAGTTGGCCAGCTTAAAAATGCATTACAATGGATGTGAACCAAAAATCCCTGTCTTTGTGCAAAGTTTGCTAGAAATATTTAAACGGTATGTAGCAGTGTAGAGAGGGTTGATTTTTTGGTATTCATGTGGTCACACGACCTTTGGGACCAGATGGGTTACACATACTGTATATATGTGTAAATCTAGTTCGATTTCAGAACAGACATATTTTACTGTATATTACAGCATTGTTGTGTATGTGCAGGCTGACCGGGGTGACATTTTTTTTCTTCATTATTTTTGTTTTATTTCAGTTATATTTTCAAATTTTTTCTCCTTAAAGTGATTGTAAATCATCTTTTTAACTTGTTTTACTTACCTGCTCTGTGCAATGGTATTGCACAGAGCAGCCCTAATTCTCCTTATCTGGGGTCCCCTGCCGTTGCTCCTGGCTCCTCCCACTGGTCGAGTGCCTGATAGCAATTAATTTGCTATGGGTCACTAGTGCAGGCTTGATCCCGAGCTGTATATAGGGTTAATAATGCGCTAATATCAACCTTCTAATATTGCACAGTGCTCCAAACCAACTAATATTTGAAAAAAGTCACGTGTCTAGTGACGCAACGCATTAGAGAGGAGCCAGTGACGTCACCCACAGTGCTTTGTGTGTACTGGATGGTGATTGAGGAGAATCTAGCTGTATGCAACTGACCTATCTATATGCGATCTAACTGCGGGATTACGAGTGCAATCACCCAAACCCTTAATTTGTGTTTTTAGTTTTATCATCTGCGCAATGATTTTGTCCTATTTATTTTGAAAATTGCGGCATATTATCGAGGTTTGAAACAGTCTAGCGCATGTGAATATCAGCAGAGACTCTGATGTGACCATCTGGGTATCGTACCTTGGATGTTAATTAATCAAGAGAGGTGTCTGTTTTTTTGTTCTTCCACCGCATTCATCTATTAACTTTGGGAGTAGTTGGAATCACTTTAATGGTGGTGGATGTTTTATTGGACACTCATTCTATATGTTTTATTTTTTCAAATAGTAGTTGGTTTGGAGCACTGTGCAATATTAGAAGGCTGATATTAGTGCATTATTAGCCCTATATATAACACTTTTTTTGTGATATCAGTACACAAGACAATAATAGCAGCAATTATCATTTGATCATCGTTTAATAATTTTCATATTTTTACAGATTGTATCACATCATTTTTTATACTCTTATCAGCGCTTTAGTAACATTGTAACAAATATTTGATCCCGAGCTGCACTGTGTATGTCCCTAGACACACACAGGGTGGCTCACCCTGCCTCCTGCTCTCTCCTCACAGGCTGTGATTGACAACAGCAGGGGCTATAAGCTCCCCCTGCTGACTCGATGTCCAGTGAAGAGAGAGGGTAGAGAAAACTTCTGCTCTAAGGCCCAGTGCTGGATTGAGATTGGGCTCAGTTAAGTATTTATGGGGGGTTATGGGGATCATATGAACAGAAGTAGTCTTTTTACCTTAATGTAGAGAATGCATCAGGGTAAAAAAAAAACATTCAACCATTTTAACTTTTTTGCTATCACAATGG
Organism: Lithobates sylvaticus; assembly: GCA_028564925.1. Taxonomy (NCBI): domain Eukaryota; kingdom Metazoa; phylum Chordata; class Amphibia; order Anura; family Ranidae; genus Lithobates; species Lithobates sylvaticus. The sequence goes on along the minus strand of CM053026.1, from coordinate 677,348,292 downwards.
GGCTAGAAAGCACTTGTTTTGACAGCATTGGAGAGGTGACAGGTACTCTTTACTCTCTGCTCTTCAAAGCAACTATCCAAGTACAGATTGTGCTTGGTTAGCTGCTTCCCTGGTGGTAACAGCTAGGAAATGCCGGCTCTGAAACTGACAGTGACAAAATCATCATCACTTCCAGCTTCATTCATCACAGAGGAGTTCTGGGAATGGATGTTTCTTCATCTCCTCTGTGGGAAGCCGTCTTGAACCCTTATTGCAGTCTGGGGCTCCTTGGAGAAATGGGAGAGTTCAGAAACCTCTGTGGGTGGCGGCAGGGACAGCCTAAACACTGGTAACACCTCTAATAAAATGTCAGCCAGTCCAGAGCCACTGTATACTTCTAGACATGTGCACACTGAAATATTTTGTTTCGGAATTTCGTTTTCGTCCGAAAAATACATTTATTTAGTTAATCCCGAAATTCGTTTTTATTTATTTTGTTTCGTTAAAAAATGCATTTGTCCGAAAATCCGAAATAATTAAGGTTGAATCTGTCATTGAAGGCTTATGGTGTCTGTCGAATGTTCTAAGAAGATTCGACGGAGCAGCTAAATTGTACGACGCTGCAATCGTACATTTCCGGTTGAATGTTCCGCCTACAAGCTATAGTAGAATTCTAATGTTGTATGACACTAGTAATAATTATATTTATTAATTATTATTACTAGTCAACCAACATTAGAATTCTTCTATAGCCTATGGGCAGAGCATTTGACCATGAATGTCTGCTCGCGGCGACTGCTTCATCGAATCTTCATGTCGAATCTTTTCTCTCTATGTCGAATAATCTTGGACTAATAGAGTTAGGTTAGGCACATTCAATCTTTTTTGCTATTGTCTCTATAATGTTGAATCTTTTCTCTCTATGTCAAATCTTTTCTCTCTATGTAGAATAATCTTGGACTAATAGAGCTAAGGTTAGGCACATTCGACCAAAGGTTTGATGGACACATATCGCTATTGTCAGCGTCATGTCGAATCTCCTATCTAAGGTATATCAAACTGTTGCAACGAAAGTGAAAAAAAAAGCATTTGTTTATGTCGCATCTTTTGGTTTTCAGATTCAGCACGTTCGTTATCGTTTGTTAAAATGATAACGAAAATACCCAAAATTTGGCCGAAAATGCATTCTGACGAAAACGAATGCACATGTCTATATACTACTGGAAAGACCTCTAAGACACCACTTCGTTAAGGGTTCCTATACAGCCTTCAGTGTGGAGTGTTATTGCTACCACTAAAATATATTAAATACAAATTTAACTTTCACTGCCAGCAGCATGGCACTGCCTTGAGGACATTGGTGCAGATTAAATTCCAGGAATACTTTAGAAAAGAACATTTGGCATTTCATATTCAGGATTCCTATCATGTCAATATTTCTTTACTCCAAAATAGAGGAAACCTATTTAATAACTCATTGTTTATGATCACGGAAACATTTTAGGCTCTCTATCCTCTATAGAGAAAGTTAAATGTGCTATTAGGAAATGGAAATCAATAAATATGATACATAAATCAATGATCCAATCTCTGTACACCCTGGCCATTCAAGTACTAGAAGTTTTAAAATATTATTATTGAATATGCCAGGTAGATTGCTAATAACAATAAATTTATGTTTGTGCTGAAAAGGGTTATTGCCTTACCTTTGCATTAGATATTATGCATTAACATTTGTGTCTTGACAAAGATGGACTGAACCTCATTGAAACAATAAAAATGCTGTTGTTTTGATCTGCAAGGCCTGTGAGTATTTGGATAATATACATGTACTCTATATGTAGTTTAGGTCTAGTAAAGGTTGCTTCACTGCCCAGTGATGGGACTACCGGAGAAGAATGTATCCAACTGTGTTTATTTATTTGAGACAAACTTTATTTTGTAGAAATGGGAAGAGATAGCATGGCTGCCGCACACCTCAGCCGGCCCGAGTGGTTAGCAGGTAAAAGCAGCCTCAGCTCGATTCATCTAGACCACAACTCCAACATGTTTCTCCCTGCCCCCAGGACCTAATCATGAAGATGAGGGTCTGCTGGTGGCAGGGAATAAATACCATCATCAGTCACCTAAATATTGATGTAGGTAAACCACTCAAAAAATGTAAAGAGACAGGTGAGTAAAAAAGTGCACTGTGTAGCATAGGAGTCCAAGCCCCTGACAAGCAATCACAGTCAGTAACTTCACGTATTATATAGTAATAATGAGAACTGATAGACAATTTAGAGGCATACGCAGGTGCAAAAAGTAAATAAGGACTAAAGACAATATGTGAAAAAATGAGAATAAAAATAAAGGTATTGCATTTGAAATGCAGAAAAGGAAGAAACATTATAAACTGCCACAAGAGATCCTACAAAGGCCTAATCCCCTAATTAAAATTATTATTTCATTTTATTTAGTTATTGGTGTTCACTTAAAAAAACATGTCTTCAAAGACAGGCGAAAAACTTACGGTTGTGAGGATGAAGATTGTACCATGAAAATAAACCTGTGTGATAAATCTCAATTGTAAAACTCAATCTAAAATTACAAAAAAAGGTCCAAAATTCACAAAAGGAAAAAAGGACAAAGACCCCATACAATATCTCTCATACCAACAATAATACTCATTACACAAAAGTTTAAGAGAAATACTGTGTGAGATAGGGGGTCAAAACTAGCACAATCTAAGCAAGCTGATAGAGTAACCTATAAGGACACAATAAACTGGGATGAGTGTATTTACAGGATTCAGGGCCTGCCCTACCATGGGTCCATGGGGGACCATGGGACCTGGGCGTCACTTTCAGAGGGGTGGCAAACTGAAGCCCAAGACAGTGACAGAACTCCCACCCAGTGCGGCGGCTGTCCAAATGACTCGTCACTTATCAGTCTCAGAGCCGCTGCCTCAAGGAAGTCGGGGCTAGGGATGCCTCATGAGATAGGCTAGCTACAACTCCCAGTCGCCGCAGGGACTCTTGGAGTTGGACAGTGGACACACACGTGGCTGACCTGGGTGCGGCGCTGGTGGCTGCAGTACACTGTGCACACACCAGAAGTTGACCCCAGGAGACAGGAGCATCACCCACCCCCCCAGAAATTGGAGGAGGCCGTGCAATGGTGCAAGGAGAAGGACCTGTTCTGCTGAGCTCTGAGCCCGAGCTGGCAGATGCCGACTCAGCCCATAGCTGAGGTGAGAGACCCTGACACCCCCAGCTGACCCACATGATCACCCCCCCATACACATCATTTACCCTGCCCCAGTCCCCATGGCCTGTGAATCCTGCTGGGAGCTGGCCATGGACCTGTGGGTCCTGCTGGCCAGTCAATTGTGGGTCCTGCTGGTCATGGCCTGCATTCCAGTGGCCAGCAGGACACACAGGCCAGCAGGACCCATAGGCCATGGTCAGCTCCCAGCAGGACCCACAGGCCAGCAGCCAGCAGGACCCACAGGTCCGCAGCCAGCTCCCAGTAGGACCCATAGGCTATTGTCCACTCCCAGCAGGACCCACAGGTCAGTGGCCAGCAGGACCCACAGGTCTGCAGCCAGCTCCCAGCAGGACCCACAGTCTGTGCGTCGTCCTGCTTGGAGTTGGCTTCGGACATGTGGGTCCTGCTGGCCACTGACCTGTGCGTCCTGCTGGCCTGTGGGGCCTGCTGGCCACTAGATTAGATTTAAACTATGTTGTTTTTGATTTTGGATACTGGGTTACATGGGGACGAATCTATTCATCATTAGTTGTAAACTTACCGGCGTGTTATGAGTAAACAGGAAGAGATAACCACCGCTCAAGGACAGTCCTTCACTGCGAATGATCCTACTCCTGTTTGGGAGCCCCAGGTGCTGGCTAATGACACAGTAGATTGGAAATCAGGAAGAACTCCAGACAGCCGCACACCAGGAAGAGATAAAATTCAATACATTTATTTTAAAAAATGCTATGAGTAAGCACTAAGCATAGTGCGAAATGTGTCAGATGGTACCCCCCTATTCTGCTTTGCCGTGCTTTGGATTGATGTGATTCCAGCTTTTTATTTTTTTGTTTACAAACTATTTTCTTGGGTGCAAAAAGTGGTACAAAAAGAGTACAAAAATATGTCGAAACTTTAACAATAATACGTAATAATACGTTTTACATATGTAACATTGTAAGATACAAATAATTAGGTAAGAATTCCTAGTTGTGGTACAAAAGTGTTGATTATGGTCTATAGTACATTATAAAGGTTAGACTGATGTTTTATGTGTAGACATTCTCAGGTTGGATTAAAAAAGGATATTGAATGTTGAAACCAAGGATCACATTTTTTATTATATACATGAATGGTGTTCTGAAGTGTATGAAATATCTTTTCCATGAGATTGATGTTGTTAATTCTGGTTTTCAAATGTTCTAAAGGAATTGATTGGGATTTCCAATGATATGCAATTAACCGCTTCCCGACCGCCTCATGTAGATATACGTCAACAGAATGGCACGGGCAGGCAAAAGCACGTACCTGTACGTCCCCTTTAATTTGCCTGCCCGGGGGGCGCGCGCGACCCGGTCAGGAGCTCCGTGACCACGGCCACGGGACCAGCGGACCCGATCGCCGCTGGTATCCCGCGATCGGGTTACGGAGCTGAAGAACGGGGAGAGGTCTATGTAAACAAACCTCTCCCCGCGCTTCCTACACTGACTGTCAGTGATCGGCGGTTCCCTGTCATCGGGAACGCCGATCAATGACGTCAGACGTACAGCCACGCCCCCCTACTGTAAAAAAAACACAACACGTCACACTGACTCCTCCCCGCCCCCTAGTGGCTACAACTGTCACTACAACTGTCATTTACATAGGAATCAGTGCTATTTAAATAGTAGTGATTGCTGTATAAATGACAAATGTCCCAAAAATGTGTCAAAAATGTCCGATGTGTCCGCCATAATGTCGCAGTCACAATAAAAATCGCTGATCACCGCCATTACTAATAAAAAAAAAATATTAATAAAAATGCTATAAAACTATCCCCTATTTTGTAAACGCTATAACTTTTGCGCAAACTAATCAATAATCGCTTATTGCGATTTTTTTTACCAAAAATATGTAGAAGAATACGTATCGGCCTAAACTGAGGAAAAAAAATGTTTTTTTATATATTTTTTGGGGATATTTATTATAGCAAAAAGTAAAAAATATTGCATTTTTTTCAAAATTGTCGCTCTATTTTTGTTTATAGCGCAAAAAATAAAAACCGCAGGGGCGATCAAATACCACCAAAAGAAAGCTCTATTTGTGGGAAAAAAAGGACGCCAATTTTGTTTGGGAGCCACGTCGCACGACCGCGCAATTGTCAGTTAAAGTGACGCAGTGCCGAATCGCAAAAAGGGGCCTGGTCACTTGGCTGCCAATTGGTCCGGGGCTGAAGTGGTTAACCAGTGAATTGGTATTATTCAAACCACAAAGATGCGGAGGTCTCGGCCTCCCAGATTTTTGGCTATACTACCTATCAGCTAGATGGTCTCAAATTACACAATGGCATATTCTCAATCCCAAAATTCCATGGGTCAGATTTGAAAGAGATTCCATCAAACCCTTTTCCATCTCAGGCATATTATGGGGAAACAAGATCGCGAACCACACCATCGATGCCCTCAATCAAATAGTCTCACAATCATATCATCTATGGAAACTATATGGTAAAAAATTCAACCTTATATCTAATTCTCCCCCACACGCCTCCTTCATAGATGACCCAAAATTTCCCTATAATAACGATATAGTTGACTTTTCATGGTGGACTAACAATAACCTGACATCCCTCACAAATTTCATAGATAATAATAATTTCACCTCATTCTCTTCTCTAAAAAGCAAATACCAAATTCCTAACACCGAGTTTCATAAATTCCTGCAGATCAGACATTTTTTTAACACGTGATTCCAGCTTTTTAAATAAATTTATTGAATTTTATCTCTTCCTGGTGTGCGGCTGTCCGGAGTTCTTCGTGATTTCCAATCTACTGTGTTATGAGTAAACGTTCCTGTGGAGGTATTGCATCCCTGCAATTGGTATCCCGTCTCAACAAAGCAGGCATCAACATTTCAAGGAGAAATTCAAATCTGGAAAAGAAAATTGGTCAGTTGTTAACACTACTACTGGCTTTGCACCGGAGAGGGGGTGAAGGGCTGAAGCGTGTCTCAATGAGGAAGCAGCCGGAGCCGAGGAGGAGGCTCCCTGCATGGCAGCTACCTGAGACTGTAGCCAGTCCGTCCCCATCGACTCTGCCATGGAGTAGATCTGCTCCTGCAGAGTCCTCAGATCGGACATGTCAGTGAAATCTTCTCCTCCTCGTGTCTGACCCCCCCCCCCCCGATATCTGGCTCCCCGTATATCCACAGACTGACCTCTGCAAACACTCCCCCCCTACTGGCCAATTAATGACCACACTAAATCCCTGTGCATGTTAACCCCTGGCTTCCCGGATTACCCTGTGCACAATATCATGCTAGCCCTACACTTATTATTATTTTTAAAAATTTTTTGCTACGGGCTGTACTTTACATAAAAAGTTAAAATAAAAAAAGAGGAATCTTGTCACAGCAGTTTAGTGGGTCAGGGGGTATTTAGGAGGTCAGTGTGTAACTATATTGTTACAAAATTGGGGGCCCATTTAGGGTATGGCATTCCCGCCTGGTTGGTTATTGGTGGTTATCCCAGGAGCTAGGTCCCCTGGGGGAAAATGTAGAAAGGTTTGATGGCGTAACATCTTCAAATTGGTCGGGGTGTGGCTGAGGACATGGGCGATTACAGTTATAGGTGTCTTAAGGACACCCAAAGACCATTTTCTGGTTGCATTGTTGAATTGTTAAATTGTCTTAATTGATGTAATTTATTCATTTGTTAATAAAAGGTTTGCTGTGGCCATTTAAACCCATGTCACGCAGTTTTGTGTCTTTATTTAGAAAGGTTAACGAACCAAGGTTAACAAATCTTTTAGTCATGTGACAGTCCACAGAAACGAGTAACCTTGAGGCAAGATTAAAGGCTAAGAAATGTTTTCAATCCTGATCTGAAATGTGTATGACAGGATGGTGATACTCTCCTTGGCAGATGTATATACTATAATTCAAAAAACGATGAGAGACATCCAAGGAGCGCCATTATACTTGCACCAAGTTAAACCATCAAAAACTCTCAAAAAAGGTAGTTTCCAACTGTACACAACAGTCCATATAATCCAGTCAGAGACAACAACTAAGGCCCCTTTCACACTTGTGCGACTTCAAAGTCACGCGATTTTACCGCAATTTTGCCGTGATTCGCATCCGTGATTTTGCTGCGATTTCATGGAATGCCTGTGTAAGTGGCATCAAAATCAGACCAAAGTAGTGCAGGGACTACTTTAAAGTCAGAACAATTTGAAGTCGTACTAATATGAATGGCTGTCATTGGAAATCATGGGGAACGACTTATCATGCTACTTTGCAGTCCCAAATCGTGGGACAAGTCGTATAAGGGTCCTTTCACACGGGGCGGATCCGTATTGATCCGTCCCATGAAGATCCGCTGCTCAGCGGGGATCGCACAGCTGTTCCCCGCTAAGCTGGCTGATGACAGGGCGGTTCCTGCACACTGTGCAGGGACCGCCCTGTCAGTTCTCCGCTCTCCTCTATGGGGGATCGGATGAACACGGACTGTCTATCTGTGTTCATCCGATCCGCTCTGCAGACAGATGAAAAAAATAGGGTTTTCCTCCGTCTGCAGAATCGGACAATTGCGGAGGCGGACGAGATCGGGTGTCAGCGGATGCTCATCCGCTGACACCCGCTGCCCCATAGACATGCATGTATGTCCGTTTTTCATCCAAAAACAGATGGATGAAAAACGGACATACGGTCCGCATGTGTGAAAGGGGCCTTAGCCTCAATTTGAAGATTGTTTAAACCTGTGTACATGCTGGAATGTGCCCCAGCTGAAAACCCAATCTCCGGTAGAGTAGTGTCTTCAGGTGAGGCAAAAATCATAAGCAGTGAAGATAAATATAAATATAAATGGACTAAGCAGTGGGATCCTGTATAGTAATAAGGCTCTTAAGTGCATGACTTCAATAAATACATAGTGGACCAGAGCTAAGACCAGGGAACCCGGATATAGTCACTGTGACCCACCCTAAATGCTTAACTGCTTGCCGACCATATAACTCACATATACGGCAGCGAGACTGTGCAGTAGGTGATCCTGCACCTCTGTGTCTAGGGCGTGCATGCACCGCTGGTGACCCACTCCCCCTGTGATTATACACAGCGGGAGCTGTTCTGCGGTTACCATTGGCTTAATGTCCACCAGCACCCACTGATTATTAGGCAGAGAGTCAGAACAGCGATCTGCCTTTGTAAAAAAGGCAGGTCACTGTTTTCTGAGTAATGAAGGCATTGATCCTGTGTTCCTGCAAAGCAGGAACATGGATCAATGCCTTCCCCTAGTAAAAACACACCTCCCACAGAGTACACAAGCACTGGCTAGGCACACAGTTAACCTATTAATTGCCCCGATGTTAATCCCTTCCCAGACAGTCTCATTAGTACAGTGACAGTGTATATTTTTTATCGCTGAATTAGTTTCACTGGTCCCCAAAAAGTGTCAAAAGTATTAGTTAGTGTCCAATTTTGTCAACCACAATATTGCAGCCCCCCTATAAGTCACTAATTGCCGCCGTTACTAGTAAAAAAAATTCCATACAGTGCTTTGAAAAAGTATTCATACCCCTTGAAATGTTACAAATTTTGTCATGTTACAACTAAAACGTAAATGTATTTTATGTGATATACCAACATAAAGTGGCACGTAATTGGGAAGTGGAAGGAAAATGATAAATGGTTTTCAAATTTTTGTGTGGAATGTGGAAGTGTGGAATGCATTTGTATTCAGCCCCCCTGAGTCAATACTTTGTAGAACAACCTTTCACTGCAATTACAGCTGCAAGTCTTTTTGGGAATGTCTCTACCAGCCTTGCACATATAGAGAGTGAAATTTGTGCCCATTCTTTGCAAAATAGCTCAAGCTCAGTCAGATTGGATGGAGAGCGTCTGAGAGCAGCAATTTTCAAGTCTTGCCACAGATTCTCATTTGGATTTAGGTCTGGACTTTGACTGGGTCATTCTAATGCCTCGTACACACGTACGGACTTTTGCCGGCGGACCTAAGTCCAGCGGACAATCCGCTGGACTTTCCGGCTAGGTCCGCTGGACTTTCCGAGGGTGTGGACTTGCCCACACACGCACGGACTTGTCCAGCGGATAATCCGCCGGCCAAAAGTCCGCGGGACTTTTGAAAATGAACGGACTTGCCCACACACGGAGCAGTCCGTTCATTTCGAACGTAACTTCAGGTTACGTAGCTAGCGTAGGCAGTTACTGCCGCCGCGCTAGCTCCGTGACCTGGCATGGATTTAAAGGGAATCCCCACGCCGAAAAAACGGCGTGAGGGTTCCCCCCAAATCCATGTCAGACCCTCATCCGAGCACGCAGCCTGGCAGGCCAGGAAAGGGGTGGGGACGAACGAGCGCCCCCCCCCTCCTGAGCCGTACCAGGCCGCGTGCCCTCAACATGGGGGGTGCCCTGGGGAAAGGGGGGCCGTGCGGCCCCCCCACCCCAAAGCACCTTGTCCCCATGTTGATGAGGACAAGGGCCTCTTCCCGACAACCCTGGCCGTTGGTTGTCGGGGTCTGCGGGCGGGGGCTTATCGGAATCTGGGAACCCCCTTTAATAAGGGGCCCCCAGATACCGGCCCCCCACCCTATGTGAATGAGTATGGGGTACGATGTACCCCTACCCATTCACCTAAGGTGTAAAATGTAAAGTAAAAAAAAAACACCCACACTTTTGAAAAAATAGTTTATTGCACTGCTCCGGGGGTCTTCTTCCGTCTTGGGGGTCTTCTCGCCGGACTCCCCCGCCATTTACCAAGCTCTTTTACCGAGCGAGGGGAGTCCGGCTACCTTCTTCGTCGTCGCCGCCGTCTGGGGGTCTCGATCCGCCTTCGGGGGTCTTCTTCCGTCTTGGGGGTCTTCTCGCCGGACTCCTCCCCTCTCTTCTGCTCTTTTACCTAGCTCTTTCACGAGGGGAGGTGTCCGGCTACCTTCTTCGTCGTCGCCGCCGTCGTCTGGGGGTCTCGATCCGCCTTCGGGGGTCTTCCGGGGGTCTCTTCTGTTCTTGCGGCGGTCGTCGTCTTCCGCGCCGCCGGCGCCTTGTCCTTCTTCTTGTCCTTCTTGTTCTTCTTGTTCTTCTTCTTCTTCCGATGTTGACCCGACGCTCTCTCTGCCCGGAATGCCTGTGCCGCTCTGAGCTCGGACTTATATAGGGACATGGGCGACAGGGTCACATGCACATGTCACATGGTGACCCCGCCCCCTTGTGTTGTCACAGTCCCGGAGGATGCTGGGACTGTGACATCGCAAGGGGGCGGGGTCACCATGTGACATGAACATGTGACCCTGTCGCCCATGTCCCTATATAAGTCCGAGCTCAGAGCGGCACAGGCATTCCGGGCAGAGAGAGCGTCGGGTCAACATCGGAAGAAGAAGAAGAACAAGAAGAACAAGAAGGACAAGAAGAAGGACAAGGCGCCGGCGGCGCGGAAGACGACGACCGCCGCAAGAACAGAAGAGACCCCCGGAAGACCCCCGAAGGCGGATCGAGACCCCCAGACGACGGCGGCGACGACGAAGAAGGTAGCCGGACACCTCCCCTCGTGAAAGAGCTAGGTAAAAGAGCAGAAGAGAGGGGAGGAGTCCGGCGAGAAGACCCCCAAGACGGAAGAAGACCCCCGAAGGCGGATCGAGACCCCCAGACGGCGACGACGAAGAAGGTAGCCGGACTCCCCTCGCTCGGTAAAAGAGCTTGGTAAATGGCGGGGGAGTCCGGCGAGAAGACCCCCAAGACGGAAGAAGACCCCCGGAGCAGTGCAATAAACTATTTTTTCAAAAGTGTGGGTGTTTTTTTTTACTTTACATTTTACACCTTAGGTGAATGGGTAGGGGTACATCGTACCCCATACTCATTCACATAGGGTGGGGGGCCGGTATCTGGGGGCCCCCTTATTAAAGGGGGTTCCCAGATTCCGATAAGCCCCCGCCCGCAGACCCCGACAACCAACGGCCAGGGTTGTCGGGAAGAGGCCCTTGTCCTCATCAACATGGGGACAAGGTGCTTTGGGGTGGGGGGGCCGCACGGCCCCCCTTTCCCCAGGGCACCCCCCATGTTGAGGGCACGCGGCCTGGTACGGCTCAGGAGGGGGGGGGGGCGCTCGTTCGTCCCCACCCCTTTCCTGGCCTGCCAGGCTGCGTGCTCGGATGAGGGTCTGACATGGATTTGGGGGGAACCCTCACGCCGTTTTTTCGGCGTGGGGATTCCCTTTAAATCCATGCCAGGTCACGGAGCTAGCGCGGCGGCAGTAACTGCCTACGCTAGCTACGTAACCTGAAGTCACGTGCTAAATGAACGGACTTGCCGATGAGCGGCAAGTCCCTTCATTTCAAAAGTCCCGCGGACTTGCCCACTAACGGCGGGATTGTCCGCTGGACTTCCAAGTCCAGCGGATAATTTGAGAACAAAACCTGAAACTTTAGTCCGCCGTACTTTGGCGCCAAAAAGTCCGCCGGCGCCCACACACGAGGGGATTATCCTCTGGACTTCAGTCCAGAGGATAATCCCGCGGGATTGTCCCTTCGTGTGTACGCGGCCTAACACATGATTATGCTTTGAGTTAAACCATACCATTGTAGCTCTGGCTGTATGTTTAGGGTCGTTGTCCTGCTGGAAGGTGAACATCCGTCCCAATCTCAAGTCTTTTGCAGGTTTTCTTCTAAAGCCTCGTACACACGGTGTACTTTTCACTTTTGTGTTATGGATTTGTGTACTGACCATACAAAAGTCAGACATCAAGCCATTGTCCGCCGAAAATGTACTAGCCTGTCATCCAACATTTGTTGGCCGAAAGTTGGACAACAACTGTCAAAAAGAAGCGTACTATCTGTAAGATTTTAGGACAACAGTCTGTCAACAGACAATCCCCTGCCAACAATCGTACTGCGCATATGAGGCTTAAGATTGCCCTATGTTTGGCTCCATCCATCTTCCCATAAACTCTGACCAGCTTCCCTGTTCCTGCTGAAGAAAAGCAATACCCACAACATGATGCTGCCACCACCATGTTTCATGGTGGGGATGGTGTGTTCAGGGTGATGTGCAGTGTTAATTTTCCACCACACATAGCGTTTTGTTTTTAGGCCAAAAAGTTCAATTTTGGTCACATCTGACCAGAGCACCTTCTTCCACAAGTTTGCCCCCCACATGGTTTCTCAAAAACTGCAAACGGGACTTCTTATGGGTTTCTTTCAACAATTACTTTCCTCTTGTCACTCTTCCATAAAGGCCAGATTTGTGAAGTGCACGACTAATAGTTGTCTTGTGGACAGATTCTCCCACCTGAGCTGTGGATCTCTGCAGCTCCTCCACAGTTACCATGGGCCTCTTGGCTGCTTCTCTGATTAATGCTCTCCTTGCCTGACCTGTCAGTTTAGGTGGACGGACATGCCTTAGTAGGTTTGCAGTTGTGCCATACTCTTTCCATTTTTGGATGATGGATTGAACAGTGCTCCAGGAGATGTTCAAAGCTTGGGATATTTTTTTTTTTATAACCTAACCCTGCTTTAAACTTCTCCACCACTTTATCCCTGACCTGTCTGGTGTGTTCATTAGAGGTTCTCTAACAAACTATTGGTTCCACTAGATTTTAGTTAGGGGTATCAGAGTAAAGGGGGCTGAATACAAATGCACATTGCATGTTGTAGATATTTATTTGTAAACATTTGAAAACCATTTATCATTTTCCTTCCTCTTTACAATTATGTGAAACTTTGTGCTGGTTTATCACATAAAATTCCAATACAATACATTTATATTTTTTTGGTTGTAACATGACAAAATGGGGGTATGAATAATTTTTCAAGGCACTGTATATATATCCCACATTTTGTAGATGCTATAACTTTTGCGCAAACCAATAAATATACGCTTATTGGGATTTTTTTATACCAAAAATATGTGGCAGAATATATATTTGGCCTAAATTGATGAAGAAATTAGATTTTTACATTTTTTTTTTTCGGATATGTTCTGTAGCAGAAAGTTAATTTATTTTTTTGTTTATAGTGTAAAAAATAAAAAACGCAGAGGTGATCAAATACCACCAAAAGAAAGCTCTATTTATAATAAACCTCCTTACCTACAGATTGTGATTACACAGTGAAGGAAAAGCAGTAGCATGTGATAAGTCACATTCTGTTCATTCTGCTCTCTCTTCCTGTCAGGATATTTCAGACTGTGGCAAAACTGACTGACCACTGGTGTTGCTCATCCCACTCCAACTCTGAGTGCTACCGTACAGATAATTACAGATGTAGAATCAAAGCTCATGCAGTAGAAATGGAGGTAAATGTAAGGTCCAAAATAGCCTGTATACATACAACACATAATATACTATAGAGGTGTAACCACTTATTAACCCTTACATATAGAAAACTCTTAAAAGGGGATTTTTAGTTTGCATATATTGTGATATATGTTCAAGCTCACCAACTGAATCAAAGTGATCCTCCTCTGGCCAGTTATACTCTATTTTGCAGATTTGCCAACCTTTGCTAAAATACTGTACTCTTGAGATTGTGGTCACATAGTACCAATATGGGGCAAATCGACACAGCTGGAGATTAAATGAGCTCTAGTCCAAAGTCAAGCGATGCACATCCACAATGGGAAAAATACAAAATTTAGGAAGGTGGACAGCATTAACAGGTAAAAATAGTTGTAGCCTTCTTTTTGAGGGGGGGGGGGGGGGGCGTTTCCAGCACTGCCTTAACCCTCTTGGGCATGGAGTTCACCAGAGCTTTACAGGTTTCCACTGGAGTCCTCTTCCTCTCCTCCATGACAACATCACGGAGCTGGAGAATGTTAGAGACCTTGCGCTCCTCCACCTTCCATTTAAGGATGCCCCATAGATGCTCAATAGGGTTTAAATCTGAAGACATGCTTGGCCAGTCCATCATTTACCTTCAGATTCTTTAGCAAGGCAGTGGTCATCTTGGAGTTGTGTTTGGGGTCCTTATCATTTGGAATACTGCCCTGTGGCCCAGTCTCCAAAGGGAGGGGATCATGCTCTGCTTCAGTATGTCACAGTACATGTTGGTATTCATGGTTCCCTCAATGAACTGTAGCTCCCCAGTGCCGGTAGCACTCATGCAGCCCCAGACCATGACACTCCCCCACCATGCTTGACTGTAGGCAAGACACACTTGTCTTTGTACTCCTCACCTGGTTGCCGCCACACACGATTGACACCATCTGAACCAAATAACTTTATCTTGGTCTCATCAGACCACAGGACATGGTTCCAGTAATCCATGTCCTTAGTCTGCTTGTCTTCAGCAAACTGTTTGCTGTATTTCTTGTACATCATCTTTTGAAGAGTCTTCCTTCTGGAACGACAGCCATGCAGACCAATTTGATGCAGTGTGTTTTCAATTTGATTTTGGGTGTACTCACCTTTGTTGCCAGTGGTTTAGACATTAATGGCTGTGTTGAGTTTTTTTGAGGGGACAGCAACTTTACACTGTTATACAAGCTGTACACTCACTACTTTACATTGTAGCAAAGTGTCATTTTTTCTGTGTTTTCACATGAAAAGATATAATAAAATATTTACAAAAATGTGAGGGGTGTACTCACTTTTGTGAGATACTGTATGTATATATATATATATATATATATATATACACACTATATTACCAAAGGTATTGGGACGCCTGCCTTTACAAACACATGAACGTTAATGTCATCCCAGCCTTAGTCCGTAGGGTTCAATATTGAGCTAAAACACCATTTGCAGCTATAACAGCTTCACCTATTCTGGGAAGGCTGTCCACAAGGTTTAGGAGTGTATCTATGAGAATGTTTGATCATTCTTCCAGAAGCGCATTTGTGAGGTCAGGCACTGATGTTGGATGAGAACACCTGGCTTGCAGTTTGTGCTCTAATTCATCTCAAAGGTATTCTATCGGGTTGAGGGCAGGACTCTGTGCAGGCCAGTCAAGTTCCTACATCCCAAACTCGCTCACCTATGTCTTTATGGACCTTGTTTTATGCACTGGTCCAAATCATTTGGTGGAGGGGGGATTATGGTGTGGGGTTGTTTTTCAGGGATTGGGCTTGGCTCCTTAGTTCCAGTGAAGGGAACTCTTAAGGTGTCAGCATACCAAGACATTTTGGACAAATTCATCCAACTTTGTGGAACAGTTTGGGGGTGGCTCCTTCCTGTTCCAACATGACTGCACACCAGTACATAAGGTCAATAAAGACATGGATGAGTGAGTTGTGGGTGGAGGAACTTGACTGGCCTGCACAAAGTCCTGACCTTAACCTGATAGAACACCTTTGGGATGAATTAGAGGGGAGGCTGCGAGGCCAGGCCTTCTCATCCACATCAGTGCCTGACCTCACAAATGCGTTTCTGGAAGAATGGTCAAACATTTCCATAGATACACACCTAAATCTTGTGGACAGCCTTCCCAGAAGAGGTGAAGCTGTTATAGCTGCAAAGGATGGGCCAACTCAATATTGAACCCTACAGACTAAGACTGGGATGACATTAAAGTTCATGTGCGTGTAAAGGCAGGCATCCCAATGCTTTTGGTAATGTGGTGTGTGTGTATATATATAGTTATATATTGTAGCAGAGTGGAACTTTGCCAGGATCCAGGTCTAATAAACAGCCAGTTCACTAATGAATCAGCTATGTTCTGGTCTTTAACCACTTCAGCCCCGGACCAATTGGCAGCCAAAGGACCAGACCCCTTTTTGCGATTCGGCACTGCGTCGCTTTAACTGACAATTGCACGGTCGTGCGACGTGGCTCCCAAACAAAATTGGCGTCCTTTTTTTCCTACAAATAGAGATTTCTTTTGGTGGTATTTGATCGCCCCTGCGGTTTTTATTTTTTGCGCTATAAACAAAAATAGAGCGATAATTTTGAAAAAAATGCTATATTTTTTGCTATAATAAATATCCCCAAAAAATATGGCGGCGATCAGCGATTTTTATTGTGACTGCAACATTATGGCGGACACATCGGACATTTTTGACACATTTTTGGGACCATTGTCATTTATACAGCAATCAATGCTTTTTAAATGCATTGATTCCTGTATAAATGACACATGCAGTGAAAGAGTTAACCACTAGGGGAGGGGAGGGGTTATGGGCAGTGACGTGTGTGTGTTTTTTTACATTAGGGGGCGGGGCTGACGTCTGACGTCATTGATCGGCTTTCCCGATGACTGGGAACAGCCGATCAATGACAGGCAGAGTAGGAAGCGTGGGGAGAGGTTTGTTTACACAGACCTCTCCCCGTTCTTCAGCTCTGTGACCCGATCGCGGGACACCAGCGGCGATCGGGTCCGCTGGTCCCGCGGCCGGGGTCACAGAGCTCCCGACCGGGTCGCGAGCGCGCCCCGGGGGGCACGCGCGTGACCCACGGCCAGGCAATTAAAGGGCCACGTACCTGTACGTGATTTTGCCTGGCCGTGCCATTCTGCTGACGTATATATGCAGTGGGTGGTCGGGAAGCGGTTAAGTAATCACCAGACCAAGGCTCTAGGCTCCCAGTTGGAGACGACTCCACCCCGCAGACAGGGGGTCTGGGCATAGGAGTCAGTAGGGCTTAACCTAGGAAAGATAGGTGGGAGCCAGTTTAGCACGAAGCTAGTTGCTGTACGCACAGAGGTGCTGAGCGTCTGGTCTGTGGGAGACAGACCAAGGCCCTAAAGTGTAAGGCCTGAGCTGGAGAGCTGCGTTTACAAGCCAGGAGGGCTGAAAATCGTTTACTTTGGTAGCAGGACTGAAATACTGAATACCCCTGCAAGGGAATTCTCTGTGTTTGTTTTGAACTTTCTTTTAAATAAAAGTGGGCAAAACCAGCCCTGAAATGGATAAAAGCAAGTGGTGGTGTCCTTAAAGTGCTATACTAGGAGTGAACCCCTGGCAGTTGGTGGAGAATGTGGGCACAATCTGAGAACCCTGCAAGTATTTTGATCTGTTTATGTGAACAGTGTGTGTTAGTGCTTGAGACTGCACAATCTGTGTGAACTGTGAACCTGCAAGAGAAAAGCAACGTGCTTTAAAGAGACAGTGCTCTAATTTTTATTTTACTGGACTGTGAAAAGTTGGTCTGGAGTGGTTGTGAATATGGGGCGATCAAAGCTCCTAAAATAAGCAAGGATCCTGTTGAGAGTCATGGCTGGTGGGTTCAAGAGGAACCGTTACAGCCAAGTGGAGAGTGCTGGAAAAGTTCAGCTGGGAGAGTGCGGCCTCCCATGGTAACCAGAGACAAAGTATCGTCTGGATGGTGAGGCTGCTATGAGGAGGTTGCTCACTGTTCCCACATAGAGGGCTGGGATGCCCGAGAAAAAAAAGTCATTTGGATGGTTGGGCTCCTATGAAGAGGTGGCTCACTATTACCATGAAGAGGGCTGGGATACCCGGGAGTCTGAGATGCCTAGGAGGGCTGCTGTTGCCCCTAGTAATGCTGGTGCAAGGAAACCAGTTACTGTGGTTCAGAGGCCTAAAAGCGGATTCAGTTTAAGAAGCCCTGACAAGGCATGGAGCCAAGTGCGCTGTCTGTGGTGCAGTGAGTGGGGGCATGTTGTTTCCAAGTGCCCGCTGTCAATGCAAAGGGATATGACCAGCCAAAGGTCAGTTTCTGCAGTTTGGAAGCCTGATCTGAGTGCCTGGAAGGAGCGACAGACTGACTATGTGACTGCACACACAGGAGTGGAAGTGTTCCCAAATGGGAGAGCCACTGGTTGTGCTAAAAAGGACTTGTCTTGCTGCAGTGCCCTGTTCAGTGGGGAGGCAAGTGTTACATTAAAAACTGATAATGTGTTGCTTAATGAGGAGACAATAAATGATGTGTTAAATAAGGGGTTAATGCGCCCTGCAGAAACAGCAGGGTCATATAAAGCTAATGAAGCATTGTCAGTGCACAGTGGTGAAAGTGTGGTATTAGAGTCAGCTAGGACAGGGGTGACCACTGAGAGATGGATGCCATTGCCCCTAGCAACTGTGGAAGTCAGGAATGCTAATGAGCAATGTATTTCTGATAATGTTGTTGAGAAGTATAGTACTGACAAGAAAAGTCTTTCAGATGCTGCTGAGCCACTCTGTCCTGTGTCTCCTGAGGCAGTTGGAACGGTACTGCGTAGTACCTCTGCTGGGAGTACAGAGAAAGTAGACTGGGACAGATAGGAAACAAGCCTGTTGGCTTTAATAAAAGAGATCTCGGTTTGTAACGTTAGAGCACACACAATTTCTGCTGTGCTAAATGGAGGGACTGCAGAGCAGTTTTTGGACAAGGGCTCGCTTACTGCTGTGGCAGATGGTATCCCGCACAAGATTGAAGGGCCATGTGAGTACATAGCAGAGGTTGTGCCCACAATGCACCAAGGATACAATGATGATCAGGTATCAGGACAGTTGTTGGAAGAGGATCATGTGCCAGTGGATTCGGTGGTTGGTGATGTTGCCATGGGAAACAACCACTCAGCTTTGTGTGATTCCCCTCCAGACACTGCCTTGCAGGACACTGAGGAAATTAGTCCTGAAATATGTGTGGATATTTCTGACATTGAGGATAAATGCAAGGCACTGGTAAATGCTGATGTTACCTTGGGTGACAACGCAAATATTGGTAGACTAGAGGGTCAAGTTGAAATGGTTGCTGATAACCCTGATAAATGTGGTGAGATATGTAATGATATGACAGGTACAGCAGAGGTAGATGGAGGCCCCCTGCAGGTTCAGGAGGGAAATAACCCAAAGCTTAATAAGGTGTCAGTAAAAGAGTTTGATACCCAAATAAAAAATAAAATAATAAAAAAATGTCTATTGCTAAAATATTTAAAAGGGTGGCCCCAAGGAAAATGGGTAGATGGCCCTTTTGGAAGCGCACCCGTAAAAATTCACGGGGGTGTCTTTGTAATTCCCAAGTCAGTGTAGCAGGGGATGGTCACCTGATTAGACTGGGTTTGGCCCTTGTGGGTAAGAGCTGGTGGAAGAGAATGGGTTGGTGTGTTACGCCCCCTCCGGGGTTGAAACAGGGGGAGAGGATATGTAGCAGGGTGGTACCTTGCCAGGATCCAGGTCTAATAAACAGCCAGTTCACTAATGAGTCAGCTGTGTTTTGGGCAATGGTGTCGGCAGGGGGGCTGACAGTGGCTGAAGCCCAAAGTGGGTCCCCAAAAAGCCCCGGGTCTCGGGTGGGCATGGTCCTATTATTAGCACCGAGCGCCGCCGCCGATCGGGGGCCGATCTGATCCCTAGTGCGGCCGAGTGTAATAGCCTTCTGGAGCCTGCAGCGCAGATGGACGTCCCACTGGTCCAATGCCGGGACCGCGGGACGTGTGACGTCCATAATAGATGCTGCAGGCTCCAGAAGGCGGGAATTACAATGCGGCCACCGCGCCACTGTCAGAAGATCTCTGCCCCACTTGGCGCTCGGCATGTTTTTTTTTTTGCCACCTAGCAACGCCCCTGGTTCTGGGCTTTAAGTAATCACCAGACCAAGGCTCTAGGCTCCCAGTTGGAGACAACTCTACCCTGCAGACAGGAGGTCTGGGCATGGGAGTCAGTAGGGCTTCACCTAGGAAAGAGAGGTGGGAGCCAGTGTAGCACAAAGCTACTTGCTGTACGCACAGAGATGCTTTTGTAAACGCTATAACTTTTGCTCAAACCAATCAATAATCGCTAATTGCGATTTTTTTTTACCAAAAATATGTAGAAGAATACGTATCGGCCTAAACTGAGGAAAAAATATGTTTTTTTATATATTTTTTGGGGATATTTATTATAGCAAAAAGCAAAAAATATTGCATTGTTTTCAAAATTGTCGCTCTATTTTTGTTTATAGCGCAAAAAATAAAAACCGCAGGGGCGATCAAATACCACCAAAAGAAAGCTCTATTTGTGGGAAAAAAAGGACGCCAATTTTGTTTGGGAGCCACGTCGCACAACCGCGCAATTGTCAGTTAAACCGACGCAGTGCCGAAACGCAAAAAGGGGCCTGGTCCTTTGGCTGCCAATTGGTCCGGGGCTGAAGTGGTTAAATAAAAGTGGGCAAAACCAGCCCTGAAACGGATAAAAGCAAGTGGTGGTGTCATTAAAGTGCTATACTAGGAGTGAACCCCTGACAGTTGGTGGAGAATGTAGGCATATATATCTATATCTATATAGATATAGATATATATATTTATATCTATATAGATATAGATAGATAGATATATATAGATATAGATAGATATTTATAATTATCTATCTATCTATCTATATACACTTTTCTCATGGTAACTTTATCTTGCTCTTCTTCTGTCGCTTGTCAAATACCACCATGAAAGGAATACGATCAAAACTCACATCAGTCTGATATATGTAAGCAAAATATTAATGACATCAAAAAAAACACTGCTATTTTTAAAGGAAACTTAAAATATCTCCTAAATTATGTGCATGTTAAATGTGAAATATTTCCATCTTATTCTTTGACCTACTTCGGTGACATGAAACATCATTATGCATCATATATTGGTCTTTATCCTTTCTGTGCTCTATGCAGGTAACATATGCTGTTATGTTAAGCACATCATTTCTGCCCTAGAGGGGAAGATGTCATACCACTTGTACATCATTATACATATAGCCTTCAAATTACATTAACAATGCCCACTATTACCTGGTTTCTGATGTGACCTTTTCTTTAAGTCTATTTCTGAGGAAGAAAAAAGGATGCCCAACCTAACAATGTAAGAATATATATATATATATATATATATATATATATATATATATATATATATATATATATATATATATATATATATATATATATATATATATATATATATATATATATATATATATTTTTTTTTTTTTGGATGGAATAGGCATTTCAAGGAATCAGCTAGCTTGTTTCTCAATGTCAAGTACCCGTTTTCTGCCAAAACTGGCTCTTCCAATGTCACCTACCACATCTACTGTGGCTTTTCCAGTGCCCCTATCACAATCCTGATATTGTGACAGATGGATGGTTTGTCACTATGTAAAGATGCATTGCAACTTCACTGTGCCCCATTACACCAACAATAAGTGCTAGACACAGACCCACAGGAACCATCAGTCATTTATATGATTATTTGTAAAAACCTCTCCATTGCATCCATTGTTGAATGCCCGCTTCTCCTCCTCTCCCACAGACATTCAGCGGCTGCAGGAGGGAAATGGAGAGCATTGGTTCCTCCACATGCCACTCCCACCACCTCCCTAAACCTGTCCTGCTGCCCTGGGCCCCTGTGTTTTTCCCGGCACCCTCACCTCTGGCCCCCCACACCCAGCCCTGCCATGTTCCCCCCTCCCACCTTCTGCCTACTGCGGGGAATATGTCAGGATGGAGAGCAGGGAAGGGACTGGCAAATGTTACCGGTCCCTTTCTTGTCTTAAGGAATCGAGTACTGATCACTGACATTTTTTTTGTTTTTTACTACAATTATTGCTGGCCAGTAGCAAACTGTGTTTACTATGCCTCAATTTATGAATGAAAGGGAAGCTCTGTACAGAGCAATTCCTGTTCAATAATTATGTGCAGCTGAAGCTCCAGAGAAAGGATCTGATGAATTTGTCCTCAGTCCCTTTTTCTGTCTGAAAAGTGAGATATTAGGGGTCTGTTTAGACCCCTGATAGTTCACAAAAAACATCAACGGGGGTCCTAAAAATATATAAAAAAATTATAAAAAATAAAATTGTAAAAAAAATAAAATAAGATAAAATAAAATGGTAAAAAATAATAAAGAAAACAACAAAAATTAAAAAAAAAACGACTGACACCAGAGGCGGAACTACTAAGGTAAGCACCCCTTCACTGTTAAAGTGATTTTAATTTATCATATGTAAAACAATCCATTCAGTTTAAAATAGAAATGAAGGGCAAAACATTTTTGTACACATATAAAAAAATATTATAAATACAATTTTCCCCTTTTTTCTAAATTCTCTGACCCCTTTTACACTGGAGGCGTTTTTCAGGCGCTACAGCGCTAAAAATAGCGGGTGAAAAAAGCCTCAGCTGCAAACCCAGTGTGAAAGCCCGAGTGCTTTCACACTGGGGCGGTGCGCTGGCAGGGCGTCACAAAAAGTCCTGCCAGCAGATTCTTTGCAGCGGTGTAGGAGTCGTGAATACACCGCTCCTACAACGCTCCTACAACACTCCTCCACCGCTCCTGCCCATTGAAAACAGCGCTAATGCAGCGGCATTTTGCGGGCGGATTTAACCCGTTTTCGGCCGCTAGCGGGGGGGTTAAAACCGCCACGCAAGTGGCCGATTAGCGCCACTAAAACGCAGGTAAAGCGGCACTAAAATTAGCGCCGCTTTACCGCTGATGCCCAGGGAGGCTTAGTGTGAAAGGGGTTTCACATTCTCTCTGTTCTCAGCTGCATAAGAGCTGGGGGAGGAGAAGCAGCAGGACACTGATCTTCTAGTGAATGGCTGTGCAGTGGGGGAGTGTCACGACAAGGCTGATTATTGGAGGAGAGTACACTGAGTGGCCAGCATAGCTAGAGAACTGACCACAGTGTGCTCTCCTGCTTAGTGTTGTCAGTCTTTAATAGGAAAGCAAGGGAACTAGCAGGAATACCAGGGATTTCACATAAAGGAAGCAATGCAAAGAGAACAGGATACTTTCTCATACAAGTAAATGGTACAGCAGGCACATATCAGGAATGTGAAATGTTGCGGGTAACAAATCCTTTAAATGGTTTGTCTCAACTCTCTAACTGCTACATCTTGTAGGACAGCTTGTTCTGTTGAAAAATAACAGACTTACTGGCATGATCACCAGGTGAACATAAAAGAGAGAAAGCCTAAAAAGAAAACAAATCTCATCTAAGAATTGGTAAGCTAGAGCCTATTATACCCCCCAAAAACTGTTTAAATTCGGTAGAAAGCCCAGAGACGAGTGCCCAAGATGCAAGGCGCCAGGCGATCTTCTTCATATGGTATGGAAGTGCCCAAAGCTATTCCGGTATTGGGTAGAAATAGTGGACAGCCTGAATAGAATCTTTGGGACCACCCTGGAACCAGAGGCTAGGATCTGCCTTCTGGGAATCTTCGAGGAGGGTAACATATCATCCCCTACCAAAGTTGCCTTGTTGAGATGCCTGTACCAGGCAAGGCGCCTAATAGCGTTAAACTGGCAGGCTAAGACCCCTCCTTCCTCGGCGAGTTGGTCTGAGGCGATTAACTCTATGATATGGTGCGAGAGGGCAATGTTTATTCGGCAGAACAACCTTAAGAAATTTGCCCGTATATGGAGTCCCTGGGTGGGTGAGCTGGGCCACAGGCCAGGGGTGGGAGGCGACGGGGTGGACAGTTTTTCTCTCCCCCCGGCGCCCCCGCACCCATAAATCCCTCAAAGTCGCCATGGCTATCCTGGCGGCGGAGCGGGCCCGGGGGCCCCCTTTCCTCCCTTGGCCCGCGCGCCCGCCCTGCCGACTTTTTGAATCCGGGAACCAGTAGTGTGTGTATAGGGGGGGGGGATCATGGGAGGGACAAGGGAGGGGAGCACTTGACCAGGTAACACAAAGTGATCTTTTGTATTGAATTTTAATCACTACCATTAATCATCTACCACTATATTTCTAATGCCTCGTACACACGTACGGACTTTTCCCGGCGGACCTAAGTCCAGCGGACAATCCGCTGGACTTTCCGGCTAGGTCCGCTGGACTTTCCGAGGGTGTGGACTTGCCCACACACGCACGGACTTGTCCAGCGGATAATCCGCCGGCCAAAAGTCCGCGGGACTTTTGAAAATGAACGGACTTGCCCACACACGGAGCAGTCCGTTCATTTCGAACGTAACTTCAGGTTACGTAGCTAGCGTAGACAGTAAATGCCGCCGCGCTAGCTCCGTGACCTGGCATGGATTTAAAGGGAATCCCCACGCCGAAAAAACGGCGTGAGGGTTCCCCCCAAATCCATGTCAGACCCTCATCCGAGCACGCAGCCTGGCAGGCCAGGAAAGGGGTGGGGACGAACGAGCGCCCCCCCCCTCCTGAGCCGTACCAGGCCGCGTGCCCTCAACATGGGGGGTGCCCTGGGGAAAGGGGGGCCGTGCGGCCCCCCCACCCCAAAGCACCTTGTCCCCATGTTGATGAGGACAAGGGCCTCTTCCCGACAACCCTGGCCGTTGGTTGTCGGGGTCTGCGGGCGGGGGCTTATCGGAATCTGGGAACCCCCTTTAATAAGGGGGCCCCCAGATACCGGCCCCCCACCCTATGTGAATGAGTATGGGGTACGATGTACCCCTACCCATTCACCTAAGGTGTAAAATGTAAAGTAAAAAAAAACACCCACACTTTTGAAAAAATAGTTTATTGCACTGCTCCGGGGGTCTTCTTCCGTCTTGGGGGTCTTCTCGCCGGACTCCCCCGCCATTTACCAAGCTCTTTTACCGAGCGAGGGGAGTCCGGCTACCTTCTTCGTCGTCGCCGCCGTCTGGGGGTCTCGATCCGCCTTCGGGGGTCTTCTTCCGTCTTGGGGGTCTTCTCGCCGGACTCCTCCCCTCTCTTCTGCTCTTTTACCTAGCTCTTTCACGAGGGGAGGAGTCCGGCTACCTTCTTCGTCGTCGCCGCCGTCGTCTGGGGGTCGGATCGAGACCCCCAGACGACGGCGGCGACGACGAAGAAGGTAGCCGGACTCCTCCCCTCGTGAAAGAGCTAGGTAAAAGAGCAGAAGAGAGGGGAGGAGTCCGGCGAGAAGACCCCCAAGACGGAAGAAGACCCCCGAAGGCGGATCGAGACCCCCAGACGGCGGCGACGACGAAGAAGGTAGCCGGACTCCCCTCGCTCGGTAAAAGAGCTTGGTAAATGGCGGGGGAGTCCGGCGAGAAGACCCCCAAGACGGAAGAAGACCCCCGGAGCAGTGCAATAAACTATTTTTTCAAAAGTGTGGGTGTTTTTTTTTACTTTACATTTTACACCTTAGGTGAATGGGTAGGGGTACATCGTACCCCATACTCATTCACATAGGGTGGGGGGCCGGTATCTGGGGGCCCCCTTATTAAAGGGGGTTCCCAGATTCCGATAAGCCCCCGCCCGCAGACCCCGACAACCAACGGCCAGGGTTGTCGGGAAGAGGCCCTTGTCCTCATCAACATGGGGACAAGGTGCTTTGGGGTGGGGGGGGCGCACGGCCCCCCTTTCCCCAGGGCACCCCCCATGTTGAGGGCACGCGGCCTGGTACGGCTCAGGAGGGGGGGGGCGCTCGTTCGTCCCCACCCCTTTCCTGGCCTGCCAGGCTGCGTGCTCGGATGAGGGTCTGACATGGATTTGGGGGGAACCCTCACGCCGTTTTTTCGGCGTGGGGATTCCCTTTAAATCCATGCCAGGTCACGGAGCTAGCGCGGCGGCAGTAACTGCCTACGCTAGCTACGTAACCTGAAGTCACGTGCTAAATGAACGGACTTGCCGATGAGCGGCAAGTCCGTTCATTTCAAAAGTCCCGCGGACTTGCCCACTAACGGTGGGATTGTCCGCTGGACTTCCAAGTCCAGCGGATAATTTGAAAACAAAACCTGAAACTTTAGTCCGCCGTACTTTGGCGCCAAAAAGTCCGCCGGCGCCCACACACGAGGGGATTATCCGCTGGACTTCAGTCCAGAGGATAATCCCGCGGGATTGTCCCTTCGTGTGTACGCGGCCTTAGGATCACGTGTGTTTTAATGTCTGCTTGTAAATGTTTTACATTCAAAATAAAAATAAAAATTAAAGAGTTAAAAAAAAAGAATTGGTAAGCTGCAATATAATAGATGATTGTTTTGGGGTTTATTACCACTTGAAGTGTTAGAGAGAAGATAGAGAGGTGTGACAAAATATCTATGAAGTCGAAATACATTTCTGTTTGTTGTTATACTAAACAATCCTTGTGTGTGCACAACACTCATGTTACTTTTACATTTAGATGAAAAAGTGGGAAAACCCCCTAAATTACTTATGAATTGCAAAAATGACTAATGATATTGCTTATTTTCTTGGACCACTTCTGTCTTTCTCGCCTAGACAATGACATAGCATGTACTGCCTGCAGACTCCTGGGATATCAGTGCCAGGAGTAGTCAGGCATCTCTTTTTTAATTGCAAGATTTCTGCTGACAAGCTGATGAGTTGGGAGGTTGCTGTGTTTAGCGCAGTCCGCATGCACAAGATATTCTGGGGGGGGGGGGGGGGGGGCGCAGAGTCCCAGAAAGAAAAAGGAGATGGAAACATCTACCCTTACTGGAAATTGTCACTGGGAGAAGAGCACTGAGTGAAAAATGCTAAGGATTGCAAAAACGTTAAAAAAAGCCTGCAATTACTGATCAATATTAGTTGTCATCAAACTTAACTTAAACTTAAATTTTAGAAGCTCCCCTTTTTGTAATTTTGAAGATTAAGGTGATGTTTATTTTTTGGATCTTTACGAACGTATCCACAGTATAAACCCTCCTTCAGCAACTTGGAGCTTAAATATTATAGGCTAAGTGCTTAACTGCAGAACAGAAAAAAAACAGGTAACCACATGGCTTTGCTATTCAGTTCAGCTTCAAGTATAGATGTGCTTTAAGGAAAATTGACATAATAAAAATATTTTATTAATATATTAAATTTTAAAGGTACATATTTTGGGGCTGTCATCTTTATTCTTTTTTCATGACTTATTTGATAGTATTTGAGATCACGGGACAGTTAAACAGAGTAGTAAGGCAGCAAATTTAATTTATGAACTATAATTGCTGTTAATATTTCAGTAAATAAATATTAGACACCTCCCTCAAGTCCACCTTCCTCCCAGTGAAGGGTGTTTCTGCTGAGTGATTGGGCTGGTGGAGTATTACATCACACACAGTGGGAAAATGCATTCCCTGTTTGTACATGAAGCACTCCTACAGGCGGCAAAAGGCTGGGTGGGGGGTGTGGCCACCATAGTGACTACCGGTGATACAGAACTACCATGGGTGAGCATGTCAACCTGCATTTTCCAAGAAGGAGCTTTGATTTGCAAACCTGATCTGCTTCCATACTTGGTGTGGTCTGATTGTAATAGAAGGATCTGGCAATTGGCAGGATCACCAGGTATTGACAGACATTCTGTCTGTACTACATCTTGGGTCTGTGCTACAAGATCCAGGTATTTATTTCAGCGATGCCTGTCTGATTTATCATTGATGTTCATTTTATTTAAACCCCCAGAACCTCATTATATGAATTATGTAGCTATGCTGTGTGTCCAGCACTTATTAGGCCATTGGTTCCTTTGAGATTGTCCTCTGAATTATATTCCAGTAGCATCATTATTGTAATTAGAACAAAAGCAATAAGCATGCCTTATTGTAATTCTGGTATTCTCTGGGATTCCATTTGGAAAGGAACTTTACATATTGTTTGATTAACTTTTTTCACTCAATGTAACTTGATATATTAAAGTGGAAGTAAACCCTCCTATCATTTTCAGCCAAGGAAGCTGCCATCTTTGCCTCTGTTTAATCTTCAACTGCCACAGTGCTGCACATGTGATCCGTTATGACACCAGCCATTGGATGGTTTGACTGTTTGGTTGAGAGCACAGCCAATGTTCAGTTAGCATTCATGGCATGCCTTTTTTTTTAGACTGTTAAATCGATGGGTTTACTTCCGCTTTAAGTGCATATTAAAATGAATTACAGCATGGTCAATTTCTATTATATATTTTTCATTTTTTTCTTGCCATGTTTGCTGTTGTACTTGAGTTCCTCCCACCAAGTGTTAATATAATTGTAATTGTTTTTAATTGTGGGCTAGGGTTTTGTGGTACAATTATGGGAGAAAGATATTTTTTGTACAGTATTGGCTTTTGTATTTGTATTTATAAGTTGTTGTGTAAGTTATTCATATATTGTTACTTGTATTATTGTTTAGAATCAGGATGGTCCCCTGTTTTTTGGTGTTTTCTTCCCCTTTTTATGCTTATTTTTGTCTGTGGGGATTTATTGTGGTTGAGACTGGTAGAATAACATTAAATTCAACAGATGTAGCAAGGATGAAAGTAGTCGGAAATTACTTATTTTCAATTTTCAATTTATGAGGCACGTATCTAAATACAACAACATCATCAGGATTGTGGTTATTTAAACCAGTGTTTCTCAACTACAGTCTTAAAGGCGCCCCAATAGGTCATGTTTTTCATGTTTTCAGGATTTCCCTCAGATGAAAAAGCTGTAGTAATTAGAGAGTAATTTGGAAACTACTGCTTCCCTTCCATGTGTTTCATTACCTACAGATATCTGGTTAGCTCTTATTTTTTTAGGGAAAGACCAAGACTTGACAATCAGTCTCTAATAGGGATGAGCCGAACACCCCCGGGTTCGGTTCGAACCAGAACCTTCGAACGGACCGAAAGTTCGCGCGAATTTTCGAACCCTATACGTTATAATGGACGCGAACGTTCGAAATCAAAAGTGCTAATTACAACGGCCAATATGCATGTTAATGTCATAAAACAGGTTTGGGGACCCGGGTCCTGCCCCAGGGGACATATATCAATGCAAAAAGAACTTTTAAAAACTAACGTTTTTTCGGGAGCAGTCATTTTAATGATGCATAAAGTGAAAAAAAAAAAAAAGTGACATTTTCCTTTAAATATGGTACCTGGGGGGTGTCCAAAGTATGCCTGTGAAGTGGCATGTGTTTCCCGTGTTTAGAACTGTCCTTGCACAAAATGACATTTGTAAAGGAAAAAAAGAAGCCATTTAAAACCACTTGCGGCTTTAGGTTTGATCTTAAGTAGAATCTGAACAGGTACATTATGAAGTGTAGCTCCATCCCAAAAAAATCTATTTTTAAGCTTTTTGGAGAACATAGGGAGGGGTTATCACCCCTGTAACATTTGCTGTCTTTGCACATCTGTTCAGAACATGTCACCTCACTTTCCGTCCCAATGACAAATGTTTTTGGAAAAAGTGGGGTTTTAATTGAAACAAGGATTGGTGATAAAGTATCAGTAGAGAGGAGATACCTTTTTCCCAAATTAAATCTAACAGGATAGAATTTCCCTTCCTAGGGGTAGATTTCCTCTCACTTCCTGTTTTCTCTTTCCATTTTCAAGTAGGAGTCGTTTGTAAGTTGGATGTTTGAAAGTAGGGGCCTGGCGTATATACTCTGCAGAAATTTGCCCTATTAGATGTTGGTGTAGCCACAAGACTGGTGGGCACAGGAATGGGCCCTGCTGTGAGTTAATAGATCAAGATTTGTAATTGCATGCACCTGTTGAACAGGGCAGAAAAATTGGGCCTTTGGCGGTGGTGGTGGACGGTGTTGCCACAAGACTGTAGGCCCTCATAGTTACTCTTGGTGGGCGCAGGAATGGGCCCTGCTGTGAGTTATTAGATCAAGATTTGTAATTGCAAGCACCTGATGAACAGGGCAGAAAAATTGGGCCTTTGGCGGTGGTGGTGGACGGTGTTGCCACAAGACTGCAGGCCCTCATAGTTACTCTTGGTGGGCGCAGGAATGGGCCCTGCTGTGAACTATTAGATCAAGATTTGTAATTACCCGCCCCTGTTAAACAGGGGCTGAAAAATTGTGCCTTAGGCACTGGTGCTGGTGCCACAACACTGCAACCCGGCCCTCACAGATACTGTACTTGGAGCACAGCAGTCACACGTGTTGCGAAGCATTTTTTTAAAAAATTGTAAGTACACGCCCCTGTTAAACAGGGGCTGAAAAATTGTGCCTTAGGCACTGGTGCCACAACACTGCAACACGGCCCTCACAGAGACTGTACTTGGAGCACAGCAGTCACACGTTTTGCGAAGCATTTTTTTAAAAAAAATTGTAAGTACACGCCCCTGTTAAACAGGGGCTGAAAAATTGTGCCTTAGGCACTGGTGCCACAACACTGCAACACGGCCCTCACAGAGACTGTACTTGGAGCACAGCAGTCACACGTGTTGCGAAGCATTTTTTTAAAAAAATTGTAAGTACACGCCCCTGTTAAACAGGGGCTGAAAAATTGTGCCTTAGGCACTGGTGCTGGTGCCACAACACTGCAACACGGCCCTCACAGAGACTGTACTTGGAGCACAGCAGTCACACGTGTTGCGAAGCATTTTTTTTTAAAAATTGTAAGTACACGCCCCTGTTAAACAGGGGCTGAAAAATTGTGCCTTAGGCACTGGTGTGGTGGCATGGATCATTGAGGAGGAGGAAGAGGATAGTCAGTGAACATAAGAGGACAGTCACTCAGCATCAGCATAGGCAGTCTTGAAGGATGTGACATTAAAAATTATTCGGTTATATCCGCCTCAGGTGCCTGGTAGCTGGTGGTGATCCAAGACTGATTCATTTTGATGAAGGTCAGTCGATCAACCGAGGCGGTGGACAGGCGCACCCTATGATCAGTCACAAATCCTCCAGCAGCACTGAATGTGCGTTCGGAAAGAACGCTGGAGGCAGGACAGGCCAGTAGCTCAATTGCATACTGTGCAAGCTCTGGCCAGTGATCCATCCTCAGGACCCAGTAAGCCAGAGGATTTTCGGTGGGAAAGGTGTCCAAGTCTGACCTTGCCCCAAGGTATTCCTGCACCATGTATATCAGACGCTGGCGATGGTTGCTGGAAACCGATCATACCTTGGGGCTGCGGACTAAAAAATTGTCTGAACGCATCGGTCAGACGTCCACCTTCCCCACCGCTCCTTCTGCCACTGACCGAAGCCTCAGCAACTCGTCGCCCAGGACCAGGAGTTTGTAGCCTCCCAGTTTCTGGGAACGCGTTGCACAGACCTTTCTGCAAGGCCTCCCTGAGATGTCTCATCCTCTGCTCCCTCTGCGACGGCAAGATAAGGTCCGCAACCTTACCCTTGTACCGCGGATCAAGGAGAGTGGCCAGCCAGTAATGGTCCCTCTCCTTGATCCGAAGAACACGAGGATCCTTCCGCAGGCTTTGCAGGATCAGGGAGGCCATGCAGCGTAGGTTAGCTGAGGCATTCGGTCCGGAGTCTTCTGGGTCACTGAGGATGACATGATCGCCAGCCACCTCCTCCCAGCCACGTACAAGTCCACTGGCTTGTTGGGACTGTACATCATCCCTAAAAGACTGCTGCTGCTGATGCTGAGTGCCAGGCTCCACCTCCATGCTCACACAATCCTCCTCCTCCTCCTCCTCCTCCTCCTCCTCATCCTCTTCCTGTGTGATGGGTGGGACAGAAGGAACACTGTCCGGATAAAGGGGGCCTTGAGAGGCAAGGAAGTCCTCCTCTTCCTGCCTCTGTTCTGCCTCAAGTGCCCTGTCCATGATCCCACGCAGCGTATGCTCCAACAGGTGGACAAGAGGGACAGTGTCACTGATGCATGCACTGTCACTGCTCACCATCCTCGTGGCCTCCTCAAATGGTGAGAGGACAGTGCATGCATCCCTGATCATGCTCCACTGACGTGGGGAAAAAAAAAACCAAGCTCCCCTGACCCTGTCCTGGTGCCGTAGTCGCAAAGGTACTCATTGATGGCCCTCTGCTGCGTGTGCAGTCGCTGCAGCATGGCCAACGTTGAGTTCCACCTGGTGGGCATGTCAGATATTAGGCGGTTCTTGGGCAGGTTCAGCTCCTTTTGCAGCTCAGTCAGCCGAGCACTGGCATTATAAGATCGGCGGAAATGCACACAGACTTTCCTGGCCTGCCTCAGGACATCCTGTAAGCCTGGGAACCTGCCCAAGAACCGCTGCACCACCAGGTTGAGGACGTGAGCCATGCAGGGCACATGGGTGAGCTGCCCCTGTCGCAGGGCGGAGAGGAGGTTGGTGCCATTGTCAGAAACGACCATTCCTGGCTTAAGCTGACGTGGCGTCAACCACCTCTCGGCCTGCCCCTGCAGAGCTGCCAGAACCTCTGGCCCAGTGTGGCTCCTGTCCCCCAAACACACCAGCGCAAGCACGGCATGGCATCTTTTTGCCTGCGTACTTGCGTAGCCCCTTGTACGCCTACGGAGCACCGCTGGTTCCAAGGACAGAGCACTGGAGGAAGAAGAGAGGAGGGGGTGGAGGAGAGAGGTGTGTCACAACCAGTAGCAGTAGTCGCGTTTTGGAGGCGTGGTGGCGGAACAACCTCCAACACTACTGCACCTTGTCCTGCATCCCTCCCAGCTGCCAATAGAGTGACCCAATGGGCCGTGAAAGAAAGGTACCGTCCCTGTCCATGCCTGCTGGACCATGAGTCAGCGGTAATATGCACCTTACCGCTGACCGCCCTGTCCAGCGAGGCATGGACATTGCCCTCCACATGCCGGTAGAGAGACGGAATCGCCTTCCGCGAGAAAAAGTGGCGTTTGGGAACCTGCCACTGAGGAACCGCACATTGAACAAACTCACGGAAGGGGGCCGAGTCTACCAACTGAAAAGGCAGCAGTTGAAGTGCTAGCAATTTAGCAAGGCTAGCATTCAACCGCTGGGCATGTGGATGGCTGGGAGTGTACTTCTTTCTACGGTCCAGCAGCTGGGGCAGGGAAATTTGCCTGCTGCATTCGGACGTCGGTGTACTGCAAGTACTTGGTTGTGACACACCGAATTCTACACCTTCAGTCCTCTCAGAGCAGCTTTCAGAGAGGACTGAAGGTGTAGTGGGGATGGAGATCCCAGCTGAGGAGGAGCAAGGAGAGGTCCGCTTAGTTCTTTGGTGTGGGTCTTTTATGTGTGCCTGCCAACGAGCTGCATGGCAGGTCGCCATATGTCTGGTCATGCTTGTGGTGCCCAAGCGGCTGATGTTTTGGCCACGCGAGATACGCTTGAGACAAATATTGCAAATAGCAGTGGTGCGATCTGCTGCACTCGTCTCAAAAAAGGCCCACACCAAAGAACTTTTCTGATAACGTGCAGAGGCAGCGCCCTGCACAGGCGGAGCTCTGCGGTGTTGTACAGTTGCTGTGCTGGCCTCTACCTGGCCTCCAGGGGGCATCCTGCCTCGTTGGACATGTGACGCCGCATCCTCCTCCTCCTCGTCCTCCTCCTCATCCTCTCTCCCTTGAGGCACCCACGTGGAGTCAGTGACCTCATCATCCCCTCCCTCTTCACCACTAGAGCAAACCTGGCAGTAAGCTGCAGCTGGTGGAACTGTACTGCCAGATTCCTCAAGCTGGGTATCGTCATCCGAGCCTTCGAATCGTTGGGCATCCTCCTGGAGCATGTACCCAACACTGTGCTCAAAGAGTTCGGGGGACTCCTCAGGAGGACATGGTGGGTCTAGGGAAGGGGTGGCTGATGATGCTCTGTCAGTACCCTGAGCCTGGGTGAGAGAGGATGAGGAGGATGAGGAGGGCTTGGTCATCCATTCTACCAAGCCTTCAGCATGATGCGGCTCCACATGTCCAGCTGCCGAAAACAAAGACGCGCGTGTCCCATGGCCACGTGCTGATGACGATGCACGACCACGTCCACGTCCACGGCCACGTCCACTAGAAACAGAGCCTGCCTGCCCTGTGTTCTTGGCTCTGCACGCTCTGCCTCCCCTTGGCGGTCTTCCAGCCATTGTAGTCGGTAGTCCTGTGGGTGCTGCTGAGAAGAAAATATAGGAGCTCTGTGTGATGCCACTAACACACTAGAAGTCCTATGGGTGCTTCTGCAAAGAAAATAGAGGAGCTCTGTGTGATGCCACTAACACACTAGAAGTCCTGTGGGTGCTTATGCAAAGAAAATAGAGGAGCTCTGTGTGATGCCACTAACACACTAGAAGTCCTGTGGGTGCTTCTGCAAAGAAAATAGAGGAGCTCTGTGTGATGCCACTAACACACTAGAAGTCCTATGGGTGCTTCTGCAAAGAAATAGAGGAGCTCTGTGTGATGCCACTAACACACTAGAAGTCCTGTGGGTGCTTCTGCAAAGAAAATAGAGGAGCTCTGTGTGGTGCCACTAACACACTAGAAGTCCTGTGGGTGCTTATGCAAAGAATATATAGGAGCTCTGTGTGATGCCACTAACACACTAGAAGTCCTATGGGTGCTTCTGCAAAGAAAATAGAGGAGCTCTGTGTGATGCCACTAACACACTAGAAGTCCTGTGGGTGCTTATGCAAAGAATATATAGGAGCTCTGTGTGATGCCACTAACACACTAGAAGTCCTATGGGTGCTTCTGCAAAGAAAATAGAGGAGCTCTGTGTGATGCCACTAACACACTAGAAGTCCTGTGGGTGCTTCTGCAAAGAAATAGAGGAGCTCTGTGTGGTGCCACTAACACACTAGAAGTCCTGTGGGTGCTTATGCAAAGAATATATAGGAGCTCTGTGTGATGCCACTAACACACTAGAAGTCCTATGGGTGCTTCTGCAAAGAAAATAGAGGAGCTCTGTGTGATGCCACTAACACACTAGAAGTCCTGTGGGTGCTTCTGCAAAGAAAATAGAGGAGCTCTGTGTGGTGCCACTAACACACTAGAAGTCCTGTGGGTGCTTATGCAAAGAATATATAGGAGCTCTGTGTGATGCCACTAACACACTAGAAGTCCTATGGGTGCTTCTGCAAAGAAAATAGAGGAGCTCTGTGTGATGCCACTAACACACTAGAAGTCCTGTGGGTGCTGCTGAGAAGAATATATAGGAGCTCTGTGTGATGCCACTAACACACTAGAAGTCCTATGGGTGCCTCTGCAAAGAAAATAGAGGAGCTCTGTGTGATGCCACTAACACACTAGAAGTCCTGTGGGTGCTTCTGCAAAGAAAATAGAGGAGCTCTGTGTGGTGCCACTAACACACTAGAAGTCCTGTGGGTGCTTATGCAAAGAATATATAGGAGCTCTGTGTGATGCCACTAACACACTAGAAGTCCTATGGGTGCTTCTGCAAAGAAAATAGAGGAGCTCTGTGTGATGCCACTAACACACTAGAAGTCCTGTGGGTGCTTATGCAAAGAATATATAGGAGCTCTGTGTGATGCCACTAACACACTAGAAGTCCTATGGGTGCTTCTGCAAAGAAAATAGAGGAGCTCTGTGTGATGCCACTAACACACTAGAAGTCCTGTGGGTGCTTCTGCAAAGAAAATAGAGGAGCTCTGTGTGGTGCCACTAACACACTAGAAGTCCTGTGGGTGCTTATGCAAAGAATATATAGGAGCTCTGTGTGATGCCACTAACACACTAGAAGTCCTATGGGTGCTTCTGCAAAGAAAATAGAGGAGCTCTGTGTGATGCCACTAACACACTAGAAGTCCTGTGGGTGCTTCTGCAAAGAAAATAGAGGAGCTCTGTGTGGTGCCACTAACACACTAGAAGTCCTGTGGGTGCTTATGCAAAGAATATATAGGAGCTCTGTGTGATGCCACTAACACACTAGAAGTCCTATGGGTGCTTCTGCAAAGAAAATAGAGGAGCTCTGTGTGATGCCACTAACACACTAGAAGTCCTGTGGGTGCTGCTGAGAAGAATATATAGGAGCTCTGTGTGATGCCACTAACACACTAGAAGTCCTATGGGTGCCTCTGCAAAGAAAATAGAGGAGCTCTGTGTGATGCCACTAACACACTAGAAGTCCTGTGGGTGCTTCTGCAAAGAAAATAGAGGAGCTCTGTGTGGTGCCACTAACACACTAGAAGTCCTGTGGGTGCTTCTGCAAAGAAAATAGAGGAGCTCTGTGTGGTGCCACTAACACACTAGAAGTCCTGTGGGTGCTTATGCAAAGAATATATAGGAGCTCTGTGTGATGCCACTAACACACTAGAAGTCCTATGGGTGCTTCTGCAAAGAAAATAGAGGAGCTCTGTGTGATGCCACTAACACACTAGAAGTCCTGTGGGTGCTTCTGCAAAGAAAATAGAGGAGCTCTGTGTGGTGCCACTAACACACTAGAAGTCCTGTGGGTGCTTATGCAAAGAATATATAGGAGCTCTGTGTGATGCCACTAACACACTAGAAGTCCTATGGGTGCTTCTGCAAAGAAAATAGAGGAGCTCTGTGTGATGCCACTAACACACTAGAAGTCCTGTGGGTGCTGCTGAGAAGAATATATAGGAGCTCTGTGTGATGCCACTAACACACTAGAAGTCCTATGGGTGCCTCTGCAAAGAAAATAGAGGAGCTCTGTGTGATGCCACTAACACACTAGAAGTCCTGTGGGTGCTTCTGCAAAGAAAATAGAGGAGCTCTGTGTGGTGCCACTAACACACTAGAAGTCCTGTGGGTGCTTATGCAAAGAAAATAGAGGAGCTCTGTGTGATGGGACTAAACACACTTCAAGTCCTATAGGTGCTTCTGGGAACAAAATATAGCTCTGTGTGTGTAATGGGACTAACACACTTCAAGTCCTATAGGTGCTTCTGGGAACAAAATATAGCTCTGTGTGTGTAATGGGACTAACACACTTCAAGTCCTATAGGTGCTTCTGGGAACAAAATATAGCTCTTTGTGTGTAATGGGACTAACACACTTCAAGTCCTATAGGTGCTTCTGGGAACAAAATATAGCTCTGTGTGTGTAATGGGACTAACACACTTCAAGTCCTATAGGTGCTTCTGGGAACAAAGTATAGCTCTTTGTGTGTAATGGGACTAACACACTTCAAGTCCTATAGGTGCTTCTGGGAACAAAATATAGCTCTGTGTGTGTAATGGGACTAACACACTTCAAGTCCTATAGGTGCTTCTGGGAACAAAATATAGCTCTGTGTGTGTAATGGGACTAACACACTTCAAGTCCTATAGGTGCTTCTGGGAACAAAATATAGCTCTGTGTGTGTAATGGGACTAACACACTTCAAGTCCTATAGGTGCTTCTGGGAACAAAATATAGCTCTTTGTGTGTAATGGGACTAACACACTTCAAGTCCTATAGGTGCTTCTGGGAACAAAATATAGCTCTGTGTGTGTAATGGGACTAACACACTTCAAGTCCTATAGGTGCTTCTGGGAACAAAATATAGCTCTTTGTGTGTAATGGGACTAACACACTTCAAGTCCTATAGGTGCTTCTGGGAACAAAATATAGCTCTGTGTGTGTAATGGGACTAACACACTTCAAGTCCTATAGGTGCTTCTGGGAACAAAGTATAGCTCTTTGTGTGTAATGGGACTAACACACTTCAAGTCCTATAGGTGCTTCTGGGAAGAAAATATAGCTCTGTGTGTGTAATGGGACTAACACACTTCAAGTCCTATAGGTGCTTCTGGGAACAAAGTATAGCTCTTTGTGTGTAATGGGACTAACACACTTCAAGTCCTATAGGTGCTTCTGGGAACAAAATATAGCTCTGTGTGTGTAATGGGACTAACACACTTCAAGTCCTATAGGTGCTTCTGGAACAAAATATAGCTCTGTGTGTGTAATGGGACTAACACACTTCAAGTCCTATAGGTGCTTCTGGGAACAAAGTATAGCTCTTTGTGTGTAATGGGACTAACACACTTCAAGTCCTATAGGTGCTTCTGGGAACAAAATATAGCTCTGTGTGTGTAATGGGACTAACACACTTCAAGTCCTATAGGTGCTTCTGGGAACAAAGTATAGCTCTTTGTGTGTAATGGGACTAACACACTTCAAGTCCTATAGGTGCTTCTGGGAACAAAATATAGCTCTTTGTGTGTAATGGGACTAACACACTTCAAGTCCTATAGGTGCTTCTGGGAACAAAATATAGCTCTGTGTGTGTAATGGGACTAACACACTTCAAGTCCTATAGGTGCTTCTGGGAACAAAATATAGCTCTGTGTGTGTAATGGGACTAACACACTTCAAGTCCTATAGGTGCTTCTGGGAACAAAATATAGCTCTGTGTGTGTAATGGGACTAACACACTTCAAGTCCTATAGGTGCTTCTGGGAAGAAAATATAGCTCTGTGTGTGTAATGGGACTAACACACTTCAAGTCCTATAGGTGCTTCTGGGAACAAAATATAGCTCTGTGTGTGTAATGGGACTAACACACTTCAAGTCCTATAGGTGCTTCTGGGAAGAAAATATAGCTCTGTGTGTGTAATGGGACTAACACACTTCAAGTCCTATAGGTGCTTCTGGGAAGAAAATATAGCTCTGTGTGTGTAATGGGACTAACACACTTCAAGTCCTATAGGTGCTTCTGGGAACAAAATATAGGAGCTCTGCCTGCCTGCCACGAACACACTACAAGTCCTATAGGTGCTTCTGGTAACAAAATATAGGAGCTCTGCCTGCCTGCCACTAACACACTACAAGTCCTATAGGTGCTTCTGGTAACAAAATATAGGAGCTCTGCCTGCCTGCCACTAACACACTACAAGTCCTATAGGTGCTTCTGGTAACAAAATATAGGAGCTCTGCCTGCCTGCCACTAACACACTACAAGTCCTATAGGTGCTTCTGGTAACAAAATATAGGAGCTCTGCCTGCCTGCCACGAACACACTACAAGTCCTATAGGTGCTTCTGGTAACAAAATATAGGAGCTCTGCCTGCCTGCCACTAACACACTACAAGTCCTATAGGTGCTTCTGGTAACAAAATATAGGAGCTCTGCCTGCCTGCCACGAACACACTACAAGTCCTATAGGTGCTTCTGGTAACAAAATATAGGAGCTCTGCCTGCCTGCCACTAACACACTACAAGTCCTATAGGTGCTTCTGGTAACAAAATATAGGAGCTCTGCCTGCCTGCCACGAACACACTACAAGTCCTATAGGTGCTTCTGGTAACAAAATATAGGAGCTCTGCCTGCCTGCCACGAGCACACTACAAGCCCCTCTTTGTCAATCAATCTTTGTAACTGAATCTATCTAACTCAATCTCTGTAAGTGAATCTATCTAACTATCTCAATGCAGCAGAGTGTCACAGAATCTGCCTGCTCAATCTGCGCCGGAACAGCATGTGACCGGCGCAGACGGCGTGGCGGCGTTTTATAGGGGGGGGGGCGTGTACTACAGCCCCTGAGCTGTAATTGGCTACAGGCGTCCTGCCTGTAGCCAATTATGGCTCTTCGATTTTCCGGGGCTGTGATTGGCCAAGCATGCGGGGTCACAGTGCATGCTTGGCCAATCATCAGCCAGCAATGCACTGCGTCGGCCGCGCCGGCCGCAATGCATTGCGGGGCCGCTCGCATCACACCAACGTGATGCGAGCGGCCAAAATAGTTCTGGGCTCGCAGAGCGAGCGAACGCCCGGTGCTCGATGCGAACGTGGGTTCGCATCGAGCACCGGGCCCATCCTTAGTCTCTAAATGTAACAATGAAAATATAGAGCTAGAAATTATTAATCTATCCTCGCATATACTATCTGTTGAGGAAACTGAAGTATTAAAGCTCAGTTTAACCTTTTGCCCTGATATACAATTGGATAAATTCTATCTAATAAAGAATTTACATCTCTTTACCTGAAGGTTGATGTATAAAGTACTATATGATAAACCCAATCCAATCCAATCTTATCATTTCAACATGATTCTACAAACATCCAAGAAAGTATGGACAAATGCCAGGCTCTGGAGGACTTGATGGAGCTCTGGGGGGAAGGACACACTGATGAGGACGACGCCTCTTGGTTGATGTCCCCACCTGGGTTTTCTGCTTCCGGTGTGTCCTTTTCCCCAGCCCTGTCTTTTAAACTTAAATCTAGAATGTTTCCTCTATTAAACACCAACCCAAATATTTGGGCCTTTGTCCAGCAAACCACTAAAGCAATTGAAAATCTAAACTTGAGTTCTCAGCGAAGTCACAATCTCTCACAGAAACAGGCTATTAAATTATTACAGACCAATTCCAAAATAGTCATTAAACCCGCTGATAAATGGAGAAACTTGGTGATTATGAATATTACACAATATGAGATCATGTGTAAGAATATTTTAACAAATAAAAAATGGTACTGACCTATCTCCAAAACAGTTTTAGAAAATGTTGACATGAAATATCGTAATATCATCTTTAAAGCATACCAACAAGGGACCTTTGATAAAAAAAAATGGAGTTTTTTAAACATCAAAGATCCCAAAATCCCTACGTTCTATGCCCTGCCACAAGTCTGCAACTCAGCCACCTGGCCACCCTATAATATCAGGCTGTGCCAGTTTGACCGAAAATGCCAGTTCCTTAGTTGACAGCTATTTGTATCCTCATGTTACATCCCTTTTTTCGTACATTAAAGACACTATAGATTTGCTAAAAACAATTGAAGGTATTCACCTCCCCACAAATACATGGCTTTTGGCCTTGGATATATAAAGTCTATATAATGCCACCCCCCATGATAAGGGAGTAGATGTCGTTGAAAGTCATTTACGAGAAAGAGGACCTTTATCTTACAAGTACAATCAATTTGTCATTGAATTGCTTAGATTTATTCTTAGGCACAATGTATTTATGTTCGGCTCTTCCCACTACATCCAGGTGCAGGGGGTTGCGATGGGGACCAAGTATGCCCGATCGTATGCCAACCTGTACCTGGGGGGTGGGAGAGGGACATTTTTTCCCCGTAATGACCTTACTGGGCTTCTCGCTAATATCATATCTTAATTTTTTGGTCTGGCACTGAAGCTGAACTTAGACAGTTCCTACGTGCTATTTCTATCAATGATTTCAACCTCAATTTCACAATGAATTACAGTCAAACAAAAATGACCTTTTTGGATTTAGAAATATCTTTGGATGCTGATGGTACAATAAGTTCCTCCCTTTATAGAAAGCCCTCAGCAGGGAACAGAATTTTACATGCCAGGAGTTCTCATCCTGAGACATTGCTTAGGAGTATACCCTACAGTCAATATTTATGAATTAAACTTAGCTGTAGTAAGGATGAAGATTTCACAAAAGCTGCTAGAGATTTATATCTTAGACTTAAAAAAGAGGATATAGTCATGTATGTTTAAAAAAAAACTACAATAGGGTAATTAATAAAAGCTTTTTCTTGTTTTTGATTTTCCTGGAGATAAGTACTGAATTTTTAAGAGATGCTGAACTCCAGTAAACCTAAAACTCCTCTTCTACAGTTGGTCTTCTCCTCTATGGTCCAACAGTATAAAGTCTTGTGACACCATCAAAATACCATCATAACCCTGCAATTGGATGTGAGGTTGATGAGGAACAGTTCACTGTCGGAGCATAGGATAACACCATCTGCAATGGTAATAGAGGATCAGGTAAGTAAAACTCTTTTCTGATCCCTAGGCTTAAACAAGCAGTAAACCCTTGTAGTGCGGTCTTTTCCCCTTTGTAAGGGAAGGTATTTAAGGTTCCTGGAGTTGGGCGTGAAGATGACATGGCCTGTTGCTGATTTTTGACAACATTTTCCTTTTTGTTATAGTAAGGATCGGTCTGCATATGAAATATATTTTTTTGATGACAAGCTCTTACAGAAAGGAAAAACACCCTCTAATCTTATACTAGCAATCATCTATCCCATACAAAGCAATTTATTTTACATGAGCAATTATTGTGATAGTGCAGAATTATTTCAATTTTCAATGCTTTGTCAGTCTGATGAATTAAGTGATAGCTTGAGAGCTAGAGGTTATATCGCTAAAATCATAGCAGCGGCTTACAAAAAGATTTAGAGATCATGATAATTTTCTTTCCCCGCGTAAAAAAAATTTCTAAAAAGAATAAACAATATTTTATCCAGCCATATTAAAGAAAATAATATAGGTCATTTGTTATTACCTGTAAATTCCAGAAAATGATCCTAGACTTAGGGATCCTAGGGAGAAGACAGTGATTATCGCTGGCGGCTATACCAGCCGCTAGTGAAAAGCGTAAGAGAATCAGGCAGGGTGGTTGTACCCAAGTTGATCAATCGGTCAACTTTGTAGATTTCACCTGCCCATTAATGGTTTGAATCTCAGCCAGTACCTGCTGAAGCAGCCAAGATTTGAATCTTGTATGGCTGGCCTAACAGAGAATTTATTATCCTATTGCTTACTTTTTAAAGAGTCAAATTTGCAACTAATTGGATAAAAGATGTAATTTTATGTATGGGGTTGAGCATCTTGGTAGTATATATGTACAGTAGCAGTATGTATGGCTTACATTTAGTCTAGCACAGTTGTACAGGTTTTTCTCCTTACAAATAAAACTGTGTTCAGTTAATAAACCAAAAATATGGATACATTTGAAATTGTGTGTTTTAGCAACCAGCACTAAAACTCTTTACTACCATTTACAATTCTACTAAAACTATTCTTAGACCTCTAATGAATGCAGGGAGACCAAAGGAATCTGATGTACATCTGTGAATCATTTGGAGTGTATTATGTGTGTCTGTTTTTTATTTGTTTGCTTTTGTGTTTTTAACATTGTTATTACCATTTTACTTTTTTATTTTTATTTTTACTGTGTTCAGTGGGAAGAATAATCTCTATCAGGGCAACAGACAACAATAACGAGCTGATGACTGTTCTGGCATTTCCTCCCTCTACTTAAATAGAAGTGGTGACATGTCTGTTTGGGAGAGATTTCAAACAAGTTTTTCTCTAGATAACACCTTCCCTCTACTGCTGTCAAGGTTTTGAGGGGGAACCATACACAAGAAAAATAAAAAATAAAAAATGATGTGGAATCCGACTCAAAATTCCATACAAGGCCCTTGTTTCAGTGGGTCGGTGGGCATAATTTGTTGTGATTGATGTGCATGGGCATCGTTATTGTAAAGGGGGTTTCCAAATTCCAATAAGCCTACCACAGCCCTGGCCCATCATCAACATAAAGGATAGGGACAAAGCACCCACCCATGTTGAGGACATGTGGCTTGGTATGGTTTGGGGGGGGGGGGCAGATTTGTTCAGATAAGGGTCTGGTGTTGATTTTGTGGGAGGGAGGGCCAAGATTTGTATTTATTTTTTAAATCCATACTAGACTGGAAGGGCCTGGTGTGAATTAT
The DNA here is from genome assembly GCA_028564925.1 of Lithobates sylvaticus. Taxonomy (NCBI): domain Eukaryota; kingdom Metazoa; phylum Chordata; class Amphibia; order Anura; family Ranidae; genus Lithobates; species Lithobates sylvaticus. The sequence continues at coordinate 677,305,312 of CM053026.1, read as the reverse complement.
TTCACAAAAAATATTTTATTTTGTGTGAGGTCCCTAGTTAAAGTGGCCGTAAAGTGATATGTTAAAAACTGCTGATCGGCTGGGTTTTTATAACAGAAGACACCAGAGAGATCCTTTCTGTTATAAATGTCCCCCTTGCCTGTCAGCGATAAGTGTGATCTGAGCCACCCATGTGCAGCTCAGACCACATTTACAGCCTGCTCTGTGTGCCGCGTAAATTAAATTTCTGTGCGCATGTGCTGAAGATATGCCCTCCTAGCGGCTGAGCATATGAAACCCAGGATCATGGGCATCCACAGAACTTTTTTTAGGGGGGTGGCATCAGTTTAAGGTCACCCATCCTCCGCCCTTTTTCGACAATGTCATGAAGGGTAGGGGCTTAGTCATTATCACATAATGCGTGATAACCCTCCCCCCTTCCACTGCCACATTTGGCACTTTTTTGGGGGGGGGGGAGTGTACCTGGTTTTGCCATGGCGATCTGAGCCACATTCAAAATCATGCAAAATATGCTGCGGCCACAGCAAGTGAAGGTAAAAATAAACATACAATTAGGCAATCGATCAATTACAAAAAAAATAAACGACACCTGCATGGTGCAGCATTGGCTTAAGCCAGTGGAGATTTTAAATTCTAGACTTGTGCACAACGGAAAATTTTGTTTAGTTTCGGTTCGTTGTCATTCGTAAAATACATAATTTCGTTCTGTTATATTCGTTATGTTGCGTTAATACGTTTTCGGATAATTTGTTATTTCTGTAGAGTGTCGATATTCGTTATAATGAATCTCGAATCATGTTGAATTTATTCGTTATATGCGCTATAATTTTGTTCATATTCGATATTTATGTATGCATATTAATTCGGGGGAACGATTCGTAGTTTGGAAAGTTGTTTGTTTATTGAATCTATTAACACACACAATGACAATATCTCTTCTGCTCTGCTCAAATACAATACAACACCCTTCTCACTCAGTTCTCAGGAATGTACTTTGCCAGTAATCCAACCTGCAGCATAAAATTAATCAGCTGATTGGACTGTAAGATTTACTTTGAGTTGACCTTTTGTTTCATTAGAGCTTTAACGATTTACCGAATCATGTCAAATTCATTTGTTATATCTGCTATAATTTCTTTCGTATTAGTTGAAATTCGTTATTTTTTTATTAGGACATTCAGATGCATCCGAATGTCCAAAAGATGCAAAATTTGAATTCGATTCGTTCCGAAACGAATTGCACACGCCTATTCAATTCTATATGGGCACAATAGCATCTTTATTTTGTGCCCTTATAGATGCTGTTGTGCCCATATAGCTGCTATTGTGCAGCTATATGGGCCCAATAGCAGCTTTATGGGCACAATAACATAAAGATGCTATTGTGTCCATATAACTCCTATTGCGTCCAAATAACTCCTATTGTGGCCATACAAATGCTACTGTCTCCTATTGTGCTCATTGACACTGACCTTGCAGTTCTGCTGTGAATCCTGCAGACATCGGCTTCCCGTACTCGGAGTTACCTGGAGACGGAGTGATATTAACAGCATAAAAAATAAAATAAACAGAAAGTAGCTGCGCTGCCAATCATAAGCTGAATATAATGGTTTCAGTTATAGAAATTATCTCCAAGTGGTTCAATAAATAAGTGAAAAATTATTATCACAGTGAAAATAACTCAAAAATAAACCTATAAATAAACAGTGAAAGTAAAAAATGTCCAAAAATCTCATTGGCTCTTAAAGTTATCAAATAAAAGTTCCACAAGACGGGACAAGTTCTTCCAGTAACAGTTCCTCAGTGCTTTACTTAGATCACTCTCTATCACCCAGGAAAATAGTGAGATGGTATAGCAAGAAAGATCCTCCACTCCAAGGAATATATCATCTGAGCTGGTGGAAACCTTGCAGGACCTGGTATGGAGTCAAGTGTGACCGTGGATGACGTTTGGAGATGATGCCCACACCTCCAACCCGGAAAGCCATAGGGCTACACATAAGGAGAAGAGACCATAACTCAGTCTTTAGAAAAAAATACAAATCCCCTCCTCTCCATTCCTTCTCTTCCCTCTCCCAACACATCCTATTAGTTCCTATTTTTGTGGTTATTTTATAGGAATTGGAGTTCTTTATAAAAACGGAGTTATGGTCTCTCCTCCTTATGCATAGCCCTGTGGCTTCCCAGGCTGGAGGTGTGAGCATCATCTCCAAGCGTTATCGACGGTCACACTTCACTTCATACCAGGTCCTGCAAGATTTCCACCAGCTTAGGTGATATATTCCTTTGTGGAAATATTTGTAAGTGATGAATTTGATAAATTCGATATATTGGACTGTGTATTATTATTTTGTTCTGTTTCTTTTTCTTAGTTACTGCGCTCAATAATATCTCCTGAACCCCTGAGGAAGCTACAACTATGAAATATGTTGGGTTAATCATCATCCTCCCTCCTGACTTCTACATTCTAATTGTTGTATTAATATTTCTATTCATATGACTGATATATGAGGGAGGATGATATTTCAGGAAAGCTGAGCTGTTCACGTTTTCATGCATTTTAGTGAATTATTTTTCCAAAGACTTTTTAATGACGAATAATAATAAAAATTCTTGATTTTATAAACAAGACTTTTTGGAATGTTCTCTGAGGGGGGCTTTGGCACCATTTATAATCCCACTTATCCTTCCTTTTGTTTTTTTTTGTGTTTTTGTCTCTGTCCGCATTAGGATATTTTCTCATCACTCCTCCGGCGAGTCACTGCCACTGAGACAAAAAGTGAGAGAGAATTTCCTGAAATATTATTATTATTATTATACACGATTTATATAGCGCCAACAGTTTACGCAACGCTTTACAATGTACAGGGGGGACAACACAATTACAGTACAGTTCTATAGAAAAGGTACAGGAGGGCCCTGCTCGTAGGGGCGGGGTGGTGGTACAAAAGGTAATAGCTGCAGAGAATGATTTGATGGGGGTGGCTCGGGGACAGTTGTTTTTAGGTGGGTGTGGGATAGGCTTCCCTGAATAAAGGTGCAGACTGAAATAGAAGGGTGACAGGCTGAAACCGGAATTGAAACGGGGACACACCGGACACTTGCTGTGAGCCGGAGCATGCTGCAGTGTGAACCCAGCCTAAAACTTTTCCCAAATACTCCCTGTCCTTCCCTATTAACTACATCTTGCACCCCCCCCCCATTTGCTTGATCTTGACATTTTCTTTTAGACTAAAAGTCTGTGGGTCATCTCCCTACATACTTAATATGTATAAAATAGGCGATGATCATTTAGCAATATGTAGTTAATATCAAAGTACTAGATCATGTTTAAAAATATAATTATTTCCCTTTTTTCATCATGCCCAGTAAAGATCCCAGCGGCAACTTCAAACTCTAAAATGAAAAGACCATAGGGTCAGCCAGTGACTTATGGATCATCATTTGTTTCTATGGTGAAGGGGTAGAGAGACATTCAATTAATGATCCGTCTTTGCCTGAGGATCCTACCTGCTAATAGAAAACCCACTGAAAATGTATAATGGGGAATGAATTATAACGAAAGCAATGGATAGATTTTAGCATGTATAGCTTTCTCTAAGAAACTCATCTGTGTTGGAGAATAAAATGAGGATATAATTATCCTCAGGCAATTGCCCAACACCTGGTGAATATTGCTTAATTAACTCCTCTCCTTTTTCCATTAAGGAAAGAAGTTTCAACTTGATGTTCTGCTTATTCCTATGTTTTTTTGTAAAGCTTGGAAATAGCTTGTGTATAAATATTAATGTTTCAGCATTGCAGTGCTCAATTACATCCTGAATGCTTTTAGATACTTACCTGTAGTTCAAAGAAGTGTTTCAAAATCAACGTTGACAGACAGAAAGGATTTTTTTGTAGCTCCTGAGTACAAATGTTCGCTTGGTTGAAACATTTTCCAATTGTCTTGACAATATACTGTATTTCTGTCTTGACACAAATGCAGGGATGGCAAAAATACAGCATGGATCACCCCTGCATAAAAATAATTGAACGTAAATCAGGGGAAAAAAAAAAAAACGCTCAGCTTCTCTGCAAAGTCATTTAAATAATTTCAGTGAAGGTGTGCGGAAGCTTAAATTGATTAATTATTGACCGCGTTTTTAAGAGACTGAGGACAAAAGTGGATTTATTTTGATTTAGGATGAAAAAATGTTAGATAAGTTGTTATTTTAAGCCTCGGCAAGCTGCTTTGTTCTGTTCTAAATGGTTATTGTGCACAATTTGGCATTCAGTAATGGGAAATCATAAATTGATTCTGCTTATCTGTAAATGTCAATGCTCATTACTATTTACCTAGTCGCAAATTAATTTTGCTGTGTCACAGACAGTTCAGTGTTTCATCGCCGGTAACCGAGATTGACATTTGTTTAGCTTTTTTTCCTTTCTGTAAAGCTTTACAGTACTAATAAACTCAGAGCTGACTTAATAATCTATCAAATATGGCTGCTGTCTCACTAAGCAAAACATTTTTCAGTCCTGCTAGGTTTTTAAGTAGTGATGACTAGTGCAGTTGATGGACAGCATTATTCCTGCACGCAGTACAATGGGGAAGCTTTCGACAAGTGCATTAAACTTTAATGAATACAGAATGTGCAGTTTTATAGTGCATTGCGAGAGTTTGCATGAACATGTATTGTTTATTATTAATACTGTTCTTTTTCCTACATTTTCAGCTGTTAGGAACAGGATAAGCTTTAAAAAATCTGCTTCAAGAACTGTATTGTATCAGATTGTTTAAAATGTTTTGTTTATTTTTAGCATAATGCTGAATCTAGAAGACTTATTGGCCATTGTCCACGATTTCAGAACATTTTCCCAGGTTTTTCTTTTAGAAATATTTGCATAGTAGGAACTATACCTTTAGGATGGTTTCACACGGGCGTTCTCCTTAGTCTGCATCTGCCTACTCAGCAGGGGAACTCCCTGCTGAGCAGGCAGATGACAGGTTTGTGTCCGCTCCGCTATGCAGAGCAGACATGGACACAGACCGTTGTTATCTATGGGGCTGTCAGATGGAAACAGCCCACATGTCCGTTTCCATCTGACTGTCATGCGATCCTCTGTTTTTGGTAGACAGGATTGGATTGGATGCCGCCGCTTCATAGAGAGCAATGGATGGTCCGATCAGGTCCACCTGAAAAACTGACAGACGGACCTGATCAGACAGCCTTTGTGAAACCAGCCTTAGTCAGCATCTAACAATAAAATGCATCCCTCTATTTCATCGTAAAGTGGTTGTAAACTCTGTTACACCACTTGTACCCACATGTAAGCCTAATGCCGTGTACACACAAAGGGACTATCCCACGGGATTGTCTGCTGGACTCGAGTCCGCCGGACAATCCCCTAGTGTGTGGGCGCCGTCGGACTTTTTGGTGCCAAAAGTCCAGCGGACTAGGTTTTAAGTTTTGTTTTAAAATTATCCGCTGGACTTGGCAGTCCGGCGGACAATCCCGCCGTTAGTAGGCTAGTCCGCCGGACTTTTGAATTGAACAGACTTGCCGCTCATCGGAAAGTCTGTTCATTTAGCACGTGACTTCAGGTAGGAGGATGCTGGGACTGTGACATCACAAGGGGGGCGGGGTCATCATGTGACATGAGCATGTGACCCTGTCCCTATATAAGTCCCAGCACAGCGCGGCTCTGGCATTCCGGCCAGAGACAGCGACGGGTCAACATCGGAAGAAGAAAAACGACGACCGCCGCAAGAACAAGAGACCCCGGAAGACCCCGGAAGACCCCCGAAGGCGGATCGAGACCCCCAGACGACGGCGGCGACTACGAAGAAGGTAGCTGGACTTCTCCGCTCGGTAAAAGAGCTAGGTAAATGGCGGAGGAGTCCGGCGAGAAGACCCCCCAAGACGGAAGAAGACCCCCGGAGCAGTGCAATAAAATATTTTTTAAAAATTTGTGTGTTTTTTTTCTTTACACTTTACAACTTAGGTGAATGGGTAGGGGTACTTCGTACCCCATACTCATTCACATAGGGTGGGGGGCCGGGATCTGGGGGCCCCCTTATTAAAGGGGGCTCCCGGATTCCGATAAGCCCCCGCCCGCAGACCCCGACAACCAACGGCCAGGGTTGTCGGGAAGAGGCCCTTGTCCTCATCAACATGGGGACAAGGTGCTTTGGGGTGGGGGGGCCGCACGGCCCCCCTTTCCCCAGGGTACCCCCCATGTTGAGGGCACGCGGCCTGGTATGGCTCAGGAGGGGGGCGCTCGCTCTTCCCCACCCCTTTCCTGGCCTGCCGGGCTGCATGCTCGGATAAGGGTCTGAGATGGATTTGGGGGGGACCCCCACGCCGTTTTTTTGGTGTGGAGACTCCCTTTTAAATCCAGGCCAGGTGACGTGGCTAGTGCGGTGGCATTCACTGCCTTCGCTAGCTCCGTCTACCTGCAGTTACGTTCTAAATGAACGGACTGCTCCATGTGTGGGCAAGTCCGTTCATTTTCAAAAGCCCCGTGGACTTTTTCCCGCGGATTGTCCGCCGGAGAAGTTCGGGCGTGTGTGGGCAAGTCAAACGCTCGGAAGTCCGGGCGTGTGTGGGCAAGTCCCCCCTCGGAAAGTCCAGCGGACAAATTCCGAACGTGTGTACGCGGCATTAGGCTTACCTACAGGTTCTGTGAATATCTCCTAAACGTGCACAGTTTAGGAGATATTGAGAGTGGAGAAAAATGATTTGTGGGAATTGAGTGTATGCAACTACCAACATCCTTAAAACATGAAGAGAGGAAACATGCAACAAGTGCAGCAGGGGCCGCCCCCTTGGAATTTTAAGGCAGAAATAGTGATAGTGGAGTAAGTAAAAGGCAGCAGAGTGCCACTTTATTAAGTACACAATATGTAATAAATGGTATAAACATGAACAGTAATATTAAAATATACAAGGTATACCAATGAACCAGTTAATACATAGATATTTATAAAACCCAAAGCTAATAATCCAGGCACTGCCAGTGTCAAGCTGAGGTCAGTCCATGAAGATTTGTAGCATACATCCTGACATGTTTCGGAAATGTATTGTTATATATATATTTTTTCCTTCATTAGCATGGGTGGACAGGCATGCAAACCCGGGGCCAGCCACTGAGTCACATCCACAGGAGACACTCTAATGGCTTCACCAGAAGAGAGGTAATACTGTCTAAAGCACAGGTGTCAAACACAAGGCCCGCAGGCCGAATCTGGCCCTCCAGGCCATTTCATGTGGACCTCGCACCTCTCCTGCACCTGCAGGAGAGATCCAGCCCTCCTCTGGTCCTCCTCCAGACCCCCATCTTTCTGCTTTCAAGCAATGCATTTAGCTTCTTCCCAGCAGCAGCATAAGGAAAGGGGGTGCACTGTGATGTTAAGGAGAGTAGGGGACTCCACTTCTGATGGTGGGGTGGCTCTTGACATCTAATGTAAGGGGAGGGGATGCGCTGGACATCTAATCTTACAGATACAACCGGCCCTTTTGAGGACAATCATAATGCTGATGCGGCCCACGATGAAATTAAATTTGACACCCCTGATCTAAAGGGTCATAAAAGCTAAAAGAAATCAATCAAGGTTTTATTATTAGTACACAGACACATCCAATGGGCATGTGGCAGCAAAGCAGAGGCATTTATTGCCCAGAATTGCCTGTATTTGAATGAATGAATGAATGAATGAATGACTTGTATAGCGCAACCTATGCAAACTGAATCGCCTCAGGGCGCTTTTTGCCACTGGTGTCCATCTGTGGTATAGTGCAGTCCTTGCCCTGAGGGGGGGGTCCTGACACGCTTACAAACACATACAACATACACATATTTGGCCAATTTTATCGACAGGATCTAATTAACCTACCAGCATGTATTTGAATAGTATATTACCTTTCAGTATAATGGTGGAAGTGCAGACATCAGAACGGCCGTGCTCAGACTGAGGCATGCCAGCTGTGTGTGAGCACTATTATATAGGGGGAATCACCTGATGAGGGAGACAATCCTCACAGGGGGTGGTGCTGGTGGTCCGGCGTCATTTTCTGTATGAGAAACAGTTGAGGCCAGATTCAGAGTGTCTTCCTGACGTGGAGGAGTGAGGCATAGCCCTACCCCTCTGGGCGTGATGACGTCACGCGCTGTCGTGTCACCAGCATAAAGGAAGTCTCCATCTGCGTGCCACTCTGAGAGACACTCTGAGTCCGTCCTCAGCTGTTTCTCATACAGCAAATGATGCCTTTTATAAACATGTTACTGTTCATGTTTATAAAATGTATTACATATTGTGTACTTAATAAAAGTGGCACTCTGCTGCCTTTTATTTACTCCACTACTCCTATTTCTGCCTTAAAAGTCCAAGGGGGCGGCCCCTGCTGCACTTGTTGCATGTTTCCTCTCTTTGAGATATTGAAAGTGCATGCAGCCGATGGTCGAGCTTAACAGTGCCGGACCTTCAGAGCCCGTGCTGGAAATTAGTTATCAGAAAAGAAAAGAGACAGGGGCACCAAGCCGACCATAGTTTAGTAAGCAAGTTTATTGTAGAGATCAAAAAAAGTGGATAAAAACGTGTCTCTTAGATCAGTGTGCATTCCGGACATCTGTGGAAATGGAAGACCAGAGCAGAGCTCCCTCCGTGGCTGCTATACCAGAGCCGCTGCAGCCAGTCACTATACACATCTGATAATCCGCCGCTGTGGGACACAAAATACACCACCAGGTGATGTGCTCACACTGCCAGGACATGTGTAGTTGCAAGGGCTGCCAGGAAATGCATTTCAGAGGCTAGGACCCCCTCCTTTCTCAGTCTCTTAAAGTAGTTATACATAGCTGCCAACATTCTCAAACATTTTACAGAACCACTTTCTTTAAGTAGGCAGAGTATTATTTTAATTAGGGGTGGGCCATTTATTTTTAGGCGTGCCTAGCTGGAGAGAAAAAATGTGCTGCTACCAAAAATGTGCGTGGTTTCAATTACACTAAATATCGGGCATGGCTGAGATGGCAGAGTCTGAGATGCCTTACATCAGGGGTCAGCAACCTTTTCCCCTTAAAGTGATTGTAAAGGTTTTTTTTTTTTTTTTTCAAATAACAAACATGTTATATGTACCTGCTCTGTGCAAGGGTTTTGCACAGAGCGGCCCCGATCCTCCCTTTCTGAGGTCCCCCCTGCGGTACTCCTGGCCTCTCCTCTTCATTGAGTGCCCCCATGGAGAGCTGCTTTTCGTGGGGGCACTCATTCAGATGCGCTCCCTGAGTCCTGCTGCTGCGTCCATTGACACAGACAGCAGGACTCGGCCCCGCTTCCGGCTCCCGTTTCATTGGATTTGATTGTCAACAGCAAGAGCCAATTGCTCTTGCTGCTATCAATCTATCCAATGAGAACCAGAGACAGTGGATGGAGCTGCTGGGCTCGTCCTCGATCAGAATGATTGGGTTCAGGTAAGAAAAAGGGGGGCTGTGGGGGGCTGCTGCAGCACAGAGGTTTTTTACCTTAATGCATATAATGCATTAAGGTGAAAAACCTAGAAACTTTACTAGACCCTTTTACATTACACAACCCCCTGCATATTACACAGCCCCCCCTGTACTAATTTATTTTTTACACTGTCCCTTTGAAAAAATGTTCTGATCACTTTTATTGCTGTCAGAAGGAATATAATCTTTCCTTGTGACAGTAATAGGCAGTGACCGGTACTCTTTATGGAGGGATCTGGGGTCTATAAGACCCCAAATCCCTCCTTTGCACTTAAAAGCATTCAAAATGCCAAGTTTGGATGTTTTAAATACTGTAATTTTAATTGTAAATTTGGCGCCTTTAAGTCTTCTGTAAACCGCAAGAGATGTTATGAGATCGCTTCCGAGTTACTAGATTTTGTCTTTGTTCGGGACTCCGGGAGAGACTGGGCGAGCCACGGAAGGCTTTGGATAACAGCCGAGAGGCTGATTAGCCGCATCGGTTGTTATCCCAAGAAAGCCAACCGCCGGCTCTATAAAATGGTACAGGGGTGATATCTGCAGGCATCACCCTGGAACAACCCCTTTAAGCCAAGATAGATGGAGGGAGGGGGTGAGAGGGATGGAGAGAAAGAAAGACAAGAGAGAAAGTAAGAAAGAAAAAGAGAACGAAATAAAGAAAGAAAGAAAGAAAGAAAGAAAGAAAGAAAGAAAGAAAGAAAGAAAGAAAGAAAGAAAGAAAGAAAGAAAAGGAGAAGAAAAGCAAGAGAGAGAGAGTCACTGTTTGTGCTACATGAAAAAGGATATACACTGTATACCTGTTGCAGACTTTTACTTCTATAACAGCACATCAGATCAAGATATCCCACAGCCACAGAGCTTACCCCCAGCACTCACACTGCACCAGAATAAAGAGGCCGGATACATTCCCTCCCACACACTCACACTGCAAAGCTTCTCAGGCTCCTCGTCGGGGATGCCGGAGTCCAATGAGAGCCCCTGGAGAAAGCTGCTGAGGGAGGAGGCAGGGGGAGGAATGTGTCCCCACACATTCTGTGTCTCTTAGGGCTTTCTGCCCAGCAGCTAAAGAATGCGTGTACCTGTGTGCAGGCACCCAAACGGCTATGAAAAAAGCCCACAGAGCTGTGTTGTGGTGCAGGCAAACTATCCCAGGCAATCCGTGACAATTGCCAACTATGAGTTATATTTCCTATGTTGTTTGTTTCCCTTACCTTGTAATAATGGGCTCATGTGTTGTGGCTGCATTTTGTAGTGTCATTGGTGATCGATTCCCCTATGTTCATTCATTAAAGTAATTGTATTGTAAAGTAATTTTTTTCATAAATAACAAACATGTCATATTTAACTGCTCTGTGTGAGGTGGTTTTTCACAGAGCGGCCTCTATCCTCCTCTTCTTGGGTTCCCTGCTGGCACGCCTGGATCCTCCTACCTGCTGAGTGCCCCCATAGCAAGCTGCCTGCCTTTTGAGGGGACAGCAAATTTACACTGTTATACAAGCTGTACACTCACTACTTTACATTGTAGCAAAGTGTAATTTCTTCAGTGTTGTCACATGAAAAGATATAATAAAATATTTACAAAAAATGTGAGGGGTGAAACTGTACATGCTTAAATACTATTGTCTAGCCACCAGTTCTTAGGACCCAAGAGGACCCACATTGTCTCCTGTGTATGACAGTAGGTCAATATGGGCAATAAGATAAGACCATCAGCATTGGAAACTGTTTGCAGCAGAGTCTCACAACTGTTTCCCCTTAACACAACTGTTGCATATCTCAACTCCAAATAAAACAACATCAATTCAATGAGATTTGGATTGTGTAGACTCAGTGGTGCATGGAGTACAAACAGAGAGGATTGTATGGAGAGTGTGGCGTGCATGTAAGTAAGGAAAATTTTGACTAGTGGCTCTGTGTTTCTGATGGGCCAGTGATTACAGGGGCAATAGAAGTGGGGGGAGGGTTAGTAAACTAATGCCGCGTACACACGATCGGAATTCTCGTCGGAAAAGCCTTGGATGGTTTTTCAGACGGAATTCCGCTCAAGCTTGTGTTGCCTACACACGGTCACAACAAATTCCAACCGTCAGGAACGCAGTGACGTACAACACTACGACGAGCCGCGAAAATGAAGTTCAATGCTTCCGAGCATGCTTTGAATTGTTTCCGAGCATGCGTTGGAATTTTGCGCGCCGGAATTGCCACAGACGATCGGAATTTTCAATAGAAACTTTTTCCGTCTGAAAAAATTGAGAACATGCTCTCAATCTTTTGCTGTCCAAAATTCCGCCAGCAAAAGGCCGATGGAGCCTACACACGGTCACATTTTCTGACGAAAAGCTCTCATCGTCCTTTTGCTGGTCGTAATTCCGACCGTGTATAAGTGTATTTGCACTGATACTTTATATTTTAATTCCTGACACAGCTTATTACTTTCCAATCAGTAACTCAACTCAGCAAAAGACCAGCATACCTAAAGAGTTTTCCCTGGACTGCTATGATCAATCACACAAATGTAATAACACAATCAGCAGCCATAGGAATTGCATTTATATGCAATATATACAAACTATACATAGAAAAATGCTAACTAAAGTCTAGATTTCCTGTAACTAACTATACAAAGTACAGCTTTAGAACAATGACAGGCACTGACTCATTAAGTCACAAAAATGTTTTCAGCGCGCTATTAGCATTGATAGTGTTGTTTTTCCTAATATTTTTCATTTAATTTTGTTATGCTTATGGACATAAATAGCAGATGGTAATTTATGTACACATTACTTTATTGTATTTTTATAGGAGGACAAGCATTTTTATGGCTAGTAAATGCTGTTATACAGCTTTCCATTACCCTACTCCTAATTATGATAAAGACAAGCTAACTTATCTAGACTTTGCAGCTCAATACATTGGCTAGTTTAGAAAATAATAAATACAATAAAAATTCTGTGTACATACAGTGCAACAAAATATCTTTTAATGTTCTAATATGAGATTTGTAATCAGCTGACTGCTGGTTAAAATGATTACTCTAAGCTGTAAAACTGTAATCCTCTGTGGTATTTTTGAACTTGACCTTTACAGAAAGAAAAGTTTAGATAAAGAGTTTAGAAACGTGCAGTGTTATAAAAATAGTCTCAATACTTTTGATTGAAATCTCTAGAGAACCAGGAAAAAAATATTTCTAGATGAATCTAGGAATTTCAAACCTTGGCTCCTGCACATTATTCCTCACAAAGGATCTGCCTGTAAAGCCAATATCTGTACACTTTTTAATTTCCAGTCAAGTCAAGAGAAATTAAATTATTTTCCAGCAGACAAAACCATATCATGAAGAGTCTAGTCATTAAACCCAAACACTGCTAGATCAGATTATTTGGAAATCACCTTAGAAAGAATTCTAGTCTTGGGCAATGAGACTTTACTTTTATTTTTATTACTAGAGTAAACTGAAATCAATGATTACTATGGTCTAAATAGCGATGAGAAAATTGGTTTAACGGGGGAGTTATGGTAAATCAGCCAATCTTCAATGAGCAAATTTTTGTTGCAGATCGCTGATATGCTCAACCAGTTGAAACAATTCAATTTAAACACTGGGAAATAGATTCCTCGGATTCCCTACCTATCCTAATGCGCATCATTAAAGCTAAAGTATGTAAATACTCTGAATTGCAAATGAAACAATTGCAAACATGTGTTATCTTCGGTGTTATCCATATGTCATATTCAGAGTTTGTTCAATTCATTTTCCTCAGCACTGGTGGCAGGTGATGAAGGTGGTACTACTGCTTGAAGGAACGGGTGTAATTATTTTATCCTAGAAAGTTCTCTTTATGAGCTACTTTCATTTTTTGCCAGGATTTGGGTATATAAGTGGGCAATGCTATCAACACCGTTATCCTTACTCTAATCCCTTGCTTCATCAGTCATTTACTTCTTGTTTAACTAAGTACAGCAGTTAGTCAAATGAAAAGACAGAACACAGATAGGGACTGTGAGGAGCCACATTGTTTTGTGCAGTGCTGTACTCTGTCCCTTATGCAAATGTAGAAGCTTGATCACATACTAAGAGAGAGGTGTGTAAATACCATGCCAAAATGGCATTGCTTAACTTGCTTTGAATTGATTCATACTTTCGTAAACACATTGCGGTTGTTAGTAACGATTCAAATTCTTGTATTTTAGTTTCGTTTTTGACACGTGGCTATAGCCTCCGCCCTTGTATGCCATTTTGAGAGGGAGCACCTCGTTCCAACATCCTGTTTGAGGCAGTGCTCCACGAGGCCTGCCTTTCTCTGCTCCTGCCGGATAAGGTGGCTATCCTTCACACTACGGCGGAAGTGACCAGCAATTTTACAGCATGACTCTAGAAGTGCTGCTAACCTTCCACTGTTAAGCCCCATACACACGGTCGGACTTTTTCATGGATTCTGTCCGATCGGCCAATGTTGTTGAAAAATCAGACCGTGTGTATGCACCATCGGACAGTGTACGTCGGATTGTCCGACGGACAAAGTCTTATCTCCTGCTGGAAAGATTTGCCGTCAACACGGTCCGATCACACCAAATCCGATCGTGTGTACGGTTGTCCGACGGACAAAGTGCTACGCATGCTCAGAAGAAATTCTGTGACGGAAGCGCTCGGTCAGGTAAAACTACCTTTCCTAATCGACACAGCACATTCGTCACGCTGCAATGTTAAAATGTCTTTAATGCAGCGCATTCTCTTTTTCTTTCCAATGCAACAAGAATGACATGTTTTAGCTGCTCTTATTCACCCGCACTTCTCACAAACTTAGTTCTTTATTACTTTGCAACATTTATACACTACATGTTTATTTTTACTCAGATCGTAAAAGAATCTTTGTTATATTTTTACCATGATTTGTCTTTTTTTTTTTTTTTTTTTTTTTTTTTTTGGGAATACATATTTGAAGGTTTTTTTTTTTTTTTTTTGGAGGGGGGTTGTGTGTCTCAACTTAGCAAAACCACATTATTAACATTTGTATTTCTTGCTTAAATTTACTAGGAGTTTGTTGGTTGTTGGTGCCCCTTGTTAATTCTACTTTAGGATTAGTGAAAGAAAAACTGCTCATTGTAGAAAAGTAAAACACAATAGTCAATGATTATTTCAAATCCAAAAAACCTTTATTTAGGTCTCAGCAACAAACCAAAGAGGAACGCAGCCATGGCGAAACTTGGGGAATTTGCAAAGCCTTGGCCCCCCACGGCAACCATCATTTTTCAAGCGTAGAAAATTGGGGGCCTGAGGAGTACGTATATTAAGGGGAGTGCAATCTGGTCCTGAAGTCCAAAGCATCCGGAACTGCAGCAGATGCCATCTAGGTCCCCAGGCTCTGGTACTACAAGAGGCTCCATCTTCTCTCAGACCAGACTGAATCCAGGTCGTCACACTCAGGTCTTCCTTCCACGCTTCCTTGCACGCTGTGGCTGTCGTGCTGGTGGGGTGGCAGAAGGAGGAGGAGGAGGAGGAGGAGGCGGAGCATGGTAACTATGGCAAACATGTGTGACTGGGGTCATCTCCCCAGCCCTACCCTTATTTAGGACATGGAGGATGAGCCCCTCACACATGTTGCGTTGCCTCACCTCCATACCCATCATCTTCGTGACAACCACGGAGCCAAAGGTCTCCTCGTCGGCGGGTGTGGCATGTAGGGAGTCTGAAGCCTCTCTTATCATCCGGAGCGCTGACTGTGCCGCATAACCCCCCCTTCTCGCCCTTCTGTACGGAGGGCGGAGGGGAGGGATTTGGGTGTCAGTCAGGCTCCGAGGCCTAGCCCCCTCTTGGCTGCCACTACCCACCTCGTGGCTGCCACTAACCCATGCCTCCTCCTGACTGCCACCTTCCACAGCCACCTCCTGGCTGAGGTCTTCCTGTGTATGAAAAAGGGACATAGTTTCAGTTATTTGTTCATCAAACACACACAATTCTCATCTAGTGACTGTTGCAAAATGTTTACAAATAGAAAACCATACAATTCTCAGCCCTGCAGTTTAGATTCTGGCCCCAAATGTCTCCAACACTACTGTCAGTTGATATGTCAAACACGTTAGGAACTAAGCAATTGGGGATCCTGAATTAAGTGAACATCATTCATTATTCACATAAATGGTAACAAAACTACTATACCTGGAACAAGCTGGGCTCCTCCACCTCTTCCAGACTGGAAGGCCCAGGTTGCTCCTCGGAAGCCTCATCAGGGGTGGCCTGCGCGCAAGGAAGCGTGGAAGGAGGAGTCGAGAGTGGCTCCGTGACATCAGCCTGGTCTTTGAGAAAATGTAGACTCTGATAGACATGGGAACTGCCAAAAAATTCGTTTCGTTTCGTCCCGTTTCGTATATAAAAAAATTCGTAATTCGTAATTCGTGTACGAAATTCCGTTTGAATTCGTACGAAATACGAAATTCGGACGAATCGTAATTTTTTTTACGAATCGTTAGTAAAGTTACGAATCGTTACGAATCGTTACGAATCGTTACGAATCGTTAACGCGGCTAATGAATTGTTGGTTCTCATAACACAGAGAACAATTCGAATCCAACTACAAATATCGAATTTCAATTTCAAGTTACGAATCGTTACGAATCGTTATGAATAGTTACGAATCGTTACGAATCGTTATGAATAGTTACGAATCGTTAGTAAATCCAACTACCAATATCGAATTTCAACTAATTTGAACGAAATTATTATAGCAGATATAACGAATGAATTCGAATGACAAAGTGTCATTTTTGCAGAAAAAAAAAAAGCGTAGGGGTCCCCCCAAATTCAATAACCAGGCCCTTCAGGTCTGGTATGGATATTAAGGGGGACCCCAGCCAAAAAAAAATGGCGTGGGGTCCCCCCCAAATATCCATACCAGACCCTTCAGGTCTGGGATGGATTTTAAGGGGAACCCCGGCCAAAAAAAAAAAAAAATGGCGTGGGGTCCCCCTCAAAATCCATACCAGACCCTTTATCCGAGCACGCAACCTGGCAGGCCGCAGGAAAGGAGGGGGGGACGAGAGCGGCCCCCCCTCCCGCCTGAACCGTACCAGGCCACATGCCCTCAACATTGGGAGGGTGCTTTGGGGTCCCCCCCAAAGCACCTTGTCCCCATGTTGATGAGGACAAGGGCCTCATCCCCACAACCCTGGCCGGTGGTTGTGAGGGTCTGCGGGCGGGGGGCTTATCGGAATCTGGAAGCCCCCTTTAACAAGGGGACCCCCAGATCCCGGCCCCCCCCCCTGTGTGAAATGGTAAAGGGGTACAAAAGTACCCCTACCATTTCACCAAAAAAAGTGGCAAAAATGGTAAAAATGACAGGAGACGGTCTTTGACAATTCCTTTATTAAAATCTTCTTTCTTCTTTCTTCTGGTCTTCCTTCTTCATCTTCTCCTTCCTTCATCTTCTTCCATCTTCTTCCATCGTCTTCTTCCTTCGATTCGCTTCTTCTTCCTCCGGTCTTCTCGTCCTTCTCGTCCGGCATCGGCGTCTCTTCTCGCAGGCCGCTCCTCGCAATGGGAGGCTCCCGCTCTGTGAGGCTCCGCTCCGGGTGACAGGTCTTTTATAACGAAGGCACCTGGTGACCCCGCCCCCTCTGACGCACGGGGACGTCATGTGGAATTCCCTATGGCTTTCCCCATGACGTCAGAGGGGGGGGCGGGGTCACCAGGTGCCTTCGTTATACAAGACCTGTCACGCGGAGCCTCACAGAGCGGGAGCCTCCCATTGCGAGGAGCGGCCTGCGAGAAGAGACGACGATGCCGGACGAGAAGGACGACGCCGGACGAGAAGGACGAGAAGACCGGAGGAAGAAGAAGCGAATCGAAGGAAGAAGACGATGGAAGAAGATGCCGGAAGGAGAAGATGAAGAAAGGAAGACCAAAAGAAAGAAGAAAGAAGATTTTAATAAAGGAATTGTCAAAGACCGTCT
Source organism: Lithobates sylvaticus (assembly GCA_028564925.1). Taxonomy (NCBI): domain Eukaryota; kingdom Metazoa; phylum Chordata; class Amphibia; order Anura; family Ranidae; genus Lithobates; species Lithobates sylvaticus. The sequence goes on along the minus strand of CM053026.1, from coordinate 677,287,879 downwards.
CCTGTCATTTTTACAATTTTTGACACTTTTTTGGTGAAATGGTAGGGGTACTTTTGTACCCCCTTACCATTTCACACAGGGGGGGGGGCGGGATCTGGGGGTCCCCTTGTTAAAGGGGGCTTCCAGATTCCGATAAGCCCCCCGCCCGCAGACCCCCACAACCACCGGGCACGGTTGTGGGGAAGAGGCCCTTGTCCTCATCAACATGGGGACAAGGTGCTTTGGGGGGGACCCCAAAGCACCCTCCCAATGTTGAGGGCATGTGGCCTGGTACGGTTCAGGCGGGAGGGGGGGCCGCTCTCGTCCCCCCCTCCTTTCCTGCGGCCTGCCAGGTTGCGTGCTCGGATAAGGGTCTGGTATGGATTTTGAGGGGGACCCCACGCCATTTTTTTTGGGCTAGGGTTCCCCTTAAAATCCATCCCAGACCTGAAGGGTCTGGTATGGATTTTGAGGGGGACCCTACGCCATTTTTTATTTTTTTTTGGCTGGGGGTCCCCCTTAATATCCATCCCAGACCTGAAGGGCCTGGTTATTGAATTTGGGGGGACCCCTACGCTTTTTTTTTATCAATGACTTCAATGAATGACTGTTCTCTGTGTTACGGATCCAACAATTCATTTGCCGGCAAATAGCTGCGAGTGATTTTAAATAGTTTTTTTTTCCTGCAAAAATGACACTGTGCAGGGACAGTTCTCTATATTAGATATACTGAATCTCGAAGCATTCTAAGCATTTGTTATATCCGCTATTATAATTTCTTTCATATTAGTTGAAATTAGATATTTGTTAGTTACAATACAACATTCGAATTGTTCTCTGTATTACGGGAATCGGCAATTAGCCGCGAGTGATTTTAAATGTCTTTTTTTCCTGCAAAAATGACACATTGTACAGAGAGAGTTCTAAACACGGGAAACCTGACCCCCTTCTATATACTATATACTCTATAGTATGCCTGTGAAGGGGGTCATGTTTCCCGTGTTTACAACTCTCTCTGTACAATGTGTCATTTTTGCAGGAAAAAAAAAATATTTAAAATCACTCGCGGCTAATTGCCGATTCCCGTAATACAGAGAACAATTCGAATACAACAACTAACAAATATGTAATTTCAACTAACATGAAAGAAATTATAATAGCGGATATAACGAATGCTTCGAATGCTTCGAGATTCAGTATATCTAATATAGGGAACTGTTCCTGCAGTGTCATTTTTGCAGGAAAAAAAAACTATTTAAAATCGAGTCGCGGCTATTTGCCAGCAAATGAAATGTTGGATCCGTAATACAGAGAACTGTCATTCATTGAAGTCATTGATAAAAAAATGCGTAGGGGTCCCCCCAAATTCAATAACCAGGCCCTTCAGGTCTGGGATGGATATTAAGGGGGACCCCCAGCCAAAAAAAAAAAAAAAAAAAATGGCGTAGGGTCCCCCTCAAAATCCATACCAGACCCTTGAGGTCTGGGATGGATTTTAAGGGGAACCCTAGCCAAAAAAAATGGCGTGGGGTCCCCCATAAAATCCATACCAGACCCCTTATCCGAGCACGCAACCTGGCAGGCCGCAGGAAAGGAGGGGGGGACGAGAGCGGCCCCCCCTCCCGCCTGAACCGTACCAGGCCACATGCCCTCAACATTGGGAGGGTGCTTTGGGGTCCCCCCCCAAAGCACCTTGTCCCCATGTTGATGAGGACAAGGGCCTCATCCCCACAACCGTGCCCGGTGGTTGTGGGGGTCTGCGGGCGGGGGGCTTATCGGAATCTGGAAGCCCCCTTTAACAAGGGGACCCCCAGATCCCGGCCCCCCCCCCTGTGTGAAATGGTAAGGGGGTACAAAAGTACCCCTACCATTTCACCAAAAAAGTGTCAAAAATTGTAAAAATGACAGGAGACGGTCTTTGACAATTCCTTTATTAAAATCTTCTTTCTTCTTTCTTCTGGTCTTCCTTTCTTCATCTTCTCCTTCCGGCATCTTCTTCCATCTTCTTCTTCCTTCGATTCGCTTCTTCTTCCTCCGGTCTTCTCGTCCTTCTCGTCCGGCGTCGTCCTTCTCGTCCGGCATCGTCGTCTCTTCTCGCAGGCCGCTCCTCGCAATGGGAGGCTCCCGCTCTGTGAGGCTTCGCTCCGGGTGACAGGTCTTGTATAACGAAGGCACCTGGTGACCCCGCCCCCCCTCTGACGTCATGGGGAAAGCCATAGGGAATTCCACATGACGTCCCCGTGCGTCAGAGGGGGCGGGGTCACCAGGTGCCTTCGTTATAAAAGACCTGTCACCCGGAGCGGAGCCTCACAGAGCGGGAGCCTCCCATTGCGAGGAGCGGCCTGCGAGAAGAGACGCCGATGCCGGACGAGAAGGACGACGCCGGACGAGAAGGACGAGAAGACCGGAGGAAGAAGAAGCGAATCGAAGGAAGAAGAAGATGGAAGAAGATGCCGGAAGGAGAAGATGAAGAAAGGAAGACCAGAAGAAAGAAGAAAGAAGATTTTAATAAAGGAATTGTCAAAGACCGTCTCCTGTCATTTTTACCATTTTTGCCACTTTTTTGGTGAAATGGTAGGGGTACTTTTGCACCCCCTTACCATTTCACACAGGGGGGGGGCCGGGATCTGGGGGTCCCCTTGTTAAAGGGGGCTTCCAGATTCCGATAAGCCCCCCGCCCGCAGACCCCACAACCACCGGCCAGGGTTGTGGGGATGAGGCCCTTGTCCTCATCAACATGGGGACAAGGTGCTTTGGGGGGGACCCCAAAGCACCCTCCCAATGTTGAGGGCATGTGGCCTGGTACGGTTCAGGCGGGAGGGGGGGCCGCTCTCGTCCCCCCCTCCTTTCCTGCGGCCTGCCAGGTTGCGTGCTCGGATAAAGGGTCTGGTATGGATTTTGAGGGGGACCCCCACGCCATTTTTTTTTTTTTTTTGGCCGGGGTTCCCCTTAAAATCCATCCCAGACCTGAAGGGTCTGGTATGGATATTTGGGGGGGACCCTACGCCATTTTTTTTTTTTTTTTTTGGCTGGGGTCCCCCTTAATATCCATACCAGACCTGAAGGGCCTGGTTATTGAATTTGGGGGGACCCCTACGCTTTTTTTTTTTTTTTTTATATCAATGAATGACTGTTTTTTAAATAGCTTTTTTTTCTGCAAAAATGACACTTTGTCATTCGAATTCATTTGAATGCATTCGAATGCATTCGAATGCATTCGAATTCATTCGAATGCATTCGAATTCATTCGTTATATCTGCTATAATAATTTCATTTGAATTAGTTGAAATTTGATATTGGTAGTTGGATTCGAATAATTTGGAGCTGAAATTCGTAAACGGAATTTTTCCTGCAAAAATGACACTTTGTCATTCGAATTCATTCGAATCCATTCGAATTCATTCGAATTCATTCGAATTCATTCGAATCATTCGGCGACGAAATTCGTAAACGGAATTTCGTATTCCGTACGGAATTCGTAAAAAAAAAATTCGTACTACAGATTCGTAAATTCGTACGAATTTAGAAAAATTCGTACGAATTACGAATTCGTACGAAACGAATCGCACATGTCTAGACTCTGATAGTACCAGAGCTTGGGGACATAGACCTCATCTGCTGCAGTTGCAGTTTCTTCCGACTTCCGGACCTTCTTGCGATGCCTGATATACGCACTCCTCAGGCTGCCAATTTTCTTTCTTATATCATCAACAGTTGCCGCGGGGAACCTTGGCTTGACAAATTCCACAAGTTCCTCCAGGGCTGCGTGCCTCTTTGGTTTGTTGCTATAATGGGGGTGTTTACCCTGCCATAAAATGGGAAATTCCCTGTATTTGGCAATGAAGAGGGGGAGAAAACTCATGTCGTTGAATCCCTTCATAATCTCTGCAAGACACAACACCACACAAAACCCTATAAATTATGTCAGGCTAAACTCTCCTAATCTTCTCCATAAAGAGGCCTCAAGTTCGAATCAGTCTAGGCTAGTTATGTACCAACGTCAAATTGTACCTTCGTTTGTAGCGATCGTCTCGTGCGTGAGTTTTCTCTCCCCTCGTCTCCCAGATCGTGGCTACGACACAGGCGTGTGACGTTTTATATACAGTGCGCATGCGTCAAACTCCGCCCGCCCCTGACGATCTTTCTCGTCTATTCCCCACCCCTTCTCTTTACGGCGCAGTGGGGAGAGCACATGGCGTGGACACAGCAGGTGCGCCCCAAATATCCCACCAACGAGGAGGAGGACGAGGAAAGTCCGGAGGCAGAAACGTCCCGATCCCGGAGCCTGAAATTCAAGGCCTCCAATATGTCATTTGGAGAAATGTTGGAGATGGTGGACATATTAAAGAGGAGCGACTATGATGGGAAGTATGGGCCTTACCTCAACCCCAATGTCCGCAAGGCCAAGATCATGTCTAAAGTTGTGAGAAGGCTGTACAATCAGTTTGGGGTACAACGATCCAAGGAGCAACTGAGGAAACGCTGGTCAGACCTGAAACTGAGGGAGGCCGATCAGTACAGAAAGATCAAGCGAATTCTTCAAAAAAGTAAGTAGTTGGGTTTTGTGTTTTAGTTCTTGCTTGCATACTGCTCCATGTGGTTTGATTTTTACAAAGTTGTACATTCCAAAATGGCCACTTTCAGGTTCGTCTGTGCATTCGATCGTACTCAGCCTCGATCTTTCTGCCACTGGCATGATCGTGTGTGTCCATTCGATCGTACGCAACCTCGATCGTTCGGCCACTTATAATACGATGTTTGGTGTTTTTTTTGTGGTAAGGAAGTTTGTTCTCACTAGAAATGTCATCAAGAATGTAAAGCCAATTTATTCAATGTAAAGGAGAGGTCACCCAGTAGCTGTTTACCCATCTGGACTCTAGAGCACTAGTGCTGGGACACCCAAACCCCCTTTTTATTATGCTTTTCCACACATGTGCTCCAGTGGATACTAGAGGGGGGTCTCCATCAGACAAACTTCTACCAAAAAGCTAGTAAGTTTAGCACCTTTACAAAGTGACTACATTCATGTAGTTGGCATTTGTAACTGGCCAAACAAAAATAGTGTCCGACACTTTCAAGCAATGTTTGTCATTTCCTATTTCTGCCCTCAATAGATTGTGTTGCTAAATATTCCTTTTGTACATTCTCATAGGGGAGCGAAAACTTGGGCCGTCTGAGGAAACCCCAAAACCAACACCTCCCAAAAAAGGTGAAAGAGCAGAAGCAGAGGAGGAGGAGGAGGAGGAAGGAGAGATCATCGAACTTGGAGAAATTGTCACCACAACAGGTGAGTGTGGGAGAACACAGCTACTGGTAAGCTAATCAATGTATGGCTGCCTCATTTCCAACACCAGATTTTTTTATGTTTGTGTTTTTTAGGTGACGTGGATGTTGTGGAAGAAAAATCGCACTTTACCACAGAGAGTGCCCACGTACTCATCGGGGAGATAATGGTCTGCAATAGAGATCTAGATTACATAAAGCAAAACATCAATGATGTTCAACAAAAATTGAAGAACATCATTGATGTTTTAGGAAAAATATGAAAACGCACCAAGTAATTAACACACATTTGTGCCAGCTTCAGAACACATTTGCAACTTAAGAACTGTGTGAAATTTGGAACATGCACACATTGTGGCCACATGTGCTAGCTCCCATCATGGTGGATGAATGGCAACGTTTTTTTGGGGGTGCAACCACTTTACGAACTACGAAAGTGGTTATGGTGAAGGGGTTGCACCCCCAAAAAACGTCCATTCATCCCCATGATGGAAAATGGCACTTTTGAAGCTTCTAGGCATGTGTTTTACCATCTAATGACCATTTTCAGACCCAAAGTGTGTGCATGTTCTAAATTTCAACTTTCCAGGGGTGACCCCCCCATGTGATGAAGGCAAGATCAAACACACTTTGAACATATAGTCATGTCTGATCTTGTCTTCACTTTACAAAGTTGAACTTTCCTAGTTCATAGGTTCTGTTTTGCTCCATGCCTGGTTTTACCAATTGCGGAATGTTTGTAAACAATGTTGTAAATAACCAAGATGTTGTCAGTTTGGGCGTGAAGATTGTAAACGCACTTGTGAATGTTTTCCAAGTAAACTTTTTTATTTTTCAAAATGTGTGGCTTCCTTATTTAAAAAACACAATGCATTATGTATGTCAAATGTAAAGGATATGGGGGGCAATGGGTGTTATTTACTAAAGGCAAATCCACTTTGCACTGCAATTTTCTTTCCCAGGGAACTTTTTCACTGCACTTGTAGAGCATAGTGGATTTGACTTATGTAAATGACACCCACAGTGCTTTGTACGAAAACACGGAGCACAGCATTTTTGAGAATACACACATGTCTGACCTGGTGATGAAAAGGAGTATTTTGGGTGTCAGTTATGCACTACAAACCTTCTCTAGACCAAAGATTAGGTAGCAAACACACAACATGAGAATAATCTTTTTGTGAAGAAGAGACTGTTACCTCCTTTTGCCCAGAAAGTGCATTCCCACTGTCGAAGGCAAAGGGAAAAAATTTCAAGGTAAAATAAGCTAAAAAGAATACTGAAATGACAAGAAATCATAGGTTGGTTGAAATATCAGATTTATTAAAAAATGCCTCTCACACATCGTCAGGCAGAGCAATGGCCCCCCTACCCACAAAGTACTCCATATATTGCTCGCGGACCGCGCGGGCATTTAGAGGGGGCAAGCCTGGACGTGCCACTTGAAGGGCTGTGAGGTCCGCATTTGGAGGGCCCTCCACATCTGGGCCAACGGGCACCACATAGTTCCTGTTATGTCTTTTGAGGAAGTTGTGCAATATGCAACAGGCAAGAACTATGTGGTTCAGTTTGTATTCCGCCAAGTTAAATGCCGTCAAGAACAGGCGGAAGTGGCTGGCCAGGATGCCAAAAGTGTTCTCCACCACTCTTCTGGCTCTGGACAGCCTGTAGTTGAAGACCCTCTGGTCTGGGGTGAGGGTCCTCATCGGGAACGGCCTCATCACATGGGGAGTCAACGCAAACGCTTCATCTGCGACAAAGACGAAGGGGAGTCCTTCTGCATTCTCCTCTGGAGGTGGCAAGCACAGACTGCCACTTTGGAGACGCCAGTAGAACTCCGTGTGCGTAATGGCACCACCATCCGAGATCCGGCCGTTCATCCCCACGTCCACATACATAAACTCGTATGTTGCCGACACCACCGCCAACATCACTACACTATTAAACCCTTTATAATTATAATAGTAGGACCCCGAGTTGGGCGGTGGGACGATGCGGACGTGTTTCCCATCAATTGCCCCTCCGCAGTTAGGAAAGTCCCAACGGCTGGCAAAGTGGGAGGCCACAGTCTGCCATTCCTGTGGCGTGGAAGGGAACTGTGGAGTGAAACAAGAAAAAATAATTAGTCACTTTGCAGCTAAACATTGCAAGCAGATGAGACAATCAACATCTTGGAACAAGAGCATTTTTGAAAATTTGAGGCTGGAAAGTATTTGCACAGAAAAGTAGAGGCTCCCCTTCACAGATTACTCACCCCCCATCAATCCCACCACTTCTGATGGGCCATTGGCAATAACTAGGGTTTTGGGGGGGGGTGGTGGACAGGTAACCCTCTGCACTTCATTGATTGGCAAATGGCTCAATAATGTGTGCTAGTTTGGCCAGACCCTCTGTACTTAACACTATTGGCAGCCCCCAGGAAAGATAAAATAACATTTCAACCCCCCCCCCCAAAAATAAAAGGCAAGCACATTGTGACATTATGAAATTACCAAGCAAGCTAATAGGAGGGAAAGAACACAAAAACATCGGAAATGGAAAGTATGGAGGCAGCCCCTAGCACTACATGCTTTGCTGAATTCATCCCTAAAGATGCCCACTATAAAGAGGTAGGTATATAGTGTGTATGGACCTTGGGAAAGCCAGCAGATAAAGGATTGGTACCATCTGACAGAGCAGTTGGGGGGGGGGTTCCTAATGAGTTTGCCCCCCCCCCCCCCCCCCCCCAAAAAAAAAAGGGGCTCTACATGAAGTAAACCACACAGCAAACATTTGTGCATATTTTAGGGGGTGTTTGGGGGCAAACAATACTATGCAGCAGACAAAATACATTGCTTAAGTGACTAGGCCATAGGTGTCTATTGGGGCAGAAGAGCTTGCTGGGGAGGTAAGTGAAGGGAAAAATGCATGAAGGAGAAAAGGGGCACAGCATATTAGAACATATTGCAATCATGGTAATTAGGGAAGGAGGTCAAAAATAGAAGACATTAGCAAACAGAGCATACATAGAAGGGAATAGTAAAGTATAAATGTTACCTTAATATAGTCCTCCTGCAGGACCTCGATGATGGCAGAACAGGTCTCTGGAATAATGATTCCCAGGGCCTGGGGAGAGATACCTGAAGAGAACTTCAAATCCTGAAGACTTCTCCCTGTCGCCAAGTACCTCAACGTGGCAACAAGCCTCTGCTCCGGAGTAATGGCTTGTCTCATGCAGGTATCCTGCCGGCTGATAAAGGGGGTCAGCAAAGCCAAAAGACGGTGAAAATCGGGGTCCGTCATCCGGAGAAAGTTCCTGAAATCATCAGGATTATTCTCCCGGATCTCACGAAGCAAAGGCATGTGCGAGAATTGGTCACGCTGAAGCAACCAATTCTTGGTCCACATACTCCTCGTCACTCTGTTCATGGACGGGTCTTGGCTCAAAGCTAAAAGCCCGACACCAATTCCGCGTACAGCACGAACTCGGCGACGAGTACGCACGGGAAACATCGCTCACAAGGTCACAAAAGGTCGGCTGGTCAGAACGGACAAACAGAAAGCACCGATAAACAGCAAGGCCTGAAAGAACGAAATGAATACCAGAAACGAGCAGACAATAAGCAGTGCAAATCAAAGCGTCCTATATCAAGATATAGGCCGCAATGACCAACAAATGCAAACTGACTACACGCACTAATAAACAGATACGCACGACAAGCACAAACTGAAGAGCAGTAACGATCTGAGTCAGAAAACTGAGAAGCGCGAATCTTAAGTCACCAAACTTCGACTAAATCTCGATAAACACGGGATCAGCAGAAGGAGCCCAACGGGTGCCTGACGTGGTGCTGAACTTCCCTTTTCTAATCTTGTGGACGACGACTTACGTCACGACGTTCTTGCAGACCGGATATTCCGTCAACGTAGTCCGACCGTGTGTACGCAACACCAACATCGGACAAAGTACGACGGACAGGATCCGACCGACCTGGTCCGCGGATTGTCCGACCGTGTGTATGGGGCTTTAGTGTTATCATCGAGAGCAAACACAACTACTAGATGCAGGATGTGAGCACAGCAGTGCACACCAACAAATACAAATCTTCCATCATGGATAGCCTTTGTCATGTTAGCTCCACCATCACTGACAACAAATCCCATTTTGACATCCATGCCTGCCTGTTACCATAGCCACTTCCCTATCATTTTCTGAAGTGCATTTAGAATATTCTGTGAGGTGTGCTGCTGATCCATCACCTCAGCATGGAGAAGGAAGAAGTGCGATCCTGTCTTGTGCACTGGGCCACAGCACTTGTGTTTTTTCTTGACCTGGAAATTGTTTGTGGTAGTTGTATATATCATGACACATTTGGCTGCCACCAATGGGCAGTCAAGGACAGGAAAACATGCTAGCTACTTGGAGCACTCCATAAATTAGTTGTAAAGCCCCGTGATTGGCCAGCAGCCTTCCCCAGCAACACATGAATTGTACAGCGAGGGCACCACAGCTCGACTAAATGTGGTGCATGTATCCATAAGATATTGTGGTGCCACAGCCTCCATAAGTTGCTTGAAGGGCTCCCCTTGCACCAAATTGAAAGAAGCACCCCAACAGCTATGAGCTGTCCAATGAGGCGAGTAAGTTTCCTGGACATTCCCCGGTAATGTAACCCACCAAAATATTCGATAGTGGGCTGTATGGATTTCTTTCAGATTTCACTATGACCTGCAGCTCCGGAAGTGATGGTGAGTGTGTCAATGCTGGGAATAGTTGTGGTAGACAGAGGAGCCACACCTCTTTCTTCCCTCAGCACCACTGGCCTGTGGTGGGTGCGCATGTGTTGGTTCATCCCAGAGTTCGTGAGTTCGTCTCCCACTGCTGACTTCTCTGCCGCACAGTTTACATTTAGCTATGTGGCCATCACCAACTGAGACAAAATGCTCCCAAATTTTGGAACGACACCTGCTGCCACCGCGTGGTAAAGATTTTTTAGAAACAGTCTCTTCTTCAGCCGCAGATGACAGGGCAACTTGCTTACTTTTTGGTGTTTTTTGACAAAAAGGGAGGTGGCCTCATGTCAGGGATAGTGAAGGAGGTTACTTGACTCACAGTGGTGGTGGCAGGACTAATGCTTATGGGAGACTCAACCAGAACAGGAGAGGCAGGTGCCACTGGTGCTGTTCTTTCAGTGGATTACAGCAGTGGGGAATCAAATGTAATATTTCTCCCTGATGGGAGTAAAAAATCTCCCTCATCACTTCTATGACCTGCAGACGTAATTTCACTGGTGATGGTGGTGCCACTGGGAGTAGCATTAGTGGTGGAACTATGAGTGCGCAAAATTTTTTGCTCATATTCTAATATTTCACTATTAGGCTGCTTAAATGTAAGTTTGCAATCAAAAGCCTGTGTTGGTGGTACTGCCAGGCCTTTCCTGTAAAATATACTTGGTGTCAACATGTTTCTAGACTTGCCCATAGCAGGGGTGGTGGTGACACAACTGGAACTAATAGTAATCGTGCAGATTGTTCCGTGGGGAAGATCCTGAAAAAGGCAACGACATGCAATGGATGCCGACTGCTTCCTGGTCCCAGAGCAGGATCTCTCAGCCCTGCTAGTAGGGGATTTTGCAGCATCGACAGTTTCCCTCTCTAACCTTTTCTGTTTGGAGGGTGGCTTTAGCATAGCACTACTGCTAGTCAAAGTCTTGCTAGTATTATCAGAGCTTGGCCTCTTGCAGCTGCTAGATCTGCCTGAACGCATTGGCTGAGGCACTAAATAGGACAGGCAAGCTGCTCCTGCTGCTTCATTTGCCCCCCCCCCCCCCTTTGGAAAATTGCTCCTGTGAGACCTAACACGACTACTAGAATGACATGTGGTACTGGTGGTGGAAGTATGACTGTCTGGGCCTGACAATACAGATGCTGACATACATGACACAGACAATGGTGGTACACACTCACAAGTGCTGGTGGTTGTTGTTGCTGTGTCACTGCTGCTGCTGGTACCAGGAATAGGAACCTCATGTTGAGAGCTTGAATCCATCTTGACAACAACTTTACTAGACTGGACTCTCTTCTACTGCTTCTTAAATATTGTCTCCTCTGCTCAAATACAACTCCCTTTCTCACTCAGTTCCCAGGAATGCAATGCACTTTTGCCCTTAATCCAACCTCCAGCACAAAATGAAGCAGCTGATTGGACTGTAATTTACTCCATGCCAGTAATCCAGCCCCCAAGGAATTAACTGATTGAACTAGAAAACTGTAACTCTCGATCATCCGTAATAACAAAACCATTTTAATGGAATAAATGAATCATTCGTTATTTGTAGCAGACATTCAGATTAATCAATTCCTTTCCAATCGTTCAGTTGCTCACTATAGAATAAAATGAATCGATTCAAATGAAATAAGATCATTCATTATGCGATCACAATCACGAGTCGACCTGCTGTTGCATTAGGCTCTTCGAATCATCGAATCATGCCAAAACTGTTTGCTATTTTTGATAAAACTTATTTCGGATTCGGTTTTGTTTCGTAATTGCCTTGTTCAGAAATTCAAATGCATCCGAATGTCTGAAAGTTGCAAAATTACGAAGAACTTTGTTTCATTACAAAATGAATTGCACAAACCTACTCTTTTTTAACTGGCACCCAGAGCAACGGAGGACCCAAGAAGCAAGTTTGGGACTTGAAGCAGTGCAATTGCTTTTTAGCTTTGAACTCTTACAATGTATGTGTCTTTTAATAATAAAAAAAGGTATTGCCTGTCAAAGGATTTGAATTTCTATCCATTCAGACCTTTGACAGGCAATAGCTTTTTTACTTTAATTAACTTAACTTTAGGAGTTTATACAATCCCTTTTTCACTGCACAGCTTGGCATGGCAGAAGACCTAGCGGTTGATTTATTAAAGGCAAATAGACTGTTGTCTTCCCAAGTGTAGTTGCACTCTCCAAGGGAATGTGCTCTAGAGCTTAGTAAATAAGGTGAAGCTTTACTTTGCACAACATACCTGATAAAATGCAAGGAAAATAGTAAAAAAAAATGTATATTTGCTCACACATGATTAATTGATGGAAGTCAGCAGAGCTTCCCTTCATTTACCCAGGTATAAAATATTATGGCATCCAAAGTATACAAATTAAGGTGCATAAAGTTGTGCTTCAAGTAGCAATTACAGGTCTTGGCCTTTGCCTAGTCTGTTACTGGACTGTGAACTGAGAAACAGCAGAATAATACGTTCATCTCTCTGTCATTCTATTCTTTACTGTTAATCTGAGCACTGCTGTGCAGATGCTGATATCAAGTCAAATTCAGGGACTTACACTGCTTGCATTAAAATAAAAATAATGAATAAAAAATAAGAATGTGTGAATGAATACAGAGCTTCATTAATTTATGCCCTTTATTTCTGCCTGGAATCAAATTTTATGCATTTCTTTTCTATCTTACAGGCTAGAGGGCACCCAAGAGTGCACAGGATCCATTGAGGATTGTATTTCTGTGTCTTAGAATATGCAGGGAATTGTGGCACGGATTGCTCAAAACCTATGATGTAATATACCCAATAAAAAAAGTGTAGTACTAACCTTTCAAGGCAACACCTTTATAGTATATACAGTAGTACTTACTAGAACTAGCACTTTCACATTAGGTGTATTTCATCATAGTGAGCACAGAATTCTGCCCCATGACCTACTGTACCCTTTTCTCCTAAATAAAAGTATGATCCTCATTGGTTACCATGCCTAACTGTCTTGTACCTGGTGATGGAGCCTAACGTGCAGAGGAAAGCAAATTCTTACACCTCCTGCTCAGTACCCCTGATAAGGTAACAGAAGGCACAAGTGCCTGGAGTGGCATGAGTGCCTGGCAGTTCTGGTGATGGCGGTTACAGATGAGAGGTCTGTGCGCACTTGATAGCAGGCTGGATCGTGACAAAGGGCAGCAGACACAATAGGCTGGAAGACAATCAGGATGCACTTGGCAGCTGGCAGGTCACAGGCAGCAAGCACTCGGCTGGCTGGCAGCAGTAGGGATGGCCTCCACAGGCTGGACACAGGGCAGGGTCAGACAAGCCAGGTCAGTAACCAGCAGGCACATCAGGTACAGAGCAGCAGGCAGAAGAATAGTCAGGTTCAGACTGGAGTTGGCAACGGTAAGCAGATAGGCAGAAGGATCAGGCAGGGACATGGTCAACGAGCAAGCCAGGGCTTGGTTTAGGCTGAGCTTAAGTGTGTTCAGACGGATGGCAGAACGGCAACAGGAGATCAAGCACAGGAACAAGTAGAAGGTAGCAGAACGCTGTAGACCATAAGGCAAGGTCCTAAAGGTGTTTAAATAGCCCACTTGGCACCAATCTAGTGACGGATGTGCACGCTATTTTGTCTTTCCTGACACTAACAGGCAGCCAATTAGAAGGTTATGGGTGGGGAGCCTGTGATCTTGGATAGAGCTCATATCTGTGTGCTTATGGGAACCTACATCAAAGGGGATTGTCAAAGATTTGATCATCACCAGTTACAATCCTGTGCATATAGTTATACAATATGTGCTATGACCAGTGGAAGCGAGTACAACACCTTGCCAACTGCTTCTGGAATCGTTGGAAAATGGAGTATCTTTCTACTCTGCAAGGATGCAGGAAATGGTAATGGCTGAACCCTAACATACAAGTTGGAGATCTTGTTCTGCTTATGGACCAGCAAGCTTAAAGAGTCAAATGGCCTATCGGACTTATTGTAAAGAGTGTTCCTAGTTATGATGGTAAGGTACGTAAGGTGGAGGTGAAGGTTTCAAGACAAGGGACTGTAAAGGCTTTCATCAGACCTATCACAGAACCTATTCTGCTCTTGCCCTTTGGAGAATAAACTTGTTTGCCTATGCTGCTGGATGCTACCTGTGACTTCAAGAAGAAACTGTCTTGAACTTTAGTTAACATAACTTGAAGCCTTGAATTAAGAGTTATTGTTATTGCATTATATGCATGTTCTTTTTTATGTCTTTCAGGTCTTTCATGTACAGCAATCTGCTTTCATGGCACGCACTAAGCTGTCTGAGCTTTGAAGATTGGAGAAGTGCTATCAGCATCTTATACACCTCCACGTCCGCATCAGCTCTCATACTGATCCGCTGACCCGGCGGTCGGTGGAACTCTGAAAGAGACCATACTGGCAGCCCACTACCTACATGAACAGATCTGTCAGTGAGGAAGGAGCATCAGCGCAGCCTTGGGTGAGCTTGTTCCAGGGACTTAGCTTCCGGTATTTTCATCCTTACTGCACTTCCACTTCCACCATCGAGTTGATGTCCCCTCACCTTCACATATCAGGCTGAATTTTCACTTCTAATTTAATCAAGTGTTGATTTTCCCTGTTTTAACTACATATGTTGCAGGTTTATCCACAAAGCACTTTCCAATAGTAATATTGTTGTGCAGAGTATTGATATAATGCGCTGGAAGCTTCTTGTTTGCAGAGAATAATTTACTTTCATGGAGAAATAGCTCAACATATCTTACAGCATGTCTTGTCTTTATCATGGAACAGGAAAAAGGAGCATACAAGAACACAGTGAGGAAAGCAAACACTTCCTCTCATTACATTACCATAGAATACATATTATAACACTGCAGTGCCATCTGATGCATAGATGGGTATAATGCATACAGTACTGTCAGTTTATAAGCAACTATGCTTTTGTTCTTTCCAACAAATATAACATTCACTTACAGACCACAAAATTCCTGAGGAGACTTTCCCTCGGAGGAAATATAAGATTTTTGGGTGACTTTGTGATCCCCAATGTCCTTGCAGATATTCAACTGCCAGAGGGAGACTGTTGTGAGAAGATGCTTGTTAGATGGTTCTTTTACAATTACAGTGGTTCCAAAGGCTGGGTTATTTTTGTTTAACCTCAATGCATTCTCTGCATTAAAGTAAAAAAAAAAATTATACCCCCCCCCCCCTCCATCCAGTATACTTACCTGAGCTTAATTTCGATTCAGCGATGTGCACGAGAGCTGTGACTCTCCCTTTTCATAGGCTCAGAGACAGTAACAGCAGCCATTGGCTGCCACTGCTTTCAATCACATCTAGTAAGGAGGAAGCAGGGGCGGGGCTGAAGCACACTCTATGGATAAAACAATAATGGCTCGAGAGTGATTTCACACTCGGTGAGGGCGGGAGACAGGAGTGCCAGCGGGGGGCCCGAGAAGAGGAGGATTGGGGCTGCACTGTACAAAACCATTACACAGAGTCGGTAGGTATAACATGTTTTTGTAATAAAAAAAATATAAATAAATATATAAATACTTGAATGATCTTTTTTCTATACAATATCTGTTAAACTGTCACTTTCATTCCTGACTCTTTACTAGCAACCATTGTCTTGTCTATCATGTCTTTGCTCCTTCATTACATTACCTAAGTATTAATACATTCTAGATATAATATAATATCTTTCAGTAACTGATGTTAATTAAATGCATCTCCTGCCACATAAACAGTCCATTGCCTAACCTTTTAAATGATACTGAATAGAGGCCTGGAGAGCATGGAGGATTAGGCGGGATTTACCAAGTGTCAGATATTCAATGTTGTACGTCATGTAAACCAAAATTAAAGAATTACATCTGCAAGTCCTTACCTCAAGTGTTCACTAGAACTAACACAGTATGAAGCTAATTAAATGCATTTTACAGACATAAAGCTGCATGCTTTGCCCACTAATGCACCTTGAAACTATCAAATTAGGAGTGTTCCATAATGCTTTATTGTAGACTATTTTAATGAAGTGTGCAGGGTAAAATATGCTGTAATTTGATGACCTTTTATTAGAGATGAACAGATTATAAAATCAGAACATGAAAGGAATATACCAGACCTGTGTTAGGTCTTTATGAGCGAAATGGGTAAATTGGATCTGTGGCATTGTGTAACAATGGTTTAATCAGCAAATACTCTCACAAAAAAAAAATGAAAGAGAGAACATTTAATTTTTGGCTTTAAATTGAATATCAGTAAAAACAGAAAATACACAGTATTATGGGGAATCAAGGATAAGTTGATGCCATTTTGATTGTATCACCAATGGGGTTTTATTAAGCATAGTATATAGTAAGTGGGACTACACATCAGGGATCACACCCCTAGATCCCTGAGACCGTAATATGTCTATAAGTGGGTAATTAGATAATTTGGTGGAAGTAGCACCAAACTGGGTGTGCAAAGCGTGTCTAAACAGCAAATACCTATAAAAGGCAGTGCGGGGAAGCTAATTTTTTCTCCATAATTCTTCAAAAGAGGACAATACTGTACATTATCAGTGTATACATCATCTAAGGTAATAAGACCCTTATGTTCCCAGAAGTAACTGTCTGTAAATTTCTGTAGATGGAAGAACATATGATTATGCCAGAGTGGAAGTTCCAAATTAATATCACTAAACTCATCTAATCTTTTGGCCCAAGTCCAGGGGTGTTGCTAGGTGGGGAAAAGACCAGGGGCTTCAGCCCGAAGGTAAATTTGATAACCCCTCCTACATTTTAAAGTAAGTCCAGCCCAATCCCAGCATCATGGGGGGGGGGGGAGGGTAGACTCACTTGCTGGTTGCTGCCTGGCTGGGTTGCAGACTGTTTCAGTGCTGTCTGGCAGGCCTCAGTAACAGCACACTCTGGGCTTAGGGCTCCCTTGGGCTGACTGATCAGTGCCCATCAATGTGGCCTCACCAGTGCCCATCAATGCAGCCTCACCAATACCCATCAATGCAGCCTCACCAATACCCATCAATGCAGCCTCATCAGTGCCCATCAGTGCAGCCTCCCCAGTGTCCATCAATGCAGCCTCATCAGTGCCCATTAGCTCAGCTTGATCCATGCCCATCAATGCAGCCTCACCAGTGCCCTTAAACGCAGCCTCATCAGTGCCCATCCCATTACCAGCTCAGCCTTACCTGTGCCCATATAGCCTGATCAGATAGCAGTGCCATCAGGAGAGGAGAGCTGCCAGTTTACACAGAGTGGGAATCTCCCACTTACTCAGCCCACCTCCTGACTGGCTCCTATGATGGATGTCACAGGTAAGCGGGAGATGGAGATCCCAGCTCTGTCTGGCGGCACTCGCTCCCCCCTTCCCTTCAGACTGGCAGCCTGGCATGCACCCACGCAGAATCAGCCCCAGGGCTAATAGCCCCAAGTTCCAAGCCAACCCCAGGCCTTGGGACTCGGGGCTAATAATTGTCACTCTTAATACCGAGACCCGGGGCTTTTTGGGGGCCCACTCTGGGCTATAGCTCCGGTCAGCCCCCCCTCCCGACGCCACTGCCTCCCTCCATACCGTACAGACCAAAGTCACAATTGGCAAGTGCTTCCTACAAAGAGCAGCCAGAGATGCCTCTAAAGCTATTAATAGGTGATTTATCTTGAGAACATAGTTCTCCACTGCAGTAGGCGTAACAGGTACCAAGCAATCAGTCAAATAGCGTAGTTTCCCTGCAAGGTAAAAGAAGTACATATTAGGAAGGGTCATACCAATATCAATTTTTGGTCGTTCCAAAATAGAGAACTTCAACTTTTGCCTATAGTTTGCCCAGATAAAGGAGATAAATAATGCATCTAAAGTTTTAAAGAAGGCTTTAGGCACTGAGACCGGCATATGGCATGTTACATAGAGACACTATTAGGTTGATTCTGCCTGCCACTGACAGAGGGAGTTATGCCTATTCATTGAGTTTAGTTTTAATCACTTGAAGAAGGGGGTCCAAATTAGACTTCTAAAAGAGAAAGTGTAAAATTTATACCTAAAATGAGGATACTATCCTAAGAGGGCCTGGAGTATTTCTCTAGGAAAATGCTTGAGGATGAAGAGGCATCAAGGCTGAATTCTGACAATTCTTTTTAAGACCCGAGTATGTGCCATACTGATCAATGATCTGCATGGCGGCACCCAAAGACACCAAAGCATTTTGTAAATAGAGGATAAGGTCATCTGCATACAATCCTATAGTGTCTGATCTATTCCCTAAAGTAATGCCTGTAAGGAAAGGAAACTGCCGAAATCTCAATGCCAATGTCTCCATAGCCACCGCAAAAGAAGCAGAGACAAAGGCATCCCTGCAAACCATAAACCATTGACCAAAAGGTAGAAGGTGGGACTTGCATAAAGGATAGAGACCTATTTTTGGAATTTCTCACCAAAGCCAAAAGATCGAAAAGCAGCTAACAGGAAAGGCCATTCTATAAAGTCGAAGACTTTAGTGATGTCTAGTGAGGCCAACACACTAGACTCTTGAAGCTGTACAATCAATTGCATTCTGCGAATGTTAATGGATGTGGACTTTGCTGCCATGAAGCCAGTTTGATCCAGATGAATAATACTTTGAGACACAGCAGTTTAGCAGAGATATATCGGGCGGTAAGAAGCACATCAGTAGGGTCCTTATCACGTTTCAGTATAAATACCACAGTGTAGTACATGGATGGTGGCAGCCTCCCCTTCTGGAAGACCTTAGATTAAATCTGCACTAGGGTGGGTGCAAGGACATCTAGGTTTCTGCTGTAAACCTCCAAGGGAAGGCAATCCGGACTGGATGCCTAACCTGCTGTCAAGGAGGCCACAGCTTCATGTATATCATCTTCTGTTATATCTGCATCCAGTGATGTCACTTTTTCCTGAGTCATAGAGGGGAATTGTAAATCAGAGAGATAATATTCAATATTCTGACTACTATGGATAAAAGTAGTAGCATACATACATACTTAGTGTAAAATTTGTGACAACAGGAAAGAATCTCCTCTGCTGTGCGAGCCTCAGTACCATTAATCTGTACTAATTTAGTCAATACCAAACCATTATCCTGTTGTTTAGCCATGTGAGCTAATTGGTGATTGGATTGATTGCCATATTCAAATTATTTTTGTTGGGCATAAAACACTTTCTGCTTGGCATTGGCAGACATTGGAGCTGAGTATACGCAGGATATATGCTCCCAATGTACTCGAATAGCAGTATTAGGAGAGACCAAATAAGCTGCCTCTGCTGCCTGGTAAACCTTCACTAGTTTTTCCTCATCCTCATGAGATGATCTTTAAATATATCATATGATAGCTCTTCGCAAATAGGCTTTTAAAGCATCCCAAAACATCAGATCCCTAGTAGTACCAGGAGCCTCCAGAAAAACATTTAGCTGGTCGGTTAGCCTGTCGTTGGGCCCAATCAAGGACGGCCAAAGGGGTTGAACCCACCAAGATCTACACACCTCAGTCGAACCAGTGTGAATAGTAACAATGGTATGTAGTCTGGAACCCCTATGGGAAGGTAAGTAATAGAGTAGACATGTGCAATTCGTTTCGTTTTTTTTTTTTTCGTTTTTCATTTTTTTTCGTTATTTTCGTTCGTTCGTTTTCGTACGAATGAACGAATCGTTCGAATCGTACGAATCCGAAAAACGAATCGTTCGAATCGTACGAATCTGATTAACAAATCATTCGAGTCGAACGAATCCGAAAAACAAAGAAAATCCGAAAAAAACTAATTAGAAACAACAAATGTACTAATGAAGAAAATCCAAAAAACGAAAACGAACGAAAAAATTTGTACATTCGTAACTTTTTTATTTGTTGAATTGGTAATTTTCCGTGACACTTACAATGGTGCTGCTAAACGTGCTTCGAATGGATTGAACAAAAACTTCGTACTTTCGTAACTTTTTTTTCGATTCGTAACTTTTTTTTTCGATTCGTAACTTTTTTTTTTTTTTTTTTTTTCGATTTGTAATTTTCCGTGTCTCTATTGAACAAAAAATTCGTACATTCGTAACTTTTTTTTCGATTCGTAACTTTTTTTTTTCGATTCGTAACTTTTTTTTTCGATTCGTAACTTTTTTTTTCGATTCGTAAATTATTAAAATGTGTGGGCAATACATGGATACAACTCCCTACAAGGCTCCTCTAAAAATGATAAGTAAATACTATAATAGTGTCAATGGTAACATATCTAGCACAGCTATAGATTGGGTGTAAATACCTGCATACAATAATAACCTCAAAAACAAAAATTGGAGAAGACAGAAACACACCCAAAAGAGTTACCTCTACTAAATGTATTATGCATATATAATGCAGCAATGAAAACATATACAGTAAGCATCAAATCAATCGAGTCCCTCCAGTCCCACATCCCCACCCTACATTGAATACCTCCCTATTAGCCCTCCCAGTATCAAACCCTACAATAAAATACCTCTTACGTATGAGGGAGGGGGGTGCAGTAAATATTTAACCTCAACCTCATGTGGACTTGGTAACCCTGTGACAATTACAAAAGGGATAGTACTTGAGTCCCCATATGGCCATTGATTTATGGCATCCATATGTCAGCACCTCCGTTATTGTTTGGATTAGAGGAAGGGGTGCTTATCTTTTTAACTGGAAATATATGCTATCACATGTGATTAATGAGGCTTTGCCAGCAGTACTCACAATAGCACTTTGGGTGGGCTGTGTATTTTTGTATTTTTATATTGCTAAGGTCACTTTAACTGGATAAGGGTGGGAATATACTTAATCGATTGCTAGCCCACTGTCTTACACGTCCTGACGGAGTTCCAGCGGGCGGGGTGAAACATGTAGACGCAAGGACGTGCCCCCTGACCGCCCAGCTACCGCATGTTCCAGGAGGACCAATAGGAATTACACTGGACTTCCCGTGTCATATCTAGAGTGACTGGAGCCACTGCAACCCAGGTCAGTTTGCTGAAGATGGCTTGGAGTTTTCACCTGCCGTGATCGACTTACATCAGATGGGTAGTGTCTCGCCCATCAAACACCAGCATACTGAGAAGTCAGAGTGGATGGAGGACTGTAAGTACATGTGACCCCCACTGTGCCTGATATAGGTTTGACAGGCTACATGATTAGCAGGTGGAGTGTTACCTAGCAAGCCATAGGACCTGCCCCGATATATGTAAGCCGGTTTCTATGTGATGTGTGGAAGTCTATACAGCATCATACTCAGCCTATATACCAGCTTATATACCAGGATCCACTGCATTCAAGTTGATTTACCACTATTTTTTTTTCATCATTACTGGCTGGTATTTACCATTGCTTCAGATGGACTGCCCATCTCCCCAGCATTGTCTAACACATTGAGAGTGTCTACTAGTTACATGGGAATCTCCTATCGGTGTCTCAGCACGTTTGTTAGATCTTGCTATATAGCACTTTGAGCACTGAGTTCATCTTGGACTACCCTCATTTGTTGACTAGATCTGGGATTTTCTGGGCACTTGACTATGACTATTTGACTGACATGTCTCTTTTCACCCTTTAGATCAGCTGGTTGTCCTTGTCGGGATGAGATGGGCTGGTTGTACAGGTATATCTACCTCTGCTGTGCTCTGGTTTAGTGCCCCATTCACCCATTGTGATTTTAAGGTGGGATACTTTTCATATCAGGGGTTTGGTAGCACAATAAATTTTTTTGTCATGTGGCTATTAGGGCTATTTAAGGGTCCATTAGTTAAGGAGGATATGCTCAGCTCCCACTGTTGGGCTGCATCACGCTCACTCATAAATGAGGGCCCGGGGTATTTTATTGTAGGGTTTGATACTGGGAAGGTGTGACAGAACCTACTGTCACTGTGTGTTTTAGAGGGGGCTGTGGGCTCGCCTCCTACCCACAAACTATGGCCCAGCAGAGAACATGAGATTGGGAGGGCTATTTGCCATCTCCCACCACCTGGAGAAGATGCCACCTTTTGTGTCCAGAGTCGCCAGTTAATCGGACCCAGATGAATGCGGTATCTGTGGCTGGGCCTGTGGAGTCGTTCCTGACTACCTAAACCTATTGGCTCGGCTGGGCTAAATATATACTTTTATTCCACAAACAATGTACTTTTAGCTAATAAAGACATATACAATATGGCGGTATTCCCAAAGCGTGGGGCTATGAGACTTTGGGACAAAATGGCATTGATAAAATGTAATGTAATGCTGCATCCCTTCTCAAACCACCCCCCCCCCCCTTGTAGCTGTGTTAAATTGTGTTGGATCATTGCATGTAGACAAAAGGTCTGGACTGGAGACACATCCCAGCAGGGGATGTGTAAGGAGGGGCTGCCTGCTTATCATAATCCCTTCATGTGTTTCAGTTGTAGTTGTTTGAATATACATGTGTTGAGTTTCCATTGGTTCTTCCTTGTCCCCTACCCCCTCTATGACACGGCTAAGGGGAGTGTCCCTAACTGTGTTTAAAGTGTATGCTTGAAACTTAATAAAGAGTTTATGCTCTGGATGTTTCACCCTCAAAACCTGTGTGGCTTGTCTCATGATTGAGGGGTTAAGGACTGGTTATGGTAAGTCTGCAGGCTGCTGATGCGTTTGGAGGACAGGAGACACAGGTCTGGCGGAGATGCTCAGCAGGGGTATCCGAGATCCGTCACAGAGGGAGAGGTATTCATTGCAGGGTGGGGATGTGGGACTGGAGGGACTCAATTGTTGTGCTGCTTATATGTTTTCATTGCTGCAAAATATATGCATAATACATTTAGTAGAGGTAAATCTTTTGGGTGTGTTTCTGTTTTCTCCCTTTTTAGTTTTTGAGGTTATTCTAGTATTTTTTAGATAACACCCCTCTAGCATTTTATTAGGTGAGTACTCTACTTACTATTTTCATGGGCAGGACTCCCATGTCTACCTATGTTTGGATTTTTTTTTTTTCCTGGATACAATACCTAGAGTTTAGTAGCCGGGATATGCCTTGTGCCACAGTGGTCTCTATAGAGGAGTGGGAAGCACGTTTGGAACAGTTCTAAAAGTCCTTGGCCTCAGTGGCTAACACAGGATCACATCCAGTACTGGGCAGCAGAAAACAAAGTTCAAAACACATTAGGGCTGATTTACTAAAACTGGAGTGTGCAAAATATAGAGCAGCTGTGCATAGAAACCAATCAGCTTCCAAATTTTTTGGTAAAAGCTTAACTAAACAGGTTAGAAGCTGACTGGCTATTATGCACAGCTGCACCAGAGTTTGCAGTCTCCAGTTTTAGTAAATAGACCTCACTGTGTCAATAACACAAGTTATAGATGAGTAAAGAAACATAAAGTTAGGAGAGTATACAAACCGAACTCACTCTGCAGTTTCAACATGGTATGATTATTATTATTATTTTTATTATTATTATACAGGTTTTATATAGCACCAACAGTTTGTGCAGCGCTTAACAAAATAAAGGCAGACATTACAGTTACATTACAATATGGTATAAGAGGAATCAGAGGGCCCTTCTCATTAGAGCTTACAATTTAAAAAGGAAGGGTCAATTGATACAAAAGGTAATAGCTGTGGGGGATGAGCTGATGGAGGAAGTAAAACAGTGTTAGTTAGAAGCAAGATAGGCTTCTTTAAAGAGAAGGGTTTTCAGGGATTGTCTAAAGATGGATAGATTAGGGGACAGTAGGACAGATTGGGGTAGGGAGTTCTTATGCCGCTTACACACGATCGGACTTTCCGGCGGACTATCCGCCGGACTTTGCAGCGGAGGTCCGTCGGACTTTCAAGCGAATGGACTTGCCCACACACGATCACTCCAAAAGTCAGACGGATTTGAACGTGATGACGTACGACCGGACTAGAATAAGGAAGTTCATAGCCAGTAGCCTATAGCTGCCCTAGCGTTGGTTTTTGTCCATCGGACTAGCACACAGACGACCGGATTTTTCGACCGGACTCGAGTCCGTCGGAAAGATTTGAAACATGTTTTATTTCTAGGTCCGTCTGACTTTTGGGAAAGAAAAGTCCGCTGGAGCCCACACATGATCGAATTGTCCGACGGATTCTGTCTCCGGACCAAGTCTGCTGGATAGTCCGATCGTGTGTACGCAGCATTAGGGTTTACGTATACTAATTGCAAAGTTTTTTCTGCATGTGTTCTGTTTAAACTGACACCTTAATTGCAGTCACTGGATTTCTTTTTCCCAGCTGGTAAATGAGAGGGTCTGCCTGCTATAGTCTCATCAGTCCCAATGATGTAATAAAAAAAATAAAAAAATAACTGTGGGAAAAGCATTTAGCCAATCACATGAGCAGGGAATAAAGTTTTACTTTAGGGAAGTCTGTACAGCCTGTTTGAAAGCATTGAACTAGGCAAGACAGTTGGTTTATCTACAGGCAAAGAGACTGTGAGCTAAAAACTCAGTCTCCAATCCTGTAGTGATTGTATAGCCTATTCCAAAACTACCCATTGGATTTCAATCTATTCTTAATGATAAAAATGCAAATAATAAAAATGTATCTTATAAGCAACATCTTGATAACTGCACATCACTTTTATGTTAATATTGAAATAAGATCCTGACGGGCAATATTAGCCAAAGCTGACTAAGGACAACTGTCTGGATTGATATGGGGTTTCTAGATTTTAGCTATCCTACTTGTTTTCCAATTAGAAACCCCTGCTTCCTCAAAATTGTTTTTATTTTGTTTGCTATGCATTAGTAAAATTGATGCGCTCAAGAGTTCTTCAAACTGAATTATGCAAAAGTATAATGTATTGCATCTGTCGGCATTGCGAAATATGAAGTGAAAGTGAGAGTATTTGTAGAAACTTGGAAAGGCAAAAACTAATTAGGTTTGGCAAGCAGTGAAAAGAAAGCAAAGCAAAGCTTGGCAAATGTCTAGTAAATGCTACACTGGATGTAAGAACTCTGATTACTGCCTCCTGGCACCAATTATACAAAACTATTAATTTGTATGTAATTTAGACCAACATAATTATTCAAATTCAAAATCACTGTTATCTTAGCATAATGGAGACAATTCTCTTTGCTTGTGTGGCTGAACTCTCTGAAATATTTCAGGATATATGATATTAGTGGAAGTTTATTCTCAGACAAATGAAACAGCTTTTTGTTGAAAACTATAGAAAAGCTGTATCTGCTAATTTATCACCACAAGTACACAGATTTTTGAACTGGCAAAAGAAACAGCGAATAGTTGCTTTTCTGATACTCATTCCAATAATAGGGTTGTAAAGAAGAGCAAAATGCATTGCATTCTTCAGTGGTCTTTTTACACCATTAGATATTCAGCCTCCACATCATTGATTGACGTAATGCCTGTGTATCATGTTCTTTTACAAAGTGCTCCAGAGCACACTATGCAAAAGGATACAGGAGGGACCACTTGAGGGGTTGGGTCAGCCTTTCTCACCCTTTTAAACACAGAGGAACCCTTGCTAGAAATTACTAAATCTACAACTCATGATACATTAGTGTGATGGTCAAAAGGAAGAATGCCCCTTTCACTTGTGGCCATTGGGAAGAATGAAACCCTTACAGATAGCTGAAAAGATCAATGGCATCAGTGTGAACTTATCTGAGAGGCAGAAATTACCCAATGCTCAAGGAAGCCCTAGCAACCTCTGGGGGAGCCCTTTGGTTCCATGGAACCCTGATTATGAGTTCCTGGGTTAGGTGGTTGAGATACTTGACCCTCCATTTGTCCTTTGATTATTTTGAACTAGTCTGTAGAATTGGAGCACATATGGTGGTGAATAGTGAGAAACAACATACTTTACATTCCCTGTAAAAACACAGATCTGCCACATAGTACAGGCCTGTCTGGCAGGATAGGATACTTGATTTTTCTCTGGTGCATTTAAGTAACACTTGCAAGTCTTTTCTACAATCCCACCCTTTGACTGTACATTAAAAAGAGAAGCAAAAGACTGGGAAGCTCATGTTTCTATCACTCCACTTTTTCAGTTTATCACCATCCTTCTTGCACTGCAACACAATTGATTGACACCTTTCTTTGTTTCCCTTGCCCCAGTCTTAGCTATGCCATACAGGGGTTGTAAGAGGCTGATATCAACTCAAATCTAAGTACTTACACCACTTGCATTAAAAAAAAATAACAATGTAATAAATGCATGTAATGGAGACACTAAGCCTGCTAATTCCCCCCCTTAAATTGTGCCTAGGTCAAAATCTTTGGAGGGAAAAGTTGGCCATTGAAAAAAACACTAAACCCTACTGGAGAAAGCAAGACTTCCTAATATGCTAAAATAAAGACAAATAATCATAATCCTAGCACAGCTCACTATCTATGCCTACAAAGCCCCAATAATGGCAATTTTTAGCATAAACACAATCTCCTGTGACTTGTGTCCCTTTCATGACCCACAAATAATGGTAGTAGTTGGGAGATTTACTATTTAAACTATAGTGTTCTGAACTGCCCAGAATATGAGTGCTGCTATTTTCATGTGTCCACCTGCTGGATGTGCTTCATGGAATTTGTGATTTAGCAACCAATTTGCAGGCAAGCTGCACACCATTATGGTATATAGAGACACTATAAACCACTGCCAGCATTCCACACTTTCTGCTTATGCTTCTTTTACATTTTCCTTGTTTAAAATATTCCCTCATAAGTATATTCTTCTCTGGGATCATGAATCTATCTCATTACATGTTCTATGTAGAGTGATTGGTATTCCAGCAGTGCAATCTGCTTCAGTTACCCTGTCTAAAAACTACAATAACATTTTCCATCATTAACTTCTTCACCTTGCAGAATTCTAAAACTTGTGTTACTCTTTTCATCCTTTTTCTTTTTTTCTTTAAATATAGATACAGCAGGCTTGTGTCGGCCATACACATAGCTCTGCAATGTAACCACTAGAGAAATGATCAGCACTATAACACATTTAGAAGAATGTGTTTGACCCAAAAACATAATTTTTAAAAAAACTGCTTTAGAATAATATGATCATGGAACTTCACTTGGGAATTCTTTATAACTGCATGCAACAAAAACAGGTCCCACAGCTATCCATGTGCAGTCAGTGAAACTAAATGGTGTTCCTCAGTGACTATTCATTTTCCTCAGGGTTTTTTTTTTTAAGCGAGCGTTCTTTGCTCATGAGTCTTAGCTCCATTTTACAATTACATTTCTGGTTATCAATCAACCTTTATATAAGGCAAAGCTCCATCCTATGGGGCTCATGTATATTCATGTAGATGCATGAACGCATTTAGCACATAGATGATCCGGCACCTTTTTTTTGCGGGAACCTTTGGGTTGGTATCAATTTTAAGTGGGGACCTCCACACTGTTTTTTTTTTTGTTTGTTTGTTTTTTTTTAAGCTCTGCTGACTTCCTTGTTTATATGGTCAAGGACTTCTGGCTAATAAATGATTGGAGCTGGTTGAGGTCAATGGTTGCTAAGAATGAGGCAGCTGCCTGCACCCACTGCCACCTTAAAGGAGTAGTAGAGAATATAAAAAAACAAACATCCATACTCACTTCCATTCTGCAGCTTTTTTAGACAGTTTGTTTGTGACATCTGATTTTTTTTTCCAGCAATAATAGACCTGAACTGAATGACCACAACAGATCTAAAAGCAATAGAAACATTTACTCCTAAGAAAATAATGCTAAAGCCCATAACTTTCTTCAAATTGGCCAGTGGCACAACAATTTAAATGTAAAGTTTGTGAACGTCTTTTTTTATAGTACCATAGTTACATAGTTGGTAGGGTTGAATAAAGACACCATCAATCCAGTTCTACTTTTGTAGGTGTGGGTGTGTGTATGTATTATGTCTTTACCACTTACCATATGCTGGCATATTGTGTTCATTAACCCCTGTCACGTGGACAGTACACAAATATGCAGCCTCTCAGCGGGTAGGCCTTGTGGCCCGAATGGCCACATATTTGTGTACCACACTGCAAACACAGCTGTACCAAAAGTGCATGTCCTGCACACTCCTGGCATAGTTACTGGCTAACAGAAAGCTCCCTATCCCTGCTTGTGATCAGGAGCTTTCCGATCATGTGACTGCCCTAATGAAGATGCAAATTAAGGACTCTGAACGGCCGCACTCCAAGAAAAATTCAAAAGCCTTTATTGGTAAAATATGGAATCACACAAAAATAGGTCACAGCAAAGCAAGAAAATAGCTAATGCATTTCACACTACCAAGAGTGCTTACTCATAGCTAATGCACATGGAGAAATATGGCACAATGTGACTGCCCTGACAGCCAATAACGGCAGTCACATGATCATAAAGAATAGATCAGTTGGCACAAGGGGTTAAGATGTCCATCTGAAATTTTATTGAAATTATTGACACTTCCGGCTGACATCACCGATTGTGGAGGGAGTTCCACATCCTTACTGCTCAAACCATAAAGAACCCCTTAGCAAGTCTAAGGATAAACCACTTCATGTTCAACCTCCATGAGTGGCCATATATCTTCTTAAGCGACCTGAGAATTAATAGTTTTATCCCTATGCTAGAATAAATTAAATATTTTCACATTGTGATCATGTCTCCTCTCAAATGTCTCTTCTCCAGGGAAAAAAATGTTCATTGTGTGTAGCCTTTCCTAATAACTGAGATCCTTCAGCCTCCAACATTTTAAGTAATGGTTTCAAGACAACAGAGAGTCACATCTATTAAAAGGCATTACTTTAGGACTTGGTCCAGTTTGTTCACCATTTATTAATTGTTTAGTTACTGTACTTACCATTACTAGCGTTGCAGATTAGCTGAGCACATTTTGGCCCTTACAGGTTAATCTGTTCCATCTAAATATACATAACAAATGAATTGTTACTTTATAGTGCCCATTAATATGTTCACTTTAATGCTGGGTGCTCAATCCTATGTCCAGCTTATTTTGGTTTCAGCCCAGTGCCAGGGGTGGAGGTCTGTGATTAATAAGCACTTGCACATTTTGCGTTTTATCAATTTTGGTCTCAAGCCCTCACCTTTTAATTCAACTTCTGCAAGGCATTTTTATCAACATTACTGTAATAAAATATAGACACACTGCCCTATAACATTGAGGTTTGGCTATGGCACAGTCTCCTCCCTTGTCACCTAGACCTATCAAACACATGGATAGAGAGGCAGAACATACTACAAGAAGCAAGACAGTGTTCTCAGTGGATCGGATGGATGATAAGGAGGTTTATGATGGCCTGCTCCGTAAAACTTTGGAAACTTACTTCCACAGAAACTCATCTCTGGTGGGATGTGGCGTCCTTGGAGGAGTATTCAAAGGAAGGAAGAATACCCAAGGAACTGAGAATTAAGAAGTTCCCTCTTTTGAGGTGGAAGAGGATAATTGAAATGTACAATGGACTGGCATGCCAGATGAGGCATCCAAGGGGCTAATGAGATTACTCATTAAATATAAGGAGACACAATTGGAGTTGTTAAAAAAAGGACATTACTCAAACACAGGATCTTGATAGACATTGACACTTACCCAAATTACAAACAAGAGAGAAATAACCATTAAAGCTCTGGTTACTCAAACAAAAAAGGGACAAGCTGGATTATGAAGAAGGTGTCGTTTTTAAGTGAAAAAAATTGAAATTCATGAGGTAGAAACAATAGATCTGACAGGTCCATATATTGTATACTGAGAACAGCATCTATGCATACTGGCACCCACAGGAAAGTCAGTTTTTCCAATACAGAGCATGAGACCTCTGCTCCTTCCTTCTCTACCTCAATGGTTGGTGCCCATGACAGAATGCAAGCTTAAGGACATCTTTTTATATAATAATGATTTCCATCATTTAAAAGGTCAAGGGCCCCCAGAGGAAGGAGGGAAGCAACAAAAAAGAAGAGGGGAAAAAATGCTAAAATCATTGATGGTCTGATACCATTCAACTACCCATTACATCCAATGCTTTTGAACCTTTTGGATCACGTTTTGTCTTTTGAAGCATTCAAAGTCCTCTCTCGGGGACTCAACCCACACAGAATTTTGATCTCTTTTCCACTGTTATTAATGATGATCATTTTACACATTATCTTAGCCTTAAGAAACACTATTTGAATATTGATTCGTTCACATCTTCGCAGGACAGCTCACAATGTGATAGCTAAGTTCATTTAACAGATTTTGATTTTCAGGACATTTGTCTTATTCGCAGTATGAGTATGATATAGGTTTATAGTTACTCAGGTATTCAGACCAAGGATAAAATAAGACCTCCAAGCCACTTCCATACCTCTTTACCAAGTACAAACCAGAGGAGCTCAGCTTGACCCTTTTCAGAAGTTAATGAACAAGATCTCATTGCTCTAGCCAGGACAATCAATGCCTCTCCGATATCTAGATGTGACTTAACTAAATAGGAAACAGCTATTCTCAAGTCACTAATTCTAATATTACTATAAAGGAAGCAGGCAAGGGAGGAGCTGTGGTCATACTAAACA
This sequence comes from Lithobates sylvaticus, assembly GCA_028564925.1. NCBI lineage: Eukaryota > Metazoa > Chordata > Amphibia > Anura > Ranidae > Lithobates > Lithobates sylvaticus. The sequence goes on along the minus strand of CM053026.1, from coordinate 677,257,377 downwards.
TTTATAATTATCGTAAAGGGGCCCAGCTTTTAGATGTGGAAATATATGCATGTCCACATTCACACCCAACTCATGAGTACAAAAGCAAGCCAGAACACATCACGAGGGAAGCAGTATTCTTAGGAGTTCTTGATGAAGCAGAGGCTAAGCAGCTGGCACCTCCTTACCTTGTGGCACCTATTTTTCATTAGCTTCCCAAGATACATAAACCTGATGTCCCTGTGCAAGGTAGACCTATATTTGCCAGCATTGGTACCCTGGGTGAGCCATTGGGTTAAATACCCTCTGGCAGCCTCTAGTCATGAGGTTACCTTCCTATTTATGGAACATGAAACAGACTTTACATTGGTTAGAGGGGTTTCCCAGAAGTGACAGGTCTAAATGGCTGTGATGTCAGGTCCCTGTATTCAAGCATTCCACATACCATAGGTATGCAGTCACTTAGACACCACATTAAAGTGTACATTAAAGTGTAAACCAAACCTTTCATATTCCTGATATGTGCCAGCTGTACCATATACTATGTGTACTACTTTCTTTGTGTGGAATCCCTGGTGTTTCTCCTCCTCCAGCTCATATGCAGCTGAGAACAGAGGAAATATAACCATTTACAAAAAAAAAAGGAAAAAAGGTATGTATAATGTTTTTTATAGTGATACACCATTTTAAACTGAATGGGTTGTTTTACAAGGTGAAAGTTTACAATCACTTTAGGGTGGGTTGTCTTGAAAGGTGTGTTGTTTCTCCTATGTCAGAACTATTTTTGGATGGAAAGTGGTATATTAAAAAGGGTGGTCTCCATGGGAGCAAGGTTTGCCCCTACATATGCAAACCTTTATACAGGGTGGTGGGAGAAGCAGTTCATTTATAGTGCTCACAACTCATATAAGAATGCCATGGCTGATTATTTTCACTACATTGGCAATCTTATTTTTGTTGTTGATCTTGACTTGCCTGTGGCTAAACTCCTTGACTACTTGAATGATAATGAATGATAATGCTTTAAATCTTAGGTTTACAGGAGGGGGAACAGATGATCAAAATCAACTATATGGATCTAAATTTCATTTGATCTGTCCATGATCACATGGTTACTGTGCACTCTCACAGAAAGCCTCCTTCCAAAAATTCACTTTTACATGCATCTATCCTAATGGCATTAAGGCCATTCCTAGGGGTCTTTTTATCAGAGTGAAGTGGAACTGTTCCAGTTTGGTGGATTTTGACCAAGAGGCCACTCTTAGGGAACAGAGATTCCATGAACGGGGCTGCAACAAACATATAGTGAAAAAGGCTTGCCTTTATGCTTGACATACACTCAGAGACAACCGTATGAAATATCCCTCTCATAATAGATACAGCTCAAAAGGCCTTGGATCTAACACATATCCAGTGTTTTCCACATGTAATAGCTCACAATTTCAGGAAAGTATCTTCTCCAGGTATCTTCTCATTCTATATGGCGATCTTGGGTACAGAGCTTTACTAAGAGAGGGGTCAGATATGTAGTTAGAAAGGCCCGTACTATTGACAATATTATTTCACCTAGACTATTTATCTCTGAAAGATGTAGCCACATGTGGCTACATACTATGGGCATGTATAGATGTGGTGCTACTAGGTGCTCATGTTGAAGATTTCTATGCAATCCTCTTGTTATAACATGGATACATCCTCTAGACCTTCTCAAATTCATTTCTTTTTACTCCATATATTTATTTTATTGTCTATATCATCTTACATTACATTTTTGCCTCTTTGTTGGGTCACAAAGCAATTTCTCCACACTTATAATTTGTGCTTTTGATTTAGCCTTTTTTTTATATTTTTATTTTCTCATTTTTGTTTTTTATTTTTTATTCTTTATATTTAGTCCCTTATTCTTATTATTTACTTTTATTATTATTTATACTCTTCTGCCGCGTACACACGATCGCACATTCCGACAACAAAATCCATGTTTTTTTCTCCGACGGATGTTGGCTCAAACTTGTCTTGCATACACACGGACACACAAATCTTGTCAGAAATTCTGAACGTCAAGAACGTGGTGATGTACAACACGTACGACGGCACTAGAAAAGGGAAGTTCAATACCAAGTGTGCGACCCTTTGTGCTCCTTCTGCTAATCTCGTGTTGGTAGAAGTTTTGTGACAGGTGATTCGCGCTTTTCAGCCTCCTGCTTTTACGATTGTTACTGTTCTTCAGTTTGTGTTTGTGGGTTCGTATATGGTTGTCAGTGCTTGCCCCCCCAAAGTGCACGTGAGATCCGTATAAAATATATGGAGTACTTTGCGGGTAGGGGGGCCATTGATATGTCAGAAAATGTTTAACAAACATTTTATAAATATTTTTTTTTAAACTGAAATAATATTTCCTTAGATTTACTGCTTGTGTTTTTTTTAGCTGTCTCCTCGGTTCTCGAATGTACTTTTTTTTGGACATTTTCTTCAATAGTGCAAACGTAATTTTTTGGATACATGAGGTGACAATCTCTTCTTCAGCAAACTATTATTATGTTGTGGGTCTGCTACACACACACCTTGTTTTTTCTTGTTAATGTATGTAATGCATTCCTGTTAAAAATATTCATCACTTCCGGTTTCGGCACCGCATGGAGTGACTGCTCCTCTCCTCGGCTCCCGCAGCACGACACAAAAACGGCATAAAAAACCCTTCCGAGCAGCCCCACGGACACATATCCTACTCCAGATGACATCCTCCCTTCCATGGACCAGTTTGTGGAAAAAAACTGTGCCCGCACGCAAATGGCCCTGATGGTGCCGCTGGCCCAGCCGCAAATCGAGGCCCCGGCTTCGGCCTACGCGGATCCTTCTGCAGACACGCTGACGCTGACAGCGGCAATGGAGTTAAGCAGCTGCATGATCTCTCCCCCCTCTCCACAAGCCTGCTCCACACAGCATGCCTCCTCAACACAGTATGCCTCAACACCACAGAGCACAGGCTGTGGCTGCTCTCCTATCCCCCATGATAGCTGCATCTGCGTAAAAAGCTGTAAATGCAGGCATGAAGCTGATTAAGGCCCAAATAGGGAAACACAATGCTAGACTCAATGACTTAGAGCATTGTTTATCTAGCATGGAAGAGGAACTTTACCAGGCGCAAGCCACGGAACAATCCCAGGACAAGACCAATCAATATATTATCCAAAAACTGGACGATTTAGAAAATAGATCCAGAAGGAGTAACCTGTGATTCATGGGCATCCCAGAATCGCTACAAACTTCAGCTCTTTCTGAATTTTGTGCCATGCACATCCCAGAAGCACTGGGCCTTCCAGGCCCCTGCACAGTGGAAAGGGCCCACCTCATGGGATCTTTCAATTCTGAACGCAAAACACCCGACTAATAATCGCCAAATACCTAAACTACTCTGACAAGGCCCTTATTCTACAAAGGTTCAGACAATCCCGCTGACTCCAAATTGATGGAATAAGGGTCCTGATATTTGCTGATTACTCAATTGAGGTCTCAAAGAAAAGGAAAGCTTTCCAGCAGGTCTGCACAGAACTCTTTAAATAACAAATCAAATTCACTCTGGCCTTTCCGGACACTCTTCACCTCAAAACCCTGAAAGGCGAACAACTTTCATTCCAAGACCACTCTGAAGTGGAAGCTTTTTTGCGGTCTCTGCATGCAGGCCCACACCCCCACACTCCATCCAAAGCTGCCCCAATCAATCGCTACCTGGATCAAAGGAGCCCACAAAAAGACTCCCCCAAACATTTCAGGCCCTCGGCTGCCACATTCCACAGCCTCCTCCTGGCTGCCACATTCCTTGCCCTCCTCCTGGCTGAGGCTTTCCTGTGTATGAAAAAGGGACATTTTATTTTTTTTATTAATCAATCACACACAATTTTCAGCTCATGACTGTTGCAAATTGAATGTTAACAAATAGAAAAGACCATCATTCTGACCCAGCATTTTTTATTCTTGTCACAATCATTTTGGCCACTACTGTCTATTGATATGTAAAACACTTTATTAAATCAGCAATTAGTGATCAATAATAACATCTAGTTAACATCATTAATTTTTGGACAAGAAATATGTTGAACAATGCCATACCTGGCTCAAGCTGGGCTCCTCCACTTCTTCCTGGCTGGAAGGTCCAGGTTGGGCGTCGGAAGCCTTAGCTGGGGTGGAAGGAAGCGTGAAAGAAAGAGTGGAGAGTGATGGCCTGACTTCAGTCTGGTCTGACAGAAAATGCAGTCTCTCATAGTACCACAGCCTGGGGACATAAATGTCATCTGCTGCTGCTCCCGATCTCTGGGAATCCTGGACCTTCTTGCGCTCTCTAAGATATGTGCCCCTCAGGCCACCAAGTTTTGTTTTTAAATAGTTGATGTTTGCCGTGGGGACGTGCAGCTCCACCAACTCCAGCAGTTTCTCCAGCACTGCCTGTCTCTTTCATTTGTTGTTATAATGTGGATGTTTGACCTGCCACAGACAGGGCAGCTCTCTGTACTTGTCTATGAAGATTGGGAGAAAGCTGTGGTCTTTGAACCCGTCCATTTTCTCTGCAAGACACAACACAAGACAAACCCTAATGTCAGGCTAAACTCTCCTAATCTTGACCCAATACAGGCCTCAATCTATAAGCAGTATAGGGCCAGTGATGCACCAAATTAACATTGTACCTTCGTAAATCTTCAAAAATCTCCATCCACTAAGTCTGGCTGCAACCATTTTAACGGTGGTCAGCTGAAGCTGTTGCCTGTTCACTTCCTGGATTTACACAGAGGCACACCTCCAGCTCTGCAGCCCTCATTGGCCCTCTTATGACTCACCCCCGTTCCTTCCTGACAAACTCTCACAAGAGTGAAAGAGAAAGCTGTGCATGATGTCATAAGCCTAGGCTTTTTACCAGACAAGAAACAGGAAGTGTAATGTATAAGGTAGAAGGGCAGACGATTTAATAGATGGAAAGATGAAAAAATGATTGAAGTTCCACCTTAACATTATTTCTAAAATATCCAACCTTGTCTTTTCTGGAATGGGCACACTTTTGCTAATCTCAATAGAAAATAAAGTCTATCCTTTCTCTTTGCATGATTCTACATGTGTTCTGCTTCTTGTATTATAGCTGTGAAATACTTTTCAGTTCTGTTGGGAAGAAACATTCAAAACAAAATAAAGTGATTATTAAACTCACAGCTCAGTAAATAACACCTAACAGAGATTAATTCTTTCCAAATATGAAAAGCCCTCAAGGTTCAATAAACATAATTTGGTAATATAAAAAATGTAATACCGTACTTGTAGCTTGGGCTGGGATGTTACACTTGCCTACATCAGCAGTTTAAAAGTTTAGCCAAAACAAATCAAAAGTTAGTAATTGTTTATATAATAAAGTTTAGATTTCTCTACATAAAAGCAAGAAAATGTAATAGATGATGTGAATCAAATCACAGCCCGCTAAATAAATGTATCAGAAGTAAATACACCATGCTGCATGCACTGATCTCACCAGAATACCTGAAGTTTATTGTAATATTGCACATGATTTGTCTTCTTCCAACAGTTAATCAGTACTAATATTACTGCAAGCTGTTTTTATACTATAATCCTGATAAGTATGGGATTCAAAATTTTTTTTTTTTAACTAACTTCTCAGTGATTACCACTAGGCAGTGGGGTGTTGATTAGATTAAATTAGAACCTTCTGCTCATAGTGACCTGAACATGTAAAAATAGTTTGAAACACTGCAGGGTTGATTTACTAAAACTGGTGCACTCCGAATCTGGTGCAACTGTGCATGGTAGCCAATCAGCTTCTAACTTTAGCTTGTTCAATTAAACTGGTTGTACACCCTGTACAACCACTTTTACCTACAGGTAAGCCCAGGGCTGTCTTTAATATTGATTGGACCCTGGGCAAAAATGTTCTTGCCCCCCAATGCAATTTCACTCTCCACCTGCTGTGAGACATACAATAAATAGCAGCTAGACTTAAAATCAGTTTACTGTATCAGATCAGGCAGCAATTGTGATTGGTTGCCAGCAGTTACAGCATATCATTACTGCTTACTGACTGGTTGCTAGTAAGGATGAGCTCTGGCGTGTTCGCATGCTCCACGTGCAGAGCCCGCCAGGAAGTCGGCGCAGCACTGCGCTAATCACAGGCAGTGAGACATTGTCCCGATGCGCGGCTGCAGAGATCGGGAAATGTCTCACTGCCTGTGATTAGCGCAGTGCCGACTTCCTGATGGGCTTTTCACGTGGAGCATGCAAACACGCCAGAGCTCATCCCTAGTTGCTAGAGGTTACAGCACACATTACGGCTCACTGATTAGTTGCTAGAGGTTACAGCAAATGATTTCTGCTTGTTAATTGGTTGCTAGAGATTACTGTACAGTAATACTGCTCACTGATTGGTTGCTAGAGGTTACAGCACATCATCTCCTCACTGCAGGGGGGCATGATATACATATGAATACCAGCTTTATTTACATATCAATGCTGCCGGCTACAGCTATTTACTTATGAATGCCGCTGCTATTTACATATGAATGACGGTTATTTACATGTAAACACAGGGTCTGCAGGTGAGCGAATTTAAACTGGGATAGTTGGCAAGTATGAGGCAGCTGCTTTGGGCCCCACAACAATGACAGGGCCCAGGGCAGCTGCCCCTTTTGCCCTGCCTTAAAGATGGCCCTGGGTAAGCCTATAGTAAGGCTTACCTGTAGGTGCTTGAAATATCTCTGCCGTGTGTAGTATGTTATGTCTAATATATATATATATATGTAGTGTTTTTTATGTATTTCATATAGGCGTTTTATTTAGGCATTCTAAGATAAGTTTATTCTAGGCAGGCCACATTGTTATCTGTTAACCTAATTACACATATCAAAGGGGGACTTGTTGATATACATTCTCCAGATAAAGGAGAAGTGGCAAAACAAGAATTACTCCACATATCAAAGGGGACAGATGGCCCACAGTCACTATGTCAATGTTAATATGCAAGAATGCAGATTAGGGCAGCTAATTTATGACTATCGCTGTTCACAGCTTGGGATGATCTCCTCTCACTGTAAAAGACAGGAGCAGATCAAAGCATTTAATGGAAACGGCAATCAAATTGCTCAGCCATTCAGTGTGTGTGGGGGATATAACAGGACATTCAATCTGTTTAGAAGTGTGTGTTCTTATGAAGGCACCAAAAGTCACATGGCTTCATGGGGCTCTAGAACACTGTCATGATTATGCCCTGTTGGATTGTCATCTACTACAAGACTGTACTGTTTTAGAAGCAATAAAATCTCTCTCTGGGAGAAATTGGGTTTGCTGCAGGACAATACTTATTAACTACAAACCATCTACGAACTATATATTAGATCACTACATTGGTGCCGTTCAAGTGACCAGAAGAGCATTCTCAGGACTTAGTAACAGAAGTCGATGATGACAGCAATCCTGTGAGGTAGACAGAAGTCTGACGGAGATCCAAGACTGTGACTCTAATGTCTGGTTGTGACATAAGAAAATCTGATCTACAAAATTTAACAAGTTTTAAAGACCAGAATTGTTCTCTGGAGACTGGATCTTACAATCTGTGTGGTGACAGAAGGCCGTGAGGACCCAGAAAGGAAGTTCTAGGAAACCTAACAATTGGTAAGTGTGCCTTGTTCATTATTTTCTAAATATAATTTTTTTTCTCATTGTATTTTTCACAATGGCTTTGGCTGTGTCTGGTGGTGACAATAGTACTAAGGGAGAGGATGTGAATATATGGCTGTTAAATTATATAAAAAGTCATGGGGGGCCTTACGAGATTCCCCAAGAATATAGACAGTCATGGGATTTAATGAAATGCTTTTTATCTGATAGTGTCTTTGATAAGAAAACAAAACAAAAGAAACATAAGGGTATCATTTTTCAGGGACTACTGTCTTGTTGTACAGAATTAATAGGGGAGGTAAAAGAAAAAAAGCAGAAAATTCTGGAACAGGAGAAGGAGAAAGGGTTGAATGAGAGGATATCAGATCTCAGGTCACATGCTATCACTACTGGGGAGGCACTGATTGAAAAGGCTAAATTATGTGATGATTTAAGGCGGGTCAATGAGGAATTGTCAGTAAAAATACAAATTGTTGAGAAACAGTTGGAGGAGTGTAAACATGCTGCTAACATTGCTTTTGATAAATTGGCAGAAAAATCAAGTTACCCACATCAAAATGATACCTCTATAAAGCTTGATACCAAAGATTATAAGCCAATATATCCCTGGGGTGATTTACATGCAGCCCCATGCATACCAGCAGCTCCTACCACTACAACAACTGTATTGAACACTGACGATTCAAGTGAAATTAAATTGATCACAAAACAACTAAAGCCACAGGAGATGGAAGCTATTATAAGAGAGATAGGTCAGGTACCCCGCTATGATGTAAATAGGTTCATGAAATGGTTTTGTGATTTGCAGAGAGTCAGAGACACATACAACTTGAATATTGAGGACCTAGCTAGAATTTTGCAGAAAAGTATAGGCAATGGATTATGGGCACGGATTTTGCAAAATTGTGGCCAGCATCATAAAACTAAGGATGTTTTAAAGGAATTATTGAAAGCATTGTATGGTGCGACGACATATGTGTGCTTGTCAGGAAAAATTAAGCAAATGAAGAATGAATGCCCATATGAACTTGCAGATAGAATTAGCAGTGTGATGGAAAATGTCATGACTGGGAATCCCGGTTTTGAACGTGGTGGTTAGGTTCATAGGTTAATGTTATTAGAAGCATTGGATGGTGATGTCAGGGAAGGCATTTTATCTGTTACACCTGATCCTAGTGATTATAGTGATATCTTGGTAAGAGCGGATAATTTGTGGAGGAGAAAGTGTAGAGAAGACAGTCTTGCTGTTGATGCAGCTAGAATTTTTAGAGTCGAGGGGCAGCAAAATAGAGATGATTTAGGACCATGGAGAGGAAGATCTTATAACAATTCAGGTAGTTATAGGAGGCCAGAATCCAGAGAAAAGCCTAGTAAACAGCCTTGGTTGCCGTTTAGTGAAATGAGAAGTGAAAGAGATCGTTTGAAGGAGGAGCTATATAAAATACAGGAAGAAATGAAAAGAATAAAAGCAGGAGGGGTCAAAGTAGCAGCAGTAGGAAAGGAAAGTGCCGTGTCTCCCTCTACCAGTCATTGTTAGGGGTTCCGAGCCCCCCACGCCCCTTCCTGACGATTCTTAACTGATTTAACATTAGATTCCTGGGGGCGGCCCACTGTTGATGTAACATTAGGGGGAACTCGTGTAAATGCGCTGTTAGATAGTGGGGCAGCTATTAGTTTTAGTAAATCAGTTGTCCCTGGAAATTAGAAAATTAAAATAACAGGTGTCACTGGACATTCCATTGAAGCTCCTTTTGTGCGTGGTATTGAGATGCAAATAGGGGGAGAGAAGTGGGAGTGTGAAGTTGTTTGTTAAAATCAGGACATAATTGGTGCTGATGTCTGTGTACAGCAGGGTCTGGTGGTTGATCTTGCAAACATGAAGTTGTGGATGATGTCTGGAAATGACGGATTGGGTCATGTGTGGCATCCTCCCATGGAATTAGTAACAGCAGCAGTAAAGCCCGTTGGTGTGTTACATGGAGATTGGGATCCCTGTTGGGATAGTCTGATGGGTGAATTTGAAGACATAATGGCTAAACATAAACAAGATTGTGGTAGGATGAATACAATGATTTTATTGGAAGGATTTGATCCTGCACCTGTTAAGCAATACCCAGTTTTCGAAAGAGGCCATTAAACCTATAACAGAAGCTATAAAACAATTGGAGGCGCAAGGTACATTAAAAAGGGGTGCATCAGTATGTAATTCGCCAGCCTGGCCAGTCATCAAACCCGATGGGTCGTTCAGGCTGACGATAGATTACCGTGCCTTAAACAAATATGCTAAAAGTATGGCACCTGTGGTAGCAGCTTACCCTGAAATGATTGCCAAGTTGATGCCAGAAATGAAATGGTTTACGGTCATTGATATCAGTAACAGTTATTGGAATTTACCCCTTGACCCAACATGTCAATACAAAACAGCCTTCAGCTGGGCGGGCCTTCAATATTATTGGACAGTTCTTCATTGGACATCCCCCGAATGGCCTCATATAGAGCATACTTTATCATTTCCAGTGTCTGCCCTTACACGTGCTCAAGCAAAAGGAGTTGAAGAAAGGACATGTGAGTTGGGTAAATTACAAGATCAGGATGAGGAATTAGCTCAACTAAAAGCAATGTGTGGGACTGGGCCCATACAATTTGAAGGTCAAGAGATGCAGGTGAAGGATGGCCTTTTAATAACTTACAAAAATGATTTATCTTTATGGGTTGCCCCAAAAGGTGTGAGGAAAGACATTCTTACATGGATTCATGGGTCCCCTGTTGGTGGACACCCCAAACTTCCTTTAGCTTTAGAGAGATTAGATCATGTAGCATGGTGGCCTCAAAATAAACAACACATGCAGGACCATATCTTATCATGTTTGATATGTGCCAGGCATGATCCCGCAAATAGAAAAAGGAGAGGGGCACTGATGAGGCAAGCTCCCATGGGACCATGGGAGCAAATACAAATTGATTACACAGGTGAATTTCCTAACACTGCACACCAGAACAAATATTTACTCGTTGTGGTGGATTCCTTCAGTCACTGGGTTGAAGCGTTCCCTACCAAAAACTGTACTGCCACTACTACTGCAAGGATCTTGGTCAAAGAAATATTTAGTCGGTGGGGGATACCAAAAGTTTTAGACAGTGACAATGGTCCAGGATTTGTAGGTAATGTGATACAAGAGACATGTAAGCTCCTTGGTGTTATTCAAAAATTTCACATCTTCTATCACCCTGAGTCTGCGGGACAGGTTGAACGAATGAACAGGACAATTAAAAATGCCCTTAGAATGGTTGTAAATGAGCAAGGTACTGATTGGGATGAAAAATGACCCTTTGTTCTGGCAACTATTCGTTCCAGAGTTTGCAGGTCCATAGGCTTTGCCCCTTATGAAGCTCTGCTCGGCAGAACAATGAGAACGTGGGAACATCTGATAAATCCAGTTCCAGCAGCATTAGAAACTGTGTCATTATCTGAATCATGGGAGAGATCTTAAAGGATCATGTGATTACAGTACATAAGGCTGTGTGTGCCACTGATGAATGTACCCATAAAAGCTCACAACAGTGGTTTAATGCAATGGGTGACACTAGTGAATACCAAATTGGGTCTAGAGTAATGTTACAGGATTTTTCTGGGTTTCACCCATTTCCTAGAGCAAAGTGGAAGGGCCCTTATGCAGTCATAGACAAAATTGGACCCTCTGTTCACTTACTAGACTTGGGAGAGGACAGGTCAAGATGGAGTCATGCATGTCAGATCAAAGCATTTAAAGGAAAAATGGATTTGATGGATGTGAGCATTGTCTAACTTTCTTGCTGAGATTGTCTTTCAGGTCCCAGGAGTGATGCGAATACCAGAAGACTACACCATAATGAAGACATCCCCCCTGGACAAATACAAGCCTTCTCTATTAACATATGTGTTGATAACAGCGTCAATCACTTTACTTCTTTGCATCACAAACATCAGAGTGGAAAAGTGCCAAGTTGAGGAATCAAAATGCTTCCCAGTGGGGAAATCTGATCGAAATAAAAGAAATGTAATGGATCATACTACAGAACTTACTGTTTTAGAGGACTCAGAAGGCATCCAGATACATGGGGATACTGTAAAGGGCATAGTCGGGGGGTGGATAGTCGTTAGATGTGAGATCATGATGCCGAAATCTGATTATTTGATGGAGTCTGCTGTTTGGACTTACCCAGAAGGAAGCGATCGTCACAGGAGTACAGATATAATATTAGTGGAGACAAAGAATGGACCACAAATGCAAATGACTTTAGAAAGGAATTTTACAATATTTAAGGAGGGTATTATATCCTGTAGCCCTCATGATGTGAAGGATGGAGTCTATACAAAAATCCTAAAGATAATGGTCACAAATTCTAGAGACTGTCCTACAATTTTACAGTGGCCAGAACATGGACTTTTCCTTGAGGGGACTCAAAATTTAGTGTATAGCGACGTTTCATACTTATCATTACCATTATTGTTGAATTTTACATCATTTAACATTCCAGAAAGTTGCCCAAAATCAATGGGATTATGGTTTAAAACAGTCTTTCAAACACATATAAACTTATTTTGGGATGCTACACAAGGGCTTAATTTTAAGAAAGTTTCAAAGAGGGATCTGGGTACTGATATCATATCAGGCCTCAGTTTGGGTAGTTCGATTTGGAATAGCGTTGATATAGAGAGTCTAAATATGAGAGAACAGAATTTTGTGGGTGGATTACAGCAGATACTGCTTAAAGGGGGAAGAGTGGATTTAAAAGCTCTAGCTGAAATGAAAATAGATATTCAGAACATTCACACCATTGCTGCAGATTTGCAGAACATTCAAATGTCGGTGAATGCACTGAATAAAACCATTCAAACAAATAATGTATCCAAGTCTATAGTTTGTGGTATTATAGGAAACTTGCTGAGTGAACATCTGAGCCTAGGGCTTCGAGAAATCAAACGAGGAGAATGGCCAAGGATAATTAACTCAACTTTGTTATTCAATCTTATCAAAGACAGTGGTGTTACTTGTAGGAACTTTGCCCTTGCTAATGTAAGGAGCCTGGATACTCTTTGTAATAAAGATCGCATCGGAAAGCAGGAAATACCTCTGACCGTCAACATCCCTACATGGTCAACAACACCCTTACCCGTATACAAGATGATCGTTCTTGGTGAGGTGGAGGTGAGAAATGGCACTAATATACTGAAACAACTGCTACCACAGAGCAGACTTATCGTCAAGGACAACCAAGTATGGAAAACCATGGACCCCAACTGCTGTATTAAACGTGCCCAGGCCTGGCTTTGTTCCTGTTCTTTTGAGCGGCTGGAGTACGTAGAGGGCTGTGCTGCTACACACTCTGGAAACTGCCTGGTTCAATTACAAAAATTTGAACCGGCCTGGAAGAGAATAATTCATGGAGAAGACTCGAGGGTCTGTGCATTGGGGGTTCCCTCATTCACTTGACAGAAACAAGTTCAGTGCCGGACACCTATCACAGGCTGGTGTGTGAACCTCACATATGGACTGTTAACAATCGGACAGGAAGACATTCAAGCCAATATCCAGATGAATCGAGTATCTGTAAACATTGAGCAAACCGATCTTGGCAATTGGGACTCTATGATTTCTCCTTTATTTAAGAAAATTCCATCACTTACAGTTGAATTGGATACATTATTTAAGAGGGATAGTAGGAAAATTATAGAATTACAAGAACTGGTGAAGGAAAACCTCATCAGTTCTAATAAAATTGCTAAAGAATTTCAGGAGCCTTGGTGGAGCATACCCAATAACACTCTTTCTCACCCGCTATTGAGATCTCTTTCCATGATTTTTGTGTTCGTTCAATTTATATTAATATGTTTTTTGTTTGGTTTATATTGTTGTGGTAGAAGACAACTAAGAACAATCCAGAAAAATAAGGAAAGCATAGAGATTAGGGATGAGCCGAACACCCCCGGGTTCGGTTCGCACCAGAACCTTCGAACCGACCGAAAGTTTGCGCGAATTTTCGAACCCTATACGTTATAATGGACGCGAACGTTCGAAATCAAAAGTGCTAATTACAACGGCCAATATGCATGTTAATGTCATAAAACAGATTTGGGGACCCGGGTCCTGCCCCAGGGGACATATATCAATGCAAAAAGAACTTTTAAAAACTAACGTTTTTTCGGGAGCAGTCATTTTAATGATGCATAAAGTGAAAAAAAAAAAGTGAAATTGTCCTTTAAATATGGTACCTGGGGGGTGTCTAAAGTATGCCTGTGAAGTGGCATGTGTTTCCCGTGTTTAGAACTGTCCTTGCACAAAATGACATTTTTAAAGGAAAAAAAGAAGCCATTTAAAACCACTTGCGGCTTTAGGTTTGTTCTTAAGTAGAATCTGAACAGGTACATTATGAAGTGTAGCTCCATCCCAAAAAAATCTATTTTTAAGCTTTTTGGAGAACATAGGGAGGGGTTATCACCCCTGTAACATTTGCTGTCTTTGCACATCTGTTCAGAACATGTCACCTCACTTTCCGTCCCAATGACAAATGTTTTTGGAAAAAGTGGGGTTTTAATTGAAACAAGGATTGGTGATAAAGTATCAGTAGAGAGGAGATACCTTTTTCCCAAATTAAATCTAACAGGATAGAATTTCCCTTCCTAGGGGTAGATTTCCTCTCACTTCCTGTTTTCTCTTTCCATTTGCAAGTAGGAGTCGTTTGTAAGTTGGATGTTTGAAAGTAGGGGCCTGGCGTATATACTCTGCAGAAATTTGCCCTATTAGATGTTGGTGTAGCCACAAGACTGGTGGGCACAGGAATGGGCCCTGCTGTGAGTTAATAGATCAAGATTTGTAATTGCATGCACCTGTTGAACAGGGCAGAAAAAATTGGGGGTGGTGGTGGTGGTGGACGGTGTTGCCACAAGACTGTAAGCTCTCACAGTTACTCTTGGTGGGCGCAGGAATGGGCCCTACTGTGAGTTATTAGATCAAGATTTGTAATTGCAAGCACCTGATGAACAGGGCAGAAAAATTGGGCCTTTGGCGGTGGTGGTGGACGGTGTTGCCACAAGACTGTAAGCTCTCACAGTTACTCTTGGTGGGCGCAAGAATGGGCCCTGCTGTGAGTTATTAGATCAAGATTTGTAATTGCAAGCACCTGATGAACAGGGCAGAAAAATTGGGCCTTTGGCGGTGGTGGACGGTGTTGCCACAAGACTGTAAGCTCTCACAGTTACTCTTGGTGGGCGCAAGAATGGGCCCTGCTGTGAGTTATTAGATCAAGATTTGTAATTGCAAGCACCTGATGAACAGGGCAGAAAAATTGGGCCTTTGGCGGTGGTGGTGGACGGTGTTGCCACAAGACTGTAGGCCCTCATAGTTACTCTTGGTGGGCGCAGGAATGGGCCCTGCTGTGAACTATTAGATCAAGATTTGTAATTACCCGCCCCTGTTAAACAGGGGCTGAAAAATTGTGCCTTAGGCACTGGTGCTGGTGCCACAACACTGCAACCCCTCACAGATACTGTACTTGGAGCACAGCAGTCACACGTGTTGCAAAGCATTTTTTTTTTAAATAATTGTAATTACCCGCCCCTGTTAAACAGGGGCTGAAAAATTGTGCCTTAGGCACTGGTGCTGGTGCCACAACACTGCAACCCCTCACAGATACTGTACTTGGAGCACAGCAGTCACACGTGTTGCAAAGCATTTTTTTTAAAAAATTGTAATTACCCGCCCCTGTTAAACAGGGGCTGAAAAATTGTGCCTTAGGCACTGGTGCTGGTGCCACAACACTGCAACCCCTCACAGATACTGTACTTGGAGCACAGCAGTCACACGTGTTGCAAAGCATTTTTTTAAAAAATTGTAATTACCCGCCCCTGTTAAACAGGGGCTGAAAAATTGTGCCTTAGGCACTGGTGCTGGTGCCACAACACTGCAACCCCTCACAGATACTGTACTTGGAGCACAGCAGTCACACGTGTTGCGAAGCATTTTTTTAAAAAATTGTAATTACCCGCCCCTGTTAAACAGGGGCTGAAAAATTGTGCCTTAGGCACTGGTGCTGGTGCCACAACACTGCAACCCCTCACAGATACTGTACTTGGAGCACAGCAGTCACACGTGTTGCGAAGCATTTTTTTTTAAAAAATTGTAAATACCCGCCCCTGTTAAACAGGGGCTGAAAAATTGTGCCTTAGGCACTGGTGTGGTGGCATGGATCATTGAGGAGGAGGAAGAGGATAGTCAGTGAACATAAGAGGACAGTCACTCAGCATCAGCATAGGCAGTCTTGAAGGGATGTGATATTAAAAATTATTCGGTTATATCCGCCTCAGGTGCCTGGTAGCTGGTGGTGATCCAAGACTGATTCATTTTGATGAAGGTCAGTCGATCAACCCAGGCGGTGGACAGGCGCACCCTATGATCGGTGACAAATCCTCCAGCAGCACTGAATGTGCGTTCGGAAAGAACGCTGGAGGCAGGACAGGCCAGTAGCTCAATTGCATACTGTGCAAGCTCTGGCCAGTGATCCATCCTCAGGACCCAGTAAGCCAGAGGATTTTCTGTGGGAAAGGTGTCCAAGTCTGACCTTGCCCCAAGGTATTCCTGCACCATGTATATCAGACGCTGGCGATGGTTGCTGGAACCGATCATACCTTGGGGCTGCGGACTAAAAAATTGTCTGAACGCATCGGTCAGACGTCCACCTTCCCCACCGCTCCTTCTGCTACTGACCGAAGCCTCAGCAACTCGTCGCCCAGGACCAGGAGTTTGTAGCCTCCCAGTTTCTGGGAACACGTTGCACAGACCTTTCTGCAAGGCCTCCCTGAGATGTCTCATCCTCTGCTCCCTCTGCGACGGCAAGATAAGGTCCGCAACCTTACCCTTGTACCGCGGATCAAGGAGAGTGGCCAGCCAGTAATGGTCCCTCTCCTTGATCCGAAGAACACGAGGATCCTTCCGCAGGCTTTGCAGGATCAGGGAGGCCATGCAGCGTAGGTTAGCTGAGGCATTCGGTCCGGAGTCTTCTGGGTCACTGAGGATGACATGATCGCCAGCCACCTCCTCCCAGCCACGTACAAGTCCACTGGTTTGTTGGGACTGTACATCATCCCTAAAAGACTGCTGCTGCTGATGCTGAGTGCCAGGCTCCACCTCCATGCTCACACAATCCTCCTCCTCCTCCTCCTCCTCCTCATCCTCTTCCTGTGTGATGGGTGGGACAGGAGGAACACTGTCCGGATAAAGGGGGCCTTGAGAGGCAAGGAAGTCCTCCTCTTCCTGCCTCTGTTCTGCCTCAAGTGCCCTGTCCATTATCCCACGCAGCGTATGCTCCAACAGGTGGACAAGAGGGACAGTGTCACTGATGCATGCACTGTCACTGCTCACCATCCTCGTGGCCTCCTCAAATGGTGAGAGGACAGTGCATGCATCCCTGATCATGCTCCACTGACGTGGGGAAAAAAAACCAAGCTCCCCTGACCCTGTCCTGGTGCCATAGTCGCAAAGGTACTCATTGATGGCCCTCTGCTGCGTGTGCAGTCGCTGTAGCATGGCCAACGTTGAGTTCCACCTGGTGGGCATGTCACATATTAGGCGGTTCTTGGGCAGGTTCAGCTCCTTTTGCAGCTCAGTCAGCCGAGCACTGGCATTATAAGATCGGCGGAAATGCACACAGACTTTCCTGGCCTGCCTCAGGACATCCTGTAAGCCTGGGAACCTGCCCAAGAACCGCTGCACCACCAGGTTGAGGACGTGAGCCATGCAGGGCACATGGGTGAGCTGCCCCTGTCGCAGGGCGGAGAGGAGGTTGGTGCCATTGTCAGAAACGACCATTCCTGGCTTAAGCTGACGTGGCGTCAACCACCTCTCGGCCTGCCCCTGCAGAGCTGCCAGAACCTCTGGCCCAGTGTGGCTCCTGTCCCCCAAACACACCAGCGCAAGAACGGCATGGCATCTTTTTGCCTGCGTACTTGCCTAGCCCCTTGTATGCCTACGGAGCACCGCTGGTTCCAAGGACAGAGCACTGGAGGAAGAAGAAGAGGAGGGGGTGGAGGAGAGAGGTGTGTCACAACCAGTAGCAGTAGTAGCGTTTTGGAGGCGTGGTGGCGGAACAACCTCCAACACTACTGCACCTTGTCCTGCATCCCTCCCAGCTGCCAATAGAGTGACCCAATGGGCCGTGAAAGAAAGGTACCGTCCCTGTCCATGCCTGCTGGACCATGAGTCAGCGGTAATATGCACCTTACCGCTGACCGCCCTGTCCAGCGAGGCATGGACATTGCCTTCCACATGCCGGTAGAGAGACGGAATCGCCTTCCGTGAGAAAAAGTGGCGTTTGGGAACCTGCCACTGAGGAACCGCACATTGAACAAACTCACGGAAGGGGGCCGAGTCTACCAACTGAAAAGGCAGCAGTTGAAGTGCTAGCAATTTAGCCAGGCTAGCATTCAACCGCTGGGCATGTGGATGGCTGGGAGTGTACTTCTTTCTACGGTCCAGCAGCTGGGGCAGGGAAATTTGCCTGCTGCAATCGGACGTCGGTGTACTGCAAGTACTTGGTTGTGACACACCTAATTCTACACCTTCAGTCCTCTCAGAGCAGCTTTCAGAGAGGACTGAAGGTGTAGTGGGGATGGAGATCCCAGCTGAGGAGGAGCAAGGAGAGGTCCGCTTAGTTCTTTGGTGTGGGTCTTTTATGTGTGCCTGCCAACGAGCTGCATGGCAGGTCGCCATATGTCTGGTCGTGCTTGTGGTGCCCAAGCGGCTGATGTTTTGGCCACGCGAGATACGCTTGAGAGAAATATTGCAAATAGCAGTGGTGCGATCTGCTGCACTCGTCTCAAAAAAGGCCCACACCAAAGAACTTTTCTGATAACGTGCAGAGGCAGCGCCCTGCACAGGCGGAGCTCTGCGGTGTTGTACAGTTGCTGTGCTGGCCTCTACCTGGCCTCCAGGGGGCACCCTGCCTCGTTGGACATGTGACGCCGCATCCTCCTCCTCCTCGTCCTCCTCCTCATCCTCTCTCCCTTCAGGCACCCACGTGGAGTCAGTGACCTCATCATCCCCTCCCTCTTCACCACTAGAGCAAACCTGGCAGTAAGCTGCAGCTGGTGGAACAATACTGCCAGATTCCTCAAGCTGGGTATCATCATCCGAGCCTTCGAATCGTTGGGCATCCTCCTGGAGCATGTACCCAACACTGTGCTCAAAGAGTTCGGGGGACTCCTCAGGAGGACATGGTGGGTCTAGGGAAGGGGTGGCTGATGATGCTCTGCCAGTACCCTGAGCCTGGGTGAGAGAGGATGAGGAGGATGAGGAGGGCTTGGTCATCCATTCTACCAAGCCTTCAGCATGATGCGGCTCCACATGTCCAGCTGCCGAAAACAAAGACGCGCGTGTCCCATGGCCACGTGCTGATGACGATGCACGACCACGTCCACGTCCACGGCCACGTCCACTAGAAACAGAGCCTGCCTGCCCTGTGTTCTTGGCTCTGCACGCTCTGCCTCCCCTTGGCGGTCTTCCAGCCATTGTAGTCGGTAGTCCTGTGGGTGCTGCTGAGAAGAATATATAGGAGCTCTGTGTGATGCCACTAACACACTAGAAGTCCTGTGGGTGCTGCTGAGAAGAAAATATAGGAGCTCTGTGTGATGCCACTAACACACTAGAAGTCCTATGGGTGCTTCTGCAAAGAAAATAGAGGAGCTCTGTGTGATGCCACTAACACACTAGAAGTCCTGTGGGTGCTGCTGAGAAGAAAATATAGGAGCTCTGTGTGATGCCACTAACACACTAGAAGTCCTGTGGGTGCTGCTGAGAAGAAAATATAGGAGCTCTGTGTGATGCCACTAACACACTAGAAGTCCTATGGGTGCTTCTGCAAAGAAAATAGAGGAGCTCTGTGTGATGCCACTAACACACTAGAAGTCCTATGGGTGCTTCTGCAAAGAAAATAGAGGAGCTCTGTGTGATGCCACTAACACACTAGAAGTCCTGTGGGTGCTTCTGCAAAGAAAATAGAGGAGCTCTGTGTGATGCCACTAACACACTAGAAGTCCTGTGGGTGCTTCTGCAAAGAAAATAGAGGAGCTCTGTGTGATGCCACTAACACACTAGAAGTCCTGTGGGTGCTGCTGAGAAGAAAATATAGGAGCTCTGTGTGATGCCACTAACACACTAGAAGTCCTGTGGGTGCTTCTGCAAAGAAAATAGAGGAGCTCTGTGTGATGCCACTAACACACTAGAAGTCCTGTGGGTGCTGCTGAGAAGAAAATATAGGAGCTCTGTGTGATGCCACTAACACACTAGAAGTCCTGTGGGTGCTGCTGAGAAGAAAATATAGGAGCTCTGTGTGATGCCACGAACACACTAGAAGTCCTATGGGTGCTTCTGCAAAGAAAATAGAGGAGCTCTGTGTGATGCCACTAACACACTAGAAGTCCTGTGGGTGCTGCTGAGAAGAAAATATAGGAGCTCTGTGTGATGCCACTAACACACTAGAAGTCCTGTGGGTGCTGCTGAGAAGAAAATATAGGAGCTCTGTGTGATGCCACTAACACACTAGAAGTCCTATGGGTGCTTCTGCAAAGAAAATAGAGGAGCTCTGTGTGATGCCACTAACACACTAGAAGTCCTATGGGTGCTTCTGCAAAAGAAAATAGAGGAGCTCTGTGTGATGCCACTAACACACTAGAAGTCCTGTGGGTGCTTCTGCAAAGAAAATAGAGGAGCTCTGTGTGATGCCACTAACACACTAGAAGTCCTGTGGGTGCTTCTGCAAAGAAAATAGAGGAGCTCTGTGTGATGCCACTAACACACTAGAAGTCCTGTGGGGTGCTGCTGAGAAGAAAATATAGGAGCTCTGTGTGATGCCACTAACACACTAGAAGTCCTATGGGTGCTTCTGCAAAGAAAATAGAGGAGCTCTGTGTGATGCCACTAACACACTAGAAGTCCTGTGGGTGCTTCTGCAAAGAAAATAGAGGAGCTCTGTGTGATGCCACTAACACACTAGAAGTCCTGTGGGTGCTGCTGAGAAGAAAATATAGGAGCTCTGTGTGATGCCACTAACACACTAGAAGTCCTATGGGTGCTTCTGCAAAGAAAATAGAGGAGCTCTGTGTGATGCCACTAACACACTAGAAGTCCTGTGGGTGCTTCTGCAAAGAAAATAGAGGAGCTCTGTGTGATGCCACTAACACACTAGAAGTCCTGTGGGTGCTGCTGAGAAGAAAATATAGGAGCTCTGTGTGATGCCACTAACACACTAGAAGTCCTGTGGGTGCTGCTGAGAAGAAAATATAGGAGCTCTGTGTGATGCCACTAACACACTAGAAGTCCTATGGGTGCTTCTGCAAAGAAAATAGAGGAGCTCTGTGTGATGCCACTAACACACTAGAAGTCCTATGGGTGCTGCTGAGAAGAAAATATAGGAGCTCTGTGTGATGCCACTAACACACTAGAAGTCCTATGGGTGCTTCTGCAAAGAAAATAGAGGAGCTCTGTGTGATGCCACTAACACACTAGAAGTCCTGTGGGTGCTTCTGCAAAGAAAATAGAGGAGCTCTGTGTGATGCCACTAACACACTAGAAGTCCTGTGGGTGCTGCTGAGAAGAAAATATAGGAGCTCTGTGTGATGCCACTAACACACTAGAAGTCCTATAGGTGCTTCTGGGAAGAAAATATAGGTCTGTGTGATGGGACTAACACACTTCAAGTCCTATAGGTGCTTCTGGGAACAAAATATAGGATCTCTGTGTGATGGGACTAACACACTTCAAGTCCTATGGGTGCTTCTGGGAAGAAAATATAGGATCTCTATGTGATGGGACTAACACACTTCAAGTCCTATAGGTGCTTCTGGGAACAAAATATAGGATCTCTGTGTGATGGGACTAACACACTTCAAGTCCTATGGGTGCTTCTGGGAAGAAAATATAGGTCTGTGTGATGGGACTAACACACTTCAAGTCCTATAGGTGCTTCTGGGAACAAAAATATAGGATCTCTGTGTGATGGGACTAACACACTTCAAGTCCTATAGGTGCTTCTGGGAACAAAATATATGATCTCTGTGTGATGGGACTAACACACTTCAAGTCCTATAGGTGCTTCTGGGAACAAAATATATGATCTCTGTGTGATGGGACTAACACACTTCAAGTCCTATAGGTGCCTCTGGGAAGAAAATATAGGTCTGTGTGATGGGACTAACACACTTCAAGTCCTATAGGTGCTTCTGGGAACAAAATATAGGATCTCTGTGTGATGGGACTAACACACTTCAAGTCCTATAGGTGCTTCTGGGAACAAAATATATGATCTCTGTGTGATGGGACTAACACACTTCAAGTCCTATAGGTGCCTCTGGGAAGAAAATATAGGTCTGTGTGATGGGACTAACACACTTCAAGTCCTATAGGTGCTTCTGGGAACAAAATATATGATCTCTGTGTGATTGGACTAACACACTTCAAGTCCTATAGGTGCTTCTGGGAACAAAATATATGATCTCTGTGTGATGGGACTAACACACTTCAAGTCCTATAGGTGCTTCTGGGATCAAAATATATGATCTCTGTGTGATGGGACTAACACACTTCAAGTCCTATAGGTGCTTCTGGGAACAAAATATATGATCTCTGTGTGATGGGACTAACACACTTCAAGTCCTATAGGTGCCTCTGGGAAGAAAATATAGGTCTGTGTGATGGGACTAACACACTTCAAGTCCTATAGGTGCCTCTGGGAAGAAAATATAGGTCTGTGTGATGGGACTAACACACTTCAAGTCCTATAGGTGCTTCTGGGAACAAAATATAGGATCTCTGTGTGATTGGACTAACACACTTCAAGTCCTATAGGTGCTTCTGGGATCAAAATATATGATCTCTGTGTGATGGGACTAACACACTTCAAGTCCTATAGGTGCTTCTGGGAACAAAATATATGATCTCTGTGTGATGGGACTAACACACTTCAAGTCCTATAGGTGCCTCTGGGAAGATAATATAGGTCTGTGTGATGGGACTAACACACTTCAAGTCCTATAGGTGCTTCTGGGAACAAAATATATGATCTCTGTGTGATGGGACTAACACACTTCAAGTCCTATAGGTGCTTCTGGGAACAAAATATATGATCTCTGTGTGATGGGACTAACACATTTCAAGTCCTATAGGTGCTTCTGGGAAAAAAAATATATGATCTCTGTGTGATGGGACTAACACACTTCAAGTCCTATAGGTGCTTCTGGGAACAAAATATATGATCTCTGTGTGATTGGACTAACACACTTCAAGTCCTATAGGTGCTTCTGGGAACAAAATATAGGAGCTCTGCCTGCCTGCCACGAACACACTACAAGTCCTATAGGTGCTTCTGGGAACAAAATATAGGAGCTCTGCCTGCCTGCCAGGAACACACTACAAGTCCTATAGGTGCTTCTGGGAACAAAATATAGGAGCTCTGCCTGCCTGCCACGAACACACTACAAGTCCTATAGGTGCTTCTGGGAACAAAATATAGGAGCTCTGCCTGCCTGCCAGGAACACACTACAAGTCCTATAGGTGCTTCTGGGAACAAAATATAGGAGCTCTGCCTGCCTGCCACGAACACACTACAAGTCCTATAGGTGCTTCTGGGAACAAAATATAGGAGCTCTGCCTGCCTGCCAGGAACACACTACAAGTCCTATAGGTGCTTCTGGGAACAAAATATAGGAGCTCTGCCTGCCTGCCACGAACACACTACAAGTCCTATAGGTGCTTCTGGGAACAAAATATAGGAGCTCTGCCTGCCTGCCACGAACACACTACAAGCCCCTCTTTCTAAATCAATCTTTGTAAATCAATCTATCTAACTCAATCTCTCTAAGTAAATCTCTCTAACTAACTAAATCCAGCAGAGTGTCACAGATCTATCCTGCTCTATCTGCGCCGGAACAGCATGTGACCGGCGCAGACGGCGTGGCGGCCTTTTATAGGGGGGGGCGTGTACTAAAGCCCCTGAGCTGTAATTGGCTACAGGCGTCCTGCCTGTAGCCAATTATGGCTCTTCGAGTTTCCGGGGCTGTGATTGGCCAAGCATGCGGGGTCACAGTGCATGCTTGGCCAATCATCAGCCAGCAATGCACTGCGCCGGCCGCGCCGGCCGCAATGCATTGCGGGGCCGCTCGCATCACACGAACGTGATGCGAGCGGCCAAAATAGTTCTGGGCTCGCCGAGCGAACGCCCGGTGCTCGATGCGAACGTGGGTTTGCATCGAGCACCGGGCCCATCCCTAATAGAGATGGCCTCAATCTTAAGAGCCAGGGAGGTCTGAGCAGTTTGGTTGTGAATCGATTCTGATTCGAACGAATCCAAGTGGGGGTATATGTAGTATGTTATGTCTAATATATATATATATATATATATATATATATATATATATATATATATATATATATTAGATATATGTAGTGTTTTTCATGTATTTCATATAGGCATTTTATTTAGGCATTCTAAGATAAGTTTATTCTAGGCAGGCCACATTGTTATCTGTTAACCTAATTACACATATCAAAGGGGGACTTGTTGATATACATTCTCCAGATAAAGGAGAAGTGGCAAAACAAGAATTACTCCACATATCAAAGGGGACAGATGGCCCAGAGTCACTATGTCAATGTTAATATGCAAGAATGCAGATTAGGGCAGCTAATTTATGACTATAGCTGTTCACAGCTTGGGGTGATCTCCTGTCACTCTAAAAGACAGGAGCAGATCAAAGCATTTAATGGAAACGGCCAATTAAATTGCTCAGCCATTCAGTGTGTGTGGGGGATATAACAGGACATTCAATCTGTTTAGAAGTGTGGGCTCTTATGAAGGCACCAAAAGTCACATGGCTTCATGGGGCTCTAGAACACTGTCATGATTATGCCCTGTTGGATTGTCATCTACTACAAGACTGTTCTGTTTTAGAAGCCAATAAAATCTCTCTCTGGGAGAAATTGGGTTTGCTGCAGGACAATCCTAATTAACTACAAACCATCTACGAACTATATATTAGATCACTACACCGTGGTTTAGGAGATATTTACTAAAAAGCTGAGCGCCGATGACTATGGTGCATGTGAAAGGGCACATCGTGCCATTTCTAATAGGGGTTATGCCGTGACTAGCGGCTCATGCGCGTGTGTGCGGGAGTGACGTAACGCGACTCCGGCCAGTCACAGAGTGGCCTCGGAAGGAAGAGGGGTGAAGATGGACACTCCTTGCTAGTGGGGACAACGGAGACATTGCGGGCTTCGGTTTCAGGTAAGTGACACATAATGGGCTACTATGCGATGCATAGTAGCCCATTATGCTTTACCTTTGCAGGGAAATAAAGAGGAAGTAAAACCCACCAGGGTTTACTTCCACTTTAAGTTTTGGCAATAAAACCTGGAAGCTTATTAGTTTATATGTGGAGTTGCACCAGATTTAGCATTTTTCAGCTTTTAGTAAACATAGTTAGTCAGGTTACGAAAAAAAAATATCCATTAAGTTCACCAAAGAAGAAAAAATATACCTTTTAATCTTGGAACCATAAACCCTTAAATTAATGAGAGGAAGGTCAAACTCTCTTATAAAACAGGGACCAATTTAATCTAAAAGGTAAAAAATAAATGTACTGTTCTCAAAGACAATCACATAACTTTAGATCAACATTCTACTATATTATACCAAAACATTTTAAACTCAACCCAAATTTAAAGAACTCTACTGAGTCATTTACAAACAATTTCTGTAAAAGACTATCCCACGCTTTCACAATTCTTACAGATCAAAATCAGATCAATACATGGAGGTTAAACCTTGTTTCTTCTGTTCACTAAGAATGCTCTTTTGCTGTGACATTTCTTATGGAGTATTTGTGCATTTGTGCAGAGAATATATGCCGCCTTAATTATCTCTTCTCAAAGGTGAATAAATTAAGTTCAGTAAATCCTTTCTCGTAGTTGTGGTTTCCATGCCCCATAATTTTGCTGCATATCTCTGCACTCTTTACGATTACACAACATTCTAAAATGAAACTGCATATTTTAATGCAAGAAGCTATCTTGTTCACTATGTAAGTTACATTTTTTTAAGACTATAAATGTTAACATACACATGGACAACATTTGGGGAATCAAATACACCTCTTTAGCATAGTACAAATATACTACACTAACAGCCACTCCTTTGTCTAAGTTAGGCGCTTACTACAGGTCCTATGACAATTTCTGTTTTTCATAAAGCCATGCTGGTTTTCACTTATATTTTTTTCTAACAGATATTCATGACTTTTATCAATACCTCAAATATCTATTCTGCAACAGAAGTTGCCATAGGTTACTGTTTGTGCCTTTTTAAAATATAAGTACCGCATTTGGTTTGCACTAATCCATTGGCACCAGGTTAGTCATTAACTATTTTACACCTGGTGATTTTAATTAAATGGTTGACATACCTGCATGCCCTTTCTAGCTAGGTAATGGATGCACCCAGCATGTGCACAAAATCACTACTTCCAATATTATTATACAGTGAAAAGCACCAACTAAAGACATAGAGCCAATTGGAGTCAATCACAGCAATTTCAACAGTAAATAGCATAGTACTGTTTACAATGCTGAGAACCCTCCTTCTCCCACTAGAGGAAGGGGATAAGGAAGATTTAATGAATGAATCCTCCTGGCAGTGGAGAAGGAAATCTGCATTCAAAGGTGTGTGTGTTTGTATGTGTGTAATGTGGGAAGAAGTTAAAGGCCCACTGACCACCAATGTCATGGAGTTGTTTGGGGGGATTTAAAGTGCAGTGACCACCAATGATGGAAGAGGTGGGGAGATAAAATGCCACTGACCATACCAAAGTTGTGGGATTTCTAAGGGGGAATGGAGGGGGTGTTAAAAAGTCACTAATTTCCAATGACAGAGGGTGACCGTTGTTAAAATGCCACTGGCCACCAATGATTGGCCAGATAGCTTTTGAGGTGGATTTAAGGCTCACTCACTACTATCAATTGTGGCATTGTTTTGGATGGTGGTACATGTTTTTTGTTTACCCACAACATATACCTACTGCGCAGAAGGAAATTTGTTTCAATTTATCACAGAACACTTTCACTTTGCATGGTTCTATAGGTGTTCTGTTGCTTGGAGCAACCTTTAAAGGCCAAGCATACCTTAATAAATTTTTTAACCATCTTAAAGCGGGGTTCCACTGCCCTGTTACAATCACAAAGATTATGTTCTTTAAACTTATAACTCACTTGTTTCAGTTTTTCAGTGTTAAAAATGTCCATTTTCTCTTGTAAAATCAACTTTAAAATCTTCTTAGAACTGGTTCTCATCTTGCCTGTGGGCATATGAAGCCCACAGGCATCCTCTTCCGGGATACAGTGCCGCTGATTGACCAGCATGCACTGTGCGTTGTATCCCCGATTTCGCGCATGCGCATTAACTGTAAATAGGAGTTGGAAGTCCTGCCCCGTTGTGATGGCTATGGAGCTGTGCAAGTAATAAAAGATTTCAAAATCACGCGATAACTTGCGCCAGGCTCCCAGGAGACAGTGCGGATAGAGGATATTACGAAATAGCCCCACTATCCCCGCCCATATCCACAAATCACCACATACAGGAAGTACACAACATGAGAAAGAAATACAAAGATACAGTAGAAAAAAAAAAGAACGTTCCGTTTTTGCATTATGACATGTATTCAATCAGCTTAAGATATTCTCTTAAAATGGGGTGGAGCTCCGTTAATACTAACATGTTTCTTTGTTTCCAAAAACTGAAGAAAAAAAAAATAGATCAACTTTGGGTGTTCATTTTTCAAAATGCAGTAATTTTGGGGGTGTTTATACTGTCCTTTCATTCTTATTTACTGCTACCGACACACCCATCTCAGCTGGAATGTGTGTCCCTTTACGTTCAGCAGCTGCACAGCACAGATCACGTCATGAAGCCAAACTGTGCCAGAACACTGGAGCAGATAGCTGTGGGTGGTTCTTACACCATCACATTTCATCCATAACATTCAAGGTGAAAAAGTCTGTGGTGTTAAGGATCAGTATAGATACCAACTCATGGCCTTCTGCTCCAGTCTGGGATTCATGACATCATCTTGATCTGTGCTTCCTGGCTGTTGCATGTTTTAAGACTTGGTGGTAGATGAGGCGGATGTGTTGATGACAGCAAGAGAAGACTGCCCACCAGTGACTGGACGGATTTTGGGAGTTTCCACTATGCAGTAGAGTCTATGAACAGCCTTAAGGATATACCTAGTGGATTAGCAGCAGTGGACTATTGATGAAGATGTGTTGGCTTTTGATTGTTGTTTGCATCTGTGACTGCCAGCTTATACATATCTCCTTAAAGGGATTGTAAAGTCTCTTTTTTTTTAAAATAACAAATATGTCTATACTTACCTGCTCTGTGCAGTAGATTTGCACAGGGCATCCTGGACCCTCCTCTTCTCTGGTCCCTCTTCTGTGCTCCTGGCCCCTCTCTCTTGTTAAGTGTCCCCACAGCAAGCAGCTTGCTATAGGGGCACCCAAGGTGACCTCCAGCTCTGTGTGTCCATTCAGACACTGAGGTGTGGTTCAGTCCCAGCCCTCTCTCTCCTGATTAGCTAACTGACTTTGTTTGACAGAAGCTGCAGCCAATGGTACTGCTGCTGTGTCTCAGCCAATCAGGAGGGAGAGCCCTGGATGGCCGAGGGACTTGTGAACATCACTGGACAGAGATGGGGCTCAGGTAAGTATTAGGGGGGCGGAGGGGGGCTGCTGCATACAGAAGGCTTTTTTATCTTAATGCATAGAATGCATTAAGATAAAAAAAACTTCTGCAATTACAACCACTTTAAGGCCACTTGCACACCATACTGCTGCCAAAATATTGAGTGTTTTCAGACATATGGGCATTTTTTTTTTCACTGATCTAAATGCAGTTTATAGTTTTGAATGTAAGGGAATAAGAAGGAAGCGCCACCTAAGTGCAATAAGTTAAGTAGGATTTTAATGACACAACAATTAATGCACTTACAGGAAGGTAAATAAAATCAAGCTCATCTGTGTGTCAGTGGTCCGTAGGGAAGCCTGAGATCTGGATCCGTTGTTCTATGCAGAGATGGGAAACTGCAGTCGTTGTTGCTGCTCGGCCTGGAGCAGATCCTGTGGCCTTCAGGAAGAAGCTGGGGCTGAGGTCACGGGTCACAGGATCACTTCCGGGGGAGGACTCCACAGAGTGAGAAGGGTTGGATAGGCAGGTTATGTGCTCAGAGTCAACTGCGGAGCGCATAGCTTAGCATAGCATAGCACATCAACTGCGGAGCAGTTGACTCCGAGCGCATAGCCTGCCTATCCAACCCTTCTCACTCTGTGGAGTCCTCCCCCGGAAGTGATCCTGTGCCCCGTGACCTCAGCCCCAGCTTCTTCCTGATGGCCACAGGATCTGCTCCAGACTGAGCAGCAACAACGACTGCAGTTTCCCATCTCTGCATAGAAAAACTGAGTCGGATCTGAGGCTTCCCTACGGACCACTGACACACAGATGAGCTTGATTTTATTTACCTTCCTGTAAGTGCACTAATTGTTGTGTCATTAAAATCCTACTTAACTTATTGCATTTAGGTGGTGCTCCTTCTTGTTCCCTTGTCTTCCTAGAAGCCAGCTCTGTATTCTCTCTAAGGATAGCTGCCACCCACCACCATTTCTTTTAAGACTTGCTATCTGTTCAGTCTATCATAGGACTAATGAACTGTGACTGTGTTCTTTACAGACATTGTCTGTTTTATGTATAGAGGTACACATATCTTTGTGCTCATATTGTATGTATTTTGTTTTCAATGGGCCTGCACACACAGGTGCATAAACACGCAAGTGTATAGATGATTAAAAGAAATGCAGACATCAGTTGCTGGTCAGTATTTTATGCACAAAGGGACATATGCATGCAAATGTGCACAAATTGCTTGTTAAATGTTGATTTGAAGAGGTTAGAATTTATTTATCCCACGTATGTGCATAAATGCAAAAACACGTAGATATATACAGTGGCGTAACTAGAACCCTCAGGGCCCCGATGCAAGAAACCATGGAGGCCCCCCCCCCGACCTCCGGACAAAGCTCTTTACTCCAAGCCTGATGTTGGAACACCAGGGCCCGGTCACAAGTGGGTGGCTGCATATAAAGGAACCGATTTCTTAATTTTTATATAAAGACACACACATACAATATATATATATATATATATATATATATATATATATATATATATATAAATAAATGCACATATAAACCAGTGACAGCTGGTGCTCAAAATTTTTAGGGGGGCGCAAGCAAACAAAAAAAAAAATCTGAAATAAAAACATGAATTACAGCCACTGTACCATCAAATGTCGCCACTATGCCCATCAAATGCTGCCACTGTGCCCATCAATTGCAGCCACTGTGCCCATCAATTGCAGCCACTGTACCATCAAATGTCACCACTGTGCCCATCAATTGCAGCCACTGTACCATCAAATGTCGCCAATGTGCCCATCAATTGCAGCCACTGTACCATCAAACGCCACCACTGTACCATCAAGTGTCGCCACTGTGCCCATCAAATGCTGCCACTGTGCCCATCAAACTCTGCTGCTGTGCCATCAAATGCCGCCAGTGTGCCCATCAAATGCCGCCACTGTGCCCATCAAATGCCGCCACTGTGCCCATCAAATGCTGCCAGTGTGCCCATTAAATGCTGCCGGTGTGCCAAATGCTGCCACTGTGAATCCCCACCGCCCGCTCGCACACCCACACACATATGCATGCACCCCCCCCAACACACACACACATGCATGCACACCCCTACACACACACACATGCATGCACCCCCCACACACACATGCATGCATGCACCCCCCCCCCACACACACACACATGCATGCACCCCCACACACATGCATGCCCCCCCCCCACACACACATGCATGCACCCCCACACACACACATGCAAGGCCCCCCCCCCCACACACACACATGCATGCCCCCCCCCACACACACATGCATGCCCCCCCCACACACACATGCATGCACCCCCCCACACACACACACACATGCCAGCACCCCCCCACACACACACATGCATGCACCCCCACACACACACATGCATGCACCCTCCCCCCCCACACACACACATGCATGCACCCCCCCACACACACATGCATGCACCCCCCCCCCCACACACACATGCATGCACCCCCCCCCCCCCCACACACACATGCATGCACACACATATAAAGACACATACAGATACAGTAGATAGTCTTATAAAAAAAACGTCAGACATACCTTCTTCCTGCCGGGTACTGCACTGTAGGGGGAGACAAAGAGCACAGCACAGAACACACTGCTTTCACTTTAGGTATGTGAGGAGCTCCCTGCACAATGCCATTACAGCTCGACTGACGATCGGGGAGCTCCTCTCAGCCTCCCCTCCTATCAAAGAGTACAGGGGGGCCTCAAGGCCCCCCTGCAGCAAGGGGCCCGGTCGCCATGGCGATCTTGGCGACCCCTATAATTTCGCCACTGGATATATAAGCAAAATAAACACCTGAAATTTCAGCCAAGAATATTAATGTTCATATACTACATCAGTAAACATCAGTAACATGTGCAAGTAGCTGAATTTCTCAGCCACTTCCTACATTGTGGATCTGACTACATTCTCATTTGTTCATATGTAATATGATGAACTTGCTTCAAACAGCTTCTTGCTTCTCTAGCTTGTGCATGTTTGATTCATTTTTGGGCATGAACTGTTCTTATTGAAGTGCATAACTTTAGATTTATCAACATTACACCTTATTTACCACAAAGTTGCACAGTCAAACAGTGCAAACAGTCTCTGTAAGTTGGAGTCATCCTGTAAAGTATCATCTGCAAACACAGAAATTGTACTTGTAATGCCAAACACATTATCATTTAAAGTTAGGTTAAAAAGCAAGGGCCCTAACACTGAAAACTGAATTTCAACTTTATTTTCACTAGAATTGTAGAAAATGATCAATCCCAGCATACCTCTGTACCATGTTGCTTTGTTGTCTGCAGATCCCCTTATATTCTGGGTTTAGTTGTGACTTTGTATCATGTGACACTCTGTATATATTGCTGATAGACCGTCCCTTCCACAGCCACATCCTACAGCAGCTAGAGTCTGTAACACTCCTATTTGTAGTCTTTCAGGCTCTGCAAATGATTTAACTTCCTTCACAGCTCTGATGGTGGGTGGGTCCCACCTCACAGATCACAGTATTATTCAAGAAGGAAACACCTTCATACAAAGCCTATTCTAAAAGCTTGCTGTGGTGCTGCTGGGCAGGATTGAATGGTTTACAAAGGTAATTCAACCCTGCCCAGTTAAATATGCTGACCAGTGTTAACAGGGAGAGTCTCACCCCTCAGATCTCACCCTCCCAGATCCCCGCTCTCTGTGATATATATATATATATATATATATATATATATATGTAGCGCTACCCCCAGTTAAGAGAGCCGCTGGTTTGTTTTGGGTCCCTGAGTACAGCTCCACCAACCCCCGGCAATTTGGCTCTACCCGCTCTGGCACAGTTAGTAAAGGAGTACGTCCCTATGCACATAAAACTTAGCTTATACTCTAAGTGTAATTGGTATGAACTCACAAGCAGACTGCTGAAATAAGAATAACTGGCTTTACTTTTGTCAGTAAGGAAAAGAAATAGCAACATGCGTTTGAACATATGACTTACAATACTTTAGCAGGTCCCTGCAATATGCACTTTAACATGTACACACATATGTAACAACTGGTAATGGGGAAACGGAGCGCCCAGTGTGGCGACCATCTGCTATGCACCCCTGAGGTGCAATAAATCTATCTGCGCCTACCTAATGGACCAGGCCTGATCCCTAGCAATAGAGCTCAGTCCTTGTACTAGTACAGTGTTCTTCACCGGCAATAAATCTGTAGAGGTGGTGCACATGTAGCTTTAAATGGTGTCTTTGTAATCCACAAAAAGTAACATTGCTGCTCTGAGGTAAATTGCGCCTAGGCAGTTCAATAGGCATAAAACTTGTGTGTCAATGTAGGATGAGCCTCTCGGCTCTCTCACCAATCCTTGGGTACCGTCCTCAGCTCCGGTCCCTCCAATGGTGGCTCTGGTCTCTTCAATGGCGGCGTCCGGTCTCCTCAGTCACAGCCCTGAACTCCGGTCATCAGCTCCGTCCGACCGACAGTAAGGGGAAGTCTCCGCTCCGCTGCTGTGGACTCTGAGGGGTGAGCGTCTCACTCCATCGGCTGCAAGGCCCAGGCTTCAGGCCTTCAGCTCCGGTCCGCACAGGTCTCTCTGCTGGCTGCAGTCTCCGCGTCACACGCTCTGTCAGCAGAGGCAGGCCAGTCCTGTCAGGCCTCAGAAGAGGAAGTGTCCCAAGAGGAAGAGGCGGTCTCCGCTCTTCCTTTTTATAATCTCCCCCAGCAGCCTCCCGGGCGGAAGTCAGCAGCCCGGGGGCCTGGGGGATTATGGGGGATGTAGTCTTTTCCCCTAAAAGGGGTAGAACCCCGCTACACACTCCCCCCACTTTGAATCTTTGGTCCCCAAAGACAGTGTTCAAACTACAAGCATCCTTGGTAACAACATTTTCACATAATTTGGACAGAGGAGCTTCCCACCAATTGGCATGAGATGGGGAGCTGTCCTGTCTACAGGTCACTTCAGTGTGGGCGACCTGTTTAACTGTGCCAGAGAGTGAGCTGGGGTTGCCCTCCACCAAATGAACAGCGGAAGGGTCAGGGCTTTCAGCACTTCTCCTTGCTGTAGTAACAGAGTCCTCTGAACTTTCTCCCATCTTGGGGTAAGTTAACTTCTTGGGAGGCTTCACACTCCTGCGAGCTCTCTGTTCTCTTGGAACTTCTTCAGGAACACATTCTGGCAATATCTCTGGTTCTGGAACATCATCTTCTTGTTCTGGGTAGAGACCAGGGATATCTTCCCAGCACTCAGGCACAACACTGAATGGCACAAACTCTGTGGCTTCTGGGTTCAATGTGTTATCTTCCACATCTTCAGTAGGTGGAAGATCTATGGCAGAATTTCCTGGAGTTGAGGAAGGCCATAGCCATTCAAGTTCTCCTCTTTCTTCCTCTGGTTGGGGGTCCTGTCCACCCCTAGCTTGGGATGTCTGAGACCTAGTATTAGGCCTGGGGGTATCCAGAATGGAAACAGATTCAGGTAAGTCTCTTGCTGGAGGCATTCTGACTGCTTCAGTGAGTGGGAGCAAATGATTCCTATGCCAGGTCTTCAAAGGCCCCAACCTTCCTTCTGGCTTCAACTTGTAGACAGGCAATCCTGGAAGTTT
Source organism: Lithobates sylvaticus (assembly GCA_028564925.1). Lineage (NCBI taxonomy): Eukaryota > Metazoa > Chordata > Amphibia > Anura > Ranidae > Lithobates > Lithobates sylvaticus. The sequence continues at coordinate 677,223,328 of CM053026.1, read as the reverse complement.
CCTACAGATGATATATGGCTCTGATCTCCATCTATCAGCAATCTTGTGTTTTCCAGGGATCCCTAGGTTGCGTAACAGTACACGGTCCCCAGGCTGTAGGTCCTGTACTCTAACTTTCAAATCAAAGTTCCTCTTATTTCGGGCCCCCCTCTGGTTAGAGGCCGCTTGAGCTTTTTCATAAGCTATCTTCAGACTGTGCCTCAGTCTGTCCACATATCCTTTGTGGGAGGCAGCAGAGGCATGGTCTAAGGAAATGCCAAAGGCCAAATCCACTGGCAATCTTGCTTCTCTCCCAAACATAAGCCGGTAAGGGGAAAAACCTGTCACATCACTTGTGGTGCAATTGTAGGCATGCACTAGAGCTGAAATGTGCTGACTCCAATGTTGCTTCTTCTCTGTTTCCAAAGTTCCCAACATGTTCAATAGGGTCCTGTTGAACCTTTCAGGCTGGGCATCACCTTGAGGGTGATATGGTGTGGTTCTAGTCTTCTCTACTCCCAGAGAATCTAGTAACTTCCTGATCAGGCGACTCTCAAAGTCCCTTCCTTGGTCTGAATGGATTCTCTGTGGCAGTCCATAGTGAACAAAGTACTTCTCCAAAAGTACCTTGGCTACTGTAGAGGCCTTCTGGTCCTTGGTAGGGATGAGCCGAACACCCCCGGGTTCGGTTCGAACCAGAACCTTCGAACGGACCGAAAGTTCGCGCGAATTTTCGAACCCTATACGTTATAATGGACGCGAACGTTCGAAATCAAAAGTGCTAATTACAACGGCCAATATGCATGTTAATGTCATAAAACAGGTTTGGGGACCCGGGTCCTGCCCCAGGGGACATATATCAATGCAAAAAGAACTTTTAAAAACTAACGTTTTTTCGGGAGCAGTCATTTTAATGATGCATAAAGTGAAAAAAAAAAAGTGACATTTTCCTTTAAATATGGTACCTGGGGGGTGTCCAAAGTATGCCTGTGAAGTGGCATGTGTTTCCCGTGTTTAGAACTGTCCTTGCACAAAATGACATTTGTAAAGGAAAAAAAGAAGCCATTTAAAACCACTTGCGGCTTTAGGTTTGATCTTAAGTAGAATCTGAACAGGTACATTATGAAGTGTAGCTCCATCCCAAAAAAATCTATTTTTAAGCTTTTTGGAGAACATAGGGAGGGGTTATCACCCCTGTAACATTTGCTGTCTTTGCACATCTGTTCAGAACATGTCACCTCACTTTCCGTCCCAATGATAAATGTTTTTGGAAAAGTGGGGTTTTAATTGAAACAAGGATTGGTGATAAAGTATCAGTAGAGAGGAGATACCTTTTTCCCAAATTAAATCTAACAGGATAGAATTTCCCTTCCTAGGGGTAGATTTCCTCTCACTTCCTGTTTTCTCTTTCCATTTGCAAGTAGGAGTCGTTTGTAAGTTGGATGTTTGAAAGTAGGGGCCTGGCGTATATACTCTGCAGAAATTTGCCCTATTAGATGTTGGTGTAGCCACAAGACTGGTGGGCACAGGAATGGGCCCTGCTGTGAGTTAATAGATCAAGATTTGTAATTGCATGCACCTGTTGAACAGGGCAGAAAAATTGGGGGTGGTGGTGGTGGTGGTGGTGGTGGACGGTTTTGCCACAAGACTGTAAGCTCTCACAGTTACTCTTGGTGGGCGCAGGAATGGGCCCTGCTGTGAGTTATTAGATCAAGATTTGTAATTGCAAGCACCTGATGAACAGGGCAGAAAAATTGGGCCTTTGGCGGTGGTGGTGGACGGTGTTGCCACAAGACTGTAGGCCCTCATAGTTACTCTTGGTGGGCGCAGGAATGGGCCCTGCTGTGAACTATTAGATCAAGATTTGTAATTACCCGCCCCTGTTAAACAGGGGCTGAAAAATTGTGCCTTAGGCACTGGTGCTGGTGCCACAACACTGCAACCCCTCACAGAGACTGTACTTGGAGCACAGCAGTCACACGTGTTGCGAAGCATTTTTTTAAAAAATTGTAAGTACACGCCCCTGTTAAACAGGGGCTGAAAAATTGTGCCTTAGGCACTGGTGCTGGTGCCACAACACTGCAACACGGCCCTCACAGAGACTGTACTTGGAGCACAGCAGTCACACGTGTTGCGAAGCATTTTTTTAAAAAATTGTAAGTACACGCCCCTGTTAAACAGGGGCTGAAAAATTGTGCCTTAGGCACTGGTGCTGGTGCCACAACACTGCAACACGGCCCTCACAGAGACTGTACTTGGAGCACAGCAGTCACACGTGTTGCGAAGCATTTTTTTAAAAAATTGTAAGTACACGCCCCTGTTAAACAGGGGCTGAAAAATTGTGCCTTAGGCACTGGTGCTGGTGCCACAACACTGCAACACGGCCCTCACAGAGACTGTACTTGGAGCACAGCAGTCACACGTGTTGCGAAGCATTTTTTTAAAAAATTGTAAGTACACGCCCCTGTTAAACAGGGGCTGAAAAATTGTGCCTTAGGCACTGGTGCTGTGGCATGGATCATTGAGGAGGAGGAAGAGGATAGTCAGTGAACATAAGAGGACAGTCACTCAGCATCAGCATAGGCAGTCTTGAAGGGATGTGACATTAAAAATTATTCGGTTATATCCGCCTCAGGTGCCTGGTAGCTGGTGGTGATCCAAGACTGATTCATTTTGATGAATGTCAGTCGATCAACCGAGGCGGTGGACAGGCGCACCCTATGATCAGTCACAAATCCTCCAGCAGCACTGAATGTGCGTTCGGAAAGAACGCTGGAGGCAGGACAGGCCAGTAGCTCAATTGCATACTGTGCAAGCTCTGGCCAGTGATCCATCCTCAGGACCCAGTAAGCCAGAGGATTTTCGGTGGGAAAGGTGTCCAAGTCTGACCTTGCCCCAAGGTATTCCTGCACCATGTATATCAGACGCTGGCGATGGTTGCTGGAACCGATCATACCTTGGGGCTGCGGACTAAAAAATTGTCTGAACGCATCGGTCAGACGTCCACCTTCCCCACCGCTCCTTCTGCCACTGACCGAAGCCTCAGCAACTCGTCGCCCAGGACCAGGAGTTTGTAGCCTCCCAGTTTCTGGGAACGCGTTGCACAGACCTTTCTGCAAGGCCTCCCTGAGATGTCTCATCCTCTGCTCCCTCTGCGACGGCAAGATAAGGTCCGCAACCTTACCCTTGTACCGCGGATCAAGGAGAGTGGCCAGCCAGTAATGGTCCCTCTCCTTGATCCGAAGAACACGAGGATCCTTCCGCAGGCTTTGCAGGATCAGGGAGGCCATGCAGCGTAGGTTAGCTGAGGCATTCGGTCCGGAGTCTTCTGGGTCACTGAGGATGACATGATCGCCAGCCACCTCCTCCCAGCCACGTACAAGTCCACTGGCTTGTTGGGACTGTACATCATCCCTAAAAGACTGCTGCTGCTGATGCTGAGTGCCAGGCTCCACCTCCATGCTCACACAATCCTCCTCCTCCTCCTCCTCCTCCTCCTCCTCCTCATCCTCTTCCTGTGTGATGGGTGGGACAGAAGGAACACTGTCCGGATAAAGGGGGCCTTGAGAGGCAAGGAAGTCCTCCTCTTCCTGCCTCTGTTCTGCCTCAAGTGCCCTGTCCATTATCCCACGCAGCGTATGCTCCAACAGGTGGACAAGAGGGACAGTGTCACTGATGCATGCACTGTCACTGCTCACCATCCTCGTGGCCTCCTCAAATGGTGAGAGGACAGTGCATGCATCCCTGATCATGCTCCACTGACGTGGGGAAAAAAACCCAAGCTCCCCTGACCCTGTCCTGGTGCCGTAGTCGCAAAGGTACTCATTGATGGCCCTCTGCTGCGTGTGCAGTCGCTGCAGCATGGCCAACGTTGAGTTCCACCTGGTGGGCATGTCAGATATTAGGCGGTTCTTGGGCAGGTTCAGCTCCTTTTGCAGCTCAGTCAGCCGAGCACTGGCATTATAAGATCGGCGGAAATGCACACAGACTTTCCTGGCCTGCCTCAGGACATCCTGTAAGCCTGGGAACCTGCCCAAGAACCGCTGCACCACCAGGTTGAGGACGTGAGCCATGCAGGGCACATGGGTGAGCTGCCCCTGTCGCAGGGCGGAGAGGAGGTTGGTGCCATTGTCAGAAACGACCATTCCTGGCTTAAGCTGACGTGGCGTCAACCACCTCTCGGCCTGCCCCTGCAGAGCTGCCAGAACCTCTGGCCCAGTGTGGCTCCTGTCCCCCAAACACACCAGCGCAAGCACGGCATGGCATCTTTTTGCCTGCGTACTTGCGTAGCCCCTTGTACGCCTACGGAGCACCGCTGGTTCCAAGGACAGAGCACTGGAGGAAGAAGAAGAGGAGGGGGTGGAGGAGAGAGGTGTGTCACAACCAGTAGCAGTAGTCGCGTTTTGGAGGCGTGGTGGCGGAACAACCTCCAACACTACTGCACCTTGTCCTGCATCCCTCCCAGCTGCCAATAGAGTGACCCAATGGGCCGTGAAAGAAAGGTACCGTCCCTGTCCATGCCTGCTGGACCATGAGTCAGCGGTAATATGCACCTTACCGCTGACCGCCCTGTCCAGCGAGGCATGGACATTGCCCTCCACATGCCGGTAGAGAGACGGAATCGCCTTCCGCGAGAAAAAGTGGCGTTTGGGAACCTGCCACTGAGGAACCGCACATTGAACAAACTCACGGAAGGGGGCCGAGTCTACCAACTGAAAAGGCAGCAGTTGAAGTGCTAGCAATTTAGCAAGGCTAGCATTCAACCGCTGGGCATGTGGATGGCTGGGAGTGTACTTCTTTCTACGGTCCAGCAGCTGGGGCAGGGAAATTTGCCTGCTGCATTCGGACGTCGGTGTACTGCAAGTACTTGGTTGTGACACACCGAATTCTACACCTTCAGTCCTCTCAGAGCAGCTTTCAGAGAGGACTGAAGGTGTAGTGGGGATGGAGATCCCAGCTGAGGAGGAGCAAGGAGAGGTCCGCTTAGTTCTTTGGTGTGGGTCTTTTATGTGTGCCTGCCAACGAGCTGCATGGCAGGTCGCCATATGTCTGGTCATGCTTGTCGTGCCCAAGCGGCTGATGTTTTGGCCACGCGAGATACGCTTGAGACAAATATTGCAAATAGCAGTGGTGCGATCTGCTGCACTCGTCTCAAAAAAGGCCCACACCAAAGAACTTTTCTGATAACGTGCAGAGGCAGCGCCCTGCACAGGCGGAGCTCTGCGGTGTTGTACAGTTGCTGTGCTGGCCTCTACCTGGCCTCCAGGGGGCATCCTGCCTCGTTGGACATGTGACGCCGCATCCTCCTCCTCCTCGTCCTCCTCCTCATCCTCTCTCCCTTGAGGCACCCACGTGGAGTCAGTGACCTCATCATCCCCTCCCTCTTCACCACTAGAGCAAACCTGGCAGTAAGCTGCAGCTGGTGGAACTGTACTGCCAGATTCCTCAAGCTGGGTATCGTCATCCGAGCCTTCGAATCGTTGGGCATCCTCCTGGAGCATGTACCCAACACTGTGCTCAAAGAGTTCGGGGGACTCCTCAGGAGGACATGGTGGGTCTAGGGAAGGGGTGGCTGATGATGCTCTGTCAGTACCCTGAGCCTGGGTGAGAGAGGATGAGGAGGATGAGGAGGGCTTGGTCATCCATTCTACCAAGCCTTCAGCATGATGCGGCTCCACATGTCCAGCTGCCGAAAACAAAGACGCGCGTGTCCCATGGCCACGTGCTGATGACGATGCACGACCACGTCCACGTCCACGGCCACGTCCACTAGAAACAGAGACTGTCTGCCCTGTGTTCTTGGCTCTGCACGCTCTGCCTCCCCTTGGCGGTCTTCCAGCCATTGTAGTCGGTAGTCCTGTGGGTGCTGCTGAGAAGAAAATATAGGAGCTCTGTGTGATGCCACTAACACACTAGAAGTCCTATAGGTGCTTCTGCAAAGAAAATATAGGAGCTCTGTGTGATGCCACTAACACACTAGAAGTCCTGTGGGTGCTGCTGAGAAGAAAATATAGGAGCTCTGTGTGATGCCACTAACACACTAGAAGTCCTATGGGTGCTTCTGCAAAGAAAATATAGGAGCTCTGTGTGATGCCACTAACACACTAGAAGTCCTGTGGGTGCTGCTGAGAAGAATATATAGGAGCTCTGTGTGATGCCACTAACACACTAGAAGTCCTGTGGGTGCTGCTGAGAAGAAAATATAGGAGCTCTGTGTGATGCCACTAACACACTAGAAGTCCTATGGGTGCTTCTGCAAAGAAAATATAGGAGCTCTGTGTGATGCCACTAACACACTAGAAGTCCTGTGGGTGCTGCTGAGAAGAAAATATAGGAGCTCTGTGTGATGCCACTAACACACTAGAAGTCCTATGGGTGCTTCTGCAAAGAAAATATAGGAGCTCTGTGTGATGCCACTAACACACTAGAAGTCCTATAGGTGCTTCTGCAAAGAAAATATAGGAGCTCTGTGTGATGCCACTAACACACTAGAAGTCCTGTGGGTGCTGCTGAGAAGAAAATATAGGAGCTCTGTGTGATGCCACTAACACACTAGAAGTCCTGTGGGTGCTTCTGCAAAGAAAATAGAGGAGCTCTGTGTGATGCCACTAACACACTAGAAGTCCTATAGGTGCTTCTGCAAAGAAAATATAGGAGCTCTGTGTGATGCCACTAACACACTAGAAGTCCTGTGGGTGCTGCTGAGAAGAATATATAGGAGCTCTGTGTGATGCCACTAACACACTAGAAGTCCTATGGGTGCTTCTGCAAAGAAAATAGAGGAGCTCTGTGTGATGCCACTAACACACTAGAAGTCCTGTGGGTGCTTCTGCAAAGAAAATAGAGGAGCTCTGTGTGATGCCACTAACACACTAGAAGTCCTATAGGTGCTTCTGCAAAGAAAATATAGGAGCTCTGTGTGATGCCACTAACACACTAGAAGTCCTGTGGGTGCTGCTGAGAAGAATATATAGGAGCTCTGTGTGATGCCACTAACACACTAGAAGTCCTATGGGTGCTTCTGCAAAGAAAATAGAGGAGCTCTGTGTGATGCCACTAACACACTAGAAGTCCTGTGGGTGCTTCTGCAAAGAAAATAGAGGAGCTCTGTGTGATGCCACTAACACACTAGAAGTCCTGTGGGTGCTGCTGAGAAGAATATATAGGAGCTCTGTGTGATGCCACTAACACACTAGAAGTCCTATGGGTGCTTCTGCAAAGAAAATAGAGGAGCTCTGTGTGATGCCACTAAACACACTAGAAGTCCTGTGGGTGCTTCTGCAAAGAAAATAGAGGAGCTCTGTGTGATGCCACTAACACACTAGAAGTCCTGTGGGTGCTTCTGCAAAGAAAATAGAGGAGCTCTGTGTGATGCCACTAACACACTAGAAGTCCTATGGGTGCTTCTGCAAAGAAAATAGAGGAGCTCTGTGTGATGCCACTAACACACTAGAAGTCCTGTGGGTGCTTCTGCAAAGAAAATAGAGGAGCTCTGTGTGATGCCACTAACACACTAGAAGTCCTGTGGGTGCTTCTGCAAAGAAAATAGAGGAGCTCTGTGTGATGCCACTAACACACTAGAAGTCCTGTGGGTGCTTCTGCAAAGAAAATAGAGGAGCTCTGTGTGATGCCACTAACACACTAGAAGTCCTGTGGGTGCTGCTGAGAAGAATATATAGGAGCTCTGTGTGATGCCACTAACACACTAGAAGTCCTGTGGGTGCTTATGCAAAGAAAATAGAGGAGCTCTGTGTGATGGGACTAACACACTTCAAGTCCTATAGGTGCTTCTGGGAAGAAAATATTGCTCTGTGTGTGTAATGGGACTAACACACTTCAAGTCCTATAGGTGCTTCTGGGAAGAAAATATAGCTCTGTGTGTGTAATGGGACTAACACACTTCAAGTCCTATAGGTGCTTCTGGGAAGAAAATATAGCTCTGTGTGTGTAATGGGACTAACACACTTCAAGTCCTATAGGTGCTTCTGGGAAGAAAATATAGCTCTGTGTGTGTAATGGGACTAACACACTTCAAGTCCTATAGGTGCTTCTGGGAACAAAATATAGCTCTGTGTGTGTAATGGGACTAACACACTTCAAGTCCTATAGGTGCCTCTGGGAACAAAATATAGGAGCTCTGCCTGCCTGCCACGAACACACTACAAGTCCTATAGGTGCTTCTGGTAACAAAATATAGGAGCTCTGCCTGCCTGCCACTAACACACTACAAGTCCTATAGGTGCTTCTGGGAAGAAAATATAGCTCTGTGTGTGTAATGGGACTAACACACTTCAAGTCCTATAAGTGCTTCTGGGAACAAAATATAGGAGCTCTGCCTGCCTGCCACGAACACACTACAAGTCCTATAGGTGCTTCTGGGAAGAAAATATAGCTCTGTGTGTGTAATGGGACTAACACACTTCAAGTCCTATAGGTGCTTCTGGGAACAAAGTATAGCTCTTTGTGTGTAATGGGACTAACACACTTCAAGTCCTATAGGTGCTTCTGGGAAGAAAATATAGCTCTGTGTGTGTGATGGGACTAACACACTTCAAGTCCTATAGGTGCTTCTGGGAACAAAATATAGCTCTGTGTGTGTAATGGGACTAACACACTTCAAGTCCTATAGGTGCTTCTGGGAACAAAATATAGGAGCTCTGCCTGCCTGCCACGAACACACTACAAGTCCTATAGGTGCTTCTGGGAAGAAAATATAGCTCTGTGTGTGTAATGGGACTAACACACTTCAAGTCCTATAGGTGCTTCTGGGAACAAAGTATAGCTCTTTGTGTGTAATGGGACTAACACACTTCAAGTCCTATAGGTGCTTCTGGGAAGAAAATATAGCTCTGTGTGTGTGATGGGACTAACACACTTCAAGTCCTATAGGTGCTTCTGGGAACAAAATATAGCTCTGTGTGTGTAATGGGACTAACACACTTCAAGTCCTATAGGTGCTTCTGGGAACAAAATATAGCTCTGTGTGTGTGATGGGACTAACACACTTCAAGTCCTATAGGTGCTTCTGGGAAGAAAATATAGCTCTGTGTGTGTAATGGGACTAACACACTTCAAGTCCTATAGGTGCTTCTGGGAAGAAAATATAGCTCTGTGTGTGTAATGGGACTAACACACTTCAAGTCCTATAGGTGCTTCTGGGAAGAAAATATAGCTCTGTGTGTGTGATGGGACTAACACACTTCAAGTCCTATAGGTGCTTCTGGGAAGAAAATATAGCTCTGTGTGTGTAATGGGACTAACACACTTCAAGTCCTATAGGTGCTTCTGGGAAGAAAATATAGCTCTGTGTGTGTAATGGGACTAACACACTTCAAGTCCTATAGGTGCTTCTGGGAAGAAAATATAGCTCTGTGTGTGTAATGGGACTAACACACTTCAAGTCCTATAGGTGCTTCTGGGAAGAAAATATAGCTCTGTGTGTGTAATGGGACTAACACACTTCAAGTCCTATAGGTGCTTCTGGGAAGAAAATATAGCTCTGTGTGTGTGATGGGACTAACACACTTCAAGTCCTATAGGTGCTTCTGGGAGCAAAATATAGCTCTGTGTGTGTAATGGGACTAACACACTTCAAGTCCTATAGGTGCTTCTGGGAACAAAATATAGCTCTGTGTGTGTGATGGGACTAACACACTTCAAGTCCTATAGGTGCTTCTGGGAAGAAAATATAGCTCTGTGTGTGTAATGGGACTAACACACTTCAAGTCCTATAGGTGCTTCTGGGAAGAAAATATAGCTCTGTGTGTGTAATGGGACTAACACACTTCAAGTCCTATAGGTGCTTCTGGGAAGAAAATATAGCTCTGTGTGTGTAATGGGACTAACACACTTCAAGTCCTATAGGTGCTTCTGGGAAGAAAATATAGCTCTGTGTGTGTAATGGGACTAACACACTTCAAGTCCTATAGGTGCTTCTGGGAAGAAAATATAGCTCTGTGTGTGTAATGGGACTAACACACTTCAAGTCCTATAGGTGCTTCTGGGAACAAAGTATAGCTCTTTGTGTGTAATGGGACTAACACACTTCAAGTCCTATAGGTGCTTCTGGGAAGAAAATATAGCTCTGTGTGTGTGATGGGACTAACACACTTCAAGTCCTATAGGTGCTTCTGGGAACAAAATATAGGAGCTCTGCCTGCCTGCCACGAACACACTACAAGTCCTATAGGTGCTTCTGGTAACAAAATATAGGAGCTCTGCCTGCCTGCCACTAACACACTACAAGTCCTATAGGTGCTTCTGGTAACAAAATATAGGAGCTCTGCCTGCCTGTCACTAACACACTACAAGTCCTATAGGTGCTTCTGGTAACAAAATATAGGAGCTCTGCCTGCCTGCCACTAACACACTACAAGTCCTATAGGTGCTTCTGGTAACAAAATATAGGAGCTCTGCCTGCCTGTCACTAACACACTACAAGTCCTATAGGTGCTTCTGGTAACAAAATATAGGAGCTCTGCCTGCCTGCCACTAACACACTACAAGTCCTATAGGTGCTTCTGGTAACAAAATATAGGAGCTCTGCCTGCCTGCCACGAACACACTACAAGTCCTATAGGTGCTTCTGGTAACAAAATATAGGAGCTCTGCCTGCCTGCCACGAGCACACTACAAGCCCCTCTTTGTCAATCAATCTTTGTAACTGAATCTATCTAACTCAATCTCTGCAAGTGAATCTCTCTCTCTATCTATCTAAATGCAGCAGAGTGTCACAGGAACAGCCTGCTCAATCTGCGCCGGAACAGCATGTGACCGGCGCAGACGGCGTGGCGGCGTTTTATAGGGGGGGGGCGTGTACTACAGCCCCTGAGCTGTAATTGGCTACAGGCGTCCTGCCTGTAGCCAATTATGGCTCTTCGAGTTTCCGGGGCTGTGATTGGCCAAGCATGCGGGGTCACAGTGCATGCTTGGCCAATCATCAGCCAGCAATGCACTGCGTCGGCCGCGCCGGCCGCAATGCATTGCGGGGCCGCTCGCATCACACGAACGTGATGCGAGCGGCCAAAATAGTTCTGGGCTCGCCGAGCGAGCGAACGCCCGGTGCTCGATGCGAACGTGGGTTCGCATCGAGCACCGGGCCCATCCTTAGTCCTTGGTTGGGAAAGCCTGAGCATAACGAGTGAAATGGTCGGTTACCACCAGAACATTTCCCAATCCGCTCAAATCGGGTTCAAGGCAGAGAAAATCAATGCATACCAGATCCATTGGGCCTTCACTCTGTAGGTGGCCCATTGGGGCAGCTTGATGGGGTAAAGTCTTTCTCTGAATGCATCTTGCACAGGAATGGCAATACTCCTCTACTTCGGCCCTCATGCAGGGCCAATAAAACCGGTCTCTGACAAGTTGGAAGGTTCTCTCTGCTCCCAAGTGACCATGCTGGTCATGTAAGGCAATCAGCACAGTCTCTCGATGCTTCTCTGGGAGAAACAACTGCCACTTGTCTTCTGGGCCATCAGAGGGGCCCCTTCGGTAGACTACCCCCTGATGCACCTGTAGCTTGTCCAACTCTCTCCTCAGTAGGCGAGCTTCTTTAGAAGGGTGAAGGCGAAGTCCCTCTGGACTCTTGTCTTCCAGGGCTTCCAGGACCAATCTCCCCATGGGATCTTCCAATTGGTCACACCTTAGCTCCTTCTTGGACAGCTTCGGCAGACACTCTTCTGCCAGTTGAGTTACCCCACAGTAACACTTTGGGACTCCCACTGTGGTAACTCCTATTTCTTCAGCTCTGGATCCTCCTCTGGCTTGGAGTTCAGCCCCCTGACAAAGGGCTCGCACTCCATCTGGTGCCACTTGGGTCCAGTCTTCCCAGTCATCGACCATGACATGGGATCTTCGGGACAGGGCATCTGCATCCCTATTTCCAGCCCCTGGTCTGTACTTGAGACTGAAATTGAATCCAGACAACGCCGCCAACCATCTGTGTCCAGTTGCATCCAGCTTGGCGGTGGTGAATAGATAGGTCAAGGGGTTGTTATCTGTCTTTACAGTAAACTCGGCCCCATACAGATAGTCTCTCAATTTGTCAACAACTGCCCACTTTAGGGCTAAGAACTCCAACTTGTGGGTGGGATAGTTCTTCTCGGAGGGGGTCAGGCTCCGGCTCACATAGGCCACTGGTCGTAGCTGTTCTTCATGCTCCTGGTAGAGTACTCCACCTAGGCCCTCATGGCTGGCATCAACATGTAGCTCATAGGGTCTAGTGGGATCAGCGTAGGCCAAAACTGGGGCTGTGGTGAGACTTCTCTTCAAGGTTCTGAAAGCCTCTTCACACCTTGAATTCCACTGGTCTTGGACCGACTCACTGGACCTCCTAGGCCCCATTCCATCCTCCTCTCCTTCTGTCTTCAGCAGCTCGTTGAGGGGTTTGGCAATGCGGGCAAATCCATCCACAAACCTGCGGTAGTAGGAGCAGAACCCCAAGAAAGACCGAAGTTCTGTAACTGTTGTGGGCCTTGGCCCACGAAGTAACTGCCTCCAGCTTCTCAGGGTCTGTAGACACTCCCTTTTCAGACACTATGTGTCCCAGATAGTTCACAGAGGACTGATAGAACCGACACTTCTCTGGAGAAAGTTTAAGTCCCTCTTCACTGAGCCTCTTCAGTACTTTCTCCAGCCTGGCTTCATGTTCTTCCAAAGTCTTTCCAAAGACAATGACATCGTCCAGGTACACAAGGACTTCTATGAGGTTCATGTCTCCAACCGTCCTTTCCATTAGGCGTTGAAACGTAGCAGGAGCTCCAGATAGGCCCTGGGGCATCCTGTTGAACTCAAAGAATCCCACTGGGGTTATGAAGGCAGTCTTTTCTCTGTCTTCTGGATGCATGGGGATTTGGTAATACCCACTCTTGAGGTCCATCACACTGAACCACTTAGCTCCAGATAAACTCTGCAAGGCATCTTCTATCCTTGGCGTGGTGTACTGGTCAGGAATGGTCCTCCTGTTGAGAGTTCTGTAGTCAATGCACAGTCTCAATGACCCATTCTTCTTTCTGACTACCACAATTGGGGAGGCGTAGGGGCTTCTGGACTCCCTAATCACTCCCGTCTTCTTCAATTCCGCAAGCTGCTCCCTCAGATCCTCCAGATCTGCTAGCGGGACTCGCCTCACTCTCTCTCTGAATGGCTTGTCCTCTTGCATGCGGATTCGATGGGTGGCACTCCTCGCACACCCCACATCAAACTCATCTTTGGAGAAAATCTTCTCCCATCTGGTCAGCTGGGCCTTGGCTCTCTCTTTCCAAGCTCCAGGTAGGTTTGGGTTTTCCATGGAGAGTTTCTTCCAAACATCTTCTCCTTTACCCGTCCCCTTCACTTCTGACCAGCCAACTGGGACAGCAGGACTCACTTGTCCCAGAAGCATCCTGGCAGGGATCTCCACGGGCCTCTCCGTGGGGTTCCTCACACTGACAGGGACTCTTCCTCTTGCCTTCTTCAGGTCCTTTAGTGAAATTACTTCTGGTATCACCTCCAGACCTGAGTGACCCTCCATTGGGTCGGGTTCCAACATCACAAAGGGGCCAGGCTGCTCCCAAGTAAGTTTCACCGTGGCTCTCATGCAGGTCACCTCTCCAGGCTGTAACACTGCTCCTTCCTTTCCAAGCCTCCATACCCTTCCTATCCCCTCACTTGGGGTCTTCTGCTCTAGGACCAACCGCTGGTAGGCTGCCTTCAGCATGGGATGGATCTTGGGAGCTGAAAGGTTCTCTTTCTTCACCAGGGGGGTCAGAAGCCTTCTGACTAGGTCCGTGTTCGTCCCTATGATCAGGGAAGTCTTGCTGGTTCCTGGTGGGCGGGGACACACCACTGCTAAGGAGTCGAACACTTCAGACTTCCCAGCTACGGATGGGTCAAACGTCAATCTGATGGGTAAGTATCCATCATAGGGGAAACTCTGGGTTCCCAATCCCCTTATCTCCAGCTCTTCTATCTTCTGTATAGGCATATGACTCAGGTATCTGTCATAGAAGTCCCTGTACAACAGGGTCACTTGTGCTCCAGTGTCTAGGAGGGCCTTTGTGTACACTCCTTCCACTTGGATGGGTACAGAAGGGGATGGACCAACTAGCTCTTCTGGGTAAGGCTGAGTTGATGCTGTCCTCTTCTTTGGATTCTTCTTCTTCTCACTGGATTTGCGCTTGCTCCTTTCTTGAGCCTGGTATGCATTAATTTTCTCCCTCTTACTGGGAGTGTGAACCCGTTGAGGGACATTGTTATCTCTCACTTTGAAGAGTTCACGTTTAGGAGTACTGCATTCCTTCCGAGGGGTCTTGCCCCCTTTCTCTGGAGTGCACCTTGGTTGAGGATCCCTGGGCCCCTTCTGAGGGGTTTGGTCTCCTCGCTTTCTCTTCCTGTTGTGCTTCTTGGAGCTCACTGAAGGTGATGGGCACCCGGTTGACTCCTTCACCGGGGCCCTTTGGCGTTTCCCGCCGGCTGGCAGCTTTCTGCCTTCTTCTTCTTGGGACTGGAACATACAGCTGCAATATGACCAATTCCTCCACAATTAAAGCAGATCATCTCACCGTAGTCAGGTGGGGATGCTGGTGCTGAAACAGCTGGAAACAATTCCCTCCTGCTTGTTTCTTTCTTGGGACTGGGCGTCTCTTTTGCCACAAGAGATGTCAGTATCTCCATCATCTGGGACATCTGCAACTTCAGGGCATCTACCTCTGTGTCTCTTTCAGGGGTTAAGGCCGACCTGACCGTGGCCACTGGAAGTTTTGTAGACCCCATCACCTGCTTTTCCCTTTTCTCTTCCAACATGGCCTCTTCTTCTCTGACCATTCGGATGAGGTCAGGGTAGTCCAGGCTCTTCCCATCCTGCCGGGTGCATAGAATTAGTGCGACAGGGTCCAGGGGTTGGGCTCCCCTCATCACCTGCTGGGCACGGGCTTCATCTACCTTCCCTGGATCTATCCCCTTCTTCAGGATAATCCTATGCAGGATCTTGTCTATGCGTCCCATGTACTCTGACAGCTTCTCCCCTGTCTTCTGGTAACAGTGTTCCAGTTGATAGGTAAGTTCTGTGACTTTTTCTGTCCCACCGAACACACCTTCCAGGATGTCTATGTAGTCCTGGGCAGTGCAATCCTTTTTGCTTGTCTTCAGATTGCGTATGGCCTCTAAGGCAGGTCCTTTTAGGCTCTCAACAATCCTTTGTTTCTTTCTGCCTTCTGAGACCTCCCATTCTTCTAGGGCCTGCGTGGCACCATCTAACCACTCTTCAAATCCCTCTTCTCCCGAGGGTACAGGTGTCCTCCCTGAAAACATCCGGAGTTTCCTGTATCCCGACATTGGGTAATCCCCGGGGTCTCTTCTGCACTGAGTCACAATCTCCCCTAGGACAGCACACAGTTCTGCACTAAGAGTAGTGTGTGTGGGTGCGGGACTTTCCGCGCCCTTCTGCTCCTCCTTCTTTGGGGATAGAATGGCTTTCATAGGAGAACCTTCTCCCTTGCGCGGCAGCGCATGCAGCAATTGGTAGGCCTGACCATTTGGTGCCTGTATGCTTTGGCTCCTGAACTGCTCTGTGTAGTATATTGTGTCTAATATATATATATATATATATATATATATATGTATACATGTGTATATATATATATATATATATGTTATATATATATTTATTATATGTAGTGTTTTTATTTAGGCATTCTAAAAACAAGGTTATTCTAGGCAGACCGCTTTAGTAGCCGTTATCTAATTGCGCATATTAAAAGAGGGTTTGTTGGTCAAAGGACAAATGGCCAGACCAGAATTACTCCACATATGAAAGGGAACAGATAATGATTATCTTAATCTAATCAGTATTCACACATATCAAAAGGGGAATATGCAAGAATGTAAATTGGGGCAGCTTTATAATTACAACTATTCACAGCGTGGGGTTGTCTCCGCTCACTCTCACTCAGATCAAAGCATTTAATGGAAACGCCTAATCAAATTGCTCAGACATTCAGTGTGTGTGGGGGGGATATAACAGGACGTTCAATCTGTTTAGAAGTGTGTGTTCTTACGAAGGCACCCAAGAGTCACATGGTTCCATGGGGCTCTAAATATTACTAGCACTGTCGTGATATGAACTCTGTTGGGTTTTGTCGTCTGTAAGACTGTTCTGTTTGGAAGTCAATAAAATCTCTCTCTGGGAGAATCGAGTTTTGCTGCGGAGACAATACTTTTAATAACCATATACCATCTACGAGGAAGGAACGACGATTATAGATTAGATCACTACACTCTGGAGTCTCTTCCTTCCATTCTATTAAGGCGTATGTGTACCCAGCATCATTTCTCATGTCCATTATCCATGACTTCTGGCATGGGGATAATGACATTATGAGCTGCTTCACTGCCTCTCTCTGCCACATCCCTGGCAGTTCAATGACTGCTGCTGCGGCTGGGTCAGCGGCCCATGTTGCGGACCACCGTCCCACTTCTATCGGGTCCATGCCGGTACCTTCTGGCGGCTTTTCCCGCTGACTCAGGATCCCGGACGAGCCCCCACGTGTAGCGCTACCCCCAGTTAAGAGAGCCGCTGGTTTGTTTTGGGTCCCTGAGTACAGCTCCACCAACCCCCGGCAATTTGGCTCTACCCGCTCTGGCACAGTTAGTAAAGGGGTACGTCCCTATGCACATAAAACTTAGCTTATACTCTAAGTGTAATTGGTATGAACTCACAAGCAGACTGCTGAAATAAGAATAACTGGCTTTACTTTTGTCAGTAAGGAAAAGAAATAGCAACATGCGTTTGAACATATGACTTACAATACTTTAGCAGGTCCCTGCAATATGCACTTTAACATGTACACACATATGTAACAACTGGTAATGGGGAAACGGAGCGCCCAGTGTGGCGACCGTCTGCTATGCACCCCTGAGGTGCAATAAATCTATCTGCGCCTACCTAATGGACCAGGCCTGATCCCTAGCAATAGAGCTCAGTCCTTGTACTAGTACAGTGTTCTTCACCGGCAATAAATCTGTAGAGGTGGTGCACATGTAGCTTTAAATGGTGTCTTTGTAATCCACAAAAAGTAACATTGCTGCTCTGAGGTAAATTGCGCCTAGGCAGTTCAATAGGCATAAAACTTGTGTGTCAATGTAGGATGAGCCTCTCGGCTCTCTCACCAATCCTTGGGTACCGTCCTCAGCTCCGGTCCCTCCAATGGTGGCTCTGGTCTCTTCAATGGCGGCGTCCGGTCTCCTCAGTCACAGCCCTGAACTCCGGTCATCAGCTCCGTCCGACCGACAGTAAGGGGAAGTCTCCGCTCCGCTGCTGTGGACTCTGAGGGGTGAGCGTCTCACTCCATCGGCTGCAAGGCCCAGGCTTCAGGCCTTCAGCTCCGGTCCGCACAGGTGTCTCTGCTGGCTGCAGTCTCCGCGTCACACGCTCTGTCAGCAGAGGCAGGCCAGTCCTGTCAGGCCTCAGAAGAGGAAGTGTCCCAAGAGGAAGAGGCGGTCTCCGCTCTTCCTTTTTATAATCTCCCCCAGCAGCCTCCCGGGCGGAAGTCAGCAGCCCGGGGGCCTGGGGGATTATGGGGGATGTAGTCTTTTCCCCTAAAAGGGGTAGAACCCCGCTACACATATATATATATATATATATATATATATATAGTTTATATATGAATCCCCCGCTTTAAAAATATTTTTCTGCTGTGCTTGTTCAAGACAAGAGTTACAATAACCTACTTATACTAACTCTAAGTTACAATAACCTACTTATACTAACTCTATCTGACATGGAGCTCAAGGGTTGACAGAGGAGCTGCAAAGATAAGTATAAGTGGGTCAAGAGGTGACACAGACACTCTTTAAAGCCTAAGTGCTAAAATAATGAAAATAGATAAATAAATAAACCAGACAAATCAGCACAAGGGACATAACCTAGAGTCACTTGGGTGGGGGGAGCATAGATGGAGGAGTATTTCACCTAAAAAAGAGTCATTAGCGCAAGGGACACATCCTACTGACTGTAAGTTTTGTCCCTTGTGCTGATTTTTATGTTTTTTTTTTTTGCCTACTTTGGAGGAGAGGAGTGGGGAGATCGGCTCTCACACAGACTATGGAACTGACAGGGGGAGAGGGAGATGCTTGCTGAGGAGATAGCTGGATGATGGAAGCTCATAAACTGACCATGCTATCAGAGATCAACAGCCATGATAAACGTGGTCAGTTTACAGAGGGGAAGACAGGTACAGGCAGGATCATCCAGGTATTGTACAACATAGAAAGGAACAATTGACATGGCAAAACCACTGTGCTGTATCTTGTGCCTTAAAAGGACAGGAGCTTTATTAGGGTAACAACCACTTTAACCACTTGCCGACCACCCGCTGCAGATTTACCGTTGCTGGTGCCTGAGGGTAGGGGGTGTACGCATGTGCCCCCGACATCCCCATGGCAATTGGATTCGCTACAAAACCGATTGATCTTCAGGTCCAGGTCAATGATTTCTGGCCTGAACCTGCTGATCAGTTCTGGTGAATGACAGAGCCTCCCCTGCCTGTTCAATGTAAACAGAGAAAGTGATGCCATCTCCCCTTGTGAGGTCCTTTTTGGTTTCAGCGAGCAAGGAGAAAACATCTACAGTGAGTACACCAACACTACACTGACACCAGTACACATAGGCACACTTTCAACCCTTGATCACCTCCCCCAGTTAACTCTTTCACTCCCTGTCACAGTGTCACCAAGTGCAGTTTTAATATTTTTTACTGATCACTGTATTGGTGTCACTTGTGACACTAAAGAGCGTTAGGGCAGTTAGTGGCAGTTATTGGTAGGCCCAGGTAGGTTTAAGGTACCCCCCCATATATTTTCTAATAACAGTTTAACCCCTTAATCACCCCCAGTTAACCCTTTCACTCCCTGTCACAGTGTCACTAGTATAGTGTACAGATATTTTTTTCTGATCACTGTATTAGTGTCACTGGTGACGCTAGTTAGCATCAGCGTCAGACTTGTATAGCGTCAGGGTACCCGCCATATATTCCCTAATAAAGTTTTAACCCCCTGATCGCCCCCCAGTTAACCCTTTCACTCCATGTCACAGTGTCACTAGTATAGTGTACAGATCTATTTTCTGATCACTGTATGAGTGTCATGGTTGACATCAGTTAGAGTTAGCATCAGTTAGTGTCAGCATCAATCCCAAACAGTGTCAGATTTTAATCCTTTGATTGTCAGTAGCACAAACACACACGCACACACCATATACCTCCATTACTAGAATAGTGTCTCAATGGATCAATATCTTTGATCTGATCAGAATTTTACTAGCCTCCCCAATAGTGTAATGTTCCCAAAAATGCAGCGTTAGCAGGATCAGCCCAGACACCTGCCAGCACCTGCATTTAGCCCCACTGCCCAGCCCAGTCCAGCCCACCCAAGTGCAGGATCAGTAGATCAATTAGCCGTTGGACTGCTTTTACAAGCAGTGGAAGGGAACGCCCCCCCCCCCCCCCCCCCCCACCATCTTCCATGGTTTTCTCTGGCTCTCCTTTGCCACCGTGGAACCTGAGAATGCAGCCAGTGGTTCCGCCAGCTGACCATAGAGCTGATCGGAGACCAGAATGGCTCCAATCATCTCTATGATAACCGGAAGCTACAAGCATTTCATGACTTTGGTTTCGCCGGATATAAACAGCGCCGTTGGGAAATTGGGAAAGCATCTGATCACACCAATCTTGGTGTGGTCAGATGCTTTTAACTGCAGAGTAGAGATCTAGAGTCTAATAGACCCCACATTTAAAAAAAAGAGAACCTGTCACTACCTATTGCTGTCATAGGGGATATTTACATTCCCTGTGATAATAATTAACATGGCCTGGTACGGTTCAGAAGGGAGGGGGGCACTCTCGTCCCCCCTCTTTTCCTGCGGCCTGCCAGGTTGCGATCTCGGATAAGGGTCTGGTATGGATTTTGAGGGGGACCCCACGCCATTTTTTTTTTTTTTGGTGTGGGGTTCCCCTTAAAATCCATCCCAGACCTGAAGGGTCTGGTATGGATATTTAGGGGGAAACCCCACGTTGTTTTTTTAAAATTTGACGCAGGGTTCCCCTTAATATCCATAGCAGACCTGAAGGGCCTGGTAAATGAATTTGGGGGAACCCCTGCGCTTTTTTTTTATTTTTATTTTTTATCAATGACTTTCAATGAATGACTGTTCTCTGTATTACGGGAGCCGACAATTCATTATAGCCGCGAGTGATTTTAAATAGCTTTTTTTCCTGCAAAAATTACACTTTGTGCAGGGACAGTTCTAAGCATGGGAAACATGCGCCCCTTTACATGCATACTTTACACACCCCCCAGGTACGAAATTTAAAGGAATATTATTGTTTCACTTTAAGCATTATTAAAATCACTGCTCCTGAAAAAACGTCAGTTTTTAAAACTTTTTTTTGCATTGATACATGTCCCCTGGGGCAGGACCCAGGTCCCCAAACACTTTTTATGACAATAATTTGCATATAGGCTTTTAAAATTAGCACTTGAGATTTCTCCCATAGGCTTTTCGAATTTGCCGCGAACACCCCAAATTGTTCGCTGTGTCGAACATGAGTTCAACTCGAACTCGAAGCTCATCCCTACCCACTAACTCCCTCACTGCCCAAGAGATTGCCAATCACTTCAAAGACAAGATTGATGCAATTCGTGAGGACACCTCCACTGTGTGTACATCTTCCCTACCCAACATACCTTGCCTAACAGCACATTCAACACTCTCCTCTTTTGAATTGGCTACTACTGAAGAGGTTACAGAACTTTTCTCAGTTCCCTCACAACTACTACGGTCACCCTCTTCTTCTATCCTATGCTCCCTCACTGACATCTTCAATCTCTCCCTCTCTAGTGGCACCTTCCCCTCCCCTCTAAAACATGCGCAGATCACTTCCATACTTAAATAGCCCTCACTGGACCCCACCAACCTGAACAACTTAAGACCCATCTCATTGCTCCCATTCACCACTGAACTTCTAGAATGCTTAGTCTACAACCGTCTTGACCCCTTACAGTCTGGCTTTCGCTCGCAGCACTCCACGAAAACTGCCTTACTAAAACTAACTAACGATTTTCTAACTGCTAAAACCAACAGCCAGTACTCCATACTCCTACTATTATTGTGTTTTCCTTTCTATATACTCCTACTGCTTGACCTCTCTGCGGCCTTTGATACTGTTGACCACCTGCTCCTTCTCAATAAACTACATTCCCTTGGCCTCCGAGATTCTGCTGTATCCTGGTTCTCTGCCTATCTATCACAGCGCTCCTTCAGTGTCACCTACATCTCTGTCTCCTCCTCTCCATTGTGCCTTTCTGTGGGGGTCCCCCGAAGCTCTGTAATTGGACCCCTTCTCTTCTCTATCTACACCTCCTCCCTTGGTCACTTGATAACCGCCCACGGCTTCCAATACCACTTATATGCCGCTGACACCTAAATCTATCTGTCTACTCCTCACCTCACTCCTTCAGTCTCCTCTTGCATTACTAACTTACTAATTGACATATCAGCATGGATGTCGCACCACTTCCTTAACCACTTCAGCCCCGGACCAATTGGCAGCCAAAGAACCAGGCCCCTTTTTGCGATTTGGCACTGCGTCGCTTTAACTGACAATTGCGCGATCGTGTGACGTGACTCCCAAACAAAATTTGGCGTCCTTTTTTCCCCACAAATAGAGCTTTCTTTTGGTGGTATTTGATCGCCCCTGCGGTTTTTATTTTTTGCGCTATAAACAAAAATAGAGCGACAATTTTGAAAACAATGCAATATTTTTTGCTTTTTGCTATAATAAATATCCCCAAAAAATATATAAAAAAATTTTTTTTTCCTCAGTTTAGGCCGATACGTATTCTTCTATATATTTTTGGTAAAAAAAAAATCGCAATTAGCGATTATTGATTGGTTTGCGCAAAAGTTATAGCGTTTACAAAATAGGGGATAGTTTTATAGCATTTTTATTAATATTTTTTTTTTTACTAGTAATGGTGGCGATCAGCGATTTTTATTGTGACTGCGACATTATGGCGGACACATCGGACATTTTTTACACATTTTTGGGACCATTGTCATTTATACAGCAATCAATGCTATTTAAATGCATTGATTCCTGTATAAATGACAGTTGTAGTGAAAGAGTTAACCACTAGTGGGAGGGGAGGGGTTATGGGCTGTGACGTGTGTTGTGTTTTTTACATTAGGGGGCGGGGCTGACATCTGACGTCATTGATTGGCTTTCCCGATGACCGGGAACAGCCAATCAATGACAGGCAGAGTAGGAAGCGCGGGGAGAGGTTTGTTTACACATACCTCTCCCCGTTCTTCAGCTCCGTGACCCGATCGTGGGACACCACGCGGCGCGCATGCGACCCACGGGCAGGCATTTAAAGGATCACGTACAGGTACGTGATTTTGCCTGCCCGTGCCATTCTGCTGACATATATATGCAGTGGGCGGTCGGGAAGCCGTTAAACTAAATCTCTCTAAAACTGAGCTATTAATATTCCCCCCCGCCCGTGCCCCCCTCCATGACTTTTCCATCAAAATCAACAATGTAGCTATCACTCCCTCCCCTCATGCCAGGGTACTAGGTGTAATCCTAGACTCTGACTTGTAATTTCAGCGTCAAGTCCAATCGGTGTCAAAAGTTTGTAGAATTCACCTCTCTAACATCTCTAAAATTCGCCCCTTTTTAACAAATCAAGCCACCAATCTCCTCATTCACTCCCTTGTTATCTCTCGCCTTGACTACTTCAACTCCCTTCTCATTGGCCTGCCTTTCCATAGGCTATCTCCTCTTCAGTCTATCATGAATTCTGCTGCCAGACTTATACACCTTACCAACCACTCATTGTCTGCTAACCCTCTCCTCCAATCCCTACACTGGCTCCCAATCACCCAGCAAATTAAATTCAAAATACTAACCACAACATACAAAGCCATTCACAACTCTGCCCCGAGCTACATCACCAATCTTGTCTCTACTCCTACTAGGACCTCCTACTCTCAAATTCTCTCATCTCCTCCTCCCATGCTCGTCTCCATGATTTCTCCAGAGCCTCTCCCATCCTCTGGAACTCGCTCCCTCCACCTGTCTGGCTATCCCCTACTCTTGCTACCTTCAGGCAATCCCTGAAAACTCATCTCTTCAGGAAATCCTATCACGTCTCCAACTAATCTTTTACCACTTCCATCAGCTCATTCCCCACAGTTACAATCTTTTGTACCACCTGCCCCACCCTATTAGATTGTAAGCTCTTCTGAGCAGGGACCTCTTAAACCTCTTGTATTTTATTGTATTATAACTGTATTGTCTCCCTTTTATATTGTAAATCGCTGCATAAACTGTTGTTGCTATATAAATCCTGTATTATTATAATAATAATGTCTTCAGGGGAAACATATAATTTCTGACGAATCTACGCATGCATGCTGTATGGTGGAATGTGATGAGCTTTATTCCTTCTGCTGCTTTTTGAGTACATTATATTCACAATAAATATTAATACATTTTACAGGGTTATGCTATGCATGCGTCTTTTCTTTCATGAGATACATATAACATGAGTATGAGCATTCCCAAAAGTGAGAAGAAATAACCTGGGGCTGTTGGAGTGATTCCTTTGCTGGCTACCATCTGTTTAATATTACGAAAGAGTGCTTGTGACCTCCATAATAAGAGGTCTTTGGATTAAGTAAGAGGTGTTATTTTAGTGGCGGTGGTGATGAAGGAGTGTCCCCGATGGTGATTCATTGAGTGTCGGAGAACTGAAATTGTCACAATAATGCCGCGTACACACGGCCGGACTTTCCGTCAGAAAAAGTCAGATGGGAGCTTTTCATCGGACATTCCGACCATGTGTATGCCCCATCAGACTTTTTCTGCCGGCATTTCCAACGGACTTAGATAAAGAACATGTTATAAATCTTTCCGTTGGAAATGTCGACGGAGCTTAGTCCGTTGGCAAGTCCGACCGTGTGTACGGGGCATAAGTCATTATTAAGCCTCATACACACGATCGGACCGTGGACCAACTTTCCTGTGGATTTTTGTCCAAAGGGCGTTGGCCCCAAGTTGGTATTGCATACACACGGCAGGACTTTTTCAGCCAACTTTCACCAAATCACTTGGTTTTTCTGCTTTTTACCGCCACCTTTGGTCAACTTCTGTATTGTTGTCTGATCTTTTGCATTGGTTCTGCATTGGTTTGTACAAAAGTCCGTTGGTTTTGTGTACACACGGTCGGACTTTGGTCCATCGGACTTTTGTTGGCAGAAAGTTGGTCCAATCGCACAGCGAACAAAAGTCCGATGAAACCTGGAAAAAGTCGGTCCGATGGAGCGTACACACGGTAGGATGTTGGTCCAAAACAGCTAATTTGCATGTTGGTTGTCAAAAAGTCTGATCGTGTGTATGGGCCTTTACACATATCATTTTAGTGGACTTTTACCCAATATTTTACAATCAGTGTGGTAGACTTAAGCTTATATTGAGATTGTGTTTGGATTTTGCACTTACTTTATTTCTAATGCTTTCACTACTGTATGTGTTTTATATTCACTATTTTTAAAGGTATAGCGCCTCACATTTACCTATGTATATTTAATTGGAACCTGTACTCAGAGAATATGAAGACTAAAATATTTATTTGAAAATTATGCCATACCAGTCCAGTAAATTCAGGACTTCCTAAGGCATTGATTTAGAAAAAGTAGGTTAGGTGCTTTGACTCTGTAATCTGTACACCTGTTCTAAGTCAGTGAGCCAGAAAGTATTAAAGCAATGACAGACCCATTTTCCCTCACTACAGGTTTTTTTTTTAATAGTAGTTGACACCTCTAGAGTTAGAGCCTTATTAGTGAGGCAGTGCAAAGACCACTTAGCAAATGGGAAAAGTGACAGTTGCTCTTTAACAGCTGATCTGATGTGCTTTTATAATGTAGAAACAGTATGGAATTTCTCACCAACAGCTATCTAATTGTAATTACGATTTAGGGTAGGCAAGTACAGAAATCTGGATTGTCTTTTTCAAATGCAGCAGCTGAAATCATTGTCATTGCATGTGATCCAAATAGAATTTAGGATCATCTCTTGACACAGGAGAAGTTCCAGGGATGACCTAATATAAGTCCATGGAGATTGACTGTGTAGGTGCAGCCAGTGCAAAGTAAGATTTTTGGATGTGATGATCGTAGGAGGTTAATAAAGCCTTGTAAATGCAGGCCGAATGTCAGATGGTATCGGCCGATTCAATAGAAATCAGCCGACATTCTGCTAATGTGTACCGCAGTCCGCAGCCGATCCAGCATAAGCCAGCCACTCGGCCTGCTTCTGTCGAAGAGGCATGACCGAAAAAGGTCTGCCAATCGGCTCCCGATCAGTGCTCTTAGCCAATGGCTGAGAGCACTAAACGGAGTGTTCTAGTGTGGGGGGGGGGTCCCCCTGGTCAGAACACAATAGCACAACAGGGGAAGTCACTGTGCTAACATTGCATCAGGGACGTGCGGTGAGGTCAGTGGCTGGTGAGGCACTGGCTAGTATCAGAGCCAGATACACACAGGTTACATACACCACGATCGTTAGAGCCGGAGCAATAATTCTAGCACTAGACCTCCTTTGTAACATGTAACCTGTAAAAAATGTTAAAGCATCTCCTATGGAGATTTATAAGTACTGAAGTTTGGTGCCATTCCACAAGTATGTGCAATTGTAACCACTTAAGGACCAAGCCTATTTTTCAAAAATGTTGTTTACAAGTTAAAATCATTTTTTTTTTGATAGAAAATTACTCAGAACCCCCAAACATTCTATATATTGTTTTAGCAGACTCCCTAGAGAATAAAATGGTGGTCGTTGGTATTTGAGCAGCAAGCGCACTTTTTTTGGAAAAAATACACTTTTTTTAATAAAAAAATAAGACAACAGTAAAGTTAGCCCATTTTTTTATATTGTGAAAGATGATGTTACGCCGAATAAATTGATACCCAACATGTGACGCTTCAAAATTACACCCACTTGTGTAATGGTGACAAATATTTACCCTTAAAAAGTTCCATAGGCGACGTTTAAAAAATTCTACAGGTAGCATGTTTGGAGTTACAGAGGAGGTCTAGAATGGTCAAGAATTATTGATCTTGCTCTAACTATCTTGCTTTAAATAAGCGTTTTCATATGCAGGCGCTACTCACATATTCGTTCACTTCTGTATGCGAGCTCGTCGGGATGGGGTGTGTTAAAAAATCTTTTTTTATATAATCTTTTTTTTTTTTTTTTTACACGGATCTTTAAAAAAATAAATAAAATGTGTCACTTTTATTCATATTACAAGGAATATAAACATCCCTTGTAATAGAAAAAATCAGGACAGAACCACTTAAATATAAGATCTGGGATCAAAAAGATCTCAGATCTCATATTTACACTTAAATGCATTCAAAAATTAATAAAATAAAAAAGGTAATTTTACATTTTTTTTTTTTTTTTAAATGTCCCTTTAAGAGCTATGGGCGGAAGTGATTTTTTTTTTGATGTTGCTCCCCCCCTGCAATAGTATGGAGCTGGGTGGGGGCCATCTTCCCCTCTCTCAGCTCCATGCCAAGCCAGGAAGAGGACCTGATCGCCTCCACCGCTGCCGGTAGCTTCGGTAAGCGGCGGAGGGCACCAGAGCGTGGCTGGAGGGGAGGCCCTCTCCCGCCACCGATAAAAGTAATCTTGCGGTAAATCCGCCGCAGAGGACACTTTTATCTGAAAGGGGATCGCCTGCTAAAGAAGTGGATACCTGGGTTATGGCAGCTAGCTGCTGCCATAATAATGATATTCCACTTCAAAGAGCCACCGTATGATGACGGCAGGCGGTCCGTAAGTGGTTAAAGTGTGACATCTTAGGTATCTATTTATTCGGCGTAACATCATCTTTAAAATTATACAAAAAAATCTGCTAATGTTAGTGTTTTTTTTTATTCATGAAACTGTGTTTCCCCCCAAAAAAACGTGTTTAAAAAAATTACTGCGCAAATACCATGTGACATAAAAAGTTGCAACAACCACCATTTTATTCCCTAGGGTGTCTGGTAAAACAATGTATATAATGTTTGGGGGCTCTGAGTTACTTTCTAGCAAAAAAAATTGGATTTTTACATGTAGGAGAGAAGTTTCAGACACATTACTGAAGTTTGAAGTTAAACCAGTAATTTTACAGTAAATAGATAAATAATACATTATTATGTTATAACATATGGCATATAAATATATATAAATATATAATTTAGCTTGAATATAACAGTACCTTTTCAGCAGTCAGCAGATTCTCATTCTCCCTCTTAACTGAAAAACATGGGATTGTGGGTAAATCTTATACATATAAACAAGTTTTTTCTTTGTAGTTAAGAGGGCTGGACTGGAAGGGAGCATTTGTCTTTTAGACACTTGCCACATTCTTTGACACTGCAGTGAGAGGCGTGCCTCCACTGCAGCATTTTTATTGGACAGCTGGGACCAATGGTACTTTACCATTGGTCCAAGGCTCCAAGCTGTCCATTGAGCTGTCCGTGCCTCTGACAAGAAGTGAGAGGCACTGTGAGCTCTATATGACCCCAGGTCGCCAAGCTACGACCCTCGAAGCTCGATTTTTATTTATTTTTTAATGTTCAGGGCCTCACCTGCCTTCCCTGACTGCATGTCCCTGCATCGCATAGTTACTACAGTGGCTCCTCCTGAGCTGTCAGTTTTTTTTGAACAAAAAAAAAAATTGTGGTGTGTACCAGGCTTAAGTAAGGTAAGTATGGAATCTGGGAGGGGTGCCCTACAAGGGTACAGTGACAATATATCTTTAACTGCTTGCCAACCGCCGGCTGTCATATGATGGCCAGGCGGTGCGGCTCTCGTTGCGGGAGGGCATCATATGACGCCCTCGCCTTCCCGGCCCACCAGAGGGTGCACGTGCGCCGCCGGTGGCACTAGCGCATCGTGTCACTGGGGCCTCGATGCGCGTGCCCGGTGGCCGCGATGTCCGCCGGGCACCCGCGATTGCCTGGTAACACAGCAGGACCGTGGATCTGTGTGTGTAAACACACAGATCCAGGTCCTGTCAGAGGAGAGGAGTGTTCTCAGTACAGAGAAACACTGATCGGTCTCCTCCCCTTGTGAATCCTCTCCCCCTACAGTTAGAATCACTCCCTAGGATCGTAATTAATCTCTCGATCACCCCCTAGTGTTAACCCCTATCCTGACAGTCACATTTATACAATAATCAATGCATGTTTATAGCACAGATCGCTGTATAAATGTGAATGGTCAAAAATGTGTCAAAAGTGTTCGATATGTCCGCCGCAATAACGCAGTCACGATAAAAATCGCAGATTGCTGCCATTACTAGTTTTTTACCAAAAATATGTAGAAGAAAACATATCGGTCTAAACTGAGAAAAAATGTGTTTTAAAAAAAAAATTGGATATTTATTACAGCAAAAAGTTAAAAATAAACTTGCCACTCTTCTTTTGTTTATAGTGCAAAAAAAAAATGCAGAGGTGATCAAATACCACCAAAACAAAGCTCTATTTGTGGGGAAAAAAATATAACAATTTCATCTGGGTACAGTGTTGCATGACCGCGCAATTGTCATTCAAATTGTGACAGCGCTGAAAGCTGAAAAATGGCTGGCAGGAAGGGGGTGAAAATGCACTGTATTGAGATGGTTAAACACTTGCCGAATAACTCACGCTGATATACTTCGGCAGAATGGCATGGGTGCGCAAAACCATATACCCGTATGTCACTCTGTCATCTGCGGCTAGCAGGTGCATGTGCCGTGGTAGTGTGCCCACGGTTCCTGCTGACTCGATGTCCGCCAGTGGCCCGCGATCGTGGCATGGAGAGGCAGAATGGAGAGATGCCTACAGTATATAAACAATGCATTTCCCTGCCTAGCAACATGACAAGTATCTTTTGCTCCTAGTGATTGGGAGCAGTGATGTCATGTTCTAGTGAGACCATCCCCCCTACAGTTAGAAAACACTGAGGGAAAACACTTAACCCCTTAAACGCCCCCTAGTGTTTAACCCCTTCCCTGCCCATGATATGGTTGCATCATTATGTACCCCACTTCTTCATCCTAGATGGTTTAGAATATTTTTATTTTATGGATACACAGATAATAGCAATCGTATTAAATAAGCTATCTATCTACAAAATTAATAGCCACAGCAGGGCCGGTGCAATCATTTTTGTCTACTTAGGCAAAGGTGCATTTTATCTATCCCTTGTACCCATCCACTGTCTCCAGCTTCCAACTGTCACAGAACCAGAGATCCCATAATGCCTGGTGACCAGTCCCTGGACCCAGCACCCATCAATGGTCTATGGCTGGACTGGAAAGTCCAGTGTAGTTCATAGCCCTCCTGCCATTGGTCAGATCAAGTTTGCCGGTTTTGGAATTTTGGAAGAAAGTTATATTCTATTTGATTCTATTCTATTCTTTTTCTATTCTATTCTGTTCTATTCTTTTCTATTGTTTTCAAAATCAAATGTATTCTATTTGAAATTTGCATTTCAGAAGATGGTTTATTTCTAATTTATTCTATTCTATTTTTTATTCTATTCTATTCCTTTATTTTTTATTCTATTTTATTCTGTTCTTTTATTTTCTATTACATTTTTTTCTGTTTTACTCTGTTCTTTTATTTTTTAATCTATCCCTTTATTTTCTATTCTATTTTGTTTCTATTCTATTATTTTGTATTATGTTCTGTTTAACTCTATTATATTCTATTCTTTTATTTTCTATTCTATTATTTTCTATTATATTATATTATTTTCTGTTCTATTCCTTTATTTTCTATTTTATCTTGTTCTATTTGAAAACTATTCCACTTTGATTTGAAAACTATTCTAATTTGTTTCAAAAACTATTTAAATTCAACTTAAAAACTATTTGAATTTGAATGTCCTCCGAAATTTTGTTTCGTTATTTCAGATCTGTTTAAATTTGTTACTATTGTAATTCGGATACATCTGAATTTTTAGAAAAACTAAAAATGTGTCCGAATTTCAATTCTGAATGAAACGAACTGCACTAGGGAGAGGCGAGAATCTGCAGGTGTGGAAGTCAGAGGCTGAAGTTAACAGCACTTGGGGCGAGCAGGGCCGGTGCCAGCCTAAGCACTGGCTTTGGTGCCCCCCCTCTCCTGGCGCCTTCAGGCGCCCCCCCTGGCTGCGTTATGTTTGTACTGGCCCTGAGCCACAGCGATATTGCTTAGAGTTTAAATAAAGAATTAAAAATGTTCATGTATACAAAGTCAAGAAAGCTGAATTAATGCTTCAGCTCAATTAACATTGCATTTCATTTATTTATAACATTGCACACAGAAGGCGTGAATAATAAAAAGCCTATCATGGTCACAAGGTTCTTTTACTGAATTTCCCAGTTATGTTAACATTTTCCATTGACAGTACATCTTGTCCGATGTCATCGTGGATTGCCATGTACAACAATGAATACTTATAATGGTTTATTAATAAGGTGCAAGACGGTAGGAAATCCTTGGAGCATATTATTGTTTTATAGAAAGGTGAACCAAAAAGGCTTAATTATCAAGGGTAATCAAGAGTGTCGTGAAAAACATTTATCTTTTACTAACAATACTATTCATTGCTTGGTTTATTAAGCTTTTATACTGTATATTTAATAAAAAAAAACATTTTATAATTTAAATGTCACTTTCCACCATTATGCATTTTCATGTTGATCTGTTGCAATAGATGATTATTTAAGTGCTATTATTTCCAAAGCTCAATAGCATTGTATGACAATGTGTTACCACGTTACTGTTACCGGTAATTTATTCTACATAATTCAGAGCAAGATAACATATTTAAGCAGTTTTCATTGTGTGTGAATTATATTGGCACTGAGAATCAAAGTACTGACAAAAAGTGGTTAATACTCTCTTAATGGCCCACCGATAACCCAACTTACCTATGCCTCAAATACCCGGGGTTTCCAAATACGACCGAGCATATGACCTCTTCCCAGTATGCAGTTCTCAGGCGTAAATTGCCAACCATCAGTTCAAAACATTGTCACATATCTACTTTCAGTATATACAGTATAAAGTATAATTGCCTCACAAGCCATTTTACAATAAATGTTATAAAAGAAGAGAAATATCATTCAGATGTAAAGTTCTATCAAACAGCTACAGGTCTAAATCGCAGATAGGACTTTTCAAAATCCCTATTCCCCTATACACACGATCGGACATTCCAACAACAAAACCGTGGAATTTTGTTTGAAGGTTGTTGGCTCCAACTTGTCTTGCATACACACGGTCACACAAATGTTGGCCAACAATTACGAACGTGGGAACGTGGTGACATACAAGACGTACGACAAGCCGATAAAAAGGAAGTTTAATAGCCAGTGCTCCACCCTTTGGTCTCCTTCTGCTTGATTCCGAGCATGCGTGAACTTTTGTGCGTCGGACTTGTGTACACACGATCGGAAAGTCCGACAACAAAGTTTTGTTGCCGGAAAATTTAAGAACCTTCTAGCCAACATTTGTTGGCGGAAATTCCGACAACAAATGTTCGATGGAGCATACACACGGTTGGACATTCAGCCAACAAGCTCACATCCAACATTTCCCGTTGGAAAGAACCGATCATGTGTACGCGGCATTACAGTGTATATGAATACTTAGCACTTTAAATGCTTCAACAATGTGATATGCAATCAAGTTTAAATGGAATGGCCACCAATATCAAATCATAATGTAGAACTGAAGCATAATTACCAACTCAGGAAAACCTCCAAATGTTTTTATGTCCTAGGAAATGTTTTACCTTTAAATGTTTCTTTTTAAAAGCTTTCCAGGTTTGCCTCTATGGCATCTGTATTGAGAATGGGGGAACCTCTTTAGCCTCCATTCACACCTATGCAATTTGCTTTTGAGTGTTTCTGCAGTGCCTTTTGCTGTGATTTTTTGCATTCTTTTGCCATGATTAAAATTTTTATTTTTTTATGCTTTTTTTCTTTTTTTGAGAATTTGTTGATTAAAAAATGTAAATTGCGGCAAAATCACAGTAAAAAATGCACTACATGCTTTTCTGCAGCTTCTCCATTCAACCAAAAAAAAAAAAAAAGGCACCGTTTTGCATTTAAAAAAGTCCCTGACCCTTTCCAAAAACGCAGAGGCACAAAAAAATGATGTCCTGTGTTTCTGCAAAAAGCATGCAAATGTTTTTTGCAACACCCACCATTTTAATCTGTAGGGCCTTTTCTTTAAAAAAAATATATCATTTTTGGGGGTTCAAATCAATTTTCTAGCAAATAAAATATATATATTTTTTTCATGTAAACAAAAAGTGTTAGAAAGGGCTTTGTCTTCAAGTGGTTAGAAGAATGGGTGATGTGTGACATAAGTTTCTAATGTTATGCATAAAATCACAGGACAGTTCAAAGACCCCCCCATGACCCATTTTTGGAAATAAAACACCCTAAGCTATTTGCTGATAGGCATGTTGAGTCCATGGAATATTTGATATTTTACCACAAGTTTTGGGAAAATATATATATATATTTTTTTTGCACAAAGTTTTCACTAAATGATGTATTGCTCAAACACGCCGTGGGCATATGTGGATTTACACCCCGAAATAAATTCTGCTGCTTCTCCTGAGTACGGGGAAACAACATGTGTGAGACTTTTTGGGAGCCCAAAAACCAATCACCTTGAGGCGATTCAGTTCACATTTGCAGCGTTCAAATCATTCATTCATTCAATCACTGCCTTCAGGCTTTCTAAGGGCATAAAATGGTGATTTCACTTCCTCACTACCTATCACAGTTTCGGAGGCCATGAAATGTCAAGATAGCACAATACCCCAACAAATTACCCAATTTTGTAAAGTAGACACTTCAAGCTATTTGCTGAGAGTCAGAAGAAAATAGGTTGGGCAGGTAGGTGGAACAACAATTGGTCTATCGCATCCCAGAAATTTGTAGAATAATTTTATCAGTAGGCCATGATGTGCATAAAACAAAGGCCAGTACCCCTGGGGGATGCTTGGAGTGAAGATAGACACTTATGAGAAATGTATGCATGTGATAAAGTAAATATTTATTCAAAATATACAAAGTGAACAAGGGAATGCTCAGTAAGGCATGGTATGTTTAACACAGAATAGAATCAATTGATACAGTTTATAGCATGTCAAAGGAGCAAAACATACAAAGCATTATGACAAAAATATAAACTTGCTTGGTACATATGGTAAGGAAGATGCCAACATGTTTCGGACTTTGGTCCTTTGTCAAGGCAACTGGGTATCCTTTAAATTCTCATCTAAATATATGAGGGATCATAAGGTTAATCTCGGTATAGTATAACATATTTGCACTGTCAACATATATATTGCTAGATGTGATTAATATCATAAATAGATAATTAGTAGGGTACTCACATGTCCTGCCAATGCTCAATTGTATGCCATATGGGGGAGCCACTGAGCGTGGTGTCCGGGGTATCAAGGTATGTGAGGTAAAAACAAAAGTGTGCTTAGCCACTTAGATATAAAGAGCCTGCTGAAAGCCCCCTCAGAATACAAGGTCCAAGATACAGGGTTGGGGCGGGGAGCCCGAGTTCTGTATGAGGCACAGTGGGCCAACCAGTGTATCACTGTAGGGCAAAGTAAAAAAGAGAGTGATGAGGGAAGGGTATCTAAGGTAACAATGAATGGCTGAATAGGGTAAGCCATGTATTTACCTGAGTATAAAGCATAGACAGCAAATAAGAGGTCATCTCTGGTCAGTCAGCAGCATGTACTGAGGCCAGAGTGTGAGGAGTTTATAAAGGGTCAAGTAATGAGCTACAGCTGAAGAGAGGTGTGTATCATCAGCTGGAGACATTAAGCTGGCTGGCTTGTGTGTCTGTAGGAGGCGGGCGCCAGGAGGCGCTGAAATCAACCTCCTAGTGTGGACCTCTGACGGGGCGGCGCCGGGCGTGGCCGCGTCATTGCGACGCGGTCACGTCCGGCGTCGTGACGTCACCGACGCGGGAAAGACACCCCCAACCTCTACTCAAATCCATTCCTTTTGCCCAATATCTACGCGCCCGACGCAACTGTTCCACGGATACCTCCTTTGAACACGAGGCCTCCGTATTGAGGGACAGACTTCGCGCACGCGGATATAAAAACAGCGTCTTAAAAAACGCATACAAAAAAGCGAAATCCAAACAACGCTCTGCCTTACTTATCCCGAAACCTAGTGGGCCTTCCACACAACCACCCCTAAGAATCATAACAAATTATT
Source organism: Lithobates sylvaticus (assembly GCA_028564925.1). Lineage (NCBI taxonomy): Eukaryota > Metazoa > Chordata > Amphibia > Anura > Ranidae > Lithobates > Lithobates sylvaticus. The sequence goes on along the minus strand of CM053026.1, from coordinate 677,189,020 downwards.
GCCAACAACATATTGAAATTACTCAAATACTCTCTAAACATTGGCACATCATCTCTACAGATAGGGCACTTTCCCCCTTTGTTCCGCCCAAACCTTTGATCACTTATCGACGCGCTCCGTCCCTCCGTGACAAACTTATCACTAGTGAATACAAAAGCAGTAACAAATCCCAGAGACAGCTCAAGGGCACCTTCCCATGTGGTAATTGCAATTATTGCAAGTATCTACCAAAATCCAACTTACACAATGTCTTACCCAATGGTCAACGCCTCTTCCCTAAACATTATGTGAATTGCCGTTCTATTGGTATTGTTTATCTTTTGGAGTGTGAATGTGGGTGCTTTTACGTGGGCAAGACCAAACTACCATTCTGGAAACGAATTTATGGCCATGTCACCAGTATAAACCAGAGAGATCCCGATTTACCATTGGGACGACACACCTCTATAGTTCACCCTGACATTATTCCCAAAATCTCGTTTAGAGCTTTGGACCATATCCCACCTCCCAATCGAGGGGGTGACTACAACAAAGCGCTCCTCCAGAGCGAACTTCGATGGATTTTCCATCTTAATGCCACTTTACCCCCCGGCCTCAATGAAGCCTTCAATTTTAAACCTTATCTTGAGGGCTTCGAGACCGGAGTGTGTGAATTAGACCTTTAAATTGGTCCCCCACGTCTAAGCACCCACATCTAATTCTTTGATCTGTATTACTTATATCATATGCACTATACAGTTTGTAATACCATATGTCTATGTATTATATACCATGTATGCAATATCACATGCCTTTCCCTTCAATCCAATATCTTTAAGCCATACATATTTCAATGTTGTTATATGCAATATTTTTTCTGTGCTGTATTGGCCAATCGCATGTCCCCCGCTGCTCATTGTTCCATATGGACTGACATCCTTATACACAGCCTGCCTCTTCCCCCCTCTATGTAATACCCGGCGCGGGTAAGACCTGGTGGGCATGCGCGTCTGCTCCACTGCGCATGCGTCACCTTACCGCCTTCCACCTTGACCAGATCCCTGGTCCGCTTCCTGTTTGCGCTCCATCATGGAGCGCATCGAGAGGCCGGCGCCTGTCTTTCCCGCGTCGGTGACGTCACGACGCCGGACGTGACCGCGTCGCAATGACGCGGCCACGCCCGGCGCCGCCCCGTCAGAGGTCCACACTAGGAGGTTGATTTCAGCGCCTCCTGGCGCCCGCCTCCTACAGACACACAAGCCAGCCAGCTTAATGTCTCCAGCTGATGATACACACCTCTCTTCAGCTGTAGCTCATTACTTGACCCTTTATAAACTCCTCACACTCTGGCCTCAGTACATGCTGCTGACTGACCAGAGATGACCTCTTATTTGCTGTCTATGCTTTATACTCAGGTAAATACATGGCTTACCCTATTCAGCCATTCATTGTTACCTTAGATACCCTTCCCTCATCACTCTCTTTTTTACTTTGCCCTACAGAGATACACTGGTTGGCCCACTGTGCCTCATACAGAACTCGGGCTCCCCGCCCCAACCCTGTATCTTGGACCTTGTATTCTGAGGGAGCTTTCAGCAGGCTCTTTATATCTAAGTGGCTAAGCACACTTTTGTTTTTACCTCACATACCTTGATACCCCGGACACCACGCTCAGTGGCTCCCCCATATGGCATACAATTGAGCATTGGCAGGACATGTGAGTACCCTACTGATTATCTATTTATGATATTAATCACATCTAGCAATATATATGTTGACAGTGCAAATATGTTATACTATACCGAGATTAACCTTATGATCCCTCATATATTTAGATGAGAATTTAAAGGATACCCAGTTGCCTTGACAAAGGACCAAAGTCCGAAACATGTTGGCATCTTCCTTACCATATGTACCAAGCAAGTTTATATTTTTGTCATAATGCTTTGTATGTTTTGCTCCTTTGACATGCTATAAACTGTATCAATTGATTCTATTCTGTGTTAAACATACCATGCCTTACTGAGCATTCCCTTGTTCACTTTGTATATTTTGAATAAATATTTACTTTATCACATGCATACATTTCTCATAAGTGTCTATCTTCACTCCAAGCATCCCCCAGGGGTACTGGCCTTTGTTTTATGCACATCATGGCCTACTGATAAAATTATTCTACAAATTTCTGGGATGCGATAGACCAATTGTTGTTCCACCTACCTGCCCAACCTATTTTCTTCTTTCATATACCGATGGTTACCCCATCCAAATCCCCAACCGGGCAAGTTTAGGTGACACCTTACCTGACATTTTACCTATTCTATATTCCATACATTAGGTATTTCCTGTTCCACACAAATTATCGTTTAAAACAAACATTTACTTATTTTCTGTATATCATATATCTGTGCAGTCATCTATTATTGCTAATTCCTCTGTACATCTTATACTCCGCTCTAATCATGGCTTTATATCTTGGAGATGAATGGGATACACGCATGTCCAAAACCATGCATCATTTTGAGTCCAATGAGTATGTTCAGTCACAACTCAAGTATACTTTTCTAAACCTCACACACACCGTTCAAAAGAAAGCCTCTCTTTTCTGGCACATAAAATCCTTTAAAGAATATATTGCCCATGGTATTAACCCTTTTGGCCTCCGGGTACAAATATTTCCTACTTTTCAGGACATTCGCCCAGATTTTAAAGCCTCTTGGGAAAATGTCCTAAAAAATTGTTCTAATGAACTTATGAAACTACTAATCACTGAATATGAGTCCCAAATGACTGTTCTAGATACTAAACTCGAACTGATTAATACACAGCTCGAGCAATTTCAGACACACCCTTTATATATTTCACTTGATGAACAGCTAAAAGCTCGTTTTGACAAATTTAATCATGAGATTCTTGCGCAAAAGGATAAAAAATTCTTTCGCGACAAGAAAGCTTTCCATGAGGAACGTGCATACAAATGGAGCGATACTAATCGTACAAATCGCTCCGATTTTTTAGACAAGATGCGAACTTCACTGCACACACATCAACAACAAACTTCCCTAAATCCAAAATCCAAACGACCAACACGCTAGAAATTTCTTCCAACAACATCATCAACCTTTCTTCTCACACACTCACTTGCCACGAAATCTCAGTTCTTGAAAAAGGACTTACCTTTTGTCCAATTTCACAGCTTGACAAATTTACAGCTATAAAAGATATACATCTCTTTATCCGTAAGCTACTTTTGCACAGTATGTACACTCCCAATCCTTTTTCTGATAATGCTTTACACACCTCCACTGAAACCACTGCTCTCCAGCAGCTCATTGAACTTCTGGAGGAGAACAACCCACCAGATTTGATTGACACTATCGATCTTGAAAATTTGCTTAACAATTTTGAGGATGACATCCCTCTTCACCACTCACATCCCCCACACCATATCTCGCTCAAGAAAAAATCAAGTTTCTTTCCTTCACCCAGCACTAATCCACGTGCTGCACTATTTCTACAGTCAGTGACCAACGAAATTCGACATTTGAAAACTACCTCTACCCATCCCAAACAAAAAAACTTTACATACAATCAACATCTAGCTCTACAAAACTTAAAAACTAACCCCTCGATAGTGATCAAACCGGCGGACAAGGGCGGAAACATTGTTGTCCTGAACAAATTAGACTATCTTGAAATGTGTCTCAACATATTACGTAACCGTGAATGGTATGCCAAAATTCCCAGTACATCAATCAGGTCGTTCCAACAGGAGCTTTACACTCTTGTCGATGATGCCTTTAGACAACACATCATTGACAAACCGACTGCAGACTATGTCAGGACCAAATTTCCGAGAGAAGCAACCTTTTATGCCTTACCCAAGGTACATAAAAACCTTCCCAGACCACCAGGCAGACCCATCGTCTCAGGACGGGGATGTCTCACTGACAACCTAAGTCGTTACATAGATAAATTACTCCAGCCTCTAGTACAGGCATTACCTTCATACATACGTGACACCACACACTTACTTCAGGACCTTTCGGACCTCCACGTCGATGCCGACACTGTCCTGGTCGCCATCGACGTCGAGGCCCTTTACAGTTCCATTCCCCACTCCTTAGGGCTTATAGCCATCCAACATACTTTGTCCAATGTCAATCTTTACTCTCAAGAGCTATCTCTATTCATCATTAGAGCACTCAAATTTATTCTAACTCACAACTTTTTCTCTTTCAATGGTTCCCACTACCTCCAGGTACAGGGCGTCGCCATGGGCACTTGTTGCGCACCGGCGTACGCCAATCTGTACCTGGGGGAGTGGGAACGAGACCTATTCAGTACTGATGCTGCCAGCACCTTTACCAAATATATAGCGTCCTTTCGTCGCTACATAGATGACATTTTGATTCTATGGCAAGGCCCCATTGACATTTTACAACATTTTCTTGTATACCTCAACACTTCGAATTCTCTTAATCTCAAATTCACAATGACATACAGTTATAGTTCCATTTCTTTTCTTGACCTTACCCTTAGCAAGGACCAATATGGCCAACTACAAAGCCAACTCTTTCGAAAACCGACTGCAGGCAATACCATTCTTGCGGCCTCCAGCTTTCACCCCCAACCTCTACTCAAATCCATTCCTTTTGCCCAATATCTACGCGCCCGACGCAACTGTTCCACGGATACCTCCTTTGAACACGAGGCCTCCATATTGAGGGACAGGCTTCGCGCACGCGGATATAAAAACAGCGTCTTAAAAAACGCATACAAAAAAGCGAAATCCAAACAACGCTCTGCCTTACTTATCCCGAAACCTAGTGGGCCTTCCACACAACCACCCCTAAGAATCATAACAAATTATTGCCAACAACATATTGAAATTACTCAAATACTCTCTAAACATTGGCACATCATCTCTACAGATAGGGCACTTTCCCCCTTTGTTCCGCCCAAACCTTTGATCACTTATCGACGCGCTCCGTCCCTCCGTGACAAACTTATCACTAGTGAATACAAAAGCAGTAACAAATCCCAGAGACAGCTCAAGGGCACCTTCCCATGTGGTAATTGCAATTATTGCAAGTATCTACCAAAATCCAACTTACACAATGTCTTACCCAATGGTCAACGCCTCTTCCCTAAACATTATGTGAATTGCCGTTCTATTGGTATTGTTTATCTTTTGGAGTGTGAATGTGGGTGCTTTTACGTGGGTAAGACCAAACTACCATTCTGGAAACGAATTTATGGCCATGTCACCAGTATAAACCAGAGAGATCCCGATTTACCATTGGGACGACACACCTCTATAGTTCACCCTGACATTATTCCCAAAATCTCGTTTAGAGCTTTGGACCATATCCCACCTCCCAATCGAGGGGGTGACTACAACAAAGCGCTCCTCCAGAGCGAACTTCGATGGATTTTCCATCTTAATGCCACTTTACCCCCCGGCCTCAATGAAGCCTTCAATTTTAAACCTTATCTTGAGGGCTTCGAGACCGGAGTGTGTGAATTAGACCTTTAAATTGGTCCCCCACGTCTAAGCACCCACATCTAATTCTTTGATCTGTATTACTTATATCATATGCACTATACAGTTTGTAATACCATATGTCTATGTATTATATACCATGTATGCAATATCACATGCCTTTCCCTTCAATCCAATATCTTTAAGCCATACATATTTCAATGTTGTTATATGCAATATTTTTTCTGTGCTGTATTGGCCAATCGCATGTCCCCCGCTGCTCATTGTTCCATATGGACTGACATCCTTATACACAGCCTGCCTCTTCCCCCCTCTATGTAATACCCGGCGCGGGTAAGACCTGGTGGGCATGCGCGTCTGCTCCACTGCGCATGCGTCACCTTACCGCCTTCCACCTTGACCAGATCCCTGGTCCGCTTCCTGTTTGCGCTCCATCATGGAGCGCATCGAGAGGCCGGCGCCTGTCTTTCCCGCGTCGGTGACGTCACGACGCCGGACGTGACCGCGTCGCAATGACGCGGCCACGCCCGGCGCCGCCCCGTCAGAGGTCCACACTAGGAGGTTGATTTCAGCGCCTCCTGGCGCCCGCCTCCTACAGACACACAAGCCAGCCAGCTTAATGTCTCCAGCTGATGATACACACCTCTCTTCAGCTGTAGCTCATTACTTGACCCTTTATAAACTCCTCACACTCTGGCCTCAGTACATGCTGCTGACTGACCAGAGATGACCTCTTATTTGCTGTCTATGCTTTATACTCAGGTAAATACATGGCTTACCCTATTCAGCCATTCATTGTTACCTTAGATACCCTTCCCTCATCACTCTCTTTTTTACTTTGCCCTACAGTGATACACTGGTTGGCCCACTGTGCCTCATACAGAACTCGGGCTCCCCGCCCCAACCCTGTATCTTGGACCTTGTATTCTGAGGGGGCTTTCAGCAGGCTCTTTATATCTAAGTGGCTAAGCACACTTTTGTTTTTACCTCACATACCTTGATACCCCGGACACCACGCTCAGTGGCTCCCCCATATGGCATACAATTGAGCATTGGCAGGACATGTGAGTACCCTACTGATTATCTATTTATGATATTAATCACATCTAGCAATATATATGTTGACAGTGCAAATATGTTATACTATACCGAGATTAACCTTATGATCCCTCATATATTTAGATGAGAATTTAAAGGATACCCAGTTGCCTTGACAAAGGACCAAAGTCCGAAACATGTTGGCATCTTCCTTACCATATGTACCAAGCAAGTTTATATTTTTGTCATAATGCTTTGTATGTTTTGCTCCTTTGACATGCTATAAACTGTATCAATTGATTCTATTCTGTGTTAAACATACCATGCCTTACTGAGCATTCCCTTGTTCACTTTGTATATTTTGAATAAATATTTACTTTATCACATGCATACATTTCTCATAAGTGTCTATCTTCACTCCAAGCATCCCCCAGGGGTACTGGCCTTTGTTTTATGCACATCATGGCCTACTGATAAAATTATTCTTGCTGAGAGTCATGTTGAGTATTTTTCAGATCTCGGTTTTGTCACAAAATTGGGTAAAAATTGAAAATTGTGACAAAACTTTTTTGAAAATTCTGCAATGGAATGGAAATCTCTGCAATGGGACACAGATGACAAATGAGATCAGTGAAGGACCAAGGGTAAGGCATCAGGTGCCTACTTGTACCCGCAAAGTTCTGGTATTAAAGTCACTCAGTATAGCCAGCAAAGTATAACATTGAGGGTTTCTTCTCTTCAGTAAGCAAGTTTTTTTAAGCCAAACATACAGCCAGGCTTCCCGTGGTGTCAGAGGGGGGCGAGGTCACCCATTTTCATCACCGGGTGGCCCCGCCCTCAGCTATATAACAGCTGTCATTGAGAAGAAGCGTCACTCGGCGGGAGCCTCCCATGGAGACGGAACTGTTGCAGGTTTTTTTTTCTTTTTCGGTCCATCGGGCGGCGTAGATTTACATCGCAGGACTTTTTTTTTTTTTTTTTTAATAAAGGACTTGTCCCAAGCTGTCTCTTGTCGTTTTTACCATTTTTGACACTTTTTTTGTGAAATGGTAGGGGTACAATGCCCGTTACCAATTCACATAGGGGGAGAGGGATCTGGGGGTCCCCCACCCACATACCCCCACAACCACTGGCCAAGGGTTCTGGGGATGAGGCCCTTGTCCCCATCAACATGGGGACAAGGTGCTTTGGGGTCAGACCCAAAAGCACCCTCCCCATGTTGAGGGCATGTGGCCTGATAAGGTTCAGGAGGGGGGGGCGCTTTTAACCTGCCAGGTTGTGTGCTCGGATAAGGGTCTGGTATGGATTTTGGGGGGATCCCTACGCCATTTTTTTTATTTTGGCGCAGGGTTCCCCTTAAAATCCATATCAGACCTGAAGGGTCTGGTGTGGATTTTGGGGGGACCTCTACACCATTTTTTTTTATTTGGTGCAGGGTTCCCCTTAATTTCCATACCAGACCTGAAGGGCCTGGTGTGGATTTTGGGGGTACCCCCACGGAATTTTTCTTTTAAATTTTTGGTTCGGGGTTCCCCTTAATATTCGTACCAAACCCAAAGGGCCTGGTAATGGACTGGGGGGGACCATTTTTTCAATGAGTTTTATCTATATTGCCGAGTCCCAACAATTCATTACAGCTGTGATCATTTTTAAATGACTTTTTTCCTTTAGAAATGTAATTTTGCTGTTCTAAAACTGCGCCACTTTACAGGCATACTATAGACACTCCCCAGGCATGATATTTAAAGGATTATTTCATTTTTATTGTTTTACTTTAAGCATTGTTAAAATCACTGCTCCCGAAAAAAACGTTAGTTTTTAAAACTTTTTTTTTTGCTTTGATACATGTCCCCTGGGGCAGGACCCTGGTCCCCAAACACTTTTTATGACAATAACTTGCATATAAGCCTTTAAAATTAGCACTTTTGATTTTTCATGTTCATGTCCCATAGACTTTAACGGTGTTCATGTGTTCTTCCAAATTTTTTGCCTGTTCGCATGTTTTGGTGCGAACCGAACTGGGGGGTGTTTGGTTCATCCTTAAAGCGGTAGTAAACTCAGATAATGTTACACCCAATCAGCAATATGCAATTTCATGTTGCTGTTAAGTAGCTATGCTCCACATACATTATGCAAATAGAACGTTCTTACGTGAAAAAAAAAACTTTTTATGATCGCCTCTGCTTGTACTCACCCGCTGCCATTATAACTCCTGTCTTCTGCGTCTCAGTTGTATTTTATTTCCGCCCTCACTCTTCTTCTGTGGCCTTAATCCCGCACGTGTGCATTCGTTCCTGAAGCCAAGCCTCGTTTTAGTTTCAGACAGACAGGCTCTGTTCTCGGCTCTGCGCTCCAACCCCTGTAACGTTGCGAGTCACATGGGGTAAGGATCAGCTTCTCAGCGGGGGAGTGTCGCGGGATCTCGGGGCTGACGTCAGCAAAAGGAAATCGGCAAGAAGAAGAGCCTGCCGGAAAAATGGGACTAACTGAGCATGTGTCGATTATATCATTGATTAGAAAAGGACAGATTATACAGAAAGGGATAAGGTATAAAGCGTTTTACACAGAGCAACTCGTTCATGAGGTAGGAAAGCTTGATATGGTGGAAATAGCACAGGATGGGTTTACTACCGCTTTAATTGCTACATATCAGAGCTGTAACGCCAACCGACTACTTGGCATTCAAGTATTTGGATGTATTCCTTTCTTATTCATTTAGTTATTTATTTAGTTATATTGTTTACTTAGTTATTATCTTAGAAGATCTTGGGAGGAGCAAAATCTTTTGGGGGTCCACAGCTCACACTCTGAGCTAATAATATACAGTATTTACTGGTGGATGTCTTTTGCTAAAATGAATGAAAATTGATGGCATTCTGACTTCATTTGCTGCATTGATTTTAAAGTATTAGCCCTGGTTCACATTGGAATGATTTGACATGTCAAATCGCATGTCAAATCGGCGGCAATGGCACCGTCCTAATCGGGGCGACGCTGCATTTCAAAAAGTCAATTCTGTACTACTTTTTGCGATTTTGGGCTGCGATTTACATTGACATCTGTGCAGAAAGCTGCACAGATGTCTCTGAAATCGCGGCCAAAATCAGGACTGACATGCAGGAGTAAAAACTAGCATGGATTTATTCCTGCAGCTCAGTGTGAACCTGGGTTTAAAGTCAGAGGGTCAGCAAAATTGCTAGGCATTTTTAGAATGTGGTCAGTAATAACAGCCCCAGACATTTCTCTTAGCATAAGTTTCTTCTAAAGCAAATCTGTACAGTACTTTGCTCATAAAGGGCAATGCAACAGGTTGCCTTAAAGGCAAACTAAAACAGACACATACAATGTACTTACCTCCCTTTCACTCCACCATGATTCGGTTATACTACAAGTCATTGGAATTGTAGCCTGTATTAGAAAAACACAGGTTTGATTTAGGCTATAACATTATTTTAATTGTTTCTCTTATTTTACATCTCAGTTAAGTTCCTCTGGACATTTTTCTACTATGCAGAAAATATTTTTGGCACAGTCCTATGGAACAAAGAGTACTTATTTTAGTACACAAACACCTGCCAGCTTTCTAAATGAATCCAACTTATCACTTAAAACAAAAAATAACTACTGTTATGTCCACCTGCTTATCAGTTAGTGATCGAAGAAATAATGAGCAAAATCTCAAGCGCAATTGAAAGCAGAATAAATTACCAGAGACCATCAGCATTATACGTGTAAAATAAAATATTTATTATGGTATACAGCTCAAAATCTAACTTATTTGTACTTTCCTTTTCCTGTTATTTATATTAAGTGTAGTCTTTTAAAGAGCCAAGTAGTACTAAACAAAAATGTAAATTAGTGAAACTTCTATCAAATGAAGGACAATTGACAGTAGTATAGCTACAAAGGAAAGGAACCCAGAGTCAATTTTGGACTTGGTTCTTCCATTTGCTTGGCATTTCTATCTGTTTGTCTGCCGTATGTGTACTTTGAGTAGGGGTGATGCATTCCCCACTGTGCTGTAGTGCTGTTGTAGGCCTGCTGTCATATTGCTTCCCCTTTTGTGTGCTTGGCCCATAATATTACATGAAAAAGTACAGAGGATCCATATGAATAGGTCTCTACTTTGCAGTGAGTAAAAAACATATCCACTCAGTACTCTTCATTGGTGTAAATATTAGACCAATCAGGCCTTTTTTTTATGCTAGAACGTATTCTTAATATGAAGTTAAGATCAAGAAAACAGGAACATGACCTGAAACTAGCAGGAAGAAAGAGTAGTTGATGCTAGGAACAGACTTGCAGCAGAGATAGTGAGTCAGTCAACAGTAAGTGGATTAAAAAATGCTTAGGTCAAACATAGATCTACAGTATACTCAGACAAATAATATAAATAGGCTGTAAAGCCTAAACATTTTTTACCCTAATGCTTTCCTTGATTAAAGGTAAAACACATTTAGGCATCAGTATCCCCCATCACCCCCCCCCCCCATTTTACTTATCAGAGCCCTCATTCGATCTGCAGTTCCCCTCTCCCCTCACTTCTTGATCTCACTGGCTTTGCTGAGGCAGTGGGAGCCATTGGCTCCTTCTGCTGTCAATCAAAGCCAGTGATAAGGGAGCGGGGGGTCAGTGAAAATCCACACTGTCTGTGTCTATAGACGCAGAGAGCAAGGCTTGGACTGACCCTATAGAAAGTGGCTTACTATGGGGGCACTCACCAGAGAAGAGGAGCCAGGAGTGCTGACGGAGGACCAGAAAAGAGGAGGTTTGGGACCACTCTGTGCAATTCCATTACACAGAGTAGGTAAGTATAAACCTGTTTGCTATTTTTTTTTTTAAACAAAAAAAAGCATTTACAATCACTTAAAATAACAAAACAAAACAAAAACAAAAAAATACAAACACATACATAAATTAAAAAAAAAATGATATACTCGATGGACCACTTTTTCAGCCGTCACTTGTCTATGTTTCTAACATGCTGGTACTGCACACTGACACCACCTGACACTTCCTGAGATCCTCCAACCGAATAAAGTTTTGGATGTTTCCCATAGAGGTAATGGCTCTCTACCTCTCTGAGCCTAATCAACAATAGGAAATGGAAGTGTCAAGGAGTTGCTGCTGCAATTTGCAGTGTGTTGCTCTGCAGAGTAGGACTTGCCAAGGATGAGGAGAAGTATAGGTAACAGGCCTGGTGGAGGAGTGTGGGGGGGGGGGTCAAGTTGAGTGGAGGAGTATAATCTGGCAAAGCCACCTTATATCCAATCCAAGTTCATGGTGACCCTCTCTTAGGAATCACCACCTCCCAGCCTAGCTGCAATGGTACTGTATTTGCCTACATGGAACAGCATGAGGACCAAATGCTTGCTTAAACTAGCTTACCATATACTGTGTGTATCCAGTACATTCCTGTCCTATACCAGATACTGTTCAGCCCTGGAAGACTCCACAGAAGACCTGCTTAGGGACTCTAAGTGCAGGAGCCAAGACATTATGGACCTGAAATAGTGAGCAGCAGAACCTGAGAACCTGGTAAGTGTCATTGTGTCATTCATTAAACTCTTAAGCCCCATACACACGGTCGGACTTTTTCATGGATTCTGTCCGATCGGACAAGGTTGTTGAAAAATCAGACCGTGTGTATGCACCATCGGACAGTGTTCGTCGGTTTGTCCGACGGACAAAGTCTTATCTCCTGCTGGAAAGATTTGCCGTCAACCCGGTCCGATCACACCAAACCCGATCGTGTGTACGGTTGTCCGACCGGACAAAGTGCTACGCATGCTCAGATCACATTACAAGACCAAAGCTATTGGCTACTAGCCTCTACGTAGTCCCGTCGTAGGCAACAAACGTCACCACGTTCAAAATGATCGGATTTTCCGACAACTTTGTCCGACCGTGTGTACGCAAAACCAACATCAGACAAAGTATGACGGACATGGTCCGACGGACCTGGTCCGACGGACCTGGTCCGCGGATTGTCCGACCGTGTGTATGGGGCTTTAGGAAAATTACCTTGCAAAGTGCAACTACTCTTGTAAAGTGAACAGTCTATTTACCTTTAGTAAATCAATCCCTTTTAACCACTTCAGCCCCAGAAGATTTGCCCCCTTAATGACCAGGTAATTTTTTTGCTATTCAGCACTGCGTAATTTTAACTGACAATTGCGCGGGTGTGTGACTTTGTACAAAAACTAAATTGATGTCCTTTTTTCCCCACAAATAGAGCTTTCTTTTGGTGGTAACTGATCACCTCTGAGATTATTTTTGTGCCATAAACAAAAAAAGGGCGACAATTTTGAAAAAAAATATATATATTTTTGACTTTTTGCTATAATAATTATCCCCCGAATTTTTTTTTTAAAACAAATTTCTTCCTTAGTTTAGGCCAATATGTATACTTCTACATATTTTTGGTAAAAAAAATCGCAATAAGGGTATATTGATTGGTTTGTGCAAAAGTTATAGAGTCTACAAAATAGGGGCTATATTTATGGCATTTTTATTATGAATTTGATTTTTTTTTACCAGTAATGGCGGTGATTTGTGACATTGTGGGGGACATATCGGACCCTTTTGACACTTTTTTGGGACCATTGACATTTATACAGTGATCAGTGCTATAAAAATGCACTGATTACTGTATAAATTACACTGTCAGGGAAGGGGCTAACAGTAAGGGCGATTAAAGGGTTAACTGTGTGTCCTAGGGAGTGATTCTAACTGTGGGGAGATGGGACTGCCTGGGTGAAGAGACCGATTATTGTTCATACTTAGTAGGAACAACAGATCAGTCTCCTCTCCCCTGACAGCACAAAGATCTGTCTGTTTACATTGACAAATCTCTGTTCTGTCTCTGTGCGGAGCGATCGCAGGTGCCCGTCAGTCATCAGCTCCGGCAGCGTGCTGTGCGCACGTGCCCCCTAGTGGTCTGAAAGTGAGCCAACGTATAGCTACGATGGTTCGCCCTGGGGGAGCCAACCTGCCGCAGTATACCTGCGGCAGCTGGTCGGGAAGTGGTTAAAGTGGTTAAGATCCTCCAGTTGAATCGCTGTCACAGCCTTCAAGAAATTCTTTCCTTCTCCTTTATGCTCAGAAAACTAAGTTCTCGGTAAATGGACATCATTTCCCTAAAGACTACCCAAGTGCCAAAAAGGATCTTTAACTTCAGCATAGAAATCCCTTTGTCAAAAAACCCTGCATGATGTCCATTGACAAAGTTCCTGCTAACGGTTCATCCCTTTACATGGAAGAATAATTGCTTAGTAATATGTTTCATTAAAACATAAACTCATTGCTATCTATTCATGAAGAAAAATGCAGAGGAAAATAAGGTCATTTCTTTGTGAGCACAATTATAAAATTGAGGCTGAAATCCTGATCTCTATCTGCTTGCTCCCATTTGAGCCTATTGCTTGTAATGTGATTGACAGAATAAAGTAAATCAAGTCTACTCTTTCACTTATTAATATAATATGAACTGTGAAAAGATTAAAGTCCCATTTACATAACCCGAGATGAAAGGAGGTGAAATATTGTAATTATCTTTTCAAGCTAAATTTGAACTGCAGTTTAAAATTAACCTATGCAAATGAAAGGTTAAACCAAAGTAAAGTGGTGAGCCTGTAAAAAGTATTTTTGCTAGTATAGTTTTATGGCCATGCAGTTAATTACTACCTAGAACAAAGACAGACATCAATATTCAGACAAAAAAAAAATCTTAAACATTTTTATTGCTAGACTTGTTCTACACAAATGAAATGTGATTTACAAGCTAATGCTGGGTGAATGGGGCACTTCTCAGATTTAATGGTGCTAATTTGAAATGAATTAGAATTCTTTGTATAATGGTCAAAGTGTAGTTGGGCTATAATGGTTATGTTAATGGTGAAACATATTGGAGAAGATAAAAGCTGTGTTAGTCAGCTATGTAAATAGCTGACTAACGGTTATTATTTTTTTAAAGCCCATGGTGTGTGAACACACTCTAATGTTTATAAGTTATTGATAAGTAGCTAGCCCTTGTTTTATCTCCCTGGAGCCCAAACATGCAGTCCTTTGGTATTTATTGTGTGTCATTTAGGGCCCTTAGTGTGTGTGTTTTTCCTCCCATCTTTAATAATGAATCTTGCTGAGAAAAAATTCAAATGTGGAAGCAATAATTTGTAAGCAAACTGCAATAGTGATCTCCAGAAGTCTCAATGAATGTGTGTTTAGTCTTTGGCTTTCTCTTGAAGTCTCTAGCCTCCGACAACTCCTGTTCGGCTTTTAACTATCTCTTGTTGTACATCTGCAGTCTCTGACAGCTTTCTGTAGTATTACATAAATTGAATATTATGTACTTCCCTTTGCTGATGCCCCATATAACAAATAAGTTGACCACCATCGTTATAAAATAATCTTTTTGTGTTACCATTTAAAACCTGTTTTTCTATATACAGTGGAACCTCGGTTTGCGAGTAACGTGGTTAACGAGCGTTTCGCAAAACGAGCACTGTATTTCTAAAAATCCAAACTCGGTTTGCAAGTGTTGTCTCGCAAAATGAGCAGTATTCAGGCCAAAAGCGGTGTGCAGTAACGCTTGTGGCCTGAGGCCTGAGGTGGGGGCGCTGGAGCCGAACAGCGCTGATCGCCGGCGTTCGGAAATGCACAGAAAGGCCCGAGGATAGTTCGGCTGACCTCGGCAAACCTCAGAAAGTCTTTCCGAGGTTTGCCGAGGTCAGCCGAACTATCCTTGGGCCTTTCCGGACGTTTCCGAGGCTCTCCGGCGCCCCCCGCCTCTGGCTGCATGCATCCCATTGAAGTCAATGGGGAATGAATTATTTTCGTTTCTATTGACTTCAATGGGAAAACTCGCTTTGATATGCGAGTACTTTGGACTACGATTGGATTTTTTCATTAGCACATAAACTTGCCCACGCAGGGGCCAAACATTACCCACGCAGGGGCAAATCCTCTGATGCGGCAACAATCACAACAGGGTACATCATATAACATAAACAGACTGCCTCTGAAGCAGCAACAGACCGCAACAGGGCAGACCAATAAAAACACAACCTTACTTATCTATACCCCAATGTGGGGAGAGGTTTAGTTCAGGAGAGTCTGTGCTCAATATTGTAATGACAGGATAATGTGACATGAGGGTACTTGGGTCAATTTACTATCATACTATAACCGTAATGTTAATCTAGGGATTAGTTACTGCATCAGTTGCTGTAGTATTATCATCTAACCAACAGGTCCACACCTTTTCAAATTTTTGTGGGCAACCCCTGCCCGAGTAGGTGGCTTTATACGGGGGAAACTGGCATTCACTAGGTTTTTCCAGAACCTGACAGAAGGGGGAGATGATTGTTTCCAGCTCATTGTGATGGCCTTGCGTGCATAATACAATAATAGGGATATGAGTATTTTCCTAGCTCTGAGGATTGACATTTGCTCCACTAGCCCCAGCAGACAGTATTTAGGATCATAAGGGACACTAGTCTTGGTGATCTTAACTATCACATGGAGAACTTCCTTCTAATAATGCGCAATTGCTGGGCAAGCCCAGCAAATGTGAAAGAAGTCCCCTGGTTGATAGGAGCAATGCCAGCACGCCGGGGAATGTGCCGGCAACATCTGGTGCAGCCTGTGGGGTGTGTAGTGAGCTCTGTGTATAATTTTGTATTGGACCAGTTTGTCCCTGGCTGAGACCAGAGGGGAGAATGTAAAATCCCAAATCTCCCTCCAATCATCCTTATCCAGCTCTGGTATGTCCCCCACCCATTGCCTGCGGAGAAAGGACAGCTCAGGGATGGCAGCAACCAGCAGGGATCCATAAATCTGAGACGTGGGTTTCTTCAAATCCTTCACCCGAAGGGTGGATTCAAGCTCAGACTACTCCAATATGATCGGTTGACCTAAGAATTGACACCTATAACCGCGTGCAATTTGAAGATACCTGAAATGGGCCAGTGCAGGTACATTAAATTTGGTACGCAATACATGAAAGGGAGTGAGCTCCCCAGTGATAACATGCTCAAGAGTAAGTATTTTGTATTTGGCCCAGGCCTGTGGATCCAGGATGGTATTGAACTGTGATAGGTTAGGATTCAGCCACAGGGGGGTGTGAGGAGACCTGGAGTTCGCCAGGAAAAGCCCTCAGTGTCTCTTCCGCCTTCCACGCCCTTATAGTGGTGCATATAGAAGGGGTGAGGCAGTGAGGTGTTTTTTGCCCCCTGAATATCAATCCTCTCAAGGCCTCCAGAGACCCCACTATAGCCGCCTCCAGCACCGTTGCAGAGTTGGTCAGGTCTGGCTGCAACCACTAATGGGTGGTTACAAGCTGAGTGGCCAAGAAATATTTATGGCAATCAGGGAGAGGCAAACCCCCACTGCCCACAGGCATGGTCAGAGTAGTGTATTTGAATCTAGGTGATTTAGACCCCCAAATAAAGGAGAGGAAAAGTTGCTTAAGAGAGTTAAAGAAGGTTTTAGTCAGCCATTGTGGGGAATTCCTAAATATATACGTAAGTTTAGGGAGGACTTTCATTTTTAGAAGGTTGATGCGCCCAATGAGGGAGAGGGGAAGATTGCCCCACGCCCTCAGTTTGGATTTGATCCCTATCAGAACAGGTTCAAGATTGAGCCGGACAAATTCCCTGCTCTCTCTTGAAATAATAATTCCTAAATAGGTAAACTTTTCAACCCATTGAAGCGGGGGTAGAGGAGGGTGAGGAGGTCCTGGCCCCCTCGTCCACCGGAAAAAGCTGAGACTTATGCCAATTCACCTTCAACCCGGTGAAGGCGGAGAAGGCGTCCATGATTCCGAGTGCGCCCCTCAGAGAGTCACCAGCATCATTTAAAAAAAGCAGATCATCCACGTAGAGGGCCACTCTCTCCTCCAGCCAGCCCACCCTAAGAGATAACACCAAATTTAACACACCTGCTCCCCATTCACACCTAAGACCTTGTAACACTAACAAGTCACATGACACCGGGGAGGGAAAATGGCTAATTGGGCCCAATTTGGACATTTTCACTTAGGGGTGTACTCACTTTTATTGCCAGCGGTTTAGACATTAATGGCTGTGTGTCGAGTTATTTTGAGGGGATAGAAAATCTACACCGTTATACAAGCTGCACACTCACTAGTTTACATTGTAGCAAAGTGTAATTTCTTCAGTGTTGTCACATGAAAAGATATAATAAAATATTTACAAAAAAACGTGAGGGGTGTACTCACTTTTGTGAGATACTGTATAGTTCAGATTTATAATGATACGCTGATTTAAATAAGGTTTCTAAAAATTAAGAAAGTACCTTGGCAGCTAATAAAATATGCTGATATCAGTGTACAACAAGTTGTAAGGTAATGCTTTTTTATTTATTATATTCATAGAGGCTTTCCTGCTATCTGGATTGCCCCCTTAGATCAACTGAATTTCAAGAATAGGTGACAATATACAGAATATAATTCATTAAATATTGTCCCTTCAACGGCATCTTAAAAAAATATCATTAAAAAAGTTTTCACTAGGTATTGCTTGAGGAAATATGCTTGTTACTTTGGTGATGATGGCTCTTGCATGCTTGGTGCTTGGTCTGTGAAATCCACACTACTTTAAAATGTATCACGCCGAGCCTTGTATTTTATCATAATGTATAATTTCTCATTAGAAACCATTTAAAAAAAAAAAAAAAATTACGGCACTATAAAGTATCTCCTTTCAAAAAATCTAAAACATTGACCACCATTAATATACATGGTCTGATGACTGGCCCCCTTTCTAGAGCTTACAATAACATACTTTGGACTTTCAAAGAATGACGAATTCTTGCATTCTGTGCATTCTTTCCAGGGAACTTACTGCCCTAAACATTAGTACCACTCGGTGGCACTGCCCAACTCCGTACAGCCACAGCATCTTCCAGCTTTTCATAGGTTTTTTACAGGCTGCCAGCATTGGGATCTGAAAGTGGTTGATTGGGCCTTCTGTCTGTACGAAAACACCAGAATCTCAGGCATGGAGTGTAAACGCACAGTGTGCATGAATTTAAACAATCCAAGACGGAAGAAAAAAATTACTGGAGCAGGGCTGAAATGATTTGGTATGCAAAGTGGTACAAATTTATTTCTGAGTAAGCTGTTAACAACATACAGTAATTTCGTCTGGACATGAGCATTTCAATTACCCTTAAGACATGAAATGCCATGTTTTTGCCACCAGCACCATGTAAACATAGAAGCAGCTGGTGCATAATGTAACACACCTGGATTCCTATGATTATTTTCTCTTTACATCTTGTTTTATTTTTTACAGATACCTGTAGCAAAAGACTTTGCAGTTAAAACAATATACTATTGTTTCCATGCCAAACTCTTATGCCAGTTCTATAGATTGTATATGCCATGGGAATTATGAGTTTTTATAAAACAGTTTTTTTTTTTTTCAAACACTTAATTTCTAGCTGTGAATAAATTAAAACAGAGTGAGAAATGTCATCAGAAAAAGAACAGTGCACAGAGTTTGCCAAAGAAAAAAAAAAAAAGTGTGCCTAATAGAATTTGACATTATAGGTGACATTTCAGATTTGCAAATATTCCTTTTGACTGAAAAAAGGAAGCATTATAAATGTGATTTTTTAGATTTTTGTTTTCAAAATCTGTTATTGCACAAGCCTTGACATATGGCAATATAAGAGACTCATCATGTCACATTTACCCCACATAATGCTTAAAAAATAAAGTTGTTTAATATAATAATGTCATATTGCCTATTTAAGGCTACACGTTACGAAAACTGTTCCATAGTTAAAATAATTCATCTTTCTTCAGTCCAGATTTGGCAAACATGTTTAAAAATAACAGTATTTAGCAAATGCAGGTTGATTGTGGTTTTCCTTGAGGAGTTGTTTAATCATAGCTTATTAATGTTAGTCTAAAAAACATTAGCTTTAGCATTTGCAAAAGTTTAACTTCTATAGTTAGGAAGATACTGGAGAGTTTAATAAAAGACAGTATAGATGAGTTCTTGCTGGACAAACAAATATTCTAAGCAACAGACAGCATGGATTCATGAAAGACAAAAGTTGTCAGACAAATCTGACAAAATTTCTTTTTATGAGGAGGTAAGTGAAACTTTGGACAGAGTGGTGGCTGTGGATGTAGTATATTTAGATTCTGCCAAAGCATTTGACATAGTTTCTTACACACGGCTCATGTGTAAGATAAAGTCTACAGGCCTAGAAAAATCAGTTTGTAAATGAATAGAAAACTGGCCAACAGACCGAATTCAGAGAGTAGTGGTTAATGATTCTTATGCCCCATACACACGGTCGGAAATTCCGACCACAAAATCCGTCAGATTTTTTCCGACGGATTTTGTCGGACACTGGTGTTGCATCCACGCGGTCGGACAAAGTTGGCAGAAAATCCAATCATTCTGAACGTGGTGATGTTCGTTGCGTACGACGGAACTACGTAGAGGCTAGTAGCCAATAGCTTTGGTCTCATAATTTGATCTGAGTATCTGCGGCACTTTGTCCGTCGGAATTCCCTACACACGATCGGAAAAAGTCCGATCGGATTTTGTTGTCGGAAAATTTGAGAGCAGGAGCCCCCACACGGTCGGATTTTCCGACAACATGGTCCGATCGGACATTTTCCGTCTGAATTTCTGACCGTGTGTACGGGGCATAACTCTGAATGGTCTAAGGTTATCAGTGTTGTTCCTCAAGGTTCAGTGTTGGGACCATTACTTTTTAATATATTTATAAATGATATAGAGTCTGGGATTAAAAGTACCATTTCAGTGTTTGCTGATGACATCAAGCTTGCTTAATGCAGTGGAATAATGTCCTCCTACTTATAAGACAACCTCAATGCACTGTTTTATTGGGCAACTGTGTGGCAAATGAGGTTCAATGTTGATAAATGTAAAGTTATGCACTTGGGGGCTGGAAACATGCATGCATTATACAGGAGAACAGCTGGGGGGAGTCGATGGCAGAGAAGGATCTGGGGGTTCTGGTGGTTCATAAGCTTAATAATGGCATGCAATGTCAAGCTGTGGTTTCCAAAGCGAGCAAAATCCTTTCTTGTATTAAGGTATGGACTCCAGATAGAGAGATATAATTTTGCCCCTACTAGATTAACTTTTTTCAGCCAGACTATGTAACTGTGCAACTAAGAAACATTTTACAGGCTTTATACAGCTTTTCGAAAGCCAAATCTTCTAGTTCCAGTTTGGGGCTGTTGAATGCAGCTGTTAATAGAAGTGCTGTGGGTTTAAACATGGGGTAACAGGCTTTTGAAATCTTTGGTATTGATTAAAGCCTACAAGAAGGGTGTTTAAAAGGGATGATTGGAGGTATTGCATAGAAATACAGTGTCGTACTGTACATGTTCATTTGCAACCAGCAGTTGAAACTCCAGGCTCTCTTTTACATATTTTTCAGGCTCTTC
Source organism: Lithobates sylvaticus (assembly GCA_028564925.1). Lineage (NCBI taxonomy): Eukaryota > Metazoa > Chordata > Amphibia > Anura > Ranidae > Lithobates > Lithobates sylvaticus. Next base: position 677,168,036 of record CM053026.1, on the reverse strand, counting down.
TTAGCCACTGTGATGAACAAAAAGTGCCTAATAACTCAAGCATAAATGTACAAGAAAAATTGAATATTTAGCCAAACTCCTCCTCCCTGCCTACATTGTCAGACTTCTCCATATAAAGATTCAATCACAGACAGATCATCTGAAAATGTTGCTTTGCTCACTCTTCAAAATGGGTTTAAAGCCTAAATATTTATTAACTTAATGTATTCCTTTCACTAAGGTAGAAAATGTTTAGGCATCAGCATCCCATTACCCCCTTTTACTTACCTGAGCTCCCATTCGATCCAGTGCTGTGCAAGTCTGCAGCTCTTCTCTCCCCTCCCTTCCTGGTCTCACTGGCTTTGCTGAAGCTGCATGGGCTATTGGCTCCCACTGCTCTCCATCAATGCCAGTAATGGGGTGCAGGGCTGAGTCCCGCTGCCTCTGTGTTTAAATTATTTTTTATTAGCTTTCCATAGAAAATATATTACATAACATTACAATATTTTTACATTCAACAAATACAGTATACAAATACAGTACATGTAATACTCCTTGAGTTTGCATATCACAAATCTTTTAATCTACCCCTTAATATACCTATAGCTCCAAATTTCTCTCCAACCAAGCACAGGAAAGGGAAAAAAAACACCCACAAAACCCAACAACTCCCTTAGCTTATTAAATCCTTAAAACCAATGTTGCCTAAATAATTGGTGAATTCCTCAATGAATTATTAATTAAGGGGTGAAACCTGAGATAACTGCTTACTGCTGTCTCCCAGTTTACACCCTTACCCATGTTCCCTTACATATTAATCCCATTTATGGTGCTCTAATCCTATTGAGAAACAAAATTATAAAAAAATAGATGCAGAAAGTGAGGCTTGTAGCGAGCTTGCATGAGTGAGGACCAAATGGTGTGGGTGCACAAAACAACGTACCCGTACGTCGCTGCGTCATCCTTGGCTAGTTGTGGCACGCAGCGCCGCACGGCGTGAGAGTGTGCCCGTGGGTCCCGCGGACTCGATGCTAGCTGGTAGCCGGCGATCATGGCATGGAGAGGCAGAACGGGGAGATGCCTATGTAAACAAGGCATTTTCACTGTTCTGTATAGCAAAATGACAGGGATCTACTGCTCCTTGTGATTGAAAGCAGTGATCTCTGTCATGTTCTAGTGAGCTCATCCCCCCTACAGTTAGAACACACTGAGGGAACACAGTTAACCCCTTGATCGCCCCTTAGTGTTTAACCCCTTCCCTTCCAGTGACATTTACACAGTAATCAGTGCATTTTTATAGCACTGATTGCTGTATAAAAAACAATGGTCCCAAAATAGTGTCAAAGGTGTCCGATCTGTCTGCTGCAATGTCGCAGTCACAATAAAAATCGCAGATCACTGCCATTACTAATAAAAAAATATATATTAATAAAAATGCCATAAATCTATCCCCTATTTTGTAGATGATAACTTTTGTGCAAACCAATCAATATATGCTTATTGCACTTTTTTTTACCAAAAATATGTAGAAGAATACATATTGGCCTAAACTGTGGGAAAAAAATGTATATATTTTTGGGGGATATTTATTATTGCAAAAAGTAAAAAATATATATATATATTTTTTCAAAATTGTCGCTATTTTTTTGTTTATACCGCAAAGAAATTTAAACCGCAGAGGTGATCAAATACCACCAAAAGAAAGTTCTATTTGTGGGAAAAAAAGGACATCAATTTTGTTTGGCTATAACATTGCACGACCGCGCAATTGTCAGTTAAAGTGACGCAGTGTTGTATCGCAAAAAAAGGCTTGGTCAGGAAGTGGTTAAGGAGTGTTTATTTGTCATTTGCTTCTGTACTCTGCTGCCCTCTGTGGTTTATCCAGTTGTCTTCCATGTTAACTAGGACTCAGTGCTGAAGTGGAAGTTGACGGGAGGAACCAGTGAGCACAGGGAAACAATATGTATTTACTTTCTTATACAAACTTGCTGACAAACAAAATTGCAATAATCATGGGACTTTAAATGAGGCAGGTCACTTCAAAAATGACACATAGAGTACATATAGTTTCAAATGTATTTAGAAAATTATAATTAAAACATTTCATGATATTAAAAGTACATGTTGACAATTTCCAATTGTGATAAAAACATATGTTAAAAAGAGCTGACATATAAGAAATTAATATATTAATGAAATAAATTCAAATTACATGATTGACACAGATTGTAACAAACAACATTTATTGGCATTCTTATGCCCCATACACACTCGGAAATTCTGATGACCATATCCACTGGATCATTTCCGTCTGATTTTTTCCAAAGCTGGTGTTGCGTAGACACGGTTGGACAACATTGTCGGAATTTCCGGTCTTCAAGAATGCCGTGACGTAAGCCGTGTACGACGGGACTAGAAAAGGGAAGTTCAGCACCACGTCCGGCACCCTTTGGGCTCCTTCTGCTGATTCCATGTTTATCGCGTGTTAGTAGAAGTTTGGTTACATACGATTCGCGCTTTTCAGACTTGTGCTTCAGATCGTTACTGCTCTTCAGTTTGTGCTTGTCGGTGCGTATCTGTTTATCAGAGCGTGTAGTCAGTTCGCATTTGTTGGTCATTGCGGCCTATATCTTGATATCTTCTTGATATAGGACGCTTTGATATTCACTGCTTATTGTCTGCTCGTTTCTGGTATTAATTTCGTTTTTTCAGGCCTTGCTGTTTATCGGTGCTTTCTGTTTGTCCGTTCTGACCAGCCAACCGTTTGGAAGCCATGTTTCGTGGCCGTACTCGTCGTACAGTTCGTGCTGTGCAGGGGCTTGGTGTTGGGCTTTTAGCTTTGACCCAAGCCCAGTCCATGAACAGGGCGAGGAGGAGTTCATGGACCAAGAATTGGTTGCTCCAGCGTGACCAATTCTCGCACATGCCTTTGCTTCGTGAGATCCGGGAGAATAATCCTGATGATTTCAGGAACTTTCTCAGGATGACGGACTCCGTTTTTCACCGTCTGTTGGCTTTGCTGACCCCTTTTATCAGCAGGCAGGATACCTGCATGAGGCAAGCCATCACTCCAGAGCAGAGGCTAGTTGCCACGTTGAGGTACTTGGCGACAGGGAGAAGCCTTCAGGACCTGAAGTTCTCCACAGGTATCTCCCCCCAGGCTCTGGGTATCATTATTCCAGAGACCTGTTCTGCCATTATCCAGGTCCTGCAGGAGGACTATATTAAGGTAAGATTTCTCCTTTACTATTCCCTTCTATGTATTTAATGTTTGCTAATGTCTTGTATTTCTTTCCTCGTTCCCTAATTACCAGGATTGTAATATGCTGTAATATGCTGTGCCCCTTTGTCCTCATGCATGCTGGAACCTTTGAATGTTTTTTTTTTTTTTTTGGCCTTCATGCATTTTTCCCATCACTTACCTCCCCAGCATGCTCTTCTGGGCCCATATACACCTTTGGCCTACACACTTAGCAATGTATTTTGTCTGCTCCATATTATTGGTTTCCACTAAACACCCCCTAAAATATCCACAAATGTTTTCTGTGTGTTTAACTTCATGCAGAGTCCCCTCTTTTATTTTTTTGATGGGCCAAACTCATTAGAACCCCCCTCCCCAAACTGCTAGGTCAGCTGATACCAATCCTCTATCTGATGGCTTTGCCAAGCTCAATACACACTATACCTACCTCTTTAGTAGTCAGATTTATGGATGAATTCAGCAAAGCATGAAGGGCCTGCCTCAATACTTTCAAATGATATTTTTTTTTTATTTTTTACTCCTATTATTAGCTTGATAGTTAAGAGCAGAATGTCAAAATGTGCTTCCATTTATGCATTTTATTTTTTTTTTCATTTGGGATTAGGACACTTCTTACCTGTCCGGTGGGCTGCAAATAGTGTTAAGTAAGGAGGGTCTGGCCAAACTATCACACATTATTTAGGCATTCAGCTCTCAATGAAGTGGAGAGGGTTACCTGTCCAATACATCGCCCCCCCCTAGTTTTTGACAATGGCCCATCAGAAGTGGGGGGAGTGATGGGGGTGAGGAATCTTCTAAGTGGATCTTATACTTTGGTTTGTAAATACTTTTTAGGCAAAATGTTATTTTGATCTTGTTCCAAAATGTTTCTGTATAATCTGCTTGCAATGTTTATGTGCAAAATGACAATTTTTTTTTTCTTTTTTGACTCCACAGTTTCCTTCAACGCCACAGGAATGGCAGACTGTGGCCTCCCACTTTGCCAGCCGTTGGGACTTTCCTAACTGTGGAGGTGCAATTGATGGGAAACACGTCCGCATTGTCCCACCCCCCAACTCGGGGTAATACTATTTCAACTATACGGGGTTTAATAGTATTGTGATGTTGGCGGTGGTGTCGGCGACATATGAGTTTCTCTATGTGGACGTGGGGAAGAATGTCCGGATGTCGGATGGTGGAGCCATTGTGCAGACAGAGTTCTACTGGCGTCTTCAGAGTGGCAGTCTGGGCTTGCCACCTCCAGAGGAGAATGCGGAAGGACTCCCCTTCGTCTTTGTCGCAGATGAAGCGATGAGGACCCTCACTCCGGACTTCCGCCTATTTTTGACACCCATCCACATGGCGGAAAATAAACTCAACCACATTGTGCTTTCCTGCTGCATTTTGCACAATTTTTTAAAAAAGCATTCCACAAACTATGTTGTGTCTGTTGGCCCTGATTAAGGATGAGCCGAACACACCCCCCGTTCGGCTCGCACCAGAACCCGCGAACGGACCTAAAGTCCGTGCGAGCTTTAGAACCCTATTAGTTATAATGGATGCGAACGTTCGAAATTAAAAGTGCTCATTTTAAAGGCTAATATGCATGTTAATGTCATAAAAAGTGTTTGGGGACCTGGGTCCTGCCCCAGGGGACATGTATCAATGCAAAATTTTTTTTTAAAAACGGCCGTTTTTTCAGGAGCAGTGATTTTAATAATGCTTAAATTGAAACAATAAAAGTGTAATATTCCTTTAAATTTCGTACCTGGGGGGTGTCTATAGTATGCCTGTAAAGGGGCGCATGTTTCCCGTGTTTAGAACTGTCTCTGCGCAAAGTGTCATTTTTGAAAGTAAAAAAGCTATTTAAAATCACTCGCGGCTAATGTTAATTCACGGCTCCCGTAACACAGAGAACAGTGATTCATTGAAACTCATTCATAAAAAAAAGTCATTGATAAAAAAAAAAAAAAAAATGAAAAAAAAAAAGCGTAGGGGTCCCCCCAAATTCAATAACCAGGCCCTTCAGGTCTGGGATGGATATTAAGGGGGATCCCAGCCAAAAAAAAAAAAAAAAAATGGCGTAGGGTCCCCCTCAAAATCCATACCAGACCCTTGAGGTCTGGTATGGATTTTAAGGGGAACCCTAGCCAAAAAAAATGGCGTGGGGTCCCCCTCAAAATCCATACCAGACCCTTATCCGAGCACGCAACCTGGCAGGCCGCAGGAAAAGAGGGGGGGACGAGAGCGGCCCCCCCTCTCGCCTGAACCGTACCAGGCCACATGCCCTCAACATTGGGAGGATGCTTTGGGGTCTAAGACCCCAAAAGCACCTTGTCCCCATGTTGATTAGGACAAGGGCCTCTTCCCCACAACCCTGGCCGGTGGTTGTGGGGGTCTGCGGGCGGGGGGCTTATCGGAATCTGGAAGCCCCCTTTAACAAGGGGACCCCCAGATCCCGGCCCCCCCCCGGTGTGAAATGGTAAGGGGGTACAAAAGGACCCCTACCATTTCACCAAAAAAAGTGGCAAAAATGGTAAAAAGGACAGGAGACAGTCTTTGACAATTCCTTTATTAAAATCTTCTTTCTTCTTTCTTCATCCTTCGGATTCTTCATCTTCTCCTTCCTTCATCTTCTTCCATCTTCTTCTTCCATTTTCTTCTTCCTCCGATCCGCTTCTTCTTGCGCTGGTCTTCTCGTCCTTCTCGTCCGGCATCTTCTTCCGTCGGCGTCGGCGTCGGTGTCGGTGTCTTCTTGGGCCGCTCCGCGCAATGGGAGGCTCCCGCTGTGTGAGGCTCCGCTCCATCTGACAGGTCTTTTAAAACGGAGGGCACCTGGTGACCCCGCCCCCCTCTGACATCATGGGGAAAGCCATCATGGAATTCCCCATGACGTCCCTGTGCGTCAGAGGGGGCGGGTCACCAGGTGCCCGCCATTATAAAAGACCTGTCAGACGGAGCGGAGCCTCACACAGCGGGAGCCTCCCATTGCGCGGAGCGGCCCAAGAAGAGACAGAGACACCGACGCCGACGCCGACGGAAGAAGATGCCGGACGAGAAGGACGAGAAGACCAGCGCAAGAAGAAGCGGATCGGAGGAAGAAGAAAATGGAAGAAGAAGATGGAAGAAGATGAAGGAAGGAGAAGATGAAGAAACCGAAGGATGAAGAAAGAAGAAAGAAGATTTTAATAAAGGAATTGTCAAAGACTGTCTCCTGTCCTTTTTACCATTTTTGCCACTTTTTTGGTGAAATGGTAGGGGTACTTTTGTACCCCCTTACCATTTCACACAGGGGGGGGGGCCGGGATCTGGGGGTCCCCTTGTTAAAGGGGGCTTCCAGATTCCGATAAGCCCCCCGCCCGCAGACCCCCACAACCACCGGCCAGGGTTGTGGGGAAGAGGCCCTTGTCCTAATCAACATGGGGACAAGGTGCTTTTGGGGTCTTAGACCCCCAAAGCATCCTCCCAATGTTGAGGGCATGTGGCCTGGTACGGTTCAGGCGAGAGGGGGGGCCGCTCTCGTCCCCCCCTCTTTTCCTGCGGCCTGCCAGGTTGCGTGCTCGGATAAGGGTCTGGTATGGATTTTGAGGGGGACCCCACGCCATTTTTTTTGGCTAGGGTTCCCCTTAAAATCCATACCAGACCTCAAGGGTCTGGTATGGATTTTGAGGGGGACCCTACGCCATTTTTTTTTTTTTTTTTTGGCTGGGATCCCCCTTAATATCCATCCCAGACCTGAAGGGCCTGGTTATTGAATTTGGGGGGACCCCTACGCTTTTTTTTTTGTTTTTTATTAATGAATGACAGCTCTCTGTGTTACAGGAGCCATCAATTCATTAGCCGCGAGTGATTTAAATAGCTTTCTTCCTGCAAAAATGACACTTTTTTGCAGGGAAAGTTCTAAGCACAGGAAACCTGCCCTCCTTCACAGGCTACCTATAGACACCCCCCAGATGTGATACTGCAATGCTGTTCTAACAGCACGCACACACATATCCCCAGAAATAAAGAACATATTGTTGTCAGCAGTCAGCAGCACACTGACACGCTGACACTGTGAGTGAAACATAATATGCGAGGCCGCCGCAGCGGCGGCCTCTTATACCGTGGGGCGTGTATTAAAGCCCCTGAGCTATAATTGGCTACAGGCATCCTGCCTGTAGCCAATTATGGCTCTCCTCGCTGCCGGCGCTGTGATTGGCCAAGCATGCGGGGTCACAGTGCATGCTTGGCCAATCATCAGCCAGCATTGCACTGCGCGGGCCGCAATGCATTGCGGGGCCGCTCGCATCACACGAATTTGATGCGAGCGGTCCCAATAGTTCTGGGCTCGCCGAGCGAGCGAACACCCGGTGCTCGATTCGAACATGGGTTCGAATCGAACACCGGGCTCATCCTTAGCCCTGATGCCGACATCCCACAAAATGCCAACCTGCCAGCCCTTGAAGCTGCATGTCCTGGCTTGCCCCCCCTAAACGCCCGCAAAGTCAGAGAGAGATATATGGAGTACTTTGTGGGTAGGGGGGCCATTGATATGCCAGACAATGTGTGAGAGGCATTTTTTAATACATTTATTTTGGAAACTGAAATAAGATTTGTTTTCATTTACTGCTTGGGTTTGTTGTAGGTGTCTTCTTGCTTATTTTAGGGTTCATTTTTGGGCCTTTAGCTTCAACAGTGTAAACGCACTTTCTGGGTGAGAGGAGGTTACAGTCTCTTCTTCCAAAAAATAATCTTCTCATGTTGTGGGTCTGATACATGCAGCTAGTTTTTGTACTTAAGGTATGTAGAGCATTTACTGACCCAAGAAATACTCCTTTTCAGCACCATGACAGAAATGTGTGGATTCCTGAAAATGGCGTGATAGGTGGTTTATTAAAAAGCACATATTTGGTGTTTATAACATTCTTTAATAACATTAATAACTTGGCACTTTTGTGTAAACAGGCATGTATCAAAGAAGAACATACAGAACACAGGAACTTACAAAGTTCAACTTGGAAAAGTGAAGACAAGATCAGACATGAGTATGTCCAAACTGTGTTGATCTTGCCTTCATCACATGGGGTGTCACCCCTGGAAAAGCCAAATTTAGAAGATGCACACAATTTGGGGATCAAACTGGGCATTTTCTTCAAGAACCCATGCCTAGAATGTCAAAATGTGCAATCTCCCATCATGGGATCAATGTATGTGTTTTGGGGGTGCAACCCCTTCACCTCAGCCACTTTAGTAGTTAGTAAGGGGTTGCACCCACAAAACGTGGTCATTGATCCACCATGATGGTAGATAGCACATGTTGACACACTGTGTGCATCTTCCAAATTTGGCGATTTTCTTACATACAAATTGTGTTTTTTAAAACCCAAAAATGTCTGGTAACTAGTTTGTGGTGTTTCAGATTTTCCCTAAAACATAAATCATGTTCTTCATTTTTTGTTGAACATCATTGATGTTTTTCTTGATATCATCTATATCCCGATTGCACACCATTATCTCCCCGATGAGGACGTGTGCACTTTCACTGGTAAAATGTGATTCTTCTTCCACAACATCCACATCACCTAAAAACAAACAAAAACAAACACAGTGTGTTTTAAATATACAGGCATACATTGATTAACTTACCTGAAGCTGTGGTCTCTGACATTCACCTGTTGTGGTGACAATTTCTCCAACTTCTACAATCTCTCCTTCCTCCTCCTCCTCTGCTTCTGGTGTTGGTATTTCCCCTTCTTTGGGAGGTGTGGGGTCCCTGGTGTCCTCAGATGTCCCGAGTCTTCTCTCCCCTATGAGAATGTACAAAAGGAATACTTAGCACACCAATCTATGAGGGCAGAAATAGGAATCTGAAACATTGCTTGGAAGTGTCGCACAATTGTGTTTTTTGGCCAAGTTCAAAGCCAAAAAACATTAATTTTGTCACTTTGTAAAGGTGCAATACTTATTACCTGTTTGGTGCCAGTTTGTCAGATGGAGACACCCCTATAGTATCCACTGGAGCACATGTGTGGGACACCCTAATAAAAAGGATGTTCTGGTGTCCCAACACTAGTTCTCTAAAGTCCAGATGTGTAAACAGCTACTGAGTGACCTCTCCTTTACACTGAATCAAGTTTGCATTTCATTATATTACAAACCCCTATAGACAACAAACTTCCTTTGACTAGAAACAGGCCTGAAGAAATGTAGATAACTCCAACTTCACCAAACATCGTATTATAAACTTTATATCTTTATTGATTTTTTCTCATATAACAAAAGTAAACATTCTGGTACACCTTCATTACAGTTTATATACTTTCACATACATCAAACCTACGTAAAACTGTGTAAAGAGACTACAAAAGGTATTTTACAAAACGTGGATAGACATGTTGCTCTGCAACGATGAATCTATGTCCCTGCTAGACAATATCCGGTATAGGCCAAGAAGTCTCTCCGACCACTCCCCGTTGACAGTCTCAATGGAGGTGGGGGAGAGAATTACGTATCGGGAATGGAGAATCAACCCCTCCTGGCTGGAATTAATGGGCGACCCACAAGAGGTTATACATGCTCTGAGAGAAAGCTTCGATATGAATGCTCAATCGACTTCCCAGGGGGTAATTTGGGATACAGTAAAGGCTATTCTCCGGGGTTTGCTGATACAGCAAATCTCTAGAATAAAAAAACAGTCAAGGAAGAGGGAGGAGAACGCAGCTAGAAAAGTATCCCTTGCAGAAGCGAAATACATAAAAAATTCATTATTGGTAAATTTTAATGAATGGGTAGCGGCACAAAAGGAATACCGCTCTGTCCTGCTGAGTAAAGCAGAACAAAAATATATCTTCCAGAAGCAAGCTGCTTTTGGGGAGGGGGAAGGAATAAGTAGAATGCTTGCCCATCTGGTCAGGACCAATTCTCCATCATCGATGGTCCCGATGATGGATATTGGTGCTGGCAAGACATCTTCATATACGCCAGTGATAGTGGATACCTTCAGAGCTTACTATGAGAACCTATATTACTCCAGCCAGGAGGATAAAAGCGAAGAGTGGGATAAATTTTTCGACCAATTGGCGGTCCCCTGTCTCTCTCGGGAGGACAGGGCTGTCCTTGACGGCCCTGTCACCCTGGAGGAGATACAGCGGACCGTCCGGGAAATGGCAGGTCAGAAGTCCCCGGGACCAGATGGCCTTCCCATTGAAATATATCGTCGCTACGGGGAGGTGCTTCTCCCCGAGCTTCTGAAGGTACTTAACTCATCGATGGAGGAGGGCGCACTCCCCCTGTCAATGATGGAGTCAACAATAATTGTGATTCCTAAGGAGAATAAGAACCCACTTTCTCCCGCCTCATACAGGCCTATCTCGCTCCTGGACTCGGACATGAAAGTCTTAGCAAAGGTCTTGGCAGCTAGACTTAATAAAGTTATTTGTAAGCTGGTGCATCCGGACCAATCAGGGTTTATCCCAGGAAGGTCCACCAGTTTAAATATTAGACGGCTCTTCTTGAACCTTCAAATCCCAACGGAGGATAGTGGAAATAGGGCCATGCTTTCTCTTGACGCTGCCAAGGCCTTTGATACCTTGGAGTGGAACTACCTGTGGAGAACATTGACACAATACCAGTTCGGGCCAAACTTTGTCAAGTGGGTGAGATTACTATATAGTGTGCCTGGGGCAAGAGTAAAAGTGAACAACGAATACTCCACCAGGTTTCGATTGCTGAGGGGGACAAGGCAGGGGTGCCCGTTGTCCCCCCTCCTTTTCGCCCTCGCAATCGAACCCTTGGCTCTTTCCCTTAGACTGTCCCCAGAAATTAAAGGTTTTAAAAGGGGTGATATAGAAGAAAAAGTGATACTATATGCAGATGATCTAATAATCTTGCTCAACGATACACAAGGTTCACTACGGGAGACCATGTGTAGAATTGAAAACTTCGGACTCCTGTCGGGTCTTAGGATTAACTGGGATAAATCTAATCTATTCCCGATTGACCCATTAGATATCCCCCTCCCTCAAGAGGCAGCTCAGCTACAAGTAGTCCATCAGATAAAGTACTTGGGTATAAATATTTCGAGAGATTCCAAACAATTTATTCCGGATAATATTGTCCCACTCTTGAAAAAATTTAAAGGTAAAATCCAAACCTGGAAAAAACTTCCCCTGTCAGTAGCAGGTCGCTGTAATCTAATCAAAATGGTACTTATGCCACAGCTACTATACTTACTCCATAATTCCCCAATATGGATTTATAAAAAATGGTTTAAGAAGATAGATACCTTATTCAGAGATTTAATATGGAAGGGGGGTACACCACGTATTCGTCTTAGCACGCTGCAACTTCCAAATAACGCTGGAGGAGTAGCTCTTCCGCACCCTCTGAGCTATTTCTTGGCCTCTCAGCTCCAACATATTGGGGGATGTGAGGCCACGAGAGAAGGACAAGAGTGGAAGACCCTCCTCTACAAATCAACTCACAACTCCCTGATGGAAGTTTTAGAGGCAGGGTCTTTCCTAAAGGGGCTACCAACTCAGGATTTGTTAGCAAGAGTTTGGGGACTTGCCAAAAAAATAATGGGGTATAGAGGTTTTACAGATTACTCTCCCTTGTGGGAAAATAACAACCTGTGCGAGTTAAAAAAAATGGGGACCATTAGAGAATGGGAGAGACTGGGCCTGAACTTTATCACCCAGCTCTACCAGGAGGGTCAGCTAAGAAACTTCCAGGACATAAGAGACCAATACAGGCTCCCCAAGAGGTCCTTTTTTAGATACCTGCAGGTAAGGCATGCCCTTACCGAACAGTTTAAAGGGACAACCTTTGAATGGACCAAAATCCCGGTATTACAGAGTATAGCTGAGTCGGACACTCGAAAAGGGATGATATCTAAACTATATAAACATATGCATAAGGGGAACTGGGAAGTTGCCCAAACAGGAATCCATAAATCCTCGTGGGAAAGAGACGTGGGTACTATGTCTACATCACAGTGGGAAAGGATCCTCGCTCTGGCTCCACGGGTCTCTCTCTCTCACCCCCAGAAGATGTCACACCTTTTCTTACTACATAGGGCTTATTTTACCCCAGCTAAGCTGTTTAGGTTTGGCTGTAGACAAGACGACACATGTCCCAGATGCAGGAGGCCGGGCGGAGACCTTATCCATATGTTTTGGAGATGTCCAAAACTATATCGATATTGGAAAGAGGTGGTAGATAGGATTGCTCGGGTATTCAATACCAATCTTGACTTGGACCCCACCCTGTGTGTACTGGGGGGGCTTGAGCGAGAGGATAGGTCATACGAGGTTCAGCTGGCTATCATTAGATGCCTTTTTCAGGCTAGAAAACTGATTGCCCAAAAGTGGCAATCTTCAACTCCACCATCCATCTACGAATGGGAACAGAATATGGAGAGAGTGATTCTCATGGAGAGAACAACATATATTAAACAGGGAAACCTTACTAAATTTCAGTCGATATGGAAACTATGGTTGGAGAAGAATTCCACGTAGCAAAACCAATTGCACTAATATAGGAGGAGGTGTATGATGTCGAATATTATAGGAGGTATGATTGACAGGTGGCGGATGGAGGGGAAGATGGGTGAGAGAAAGTGGGTGATGAATGGGTAGTGAGAGGGGAACATCGTATTATAAGTGGGTGAACGATCAAGGTTTCTTACGATCGATTGAACACACGAACATGAAAGTGGCCATTTTCAACTGTCCAACATTAAAAAACAAAGCAGATGGAGCAGTATGGAAACAAGAAAAATCATATCAACACCTGACTACTTACCTTTTTGAAGAACTCGCTTGATCTTTCTTTACTGATCGTGCTCCCTGAGTTTCAGGTCTGACCAGCGTTTCCTCAGTTGATCCTTGGATTGTCGTAACCCAAAATTCTTCTGCAGACTCTTCACAACTTTAGCTATGATCTTGGCCTTTCTGACATTTGGGTTGGGGTAAGGCCCATACTTCCCATCATAGTCGCTCCTCTTCAATATGTCCACCATCTCTAACATTTCTCCAAAAGACATATTTGAGGCCTTAAATCTCCTCCGGGATCGGGACGTTTCTGGCTCCGGGCTTTCCTCGTCCTCCTCCTCGTTGCTGGAATAGTTAGGGCGCACCTGTTGTGTCTCCGCCATGTGCTCTCCCCACTGCGCCGTAAAGAGAAGGGGGCGGGGAATAAACGAGAAAGATCGTCAGGGGCGGGCGGAGTTTCACGCATGTGCACTGTATATAAAACGTCACATGTGACGTACGGACGATCTGTGAGCAGAGAGAGCTGACACACACAACGAGTGCTATAACGAAGGTACAAATTGAACTTGGTACATCACTAGCCTAGACTGCTTCTAGATTGAGGCTTATTTGGGTACAAGATTAGGAGAGTTTAGCCTGACATTATTATGGTTTGTCTTGCAGAAAATACTATGGACCCTTTTAAATATCCTTTTTTCAATCAGCTTATAATTGATGAGCTCTGCCTGTGGCAGAATTCAAACCCAGATTATAAGAATCTAAGCAAAAGGAAGACAGCGCTGGAGAAACTACTCCGTTACATTAAAATCATGCTCCCCACGGCAGACATCACCTATGTGATGGTCAAAATTGGTGCCCTGAGGAGCACCTATCTGAGGGAGCGCCAGAGGTTTCAGGATTCCTTGCGATCAGGAGATCCAAATTACATTTATGTCCCCAGGATGCAGTTCTACGAGAGGCTAAATTTTCTGGCAAACCAGAGGGAACCCATGCCATCACTCTACAGTCTTCCTTCAAGGCTTCCTTCCCCCCCAGCTGAGGCTTCCGATGTCCAACCTGGGCCTTCCAGGCAGCAACATGTGGAGGGGCCCAGCTTGAGACAGGTATAGCATTGGTGAACATATTTCTTGACGTACATTTAATGATGTTAACTAGATGTTATTATTGATCAGTTAAGTTGTGATTTAATAAAGTGGTTGACATATCAATAGACAGTAGTGACCAAAAAGCATTGGGCCAAGAATGAAAAATGCTGGACTCAGAATGATAGTATGTTCTATTTATTAACATTCAATTTGCAACAGTCATGAGCTGAAAATAGTGTGATTGATGAACAAAGAACTAAAACTATGTCCCATTTTCATACACAGGAAGACCTCAGCCGGGAGGAGGCTGTGGCAAGTGGCAGCCGGGAGGAGGCTGTGGCAAGTGGCAGCCGGGAGGTTGACCCTCGCCCTCCTCCTCCTCCACCTGCTGCCACAACTAGAAGATCAGAGCCACAGCCTGGAAGGAAGCCTGGAGAGAAGTGCCTTAGGAAGACCAGAGAGTGATGGCCTGGATTCCGTCTGGTCTGTCAGAAGATGCAGCATCTTGTCTGACAACATCCTGGGGACAAAGATGTCATCTGATCTTCCTGATCGCTTGGACTTCTGGACCAGATAGTATTCCCTCAGATATGTACCCCTCATGCCACCAATTTTGCTATTACATACAGTGGTGTGAAAAAGTGTTTGCCCCCTTCCTCATTTCCTGTTCCTTTGCATGTTTGTCACACTTAAGTGTTTCGGAACATCAAAACAATTTAAACAATAGTCAAGGACAACACAAGTAAACACAAAATGCAATTTGTAAATGAAGGTGTTTATTATTAAAGGTGAAAAAAAATCCAAACCATCATGGCCCTGTGTGAAAAAGTGATTGCCCCCCTTGTTAAAACATACTATAACTGTGGTTGTCCACACCTGAGTTCAATTTCTCTAGCCACACCCAGGCCTGATTATTGCCACACCTGTTCACAATCAAGGCATCACTTAAATAGGAGCTGCTTGACACAGTAAGGTCCACCAGAAGATCCTTAAAAGCTACACATCATGCCGAGACCCAAAGAAATTCAGGAACAATTGAGATCTATCAGTCTGGAAAGGGTTATAAAGCCATTTCCAAAGCTTTGGGAATCCAGCGAACCACAGTGAGAGCCATTATCCACAAATGGCGAAGACATGGAACAGTGGTGAATCTTCCCAGGAGTGGCCGGCCGCCCAAAATTACCCCAAGAGCGCAGCGACGACTCATCTAAGAGGTCACAAAAGACCCCACAACAACGTCCAAGGAACTGCAGGCCTCACTTGCCTCAGTTAAGGTCAGCGTTCATGCCTCCACCATCAGGAAAAGACTGGGCAAAAATGGCCTGCATGGCAGAGTTCCAAGGAGAAAACCACTGCTGAGCAAAAAGAACATGAAAGCTCGTCTCAATTTCTCCACAACACATCTTGATGATCCCCAAGACTTTTGGGACAACATTCTGTGGACCGATGAGACAAAAGTGGAACTCTTTGGAAGGTGTGTGTCCAAGTATATCTGGCGTAGAAGGAACACTGCATTTCAGAAAAAGAACATTATACCAACAGTAAAATATGGTGGTGGTAGTGTGATGGTCTGGGGCTGTTTTGCTGCTTCAGGACCTGGAAGACTTGCCGTGATAAAAGGAACTATGAATTCTGCTGTCTACCAAGAGATCCTGAAGGAGAATGTCCGACCATCTGTTCGTGTACTCAAGCTGAAACGAACTTGGGTTCTGCAGCAGGACAATGATCCTAAACACACCAGCAAGTCCACCACCGAATGGCTGAAGAAAAACAAAATGAAGACTTTGGAGTGGCCTAGCCAAAGTCCTGACCTGAATCCTATTGAGATGTTGTGGTATGACCTTAAAAAGGCCGTTCATGCTCGAAAACCCTCTAATGTAACTGAATTAGGACAATTCTGCAAAGATGAGTGGGCCAAAATTCCTCCAGGACGCTGTAAAAGCCTCATTGCACGTTATCGCAAACGCTTGGTTGCAGTTGTTGCTGCTAAGGGTGGCCCAACCAGTTATTAGGTTTAGGGGGCAATCACTTTTTCACACAGGGCCATGATGGTTTGGATTTTTTTTCACCTTTAATAATAAACACCTTCATTTACAAATTGCATTTTGTGTTTACTTGTGTTGTCCTTGACTATTGTTTAAATTGTTTTGATGTTCCGAAACACTTAAGTGTGACAAACATGCAAAGGAACAGGAAATGAGGAAGGGGGCAAACACTTTTTCACACCACTGTATTTGATGTCCGCCATGGGGACCAAAAGGCTTCGCCAAATGGACCAGTTTCTCCAGCGTTGCCTTCCTGTTTATTTTGTTTATGACACCGAATAAAGTTTTTTTTGGTTTGAAGAAATACTTGCCTATGTGTTTTACTTCAAAAAGGACAGTTTATTTGTGAGTACGCAGGTACATTTCACATTTCAGAAAGTCAAATTAACAAGGGGCACCAACACCAAACAACCTCCTAGTGAATTTAACCAAAAAAATAAATGATAATAATGGTGTTGGGATAAGTTGAGACACACAACCCCCCCCCCCCCCCCCCCAAAAAAAAGACGAGCAAAATTACAGATAAAGGAAATCTTGATTAAAAAACCAACCACTATAAATGTAAAAAAAAAAAAAAAAAAAAAAAAAAAAAAAACATTTTTGAGATCTGACGAATAAAAAAATTCTAGCCAAGAAATCAGGAAAAAGAATAAAGAAAGAAGTTTGGGAGAAGTCAGTGTGAATATGAGCAGCTAAAAACTTCATTCTTCTTGCATTGTAAGGAAAAAGAGAATGCGCTGCATTAAACAAATTTTAACATTGCAGCGTGACGAATGTGCTCTGTCGATTAGGAACGCTAGTTTTACCTGACCGAGCGCTTCCGTCAGAGAAGTTCTTCTGAGCATGCGTGGCACTTTGTCCGTCGGACTAGGCTACACACGATCGGAAAATTTGAGATCCAGCTCTCAAACTTTTTCCGTCGGAAATTCCGACGGAAAAAAGTCCGATGGAGCCCACACACGGCCGGATTTTCCGACAATATGGTCCGATAGGACATTTTCCGGCGGAAATTATGACCGTGTGTACGGGGCATTAGACTCAATGCATTTCATGGATCCCTGTCCACTTCATGAGGAGTTTGATACAAGAAGGTATCTATAAATGTAGGTAAGTATAAGAGAAATACCATGTATAAAAATAATGGTAATGACTCCCTACAAATGGAGGAAAAAGAGGGAGATTTTTGGTGGAAAAAAGCCTTGCACTTACAAGTCAGCTCAAGGAGTGAACCCAGCATCTAAAAGGGGTGGTCTTTGTCCATCTGACACCTGAGGGTGGATTGGCGTGGATCCACTTCCGCCTCATGTGCCGGATGTGGGACCTGTACTTGCCGCCTCCCCTCTTTTTGCTCAGCGTTTGCATGACGCGGGCAGGGACCAGCTCTTTTCAACATATGTTTTCATCACAATTGGAAAATGTCATCATATAGTTTTATGATCATGGAATGTTCAATCATGATTTTTTTAATACATTTGAAACTATATGTACTCTATGCATTATATTGAAGTGACCTGCCTCATTTAAAGTCCCATGACCATTGCAATTTTGTTTGTATGTACAATTAGTGGTGGAGGCATGTTGCGGTGGGTGCTTCAGGTCACAACTCTTTTCCTATTTACTTTCTTGATTATTCTTTTAACCACTTGTCGCCCAGCATATAGCAAAATGACGGCGACAGTGGTTTCAATAACCTGATCAGATGTCATATGACGTCTTCAGGATACTAAGCCGCTGCAGGCCCCCAGGGGCACGCATCGTGACAATCGTTGTTGCGGTGTGTCAGTCTGACGCATACTCTTTACCACGTGATCAGCCGTGTCCAATCGCGGCTGATCACGACGTAATGCCGGTGATGGGCTTTTCCTCACTCGCGCCTGTCAGACGCGAGTAGAGGAGAGCCAATCGGCTGCTCATCTGACAGGGGGGGTCTGTGCTGATCGATTATCAGCACACCCCCCCAGGATGCCCACACTGGACCACCAGCGACGCCACTAGGACCATCAGGGATGCCACTTGGACCACCAGGTATGCCACCCTAGACCACCAGGGATGCCAATCAGTGCCCACAATGGATTCCAATCAGTGTCCACAATGAATGCCAATCTGTGCCCACAATGGGAATCACTGATTGGCAGGCATTATTGTTTGGCACTGATTGGCATCCATCAGTACCATACATAACAGTACATCAGTGCCCATCCATGCCCATCCATGCCAACTAACAGTGCCCATCCGTGCCCCCTATCAGTGCCCATCCGTGCCACCTATCAGTGCCCATCCGTGCCACCTATCAGTGCCCATCAGTGCCGCCTATCAGTGCCCCATCAGTGCCGCATATTAGTGCCCATCATCAGTGCCCATCAATGCCACCTCATCAGTGCTACCTCATTCGTGCCACCTCATCGGTCCCCATCAATGCCTCCTTATCAGTGCCCATCAGTGCAGCCCCATCAGTGCCCATCAGTGAAGGAAAAAACTTACTTATTTACAAAGTTTTGTAACTGAAACAAAAAAACCTTTTTTTTTTCAAAATTTTTGTCCTTTTTTTATTTGTTTAGCAGAAAAAAAAATACCAGAGGTGATCAAATACAAACAAAAGAAATCTTTATTTGTGGGAACAAAATGATAAAAATTTAGTTTGGGTACACTGTTACATGACCGTGCAATTGTCATTCAAAATGCGACAGCGCTGAAAGCTGAAAATTGGTCTGGACAGGAAGGTGTATAAGTGCCCTGTATTGAAGTGGTTAAAATCACTTCAAACAGGTCACTACTACAAATCTGAGATCTGTTTTCTCAGGTTTGAGCTCAGTAATAGCTTAAATAATAATTTTAGATGTTCTGTATCCTGCTATGCTGTCTGCAGCCTCTTGGCTCTGGGTATATCTTGTTGTGCTCCTCAAAATAGGTTGCCCATTCAGTACAATACAGAGCACCTTTCCTGTGTCTAAACAGCTTATTTTAGTGGTAATTAGGAATAGCTTAGCTTCAGTATATGTGGATGCAAGTTCAGGGCCAGGCTATGTGGCTGGAAACAGGATTTATCTTTACTAAAGGTAATACATAACAGTGGATTTTTAAAAACATGTACGCAACATGTTTAATGCAAGTATAGTTAAACTTCAAGAGCTTTAGGAAAGTTGCCTGAAGCTTGGTAAATGTTTTTTTCAATGCTTGTGGATGTTTTTAGACCATCCTTACAAGCTAAGCTCCTGTGTTTAGAACATTATGGTGACAAAAATGCTCAGTCACTGTTCATAAAAAAATTGTGTTTGTATGAATATTTGAATTAGCAAAGCATATATTTCTTTGCGCAGGCTATTATGATTAAGACCATTCCATCCTGCTTGAGAATGTACGGTGGATGGCCTTTGGGCTTGCGTCGATGGGCAAATTCAGCTTGCTTTTGATGTCAGCCTAAGACATTTCTGAGATCATTCAGAGTACATTGGCTGGTGCATTTGTTTACCAGTGTGTGTTGGGAAACACAGACATGAAGGGTCAATTTCCAAAGAGGCCTTTGAGTATGCAATGCTATATCAAAGTAGAAGTAGGGGAAATAGGCCACCAGAGAGGTATATACATTCTCTCTAGTGCAGGGACCTTCTGGAATAAATCATTTAGACACCTGACATAATCTCTTTAAGTAAGGACATCTAGGGCTAAATTTGTGGAAGCTTGATAGTAGGATACTAAGATATGCTCACACTCAAGTCCCCACACTGTCATCAATAATTACACTGTTTACATGATTCCTATTAAGATAGTAAAGTAATTGACAAGTAAATGTGGACCTAGCATCAGATATGTTAGCGCACATGTAAGTATAACAGAAATTACAGTACTCCATCCAACAATGCCTTTATCTGATTTTCTTGTTGGAAAGATGAAGCCATCTTTCTTCTTGCATTACCAAGGGTCAGTATTTGCTTCCTGGATTAAAATACTTGCTCAGAGACAACACAATAATATAAATCCCAGTTTTTGTGCAGTTTTTGCATAAGTACACAAATGACTGGCCAAAGGAATCAATCGTCTGCCACTAAAGCACTACAATGTACAGAACCACCTTCCTAAAATTGTTATGACAAAACAAATCCAAAAAAAAACAAAGGTTTATTCCTCATTTCAGAGTAATTGATAGAGCCATGCAAAGCAATTCATGGCCAAATATGCACCCAAACTGCCATTTTATAGAAAAGATACCGACTAAAACTACAGATTTCTGGGCTATATTTAGGCTATACATCAATGAGTCCAAATGTATAGGTAGAGAGAGTGATTTTCTTGGCTCTTAATGCTATCCTAAATATATTAACTCCTTGCTTTTCAGTGTTGTGCTATAAGTGAAAAATAATTTCATTTTGGACAGGGCAAGTGATGGTTATAACCCCTGTCAGTATGTTATTTGACATTTGTGTTCCATTGGGGTGATTTACTTTTACTTCCTGTCCCATAGACAAAGCAGCAAGTGAGAAGAAATCTGTAAATTAAGGGAATTCCTTGGCGCCCCCAGGTCTCCAAAACCGGTGTCCCCATTTGAAGATTCCTCCTCCATTACTTTTCTGGGGACAGCCCAAAATTTTGATTTTCTTTTACTTTCAATTTTGATGATAACAAACAACAGGACTAATAGGGTGAATCTTCCCAAAGGGTGCACAGACAACGACAAATGCTGACAGGTGTTCTAATCCCTCTCCACTTTATCCAAAACAAAAAAAAGTTTTGCCTTTTTACTTTAAATATATATTGTTTAAAAAGAAACAAATTGTGCAAAAAACTAAAGATTTCTTTGTGTGAGTGGAACACTACAGCTCCCACTGATTTAAGCAGTCACTGTTTAGACTTTGATTTTTACAAAAGACCAAGCAGACCATGCATACTCAATGGAATGGTAGAACCTGCAAATTTTCACATACCCTAGCTTTCTGTGTTAGTTCAAATAAAACCTTCCTTAAAATAGAACTGAAATTCTACAATGATTACAGTTAAGTATTAATGTTTAAAAAACTCAACCGGAACATATACAGTATATGTGACAAATATCAGAAATTTACATTCACCACGACCTGGCAAAAGTATTTTCCACCCTTTTCTGCCTTTTGTTTTGCATTATCAAAGGTTCTTTGTGGCTGTGCCCAGCTTCCAATGCTATTTATGTGATAAATGGCCAGAATTGACAATCACCCCCCCCCCCCCCCCACACACACACACACACACTGATTTCTATGCAAAAAACGTACACTTTTACTTTATTTTAGTTATTGCAAGACACCCCCACACAAATGTTACTGTATGGCATCCAAACACAAAATGGAAATTACATGAATATCAGCCCAGATATCGTGTGTGGGTATACACCAAGAAAAACACTTCTGGCATATCATATTTATTGTATTATTTATTAAAAGCATTTATATGATAATGCAACATCGTAATTGCTGACCACCACTTTATAGATCACCATTTTAATATACCTTCTTTAGAAACACTTAAATTCTGGGATTCAAATGATTTTACAGTTCCAGTGGTCACTTTGTTTCTTGTATTCTGTCCACACTTTAAACAAAATATTATTATTTACATTTCTGCTTTCTATTTTAAGTACATTTTAAGATTACCTTATGCAGTGTAATCAAATATAAATGTTTTTAATTTCACTGTTAACGCGGTATTCCAGAATAAAACAAAAAGCCGCGCTAGTGACTCAAAATACATAAAAATGCAAATTAAAAGTGATAAAAGTCCAAACCCAGGAGAAGGGGGTTAAACCAAAAAAACAAAATAAATGTCAATCAAAATATTGTGATATAAATTGGAACAATGTTCATAAGTGTGCCAAAGTGAAATCCAAAATATGTGACTGTAAACTCAGGAACACCGTGATCCACCACCGTAATTTGAATGCGCTTACCAGAGGGCAAGCTCAATTGGGCCCATATGCTGATACCGGGATAAATCGCTCCAAACCGAATCTCCTCATAAAGGGACAACCAGGGACAAATAACCGAATCTTGTTCCTCCTTGGGGCTAATAGTGGTATGAATGGTCACCAACAGTACCGGACCAGAATTCTCTTAGCAGCCAGTATAAAAATATAGAAAAGAGAGGGATGCTCCCATGGTGTGATACCAGATATAAAATTTTATTAAAAAGAAAAACAATCCTACTTACATATAAGCGTAAGAATACAAGCAGGAATCGAGGATAAAAACATGTATGCCGGCCGGCAAATCGTACACCCGCTCACAGCGCGGAACGCGATGACGTCAGTGCGTCAGCCTCCCTAAAGTGGAACGTCCGCTCATCGGAACCCTCCCCCCCCTCCGGTATCACATTTGGCACCTTTCAGGGGGGAGGGGGGTGCAGATACCTGTCTATGCCTCTTCCTGTCCCGGCGCGCTGTTTTCCGGGACACACACGGGTCCCAGCAGACAGCGTGAGGATTCTCATTGCGCTGTGCGACTCGCGCATGCGCAGTAGGGAACCGGGAAGTGAAGCCGCAACGCTTCACTTCCTGATTCCCTCAACGAGAATGGCGCCGGCAAAAAAAATTCAGGTACAGTCCCTCTTTAATCTTCAAAAAATAAAGGATAGGAATCATTTGCTATTAGTACACATAATCACATTCAAGCTAATATTTTATAAAAAAAAATCCCTCCCTGAGGTATTTTAAAATTGTCAAAAACAAACGTATACATTTATACAGTAGTACGTATTCCAAAAGCCTGGCTCTTATTTTGTAGTTCATGCACATAGCACAACAGCGTTCCCAAACAAATAAGTGCTTGCTGCACATCCATATCATTCAATAGTCCATCTGATAATAAATTAATCTGACTATCCTATGGTGCTGTTAAATATGCACAATACACTGATCACATTCCTAGCTTTACATCCCCTGCTTACTCAAATTTGAAAAATGTCCAGCAATACATGGCAAATCATCCAACCAAGAGGTACCTGATATTGATGATCAAATTGACTAATTTCAACTAAGCCATACAAGCTGATTTACAATGGCTATTGCAAGTGTATCAGTGACTTGCTAACTTGCAAACGTCAAAATAGACGCTACGTGGCATTTATGAAACTGTGGAAGATTGTCATTAAGCTGCCAGAACAGTTCAGTGTTATAATGCCAGATTCACAATGGTGTTTCGGAGTGTGCCTGAAGCTTACAAAAAACAATGTATGCAATGTAGTGGTGAGCCAAAGTTTAAAATTGATTTAGCATGCAGACCTGTGAGTTTTCACACACAAGATTGATATCTATATAATGTGCAAGATGGCTTAAATCTGAAAAAAATATGTTATAAATCAACATACATGCTGAAAACGTAAATTATATAACTGAATCAAACAGAACCGACATCAAAAGTAAGAGAGGATATTAGCTACGTGCAGGAATACTATCTGGTTCTTAGTGCTTGGTCTTGGCTTGACAGTGCTGTACAGGCTGAATCCTGTGATAAAAATCTTTTTGTGGACCGCAGTGTGACAGATTAACACTCTGGAGCACAAGCTGAGGCTATCGCCGCTGGAGGTGCACACTGCCCTTAGCAATTACTAGGGGCTTTCAGTATTGCATTTTTTAGCCAAAGCTTGGTTAGCATTTATTTATATGCTTTGGCACTAATTTGTCATATGTACCACATACAGCATAGAAGCAAATTAGGGAAACAAGCAATGGCAACACCCATTATTGTGGTCTTTTAAAAATGTGATATTTACTTTTTTCCCCAAATAATTTCAGATAAGTCATATCTCAGAAATATTTAAGCCCCTACAATATTGATTTGTTCAACATCGATATGCTATCTTCATACATTTTTGAACATAATGTCCAAATGTCTTACTTCTTATGCAAATAATAATTTATCATAGGCAGGTTGTTGAAGCTATGTACTTCACCTTGCTGGACCTTCACTACATAGAGAAGTATAGAGAAGTCAGTGATATGTCCCGGGATCTAAAATTATGTATGTTTAATTAATGTGATGAACCTTCCTAACAGTAACATGGTGTAAATATGAATACCAACCTTTTTTTTTTTTGCAAATTAAAGCAAAAAAATATCATTACAAAAATGGGCCTTTCAGTCTTGGTATATGTTGCCAAACCTATGTGATGTTTTTTTTTTTTTTGGCATATTACTGGCAAAAAATGACAACAAATGAAAAGAAAGGTATGTTCTGCAAATAAGTACATGTCCAACACGCTACACTGATTTGGCTGTAAAAAATAGTCATTTTGACTATCACCAGGTGATTTTCTGCCAAATGGTAAACAGAACACCCACAGCCATATTGCATAATGGACTGCAATCGTTTATGTTTCATTTGGGCAAAGTATGCCAGTTTGCTCTCAGTGTGATTTACAGGTTTTTGTTCACTTCACAATGCAAACTGTTAATCAAATACTGCTCTAAAGTACTGAGAAATCTACATCTTTTATTTAGTTCTCTTACCTCCAGACTTGGTCGTTTAAACAGTAGGTATAAGGCCAGAGATGTCTAAAGTTGCTGGATTTTACTTTAACAGAGCAATAAATCAAACTCCCTGTGCTGTAACCCCCTTGTATTTAGTTTAGTTTGGTGTTTTTTTTTTTGTTTTTTTTAATTCTCTTACCTCCAGACTTGGTTGATTTAATAGAAGGAATAAGGGCAGGGATGTCTGAAGTTGCTGGATTTTTCTTTAATGGAGCAATAAAGTAACCCCCTTGTATTTAGTTTATTTTGGTGTTTTTTGGTAAACACCTGATTGCATGCTGTTCACCCTCTCCCTCTCTTTATCCCTCTCTCTTTATACATACTGATATATACATATATATATATATATATATATATATATATATATATATATATATATATATATATATATATATATATATATATTAGGGCTGTTACTTTTCGTGTTCGATTAATCGATTTTTTTTTAATCGATTAATCGACTAATTTTGACTAATTATAACGCACATACAGATCCAACTACTTTTAGCTGATCTCCTTGCATTGCAACTCTGCATTAGT
This sequence comes from Lithobates sylvaticus, assembly GCA_028564925.1. NCBI lineage: Eukaryota > Metazoa > Chordata > Amphibia > Anura > Ranidae > Lithobates > Lithobates sylvaticus. The sequence goes on along the minus strand of CM053026.1, from coordinate 677,142,900 downwards.
CAGTGGTAAATGTGGTATACACTATATACAATCACCCGACACTAGTTCGTTTCCACAATCCATGACTTAACTTCACAGTTCACACAAATACATTTTAAATTCAAACAGTAGCACTGACGTAAGTAATTTTTTTTTTCCACAGTAGCGTGACAATCCCTCCACCTTCGGTCTAATTAACCACTCTCACCTTATGGCATGGACTCTTGTGCAAACAGGTGGTCATGCAAGCAGGCATCAAAAGGGTTAACACGGACCATAAACTTCTCTCACCTCTCATTATATCTCAGCAAGGATGCCAGGTCATGGGTAGAAAGAAAAGATCTAAGTGCTCACCGCTTAAGTATAAGATTAAATGTTTGTGTTCAAACACAAACTACTCACAAAAAGATGATAAAAACACAGCATGTAAAGCCGACAATCGTGTTAGTTCCATAGGGCAGCAGCGGGTGACGTCATGTGTAGCTCCTCCCCCGTACACGTTACGTTCAATCAGAACTTCAACGTCACCAAACTCCTCCCCTTCCCTTCGTTAGCAGAAGGAGGCACTTGGGGAAGGGGGGAGGGGTCCGGTGATGTCGATGTCCGTGACATCACTAGATCTCCGACGGAGCTCCCTGAAGACCCGGAAGCCAGCGGAGAGGTGAGTACCAATCAAAAGAGTTTTGATCGATCAAAAAAATTAAGGATTAATCGAGGAATTAATCTTTAATTTTCACAGCCCTAATATATATATATATATATATATATATATATATATATATATATATATATATATACATACAGTGCCTTGAAAAAGTATTGATACAGCTTGAAATTTTCCCCATTTTGTCGTGTTCCAACCAAAAACGCAAATGTATTTTATGTGATAGACCAATTCAAAGTGGCACATAATTATGAAGTGGAAGAAAAATTATTAATGGTTTTCAAATTTTTTTACAACTAAATATGTGAAAAGTGTGGCGTGCATTTGTATTCAGCCCCCTCTACTTTGATACCGCTAAAATCTAGTGGAACCAATTGCCTTTAGAAGTCACCTAATTGGTAAATAGATCCCACCTGTGTGTAATTCAATCTCAGTATAAATACAGCTGTTCTGTAAAGCCTTCAGAGGTTTGTTAGAGAACCTTACTGAGCAAACGGCATCATGAAGGCAAAGGAACACACCAGACAGGTCAGGGATAAAGGTGTGAAGAAGTTTAAAGCAGGGTTATGTTATAAAAAGCTATACCAAGCTTTGAACATCTCACGAGCACTGTCCAATCCATCATCTGCAAATGGAAAGTGTATGGGGCAACTGCAAACCTACCAAGACATGGCCATCCACCCAAATTGACAGGCCGGGCAATCATTAATCAGAGAAGCAGCCAAAAGGCCCATGGTAACTCTGAAGGAGCTGCAGAGATCCACAGCTCAGGTGGGAGAATCTGTCCACATGACAACTATTATTTGTGCACTCCACAAATCTGGCCTTTATGGAAGAGTGCTCTGCTTCAATGACTTCAAAGCTGCCAGAATCCTCATCCTCCTCCTACTCCTCCCCCTCTCCTCTTGTGTGTTCTGTGATATAGGAATGATGGTGTCTGGATAAAGTGGGCCTTGAGAGGAAAGGAAGTCCCCCCTCTTCCTCCCACTGTTCTGCCTCGAGTGCCCTGTCCATAATGCCACACAGAGTCTGCTCCAGCAGGAACACAACAGGGATTGTGTCACTGGTGCATGCATTGTCATGGCTCACCATCCTTGTGGCCTCCTCAAATGGTGACAGTACAGTGCATGCATTCTTTATCAACAGCCATTGGCGTGGGGAAAAAAAAGCTGAGCTGGCCTGAGCCTGTCGTTACCAGCCATACTCACACAGGTACTCATTGACAGCCCTCTGCTGCATGTGAAAATGAAAATGTCATATAATGTGTACAACAACATTGTTTATAGGAGACAGTAGTTCTCCACTGTTTGTATCTTAACCTTTGTTTTTCAATCAATAAAAATGCAATTTGAAATAAATAAATAAATAAAAAGGGTATAGTGAACATCCCTGATGGGTACCATTTGATATGTTAAATGATTTAGAGAGAAGGCCAGAAGTGTGAACCTGAGCTGAGGAGTAGGAATAAAGAGCAAGAATTGCTGTCCTGAAGGGGTCCTGAAAACCAGACTTTGTTAGTACACTTGACATGTTTTGCCAATCAACTATATTGAACGCCTTCTTTTTTTTTTTGACAAATATTTATTGGGTTTTTCAAACATAACAAAGATATTTGGTATACAAACTGTGCAGTAAACATAAAAGAACATGGTACGGTTTTTGCATCAATAGATAGTAGCAGAGAGGGCATTTGAGTTTTTTCTGCAAAATGTATAACATTTAGGATTCTCCTGGTTGCATCTGAAGGTTGCCTTCCCTTTACAAATATCATCTGGTCTTTCTGTATTAGAGATGGTATGATAGTGGCTAGGAGTTGCGCTATTAGTTTGGCATAGATTTTGATATCAGAGTTCAGGAGTGATATTGGTCTAAAATTTGCCGGGGTGACAGGGTCTTTCCCCGGTTTGGGTAAGGTTACCACGTATGCCTTTAGCATCTCTTAGGGGAAGGAAGAGCTCTGTGCTGCTTCTGATTATACGGTAGTCAGGTGCAGTTATTAACATGGTAAAAATGTTGTGATACTCATTTGAGAGACCGTCAGGTCCTGGCGACTTACCACTTGGTAAAGATGCTATGATGTTCCCTATTTCACTAGGGGTGAATGGAGAGTTTAGTTGCGAAAGCTGTGATTCTGACAATTTGGGTACATTTAGATTACCTAGAAAGGCATCAATACTTTCAGGGGATGGTTGGGGGTGTGAGAGTTATTTTTGAGACTGTAAAGTGCTGTGTAGAAATCTGCAAACTGATCAGCAGTCTCCTGGGGGTTAATTATCTTATGTTTGATAATCGGGTGGATCAAATATTAGGTCCTTAATCGTAGTTGAGCTGCCTTAACCCTATTGGCCAAGAGTTTACCTGCGTGGTTTCGCATTAGCATATAGGTTAAGCTTCAGGCGATAATCTTAGGTGATTATCATACTGTTGCATTAGTAGGATTCTCAACTCTTTTCTTAGTTTTTGAAAAGAGGTAGTTATTGTAGGAGATGGTGACAATTTGTTACTTGCTTCTAAGCTGTGGACTTCTGCAATTTTGAGCTTTCGGGTTCTTGCAGTAGTCTGAAGTTGCAATGCCAGATGGGGACTGTAGTGGAGGCACCTTGTTCATTAATGGTAATAGATACAGCAGCATGGTCAGACCATGTTATTTCATGGATATGTGAGGATGATATCCTCTGCAGAATCAAACTATCAATTAAGAACATATCAATATGGGAGTATGTATGATGTTGGGGGGAGAAATATTTGAAATCCTTTTCATTTGCACCTCCATACTTCATACAACCCTTCAGTATGCAATAGTTGAAGGTTTTTGTTTTGTGGTACCAGAGGAAGAGTCCAGGTGCGGATCAACCATGAAATTTAAATCCCAGCAGAGTAGTAGGTGCCCATATTTAATTGGTGATATGCATTTAAGCAACCTGTGGAGGACCCTCATTTGGTGTAGGTTGGGAGTGTAAAGTGCTACCAAGAGAAAGACATAAGGGTATTGTTTATGGGCACATTTAGGGATGTTGGAAGGAATAAAGTGCGTTTCCTGTATGCATAAGATATCTGCCTGTTTTTTCAGTGCTTCTTTCCACATGGAGTATCTCTTGGCGGGATGATTCAGGCTTTTAACATTCAAGGACACACACTTAACGGTCATAGTGGAATTTTATGTAGTATGTGTGCAGAGGAAGTTCAATACTTACTGTGCTGAATGTGCTGCAGTCAATACAGAGTTGTGTGATTAAGTTTCAATGTCTTTTCTTATGTAGGGAGGAGAATAGTTCTATTTGGCAGTTGAAGGTTTGATCTGGTTGCTTGTAGGCATGGGACCAAATTTGCTGGTTGGAAGCTGAAGAGTGGGAAATGGAGTGGAGAGTGAAAAACTGTTTTGCTTTTGACTGCTGTGTATGCATTTTTAGGTTCTTTTTGGAGTCTTTCCAGCTTTTTAACACCTTTTCTGTCACTTTTTAAACAGCTTTTTTTCTGTCCTTCCTTCAGACTACTAACTAAAGTTAATTGGTCACAGGTGCTTCAGGTCCTATGTACATTTCTGTAGAACTAATTTCTGAGCTTGCTCATCCTTGAGCTTGCCACCTTTTTGCTTGCTGGAACTTAGACCAAGTGGAACTGGACTAAGTGGTGAGTTAAAAAACAGAGATTAAAACAGGAGATTATAACAGGAGTCATCAAGCCTGTAAGTAACATCTGAAATTTCCTGTTAGTTATATTATTATTGTAACTGGGAACATGTGTGCTATCAGGATTGAAGTTTTTGTGCAGTGCACAGTGTGCTACATGTATACAACAATGAAGCAACAGTCCCAGGATGGATACCGTTGCAACAGAAGTGAACAGGTTGCCCTTCTGGAAGCTCACATTAGAGATCTGGAGGAGCAAATTACAACACTAGGCAGAACTGACAACCTTGAAAGGGGTTCTCTGCTCACTGAGCAGGTGACTAGTAGGGTTAATATGGAGGGTGGAGGGGTAAGTCAGGATTATCGGGTAGGAAGATGGGTTAATGTAGTTAGAGGGAGTGGTATGTACTCACAGAAAAGGAAGGCCAGCCCTAGGTTTTTAGCACCCCAACAGATTTGCCAAGTTGGGTGAAGACATGAGGGTATCAAGCTCAGAAGTGGCAGCCCTAGATGTCACTGCTCCCCCTAAAAGCCGAGAGAGCAGCCCATACAGTTGGTGGTAATAGGGGATTCTTTAATCAGATAGATTGATAGAATAATTTGTCGCCAGGATCACCTCAATCAAATGGTTTGCTGTCTCCCTGGTGCCAGGGTTCGGCATGTGGTGGAGCGGGTTGATAAATTGCTGGGAGGGGCTGAACATAACCCAGCTGTCTTGGTCCACGTTGGAACCAATGACAGAATACATGGAAGGTGGAGGCTCCTTAAGAACCAACTAAAAGAATTAGGCTGCAAGTTGAAGGGAAGGACCTCCAAGGTGATATTCTCTGAAAAAGTGCCTGTGCCATGTGCAACACAGTAAAGGCAGGGGGAGATTAGAGAGCTAAATTCATGGCTAAAGACCTGGTGTAAGAAGGAGGGATTTGGGTTTTTAGAGCACTGGGCTGACTTTTTTATTGGGGTGCAACCTATATGCTAAAGATGGTTTGCACCTAAATGGAAGGGGATCTACTGTGCTGGGGGAGAGGTTTATGGGAAGGCTGGAGGAGTATTTAAACTAGGATTGTGGGGGAACGTGATATAGATTATAATGGGGAAGACAGGTCAGACAGGGGTCAGCCCCTATTGGAGGGTAGAATGGGAAAAGATGGGGGGAGGGCTATGGAAGATGATATGAAGGTTCCTATGTTACAAACAACCATTGGAAATGGTACTATTTGTACTAAAATAAAAAATAAGCAACATATGTTTGCAAAATGTGACAATAAATTTGTGTTTGTTCACCTATGCCAGAAGTCTGCCAAGCAAAATAGGTGAGTTGGAAGCTCTGGGGCATGAGGAGAACTATGATCTAATTGGTATTGCTGAATCTTGGCTTCATTCTTCTTATGACTGGGCTATTAATATTCCTGGCTATGCTCTATTGGAAAGACAGGGTAAAACGTAGGGGTGGTGGTGTCTGTCTCTATGTGAGAAGTGATCTCAAAGCCAGTGTGAAAGAGGACCTAGTTAATGGATAGCGTGATGAGTCTGAAGCATTACAGGTGGAAATGTGTATGTGTGTGCATACTACAAAGGTCACATTGGAGTTTGTTATAGACCTCTCATTGTTAATGAGGAGACGGAGACTCAGCTCCTTACATAGATGGAAAAGGCCTCAAGGGAGGAGACAATGATAATAACTACCTGGAAATTGACTGGAGTAATGGCACTCCTGGTACAGTTAAAGGGCAACAATTTATAAACCTCATGTGGAAAAAAAACGTGCTGTCTTAGGGCTCTTTCACGCGGTGCGGATCCGTAATGATCCGCCCTGTAAAGATCCGCTGCTCAGCGGGGATCGCTCCGCTGATCCCCGCTGAGCGGGCAGATGACAGGGCGGTCTCTGCACACTGTGCAGGGACCGCCCTTTCAGATCTCCACTCTCCTCTATGGGGGATCGGATGAACACGGACCGCCTGTCCGTGTTCATCCAATCCGCTCTGCAGACGGATGGAAAAATAGGGTTTCCCTCCATCTGCAGAATCGGACCACAGCGGAGACGGACGATATCGGGTGTCAGCGGATCCGCTGACACCCGCTATCCCATAGGGATGCATGTATGTCCGGATTTCATCCGAAAACGGATGGATGAAATACGGACAAACGGTCCGCCCATGTGAAAGGGACCCTATACAAATAGTGATAGCTGCCAGCACATCAGATAATCTGTATATAAGTGAACGAATAAAGTAATATAGTGCAGTGCTGATGAAAGATCAAATAAACAAAGAGATTATTTCCAATAAAAATTGATACAGTATATAAATGTGCAGGTAAATACACAACAAATTAAGATTGCCCATCAATAATGAAGATTTTAAGCAAACCAACAGTGTTAGTGCATATAAAGTGCATAAAGTCCATATAATATGGCAAATAATAATGTGACTGTGAATCTGGGTGAACTGGTTGTCTGTAGATAATCCACCACCGTAAGGAAAGAGGCTTACCAGACAGGTTGAACCCAGCTAGGAGTATGCCTGATGGGTCAACCAAGCTTTTGAAGTAACACACCCAAGGAAAGGTACAGCAACCACGACTTCCAATATAGACCAATCTGGTAGGGATCCGTTAAAGTAGTGACATCAATAGGTATCCACCATAGGTATAATGACTGAAATTCATAAGCTATTCCTCTCAATATGACATATGGCAAAAGGAGAAAAATGGGGCCACATAGTGTGATTCCATTTTAAATGTAAAACATTTATTGAAAAAATTATAAAATGGTCACTCACATTTGAGAAGACATTAAAAGCATAGGGATAAAACCCAGCAGAGCCGGTCCTGATGTTTTGTCCTAATAAGGCATCCTCTGGGGTTTAATTTATAAACCTATTACAAGACAATTTTATGGTCCAGTTTTTGGAGGCCCCAACTAAGAATGACGCTCTGCTTAACCTGGTAATCTCAAACCATGCAGAGCTTATTACCAATATTCATATAAAAGGACATCTGGGTAGCAGTGATCATAACATGATTTCATTTAATGTTAGCTGTAAGCAACAAATACATACGGGAAAGATAAATGTGATTAACTTTAACCCTTTCACTGCCAAGTCCATACGCCGTACAGACCTACAGAAGTGCACACAGGTGGCCAAGTCAGTACGACGTATGGACCTCATTTCTTCCTCTCCTGTAAGCTTATGGTTACTTCAATGACCATAATCTTATATCATAATTGTTCAGCAGACTCTGCTGAACAATTCTATAACTCTGATCAGTGGATTACAACCTGCTGATCAGAGTTATTAACCCCTAATGTGACCGCCCTCAAGCCCCCACCCATTGCGCCGCTTCCCTGTCCCCTGCCTCTCCACCCCCACCGCACCCTTCCATCTAAAACTGCCCCCACTCTCCTCTCCTATCCCCTTCACCCCTCTTCTTACCCCCAGCACTGATTACCCCCTCTCCACACGAACTGACCCCCCCCTGCAAACTCGCTCCTCGCAGCTAATATCATTAGCCAGCAATCCCTCCTCTTCCACCCCTGCTGGCTTCAGGTGCTTCATGGGGCTTGGGGGGTCCAGATGTGTCCCCCCTGCCAGTCAGATCATCCCCCCAACTTCCCTCGCACCCCCAATCCATGGCTGCTCTGAGTGGCATCTCTCCTTCCCCTCCCTACGCCTGCAGATTCTTGCTGCGCAGATCTCCGTGATCTGTCAGGCTGGGGATCGCAGCGGGGGGGGGGAGTGGTGTGGGTGGGGATGAAGCAGGAGCTTGGGGGGCTTAGTAAACATGTTAGTAAACTTAGACTGGGAGGGAATGTTGGCATCAGTGGACACAGAACAGAAATGGGAATTCTTCAAAAAGACTGTATGCAAACTCACTGCAAAGTATATTGCCATGGGCAATAAGTTTAAAAGGCTAAAAAAAAAATGTGGCTCACGACCAAAGTTAAAATGGCTTTAAATATATAGAAAATAACATTAAAAACTTTAAATGCTGCAAAGAATATAACAAAATATGTAAAAAGGAAATAAAGGATGCAAAAATTCAAAACAAATGACAGATTGCAAATGATGGTAGGACAAACCCCCAAAAATTCTTCAAATATATTAATAGTAAAAAGGTCAGGTCTGAGCATGTAGGCCCTTTACAAAATAATCTAGAGCGGGTGACTGGGGACAAAGAGAAGGCAAATTTGTTAAATACTTTCTTCAGCTCTGTGTATACAAAGGAGTATGGGGAAGCTCATATCCATTATGGGGGCCAATGTGGTGCCCATATTTAAAAAGGGATCAAAGTCTTTACCAAGTAACTATAGCTTATAGTTAGCTTAACTTCTATAGCCAAAAAGATACTGGAGAGTTTAATAAAAGACCACATAGACAAGTTCTTGCTGGAAAAAAATATTTTAAGCAACAGACAGCATGGATTCATGGAAAACAGAAGTTGTCAAACCTGATTTCTTTTTATGAGGAGGTAAGTAATACCTTGGACAGAGGGGTGGCTGTGGACGTGGATTTTGCAAAAGCATTTGACACAGTTCCCTACACATGGTTCATGTGTAAGGTAAAGTCTGCAGGCTTGGAAAGATCCATTTGTAAATGGATAGAAAACTGGCTAAAAAAATGAATTCAGAGTGTAATGGTTAATGATTCTTACTTTGAATGGTCTAAGGTTATCAGTGGTGTACCCCAAGGTTCAGTGTTGGGACCCTTACTTTTTAATATCTTTATAAATAATATAGGGTCTGGGATTAAAAGTAACATTTCTGTCTTTGCAGATGAGACTAAGCTATGCAGTGGATTAACGTCCTTACAGAATGTCTCCAATTTACAAGCCAACCTTAATGCACTGTCTAATTGGGCAACTGAGTGGCAAATGAGGTTTAATGTTGATAAATGTAAAGTTATGCACTTGGGGGCTGAGAATATGCATGCATCATATACTAGGGGGAGTGCAACTGGGGGAATTCATAGTGGAGAAGGATCTGGGGGTTTTGGTAGATCATAAGCTCAAAGCAAGAAAAGTCCTTTCTTGTATTATAAGAGGTATGGACTCTGGAGAGAGAGATATCATTATGTCCCTGTACAAATAATTAGTAAAACCTCATCTGGAATATGCAGTTCAGTTTTGGGCACCAGTTCCCAAAAAGGATATCGGAGAACTGGAGAAAGTGCAGAGGAGGGCAACCAAACTGATAAGAGGCATGGAGAAGTTCAGCTATGAGAAAAGATTAGAGGAACTGAATTTATTTTCTCTTGAGAAGAAGAGATTAAGGGGGATATGATCAACATGTACAAATACATATGTGGTCCATATATTCAAATTGGTGTTGAGTTATTCACTTTAAGGTCATCACAGGGGACAAGGGGGCACTCTTTACATCTAAAGAGGAAAAAAGATGTCATCTACAAATACGGAAAGGTTTCTTCACAGTAAGAGCTGTGAAAATAGGGAATAGACTTCCTCTATAGGTGGTTCTGGCAAGCTCAGTGGATTGCTTCAAAAAAGGCCTGGATTTTTTCCTAAATATACATAATATAACTTGGTACTAACATTTAGGCTACTTTCACACTGAGGTGCTGAGTGCGTTGACGGTAAAGCGCCGCTTTTTGGATGCTAGCGGGGTGCTTTTAACCCCCGTTAGCGGCCAAAAAAAGGGTTAAAAGTGCCCGCAAAGTGCCACTGCCAAATCGTTTTGATTTCAATGGTAGGGGCGGTTTAGGAGCAGTGTGTACACCGCTCCCGCACCACCACAAAGATGCTGCTTGTAGGACTTTTTTTTCCTGTCCTGCAAGCATATCACCCCAGTGTGATAGCCCTCGGGCTTTCACACTGGAGAGGCTTGAGAGGCGCTTTTCAGATGCTTTACAGGCGCAATTTTTAGCGCTAAAATGCCTGAAAAGAGCCTCAGTGTGAAAGAGGCCTTATAGGTAAAGTTGATCCAGGGAAAACCTGATTGCCTCTCGGGGGATCAGGAAGGAATTTTTCCCCTGCTGTAGTAAATTGAAGCTTGATTGGCTGGGGTTTTCCACCTTCCTCTGACTCCACTGTGGGTGAAGAATTGTGTATATGGGATTGTACTAGATGGATGGTGTCTTTTTTCAACCTGACTAACTATGCTTCATTATTGAAAAGCTTGAAGTTGTCTCTGGTTGTAGCTAGTGTATCGGTAGAGCACATAAGGGAAACAAAACAAAACATACTGAAAAAGGAACAAACAAAGCAAAATGGTAAAAAGAGAATCCTCAACGGGATACGTGAACATTACGCATTGTTCATGTAAGATCTGGAGGGTATTAGATACATATCCATGTTTGACCATAACCGGAAATAGGGATATGGTAGATCCGTAAGCAGCTATTTAGGAGCCTCATTGTGTTTTTTCTTCTGTGAGGAACACTTCTGGGATACAACCTGCCATTCTGCTTGGTTAATGATACCCCATTGCCGAAGAACAGTCAGTCCTTCTTCCAGAGTGGACACAGTGGTGGTTCTGCAATTATGGGTAATAGACAGTAATGCCGGGTGCTTCCATTTGTGCAGAATGTGGTGATTGTGCAGAGCTTTGGTGATGGTGGCCAAATTACATCTGCGCTGATGAGTGTGCCTAGATAGGTCCAGGAGTAATTGCAAGGATGCAAAAAGAGGCAGGACGTTGATCAGTTTTACAGAAGGTATCCAAAAGAATTTATTTTGTGCGATAGAAATGCAGCCTGAGCAGAACATCCCTGGGTACATCATCTGCTAAGAATGATGATGGGTTTGGCACCCTGTGAACTCTGTCAACCTGTGAGTTCTAGGGTCGATATTGCAAATGCGATAGTCGAAAACATTTCTTGATCATATAGGGGAAGCTGGGTAGCATTAACTGTTTCAGGTATGCCTCTAATTTTTAAGTTGTTTCTCCTAGTCTTTCAGTACCGTGTTTGACACTGGTAGGCCAGATGTCGGAAAGCCTGCAAAGGGGTCAGTTGTAGCAGAAGTGTTGAGCCCTTGTGAGGTCTGTGGTCCACACACTTTCATTTCTGGTGCCCAGAGTCTCCTTCCTGGAGATGTTGTATGTTGCCTGAATTTAGCAGGGCTTCTGGTAGTAGGAGTGGAGGCTGCTGAGAATTACCCACTGCCCTGAGGGAGCTGGGGGCCCGCAGTGGTGTTCAGTGGGGCATGATTTTTAGGCTGTAGCCTGCTTGTTCGGCCGCAAAGCACCAGTGCCGCCATTTTGTTGTAGTTCTCCTCCATGTCATGCCTGCGGGTTTCCCAGGTCTCCCCGCCCTGAATGCGGCTAAGTGAAAGGCGATTAGGCTCCGATGCCTGTAATAATCCTGGGCGGTCTGGCAGAACTCACTGGCTAAGCTGCCATCTTGGAGCTTGGACACCACGCCCCCTAGGAAGTGCATTTTGATTAATATGGTAGTATAATCCCAAATTTGTTTGGCTGGTCCGAGTACTGCAAATGAGAAAGGTTTGCCTCAAACCCATGACCCAAAGGTCATAACTAATGACAACTCCTCTGGATGCTCATTAACAATATACCATCTCTTTTAGAAATGTAATTGCACTGCAAAATAGTAAAAAATATAAATGTTTAATTTATGAATTCTTTTTTCAGGTTATTCATAATGACATTGCAAAATAATCATTGTGGTCTTAGCGGTCTACAATTATATTTAAATCATTTGTTAATATATAAAAAGGATGACTCAAGAATGACTAGGTTTTAAAAACAAAAATACGCTACAAAAGAAAAAAATCCTAAACGTAGAAGATAGCGATATTCAATTTAAAACCTTTCATATCTATTGAAGTGTCTAATTGCATAGTTAAATAAAGTGTAAAATCAGTAAGAGCTTAATTTTACACTGTTCAAGAATAGTGAAGATAGCAAAATAAAACATTTGGTCTTTGCTAATAATTATTCTTTTAGAGAGACAATTTCCTTAAAAGAGAGATATTTTTAATTTAGGCAGCAGTTTTGTATTATCTAGTTGCAAGTATTACAATGCAGTCACCAACAGAAAAGAATATAGACCCCTTTAAAAGAGCAGTCAATTATGTGACTAGTTTTTAGTTCTAGTTGAAAAAAATATTTTACACTGTTCCTAAACAGAAAGATTTTTCTAATAAAGAAAGGACAAAGCAAAGTAGATGTGTAAGTGCATATCAAGGATCTGAAGAAAAAAAAAAAGAACTTTGTGTGCAATTAACTTAGTTAGACCTCAAGAGTTAGCACTTACTGTATGTATGCTATACAAACAGAAGGGAAGTTGCAAAGACAGGAACAGAATAAATCAGTAGCGATGGGCAAATGGTTCTGCCCGAGCATAAGTTTGTGCCGAACTTTCTTTGTTCGGTTGTTTGGCGAACAGCCGAACAAACGGGTCGCTTGACCCGTTTGTTCGCCCCCCTGAACTGACCACAATGCATAGTAAGCCCTGATTGGCTGAAGCAGTGAAAGCTTCAGCCAATCAGGGCACAGAGCACTGTCACTGTCAGAGTCGCGATTGGACACTGTCATCATGACTTTATCCAATCATGGCTCATTCCCACCCCACAGTATAAAAGTATTCTTCCAATGGCAGCCATTTTCAGTGTGATTTTGGCATGGAGAGAGATAGAACAGTGCTATTAGTTAGTTAGTGTGCTATACAATGCAATTTTGCTTCAATTGTCAGTGTAGAATATTAGTTTATTGTCAGTTTAGGGATAGTGTGAGTGTAGTGAGGAGGACCATCATTCAGCTTTGCATAGTGTGCAGCTAGAGTAGGGACAGCTCAGATAGTTTCACTGTAGTGTAGTGAAACCGTGTCATTCATACATACATTAGTGTGGATGAGCTTTTTGTTCGGGTCGAACATGAGTTTGACTCGAACATTGGCTGTTTGCCATTCGCCAAAAAACGGACATTATGGGCCATTCGCGCCAAATTCTAGGGGTGCGTAACAGCCCATAATGCACTGCGGGATGATGATTGGCCAGAGCATGCACCATTACCTGCATGCTTTGGCCAATCACAGCGCCCTCAGCTAAGAGAGCCATAATTGGCCATCATGTAGTGTGTTTTTGCCGGCGTGGACAAAGAGAGAGTGTCATTTAAATTGAGCAGGCAGGCAGGCAGAATATTCAGTTAGCTGCAGTGTATTTCATATATATATATATATATATATATATATATATATATATACAGTCAATCTAGTATATATATATCCACTGCATACAGTTTAGCTACATCTCACTGCAGTCCGTTCCTGGTGGTGTACTGTTTCTACTATACTTCAGGCAGGCAGGTGATTCAGTTAGCTGCAGTGTATTTCATATATATATATATATATATATATATATATATTGTACAGGACGCCAAGGTTGGGTCCTGGACGGGTGCTATATAGCACCAGTATTTGGGTTGTGGTCCCCTTAAGGGAATCGCAGCATTGTTCAGGGGGTCACCCAAAATGGGTGAGGGGTTCCAGGAGTAGCCAAGCAGGAGAGGACTGACTCGCAGTCCTCTCTATGTTAATAGTAAGTTATTTGGGACCCAGAATTTGGGAGGCTCTGAAGAGATATTCGGGTGGGAAAGAGCCTCCCTCCCTGACCACAGGGATTCAGCGCACAGGGGGTTAAGGGCCTCCAGGAAAACAGCTCATAAGACAGGAAGTAGGGAAGAGTTGTTGGTGAGGATTAGTAGGTGATTACACCTGTCGGTTGAGCTGTGTTGCTGTTTGGAGGCTGCTAAAGACCCAGCTACAAAACTGTATGTGTTTTCCTTAATTTTCTTTTTGTGCTGAAGATAAGCCGACTTTCTTTTATGCTGAAGATAAGCAGACTTTGTTTTGTATTTTTGCCTGTGTGCGGAAGGAAGCCTTATTTTTGATTTTCTTACAAATAAACGTCTTTTATTATAAATTTAATGGGTTATGCACTTAATCCCGTGGAGCTATTGTCCCCAAAGTTAACAACTGGTGTCTTGGATGCTGGCAAAAGTGCATTTGCAGCCGCAAAAAACGTTTAAAACTAAACTGACATTTAGAGAGACAGTGTACAAATGGCATGTCATGGGTAAAGTCAGCTCAGACACTGCAAGCAGCAGGTAAAGACATGGAGGAGGTCATCAGGGCTTTGGCACAAGCCACCGTGACCCAGCAGCAAGCTTCAGCAGATGCAAACCATCACCATGAGGAAGTGATGGCTCAGCAGCAGCAGGCCCTGGCACAGGCTATAGCTGCACAGCAGGAAAACACACGGTTGCTAGCCGCCCAGTTTACTGCTCAGCAGGAGTCTACTCAAGCACAGGTGACTGCCTTAGTGCAGCGGCTGGCTCAGAGACGGGAACAAGCGGTCGTTGCCGCTGGCAACAAAGTGTCTGTGAGAGCCAGCCATTTCTTACAAAAACTGACACCCATCGATGACGTAGAGGCCTTTCTCACCACCTTTGAGAGGATAGCAGAGAGAGAGGGGTGGCCCCGTGACCAATGGGCCGGCATTATATCTCCTTTCCTCACCGGTGACCCGCAAAAGGCCTACTTTGACCTCCCAACTGAACATATCAGCAACTATGAGCGTCTGAAGGCAGAGATCCTGGCCCGCCTAGGAGTGACCATGGCTGTCCGGGCTCAGAGGGTGCATCGCTGGCGGTACAAACCTGACCGACCACCCAGGTCCCAAATGCATGAACTGATACAGCTGGTTAAAAAATGGCTGCAGCCAGAAAAGCTGTCAGGCCCACAAATGGTGGAACGGGTGGTGATGGACTGGTACCTGCGGTCCCTGCCAGATGACCTATAGCGCTGGGTAAGCCATGGAGACCCTGCAACCACTGACCAGCTTGTTGAGTTGGTTGAAAGGTACACCGTGGTGGAGGACCTGCTTGGGCCTGCCAAACGTCGGGAACCCCCACCAAGGGCAACAAGACCGGTCACAGCCCCTAGGAGAGAAGCCCTACCAGACATTGGAACCCGCAACCCTGCCCCATCTTCTGCAGAACCTCAAAGGTTGGTTCCTGTCCCTAGGATGGGAGGCCTACAGTGTTGGCGATGTCTCTCCTGGGGGCATACCCGGGCACAATGCCCACTTCAGGAGGAGCCGATGGATTGCGGGACTGGTCGGAGAAGCTCCTTCTATGTGCAAAGAGTGTGTACCACTCATCTTGATCTGGTTGAAGGACAGTTCGAGTGTGAAGTGTGGGTGAACCACCTTCCTGCCAGGGCCGTACTGGACTCCGGTAGCATGGTAACACTGGTACATGGCAGGGTGATTGGGAGACTTGGCCCCGTAAGTAAAACTCTGCGCGTAGTGTGTATCCATGGGGATACCAGGGAGTACCCCCTGGTTCCTGTGACGGTTTCTTATGGACGTACCTCAGTGACACAAGAGGTTGGGGTAGTAAAAAGTTTAATACATGATATTATAGTGGGGCGGGACTGTCCGCTATTTCTCGAACTGTGGAACCAGGCACAGATGGGGCTGACAGGACAGCCAGGAGAACTGGGGACACTGGGCCTGGAAGAGATGGAGTCTGAGGGGTCTAGGCCTGAAACCCCCACAACACACCCCTCTGATACAGAGATACCTGTCAATGATAAGGATATTGCAGAGAATGTTAATTGAATGATAATGTTTCTGTTTCAGGTCTCAATACCGAGTTGACCTCTGAGGGGGGGGGAGTCTTCCCATTACAAGTTATGCTGGGGGAGGATGATGAGGAGCTCTCCCCGTTGCAGTTCCCAGTTGAGGAGGGTGAAGGGGAAACATCCTCAAGGTCAGTGCACCCAGACCTGGACGTACCCAGGGGTGCGTTTGGCACCGCCCAGTTGCAGGATCCTACCTTGGTCAATGCTCGAGAGCAGGTTTCTGTTGTTGATGGGGTCTCACAAATACCAGGGGCAGATCAAAGGTTTCCTCATTTTGCGTTAAAGGGGGATTTGGTTTATCGAGTGGCTGAAAGCCAAGGGGAAACTGTAGAGCAGTTACTGGCTCCCCAACCATATAGGCGGATGCTACTTGACCTAGCCCACAATGACGCACTGGGAGGACACTTGGGGGCAGAGAAAACGGAGGCCAGGATAACCGACCGGTTTTACTGGCCAGGGGTGAAGGCCGAGGTTAAAAGATATTGTGCATCTTGTCCCATTTGCCAGTTAACTGCCCCAGTGCCACTCTATAGAAGCCCTCTGGTACCCTTGCCAATTTTTGAGGTTCCATTTGAGCGGATCGCTATGGATCTCGTGGGTCCCCTGGTAAAGTCGGCAAGGGGGCACCAATATATATTAGTCATCCTAGACTACCCAACCAGGTATCCAGAAGCAGTTCCTTTGAGGAAAACTTCCTCTAAGGCCATTGCCAAGGAATTATTCCAAATGTTTTCACGAACTGGATTCCCAGAGAGATACTTACGGACCAGGGCACCCCTTTTATGTCAAAGGTGATGGCGGACTTGTGCAGACTATTTCAGATTAAACAATTGCGGACGCCCGTCTATCACCCGCAGACCGATGGCCTAGTTGAGAGGTTTAATGAAACTCTAAAGTCCATGCTAAAAAGAGTGGTCCAGAAAGATGGGAAGGATTGGGATATGTTACTCCCTGCCCTCTTGTTTGCCATCCGGGAGGTTCCACAAGCGTCCACGGGCTTCTCACCGTTTGAGTTAGTGTATGGACGAAGGCCCCGGGGGTTGCTTGATCTAGTAAAAGAAATGTGGGAAAGTGAGTCCTCACCACACAAAACCGTGGTAGAGCATATCTCTCAAATGCGAGAGAGGGTGGCTAAGGTGATGCCGCTGTTGAGGGAGCACATGCAGAAGGCTCAGGATGCCCAAAGAAGGGTGTATAACAGATCGGCTAAAATTAGACAGTTTCAAGTAGGAGACCGGGTGGCCGTCCTAATACCCACAGTGGAGAGCAAGTTCTTGGCCAAGTGGCAAGGTCCGTTTGAGGTAGTAGAAAAAGTGGGTGAGGTAAACTACAAGGTACACCAACCAGGGAAAAGAAAACCATACCAGATCTATCACGTAAATTTGTTGAAACCCTGGAGAGACAGAGAACAGGTATCCGCTGTGGTAGCGGTACAGTCGGGGGACCATACAGGAATCGACCTGGTGCAGGTGGCTGCTACCCTAACTAGGCCCCAAACCCAGCAAGCAAAAGAGTTTCTGCAAAGAAATAGGGACATGTTTTCAGGGTTGCCAGGTCTCACCAACGTCATCGAGCATGACATTGTGACAGAACCCAATGTAAAAATCTGGTTAAAGCCTTACCGTATCCCAGAAGCTCATAGAGTGGCAGTGTCTGAAGAGGTCAAGAGAATGCTCGAGCTTGGAGTCATTGAAGAGTCGCAGAGCGAATGGTCAAGTCCAATCGTGTTGGTACCCAAACCCAACGGCACTCTCCGCTTCTGCAACGACTTTAGAAAACTTAATGAAATCTCCAAGTTTGATGCTTATCCCATGCCATGGGTAGATGAGCTAATTGAGAGGTTAGGTCCAGCCAGGTATATAACCACGCTGGACCTCACAAAAGGGTACTGGCAGATTCCCCTGACCAAGAAATCCAGGGAGAAAACAGCTTTCTCTACCCCGGAAGGCCGCTTCCAGTACAAAAGAATGCCATTTGGTCTACACTCTGCCCCCGATACATTCCAAAGGGCCATAGACAAAACTTTGCGTCCACATCAACGGTATGCTTCTGTTTACCTAGATGACATAGTCATTTTCAGCACTGATTGGGAGTTCCATCTTCCCCGAGTTCAGGCAGTCGTAGACTCCTTGAGAAGAGCAGGATTCACTATCAATCTGGAGAAATGCGCGATTGGGGTAGAGGAAGCCAAGTACTTAGGGTACATTGTGGGTAGATGGCTGGTGAAGCCCCAAATGAGTAAGGTAGAAGCCATACAGGACTGGCCCCGTCCCCTAACCAAGAAGCAGGTCAGAGTGTTTTTGGGCATAGTTGGCTACTACCGGAGTTTTGTCCCCAACTTTGCCACCATTGCTGCACCATTGACTGACTTGACCAAAGGCAGAAAGTCAGTGATGGTACAGTGGAATGACGATGCCGAAAAAGCTTTCCAGAAGCTTAAGATGGCATTGTCCGGTGGCTCCAGATTTTTCTAAGGATTTTGTAGTACAGACAGATGCTTCAAGTGAAGGGTTAGGAGCAGTCCTGTCTCAAGTGATCAATGGGGAAGAGCACCCCAAAGTTTTTCCAAGTAGGAAGCTGACGGCAGCGGAGAAAAACTATGCAGTGGTGGAGCGGGAGTGTCTTTTTACGGTATTTCCTCCTAGGTAGAAGGTTCCGCCTAGTGTCCGACCATGCCCCACTGACCTGGATGAGACTAAACAAAAACACCAATGCCAGGGTGACAAGGTGGTTCCTTTCTCTCCAGGAGTTCAATTTTGTGGTAGAGCACAGACCAGGGAGACAACATCAGAATGCCAATGTCCTCTCCTGGGTCCATTGTATGATGTCGAGTGGTGCCTCCAACACCTCCGCGTTGAGGCAGGGGGGGGGGGGATATGTACAGGACGCCAAGGTTGGATCCTGAACGGGTGCTATATAGCACCAGTATTTGGGTTGTGGTCCCTTTAAGGGAATCGCAGCATTGTTCAGGTGGTCACCCAAAATGGGTGAGGGGTTCCGGGAGTAGCCAAGCAGGAGAGGACTGACTCGCAGTCCTCTCTATGTTAATAGTAAGTTATTTGGGACCCAGAATTTGGGAGGCTCTGAAGAGATATTCGGGTGGGAAAGAGCCTCCCTCCCTGACCACAGGGATTCAGCGCACAGGGGGTTAAGGGCCTCCAGGAAAACAGCTCATAAGACAGGAAGTAGGGAAGAGTTGTTGGTGAGGAGGAGTAGGTGATTACACCTGTCGGTTGAGCTGTGTTGCTGTTTGGAGGCTGCTAAAGACCCAGCTACAAAACTGTATGTGTTTTCCTTAATTTTCTTTTTGTGCTGAAGATAAGCCGACTTTCTTTTATGCTTAAGATAAGCGGACTTTGTTTTGTATTTTTGCCTGTGTGCTGAAGGAAGCCTTATTTTTGATTTTCTTACAAATAAACGTCTTTTATTATAAATTTTATGGTTTATGCACTTAATCCCGTGGAACTATTGTCCCCAAAGTTCACAATATATATATATATATATATATATATATATATATATATATATACAGTCAGTCTAGTGTATATATAGGAAGGCCAGCATGGTGGCCTGCAATTATGGGAGGAGCCCGGAGGGTATATACACCAGACCTCTCCACGAGGCCGGTGTCGGTTCCAGCGCGCCGTACTACACGTCACCAGGCCGACAAACAACTCAGTACATGTTCCTGAGTTGTCCGACGCTCCTCGTTCCAGATTACGGATTCGATTCCCGATCGCACCCCCAGTTCGTTCCGCTTCAGCGTCGCAGGTAGGATTTATGCTTTTTCGTCGCTACGTCGAAACCCCTGTTTTTCACTGAGTCATTTCAACTGCTATTGTCTGTCATTTTCTACCCCACAATTACCCCACTTCCACTGGTTGTTACGCCCGCTACCCAGTGCAAGCATCCCCTCACTCACACGTCCACCACAACCCCGCCCCCCCCCCAACCCCCCCCCCCCCCCCCAAAAAAAAAAAAAAAAAAAAAAAAACGCACACACACTCACCAGAGCATCTGTCACTGCACTCCCCACGCACTTCTTGCAGGCACCGCAAGTTCGTGTAAACGGGCCCCCACACCTTGCAAACCTCAGCAAGACAGTCCACTCCTTGCCTTCCACGGCAACCCAGCCAATGTGAGGCACAGCCGCCCCCCCCCCGCACATCTTGCCTCATCGCAGGTTTGTGTCACGGCTCCCACATCCACCCTCCCACATACCTCTGCAATCGTTGCAGCTCGACCTCCATTGGCCTCGCAGCCACAACCTCCCCAGTAGCAAACTTCAGCTACTCACGCCTTTCTCTATCCCTTTTCACCTTTTCCTTAGGTCAGCAATCGCCCCTGGTCTCCTACACAACAGGATCAGACCATCCCGTTCCTTTTCAGGTAAAAAAAAAAAAAAAAAAAAAATGTGTAATAACCCCCCCCCTTTTTTTTCTTGAGGGCTTGCATCTCTACACCAGGGGGTCAACTACGGCCCCAAATCAGCTCTTGCAACCCACCTCTCACTAATAATGTTACGTCACCCTACCGTAGGTACCAGGCCACCAGGTTTTGACCCCAACAGTGACTCCATCACTAGGGCAGCAAGCAGGTGCGTAAATTATTGTTGGTTTCAGTTTCCATTCTCTTCACACCTTTTTCACCACATATCCCCCTCCCACATACTTATTTGGCTCAGTACCCTGGCGTTAGTAACTGTCACATACTTCTATGCATGTCACTCTGTTTTCGAAGCACAAGTCTTCACTACGCAGACAAGGTCACCTAGTCTCATGACTTGCTGGCAGTGCAAGTATTAGCTGACCGAACCCACGTCAAACTACTACAGATCGAAACATCCCTACTTAGCAACCAACCAGCAGCCACTCCCCCCAGTACCGCCCTGGTGGGGCTCTGGTTGAACTAGTCCGTGCCGAGCACAGACGGACACCCGAGCACCGATTACCTGGTCAGTCACCTCCTGGCTTACCTCGGTTGTCACGCATTCTCTGAGTTCCACAGGCCAAAGAAACAAACTCACCCAGCGCTCACGCGCACCCCCAATTGTTACCATACCGTCGAACGGTATCTTGCTTCGTTCACACATCTCCCCTCCCCACCCAAGCAGAACACCATAGTTTTTGATTAAATCTCCAGGCGTTAGTAACTGTCACATACTTCTATGCATATCACTCTATTTTCGAAGCACAAGCCTTCACCACGCAGACAAGGTCACCTAGTCTCATGACTTGCTGGCAGTGCAAGTATTAGCTGACCGAACCTACGTCAAATGCTACAGATCGAAACATTCCTACGTAGCACATCAACCAGTAGCCACTCCCCCCAGTACCGCCCTGGGGGGGCTCTGGTTAACCAGTCCGTGCCGAGCACAGACGGACACCCGAGCATCAACCATCCGGCCAGTCACCTCCTGGCCCACCTCGGGTGTCACGCACCCCCTCCCCCGAGTTTTACATATAGGCCCATGGAACATCCCACTCAGCGCACGCGCGCAAAGACCTGTCACACAGGTTTCCCACCCTGCCCCCCCCCCCCCCCCCCCCCCTTTTTTGCCCCAGCCACATACATATATATATGCTCTCCTGCCCTTCAAATCAACAAAAAAAAAAAAAAAAAAGAGAGAAACCCGAGACAAACATGCATCCCCCCCCCCCCCCTCCCTTCCCCCCCCTCTTTTATTCTAGCAGACGCCATGTCTCTGGCCAGCAGCGACGATTTCACCCCCGCCCCATCACCCCCCGAAGTGGGTCCGGCAGACAACTCCTCTCAAGCCTTCAGAGCTTGGACCATCCCCAGACTCTCAGCTGAGCTGAGGCGCAGGAACATCCCCTACCCCATCACGGCCAGGAAAGCCGAACTGTACAGACTACTGTTCCCCATCCCATCCCCACCAACCCCACCAGACACTCAGGCATCACTACAGACAATTGCCTCGGCAGTGTCCCAACTTCACACGCTGGTCTCCTCTCTATCTTCTACCATCTCTGATGTCCAGGCCAGAGTGGGGACCTTGGAGTTCCAGCAAGGAACCCCCACTCCACCAGCTGCCGCCCCCGCCACCCCCGCATCATGCGTTACAGCTACGCCCCACGCCGGTTTTTCTGTTTACCCCGCACATCTTATCCCGGCAAACATCAGGAAGGAAATACTAGATGGCCGCGACGTCAACCTGGCATCCCTTCTGATCTCGGTACACGATGTGACAGAGAACAAGGCCTACGCTTGGGGCGACGTTTCCGTTATCTTGAAGGCAAAAGACCACAGGCTTACACGAAAGCTCACGGTGACGGAATTCGTACTTGCTTTCGGCATGTTTCGGGATGTCATCTGTTCCATCAAACCCGACAGGAGGGAAGAACTAGACCTCTACCTTCATGCTGTCACAGATTTAGGGTACAAGTACGGAGGCAGCGCCTTCTACGACTACCATCGCTCCTTTTCAGCAAAGGCAGCAGCCAAGCTCAGTCAGTTTCAAGCAACCACGGACTGGAGCGCCATCGACACAGAACTCTTCTGTCGCCATTTCGCCGGCCTCCGCTCCCCACTGTGCGCTAACTGCCAATCCTCCACCCACACCGCCAATTGGTGTTCAGAACCCGATGGTAGACGCCTCCCCAACTTCCCCCCTGCCCCGCACACATCCCAGTATTCAGACGCAACCCCACCACACCCCCAGGAGGACAGACTCGGACGACCCGTCCGAACATTAGGAGGGGCGCCGATATGCAACAATTTCAATTTGGGGATCTGCAACTTCTCACGTTGCAGACTCCTCCACGTCTGCCTCATTTGCCGCAAAGCCCACCCCAGGATCACCTGCGGGATCAATAAGCCCAGCTCAGCCTGACTAAGCCGTGTTGATATCGGATGGCTGCAATCCTACCTCACCTCACACCCGTCACCCTCACTAGCAGCCTTCCTGGTACAAGGCTTCACCACAGGCTTTCACACGGGGCTTATCACACTCCCCGACACCACCCACGAGTGCAAAAACCTGCTGTCAGCAGCCACCGACGAGGAAGCCATCAGTACCCTACTACAAAACGAACTTGACCGAGGGTACATGATCGGCCCCTTCTCTCACCCACCGTTTTCAGTTTGGAGAGTTAGCCCTATCGGGCTTGTAAAAGGGAAATTTTCAAATAAACTCCGGTTGATTTATGATTTGTCCGCGCCTTATTCTTCTCACACACCTAGCTTAAATTCCCTTATACCCTCACAAGAATTTTCTCTCAAATATTCTTCAGTCGACCTTGCTATCCAGGCCATCCTAGACACAGGCGAGGGCGCCTGGCTCTCCAAAGCAGACGTCGCAGACGCCTTCAAGCTGCTACCAATCCAACCGTGTCTGTGGCGCTGGCACGGAGTCAGGTGGAAAGGTCAGTACTACTTCGCCACGAAACTGACCTTTGGATCCAAAAGCAGCCCATGGCTCTTTGACACGTTTGCACAGTCCCTGTCCTGGATTCTCTCCCACCACGCATCCTGTCAGAAAGTGATCCATTACTTGGACGACTTTCTGCTTATCGAAGACCCCAACCGTCCCCCGGTAGACCTCACGAGTCTAAGGGAGGTCTTCTCCAACCTCAATGTCCCCATAGCGGAGAAGAAGATAGAAGGCCCAGCACATCGCATCACCTTCTTAGGCGTCATACTCGACACTCAGGCCATGCAGGCCAGCCTACCACCAGACAAGTTGACTCGCATCAGGGAAGTCATTCATTCTTTCACGGCCACCCAGGGGTGCTCCAGGAGGCAACTTCAGTCCTTACTCGGGATGTTAAATTTCGCAGTGAGAGTCATCCCCCAGGGACGATCCTTTGTCTCCCGCCTCCTAGTTTTCCTCACAGGATGTCAAGACCCAGACCAGATCTTCAGACTTGATCAGGCAGCTATAGCCGACCTTTCCATGTGGGACCACTTCCTGGCTGACTGGAATGGCATTTCCATGTTCATTCCGGCAGCATCTCCCTCTTCTCCCCGGATTGTCACTGACGCCGCTGCCTCCACGGGCTTCGCAGCTATTTTTGGCCCCCACTGGTTTGCCGGTCCATGGCCGCCAGAAATCTTGGCAATCCCCGGTTTCAGCCAGTCCTCCTCCCTATTCGAATTATACCCAATAGTGGCAGCAGCACAAACCTGGGGAAGCAGTTGGGCAGGCCAGACGGTGGTTTTTTCCACTGACAATCAGGCCACAGCTGACATCATAAACAAAGGCCGGTCCAGGTCCTTGACCATTATGGCCTTCCTGCGCAGGCTAGTACAATTATCCCTGCTAAACCAGTTTAAGGTCCTCTGCATCCACATCCCGGGCAAGTGTAACACCTCAGCTGACGCTCTGTCCCGATTCAATTTCCCGCTGTTCTTTTCCCAGGAACCCGGAGCCGATTCGACCATGGCTGCCATCCCTCACTGGTCTCAACTAACCCTAGTATGAGTCACCACCTTCACGGCACAACCTGCCTTACAATCTTTTGCCAAACAATAAATCATTACCTCCCTAAAAACAAGTCTTTGCGCCCTTTTCTTAACTACTCTACTAGCAGAAAGGGCCTCACGGTGCAGCTCACCAGGGCTTACCTTACGGTAGACCAGGGCACACTTCAGGTCTAGTTTGTTGTCTGTCTTGTGGCGTGTTTATGTTTGCTCCTTCACATCGTTAAGGACCGAGGGCTCCGACCATAAATAGGAAGGCCAGCATGGTGGCCTGCAATTATGGGAGGAGCCCGGAGGGTATATACACCAGACCTCTCCACGAGGCCGGTGTCGGTTCCAGCGCGCCGTACCCGCCCACCCATTCCCCTTCTCAGAACACTCCAACACGTTTCTCTACAGAAACAGCCATCACTCCTCAGGTAAGCGCCCTTTTCTTAACTACTCTACTAGCAGAAAGGGCCTCACGGTGCAGCTCACCAGGGCTTACCTTACGGTAGACCAGGGCACACTTCAGGTCTAGTTTGTTGTCTGTCTTGTGGCGTGTTTACGTTTGCTCCTTCACATCGTTAAGGACCGAGGGCTCCGACCATAAATATATATATATATATATATACAGTCAGTCTAGTATATATATATATATATATATATATATATATATATCCACTGCATACAGTTTAGCTAGATCCCACTGAGGTTCGTTCCTGGTGTACTCACTGTTTCTACCATACTTCTGGTAGGCAGGTGATTCAGTTAGCTGCAGTGTATTTCATATATATATATATATATATATATATATATATATATATATATACACAGTCAGTCTAGTATATATATATATATATATCCACTGCATACAGGTTAGCTAGATCTCACTGCGGTCCGTTCCTGGTGGTGTACTGTTTCTACTATACTTCTGGCAGGCAGTATAGTAGTATATAGTATATAGTAGTATATACCGTATATACTCGAGTATAAGCCGAGTTTTTCAGCACATTTTTTTGTGCTGAAAATGCCCCCTTTGGCTTATACTGGAGTCAAGCACTTTTCTGCAGCAGAGAATTACATTTTCCGACCCGACTTTGGGGCCCCGTATCTCGGTGCAGACACAGTGGAATCAGCACTACATCGGAAGATGAGGTTCCTAGCAGTGAGAGTGCATGCATCAGTGATACTGTCCCTCTTGTATTCCTGTTGGAGCACACGCTTCGTGGAATAATGGACAGGGCACTTGAGGCAGCACAGAGGGCCCCTTTATCCTGACAGTATTCCTGCGAGCCCGACAATCACACAGGAAGAGGAGGAGGAGGAGGATGAGGCTTGTGTCAGCATGGAGGTGGAGGCTAGCACTCAGCATCAGCAGCAGTCTTCAAGGGATCGTTTTCAGTCCCCAGAAACCCATGGACTTGTACGTGGCTGGGAGGAGGTTGCTGTGGATCATGTCATCCTTAGTGACCCAGAGGACTCCGGATCAAATGCCTCAGCAAACCTTCATTGCATGGCCTCCCTGATCCTGCAAAGCCTGTGAAAGGACCCTAGGATTCGTGGTATCAAGGGGAGGGATCATTACTGGCTGGCAACCCTTCTTGATCCACGTTACAAGGGTAAGGTTGCGCATAGACATGTGCGATTAGTTTCGTACGAATCGGAAATTCGTACGAATTTTTCGAAATTCGTACATTCGTACAAATCCGAATTACGAATTTTTACGAATACGAATTCTGTACGAAATTTAGTTTACGAATTTCGGATCCAAATTATCCGAATCCAAACTAACAAATAACTAATTTCAACTAATATGAAAGAAATTATAGCGGATATAATGAATGATTCGAATGAATTCAAGATTCAGTATAACAAATATCGACACTCTACGAATAATAACGAATTATCCGAAAACGTATTAACGTTACATAACACAAGTCTATTGTTCACCAATCACTCAGAGGAAGTAGGTAAATATGAAATTTCATATTCGTAAACAAAATTTCGTACTTCGTACTTCCTCTGAGTGATTGGTGAACAATAGACAATAGACTTGTGTTATGTAACGTTAATACGTTTTCGGATAATTTGTTATTATTCGTAGAGTGTCGTTATTCGTTATCCAAATTAACGATTCGTAACTATTCGTACGAAATTCGTATTTCGTATGGATCCGAATTAAATTTCGTACACGAATTACGATTTTTTTTCTATACGAAACGGAACGAAACTAATTTTTGGACGGCTCTCATGTCTAGTTGCTGAACTTATCCAGCCTTCGCAGATTGAGCAGAGGATGAAACATCTTCGGGAGGCCTTACAGAAAGTTTATGCAAGAGCCTAGGAGGTTACAATTTCCTGGTCCTCCTGGACAATGTTGCTGAGGTCAGTCACAGAAGGAGCGGAGGAGAAGGTGGCCGTCTGACCGATGCGTTCAGACAATTCTTTAGTCCGCAGCCCCAAGGTCTGATCAGTTCCAGCAATCATCGCCAGCGTCTGATTTACATGGCGCAGGAATACCTAGGGGCAAGATCAGACTTGGAGACCTTCCAACCGAAAATCCATTGGGTTACTGGGTCTTGAGGATAGATCACTGGCCAGAGCTTGCAAAATATGCAATTGAGCTACTGGCCTGTCCTGCATCCAGCGTTCTTTGTCAATGCACATTCAGTGCTGCTGGAGGCTTTGTAACCAATCATAGAGTGCGCCTGTCCACAGACTCAGATGATCAGCTCACCTTCATAAAAATGAATCGGTCTTGGATCACCAGCTACCAAGCACCTGATGCTGATGTAACCGATTAATTTTTCTATGAATGTGAGATCCCTTGAAGACTGCCTATGCTGAGTGACTATCCTGTTATGCTGAGTGACTATCCTATTCCTCCTCAATGTTCATGTTGAAGAA
Source organism: Lithobates sylvaticus (assembly GCA_028564925.1). NCBI lineage: Eukaryota > Metazoa > Chordata > Amphibia > Anura > Ranidae > Lithobates > Lithobates sylvaticus. The sequence continues at coordinate 677,115,676 of CM053026.1, read as the reverse complement.
CCTTTTTTGTTTTAGGGCACCACCACCAGCGCCTAAGGCCCAATTTTTCTTCCCCTGTTTAACAGTGGCACATAACTATAATTTTTGCTGTATTATTTCGCAGCAGGGCTCGTTCTTGTGCTCAACTAGAGTATCTGTGAGGGTTTGCAGTGTTGTGGCACCACTACCAGTGCCTGAAGCCCAATTTGGGGCATGTAATTACAATATTTGCTCTAATATTTCACAGCAGGGCCCGTTCCTGCGCTCAACAAGAGTATCTGTGAGGCTTTACAGTGTTGTGCCAGCACCACCACCACCTAAGGCCCAATTTTTCTGCCCCTGTTTAACAGGGGCATGTAATTACAATATTTGCTCTAATATTTCACAGCAGGGCTCATTCCTGTGCTTAACAACAGAATCTGTGAGGGGTTACAGTGTTGTGGCACATCCACCACTGCATAAGACCCAATTTTTCTGCCCCTGTTTAACAGGGGTGTGTAATTACAATTTTTTATCTAATATTTCACAGCAGGGCCCATTCCTGCGCCCAACAAGAGTATCTGTGAGGGGTTACAGTGTTGTGCCACCACCACCACTGCCTAAGGCCCAATTTGTATGCCCCTGTTTAACAGGGGCGCATAATTAAAACTTTTGATCTAATATTTCACAGCAGGGCCTGTTCCATCACTCAACAAGAGTATCTGTGAGGCTTTACAGTGTTGTGCCACCACCACCACCACTGCCTAAGGCCCAATATTTTTATGTTTAACAGGGGCATGTGATTACAATTCTTGATATAATATTTCACAGCAGGGTCTGTTACAGCACCCACCAAGAGCAACTGTGAGGGCTTACAGTGTTCTGGTACCACCAACACCTAAGGCACAATTTTCCACAGAGTGTATAGGGCAGGCTGTATAGTATATAAAGGCTCATCTATTTTCAAAGATCAAAATTACAAATGACTCCTACTTACAAATGGAGGGAGACAACCCAACATTTTCAAAATCCAATTATCATTGGGACAGAAAGTGAGGTGAAATCTTCTGAACAGGGGCACAGACAGCAAAACAAATGTTACAGGGGTGATGATAACCCTTCCCTATGTTATCCAAAAAGCTTTTAAATAGATTTTTTGGCTAGAGCTACACTTAGAAAATTTACCTGTTCCAAATTACAAACAGATTCAACTTAAGAACAAACCTACAGTCCCTATCTTGTATGTAACCCGGGGACCGCCTGTATACTGCTGCTGTTCAGAGTATATAGGGCCTGGGGGCCCCCAAAGCCTTTTTTTTTTATTTGGGTGCAGGGTTTACCTTAATATCCATACCAGACCCAAAGGGCCTATTGATGGGCTGGGGGGGGGGGGCAACATTACATTACAGCCGCAAGCAGTTTTAAATGACTTTTTTTCCTTTAGAAAATTCATTTTGTGCAGAGACTGTTCTAAACACGGGAAACACGCGCCCCATTTACAGGTGTACTTTAGACACCCCACAGGTATGATATTTAAAGGAATAGTTCACTTTTATTTTTTCACTTTAAGCATTAAAAAAATCACTGATCCCGAAAAACATCCGTATTTAAAACTTTTTTTTTGCATTGGTACATGTCCCCTGGGGGAGGACCCAGGTCCCCAAACACTTTTTAGGACAATAACTTGCATATTAGCCTTTATAATTCTCACTTTTGATTTTTCACATTCGAGTCCCATAGACTTTAACGGGGTTTGCGTGTTCGCACAAATTTTTGGTCTGTTCACATGTTCTGCCATGAACTGAACTGGGGGGGGTGTTTGGCTCATTCCTAGTGTGGAGTAGGGACCGTGTCAGTAATCTTGACATTAGTGTATAGCTAGAGCAGGGACAGTTCAGATAGCATCAGTGTAGTGACTGTTAAACACTGTCTATTTGATTGCATTACTGCCAGTTTAACGCATTTACTTCTGTGTGCGTTACTGCCAGTTTAACACCATATAGTTCTGTGTGCGTTACTGCCAGTTTAACGTCATAGCATTTTGTGTGCGTTACTGCCAGTTTAACGCCATATAGTTCTGTGTGAGTTACTGACAGTTTAACGCCATATCGTTTTGTGTGCGTTACTGCCAGTTTAACGACATATAGTTCTGTGCGTCACTCTACGTTTGGTGCATTATATTGCAGTATAATTTAGTGTATTTGTGGATTGTGTCTGTGTAGTGTGAATACTCAAATTAACCACTTCAGCCCCGGAAGATTTTACCCCCTTCATGACCAGAGCACTTTTCGGCACTGCGTCGCTTTAACTGACAATTACGTGGTCGTGCAACGTTGCACCCAAACAAAATTTACGTCCTTTTTTTCCCACAAATAGAGCATTCTTTTGGTGATATTTGATCACCTCTGCAGTTTTTATTTTTTGTGCTTTAAACAAAAAAAAGAGCGACAAAAAAACACATTATTTTTTACTTTTTGCTATAATAAATATCTCCCAAGAATTTATAAAAAAATAATATTTTTCCTCAGTTTTAGGCTGATATGTATTCTTCTACATATTTTTGGAAGAAATATCACAATAAGCGTATATTGATTGGTTTGCGCAAAAGTTATAGTGTCTACAAAATAGGGGATAGTTTTATGGTATTTTTATTATACATTTTTTTTTATTAGTAATGGCGGTGATCTGCAATTTTTTGGGGGACTGTAACATTATGGTGGACACATCGGACATGTTTGACACTATGGACACATCAGACATTTTTGACACTATTTTGGGACCATTGTCAATTATGCAGCGATCAGTGCTATAAAAATGTGTTGATTACTGTGTAAAAGACACTGGCAGTGAAGGGGTTAACCACTAGGGGGCGATGAATGGGTTAAGTGTGTCCTAGGGAGTGATTTTAACTGTGGGGTGGATGGTCTACTAGTCACATGACAACGTTCACTGCTCTCAATGACAGAGGGCAGTGATCTCTGTCATGACACAAGCCAGAACGGGAAAGTGCCTTGTTTACATAGGCACTTCCTCATTCTGAGACTCCATGACACGATCGCTGGGAGACCGATATACATCGAGTCCGCCGGTCTCGCGGGCATGGTCGCGCTGTACGCGGCGGGCGTACGCGCACTCGCCTGCTATCCCCGTCTCTTCAAGGGGATGTACAGGTATGCCCATTTGCCCACTGCTGCCATTGTGCCAACGTATATCGGCGTGTGGCAGTCGGCAACTGGTTAAAGTACACCAATCACCTCTTTACATTTAATAAGTACATATTTCAACTTCTTCTTTACATTTTCTTATAAGCACCGCCCGCTCCCTCCCAATAATGTCTGAGAGGACAACAAGGAGAGGCAGACATTCCCATGGCACTGTAAGGGGGCCAGCAACAAATGTGTCCGCAGGCAAAAGTGGACCTGGTGGTCAGTCCTCAGGCAGGGCATAATTTCCTCTGTTTAGTGAGTTTGCCTGTGCTATCAAGCCACAACATGTAGAGGAGGTGGTGGACTGGCTTACTAAACCTTCCTCATCCTCCTCATCCTTCTCATCCTCTGTCACTCAAGTAGAGACAAGTGTGCATTCCCCTGCAGTTGCTAGAGTGGATAAACCTGCCTCCTTGTCCACATCATAGCCCCAACATAAGCCATTGAGTAGTCAGCTGTATTATTTGACCACAGCATCAGCCACTTGCACCTTAATGATGCCCAGCCATTACTGGATTCAGATATTGGTTCTGAGGTTGAGGATAACAGGAACATGAGCCTAGAGAGAGGGAAGAACACTGGTAGACAAATTTCAATTCATGTTTCCCAAGCCGCAGCGTATTGCCAAGTTGTCTCCAGTAGTAATGATGAAGATGGAGGAGATGATGGAGGAGATGATGATGATGATGAGGTCACTGATGCAACTTGGGTGCCAGATAGAGCAGAGGAGGAAACTGAAGGTGAGGCGACACAACCCCAAGGAGGCCAACATCAAGAAAGAGTAGAGAGCAGCCACCCTATTCCATCACATTCTGCAGCTCTTATCTCCCGGCCCACTCCCCAAAGATCAGCTGTCTGGGCCTTTTTCAGCACATCTGCAGCAGATCGCACTGTTGCTATCTGCAAACTGTGTCTCAGACACATCAAACATGGCAAAAACACAAACCATTTGGGTACCACATGCCTAACAAGGCATTTAACGTCCAACCACTCAGCCCATTGGCAAAAGAACCTAAAAGCCACACAAAAGGGGCACAAATCTGTCCCTCCTCCTCCTTACCCACTTCAGTTTGCCCCTGCAATACCGAGTCATTACCTTTCAGCAAATATGTGAGGAATAAGTGCAGCACTATCAAATATAATATATAAGCAATAAAAGATAATCACATCAAACTATATACCATACATTAACATATAATGATATAAGTGATATACAAAAAAGTGAGTAATAGGTGACTGGTTAGAACTATATCAAATCTAACAAAAGTCCAGATAAATATCCAAAACAGTGCAGTCCAAATATAAGTGGCTGAAAAATAAATGTGTCTATATGTGTCCAATCCAGCAAACAGTGACAAATGTGACCCACCACCGACAGCACAAACTGCTTACCAGAAAGCTATGACGCACACAAGCATACACTTGGTGGGTCAAACAGGCTTAGTAGTATAATTCCAAGAATCCCCAGTTAACAGTAACAAATTGAATCTTTCCAGCGATCGTTTAACAGATCAAATCTTTCCAGCGATCTTTCACAGGTAGTGGGATCAGAGAATAACAAAGCTCGCCAAACAAGCCATAAATGAAAAGAGAGGGAGGAACATAGTGTAATTCCATATAAAAAGGTATTTATTAAAACGAATGGTAGGAAATGCACTTACATGCTTCCAAAGTTACAAGCGCTTGTTAGGACATAAACAGCGGTGTTGAGTAAGTCAGCATACAGTCCCGACGCGTTTCGCTTGAATACGCATCATCTGGGGTGCTGACTTACCCTCAAAACTGCAAATATATAAATGTTGGTGGCCCCCCTTACCTTAGACAGCTGTGACACTGATCTGGAAAGCAATCGTTGTTTACTTCCAATTTCTGGCAAGATAGCGCCGCCGCGTGCGGCCCAAGCCTCAGTTAGGAAACCGGAAGAACACAGCATAAGTCTCTAGCCTCGGTTTGAAGGGCTACAGCGCTACTGTGCATGTCGGTGCGGCCCAAACCTCGTTTTGATCAATAAAGGATGTAAATAGCATCGATGAGAACAGAGAAGTCTGTAATGACAGAACAAGGGATTTAAAAAACGGGAATATGACAATTTCCAATTAAGAAATGTACTGAATATTGTTTATAGCATCCAAAGATACTTAAATCTATGGGAAAAACAGTACCAAAAGACAAAACTGTCAGTTAACAGACAAAGGTCTTGAAAAACGGGCAGTAATTATATATCTAAAAAAATATATTGCAAAAAATAAAAAATACCTAAATAAGTAACAGTTGAATATGTAAAAAGGCCATGGTAAGAAAGGCCTCCCCAACAAACATGGTGTATACAAAATTAAGCAATAGGAGACATCTCAAAAAGTATGTTATCCATTATGCTACAAACAAATCTAAATAAATGAAAAAACGGAGTGACAACAATATTGTATAGAAATAATATATTATATAACATCAAGGAAAATTAAAATTAAATTGGAATTTTAATTAAATCAAAATCCCAATTTAATATTTAGCACCCAGGAGAGAATAACAAAATGTCAGATGGTACATCAACCCTGATTGATAAAGGCGTCAATGTCCCACTCGATATTAAGGCCAAAAGGGGAGTAAGTTTGTAATTGGTGGATCCAATAAGTCTCTAGCCTTGACACCCCTCTAGTACGGGCACCTCCTCTCCAAGGGGGTTTAAACTTATCAATAATGACCAAGGATGAACCCTTGGGGTCACGGCTATGGTACTTTCTACAATGCCTTGGTACATTGTGCTTAATATCACCACCTTTTATCTTGGTGATATGCTCACCGACCCTTACGGAAAAAGGACGAATGGTACGTCTCATGTACTGTTTCCCGCAAGTAGTGAGTAGTGGCACATGTGCAAAAGGATTTAATTGGATAAACCTTACCGGTAACATTAGATGAGAATTCAACACTCTTATGACGCCCACAAGCATTATGTTTACACACGTCACATCTTTTGCAAATAAAAATAGCCCACCATCTCATGAAAAAGGGAAGGGCGTATGGAAGGATTAATGGTATTGGGCGCAATCTTCCCTTGGAGTGAAGGTACTCCTCTAAAAATAATTTTGGGTCTATCGGGGAGAATGGTATAAAGCACATGATCATTCTTAAGAATGCCCCAATGACGGTTGATTATGTTTTTAGCATCTCTATGTTGAGTAGAGTATGTCATGAGCATAGCACATTTAAATGTATCCTGTGATTGTACAGGTGATTTTGGGGTAAGAATTGATTTTCTGTCTAATAGGGACACCTTTTGTAATTCAGTGTCCAATGCCATTTTCTCATATCCCTTTTCAAGGAATTTGAGTTTCAGAGTAGATGCTTGCATGAGGTATGTATCAAGGTCTGTACAATATAAAACAGTAGTGATTTCGCGCTAAAATGAATAAGAACTTAAATAATGAATATTACTATGTTAGTGAACGAATGCTAATAAAATAATAATACAAGAATAATATAAATATAAATAAATAAGCAAGTATAAAAATGGTGGTGAGACTAAATATAGTGCACAAATATTAATACAAATAAGTGAAAGAGATAATAACAATAAACACAATGAAATGTGATAGATGTGCAAATAGCAAAAGGATCTGAATAAAGATCAAGAGGTCTTATATAATGTGGATAACAGTGCAATTAAAGTCCAAAAAACAGACTGCCTTTGGAAGCTCCGGTATAAGACAAGATAATAAGCAGAGTCAGTGAATGGTAGAACAGTCTCTATAATGAAAAAGGTGACTGTAACTGGGGGGGAGTGACGAGTGAGGGAGGTCTAATCCGTAACTGTGCTCACAGGACTCTCACCTTAGAGCACCTTTCAATAGGCGCTTAAATGGAATCTGTGTGGGCTCCTCTCCTCTACTCTCTCTCCAGGCTGACTGGTTTCTTGTTCCAATATCCGACCGGCTCCCTATAGTCCTAAATGACGGCCGCCATCCGGTGGATAAAAGCTCGCCAATAGTGGGAATGGGATAAAGAAAGAAGCCTCCAATAGTGAAGTACGTTTAACACTTAAAGAATTTATTAATAAAAGCAAAATGGACCCTTACATAAAAGCAAAAAAACTCAGAGCATAAAATGGCGATCTTGCGCCAGTCTCACAACACTTCCGGTATCACGGGTGCATACGTCCACTTCCGGCCACTCCCATTTTCATTTCATTTACACAAGGTCTGTACAATTCCTCCGCAGTCTCAAAAATTGGCTGCGGGGGACAGATTGTAACCACGAGCTGTGATGGCAGCTATCTGTGGAAATGAAGCTATTGCGGTCTGTACTCTTAAAATAGGTCTGAAATTTAAACTGTCCAGAGACAATCTGTCCCCCACAGCCAATTTTTGAGACTGCGGAGGCAATCAGCCATAAAACCCATCTTACTGCTGACACGTGGTCCAGCAAGCATGGACAGGGAGGATATATTTTGTTCACAGTACACTGAGTAACGCTGCTTGCAACTCGAAAGGATGCAGGACAGGGCTCTGTGCTGCAGCTTGTTGTGCCCCCATGTCTCCATACAGCTGGTGGTGATGATGCCAGACCTGTGAGCTCTACCCCCTCCTCCTCCTCCTCCACCACCTCCATGCCCTCCTCTGCAGAATTGTCCTATGAACATCGGGCACCCCTTAAGCATTCAAAGGGCTATTTCCAGAGTCAGGCTAAAAGGTAACATGCAGTGCTTCAGCTGGTATGTTTAGGGGACAGGAACCACACCGGAGCACAGATTTTCGCAGCTCTGCAGGGACAGGTCAAGAGGTGGTTCACACAACGCCAGCTGGAGCCAGGAATGGTGGTGTCCGATAATGACTCAAACCTCCTGTCCGCCCTCAGACAGGGAAAGTTGACACATGTGCCATGCCTGGCACATGTCCTCAATTTGGTGTTGCAGTGTTTCCTAAGTATGTACCCAGGGTTGCAAGATGTATTAAAGAAGGCCAGAAGAGTCTGTAGCCATTTTAGGCGGTCATACACAGCCAGTGCTCGGTTGGCTGAAATTCAGCGGAAATTCCACCTGCCCCATAACCGCCTAATTTGTGACATGTCCACCAGGTGGAACTCAACTTTGGGAATGCTGCAGCTGCTATACATGCAGCAGAGGGCCGTTAACGAGTACCTGTGGACGGCACGACGACAGGCTCAGTCCGCCTTGCCTTTTTTTCCCCACGCCAATGGCTGATCATTAAGGATGCATGCACTGTATTGTCACCATTTTAGGAGGCCGCAAGAATGGTGAGCAGTGACAGTGCATGCATCAGTGACACAATCCCTGTTGTACTAGAGATGGTAGGCTAGGAAGTTTCACTATGAAAGGTACCTCATCCCAGGGTCGATTAATGAAGGAGTGAGCGAGGATAGAATAGGGGATTGTTACGGTACCAAGTATCAAAAGAGCACTCATGGGTTTCAATAAAAAATAATAGTTTATTAACCACTTGCCGACCGGCGCACGACGATATACGTCGACAGAATGGCACGTACAGGCAGGAGGGCGTATATATACGTCCCTCCTTTAGCCTGTCCGTGCCATCGGGAGCGCGCCGGGAGCGGCGCGCTCCCGCGCCGGTCCCGCGCCGGTCGGGACCCCCGTGAGTCCGGCCGCGGTCCCCGCGGACTCGATCGCCGCGGGGACTCCCGCGATCGTCTCACGGAGCGGCTGAACGGGGAGATGCCGAGATAAACAGCATCTCCCCGTTCTGCCTAGCAACTAGTGACGCCGATCTCTGCTCCCTGTGATTGGAGCAGAGATCAGCATTCACTAGCTGACAGCCACGCCCCCCCACAGTAAAAAAAACACCCCTAGGCATACTTAACCCCTACACTGCCACCTTGTGGTTAACCCCTAAACTGTCAGTGTCATTTATACAGAAATCAATGCATTTAAATGCATTATTTGCTGTAAAAATGACAATGGTCCCAAAAATGTGTCAAAAATGTCCGATGTGTCCGCCATAATGTCGCAGTCCCAAAAAAAATCGCAGATCTCCGCCATTAATAATAAAAAAAAAATTATTAAGAAAAATGCTATAAAACTATCCCCTATCTTGTAAACGCTATAACTTCTGCGCAAACCGATCAATAATCGCTTATTGCGATTTTTTTTACCAAAAATATGTAGAAGAATACGTATCGGCCTAAACTGAGGAAAAAAAATGTTTTTTTATATATTTTTGGGGGATATTTATTATAGCAAAAAATAAAAAATAATGCATTTTTTTCAAAATTGTCGCTCTATTTTTGTTTATAGCGCAAAAAATAAAAACCGCAGGGGCGATCAAATACCACCAAAAGAAAGCTCTATTTGTGGGAAAAAAAGGACGTCAATTTTGTTTGGGAGCCACGTCGCACGACCGCGCAATTGTCAGTTAAAGCGACGCAGTGCCGAATCGCAAAAAGGGGCCTGGTCCTTTGGCTGCAAATTGGTCCGGTCTGAAAGTGGTTAATAGAAAATATACACTCATATATAAAAATACCCGCTTGTGTGAAATATAGGGAAGAATTCACACTCAGCAAGTATAGTACACAGCCTATAGAGATTCAAGGTAACATAAATTGATGAAAAGACCTATAAATGAATACAGGTCATAGGTAAAGATCAAGGTTCAGATGGAATACATTCGACCGACATGTTTTGCCAACATTGGCTTCTTCGGGGTCGTGGGGGTAATCTGTACCATAAAGGAATTTGTTGTCTATAAAGTAAATAGAAAAACATTAATAGTACACATACTTTAAGAGTATTTATGCTGGACATTATCCCCATGGCGCCTATCAGACACGTGACCCAACCCCAAAGTAGTACGGGGCATAATGGGAACCAAACTGTAACCACGATACGTACCATCCAGTGAGCAACTGAACCCGAAAACAATATCACATGGGCAGTCAGGGCATGGTCACCATAGAATCCTGGCTGTAGGGGGCATATAGGACCTGGTAGAAAAAGGGTTAATATTTTAAATGGTTTAATTAACACCTAGGAAAAAGGGGTTAATCTCACTTAACGCACTTAGGCTAAAATAGCCTCCAAAGAGCTTACCCAGCAGAAAAAGGGTTTGTTGTATAGTGGGGCGTCGATACAATGGATAGTGGTTACAGATGTATTTTTTAAAAGCTGGTGCTTAAACAGAAAGCAACATAGTCTGCAGAGAGAAAAAGATATGTATGCAGATCATACAAAGCAATTGGAAAGGTATTTATTAAGGGCGGCATGGCATGAAAACAACAAAAGATTGCTCACCTCACAAGAAACTGTATACTGACAAACGCTGTGTCACCACAGAGCAGCAAGAGAAATACTATGAGTGGTGTCCAAGTAAAGGAATCAGCCTATTAAGGTTGAGAATAGCTTGGATGTTGGTCTATGGGTAACGAAATACACAAATATGAGCTTCAAACCAAAGAAAATATAAGAGATTTCAAAGAGCAAAGTTTAAAGCACACAGTAAGTTCATTAACTGACCCTAAACGCAAAAAATCCAAGAGAATCGACGCCCCTGAGTCCATCACAATTCAGTGTGGACTAGCAAGACTTAAATACCCCCCACCATCCCTGTTGTGTTCCTGCTGAAGCAGACTCTGCGTGGCATTATGGACAGGGCACTGGAGGCAGAGCAGCAGGAGGAAGAGGAGAACTTCCTTTCCTCTCAAGGCCCAATTTATCCAGACACCGTCATTCCTATGTCACAGAACACACATGAGGAGAGAGGGGAGGAGGAGGAGGATTCTGGCACTTTCATAGGCTTCGAAGAAGAGGAAGACATGCGTCAATCTGTAAGCGATGGCTTTCCAACCCCAGGACCCTTGGGAGTTGTACTTGGCTGGGAGGAGGAAGTTCCAGATGCTGTCATCCTGAGTGACCCAGAGGAATCTGCTTCTCAAGCCATGGCAAATTTTAGGTGCATGGGCAACTTCATGCTTCAAAGCCTGCGAAAGGACCCAACAATACGTGGCATAAAGGAGAAGGATGATTACTGGTTGGCGACCCTCCTTGACCACCGTTATAAGGGGAAGGTCTCAGAAATCATCCCGTCCCCACAGAAAGTGGATGAAAACCACACAAATTACAAAGCACTCACAATGAAATATCAAAGCAATCTTCAAAGCAAAAAAAGAACACTTCTCAAACACCATCTTAAAAGCCTTAAATCGCCCTCATGAACTATTCAAATTAGTCATCCAGACTATAAACCCTACCCGCCTAGAGCCCCCAACAAATGAAACTCAAGAATTCTGCAACGAATTATCAGATTTTTTTATCAACAAAATCGACAACATTCGGAAAATAATTCAACAGAAAAAAACAATCAAGCTTATTCAAAAAGAGGAAATTGATTCGAACCTCACACAATCACCAAATTTTCACTGATCCCGATCGCCATCGACACCACCAAAAACATCATCAGAAGCCTCAGAGGCAGCACATCACCGAATGACATCATCCCCACAAAACTTCTGAAAGAATGTTCCGACTTGGCTCCTACTATAACACAACTCATAAATCAGTCATTCAAAGAAGGGATTGTTCCAAACGCCCTCAACCAAGGCATAATCAAACCCCTCTTAACCTCCCTGGCGGTAATCCCGAGTCTGGCTCAGGTTGAGTTTTTTCTACCAGGAGCAGTAACCCCTAACCCGAGCCTCGGGCTAGCGTTGCAGGATACAGGGGGAAGTTACTTACCTTTTCCCCTGGATCCTGCAATGTCTCTCCGCTGTGTGTGCGAGCCTTCCGCTCACTCGATTCACACAGTGCCCGAGTGCCACTGATCTCCGTTCCCTGCGACGTTCCGACGCACGTGAGTGGAGATCGGCGCCAAATTCAAAAAAGTTTAAAAACACAACACACATACAGTACTGCAATCTTACAGATTACAGTACTGTATACAAAAAATACACATCCCCTTTGTCCCTAGTGGTCTGCCCAGTGCCCTGCATGTCATTTTATATAATAAAAAGATTTTTTTTCTGCCTGGAAACTGGAGATTGTCCATAGCAACCAAAAAGTGTCCCTTTATGTCAAAAGTGGTTTTAGACCAGCTAGAAAACACAGATAAAAAATTAGAATCACAATTTATCATCAAACAATAAATTTAATGACAGCGACTATTCTGCAACTGAGCAAATTTCAGTGTTTTTGATTTGATTACATTATTGAATCATTTTTATATATATTTTTATTATATTATAATTTATTGTTTTGTGTTTCAAACTTTATCATACCCGGGATGTCTACTAGACTCTGGTTCGGACAGATTTAAGTGAGTTATTCATAAGAATTGCATGCCTACAATATAAAAACGCCAAATTTCCATGCAAAATAATTGTACCGCTTTCAGCACTAAATTCCGGACAGAATCATACCGCCAGGGAGGTTAAAGAAACCCAACCTCGACCCCAAAGACCCTAACCACCGCAGACCAGTAACAAGCCTGAACACCATCTCCAAGATTATGGAGAAAGCAGTAGTACAACAGCTACAACTCCATCTGGACATACACAAACTCTAGGATCCACTGCAATCAGGCTTCCGCCCGGGCTTTCGCATCACAGGACAAAAAGACCAATATCGGGATTTAGAAAAATGCCTTACATCGATGGATGACTGGATGACCACGAGCTCCCTCAAACTCAATGGATCCAAAACAGAACTCCTTTTCCTAAACGCAAACCGAAATACAAAAACTAAGACCCCATGGACTCCATCCACCATCCTTGGACAGACCATCTCCCCAAGCACAAAAGCCAAAAGTCTCAGAGTCATCTTCAACTCAGAGATGTAAATGGATGCCCAAATAAGATCAGTAGTCAGCGGATCTTACCATCTCCTCCGCCTGCTATGTAGACTCATCCCCTTCATTCCAGAAGAGGAGAAAGCAGTAGTAGTTGGAACAATCATCAATTCTTGACTTGACTACGCAAACTCCCTCTACATAGGACTACCTAAATACCAGATTGCACACCTACAAGTCGTCCAAAACATGGCAGAAAGACTAGTCACAGGAAAAAAAAACTGTGAATCCATCTCCCTATCCCTGAGGACCCTACACTGGCTAACCATAAAGGATTAGATCACATTAAAGACCCTCTGCCTGACTCACAAATTCACACAAGGAAACGCTCCTCAATACTTACGCGAAAAAGTAAAACACTACACTCCCAATCACAACCTCAGAGCAACTAACCAAAACGTCCTCCTCATCCCCAAGTCCCGCTGCAAATCAAGGGGAGAACGAAAATTCGCAATTCAAGGACCACAGTTATAGAACGCTCTACCCACGAACATCCTCATGGAAGAAAACCATCGGGCCTTCAGGAAAAAACTCAAGACCCACCTCTTTTAAGAAGAAGGACAACACAGGAAGGATCAAGCGCCTTCAGTTCACATTTGTATGTATACATCACAGGTACACTTTAAAAGCAAATCTAGTTATTCTATATTTTTAAAGATCCTAATTTTAGAGTTTAGCATTTTGTATTCGGAGTTGAACATCATAGGAATGTGCCTGTCACTACCTCATAATATGTATCACATCTTAATGCTTTATTGTATTTCTTGGTGACACATTACTTAAAGGGATTGTAAAGTATCGCTTTTTATTTTTTTAAAATAACAAACATGTCATACTTACCTCCACTGTGCAGCCCCGAACATCCTCTTCTGGGGTCCCCCGGCAGCTCTCGCGGCTCCTCCCCGCATCAGATAACCCCCTAGGAGAAGCGCTCTCCCGAGGGGGTTATACTGCAGGCGCGCTCCCGAGTCCAGCATTTGCGTCCACAGACACGAATGCTGGACTTGGCCCGCCCCCGGCGCCCGCGTCATTGGATTTGATTGACAGCAGTGGGAGCCAATGGCTGCGCTGCTATCAATCTATCCAATCAAGAGTCGGGACCCTGTGGCGAGGAGGTGAAGAGGCTCAGGTAAGTAAAACAAAGGGGGGGCTGGGGGGGCGGTGACTGCCAGGTGTTTTTTCACCTTAATGCATAGGATGCATTGGGGTGAAGAAAACATGAGGGTTTACAACCCCTTTAAGAGACATTACACATAATTTAATGGGAGTTATGTTTTAATGAAAACAAGCAGGACTTAATGGCTAAGAAGGTTTCACATAAAAGAATAACTGTGACAAAAGAAAAGTCATTATTTAAAAAAGAAATGTATGCGGCTATTATTGAAGTAAAAGCCAGGCATGATATAAACATTTTCTTAGGAAACTTGGCTTTCTGAAAGATAAATCTTTAAGTGCCTTCAATAAGAGATAATTACAGTATTAAGAGAAATGTTATTTGATCGCTATAGAAATTGATATTTTACGTCCCAAATTAAGTACCAGTAATTGTATGGGAGTTTTGAACATCTAAAATTGTTAAATCGCAAAGTGTTGTCAATACAGTTATAAAAAAGAAAGATTCTAAAATTACAGTATAGATACATGTAAGTGCCATAATCCATTTAACGATAGACAGCAGGAGTGTGGTTACAATTGTTTAAATACTGGGGCTTAAGGTGAGATTTAATGCAACATACAGTGCTGGAAGGGTAGCAAAGTTTTATTGTTACTCATTCAAGATCAAAGTTATATGCCTGATCAGCCTATAAACTAAGTGCACCCGATTGGCTGCCCTTATTTATTTACAGCTCATTTATTATACATATATACATGACATGACACAAATATGTACAAATAAGCCTATAATGCATAAGCAAACTTTTTTGGTTGTCAGCAATAGTTTCCTAACAAGGGCTATGAGGAAAATTTAGTGGTAGTGGGGAGGCAGTAATAGATTAACATTATGCAAAACTTCTTGCTTTTTAGCGTATACCCATGGTCTTGGCTAGATTATTATTATTGTTATTTTTATTTAACATCAATTCTTTGCAGATGATACTCATCTTTTTTTAGAAGATTGGGAAAAAACATTGCCTGGTCTGATGAGTCTAGATTTCAGCTGTGACATTCAGATGGTAGGGTCAGAATTTGGCGTAAACAACATGAAAGCATAGATCCATCCTACCTTGTATTAACGGTTCAAGCTGGTGGTGCAATGGTGTGGGGGATATTATCTTGGCACACTTTTGGCCCCTTAGCACCTATTGATCATTGTTTAAATGCCATGTCCTACCTGAGTATTGTCTCTGAACATGTCCACCCCTTGACTACAGCATACCTATCTTCTGATGGCTATTTCTAGCAGGATAATGCACCATGTCACAAAGCTCAAAGCATCTCAAACTGGTTTCTTGAACATGACAATGAGTTCACTGTACTCAATGGCCTCCACAGTCACCAGATCTCAATCCAGTAGAGCACCTTTGGGATCTGGTGGAATGGGAGATTTGCTTCATGGATGTGCAGTCAACAAATCTGCAGCAACTGCGTGATGCTATCATGTCAATATGAACCAACATATCTAAGGGAATGTTTCCAACACCTTGTTGAATCTATGCCATGAAGAACTAAGGCAGTTCTGAAGGCAAAATTGGGCCCATACCCGGTACTAGCAAGGTGTACCTAATAAAGTGGCCTGTGAGTGTAGCTCCCCACGTTGCCTAACAATAGGGATGAGCTGAACACTCCCCGGTTTGGTTCGCAGCAGAACATGCGAACAGGCAAAAAATTTGTTTGAACACACGAACACCGTTAAAGCCTATGGGACACGAACATGAAAAATCAAAAGTGCTAATTTTAAAGGCTTATATGCCATTTATTGTCTTAAAAAGTGTTTGGGGACCTGGGTACTGCCCCAGGGGACATGTATTAATGCAGTTTTAAAAACTGCTGTTTTTTCGGGAGGAGTGATTTTAATAATGCTTAAAGTGAAACAATAAAAGTGTAATATTCCTTTAAATTTCGTACCTGGGGGTGTCTATAGTATGCCTGTAAAGTGGCGCATGTTTCCCGTGTTTAGAACAGTCCGAAATTTAATACAAGTAATTTAAAAGTACTCGCAGCTATAATGAATTGTTGGTCCCGGCAATACACATAAAAGTTAATTTATAAAAACGGCATGGGATTCCCCCACAGGGGAACGCCGAACCAAAATTTAAAAAAAAAATGCGTGGGGGTCCCCCCAAATTCCATACCAGGCCCTTCAGGTAAATAAGAAATACAGATAACAAAAGAGAAAAAAAAAAAGTTAAACTATAATAAAAGTAAAGCTCATGCAGCTAAATGCAGCAATGTTATATTCATCATAACTAATGCTTTGTGGTCAGAGCAATACCCAGTGGTAATAAGTATATGTTCTGTTTTGACTGGTGCTTAGATAATAAAATGAAGCTTATTGTTTACCAAATATAGAGATGCTGTATCCAGCTAGAATCCTCTGAAATTCTTCATTCCATATTAGTCTAAAGCAGAGTTTACCCTATTTTAACTGATTTACAATGGCAGAATCAATTGGATATGGACAAGCAAAATATTAAAACTTGCATCTGATTTTATGAACTGTAATTTATTTCACAATAATAGGAATTTAATGGCTTAGAATACATTATACTATGACATAAGAGCGTACAGAAACTTTAAATTATATACACCAAAAGCAATATTCACAGTGTCTGAGTTTTTAAATACTTCCTTTGTTAGGAGATGATGGATTTTATATCCTCGTACAGCAAATAAGAAAATAAACTTCAAAGAATAACAAAAAGAGAAAAAAATAAGCTAAATCTACTTAAAGTACATCCTGTGTTCTGCTCTCTCATTCTTATCTCAACAGTAATGCTTTTACAGAGCTCATTCTGTTACAGGGCAGATGATAGTTCAGTTTAAGGAAATAAATAATAAAAAATGTGTGTTTACCTAAAGGGTAACTCCACTTACATGAGAAAAAAAAATATAGAAAATTAAATAAATAAATATACTTTGTGTATATATATATATATATATATATATATATATATATATATATATATATATATTACATACATAGTAGCGACACAAGTCATATTGTTATTTGATATTATTAAAGATTACCTTTCATTTTCGATGTGTGATGCTGTAATTTTCTGAAAATGTGATTGGCTGACTGATTTTCCTAGAAGTCTGCAATAAGATACAAGTCAGATTTTAGGCATCTTCTGCAACAAACATTTTTGTTAAGATGCTTCTAAAGGGTTAATCACTTCCAAAAGGATGCAGACCCTGCAGCTAGTGAAGATGCCACTCCTATTTAGAATCAATATTCATAAGATATAGAGGAAACAGGTAGAAATCTGCAGCAGCGTGCTTAAAATCCCTGCAATGTAGATTGAACTTCAAGAGGGGATTCTTTTTTTTTTTTTCTCACAACAAAAGTGGAAATACTCTTCAAACTAAAATCTGAGATGCTAACAGTAAAAACAAAACCATAGGTAAATGATTTGTAATGTGACAAATATGTCAAAACAATCATCAAAGTCAGCAGGGTCATCTTTAATGCAGGGCAAAAGGGAAAGCTCCCCTGGGCCCTGTCATTGTTGTGGGGCCCAAAGCAGCTGCCTCATACTTGCCAACTATTCCTTTTTAAATTCCCTTGTCCTTTGAAGTTTTAGTCCAGTGCTGTGTCCTGATATCTCTGTGTGAAGTGCTGCTACTAATGCTGCCCAGGTCTGACCTATTGTTGTGTGATGACTCACCTGCAGACCCTGTGCTTACATGTAAATAACAGGCATTAATATTTTAATAGCGGCGACATTTAATTATATTACATACATTCTATGTAAATAGCCGTGGCCAGTGGGAATTATATGTAAATAAAGGCGGCATTCATATGTATATCATGCCCCCCTGAGGTCATATTTAACATCACCAATTCTGAATGCTGCCTACTGGGGAGACAAAGGGGAATGCTTGAAAGTCCTGCCTGCAACTGTGGTCATTAAGCCTAACATCAGCCTGTTCTGCAACGGTAAGCAAATTGGTGGGGGGAGGGTAGTGTGGGGTGTGCAGAGGTAAGCAGAGAATGAATTAAAGTTTGGGGTGCATAGGTGAGCAAGGAGGGGATGTATAGAGGTATAGAAGGTGGGTGTAAAGATGAGCAGAGGTGGCTGGTAGAGTTAAAGGGGGGGGGGGGTTGGAGTAGAGAGGATGGGGGAGGTTTGGGGTGCAGAGGTTATCAGGGGTTTTAGGATGCAAAGGTGTACTGACACGGTGGCTAAAGATGTAGGTCATGTATAGGGCAGCCCATTCATTTCAATGAGCTGCTCTATGCACCAGAAATGGGGAAGGAAGTCCCTAACCCTTTTACAAAATCACACGGTGCCACAGCACATGTTAGCAGATGGGTAAGGGTGTCATTAACAATCGGTGGCACTGTTGTGTATCTGCTAAAGGGCAGCATGTTTTTGTGGGGTCAGGAAAGCAATTTTGCATGCATTCCCGACACACACAAATGTGAATGCAGGCTAAATGTCTCAGTTATATTGGTGGTCAGTGTAAATTGTCTCATTACATTGGGGCTTGGTGTACAATCCTTTCATTCACACTAGTGGCTAGTGTGAAGGTCTCCCTTACATTGGTGGTCAGTGTAAATCCCTCCTCACATTGGTGGTTACTGTAAATGCTTCTATTACATTTGTGGGCAGTGTTAAAACTCCTCTTTATATTGGTAGTCTGTAAAAAAAATCAGCTTTGCCATTGATCACACCCTCCCCTCCCCCCAGCACTGCCACTGATCCCAGGAGTCCTAGGATCCCTAGGAGTTTTCTATCTTTTGATGGATCCCGTCACCTCCCCAGTCCACGGAGTGCAGGGAGTGGGGAGATGCTGTGCTGTAACCTCTAGCAATCAGTGAGCAGTATTGATGTACAGTAATCTCTAGCAACCAATCAACAAGCATAAATCATGTGCTGTAACCTCTAGCAACTAATCAATGAGCCGTAATGGTTGCTGTAACCTCTAGCAACCAGTCAGTAAGCGGTAATGATATACTGTAACCTCTGGCAGCCTATTGCAATTGCTGTCTGATCTAATTTAGTAAACTGATTTTGAGTCTAGCTGCTATTTATTGTATGTCTCAGAGCAGATGGAGAGCGAAATTGCATGGGGGGTGGTCCAAGAAAATGTTTCCCCAGGGTCCAATCAATATTAAAGACGGCCCTGGTGACATTTTATTTTAAATTGCATTTATAAGGGGTTGAAAGGCCCCCTTTATATTATATTATATATTATTATATATTATATATATTATATTATTTATATACAGTATATGATAAATGGGTATTCAAGACAGCTGCCCAGTTGTATGGGGATTTGTAACAATTGATTGCCTGCCACAAGGGATTCCTTGAGGAGAAACTGGTTGTCATACATAATGTGTGTAAGTGTATGGGAATATTGGAATGAGTATCTGGAAGGGACGCTGGGTGGCCATTTGCTGTAGTTGGCCTGCTGAGCCAAAGTAGAAGAAACATTCCAGACATTAGTGATTGGTAAGTGGGGTTAACTGGTGGGAGGGGTTGTTTGAGTATTATGAACCAAGCAGGACATTTTCTGTTGGTTGTGGTAATTCCAGTATATTAGCCAACAACCCCCCCCCCCCCCCCCCCCCCCCCCCCCTCCCCCATGTACACTAAGATACCAGGACCTAGTGCAGAGGAGAATGATTGAAGTGATCAATATGAAATACAGCAATTCTGATTTACTAAAGGCAAATAGGCTGCTACCTTTGCTAGGGAACTGGCCCCAGAGGTAAGTGAATGTGGTGAAATTTCATTCACTTTGAAAAGGATACCCAATCACATGCAAGGAAAAAAAAAAAAACAATTTTGCTTGGACATGATTGGATAAAGAAAGTCAGCCGGGCTTCATCCCATTCACCAAACTCTGCGGAAATTCCTTTGCAAAATGCAGCTTCCCTTGCAAAGTTAGCAACCTGTTTGTGCTTAATAAAGCAACCCTATGTTTACAATTGGATACAATGGGCTCCATTCACAAAAGCATATCACATGTGGTATTTTGGTGTTTTCGCAAATATCGCATGTGATTCTGAAAATTAAAATTCACTATTGCTTTATGCAGTATATACCACATAAAGCAGACGAACTTGGTAAATACCGCATAAAACAGTGTTAAAGTCAATTCACAAAAGGAAATAAAAAATAAATGCATGCAGTAATTAAGTAGTGGTCCAGGCATGGGATTTTTAAGGAATGTGTTTGATTAAAAGTGTGTAGTATTAAAATGATGACTTTAATAGGATAAGATTAAAAACACTTACAAGATGATAGAAGATGCATGCTCGTCAAAGTAAAGTGCAGTCCTGGCATTCTTAGACCTATGCCCCCATCCAGCATTTTGAAAAGAAAACACGCAGGAGAGGAAGGAAGGGGAGCAGAGGAAGACACCACAAAAGAAAAAATGCAGAGACTATCAAAATATTTAACCTCTCCTCACACATCTTGTTGGCACAAGACTCCTCCCTCCTCAGCAAGGGTCTCACTTTTGCACCCACCCCAACCCATTCACATTATTCAAAGATCTAAACAAATTCATCAGGGAACTCACAGTGAAGAGGTTTTACAACATACAATCTTTCAAAAACCTGCATCTCCCAGAAGATGGCAAAGAACTCCCACACCAGGATACTCCACTGCTAGATCTCAGTGATCTTTCTATCATCAATGACCTGGCAGAACTTTATGAGGAGAGCCATCTCCTAGAATTGTATTGGCTCACTCAGCATTTACCCACCCCCCCCCCCCCAATTCCACATACCCACTTCAAACCAAAATCAATATTCAACCCAGTACACAAAAAAGGTCCCTACATATACACCTTTTATCAGGTGGTGTATGCAGACCTCATCAAGATGTGCCAAACCAACCCGAACTCAAAGAAAATATCCAACCTATCCAAGGCTGAACAAACACTAGACACTCTGTCCAACAACGAGGACATCGTCATCATCAAAGCTGCAGACAAGGGTGGAGGTATTGTAATTCAAAATAAAATGGATTACATAAAGGAATCCCTGAGACTGTTGTCAGATACCAACACCTACTCAGGACCCCTGCCCCGTTTCACTCAGGAAGCTACCACATTAGCCAATAGAGACCTCCAGGAAGAAATTATTTCCAAAACAGAGTTCTCTTTTCTCATTAAAAGTTTTTACAAAACTCAGTACTTTTACCAACTGCCGAAAATACATAAAGATATCAATAATCCACCAAGTGTCACCAGTAGCTTTTCCATGTATATGGACCACTTTTTACAAGCTCTGGCACAGAATTTTCCATCATACATAAGAGACGGTACACATCTACTGGACATGTTATCATTCTACTCCTGGGAACCCACATACTTATGGACATCCCTGGATGTCAACTCCCTTTACACATCCATTCCCCATGATGTAGGTCTGATGGCAGTAAAACAATTGTGATCCACCGATCCACTTATCAACCCAAGACTAGCCCACTTCATACTTGAGGCATCAAATTTTTGTCTCAAACATAATTACTTTGAATTTGAAGATCAGTTCTATCTACAAACCCAAGGCACTGCCATGGGGTAAACTTCGACCCAAGCTACGCAAATCTAATGATGGGTTATTAGGAACTCCACCACATCACACACAACAATCCCTTTGCTGCTAACATAATTTTTTAGGGGCGTTACATCAATGATGTAATAATCATATGGGATGGCACTATTTAGAACCTCACACAGTTTGTTTCCCATTGTAACAACTTGGGACTCTCTTTCACCTTTGTAGCGGACCCCGACAAACTGGCCTTCTTGTATCTACCACAGTGGCACACAAATAGATACCACCAACTACGTGAAACCCACTGCAGGAAACTCATACATACACTACTAGAGTTGCCACCGCCCCAGATGGAAGAATACTATCCCCAAGAGCCAGTTCCACAGGATTTGACGCAATTGTACCAGAGATGAGGATTACCAGACCCAAGGCCAACTTTTAACCCAAACATTTCTGGGCAAGGGATACCCCCCAGCTCTCGTAGATGATGCTTTCCATCAGTATCAGGCTAAACACCTAAACCCAACACACCAGAAGGGCTCCAACCAACAAGGTTTACAACCCAGTTCCATGACCGCTACAGGCAAATGGAAAAATCTTCATCAAGAACTTGCCCATCCTGCTGGAAGATCCTTTTCGGGATTCCCCTCTAACATCAAAACCCAAAGTTTCCTATCGCAAGGCCAAAAATATCAAGAGCTGAATTGCGCCAAGTAAGATCTGCAATCCCAAGCCAGATCCCACCACCCACACCCAAGCCAGATCCCACCATCCACACCCCTCTGATTCCACTAGTGGGCATGTTTCAATGCAAGAAAAAATGATTCATGATGTGTAAATTGACAAAAAAGCTTCTCTACAAAAGAAACTTACCCTATAAAAGAGTTTCACAATTGCTCCAGTGATCATGTAGTATACTGTCTGACCTGTCCTTGTGGCCTTCTATATGTTGGCAGAACCATCCGTCCCCTCCGATGAACTGCCTGTGCTTGCCAAACCATTGGCGAACAGGGATGTGATGAGCACAGTGTCCCAAGACATTTTTTGACTGAACATCAAAAGTCCACTGAAGGCCTGAAGGTGTGGGTCATAGAGGCCATCTCCGGAGGTTTGCCTGTTACAGAGTCAGACGACTCTGCCAGCGGGAGACTTTCTGGATATATTCCCTCAATTCCCTCTGGTCAGGGGGACTAAATGAGGAGTTAGACGCATACACCTTGTTATAACATATCACATGCCTATATCTGGTTTATTTCTCTCCCTCCTTCCTCCCTTCCGCTTACCCCTGTCTCCCCTCCCCCACAAACAGGTCTGTCTCCGCTCTACCGTGTGTGTGTGTGTATATATGTGTGTATGTATATATGTATATGTATATGTGTATATACAGACACATATAAATATTACATGATCCCTTATTAGGTGCACCCCACTTGGTATCCACACCATGAGGGGACACACACACACATATACATCCCTTGTATACCAATTAGGGGGAACACAGCACCAACGTTATCATTACCGTCCATTATTATTATTAGTTATTTACACTACAGCCTGTTCCCCCTCCGTCACTGCTTCATGTTTACATGCATACTAACCCCTGTCTTTTTCTATTTTCCTTGCCTGGGCCTTCATACGTTGTTAACCTCTTCAATAGGCTTCTATACTTATAGAAGAGAATTATGCTTCAAATATTTCCATGTGTATCAGTTTTTACTTTTTTTTTGTCAATCCAAGACTGTTATCCCCTGCGTCACCTTGCCCCTTGCAATAATTTATTTTTCCCTAAATTGTTTACTGATTGTTCTGCTGGAAGCTCTAGTTCCACGGCCACACCCACATGCTCTCCATTGTGTATATATAGCTGTCCTCCTCTAGAGGGCAGCAGGCCAATAGAAGGAGCAGCCAGCTCCGAGCGTGTAGCCTTTCACTACTGCAGCCCTGATTGACAAGATTCCAGCCCTGCCTAGGTCCAATCAGATGCCGGTGACATCACTTCCTGTTCCACGGTCCATGCTGATCAGTGTGGAGCTTCTTGCTAATGGAGAAACACTGATCAATTCCAGCCGGCTGCTCAATCCTTTCCAGCTATCCGTAACAGCAGTGGGACCTACAGAGCCATGTGGAATACCAGAAGTGCACTTTGCTTTGACAAGCATGCATCTTCTATCATCTTGTAAGTATTTTAAATTTTGTCCTATTAAAGTCATCATTTTACTACTACACTCAGGTCGGCACCTCCCCCTCCCTGTTTTTTCCTTACATGTCTTGCAGAGTTCTGAACACACTCTGAAGGATGGCTGCCTTCCTTTTTAACCCTTAACCACTTCAGCCCCGGACCATTTGGCAGCCAAAGGACCAGAGGTCTTTTTTCAATTTCGCACTGCACTACTTTAACTGGTAATTGCGCGGTCATGCAATTTTGTAACCAAACGAAATTTGCGTCCTTTTCTTCCCACAAATAGAGCTTTCTTTTGATGGTATTTGATTGCCTCTGTGATTTTTATTTTTTGCGATATAAACGGAAAAAGAGCGAAAATTTTGAAAAAAAAATAGATTTTCTACTTTTTTGTTATAAAAAAAATCTAATAAACTCAATTTTAGTCAAACATTTGGGCCAAAATGTATTCAGCCACATGTCTTTAGTAAAAAAAATGCCAATAAGCGTATATTTATTGGTTTGCGCAAAAGTTATAGCGTCTACAAACTAGAGTACATTTTCTGGAATTTACACCGCTTTTAATTTATGACTGCCTATTTCATTTCTTGAGGTGCTAAAATGGCAGAGAAGTACAAAACCCCCCCAAATGACCCCATTTTGGAAAGTAGACACCCCAAGCTATTTGCTGAGAGGCATGTTGAGCCCATTGAATATTTTTTTTTTTAGTCCCAAGTGATTGAATAAAGACAAAAATAAAAAAGATTTTTTTTTTTTTCAAAAAGTTGTCACTAAATGATATATTGCTCACACATGCCATAGTTATATGTGGAATTGCACCCCAAAATACATTTTGCTGCTTCTCCTGAGTATGGGGATACCACATGTGTGGGACTTTTTGGGAGCCTAGCCGCGTACGGGGCCCCGAAACCCAAGCACCGCCTTCAGGATTTCTAAGGGTGCAAATTTTTGATTTCACTCCTCACTACCTATCACAGTTTCGAAGGCCATAAAATGCCAAAATAGCACAAAACCCCCCCAAATGACCCCATTTTGGAAAGTAGACACCCCATGCTATTTGTTGAGAGGCATGGTGAGTATTTTACAGCTCTCATTTGTTTTTGAAAATGAAGAAAGTAAAGAAAAAAAAAATTTTTTTTTCTTTTTTCAATTTTCAAAACTTTGTGACAAAAAGCGACATCTGCAAAATACTCACAATACCTCTCAGCAAATAGCTTGGGGTGTCTACTTTCCAAAATGGGGTCATTTTGGGGGGTTTTATGCCATCTGGGCATTCCATGGCCTCCGAAACTGTGATTGGCAGTGAGAAGTGAAATAAAAAAATTACACCCTTAGAAAGCCTGAAGGCGGTGATTGGTTTTTGGGGTTCCGTACGCAGCTAGGCTCCCAAAAAGTCCCACACATGTGGTATCCCCGTACTCAGGAGAAGCAACAGAATGTATTTTGGGGTGTATTTCTACATATGCCCATGACATGTTTGAGCAATATATCATTTAGTGACAACTTTTTGTAAAAAAAAATATATATATTTTTTTTTTTTTCATTATTCAATCTCTTGGGACAAAAAAAAAAAATATTTAATGGGCTCAACATTGCTCTCATCAAATAGCTTGGGGTGTCTACTTTCCAAAATGGGGTCATTTGGGGGGGGTTTGAACTGTCCTGGCATTTTATGCACAACATTTAGAAGCCTATGTCACACGTCACCCACTCTTCTAACCACTTGTAGACAAAGCCCTTTCTGACACTTTTTGTTTACATGAAAACATATTTTTTTTTTGCAAGAAAATTACGTTGAACCCCCAAACACTATATATAATGTTAAAGCAAAGGCCCTACAGATTAAAATGGTGGGTGTTGCATTTTTTTTTTCCACACAGTATTTGCGCAGCGATTTTTCAAACGCATTTTTTTGTGGAAAAAATACACTTTTTTTTATTTTAATGCACTAAAACACACTATATTGCTCAAATTTTTGATGAAATAAAAAATATGATCTTAGGCCGAGTACATGGATACCAAACACGACATGCTTTAAAATTGCGCACAAACACGCAGTGGCGACAAACTACATACATTTTTAAAAGCCTTTAAAAGCCTTTACATGATACCACATTAGATTCACGGAGGAGGTCTACTGCTAAAATTACTGCCCTCGATCTGACCTTCGCGGTGATACCTCACATGCATGGTGCAATTGCTGTTTACATATGACGCCAGACCAACGCTTGTGTACGCCTTTGCGCAAGAGAAGGGGGGGCAGGGGTGCTTTTTTTTTTTTTTTTGTTTTTTTTTTTATTTATTTAGCTTTTTTATTTTATTTTTAAACTGTTCCTTCCATTTTTTTTCTTTGTTATGATTTTTATTGTTATCTCAGGGAATGTAAATATCCCCTATGATAGCAATAGGCAGTGACAGGTACTCTTTTTTTGAAAAAATTGGGGTCTATTAGACCCTAGATCTTTCCTCTGCCCTCAAAGCATCTGACCACACCAAGATTGGTGTGATAAAATGCTTTCCCAATTTCCCAATGGCGCGGTTTATATCCGGGAGGGGGGACATTCCCTCCCACTGCTTGTAAAAGCAGTCTAGAGGCTAATTACCCGCTAGAATTGCTTTTACATGAAAGCCGATCACTGGCTGAAAAGAATGATACCAAGATGATACCTAAACCTGCAGGCATCATTCTGGTATAACCATTCAAAGTCCAGCAACATACTGGACATATATTGTAATCTTTTTTTTTTCATGCAGCCTCTTGGCTGAACGAAAAAAAGAGATTGATTGGTGGGTATGCCCACCATTAGAATACCTCCCTTCATCCACCCACTTCTAATGATGGGCATACATGCACCATTTATATATGCCGATGCATGGGGGCATCCTCCCGCAAAAGTTATGCCGTGTACACACGGTCGGAATTTCGACCGTATGTACGTGGCATTAGGAGCCAATCGCTCCTCCCCCCCCCTGCTGCCCCCATGCTTCGGCATATATGCTCTTTTTTTTTAACTGTGGTGGTGAAATCACCTCCTACAGTGTTGGAGTCGCGTCTTTATGTATCGTGGGAGCAAACGCTGTTGCTGTCAAGATAAATAAATCCGCGTTGCAACTGAATGGCGCACCTGAAAACAAAAAAATGCTTAACACTAAAACACAGTAAACAAAATTACATACCTGAAAAGCAAGCATGATAAAACATGATAAAACATAATAAAACATTGCAGAATAGAATGGAGTAAAAAAAGAGCAACAATAGAGAGAGAGAATAGAGTGAGAGAGAGAACAATAAAACGACAACTATTTTTATTTTTTTTATTTTTTTGAGATTCACAGGTAAAAAAGCTCCTGACTGAAGCGACTGAAACAAAACGCTACCACAAAAAAACTTTTAGCGATCGCAGGGATCAGGCCTGACTCTGCGGACGCTGCAGTTATGTGTGCTTAGTGTTTTGTAAGTGACAGTGATCGATCGATACTGCACTTGGGTGGGCTGGGCTGGGCGGAGGGGGAAAACGCAGGTGCTAGCAGGTATCTGGGCTGATCCCGCTAACAATGCGTTTTTTTTTGGAACCCTAAACTGCTGGGACGCTAGTATAGATCTGATCAGATCAGATATTGATCTGTTCAGATACTGTGCCACTAAGGGAGGTGTATGCTTTGTGCGTGGGTGTTTGCGGTACTGGCACTAACCTGGGGCGACGCAGACCTTATTTGACCCTAAAACCTAATTGATATCACCCGCCGGGCGATCAGGGGGTTAAACCGTTATTGGGTAATAAATGGCGGGTGCCCTGACAGTATAAAAAACAAGCTAACTAACCAGCGTCACCCGTAACAGTAATACAAAAAAAAACTGGTTACCTAGCGACACTAATGCAGCGATCAGAAAAACGATCGCTTAGTGACACTGGCAAAAGGGGGTGAAAGGGTTAACTAGGGGCAATCAGGGGGTTAAACCTTTATTAGGTAATATATGGGGGTACCTGACGCTATATAAAAACCTGACGGGGAACCTAAATAACGAAATAACTAACTGGCTAACCAGCGTCACCAGTGACAGTTATACAGTGATCACTGGTGAAAGGGTTAACTCTAGGGGCAATCAGGGGGTTAAAACCTTTATTTAGGTTGTAATATGGGGGTACCTGACCTATAAACCTATTTATGAACCTATATAAACATGGCGGTTACCTAAAAAAAAAAAAATGGTTACCTAGCGACACTAATGCAGCGATCAGAAAAACGATCGCTTAGTGACACTGGCAAAAGGGGGGGTGAAAGGGTTAACTAGGGGCAATCAGGGGGTTAAAACCTTTATTAGGTAATATATGGGGGTACCTGACGCTATATAAAAACCTGACGGGGAACCTAAATAACGAAAACACTAACTGGCTAACCAGCGTCACCAGTGACAGTTATACAGTGATCACTGGTGAAAGGGTTAACTCTAGGGGCAATCAAGGGGTTAAAACCTTTATTTAGGTTGTAATATGGGGGTACCTGACCTATAAAACTATTTATGAACCTATATAAACATGGCGGTTACCTAAAAAAAAAAAATGGTTACCTAGCGACAGCAGTGACACTAATACAGCGATCAGAAAAACGATCGCTTAGTGACACTGGCAAAAGGGGGTGAAAGGGTTACCTGGGGGGCAATCAAGGGGTTAAACCTTTATTAGGGGGGGGTAGGGGGCTACCTTGGACCTAAAACTAACTGCCCTGACAGTTATTACAGTCACACTGACACTAAATACAGTGATCAGTAAAAAAATGATCACTGCAATTAGTGACACTGTGACTGGGGGGGGAGGGGGTGATCTGGGGGGTGATCAGGGGGTGACAGGGGGGTGGAATATGTGCCTAACTGTACTGGTGTCAGTGTACTGTTGTGCACTAACCTTTACATGTTCGCCGCTCGGCGTCTCCGGTCACATAGACCGGCGCACCGAGCGTGACATCACTTCCGCCTTCCTGTCTATACAATAGACAGGAAGGGGAAGCTTTTCATTGGCCAGGAGCGATCGCGAGGGGGTGGCCAGAAACCACTGGCCGTCCCCTCGTCCCGGATCGCTCCTGACACGATCCCGACCGTCCCCGCCGGCGGAGGGGGGTCCGATCGGACCCCCCAACCGCCTGAAGAATGTCACGTACAGGTACGTGATTCTGCCTGTACGTGCCATTCTGCCGACGTATATCTACATGGGGCGGTCGGGAAGTGGTTAATACCCCTTTCTATGGATACATCACCATCCAGCTATTACAGCCATAGACTATACCCCTAAGGATTACTCCATCTGGAGCGCCAGATAAACACTGACTATACTGTCAAGGAGTGGGTGGACATTGGTGTCCTTAAAGTGTTACTAAACCCAAGACAGTAAAATCTGTATATGTAGTAGACATGTGCAATTAGTTTCGTACGAATCCGTAATTCGTACGAATTTTTTGAAATTCGTACGAATTTACGAATCCGTAGTACGAATTTTTTCGAATACGAATTCCGTACGGAATACAAAATTCCGTTTACGAATTTCGTCGCCAAATTTATTCGAATCCGACTACCAAATATCGAATTTCAACTAATATGAAAGAAATTATTATAGCGTATATAACGAATGATTCGAATGGATTCGAATGAATTCGAATGACAAAGTGTCATTTTTGCAGGAAAAATTCCGTTTACGAATTTCAGCTCCAAATTATTTGAATCCAACTACCAATATCGAATTTCAACTAATTCGAAAGAAATTATTATAGCAGATATAACGAATGAATTCGAATGAATTCGAATGATTCGAATGACAAAGCTATTTAAAACCACTTGCGGCTATTGCCGGCAAATGAATTGTCGGCTCCATAACACAGAGAACAGTCATTCATTGATATAAAAAAAAAAAAAGCGTAGGGGTCCCCCCAAATTCAATAACCAGGCCCTTCAGGTCTGGTATGGATATTAAGGGGGACCCCAGACAAAAAAATAAATAAAAAATGGCGTGGGGTCCCCCCCAAATATCCATACCAGACCCTTCAGGTCTGGGATGGATTTTAAGGGGAACCCCGGCCAAAAAAAAAAAAATGGCGTGGGGTCCCCCTCAAAATGCATACCAGACCCTTTATCCGAGCACGCAACCTGGCAGGCCGCAGGAAAAGAGGGGGGGACGAGAGCGGCCCCCCCTCCCACCTGAACCGTACCAGGCCACATGCCCTCAACATTGGGAGGGTGCTTTGGGGGTCTGAGACCCCCAAAGCACCTTGTCCCCATGTTGATGAGGACAAGGGCCTCGTCCCCACAACCGTGCCCGGTGGTTGTGGGGGTCTGCGGACGGGGGGCTTATCGGAATCTGGAAGCGGCCTTTAACAAGGGGCCCCCCAGATCCCGGCCCCCCCCTGTGTGAAATAGTAAGGGGGTACAAAAGTACCCCTACCATTTCACCAAAAAAGTGACAAAAATGTAAAAATGACAGGAGACGGTCTTTGACAATTCCTTTATTAAAATCTTCTTTCTTCTTTCTTCTGGTCTTCCTTCTTCCTTTCTTCTAGTCTTCCTTTCTTCATCTTCTCCTTCCGGCATCTTCTTCTTTCTCCGATCCGCTTCTTCTTGCTCCGGTCTTCTCTTCCTTCTCGTCCGGCATCGGCGTCGGCGTCTGTTCTCGCAGGCCGCTCCTCGCAATGGGAGGCTCCCGCTCTGTGAGGCTTCGCTCCAGCTGACAGGTCTTTTATAACGGAGGGCACCTGGTGACCCCGCCCCCCCTCTGACGTCATGGGGAAAGCCATAGGGAAGTCCCCATGACGTCCCCGTGCGTCAGAGGGGGCGGGGTTACCAGGTGCCCTCCGTTAGAAAAGACCTGTCAGCCGGAGCGAAGCCTCACAGAGCGGGAGCCTCCCATTGCGCGGAGCGGCCCAAGAAGAGACACCGACGCCGACGGAAGAAGATGCCGGACGAGAAGACCAGCGCAAGAAGAAGCAGATCGGAGAAAGAAGAAGAAGGAGAAGATGAAGAAACCGAAGGATGAAGAAAGGAAGAAGGAAGATTTTAATAAAGGAATTGTCAAAGACCGTCTCCTGTCATTTTTACCATTTTTAACACTTTTTTGGTGAAATGGTAGGGGTACTTTTGTACCCCCTTACCATTTCACACAGGGGGGGCGGGATCTGGGGGTCCCCTTGTTAAAGGGGGCTTCCAGATTCCAATAAGCCCCCCGCCCGCAGACCCCCACAACCACCGGCCAGGGTTGTGGGGATGAGGCCCTTGTCCTCATCAACATGGGGACAAGGTGCTTTGGGGGGGACCCAAAAGCACCCTACCAATGTTAAGGGCATGTGGCCTGGTACGGTTCAGGCGGGGGGGGGGGGCGCTCTCGTCCCCCCCTCTTTCTCTGCGGCCTGCCAAGTTGCGTGCTCAGATAAAGGGTCTGGTATGGATTTTGAGGGGGACCCCACGCCATTTTTTTTTTTTGGCCGGGGTTCCCCTTAAAATCCATCCCAGACCTGAAGGATCTGGTATGGATATTTGGGGGGGACCCCACACCATTTTTTTTATTTTTTTTGGCTGGGGTTCCCCTTAATATCCATACCAGGCTTGAAGGGCCTGGTTATTGAATTGGGGGGTACCCCCACGCTTTTTTTTTTTTTTTATCAATGAATGACTGTTCTCTGTGTTACGTAGACGACTTTTTATTAGCCGCGAGTGATTTTAAATAGCTTTTTTTCCTGCAAAAATGACACTTTGTGCAGGAACAGTTCTCTATATAAGATATACTGAATCTCAAATTCATTCGAAGCATTCGAACCATTCGTTATATCCGCTATTATAATTTCTTTCATATTAGTTGAAATTCGATATTTGTAGTTGGATTTACTAACTATTCGTAACGATTCGTAACGATTCGTAACTTGAAATTGAAATTCGATATTTGTAGTTGGATTCGAATTGTTCTCTGTGTTATGAGAACCGACAATTCATTAGCCGCGTTAACGATTCGTAACGATTCGTAACGATTCGTAACGATTCGTAACTTTACTAACGATTCGAAAAAAAAATTACGATTCGTCCGAAATTCGTATTTTGTACGAATTCGAACGGAATTTCGTACACGAATTACGAATTACGAATTTTTTTATATACGAAACGGGACGAAACAAAACAAATTTTTTGACAGTTCCCATGTCTAATATGTAGTAAAGCATGCTTGTTATACTTACTGTGAAACATAAGCGGGTAATTCTCTGCATTGTGTAAAAAGGTTGTTTGATCCTGTCTCCTCTGATCCTCCCCTTATTCCACAGTCTCCAATCTATTCCATGATAGTACAGAGCCTTGGGGGCACTCTGCACATGCTCAGTTTGGTGTGTATTGCTACAGAGTTTTTTTTTTTTTTTTTTGAGAGGGTGCATGTAATAGGCACAGGGCCAATCAGCACTATCCAGACAGAGGGTCAGGGGTCATGCAGCCTCATAGGACAATCAGAGGAGAATGAAAACATCTCCTACAAGCTTTAACCAGTGCTCAGCCAGACACTGATAGAAGTCACAAGATTGCTTTAAACTGCTGATGAGAAAAGGTATTGAACAGTTTATATTTACTAAAATAATTGCATTTCCATGCCTTCTTAACAACCATTGAGTCATCAGCTTGGCAGGGCAGGAAAGGAAGGGGACAAGCAAGCACCTCCCCCTCCTGAACCATACCAGGCCACATGCCCTCAACATGGGGGGTGTTTTGGGGCAGGGGGCTCCCTTCCAAAGCACTTTGTCCCCATACCAGGCCACCCTGCCCTCTTATGATGTCACCACTGGGAGCATGATGGGATGGTGAAGTCATAAGGGGGTGGAGTCTCTGGTAGACATCACCACATGGCCACGCCCCTTGTCTATATAAAAAACAGAGAACGAAGCTGGTACAACTGTGGGAGCTAGCGTAGAGAGAAGAATCAGCAAAAGAACTGGAGGAAGAAGAAATCAGCAATGGAGGGAGAAGATCCAGAGAAAGAAGACATCAGTAGCGGAGGGAAAAGATATCACGGGAGAAAGAAGACACGTTGGAGCTATGACGGGGGACATTCTTCATTTTTAATAAAGGACTGTACAATTTTTATTTATTTTTGACACTTTTTTGGTGAATGGGTAGGGGTACAATGTACTCTTACTCATTCACATTGGGGGGGGGGGGGGGGGGGGGCTGCGATCTGAGGGCCTTCTTGTTAAAGGGGGCTTCCAAATTCTGATAAGCCAGGCCTGCAGACCCCAACAACCATATATATGTGTGTGTGTGTGTGACACAATGTGACAATTTTGAAAAAAAAGAAAAAAATTACTTTCTGCTATGATAAATATCCCCAAAAAATTGATTGTTTTGCGCCAAAGTTATCACATCTACAAACTACGGGATCGATTTAGGGACTTTTATTTATGTTTTATTGTTTTTACTGGTGGGGGCAATCAAGGGGTTAAGTGTGTTCCCTCAGCGTGTTCTAACTGTAGGGGGGATAGGCTTAATGAAACATGACAGAGATCACTGTTCCTGATCACTGGGAACAGAATATCCCTGTCATGTCACTAGGCAGAATGGGGAACTGCCTTGTTTACATAGGCAGTTCCTCATTCTGCTTCTCCTCGCCGCGATCGCAGGCCGCCAGCAGACATTGAGTCCGCTGGACCCGTGGGCACACTCCCTCGGTGTGGCCGCTATCCTGCTTTTACCGACTGATGTACATGTACGTCAGTTTGCGCAGGAGAGCCATTCTGTCGACGTATATACCGTATTTATCGGCGTATAACACGCACTTTTTCCCCCTTAAAATCGGGGGAAAGTCGTGGGTGCGTGTTATACGCCGATACCCAAAAAAAAAATGACAAAAATCGGTTGCGGCGCCGAAAAATGGCGACCGCGGCCGAAAAAAGGCCGAACCGCGGCCGAAAAAGGCCGGAAAAAGCCGAAGCGCGGCCGAAAAAGACCGAAGCCGGCTGTTCAGCTCCGCTCGGAGTCCCGCCTCCCTGCGCTCGCTCCCGAAACAGCAGGGAGGCGGGACTCCGAGCGGAGCTGAACAGTCGGCTCGGTCTTTTTCGGCCGCACTTCGGCCTTTTTCGGCCGCGGTTCGGTCTTTTTCGGCCGCGCATGCGCGGTATTTCTCGCGGCGGGAAATTTAAACGCTGGCGAACTTCAACTGACACTAGCAAGCTGCAAATGACACTAGCAAGCTGCAAATGACGCCGGGCAAGCTACAAATGATGCTGGGCAAGCTACAAATGACGCTGGGCAGGTTGCAAATGACGCTGGGCAAGGCTGCAAATGACGCTGGGCAAGCTGCAAATGACGCTGAGCAAGCTGCAAATGACGCTGAGCAAGCTACAAATGACGCTGGGCAAGCTGCAAATGACGCTGAGCAAGCTACAAATGACGCTGGGCAAGCTGCAAATGACGCTGGGCAAGCTGCAAATGACGCTGGGCAAGCTGCAAATAACGCTTAAATGTAAGTTTTTTTTTTCCCTAAACTTCTCTCCTAAAACTTTTTTTCCTTAAAATTCCCTCCTAAACTTGGGGTGCGTGTTATACGCCGGTGCGTGTTATACGCCGATAAATACGGTAGGTGTGAGACGGTCAGCAAGTGGTTAAAGTAGTAGTAAATACCGCTTGGACACTTGTACCTACAGGTAAGCTTATGATAATGCGTCAGAAACAGCTTATTAAAGCATTAGTAAATACTGCTTGGAGACTTGTACCTGCAGGTAAGCTTATAATAAATCTGTAGAAAAGGTGAATATCTCCTAAACGGTGCCCATTTAAGAGATATTCACTATTTCTGCAGCTGGTGATGTCACCGGCACATGCACTCTGAAGGGATGGCATACTCCATGCTGTCCCTTCAGAGCTGTATGCTGAGGCCTTGACTCCCACACACATGCATGGGAGTGACGTCACTGCAGCTCAACCTTTCAAATGGCTGGAGCCTGCGTACCTGGAAGAAAGACCAGGTGAAAGCCCTGTCAGCTATGACAGCTTACTGCTGGTGGGCTTTGTTTTAAGGTAAGTTTTTCATAATGTGCTAGTGCAATGAATACTAGCACATTACGATCTTTTTATTATTATTATTGTTATTGAAACTTTACTACCGTTTTAAAGAATTTATAAAATAAAAAATTGGTTTTCTGAATGTGGTAGCATGTATTTTTCTTTCTTCATCTTTCACAATGGATAGATTCAGGAAATATGTGAAATACTCATGAATCCCACTGGTAAAATACAACCACACTAAATGCTTGTTAAATTTCATGGCAAGGTCTGTTTTTGTTCAATGCCACAAAATAAACACAACATTAATACATTTGGTAAAAAGTGAAATTGTAGAAGTGTATCTGGGCATTTCCTAAACACTACTGATACTCCCATTCCTGTCTTAGTAAGTTGTCTAGATTTTTCCATCAAACAAAAAAGTTATGTTCAAGAATGAATCTTAACCATTTCCCGCCCACCCAATGTCATATTAAGTTGAAGACTTTGAGTGGGGATTTCTGAAGGATGCCAGCAGTTACAGACATCATTCAGATATTCAGACATCATTCATCATTCAGACAGCCAGTGATTCCCTTCAGTTCTGTTCAGCCACTTCTTACATCGTTCTTACAGGCGGTGGGAGGGGACGTTATCCCACTCCCACCACCCTCTGGTGCTTCTACTGGCTCTCCCATGCGATTGGAGAGCCGGAGAAGTAATCGCCTGGCGCCGGATGTTGTCCATAGAGATTTCTGGCAGGCCAGATGGTCCCCGAAGTCTCTATGATTGTTCAGAGGCCGGGCGCGATATTATGACCTCACGCCCGGCCTCTGCATTTGAAACTGGGAAGCCAAGACCGTTCTTTTTTTTATTTCAGGCTTCCCAGCCTAGAGGAGAGATCTGGGGCCTTATAGACCCCAGATCTCACTGTAAAGAGGACCTGTCATGCCCTATTGCTTTTACAAGGCCTTGTAATAGGAAAAGCATTAAAAAATAAAAGTAAAATAAACAATAAAAAAAAAAAAAATTTACAGAACCCCCCTCCTTGCGTGCTTGCATACAGAAGCACATGCATATGTAGGTTGCGTCCGCATATGTAAACAGCGTTCAAACCACACATGTGAGGTATTGCCGCAAACGTTATAGTGAGAGCAATATTTCTAGTGCCAGACCTCCTCTGTACCTCTGAACAGGTAACCTACAAAAAAATGTAAAGCGTCGCCTATGGAGATTTTTAAGTACCGAAGTTTGGCACCATTCCAGGAGTGTGCACAATTTTAAAGCGTGACATGTTAGGTATCTATTTACTTGGCGTAACATCATCTTTCACATTATGCAAAATTGGGCTAACTTTACTGTTTTTTAGTGCATGAAACTTTTTTATTTTCTAAAAGAAAGCGTTTGAAAAATTGCTACCCAAATACCGTGTGAGATAAAAAGTTGCAACAACCGCCATTTTATTCCCTAGGGTCTCTGCTAAAAAAAAAACATATATAATGTGTAGGGGTTCTGAGTAATTTTCTAGCAAAAATATTATGATATTTACATGTAAGAGAAGTGTCAGAAGTTGCAGGTAGGCAAGTAGGTAATAATTTCAAAGCAGAATGTTTGTGTTTTAAAATCATTTCTCCTTTTGTTTTGAGGAAATATGTACATGCTTTTATAACCGGGTCATATTATATGTTGCAATACAGAGTTTCACCATCAAAACTAGCAAGTAATAAGTCAACAGATACTAGGAGATATTTCAATTTCTTTCCTCTTTTTTTATATGATGAAATGGTTTGTACAAAAAGTTGTAAGATTGTATCAATATATTTTAGTGCCCTCTCAGTAAGATTTTGATCCCTTGAAACAATCTGGCATACTTGATTAAAGTATGTATCTTGGGCAGGCAGTAAAAAGTTTCCATGGTTGGATTACTGTGTTTATCATGAATTTATATTCCTCATTTGACAACAACTTTGATTCCATCTCTCTATTTAAAATTGTATGACATTATTTTTGATAAACTTTGTTGAATCTGTATTAATATTTTTTTTAAGTAAAATTTTTTTTGTGTTACTTAAGATATCTAAGCACATCTTCAAATACTGATGTATATCCAGCAGAACTATGTTTTCACCCTTTTTCGCTGGTTTAATCACCAGTTCATTGGTTTTTCGATACTTTTGCAATTGTATTTCAAATCTTCCAATGCTTTCCTTTGTTTAAATGTTAAACAGTTATTCTTGACTTCCCCTTCCTTTTATTTTTTTCCATAGCAATCTTTATTTGATCTCCACCAGTTGCACAAATAGTTGTATTCTTCTTTCTTGAGAACTTTTTCTATCAATGTGCACTCTATGCCCCGTACACACGAGCGGATTTTCCGTCGGAAAAATCTTGGATGGTTTTTCCGATGGAATTCCGCTCAAGCTTGGCTTGCATACACAAGGTCACAGAAAAGTTCTCTGAAGTTCGATCATCAAAAACGCGGTGACGTAAAACACTACGACGAGCCGAGAAAATGAAGTTCAATGCTTCCAAGCATGCGTCAAATTGTTTCCGAGCATGCGTAGGAATTTTGCACATCGGAATTGCTACAGACAGAAGAATAGAGAACCTGCTCCCAATCTTTTGCTGGCGTAAATTCCGATGGAGCATACACACGGTGGAATTTTACAACCAAAAGCTCACATCGGACTTTTGCTGGCGGAATTTCCGATCGTGTGCACGGGGCATTAAAGAGCAAATCAACCTACAACAGATTTCTCTTTTGAAGGTGGTGTGGGCAGGACAGGATATGATTCTAGACATTACATTTTTTTTTTTCGCACTTCCATTCTTGCAGTAATAAACTGAGCTTGGCTTTCTAGTTGAGCTTCAGTTATCATATAATTCCTATAAAAAATTTACAGGGCATTAAATTATTGTTTCACGCATATTCTATCTAGCTATTTATTAAAAGAGTCTATTAATGGCTTTGTAAAGAAATCTATTTTAGAGGTGCTAATGTTGATCTTTCCAGAAATCTTGTAAGTAGATAACTATAGGGTTGATTTACTAAAGGCAAATCCACTCTGCACTACAAGTGCACTTGGAAGTGCAGTCGCTGTAGATCTGAGGGGAAGATCTGAAATGATGGGAAGCTATGCTGATTTTATACATATAGAAGAGAATTATGCTTCAAATATTTCCATGTGTATCAGTTTTTACTTTTTTTTTGTCAATCCAAGACTGTTATTCCCTGCGTCACCTTGCCCCTTGCTAGAATTTATTTTTCCCTAAATTGTTTACTGAATGTTCTGCTGGAAGCTCTAGTTCCACGGCCACACCCACATGCTCTCCATTGTGTATATATAGCTGTCCTCCTCTAGAGGGCAGCAGGCCAATAGAAGGAGCAGCCAGCTCCGAGCGTGTAGCCTTTCACTACTGCAGCCCTGATTGACAAGATTCCAGCCCTGCCTATGCTGATTTTATTATCCAATCATGTACAAGCAAAACTGCTGTTTTTTATTTTCCTGTTCCCCTCAGATCTACAGTGACTGCACTTCCAAGTGCACTTGTAGTGCAAAGTTAATTTGCCTTTGGTAAATACCCCCCCCCCCCCGTGTGCTATCTGCCTGTGCTCACTACTATCAGTAAACATTGCTCCCAGTTATCTCTGAGGCCTACAGGACAGCTTTTATGTTATCGAAAGGGGTTCATATCTTGTTAGTCTCGATACAAATTGAGGCGACTTGTCAGGTGACCTAGTCACCTGACAAGTCGCGCTCCATTCAGTGCGATGTAACCGTTCTAATCAGAGCGACTCAAGTCACTCCGACTTAGAAAATGGTTCCTGGGGGGACTTCGGAGCGGCTTGCATTGACTTCTATTAACCACTTAAGGACCGAGCCTCTTTCTGAGATTTGTTGAAAAACATTTTTTTTGCTAGAAAATTAATTAGAACCCCCAAACATTATACATTATTTTTCTAACACCCTAGAGAATAAAATGGCGGTCGTGGCAATACTTTCTGTCACACCATATCTGCGCAGCGGTCTTACAAGCGCACTTTCTTTTGGTAAAAATTCACTTTTTTAATAAAAAAATAAGAAAACAGTAAAGTTAGCCCAATTCTTTTTATATTGTGAAAGATAATTTTACGACGAGTAAATTGATACCCAGCATGTCACGCTTCAAAATTACGACCGCTCGTGGAATGGAGACAAACTTTTACCCTTAAAAATCTCTATAGGCGACGTTTAAAAAATTCTACAGGTTTCATGTTTTGAGTTACAGAGGAGGTCAAGGGATAGAATTATTGCTCTCACTCTACCGATCGCAGCAATACCTCACATGTGTGGTTTGAACACCGTTTTCATATGCGGGCACTACTCACGTATGCATTCGCTTCTGCGTGCAAGCTCGGTGGGACGGGGCACATTTACATTTTTTTTCTTATTTATTTTACCTTTTATTTTTTATTTTTACACTGTTGTTTTAAAAAAAAAATAGTGCCACTTTTATTCCTATTACAATGTAAACATCCCTTGTAATAGAAAAAAAGCATGACAGGACCTCTAAAATATGAGATCTGGGGTCAAAAAGACCTCAGATCTCATATTTATACTAAAATGCAATAAAAAATAAATAAATAAAAATTGTCATTTAAAAGAAAAAACAAATGGCCCTTTAAGAGCTATGGGTGGAAGTGACATTTTGACGTCTCTTCTGCCCTGCATTGGTATGAAGACGGATGGGGGCCATCTTCCCCTCACTCGTCTCCATGCCTAGCAGGAAGAAGGATCCGATCGCTTCCACCAATGCTGATGGCTCCGGTAAGGGCACGGGTAAGCGGTGGGAGGGGGGCCCTCTCCTGCCTCTGATAAAAGTGATCCCAACGCAGAGACCACTGTTTTTGGAACCAGACCTCCTGTCGAAGAAGAGGATACCAGGGTTATGGCAGCTAGCTGCTGCTATAATAAAGATATCCCTCTTCAAAGTTAGGATGTATACCGACGTGCTTTAAAAAATCAGGACGAACTCCGGACAGCCGCACACTGGGAGAAGATAAAAATTCAATGAATTTATTTAAAAAGCAGGAATCACATCAATCCATAACACGGCAAAGCAAAATAGGGTGTGCGGCAGTCTGGAAGTGGTTAAAGAAGTCGTTTACAAGCCATGCTGAAGTCATGCAGTGTGGGACGGCTTCAGAGTCGGGTGACTTTGAGGCTGCCCCAGTGTGAACCGAGACTTACTATTATCCTGATAGAAAAGGGTGAAAAAATGTTGTCATCCTAGAGCTGCAAATGTGTTACTGGCAGAATCACCAGTTGCAAAAAGGGAAAAAAGTTTTAGGAATGCAGTCAAAACATCTAAGGACTGGTAAACTGCAATATATTTATTTTCTGTTTTTGGGTTTAGATACACTTTAGGCCAACAATCATTTGTACTGATACTTTATTCTGAAGAGCTAAAGAGAGGACTACTTACCAATACCTAGACATTAGATGGCAAAATTTAAGTAATTTTATCTTTATATTTATAACTCCTCTGAGGATAATAGATGTGCCTGGCATATCAAGCCCCAAATGCCCTAGCAGTAGCATTTTAACAGATAAAATGAAATAGCACTGTATGCTTGCCAGGCTCTGCAGAAAATAACTTTGAAACAAAGGATAACTCACTGGATACTGGATAACAAAACACCCATCTAATTAAAGGAAATAAACTCACTCTGGGCTTTGATCTCAGTATATGGGAGCCAAACTGTCATGACTCCACAAGCCCCAGTTTCCTGCCATACATCTGCCACCAAGAAAGCCAGACAATAACAAACAAATCTGAAAAAAAGAAGCATAAGAGAAAGCAGGTGACACAACACCCAAGCTGACCAAATAAATGATTGATTACATTATCTAATACAATGAAAGTGGAAACTATATCACAGAGTAGAGTGAAAGAAGAAGGAACAACTCATAGCACAGAATCTGATACTTTCTGTGGCAATACTTTGCATTTGACTTTGAGCCAGGTGATGATGACAATGATGAACTGGCTGCAGAGCAGATAAAAACGGAGTTCCAGCTTGTTTTTTTTTTTTTTTTCAAAAAACACCCTCAGTCTCAACCAATCCTATACATAACAGATTTAGAAATAAATGTATGTTTTCTAATTCATTTTCTTTTTAAAAAACTCACTCTGCCATCTTCAGTGTGGGCATCTGAAGCCCACTCATTCCAGGTTACAGTGCTTCTGGCTACCCAGCACGCACCTTCTGATCTTGCGCATGTGCATATTGTACAAATTGCAGCACAATGCTACCAGCAGAGGATGCCATTGACTCTTGGGATTGATGACACTCATATCCCAGGAGACAATGGGCAGGCAGAAATCACGTACCTCGCTATGGCAAGGTACAGTGGATGCAGAGCATTTGCCTTCAAAGTAAGGTATATAGATTACAGGGAAACAAAAAAAAGGGTCCAAGGAGAAATTGTACAGTGATCATGAATACGTGGGGGGGAGCAAAGTTTAAAAAGTGGATGGAACTTCGCTTTAAGACCAAATAGGTCCCTAGGCAATTTAACAGCTTTGGCCTTTTCCAATTCCCATCCCCTATGTGTGCCCTGTTCACATATTCCAATTATATAATGTAAAAGCCACACAAATGTTTTTACTTCAAAGAAAGACCTTTTTCTATATTACTGTCTAATATCTGCTAAATTTAACTTTCTATATTACTCCCTTAAGCCTCAATCAGCTATAAAAATGTTCACCTTCAGTATTATTTCTACATATTGTAATGGATTGCATGCTCTTTCATTTTCTGTATCACTTCATTATGCCTTAGCAAGTTGTAAGCTCTTCCACCTTCTATATTGGTACTGTATTCTCACAAATAGAGCTTTCTTTTGGTGGTATTTGATCACCTCTGCGGTTTTTATTTTTTGCGCTATAAACAAAAATAGAGCAACAATTTTGTAAAAAAGCAATATGTTTTACTTTTTGCTATAATAAATATCCCTCAAAAAATAGATAAAAAAATAAACTGTTCCTCAGTTTAGAGTGATACGTAATCTTCTAAATATTTTTGGTAAAAAAAAAAAATCAAAGTATTTATTGATTGGTTTGTGCAAAAGTTATAGCGTCTACAAAATAGGGGATAGTTTTATAGCATTTTTATTAATAATTTATTTTTTACTAATGGTGGTGATCAGCGATTTATCGTGACTGTGACATTATGGCGGACACATCGGACAATTTTGACACATTTTTGGGACCATTGGCATTAATACAGCGATCAATGCTATAAAATTGCATTGATTACTGTAAAAATGTCACTGGCAGTGAAGGGGTTAACCACTAGGGGGCGGGGAAGGGGTTTAGTGTGTCCCAGGGAGTAATTCTAACTGTCTGGGGGATGGGCTAGCAGTGACACGACACTGATCACTGCTCCTGATGGGAGCAGACGATCGGTGTCCTGTCACTAGGCAGAACGGGGAGATGCTGTGTTTACACTGGCATCTCCCCGTTCTTCAGCTCCGTGACATGATCGCGGGCACCCGGCGGGCACGGTCACAGAGCTCAGGTCAGACAGCAGTTCAGAATACACTGCTCAGCACTGCAGCCAATTGGCTGTAAGCCACTGACTGAACAAGGTTTTACAGCAATCCTTTTTGACAGAAGCCGATCTAATGATTGGCTTCTGTCTAGCAGGAAGGTCTACACACAAATCGAAATTCAATCCATACAGGTAATACTCGAAAAATTTGAATATCGTGCAAAAGTTAATTTATTTCACTAATGCAACTTAAAAGGTGAAACTAATATATGAGATAGACTCATTACATGCAAAGCAAGATAGCTCAACCCGTGATTTGTCATAATTGGGATGATTATGGCTTACAGCTCATGAAAACCCCAAATCTACAATCTCAGAAGATTAGAATATTACATGCAATCAATAAAACAAGGATTGTACATAGAAAAATATTGGGCCTCTGAAAAGTATAAGCATGCATATGTACTCAGTACTTGGTTTGGGTCCCTTTTGCAGCAATTACTGCCTCAATGAGGGAACCCTTTGCAGGTGTTATGTTGAGCCTAGAATATTGCACCTTTTCACAATATTCTAATTTTCTAAGATTGTTGATTTGGGGTTTTCATGAGCTGTAAGACATAATCATCACAATTATGACAAATCACGGCTTGAACTATCTTGCTTTGCATGTAATGAGTCTATCTCATACATTAGTTTCACCTTTTAAGTTGCATTAGTGAAATAAATTAACTTTTGCACCATATTCTAATTTTTTGAGTGTCACCTGTATATACCCAGCTTAAATTAAAGGAAAACTGTAGCAGAGAATGATAATCTCTGCCCCATTAGGCCTCATTCATATGGAGCATTTCAATTCATGCCCCATGCAGGGCCATGTTTAACAGCATGGGGATGCACAGGTCTTGTCCCACTGCTGTAAATTGGGATGCAGTGGCAGCATGGACACAGCTGCTGCTCCCAACTTGACATCCATATGGGTGTGGGTGCACATCCCTGAATGCACACATATCATATTGGCAGCAGCAGCTGAGTTCATACAACCGCTGCATCCCAGTCAACAGCAATGGGACTGCCGGCATAGGGATGCACGCAACACCTGTGTATCCCTATGTGGGTAACCATGGCCCTCCATGGGCACAGGCTTAAATGCCCCATGTGAAAAAGGCCTTAGGCAGTGGCAGAGCTGTGCATATCTCAGGACAGATTGTACAGAATCAAATCCTTTGATAGATAAAAATGCGGATATATAATTATTTCATTCTGTGTGCGTTACTGCCAGTTTAACGCCATATAGTTTTGTGTGTGTTACTTCCAGTTTAACGCCATATAGTTTTCTGCATCACTGTACATTTGGTGCATTATATTGCAGTATATTATAGTGTATCCATGGAGTGTGTCTGTGTAGTGTGAGTACTCAAATTAAATTGCACCAAACACCTCTTTACATTGATTAAAGTGCATCTACGTACAGATTTCCACTTCTTCTTTACATTTTCGTATAAGCACTGCCCCCTCCCTCCCAATAATGTCTGGGAGGACAACAAAAAGATGCAGATATTCCCTTGGCACTGTAAGGGGGCCAGCAACAAATGTGTCCACAGACAAAGGTGGACATGGTGGTCAGTCCTCAGGCAGGGTATCATTTCCTCTGTTTAGTGAGTTTGCCTGTGCTATCCAGCCACAGCATGCAGAGGAGGTGGTGGACTGGCTTACTAAACCTTCCTCATCCTCCTCATCCTCTGTCATGCAAGCAGAGACAAGTGTGCAGTACCCTGCAGTTGCCAGAGTGGATAAACCTGCCTCATTGTCCACATCTATTCCTGCCATAGCCCCAACATCAGCCATTGAGGAATCAGCTGAGTTATTTAGAGGAAGGAACACTGGTAGACAAATTGCCATTCATGTTTCCCAAGCCACAGCGTATTTCCAAGTTGTCTCCAGTGGTAATCATAAAGATGGAGGAGATGGAGATGATGATGATAAGGTCACTGATGCGACTTGGGTGCCAGATAGAGAAGAGGAGGAAACTGAAGGTGAGGCTGCACAACCGCAAGGAGGCCGACATCAAGAAAGAGTAGAGAGCAGCCACCCTATTCCATCACATTCTGCAGCTGTTATCTCCCGGCCCACTCCACAAAGCTCAGCTGTCTGGGCCTTTTTCAGCACATCTGCAGCAGATTGAACTGTGTCTCAGGCACATCAAACGTGGCAAAAACCACATGCCTAACAAGGCATTTAACGTCCAACCACTCGGCCCATTGGCAAGAGCACCTAAAAGCCACAAAAAAAAAGCCACACCTTACCAACTTCAGTCTGCCCCTGCTATACTGAGCCATTACCTCTCAGCAGCCTCCACTGACAGGGAGCACACCACTAG
This sequence comes from Lithobates sylvaticus, assembly GCA_028564925.1. Taxonomy (NCBI): domain Eukaryota; kingdom Metazoa; phylum Chordata; class Amphibia; order Anura; family Ranidae; genus Lithobates; species Lithobates sylvaticus. The sequence continues at coordinate 677,070,937 of CM053026.1, read as the reverse complement.
CTGTAGACTGTAGCCGGCAAATTTCTCTGCCCTATCTGCTGCAGCGGGAAACAAAAAAATACAGTCCCTCCCACCCACATGCCCAGTGTCTAAATGCAAGCTTGTCAAAGCTGTTGGCTCTCCAACTTCTGCCTTTCAGCCTGATGGATTCTGCCCCCTTCTGTGAATTCACACAATGTGCTGTACCCCAATGGCAGGTTCCCAGTCGCTACTACTTTTCACGTAAGGCCGTTCCATCTCGCTACCATCATGGAGAAGGGAATGTTCTGGCATTGTTGGGAAAGGAAATAAGCCATAAAATCCATCTTACTGCTGACACGTGGTCCAGCAAGCATGGACAGGGATGATATATTTTGTTCACAGTACACTGAGTAACGCTGCTTGCAACTCAAAAGGATGCAGGACAGGGCTCCGTGCTGCAGCTTGTTGTGCCCCCATGTCTCCATACAGCTGGTGGTGATGATGCCAGATCTCGGAGCTCTACCCCCTCCTCCTCCTCCACCACCTCCATGCCATCCTCTGTAGAATTGTCCTAGGAACATCAGGTACCCCTTAAACATTTAAAGGGCTATTCTCAGAGTTAGGCTAAAAGATAACATGCAGTGCTTCAGCTGGTGTGTTTAGGGGACAGGAACCACACCGGAGCAGAGATTCTTGCAGCTCTGCAGGGACAGGCCCAGAGGTGGTTCACACCACACCAGCTGGAGCCAGGAATGGTGGTGTCCGATAACGGCTCAAACCTCCTGTCCGCCCTTAGACAAGGAAAGTTGAAACATGCTTCCACCTGCCCCTAATCCGCCTAATTTGTGACATGCCCACTAGGTGGAACTCAACTTTGGGAATGATGCAGCGGCTATACATGCAGTGGAGGGCTGTCAACGAGTACCTGTGTACGGCACGACGACAGGCTCAGGCCGCCTCACCTTTTTTTCCCCGCGCCAATGGCTGATCATTAAGGATGCATGCACTGTATTGTCACCATTTGAGGAGGCCACAAGAATGGTGAGCAGTGACAGTGTATGCATCAGTGACACAATCCCTGTTGTGTTCCTGCTGGAGCAGACTCTGCATGGCATTATGGACAGGGCACTGGATGCAGAGCAGCAGGAGAAAGAGGAGGACTTCCTTTCCTCTCAAGGCCCACTTTATCCGACACAGACACCATCATTCCTATGTCACAGAACACATAGGAGGAGAGAGGGAAGGAGGATGAGGAGGAGGCACTTTCATAGGCTTTGAAGAAGAGGAAGACATGAGTCAATCTGTAAGTGATGGCTTTCCAACCCCAGGACCCTTGGAAGTAGTACGTGGCTGGAAGAAGGAAGTTCCAGATGCTGTCATCCTGAGTGACCCCGAGGAGTCTGCTTCTCAAGCCTCTGCAAATTTGAGGCGCATGGGCAACCTCATGCTTCAAAACCTGCAAAAGGACCCAAGAATACGTGGCATAAAGGAGAAGGATGATTACTGGTTGGCTACCCTCCTTGACAACCATTATAAGTGGAAGGTCTCAGAACTCATCCCGCCCCAACAGAGTGCAGAAGATAAAATCTCTTGAGGACACGTTAAAGAGGATTTTATTGAACATTTTTCCTGACTCCAGGTTACAGTGTTGTGGAAAACGTTTTGAGTCTTCTGTTAGTCAAGAGAGGAGCGTTGGAGAAGGCATCCGCCTAAGTGAGGCATTTTGGAATTTTTTTAGTCCTCGCTGCCCAGGGCTGTCAGCTTCCACATCCCATCGGCAGCATCTGCATCACATGGTGGATGATTACCTCGGGGCCAAAACAGAGATGGAGAGCTTTCCAGCTGACCATCCACTGACTTACTGGGTGATGAGAATAGACCACTGGCCAGAACTTGCCCAGTATGCTATTAAGTTGCTGGGCTGCCCTGCATCCAGCATGCTTTCAGAACGGGCATTCAGTGCTGCAGAAGGTTTTGTTACTGATCATAGAATGTGTCTGGCCACAGACTCCATGGACCGTTTGACTTTTATAAAAATGAATAAGTCCTGAATTACCAGCTATGAAGCCCATGTCACTGATTAAGTCTTTTTGGGATGTGGAATCTCTGCAGGACTTTGAGGCTGCTTAGCTTTGAGGGTGTTCAATCAATTCATCTGGAAGAATGTTTTTGGTATAGGTTTTATGGGCACAATTTACATCCAAAGACCATTTTTTCAGCACCGTTTGACAGGTGCATATCATTGCAATTTTTTACAGGAAGGCCAATTCTTGCTTTCATCAAGAGTACCTCTAGGGTTACGGTGGGAAGGCACCCCCAACACCCAAATAGTAATTTTTCTGCACCTATTTGACAGGTGCATATCATTGCAATTTTTTACAGCAAGGCAAATCCTTGCTTTCATCAACCTCTATAGGGTTATGGTGGAAAGGCGCCACCAACACCCAAAGACCAATTTTTACCCACCCGTTACTTCTAGCCAAAGTCAAAGTAACACCAGAATGTAGCCAAAACATCTCTAATCTTGTTACCAGAGCACTACATTGTGGCCTCATCATACACACTGGCTCCCCAGCTGTTGCTGAGCCAAATAAAGGCAGCTTGCAGGGAAAATTTCATTTTTATTGGGCTTTATAAATGCAATTATTGCTACAACATATTCTAGACATGGTACAGAGCTTCCACTTTACAGGTAGACTAAAGGGACCCCCAGGCACTATATTGGAGTTTTTCATTTTTATGCTTTCACTTTCAAAGTCATACATGTCCCCCAGGGCAAGACCCAGACTCCTATAACCATTGTATGCCCAATTACTTGCATATAAGCCTTCAAAATGGGCATTTTTGATTTTTGACATTCAGGTCCTATTGACTTTAATGTGGTTTGTTATTCGGGTCCGAACTTTTGCTGTGTTTGAAAGTTCTGCTACGAACCGAACAGGGGTCCGTTCAGCCCACCCCTATATATATATATATATATATATATATATATATATATATATATATATATATATATATATATATATATATATATATATATATATATATATATATATAGGAATAAATCTGTTTTTGTTTTCTAAATCCCATACTTATCTTTTAATATTCTTTATAAAGCCTGGCAGAGTGAAGGCTCTTTGAGAGCAGTTGCCAGTGCAGAGTCTGAAAGATCAAATGAACGTTTATAATTCTCAGTGTCAATGAGAAGCTTTCACTTAATTAAAAGGAGGAAATAAAAATGTTATATATGAATTATTTGCTTACAGGTTTTTACATTACCTCCTGATTGTGTCATCTGTACTTTCCATGAACTGCTCTAAATATATTAAGAAAACTGAAACAATGAAATTCAAATAATTAAATGGATATTCTGTCATATAGAGAAAGTAGATATTTGGTTTTGACATTGCCCTGCATAAATGTATGTATACCCCTATAGTGGTAAATTTTCAAGCAAAGGCTGCTATTCCAGATTAAAATTGCATTATCTACTCCATTAGCAAAATGTGGTTAGGAATCATGGGTTCAATCCTGTTAATAAAATGAAGCCTGTAAAGTAGAATGTAGTATAATAATTATACAGACTTGTTCCTTGTTTCCATCTTCAAACCAAATATTATGAACTATTTCCTTAAAGCAGTTCTGCACACATTTCATTTAGTAAATCTCTTTGCCCTCCAAATCAGGCAAAGAGTACTAAATGAAATGTGTTTTTTTTTTCACTTACCTTGATAATCGCCGACTTCCTGTCCTCTGTCTCTGCGGCGGTGGGCGGGGTCTGTGCGGGGATCCTCGTCACGCCGCACTGTCTCCTGGGATCTGGTGTCATTGATCCCAGGAGTCTGTGCGGGCATCTTCCGAAATCTCGCGAGATTTTGGCCACATCATCCGAAATCTCGCGAGATGTCGGCCACATCTTCCGAAATCTCGCGAGATGTCGGCCACATCTTCCGAAATCTCGCGAGATGTCGGCAGATGTGCCGACATCTCGCGAGATTTTGGAGAACGTGAGCTGCACTTCGCCGTTACTGCGCACGCGCGAGATCGGCGCAGTAACGGCGGCGCATGCTGGGCCATCTGGAGTGCCTGTGTGGGTTCAAATGCCCACAGGCAAGATGGCCCCCAGCATTAAAACATTTCTACAAATAATAAATCAATTTGAAAGAAGCTGCTGCCGGTTTACATCCAAGGACACGTGAGTACCTAAACTGCATTGCCTAAGCCATTGCATTGCAGTAAAAAAAAAAAAAAAAGATGAAAACAGTGCAGAACCGCTTTAACTAAAGTTACATATTGGGACAAAAAAACCTCTGTCATTTTGTTAGTATCCCTAACATTACATGTATATAGGAGGATTATTGCTTTTTTGCAGCACTTTAGGACAAGACCCAGATCTCCTGTGGCCACCGTTACAAATGCACATATGTTCTATTTCTCCATCAGTCTCCTTGTGGATCACTAATTTACTAACTGACATATCAGTATGGATGTTACACCACTTCCTCAAACCCAATCTTTTTAAAAATGGGCTCATAGCCCTCACCCTGACTTTTCCATCGAGATCGACTATCAGCTGTGTTTGTGGGGTTGAGGCAGATCAAAAATCTTTTCCGGAGGGGTTTTAAGTGCTTGAGGGTAATTTTTTCAGTTTTTTTAGTTTACTTACATTTTTTAAACATTTTTGTTTTTACATAAACTATTTTGTATGATGTAGAGGACAAAAAGTCCCTTATGTGATGCCTCTTTTGGTGACAGGTTTTCTTTAATGGGCAGCCGTTCTATTGTTTGCTTTACGTAAGCAGGAACAGTTGTAGCCTCTCTCTAACAGTCTTTCTTGGGGTTTACCTACTTCTTCTTTAAAGAGGATGTGGTTAGAACAATTTCTGCAGAGTTGCAGATATTGTCCATAAGGAATGGAATTTTTCAATGAGGTAGGGTGGAAACTATCAGCATGCAGGACAGTGTTCCTGGCCGTGTTCTTCGAGAACAGAGTGCTGCAAAGTTATCTTTCAGGGTTACAAAATATTTAAACATCCAAGAATGTGATGGTATTCTTGTCATGTACCATTGTTAATTTTTAATTTGTGTTGATCTCATGGAAGAACTCCATCAGGGTTTTTTCTGGCCCCTCCCAGACAACAAAGATGTTGTCGATGTATCGGAGCCATGACATGGCTTGTATACTCGACAAGGTCCTTGCTGCTGAGAGGGGATCGTTCCCACTCCCCCAGGTACAAGTTGGCTTAGGATGGGGCACATCATGTCCCCATCGCTACGGAGGTAGAGGGAACCATCAAACATGAAAAAATTATGATAAAGAATGTATTCAAGGACATTAAGTATGAATTCATCCAAGGCCCTATCATGACGGGAACCTTGTTGGAGGACCCTATGTACAGCAGCCAAGCCCTTGTCGTGGGGGATTGGGCTGTACAGGGCCTCTACATCTATGGCAACAAGAATAGACTCATCTGAAATGGTTAGTTCATCAATTGTTTGTAGAAAATGAATCGTGTCTTTAATGAATGAAGGCATGGTTAGGACGTATGGTTGTAAATATGCATCTATTACTCTACTGAGATTCTCGGAGATGCTTCCATTTCCGGAAACTATGGGAGGTCCTGTAGGATTTGTAGAGTACTTATGTATTTTGAGGAGGATATAAATGGTAGCCACCCTCGGGTGTTTAATCCTAATGAATTCATAGAGGTCCATAGAGGTCCCCCTATCATTATTAGACCTCTTAGTAGCATGTATCTATATAGGGGAGTGTAACATTTGTCAAAAATACTAAAACCCACTAAAGGAATACATCCTATATTTAGAAGTTTGTTCTAAAGGTAAACCTTTTTAAATAAAAAGAGTTTATAAAATTGTAATCTAAATGGAAAGTGCCATAGACAAGAACATGGCATGACAAAGCTTCATGCTGAATAGGCAAGATGGCTGCACAAGCTGAATTACGGCAGGTATAGGAGAAAATGTTGGACAATTTAGTGTATAGGTAAAATAGTGACGCACCAAGAGACAAGTCCAAACACAAACATGAACCCATTGTACAAATCACTGGATAAATATGCTGAAAGTGAATATAAACAGAACCGTGACACATTAAAAACAGCAGAAAGATTAATCTCAGAATAGGGAGAACATAGAAGGTGCCAACACCCGTAGCAAAGTGGTCCCACAGGCAGCAGAAACATATATAGAATAGATAAGGAGAAGAATAGCCACAGACCTGTGACATGCATCTCCAGGCCCAGAGTGGACAGCAAGCAGCAGTGAGCAGAGAGGATGTGTGAAGCAATGTATGGCAGTGTGAGAGCCAGAGGGAAGAAGACAAATCAGAGAATGTCTGCAAAAAAGTATGCTAACAGAAAATGGTGCCAGAGATAAATATATTCAAGCTGCCAAGTCAACTATGAAAATTTTCAAAATACTGAAAATGCATAAGATTTAGGTCAGGCAGATTGCAGAAAGTGCACTAAACCCTGCTGAAAACCCTTCTTTTTTGAAGTGCACTAAACTCTGCTCAAACCAAACCCAAAGCAGTTTGGCTCATCCCTGCCTATGGCCATTGGATTAGACTCTTAATCTTTGCTGCTACTTGTCCTTCCCCCTGGCTGTAGAATTTCCCCTAAAGTGGCTGCTATACGCTATTGAGGAAGTGTAGGCAGTATTAGGTGTCCATAAAAAAAGGCTGATGTGCACTGTTGAGGAGGAGAATAAGGAAGAAAAAAGGGTGCATTAGCAGGCACAAAGAAAGTGTTGGTATGCATTCTGAAGCGGGAGGAGGAGAAGGAGGATAAAAAAGGCCCAAGAACCTTCCACTAGTTTATATGGGAAGAGTTGCAGTGCAAGAAACAACATGAAAGCATGGATCCCTCCTGGCTGGTATCAACAGTTCAGGCTGCTGGTGGTGGTGTAATTGTGCGGGGGATATTTTCTTGGCACACTTTGGGCCCCTTAGTACCAATTAAGCATTGTTTAAATGCTACAGCCTACCTGAGTATTGTTGCTGACCATGTCCGTCCTTTTAGGACTATAGTGTACCCATCTTCTGACTGCTACTTCCAGCAGGATAATGCACCATGTCACAAAGCTCAAATCATCTCAAACTGGTTTCTCGAACATGACAATGAATTCACTGTACTCAATGGCCTCCACAGTCACCAGATCTCAATCCAATAGAGCCCCTTTGGGATGTGGTGGAAGGGGAGATTTGTATCATGGCTGTGCAGCCGACAAATCTGCAGAAAATGCATGATGCTATCATGTCAATATGGACCAGCATCTCTGAGGAATGTTTCACACACCTTAGTGAATCTATGCCACTTGGAATTAAGGCAGTTCTGAAGAAAAAAGGGGGTCCAACCCGGTACTAGAAAGGTGTACCTAATAAAGTGGGAGGTGAGTGTATGTGTTATCTGATTCCAGTAAGTAGCAGACGCAAAGATAATAGGATCTTATGTATGATGTATGTAAGAGATTATTATCTTTGAGCCTGCTACTTACTGGAACCAGATATTATATACAAATGGGTATATACCGTCTGACTTTATAGTCATTATATATATATATATATATATATATATATATATATATATATATATATATATATATATATATATATATATATTTCTTAAATATATTATAATTTTTAAATTTATGACCTTTACCTTTAAATGTATGACATATGTATTGGTACTTGTTTTGTAATCCTGACGAGGCAGAGTGTGTTTGGCCCTGAAATGCATTGGTTCTATTCTGCTCTGAATACATATTTTTTTATTAAATTACCTTTTTAAATCTTGGACTTTTGTTTGGTCCTCTCATTGCATTGTTTATGCCCAGGTAAGACTACTTCACTAGTGACTTTGAGGAAGGTCTCATATAAAAATGAAATATCTTACAGGATTCATGAAATCTTACAAAAACATGCAGAGAACATGTCATCAGAGGATTAGTGACAATAAATTCCAGGAAGTAAGGGATATCATTATTTATTTCAACATTTGTAATAGTCTCTTATTTTAATTTGGACATTGAGGAGAATGACCATTTTAAGATAACCAATAATGCATTCATTTAAAAGTAAAGAAATCAATTATACATGCAAATAATGTAATGTCAGAATATGGTGTCGATGATGCCTTCATACTAATATTACTGTTCTATAACAACACATACAGTTGTATAAATCACATAAAAGGATCTCCCAAATATATACTTTAAAGCAGTGGTTCTCAATCTCGGTCCTCAAGTACCCCCAACGGGTCATGTTTTGGGAACTTCCCTTAAGCCCCATACACACGCGCGGATTATCCGAGGACCAGGTCCGTCGGATCATGTCTGTCATACTTTGTCCGATGTTGGTTTTTGCGTACACACGGTCGGACAAAGTTGTCGGAAAATCCAATCATTCTGAACGTGGTGACGTTTGTTGCCTACGACGGGACTACGTAGAGGCTAGTAACCAATAGCTTTGGTCTTGTAATGTGATCTGAGCATGCGTAGCACTTTGTCCGTCGGACTACCATACACACGATCGGATTTGGTGTGATCGGACCTTGTTGTCCAAAAATCTATCCAGCAGGAGATAGGACTTTGTCTGTCGGACAATCCGACGTACACTGTCCGATGGTGCATACACACGGTCGGATTTTTCGACAACATTGTCCGATCGGACAGAATCCATGCGAAAATCCGACCGTGTGTATGGGGCTTTAGATAAAATATCTGTTTTTAATACTATGTCATTGATATTGATTTAAAGCAGCTGTGCAAAGTAAAGAAAAACCTTAAAACATGGCCTGTTGGGAGTACTTGAAAACTGAGGTTGAGAATCACTGCTTTAACCACTTGACCACTGGGCACTTAAACCCCCTTAATAACCAGACCAATTTTCAGCTTTCGGTGCTCTCACACTTTGAATGACAATTACCCAGTCATACAACACTGTACCTATTTTAAATTTTTGTCCTTTTTTCACACAAATAGAGCTTTCTTTTGGTGGTATTTAATCACCGCTGTTTTTTTTTTTTGTTGTGCTATAAAAGAAAAAAGACCGAAAATTCTGTAAAAAAATGCATTTTTCTTCGTTTGTGTTATAAAATTTTGCAAATGAGTAATTTTTCTTCATATATTTTGGCCAAAATTTATACCCTTACATATCTTTGGTAAAAAATAACGCAAATCAGCGTCTATTATTTGGTCTTTGTGAAAGTTATAGAGTCCACAAGCTATGGTGCCAATCTCTGAAAATTGATCACACCTGAAGTACTGATGGCCTATCTCATTTCTTGAGACCCTAACAAGCCATGAAAGTACAGATACCCCCCAAATTACCCCTTTTTGGAAAGTAGACATTCCATGGTATTTAGTAAGATGCCCAGGCATTCTTGGAGCATAAATTACACATATCATTTCTTGACTACCTCTTACACTTTTGAAGGCCCTGGAGAACCAGGACAATGGAAACGTCCCAAAAATGACCCCATTTTGGAAAGAAAACAACCCAATGTATAATCTATGAGGCATATTGAGTCTTTTGAACATGTCATTTTTTTGGAAAATGTGTAAAGAAAATGAAACCACATTTTTTTTTTTTTTTGCATAACTTTGTCCATTTACACAATATTCCGAACACATAACATGTACATGGCAAAAATTACACCCCAAAATAGATTTTCCTACTCCTCCTGAGTACGGCGATAACACATGTGTGAGACTTTTTCACAGCGTGGCCACATACAGAGGACCAACATGCAGGGAGCACCGTCAGGTGTTCTAGGGACATACGTTTCAAATCTAATTTGACTACCTATTACACTTTTGTGAGGCACTATAGTGGCATGGATGAGCATGAATGGGGATAGATGAGCCATGGATGGGGATGGCTGTGCATGAATGAGTATGGATGGGTACGGCTGATTATGGATGGGTATAGAGGGGATGGATGGGTATAGAGGGGATGGCTGGGTACGGCTGAGTATGGCTGGGTATGACTGAGTACGATTGAGTATGGCTGGGTACGGCTAATTATGGATGGGGGTGGATGGGATGGCTGAGCATGGATGGATGAGTATGCTGAGGATGGATGGATGGTTATGCAGAGTATGGATAGATGGGTATGCAGAGTATGGATGGCTGGGTATGCAGAGTATGGCTGGATATGCAGGGTAGGGCTGGGTATGCAGGGTATGGATGGGTATGCAGGGTATGGCCGGGTATGCAGAGTATGGCTGGGTATGCAGAGTATGGCCAGGTATTCAGTGTATGAACGGGTATGCAGAGCATGCAGAGTATGGCTGGGTATGCAGAGTATGGACGGGTATGCAGAGCATGCAGAGTATGGATGGGTATGCAGAGTATGGACGGGTATGCAGAGCATGCAGAGCATGGATAGGTATGCAGAGCATGGACGGGTATGCAGAGTATGGACGGGTATGCAGAGCATGGACGGGTATGCAGAGCATGCAGAGTATGGACGGGTATGCAGAGCATGCAGAGTATGGACGGGTATGCCGAGCATGCAGAGTATGGACGGGTATGCAGAGTATGGGCGGGTATGCAGAGTATGGGCGGGTATGCAGAGCATGCAGAGTATGGCTGGGTATGCAGAGTGTGGATTGGTATGCAGAGCATGCAGAGTATGGATGGGTATGCAGAGTATGCAGAGTATGGACGGGTATGCAGAGTATGGATGGGTATGCAGAGCATGCAGAGTATGGACGGGTATGCAGAGTATGGCTGGGTATGCAGAGTATGGACGGGTATGCAGAGCATGCAGAGTATGGACAGGTATGCAGAGTATGGACGGGTATGCAGAGCATGGATGGGTATGCAGAGCATGGCTGGGTATGCAGAGCATGCAGAGTATGGCTGGGTATGCAGAGTATGGCTGGGTATGCAGAGTATGCAGAGTATGGCTGGGTATGCAGAGCATGGCTGGGTATGCAGAGTATGGCTGGGATCGGTGAGCAGGGATGGATCTCTCCCTGGGCAGACTGTGGGCACTACACATGCAGCCCACAGTGCTGCTGCCACCGATCTGTCCCCTCTCCGCTCACACTGGACGGAGAGGGGAGGGAGGAACCGGAAATCACGCCGGTTTGTTGACATGTGATTGCGCCGTCATTTGACCGCGCAATCACGTGGTAAATGGCCACGATCAGTGGCCGTTCACCGCGATCCTTGATGCTCCGTGTCGGTCATGGAAGTTCTCGAGTGCGCGCCCCAGGGGGTGCGCGAGAGCGGAATTCCGGGAGGACGTCCATGTATGCCCTCCCAGAGTTAACAAACCACCCTGTAGCCGTCATTCGGCTATGGGCCGGTTGTTAACTGGTTAAAGGATTTGTGTTTTGCCAATGTTGTCCTTAAAGCCACATCAAAAAGAAGACACTCTCCATGCTTTATGTCATTTTGAAATGTCTTTTTTGCTCTGGTACATGTCGCCTATGGCAGTGCATAGCTCCCCATGCCATTTGTTTGATTATCCCTTGACTTTTAGCCTTGAAAATGACCAGTATTGATTTTCAAGATTCACCCCCTAATTTACTTCAATAGGGTTTACATTAAAGTTTTCAAATTTTGGGCTCTGCAATGGGTTTGGTGAATGACTCCCTAGTGCTTATATGGTACTGGTGGCCAGGAGAAAATAGTACAATATTATTCTATAATGACCCTTAAGAGGAACGATTGGCAGTGGTTATTAACAGACCAAAGTCTACCCAATAATGAATTATTAGAATTCAGTGGAAGCATCTTTAAAAAGCAACTCAAAATAAACAAACACACAATTTAATCACTGTAAATTACTGAAATTATTTCTAGAATACCAATAAATCTGATTTATTTTACAGCTGTTGTGATGATTTTATATTAAAAATTTTTTAAGCATTTCGCTATTGCCAGACAGCTTTTATGTTTTGTAATTTTTAATTGGCTTGGGAATTATGTTGAATAAAAATAAATGAATTTGTGAAAAGATGCGGCAAAATAATAAAATCTATTTAAAAGACTTATATTTCCAGCTACTTGAAAAAATGAAATGAAATAACAGAAACTGGTCTTAAGTTGTGTATGTTTGAACCTGCATGTGAAAGGGGTTCAATACAGGATCTTTGAAAAAGAAATGTCCTTTGAATTAAGTCATCATACCTCTGTATGTTTGTTTTTATTGAAAAGGTTGAATTAAACAATCAAAGGAAGTTAGAACTTTGATACTAAATTATACGGAAGGTTTTCATTCCTTTAATGTCAGTGTGTTTACTTGCCTAATTGGCATTGCAATGCTAGAAGGTGGTTTCAATTATAAATTCATGAAATGGTTGTTATTTTTGTGTTTAGTTTAACATATTAACTAGAGTCACTTGTTGTCTTCCTGATAGGATTTTATGTTTAAAATGTTTTGATGTAAATGTTAATTGATTCATTCTGGTGGTTCCTTTACATTGTTTCCTAGTGAATGCCATGCTAAATCTATTTGTTTCTAAAGAAATTACGGTAGTTTTCTAGTCCAATATACAGATTCTTATTGCTCATTTCTTGTTCCGATTATTCTTGCCAAAATACACATTATTTAGCAAATTTAATGATGATGCATGCATATTAGTATATTCGTGATAGATAAGACTTTTTTTCCTTCTTATAATGGGAAAGTATGCAAACTGTGCATATTGGACAGCTTTACAATAGATAAACATATTTTGTAAATCTGATTTGAATGAATATCAAACAAATCGATCTTCATCTTAAAGTGCAAATCTTTGCTATAAAAATTAGAGCTGAACTTTGCTTGATTGCTAAGGGCAGCCCTAGCTGATGCGTGTAATAAATGACACTTACTGTGGCTTAAATGTTTTCCCCTGAATGTACAGTACCATGCAGAATAAACTGATTTTCCACACACACTGTTCTGGGGGATGCAGAAGATGCAGGTGTCCCCCTAATGATCACCAAAGATTATATTTATCCCACCCCTAGAAGTAACAGGTTAACTGGTCATGGTTAATTAGGTAAGGTGTGTATAAGCAGCTTGTGGGGCTGCTATCAAAGGTATCCTGTTGATCTGCCTTGCATAGGCAAAGCACAAGTTTGTCTTTATTTGAAGTGAAAAATTTGGGGGTAGCATACATAGCCTATTTTGCACCGAGGGTAGAAACCACTTGCTGATCTACTGCTACAGAGCGACCCAATGTCCACCGGCACCCACTGATCATTTGGTAAACTGACAGAATGGCAGTCTGCCTATGTAAACAAGACAGATTGCCCTTCTGTCAGTACCAGTGGCGTAGATCGTCCCGTACTACTAACCCAATCCAGGTTGTGCACTGCTTCCCCACTGCTTCTCCTCCTCGTCAGCTTCCTGGGTGGCTTAGGTGGCTTCTTCACTGCTGCTTCTCCTCATCAGTTTCCCAGGCGGCTTTGGCGGCCTTCCCACTGCTTTTCCTACCGGCCAATCCAGACGCTTCTCCTCCAGACCAATCGGGTCTCAGGACCCGCTTTCTGATTGGCCTAGAGACATTAGCGAATATTAATTCACTAATGTCACACAAGTCGGTGGGGTCGGGGTGCCTTGAGCCTGCCACATTCTGAAACCAATTAGAGGCTCTGGGCATGTGCTTCTAAGAAAAAAACAAAAAAACCAAACCCCATAAAATCCATGTGTGTGCGGTGCGGCACCCTGCATGGAGATTAGGGGCCGGGCACATGGAGATGATGGGGCGGCGCCCCTGTGCCCCAAATTAGTGGCTGCTACTGGTCAGTAAAGAAGGCATGGACCCTGTGTTTCTGTAAAGTAGAAACACAGATCCATGTCTTCCACTAGTAAAAGCACCTTCCCCACAACAGTGAAACATTAGCTAGGCACACAGTGAACCCTTTGATCGCCCCTGATGTTAACCCCTTCCCAGCCAGTGTCATTGGTACAGTCACAGTGCATATTTTTAGCACTGATCACTGTAATGAGGTCAATGGTCCCCCAAAAAAGTGTCAGAAGTGTCAGTTAAGTGTCCAATTTGTTTGCCGCAATATCGCAGTTGCTGATCACCGCCGTTACTAGTAAAAAATAAAAATAAATAAATATCCCATAGTTTGTAGACTCTATAACTTTTGCGTAAACCAATCAATATACGCTTATTGTGATTATTTTTACCAATAATATGTAGCAGAATAAATATTTGGCTAAATTGATGAAGAAATTGAATTTTTTACATTTTTTTTATGTGTTTTAGAGCCAAAAGTAAACAATATTGTTTTTTTTTTTTTTTCAAAATTGTCAGTCGTTCTTTATTTATAACTCAAAAAATAAAAAATACAGAGGTGATCAATAACCTCAAAAGAAAGCTCTATTTGTGGGAAAAAGGACATTCATTTTATTTGGGTACAGTGTCGCATGACCACGCAATTGTCAGTTAAAATAACGCAGTGCGCAAATAATGTCCTGGTCAGGAAGGGGCGTACATCTTCCAGAGGGCAAGTGGTTGAGGAACACACACACATACACATTATATCAGCAAACATTTTAATTTAAGGGTTTAATGGTAATGAACATAGTGTGTTATGGTAAACCTTAGGATAATACCAATGTGCTAAATAAAATAAAGATCATTACAATACACAGGCAACCATGAAAATATATGAGCAACAAATAGGTAGAGGTGGCAATATGCTCAACAAATAGGTAAAACTCAGCACCCCTTACATATTCCCTTCATTGTGCCCACTCTTAGCTTAGCTGTACCCATGTCTTAAGTTTTATTTGTACCATTGCCTCACTTTATATAAAATGTATTGGTGTAAGTGCTCTCTGTAGACTGTAAGTCACATTGTAATTACCTGCACATTGGGCAGATTGATATGCTGCATAGTCACAACAGAGACCAAGGTGCTGGAATTTTGCAGAGACACTATTAGAAAATGGCACATATCAATCTGCCCAACATGAGAATGTAAACTGTTATGTAGTCAAATATATAATTTTAGCTCATTTAATTGTGGGGATCCTACCATAAGCAGTAGTGTCCCTATTCTAAATTTATTGCAGCTGGGCTGTAGTGAATCTCAGCCTGAGTTGTTAAATATAATCCTCCTAAGTTCAGGTTCTTGCTTACTTATGTCTGCTGTTGGGAAGTGTCTCTGGCAATGGTATGCTATCTGGTAGCCTGGGAAATGAATATTTATATCTTCCAGTCCAACCGCAGGGAGACTTTTTGACAAAGGTGCATGCTATTAAAGGGTCTACATTTTAGGGGGAACCTGGTGGAAGGTCTCTTGCCTCCCAGATTTTTCTTGGAGAGAACTTGTGTATTGTTGTTTCTGACTCTTGTGGTATTAAAAAAATGGTACCAGAGTTCATACAGTGTGAAGATACAGTGGTCACCAAGGGTAACAAATGTTTCTCCAATAGCATGTCGTTAAAGCCCCATACACACGGTCGGACTTTTTCATCAATTTGGTCCGATCGGACAAGGTTGTTGAAAAATCAGACCGTGTGTATGCACCATCGGACAGTGTTCGTCGGTTTGTCCGTTGGACAAAGTCTTATCTCCTGCTGGAAAGATTTGCCGTCAACCCGGTCCGATCACACCAAATCCGATCGTGTGTACGGTTGTCCGACCGGACAAAGTGCTACGCATGCTCAGATCACATTACAAGACCAAAGCTATTGGCTACTAGCCTCTACGTAGTCCCGTCGTAGGCAACAAACGTCACCACGTTCAGAATGATCGGATTTTCCGACAACTTTGTCCGACCGTGTGTACGCAAAACCAACATCGGACAAAGTATGACGGACATGGTCCGACGGACCTGGTCCGCGGATTGTCCGACCGTGTGTATGGGGCTTAAGAGTGTACTTGTGGCAGATGAGATCGCCCCTTGCAGCGAGGGAGATGTTATCTGCACTGCTTTGGCAGCAATCCAGCTCCCATAGCAATGGGAGCAGTTCTGCATTGCAGGGGCCCTCAGTCTGTACACAGTTATGGAAGAGGAAGAGTTAAAGTGGTTTTAACCACTTCCGGACCGCCGCACGCCGACATACGTCCTAACTTTGAAGAGAGATATCTTTTTTATATCAGCAGCTAGCTGCCATAACCCTGGTATCCTCTTCTTCAGCGGGCGGTCCGTTTTCCGATAATAGTGGTCTCTGAGGCGGATTCACCGCAAGATAACTTTTATCATTGGTGGGATAGGGGCCCCCCTCCCGCCGCTCTCCGGTGCCCTCCGCCGCTTACCGGGGCCTTCGGTAGCGGCGGAGGCGATCAGATTCTTCTTCTTCCTGGGTATGGAGACGAGTGAGTGGAAGATGGCCCCCACCTGTCTCCATACCATTACAGGGCAGAAGCAATGTCAAAACGTCACTTCCGCCCATAGCTCTTAAAGGGCCTTTTTTTTTTTCAGATGACTATTTTTATTTTTTTCTATTGCATTTTTGTGTAAATATGAGATCTGAGGTCTTTTTGACCCCAGATCTCATATTTAAGAGGTCCTGTCATGCTTTTTTTCTATTACAAGGGATGTTTACATTCATTGTAATAGGAATACAAGTGACACGTTTTTTTAAAAAGAACAGTGTAAAAATAAAAAATAAAAGGTAAAATAAATAAGAAATATTTTTTTTTAAACGCGCCCTGTTGTGCAGAAGCGAACACATACGTGAGTAGCACCCACATATGAAAACGGTGTTCAAACCACACATGTGAGTTATTGTCGCGATCGGTAAAGCGAGAGCAATCATTCTAGCCCTAGACCTCCTCTGTAACTCAAAACACACAACCTGTAGAATTTTTAAAACTCTGCCTAAGGGTAAAAGTTTGTCGCCATTCCACGAGCGGGCGCAATTTTGAAGCGTGACATATTGGGTATCAATTTACTTGGCATAACATTATCTTTCACAATGTTAAAAAAATGGGCTAACTTTACTGTTGTATTATTTTTTTATTCAAAAAGTGTATTTTTTCCCCAAAAAATTTGCTTATAAGACCGCTGTGCAAATACGGTGTGACAGAAAGTATTGCAACAAATGCCATTTTATACTCTAGGGTGTTAAAAAAAATGGATAATTTTTGGGGTTCCAAGTAATTTTCTACCAAAAAAAACAGTTTTTAACTTAAACAACAAATCTCAGAAAGGAGGCTTGATCCTTAAGTGGTTAAAGGCAGATTGTGTGCAGCAGCCCCACTACTACTTACCTGAGCCCCATCTAGATCCTGCAATGTTGCACGAGAGACTCGGCTTTCCAGGACTCCCCTCCCCACTGGCTGAGACAGCAGGACAGCACCATTGGCTCCTGCTGCTATCAATCAAAGTCAGTGAGGGACCCGAGAAGAGGAGGATCCAGGCTTCTCTGTGGAAAACCACTGCACAGGGAAGGTAAGTATAACATGTTTGTTATTTTTAACGAAAAAATATTTGACTTTAGCATTATTATTATTATTCTTATACAGGATTTATATAGCGCCAACAGTTTACGCAGCGCTTTACAATATAAAAAGGAGACAATCACTTTAAGTAAAGTGCACGCATCGAGTCAGCTCTAGCTGAACCGCGGGACTCCATATCGTTACTGGGTGTGAGGTAGCGGTGATACGCTGCACAGGTGTAGAGGGCATTGGCTTTGCGTGTCCCTCCTAAATGCACAAGTACCCGTGGTGATGTAAAGTAACATTGAGAGAGCTTTTTAGAGATCAGTTGACTGTTCTAGTAAATGTACCCGCTGTGTAAGGCAAGTGAGCATATCCAAAGTGTCTAGCGCAGCCTAGAAGAACCCACCCCGGGGTAGGCCTCTCACGTGACCCTTGCTTTGTGCCAATGAGGATGGAAACATGGAGGATATGATGATTACCCCTTCACACTACCGTTACAAGTGGGGTTTTCAGGGTCTGGTCATTGTTTTGTTTTTGTTTTTTTGTATCCTGTGCCCTAATTCTTTCTCCTTGGAGTTTTTTGGCTTGAATATTCTCTGTTAAGTCTCCAAAAGTGAATTGTACCTATCTGTTCACACCCTCGCTACGAGTTAAGAGCCTAACTCTGGTGAAATGTCAGCCAGCCTGGCTTTTGAGTATATCTATCTTGAAGGGGGGTGGTGCTTAATGGGTTATGGTAGAACTGGTTTG
The DNA here is from genome assembly GCA_028564925.1 of Lithobates sylvaticus. Taxonomy (NCBI): domain Eukaryota; kingdom Metazoa; phylum Chordata; class Amphibia; order Anura; family Ranidae; genus Lithobates; species Lithobates sylvaticus. The sequence goes on along the minus strand of CM053026.1, from coordinate 677,052,857 downwards.
TACTACATGCTAGTTCCCTTTCCCCATTCTAGTCAAAGCAAATGGGTCAGTCATTTCATGGATTTTAACCCTTATAAAAAGGTTAGCATAAGAAATCTGTTATTAACACGGTAAACTTTGTTTTGTGTCCCTCTGATATAGTTATCTATTGTAATAAGGACTAAATGTATTGATATTTGGGCTACACCCTGTTTAATTTCCATGGTTTAGTTCCTGCACCTATTCTCTGAGAAAAAAAGCCCTGTCTAGGCCTATAGTAGGGATGAGCCCGGTGTTCGATTCAAACCCATGTTCGAATCGAACATCGGGCGTTCGCCCGCTCGGCGAGCCCAGAACTATGTGGGCCGCTCGCATCAAATTCGTGTGATGCGAGCGGCCTGCAATGCACTGCGCCAGTTGCAGTGCATTGCTGGCTGATGATTGGCCAAGCATGCACTGTGACCCGCATGCTTGGCCAATCAAAGAGCCAGTGGCGAGGAGAGCAATAATTGGCCACAGGCAGGATGCCTGTGGCCAATTATAGCTCAGGGGGTTTAGTACACGCCCCACAGTATAAAAGGCCGCCGCGCCGGCGGCCTCGCATATTGTGTTGTGTTGTCAGTGTCAGTGTTATGTGCTGCTGACTGCTGACATTATGTGCTATGATTCTGGGGATTAGTGTGTGCGTGCTGTTAGTACAGCATTGCAGTATCACATCTGGGGGGTGTCTATAGTATGCCTGTGAAGGGGCGCATGTTTCCTGTGCTTAGAACTGTCCCTGCAAAAAGTGTCATTTTTGCAGGAAAGAAAGCTATTTAAAATCACTCGTAGCTAATGTATTGACGGCTCCCGTAACACAGAGAACAGTCATTCATTGAAAGCCATTCATAAAAAAAAAGTCATTGATAAAAAATAAAAAAAATAAAAAAAAAAAAGTGTGGGGGTCCCACCAAATTCAAAAAAAGGGCCCTTCAGGTCTGCTCTCTGACGCACGGGGACGTCATGGGGAATTCCCTATGGCTTTCCCCATGATGTCAGAGGGAGGCGGGGTCACCAGGTGGCCCCGCCCTCTGTTATAAAAGACCTGTCAGAGGCAGCGAAGCCTCACACAGCGGGAGCCTCCCATTGTGCGGAGCGGCCCAAGAAGAGACCCGGGCGCCGTGGAAGAAGATGGCGGACGAGAAGACCAGAGCAAGAAGAAGCGGATCGGAGGAAGAAGATGATGGAAGAAGAAGATGGAAGAAGATGCCTGAAGCAGAAGATGAAGAAACCGAAGGATGAAGAGAGGAAGAAGGAAGAAGACCAGAAGAAAGAAGATTTTAATAAAGGAATTGTCAAAGACCGTCTCCTGTCATTTTTACCATTTTTGACACTTTTTTGGTGAAATGGTAGGGGTAAGTACCCCCTTACCATTTCACACAGGGGGGGCGGGATCTGGGGGTCCCCTTGTTAAAGGGGGCTTCCAGATTCCGATAAGCCCCCCGCCCGCAGACCCCCACAACCAATGGCCAGGGTTGTGGGGAAGAGGTCTTTGTCCTCTTCAACATGGGGACAAGGTGCTTTGGGGGGGCATGTGGCCTGGTATGGTTCAGGAGGGAGGGGGCCGCTCTCGTCCCCCCCCTCTTTTCCTGTGGCCTGCCAGGTTGCGTGCTTGGTATGGATTTTGAGGGGGACCCCACGCCATTTTTTTGGCTGGGGTTCCCCTTAAAATCCATCCCAGACCTCAAGGGTCTGGTATGGATTTTGAGGGGGACCCCACGCCATTTTTTTATTTATTTTTTGGCTGGGGTCCCCCTTAATATTCATAGCAGACCTGAAGGGCCTGGTTATTAAATTTGGGGGGACCCCCACGCTTTTATTTTTTTTAATTTTTTTTATTTTTTATCAATTACTTTTTTTTAATAAATGGCTTTCAATGAATGACTGTTCTCTGTGTTACGGGAGCCGTCAATACATTAGCCGCGAGTGATTTTAAATAGCTTTTTTTCCTGCAAAAATTATACTTTTTGCAGGGACAGTTCTAAGCACAGGAAACATGCGCCCCTTCACAGGCATATTATAGACACCCCCCAGGTACGAAATTTAAAGGAATATTACACTTTTATTGTTTCACTTTAAGCATTATTAAAATCACTGCTCCTGAAAAAACGTCTGTTTTAAAAAAAAAAATTTGCATTGATAGATGTCCCCTGGGGCAGGACCCAGGTCCCCAAACACTTTTTATGACAATAACATGCATATTAGCCTTTAAAATTAGCACTTTTGATTTCGAACGTTCGCATCCATTGTAAGTAATAGGGTTCTTTTGCTCGCACGGACTTTAGGTCCGTTCGCGGGTTCTGGTGCGAGCCGAACCCAGGGGTGTTCGGCTCATCCCTAGCCTATAGTTAAAAAAATTAAATAAAAGCACAAAGGGGTTGTGTGGGCTACTGATTCACTTGACTGACAGGGTATAAAGGTTGGAAAGGAAGCCATGGTTCTGAACAAAGTAATGATAATAAGGAAAGGGATCTGCTACATAAGCATCCTCAGTCAGTTGGTGAATTCGTGGTCATGAAGTAGCACAATTGAGACTCATTAATTATACTAGATTTTAATTAATGTTTTACTATAATTTTTTTAACATTGTGACATATATTTAAACCAGAGAAATGTTTAAACTAACCACAAATGTTTTGTCTAAATAATTCAACCTGCATACATATTTATTGTAATGAAATAGAAATCCCCATTGAGCAATGTTCCATTTTCTTTAACAATGCCACTGATTTTCTAAACAGTTTAACTTTTTATTTATTTTTGAACATTTCATCTTTTTAAAATGTCCAGAAAATCATACCCTAGATGGAAAAAAGGATATAATTTAATGTAGCCCAAAGGGACAGTTGCTAAAACAACCTCATGTATTCAAACAGAGAACAGGCAAATGGATTAGAAATACATTGAAAATATAACTAAAAAAAGACCTTGCTTTGACTTCAGCTGAAATTATAAAGTAATCAACCAAGCTGCACTACAAGATTTCAAAGTTTGACCAGGGGGTCAGCAGTTCAGTGGCAATAGAACATAAGGTCCACAGCTATTTGCAGATTATAAAAATTTGAAAGTCAATATGGTGCCTGGCTCTTAGCCAATGTTAGGATTTGAGATACTGAATAATAACCTGCGACAGGACCCATCGTAGCACTAAGCATTTATATGCCACTGCTTAGGCTTACCAGGAGTCTAGGTTATAGCAAACTTAAAAGGTCAGGGAGAGTGCAGTCTTTTTAAACTGTGAAGTATCAGCCACAGCCTGACTGGAATAAACAACTGGCACATTCTGTAAGATCAAGAAAGATCTAAAGACAAAAAGATATAGGATAATCAATGCTCACTACAGTAAAAAATAATAACCGTGTCATTATCAGCTGGGGTCAGACTACTGGGGCTCATCATTAGAGCAAAGTGTACATCATGGTATCCATTCAGCCTCCGAGGGTGAGGCACATTTGAAACACTTATTCAGCTCAGCGGGTTAATTGATGCTGTTCATTAAAATGATTGTGTCTGTTTCTGTTCCAGAAGGAGGCATGAAAATGAAATGTATCTGCTGCTATTCTAGTGAAATATTCCTACCTGGAAAAAAGCAACCCATTATGCTGCTACTGTAAACAGCCTCAGCGTACTCTTTTCAGTTCAGCTGTTGATTTGGATAATTGGATATCATATTTTTGTTGTATACAGAAAATGAGTAGTGCTGAAATATATTATATGAGATATAGCATTTGCATGTACAGTATACTACATGAAAATATTTAGGCGACAAACTGCTGCTTTTACAGTAAAATGTATTTAGGTGGCATGTAATGAATTTTGCATGCATTTCGCCCCACCATTCATACTCACACATATACCCAAGTACATACACATGGCACAACAGGAAACAGTTATATAAAGCCTAATAATAATAATAAGCTCAGATTACAAATTAGTAATTACTTAGTTAAAAGCTCTCCATAATTTGGATACACCTGTAGCGGGGACACTTTCACAAGGTGTCCGCTATATGTGGAAATTTAGTTTTTCCCTCAGAACAGTAATGGGGTTCTGAGGGTTAATTGTGCAGGTTAACTTTGGCATCAGTTTGGCTGGGCTGTACTGGGGTTCTACCTGGTCATGGGTGCAGTGGGGTACACATGACAGGCCTAGAGCCGGGCCTGGTTGGACGTCTTGGGTATCAGTCTTCCCCGGAGACAGTCAGTGGGTGCGCCTGGCACTGCTGTGTAGTCTGGGGAAGGGGACTTAAAGTCACGTGTTCAGGGTTCGGCCGCAGTCCTGTTTCCTGGTTTTGGACTGGGGTAGCCCTGCGAGGGGTCCCGGGCCTGGGAACATTTGCCATCTCGCAGCATGGTCAGTTTGACTATCCTCACAGACCCGCATGGTCTGGGGCAAGGATCTGTCTGTTCCCAAGTCTCAGAGCTGGTTAGCCCGAGGCACAGTAACTGAAGGAGGATTCAAGGTGTCCTGGTGTGCTCTCATCACTGGAGGGGCACCACAGCTTGCATAGGTGACCGGGGGAGGACTCTTCGGAGGAGGGCCAACAAGCTTGCATCTCAAGAGGAGCCTGGTTGCTGAGTTGTTCGGACACTAAAGAATCCGCACTTCCATAGTACTGCTAAGGAGACAGAGAAAGTTCCAGGTACTGTGAGAAGGGTTCCTATTCACCTTTGGTTGCAAGTTCGATTTGTGTCAGAGACTTTTAACAAGTTCATCACAATGTCAGCTGCCATACCTCTGGCTAGAGGTTTGTCTGACGTTGAAGTACCCAGCTGCGAGTGGCTACTCTCTGGGTTTGAGAAAAGACATTTGTGGATGTCAGCAGTTCAGTGTGCCTGAGTTTCTTCACCCTTGCCCTCTATTCCTGTCTAAGACTGTGTTTTGTTGGATGATACCACTGCAAGAATAAAAACCTTCAAAAGGACATTTATTGTGTCAGCATCCAAAGTTGTTGGGTACTAACCCTGGGAACCCCTGGACATTCATCCACAAGCCAAGCGGACATAACCGGTAAGCCCAATACACACCCATGGTTAGCCCACTTCTGTACAAGAAGACAAAGCTGTTGCCCACAGTTATTTGACTTCTAGGTTCTAGCTCTTCCTCCTGATTTTGTCAGAAACCATGAAATCAGACCGAGACAGAAGTTCAGTTAAATCACACTTGTTTAATAATAAAAGTAAATAGAACAAACGTAGTCAAAACATAGCCAGAGTTCAGGAACCGGAATGGATAGTCAGACAAGCCAAACTTAAGGGAGCTGGAGATGAGTGTAGGCAAAAAGCAAGCAGGATCTGGAGCCAGAAGGGATGTCAGCCAAGCAAGTCTTTTAACAGGAATGCAGTAGAGCGTCTCTGTGATGTTGACTAAGGTGAAGGCAGAGATCCTCTGGGCTTGATGGCTTAAGTAGGCAGGACTGATGAGCAAGATATCATTAACAGCTGAGTAACTGTGGAGAGATAGGAGATGGCAATTAGCCGACAGCTGAGCGGCCAGCTCAGAGAAGGAAGGGCTGAGCCCAGCCCTGACAGATGTTGAGTTATTTCTGAAAAAAAAATATAACTTACAGTTCATGTTCTAAAGTTTATTTTCCTAATTAGTTAAAATATTTTTTTTATGGTCTTCCATTTTCCATTTTTCAAGGATAATCTTTTCTAACATACAAAATAGGTGGTTAAACCTACTTGTATACAGTATATCAAGAACTGAAATATATATATTTTTTTAAAACTCTTAGCTAGTTGAGGATTCAACGTTTAAAGTGGTTGTAAACAGCCAGGGTTTCAAAAAATAAAAAAATAAACGGCAAAGCAATGGCATAATGTGCTAGTATGCATTGCATACTAGCACATTATGAAATACTCACCTTGAAACAAAGCCATTGAGTGCTGTAAAGTCACTGCTGAGAGGGCAAACATATTCCCCCTGTCTGTCTTCCGGGTTTGCGAGCTCCGGCTATATGATTGGCCAGAGCTGCGATTACATCACTCTTGCATGTGGGAGCCAACGTTTCCGGCACAGGCTCTGAAGGTCCGGCCCTGTAAGCTGGTCCTTCGGAGCGCATGCGCCAAGTTTAGGAGATATTCACAGTACCAGGTAAGCTTTTTTATAGGCTTACCTGTAGGTACAAGTGGTAGTACAGAGTTTACTACAACATTAAGTGTATGTTAACCCTAGCAATAAACGTTTTCCATATTTTTTCTCTTATGGTCTGTTAAACATACTGTTTAAAAGCATTTTGCTTTGTTTGTTCACTACATGCTAAAAAGACTTGTTTATCCTGCCAGAACTTTTGTGGGTCAATAACATCATGTGCTCTCTGCACCTGCTGACTGTTATCATACTGCTACCAGTTAGCATTGTTCCTAGATCTCTGGACTATAGAACACCTTTCCTTTCCATGCTATGGAGATGAAGGGAGAGGTAGTGTTCTGACATTTCTAATACATTTCCTTTTCAGGGGTGAGAATGCTGCTCCTCCATTCATACAGCACAATGGGTACCGCTGGCTTACAGGGACGCTGTTATGCTGTGCTCTCATATTAAAGGCCTGTGAACGCCATTTGTTTGGCAACACCTGTCTATCTGCATTGGTCCTTTTTATCATCTCAGTTCCTTATCTTTTCATAAATTGGTTAAAAGCCGTGGTCTATATTAAACAAGTTCCTGGCTACCTTCTTTTCAAGCTTATTATTGCACATGCCAATTCCTGCTTGATCATCTATTTGGTCATTACAGCGCCCCTTTTTCACATAGCCTTGAAGTTGTTGTTTTTATTAGGTTTCCCCTTTGCCCTCTGCAGCCAGAGAGGGGCCGTGAGGGCTTGCCACCCTATTGGAATTGGACCGCATTGACCCTGCTCTTTTGGGTTATTGGGAGCTATATATGTTTTTTGATATATTCTATTTCCCTGATGAAGCCAATGTTTTGGCGAAACTAGTAGGGAAGAATTGATCTGTCATTACCATCTTGGCCACTTTTCTTAGGCCAACCGATCACTTATTTGCTCCCATACTACAGTGTATATGTGGTCCATTATTTTGTATCATTATGTCTTGTTTAAATTTTTGTAATAAAATTTGATAAACTTTCTACAATTTATACTGTGTACTGTTTTGTAACTGGCACCATTATAATCCCCTCTCCCTTTGCTCTTCCTATTGTAATCAATTTCTGGGATGAGGTGCCTTATCTACCTAGGACATACCAGCCACACTTCTTTTCTACAATGGGTAAGTGTTGTCACCCTAGGTCAGGTTGTGTGTAGGAATATTTTTTTTTTTTTTTTAATTCGTTTTTATTGAAAATTTTAGAACATACAAAGAGAAAAAAAAATGAACCAGAGTCAAAGTGGTTCTACAAACAGAGTACATTGTCCGGTTTACAATACACGTTATCCAAACATAGTGTCAATGGTCTCCAAAAATAGTATAAATTTCAAAGAACTTGTAAGAGGTAAACCTTAATAAAAAGTAGGTATAGTAGAACAAGGGAAGGAGGAGAAGAAAAAGAAGAGTGAAGAAATAAGGCAAGTCGTGTGACATGAAACTAAGAAAGATAATCTTGCTATCTCAGTACGGTATATATTCATGAAGTATTCCATTACTTAAATATTGTTCATTGAATAAAAGATTGCTCCAGTAATTTTGAACTCAAGAGGTCACTTCTGGTACCAGGTAGGCCAGTGCCTTTAAATACAGGTTGATAGCAATGATGAAATCATGGGTATAGGTTTGGGCCTAGGCGATTCCATTGTGTTTTGCCCAAGACACCCATAGCTTCCAGTGGTAAACAAAGGTCTTTTTGGTGTTTTGTCTGCATGCTAGAATATTTTCAAATGTATAGTTATAGTGGACAATGTTGATCACCTCAGATACACTGGGAGCTAGGTTTGTCCTCCATTTTCTTGTGATAAGCATTTTGGCCGCTAAAAGAATATGAGTGACTATTCTGCGGCAGTCAGGTGGGTATAGTTCTATGCCAATATTAAGTATGGCTAATGCTGCTGTGGGAGGGGTGAGTATGCAAGTTATTTCAGAGATTATTCTGAACAGTTTATTCCAAAAACTCGTTAAATGTTTACATGTCCAAAAAATATGCATAATCTGTCCCACTCCTCCACAGTTCCTCCAACATAGTGGGGACTGTGTTGGGAGGAATTTAGAAATTCTATATGGTGTGAGGTACCATCGTAGAGTGACTTTGTGCGACAATTCCCAGTGGTTAACACATTTAGAGGCTTGATATACGGATTTGAAAGCTGCTAACCATTGGGCAGGGGTAAATGTGGAGCCTAGATCTGATTCCCATTTCATATGTGGTGCAGATTTGTGAAAAATAAGTTTGTTTTGTAAGAGATTGTAGAACAGCGAAGTTCCCTTTTTTGTACAGTCTGTATTTGTGAGGTATTGCCAGCTTGACGTATGTGCTTGTATGTCTGGGGAACTGAGAGATTGTATAAAATGCGAAATTCGGACATAGGTATAATTTTCAGTGTTTGGTAAATTAAATTCGACTTGAAGTGTTTTGAAGGGCAGAAGAGAGCTGTCCTGGAGTATTTGGCCTAGATCAGAAATTCCTTTATCTTTCCATTTTTGGAGGGATAGGTTCGGGATTGAGATTTCTAGGGCCTCTAATGGTATTGAAATGGAAGTCTTTTGTGCTAGGGGAAAGTCTGTCAGTTGGAATCGCCTCCAGGCTTCTAAGAAGGCCTGGGTGGTGAGAAGTGGTCGTTTTAGTAAACCAGGTCTCCAGGAGTCTGCTATTAGTAAGTTCTTGAGCGCTGGAGTGGGGATAAAAAAACTGTTCAATTTTGATCCATCTGTTATCTGCATCTGGTTGAAACCAACATCGTAATTGAGCTATTTGTGTTGCCACCCAATAATCCTTTAGGTCAACCATGCCCATACCACCCGCAAACTTGTGCTTCAGAAGTTGGGCATGGGAGCTTCGGGGTTTCATATCTTTCGAGATCCGTGCTCTCAGTAACTTAGTAAGGGTTGTGAAGTGTGCTCGTTTGGGTAGTATGGGCAATGTCCTAAACAAGTAAAGTATTTGAGGAAGTACAAATATTTTGAAAGCAGCTAAGCCATCCAGGACAGTTTGTATTTGGTCAGTTTTTGGGCTTCTTTTGTTATTTTGCTAATAAGAAGGGAGTAGTTAATGTCTACTAATTGGTTGACGTCTGCTACTAACCGAATGCCTAGATAAGGGATCTCTCCCGTACTCCAAGTGTAGGAATATGATGCTTGTAGCTTCTTGTTAAGTTTTGGGTCAATACCTAAGTCTAAAATTAGTGATTTAGTAAAATTCACTTTGTAGTAAGATATTGCGCTGAAGGTTCTAAGGATTTCGTGGGTAGCTGCTAGAGAAGTCTCTGGATTTGTCAGAAAAATTATTATATCGTCCGCAAACAAGTTTATGACATGGGAATCAGATTCAAGGTTGAAACCTGTGACCAAGGGTGAAGTTCTTATGGCTTACGCTAGAGGCTCAATCAATAGGTTGAAGATACTCGGGGAGAGAGGGCAACCCTGCCGGGTTCCATTTGTGATTAGAAAAGTGGAGGATAGGGTGTTAGATGTATATACCTTTGCAGAAGGGGTAGAGTATAGGGCTAATATGGCTGTTAATATGGGCCCAGAAAAAACATATTTTCTTAGGACAGCTTGCATGTATTGCCAATGGATAAGGTCGAATGCCTTCTCCGCATCCAAGGAAAGGAGCAGAGAAGGCACCCGAACGGCCCCAGCATATTGAATCAGATCAATGACACATCTAGTCGCATCAGATGCTTGACGTCCTGTTCTAAAGACGGTCTGATCTGATTTTATTAGGGTAGGTAAAATTTGAGTTAGCCTATGGGCAATAATTTTAGCGTACAGTTTAAGGTCAGTATTTAGTAAGGATATAGGTCTGTAATTGGCTGGGCAGGATGGATCTTTTTCAGGTTTGGGTATTGTCACTATATAAGCCTGTAGCATCTCTGGCGGAAAGGAGGCCAAGGCTGTCGCCGCTGCAAACACCGGAGAGAGATTTGGACTGATAATATCATGAAACTGCTTATAGTAGTTGTTAGATAGACTGTCTGGTCCTGGAGATTTTCCTAAGGGAAGTGATCTAATAGCTCTACATATTTCTTGAGGGAATTGATTGGGGAATTGAGATCTTGGAGCTGATCTGTTGTTAGAGTAGGAAGTTGAAGGGTTGCCAGAAAGGATGTAATCTCCTCTTCTTTTGTCTGTGGGGTATCAGGGTCATCTTTTAGGTTGTATAGGCCACTGTAATAAGCCTCAAAGGCGTCTGCGATGCCCTTTGGGTCCATTTTTTTTGCCTTAGTGTGGGGGTCAATAACGTGTTCAATTTTGGATTGTAGCTTTCTAGCTTTTACTCTGTTAGCCATGAATTTGCCTGCTTTGTTACCTGATGAATAAGTTGTTATTTTAAGGGCCTTAACGTGTTTATCGTATTGTTCTAGTAAAATTCGTCTTAAGGTCACCCAGAGAGCAGACAACTTGGTGGCCAATAAGTTGGATGGGTTTGTTTTGTTACTGGCTTCTACAAAGAAAATCTCTCTCAGCGTTTCATCCAGCAGCCTATGCCTCTGCCTCCTAATGCGTGAGCACATTTGGATGAAAATACCTCTGACATAGGCTTTGTGGGCACACCAGATCATAAATGGGTCAGAAACAGATTGAGAATTGACATGAAAAAACTCTGAGTTGCTTCTCTATATCAGCCACATTTTGGGTGGAATTAAATATTTGAGAATTAACTCTCCATATATATGCAGGATTAGACGTGTACTCCTCTAATATAGATATCAAAACAGGAGCATGGTCTGACCATGTAATATCATGTATACTAGAGGAGTACACTGCCTGGAGCAGGACCCTGTTCACCAACACCATATCCAATCTAGAGTATGAGTTATGCCGCACTGAATGGAAAGTAAAATCTCTCTCCTCAGCGCGTTGGCATCGCCAAACATCATAGACATCCTCCACATGGAATAAGGGTTGGAGCGCTACGTGGGAGCGTGAGGGTTTAGCCGTCAAGTCCATTTCTGGGTTAGCTGTTAAGTTGAAGTCTCCACAAACAATCAGGGATCCTTTCTTAAGCTTAGCAATTTTGAAGAATAGTTTTTTGGCAAACCGATATTGGCGAGTATTTGGTGCGTGGTGTTCACTATTGTATACGGTTTGCCGAATATACCACAAAGAAGGATCAAAAACCAGCCGTCTTGGTCTTGTAAGGAACTGTGCAGCCGAAAGGCCACTGTGTTCTTTACCGCTATAAGAACCCCTTTCTGCTTGCGAGGGCTGGAGGCAGTAGATATGTGTGGAAACAATTTGTGAGTAAATGTAGGTGAAGCTGAGGCCTTGAAATGTGTTTCCTGAATGCAAAGTAAGTCGCTTCCCAATTTAAGGGCCTCTTTCCACAGAGAAGCCTGTTTATCTGGGTGGTTGAGTCCTCTTACGTTGAATGATGTTATTGTAAGTGGCATAACAAGGAAAGGGGTACCTTATTGAGGTTGCTTTTTAAACTTAAAAGTCCATAGGTCTGGGGTCCGTGTGGTCCCATGTTGCTGTGGGTGTTGTCATCTCCTTTGGTTCCTGGAGAAGCGTCAAAAGGTCTGAGGATTGAGAAACAGTATATCTGGCGAGACAAATTGTAGTGAAAAGAAAAAGAAAACATAAAAATATAACCATAACTGTTGGGTAAAAAGAGGAAAGCGATCCCAAAAGGGATCTGATTGCAGAATTGCTGCACAAAACTTGTGTGGGGGATTCACGTGGAGAGGCTCCGATGAGCCGGGGTAAACTGTACAAACATGTGTTTAAGGTGTTGATCCAGAGGCGACTTCGTCGCGCGGTTTATGGTGTTTTCTCTTATGGGAGACAAGCTGCCATTCTTCCTGATCCGATAATTTGGGAGGTGACTGACGGGCGGATTATTCTTGTTCGGGGAGAATGTCCCATTTGCGAAGAAGTGTAAGCCCTTCATCCAGGGTGGTGATCACTGATGAGGTGTTGTTCCTGGTAATGATTCATTTTGTGGGGTAACCCCACCGGTATGTGACATCATGGTTCCTCAGCGCTTTTGTGATCGATAAGAGCGATCTTCTTTTCTGAAGGGTGTATTGGGATAGGTCCGCAAAAAGTTGGAGGCGAGAAAACCGCTCCGGCACTTGCTCTTTTTTGCGAAAGCATGTCATAAGCTGTTCCTTTACATGGAAGAAATGCACCCTCATTATCACATCTCTAGGAACATCTTCGTGTATGAAAGAGGGCTTTGGCAGTCGGTGAATCCTGTCAATTACCACTTCAGCAGACGGTATATTGGGTAGGGCTGCGCGGATCAAATCGCATGCATATTGATTCAATTGACGCACTAGAACAGATTCGGGGAAGCCTCTGATCTTTAGGTTGTTACTCCTAGAGCGGTCCTCGAGGTCTGCGATTTTGTCTCTAAGTGACTCAATTTGGTCATCTCTTTCATTATGTGCATCTATGAGCATGTTGTGGGAAGAAGCAAATTCGCCCATTTTATTCTCAATATGATCAACCCTGCTGCCAATTTCAGTAACATCAGCTGTGACCTTAGTCACACACTGCAGGATGTCAGCATTCAGTGAAGCTCTGAGTGACACCAACATGTCCTTCAGTACAGTCTCTGAGACCAGTTGGTTAGAGGCAGTGAAGGAGTTAAATGTATCTGGCAGTTCAGCAGTGGTGTTAGCAGAGTTAAAGTCAGGGCTTACCTCGATAGGTGAGGAGCTAATCGACAGCCTAGGTTTGCTTTTAGCAGGGCTTTGAGTCAATGGAGTAGATATTCCTGGCGATCTGGGCTGTGGATTCTTTGTGCTTCCTCTGCATCCAGGACTATGTGCCGTGTGAGAGGAGGTGTCGTACGAGGCCGGCGAGACGCCGCCGGCGTCATCTTGGCCTTGTGTGTGAGGCTTCGGGAGGAAGAAGTGCGGGAGTTTACCCGTGCCGGCCGGCTCTTTTTTCTTTCTTCCCATAGCGGGTGAGTCCCGGTGTCTCCGTGAGTCAGGGGATGCTGTTTGTTAGGCAGTTCATCGCCTCTGTGCTCTGTATACCCCGGTTGTCTGGCGGAGCTACAAGCTCAGGCGTACATCTAGCCACGCCCCTGTGTAGGAATATTTTGACCTGCACAAATGTTCAGCTGAATCCCAAACTTTTGGGACATTTGATGGGAATCATTCTGCTGAATGTTACATAATGCAATGCCAAAGCCACCATTGGCCAAAGTCTTGCATCTTATCTCTGGTCAAGTATAAAGCCTCATACACACCATCGGATTGTTGGCCAACAAAACCGTGGACTTTTGTCTGAAGGGCGTTGGCCCAAACTTGTCTTGCATACACACAATTGTTGGCCAACAAATATGAATGTAGTGACGTACTACGTTGTTTTTCAGATCTTTAGCGCTACCCTTTGGACTAATTTCATGTTAGTAGACGTTTTGTGTGTGTTGATTCGCGCTTTTCATTTCGCACTTTTCATTTCGCGATTTTCATTTCGCGCTTTTCAGTTTGTTTCTGAACGGCCATTCTTCAACCAGCCATGTTGCGGAATCAGAGGAGATAACGTGTTGTAACGTTTATTGGCCTTGGAGTTATTGCTTTGACCCAAGTCCAGTCCAGGAACAGGAGGAGGAGGAGTTCTTGGACCAAAAATTGGTTGCTTTATTAATCGTGACCAAGTATGCCCTATGCCTTTGCTGCGGGAGCTCCAGGAGAATAATCCAGAAATTATTTGGAATTATCTCCGGATGACAGACTTCCTGCTTTCACCAACTCTTGGCATTGTTGACCCCCTATATTAAGAAGCAGGACACATGCATGAGGCTTTTAGTTTATTGTTCATTATTTGGTTGAATAATAATGATTAATGATTTGATTTGGTATATTTCCGGATGCATAGAATGCACTTTTTGGTTCATTTCTATTGGCATGTCTAATTTTATTTGTTTTAAAAAGTGGTAATAATACCACTCCTAAACCTTTCACTTCATGCTGCAGCTGGAGGTTCGCTTGGCCGCACACCCATTTATTCAGCTTTTTACACAGGACTCTGGTCTCCCTCATATTATTTGCTGTTTGAATGTTCTTAGCCTATAGTGTTAAGCTATTTTCTCTGTTGGTGACTGTTGACTGTCATGCTCAAATGTTCTTAAAGTACAACTAAATGCAAAACTTTTTTTTTTTTTTTTTTTCATTTTGGATAGACTAAGGGGGGTTATAATCCCTGTCTGTTTTTGCTATCTGTGGCCCAGTGGGGAGATCTTCCTTCACTTCCTGTCTCCATAACCAAAACAGGAAAAGAGAGGAAATTCCTCCAAAGTGAGGGAATCCAAGGATGGCCCCAGGGTCACCAGAACTAGTGTCCCATTGGAAAATGTTCTACATAAAACGGTTTTGGGGACAACCCAAATTTGGGATTTTCTTTTACTTTCACTTTTGAGGATGATGGTAAGCAGGACATACTGGGGGGGTACATCTCTTTAATAGGGTGCACAGACAGGAATGAAAACTGACAGGTGTTCTAATTCAACTTTATCCAAAACAGAAAAAAAAGGTTTCGCCTTTAGTTATACTTCAAGGCTTTTTTTCTCTTAGGATCTAATATTAGATTTGCTCAACAATGGAACTGTTACACACCTATTACAAACATTAAGGGTATTATGTGTTATGCTTGTACAAATGTTGGGACACTCGCAAAGGACATTTTTTATAAACAGACCCCTAAATTTATGTAGGACCCATTTTTTAGGGTTCGTAATTTGCAGTCTTTAAAGCTGAGGGAACACATGCCAGTTGCCTTTTTCCATTATTTAGCTACCTATCTATCTCTTTTCTTGGAAGGAAATACTCAGAAAAGTTAAAAAATAACTTTCCAACGATACTCTTCAAGAGCCTCACTTATCATTCATCAAGCAAATCACTCTGAAAAAATGTTTCACAAATTATCCAAGAGACATTGCTAAAACAAAAAAATAGTCTTATTCAGTGCTATAAAACCCAAACACTACCTAGAATAAAGACCGATCCAAGTTTCCTGGTATTTTACACTATAAAGAAATAACTTTATGAGTGAGATATATCAGTATTGACTGTAAAACCCAATGTCCACACTGTACACTGCAAGGTCATATATACCTCCAAGGAGTAAACATTAAGTGAAAGTATTTTTGTTTCCAAAGTATTAGTAGCAGAACAGGTTTACTTCCCATTGACTGTACACTTTTGAATGGCAGTTCCTTAAAGCCTTAATAATAACTATATATACTATATATATATAATTTTTTTTAATTTTTTATTTTTTTGCTGCATACTGTTTTTGATCTTCCAAAGTGCCTTTCAGGATCTATAAAACAGCATATGATTTTTATTTTATTTTTTAGCTTCTTTGTTTGCTCCGCATATAAAACACATGCAAGTTTTTTTCCTCCAGATATTTTCACTACATTTCTTTTTCTTCTGTGGCTAATCCCTCTACAAGACAGAAAGAAGTAAGGAATACAAAAAAAGGTTTTCCCTAGAGTTTGCATCATTATACAGGCAAACATTTTCTATTCAGTTATGGACAGGTTCAGAGAGTTGATGTTCCACATCATAACAGTTTTGCAGCGAAAAGCAAAAATACTTTGAAGTTCGGATCCCTGGGAAAATGCGGCTATAAAAAAATAGATGACAAAGCCTCTTCAAACTTTTGAATTATTAGTGTGACTAAAACACATGTATTTTATGCATATAAAAATATTTTTGACATGCAGTTTTTACTTTAAACTAATCATGTGCTATATGAATGCAGTATTGTGGTATATTTAGTAGTAACCTAAAATTGCTTTTAAATGTTATTAATTGCACATCCCACAATTATAATATCAGTAGTACACTGTAAAAAATATTGTGATGGGTCTACTCAAAAAAATTGAGGCAACTATTTGCATCAGCTTTTTAAGTACTGTCAACTAAACTTATTTTTGTCTGACTCATTAGACTCTTCATGTTTTCAACTTTGTTGTTTTAACCACTTGCTTATCCGCCGTATTGTAAAATAACAGTGGCAGGAACCCTTCCTCCCTCCGGGGCGGACATCATATGAAGTCTTTGTCTTCCCGGCATTGTGGAGAGCGTGCATGCGCCACCGACAGCGCACGTGCTCGCCGCATAACTGGGGACCTGGTGCGCAGAGCAGGGACATGGATCTGTGTGTGTAAACACACAGATCCATCAACTGTCAGGGGAGAGGAAAACTGGTCGCATGTTCCTTGTATATAGGAACACTGATCGGTCTCCTCCCCTCATCAGTCCCCTCCCCTCACAGTTAGAATTACTCCCTAGGACACACATGTAATCCCTTCAGTGCCCCCTAGTGTTAACCCCTTCCCTGCCAGTGACATTTATACAAAATGAGAGTGTTATATGAAAAAAAAATACACTATATCAATATGATTGTTTTTCCTGCCAATGCAGCATAAATATGGTATATTTGTTTTTGAAATGTAATAACATGTGTAAAAGTGGGCAAGGCTTTAGGTTACATAATTTACCATTGGATGTCCAATATCTCAAAAACCGAACAAACAGAAATTTTGTTTTGGTGGTACAAATCAGCACAAACGCAGCACAAACAAATTGTATAATTGTTTTTAAAATGTAATAACATGTGGTGCAAAGTGGGAGAGGTTTCATCAACTATAATGCGTAATATATCTGAAACCAAACCAGCACATACATTTGTTTTTTGCAGCACAAATCGGCACAGATGCAGTGCAAACAAATGTTATCTTTGTTTTTAAATTTTAATAACATTGGGTGCAAAGTGGGTGGGGCTTGATGTTACATAATCTGAATTTGAATTCCAATATCTCAAAAAATGAACAACGGCTGAAACAATTTTTGTGGCACAAAATATTTTTTAAGCTTAACAGCTTGCGGTCCCTCATCCTGCATCTTGGTTGCGTTCTGCCGCATGCAATAAGCGCAAACTTTGCGTGCACACAAGTGAGTTGTCTCAATAGGTGTGTACAACGGATGTATGTCCATTTATTATAAATATATTAATCTGCAAGTAAAAAAACATTTTGGATGGTATGTTAAGCAACATTTAAAGCATGTGAACGATAATGTGTTCAACGTTCATTCTTACCTTTTAATAGCTTTGCATTGCTTTGTAGCAAATTGGAAAAAGTCTTGTCACTGGTGGCGCTCTTTTGTCCTGATGTGCCTCAAGCGGAACTGCCTTGTGCAGGCTTTCAAAGTTCCAAAAGACGTCAAACTCTTTAAAATATACAACATCAAAACTTGTGCGTTTGCACGTTTGGCAAACATGCGTCCCGCACTTTTAGTCAAATAAAAAGATAATTTTTTTAAGTAAATGTAACTCAAATAGAACATGGAAATGCACATACCTTAAAAGTTTTATCTAGATTACCCAATATTATACATTATTTCTGTAAATGTAAAAGGTGTGTTTTAACCACTTCAATACAGGGCTTTTAAACACCCTTCCTTACCAGAGCACTTTTTGCGATTCGGCACTGCGTCGCTTTAACTAACAATTGCGCGGTCGTGCAAAGTTACACCCAAACAAAATTGACGTCCTTTTTTCCCACAAATTAAACAAACAAAATTGACGTCCTTTTTTCCCACAAATAGAGCTTTCTTTTGGTGGTATTTGATCGCCCCTGCGGTTTTTATTTTTTGCGCTATAAACAAAAGAAGAGCGACAATTTTGAAAAAAAACACAATATTTTTTACTTTTTGCTATAATAAATATCCCATTTTTTTAAAAAAAAAAACAATTTTTTTCCTCAGTTTAGGCCGATACGTATTCTTCTACATATTTTTGGTAAAAAAATCGCAATAAGCGTATATTGATCGGTTTGCGCAAAAGTTATAGCGTCTACAAAATAGGGGATAGATTTATTGAATTTTTTTTTTTTTTACTAGTAATGGCGGCGATCTGCGATTTTTTTTTCATGACTGCGACATTGCGGCGGACACTTCGGACACTTTTGACACATTTTTGGAACCATTCACATTTACTCAGTGATCGTTGCTATAAAATTGCAATGATTACTGTGTAAATGTGACTGGCAGGGAAGGGGTTAACACTAGGGGGTGCTGCAGGGGTTAATGTGTGTCCCTATAGGAGTGATTCTAACTGTGGGGGGAGGGGACTTAAGGGGAGGAGACCGATCATGTGTTCCTCCATACTGGGATCACATGATCGGTCTCCTCTCCGCTGACAGGACGTGGAGCTGTGTGTTTACACACACAGCTCCACGGTCCCGCACGGTCCCGTTGTTTTAACGGGCAATCGCGGGTGCCTGGCGGACATCGCGGCCGCCGGGCACTCGCACCGGGTCCCGAGCGATGCCGCACGCGCGCGCCCCCCAGGCGGCCGGGAATGCGAGGACGTCATATGACGCCCACCCAGGATGGTAGATCCACCTTGTGGGCGTCATATGACTATAAGGCGGTAATGAAGTGGTTAAGAATTAATGAAATTTCAGTAATGTACTTAAAATATCAAAGTAAATTAAATAACATTTATTTTTATGTTGAAAATTATACATTTTTTTATGTTAAAATAATTTGCCAACAGAATCATTTTTATCAGTGTAATAGTTCTTGTCATAGCATTCCCAAAATAGCTACAAGACCATTTAAATATCATGGGCATTGACATAATCACCAACCACCAGCTGCACAAGAATGTATGACTGGGAACTGCCACAAACATTTTCAGTATCTCAGATAATACTAGATCATTGGGAAGGATTTAGTACACAGTGGAGACCAAATCCAGACAATAACATATGATTGACTGTGGTTGATTTTTCTGTTATTCCAAGATATTAAGATAGTGCCCAGTCTATGTACTCTAAAGTATTTGCGTAAGGGACTCAGTTTTTTAAACCGCTACGAAACATTTTATGACCATACCCACCTCTGTGAATCTCCTGTTCCCCATTCCATAGCTCTATTCCTTGTTCCCTGGAATATTAACTGTACACAACTGTTTTTGTACATGTTTTGAATAAGCGGTAAAAGCTCTAAAAAAGAAACCCTCATTCCCTTCTCTAGATATAGGCTAGGGGTGAACTAACCAGTCAAAGTTTGGTTGGAAGGACATTCAGCAAACCCTGGAGAAGTCTGCTAAACTCGCACACAGTGCCAGACTCCATTGAAGTCTACAGGAGCTGATTTTTTTTTTACATTTTAAGATTTTGTTAAAATAAGGGCATGGGTAGCTGCCTACTGCCATGGGGGACATTTTCAACTCAAATGTTTTAAAAAAAAATACTGTTTAGCAGGGAGAAGGTATTTTAATTAGTCTTAAAGGGCAACATTAAAAATACACATCCTTAACATAACATAACATATTCTGGCACAAGTGGCAGAGCACTACAATATACTTTTTCAAAAGTGACTTTTTATTTTACAAATAGTGGCTGAGGACCTTTGATTTAATGGTGGAAACACTACAACAGTTGCTAAATGACAGATCCCATCAAGCCTCTATTTGTATGGTATACAAATAAGAAGGGGCTCCTGGTTGAAGTCACTAACCAAATATTTTTATGACCTCATTTAGTTCATGATTTCCTCCAGCAACCCAACTCCTTTGTCTACACATAGAAGCCAGCAGAGATTATTGTCATGTTGGCAGGCCATTGTGATTTACATGAATCTTCATTACTGGACAATGTTTCTGACATTGAATTTACATCAGTGGACATTATTTTTTTAATTTTTATTTTTTATAATAAAGGATATTTGTCATAGTGTGGGTGTTTTTATTTACACGTTACATTTTTTGTAAATGAGTAACTTGAGTAATATATACCCTGTACTATATATTCATTTGGGGATGCCTTGGGACTCTATTCTAAAGGGGACTTCCAGATTCTGCTAAGTTTTCCCAAAGAACTCCCACATGACTTTTAGTGGACATGATGTGGGAATGAGGTCAATGTCCTACTTAAATATAAGTGTGTTGAGGGCATGTGGCCTTGTATGATTCAGAAATTGAGTCTTGGGTTTGTTTAGTCCCCCTTCCCACCCAGGATAAGGGTCTCTTTGAGTTATTAAGGGCACCCCATGCTTTAAAGGGACCCAATGCTACCCCCCCAGCCCAGGTGAATGAATAAGCAGTACTACAGATATCAAATAAAGTCCTCCACCCAATAAAAAAATAATAATGAAAAACAGACAATGCCCCATGTCAATCATGATGGACATGTTAACCTGCTGCCATGAGGACCCACTGCACCCAACTATCTTCACACACCACTACTCTTATCATAAATGGCAGAACCCTAGTGACTTATGTTTGTAAAGATGTTGTCAAGAATCCTTAGTGATGTATTTGACAAAATAAAGAACCATACTTGGTCAAAAGGGTCATCCAGTATCCCCTTTAGTGTGTTTACAAAAATAAATGAGAGGGATCAGATATATGATGTGTGTGTTCTACCATCAGCTGGAGGTTCAAGCAGGTGAGGTGGCCAGTATGTTCGCCACATTTGTCAAGCTTTGAACAAGCTAGGATTGGACTGAACTAAACCCAAGAAACCCATAGTTTATGAATACCACTGGCATTGTAGTAAACTGAAATAATATCTTCTTGTATATTGCACTGTATGTACAGCACAAACTTTGCAGCCTGGTAGCCTTCAACTGTAAGCACACAGTAGACATTTGTAAGCTGTTAGCAACAGATGAAAGCTGGACTTCATAGTGCTATTAAGGATTTAGATTTGCTTAAAATAAATAACTTAGTACAAGTGAGTTCAGTGATGGCTTGTTTTACTTCCTATAATGTCTATAGTGTGAGAACAGGTGGACTTTAGGAAATATATTAATATATATTTTGTTAATATATTAACAATATATATAATCATATAGAGTAATTTAATATACAGTAAAGATGTAGCGCAACATCCTCAAGATCAAAAAAAGTATAAAAAATATTTAGTCAATGAAAAGTGCCTCAACCAGAATACAAACAATTACCTTCCTGCTTATCACATATCACCCTTGCTCCACATGCTGCATCTCATGTGAAAAGTGAATGTTCACCTCTAGTATTTAACCTTAATGATTAATTAAGTTCAAATGCAACCCCCCCCCCCCCCCCGGGCATTACTCAGAGGGGTTCCAGGATCACCTTCATACATCCATCACTTGTACCGCATATGTGCATTAATACCATGTAAACATAAAAATAGAAATGGCATCAATAGTGTTCTCTGTTTAAAACATTTAATGAAGCAAATAGATAAAATTATGCTTGTAATAAAGTACACCCAAAGTGCTATGGGACTCGCATTGCTTTAAAAGTTACATATGGCAACATCACCTTCATAGACCCACCAGATCCAAAGATGGCTGCAATGTGATGTCACCGACATAGCTCTCTCCCTATATATATTATGCCTGGAATCGGGCTTCCTCAGTAGAATTGGAGCAGGCAGGTCACAATATACAGTAATTAATAATATTTTACCACTATTCCCAGTATTAATAATTGTATTAACAGTTATAGTGATAACAATTGAGGATATGTAAAGTATAAAATAAAATGGATTATTAAAAAAACAAAAATGTCAGTATATCTATGTAAATTTTAAAAACTTTTTTTTTTTTTTTTTTTATACATGCCTCCTCCTTTTTCTCCTCCTTCTTATTCTTCATAGTGGTGGTGGAGAGTGAAAAAAGTACATCAGAATTTGAAATGTTTTATGAGGGTAAGCTGTCTGTTCAGAGATTTTCAATACTTTTTTCTGATATTAAATAATGTATATCCTTATGGATTATATTTATTAGTCACATAGTATAATAAGCATTTCAGTTCTATTTTTTTTTTTTTAAACAATGTGGATAAACAATATCATTACTTTTTGTTCATTAATTAGAAATGAACTGTAGGACTATAAATAATAATGCTGTAGTGCAATGTTTAATGGATAGTACCAAAGGTTTACTGGGTACCCACTGACCTGGGCACAGACTTAATTCAGCATTCACTTTATTTCTGTTTACAAACTGTTTACTTGTGAAAACAAAGTACAATAAAAAGTACTGTATTTTTTGGACTATAAGACACACTTTTTTCCCCCAGAAATACAGAAATATGGGGGAAAATGTCCCTGCATCTTATGGTGCGAATATATGACAGGCACTGCCCCCCGCTGCCACTTGCAACGCCTCCTGCCGTCACCACCGGAAGAGAGGCAGGAGAGCAGAAGACAGACTTACAAACCCCCGTGGGTGCCAGGCGATCTTCCGGCTGGTTCCTGAGACAGAAAACAAAGCATTCAGCTGCTCGGGCTGCTCTATCTTCTGTTAGGCGGAAGGGATAACATCAGGTAAGGCTGTGTTTGTGGCAAAGTTCACTCTGCATTTCTATGGCAATGTTCACTCTGCATTTCTATGCCAATGGTCACTCTGCATTTTCTATGGCAATGGTCACTCTGCATTTTCTATGGCAATGGTCACTCTGCATTTTCTATGGCAATTGTCACGCTGCATTTCTTTGGCAATGGTCACTAGGGATGAGCTTCGAGTTCGAGTCAAACTCATGTTCGACTCGAACATTGCCTGTTCGCCTGTTCATCGAACAGCGAACAATTTGGGGTGTTCGTGGCAAATTCGAAAAGCTGCGAGCACCCTGTAAAAGTCTATGGGAGAAATCTAAAGTGCTAATTTTAAAAGCCTATATGCAAGTTATTGTCATAAAAGGTGTTTGGGGACCTGGGTACATGTATCAATGCAAAAACAAGTTTTAAAAACGGCTGTTTTTTCAGGAGCAGTGATTTTAATAATGCTTAAAGTGAAACAATAAAAATGTAATACTCCTTTAAATTTCGTACCTGGAGGGTGTGTATAGTATGCATGTAAAGGGGCGCATGTTTCCCGTGCTTAGAACTGTCCCTGCACAAAGTGTCATTTTTGCAGGAAAAAAAGCTATTTAAAATCACTCGCGGCTATAATGAATTGTCAGCTCCCGTAATACAGAGAACAGTCTTTGAAAGTCATTGATTAAAAAAAAAAAAGTATGGATATTAAGGGGAACACTGGGTCAAATCTAAAAAAAATTACGTGGGGTTCCCCCTAAATATCCATACCAGACATGGTCTGACATGGATTTTAAGGGGAACTCCACGCCAAATGTAAAAAAAAAAATGGCGTGGGGGTCCCCCTCAAAATCCATACCAGACCCTGGTATGAACCTGACAGGCCACAGGAAAAGAGGGGGGGCGAGAGAGCGCACCCCCTCCTGAACTGTACCAGGCCACATGCCCTCAACATTGGGAGGATGCTTTGGGGGTCTGTGACCCCTCAAAGCACCATGTCCCCATGTTGATGAGGAGTAGGGTCTCTTCCCCACAACCCTGGCCGGTAGTTGTGGGGGTCTGCGGGTGGGGGGCTTATCGGAATCTGGAAGCCCCCTTTAATAAGGGGATCCCCAGATCCCGCCCCCCCTGTTTGAAATGGTAAGGGGGTACAAAAGTACCCCTACCATTTCACAAAGAAAGTGTAAAAAATAGTTAAAAAACACACTGACACCGTTGTTAAAGGGGGCTTCCAGATTCTGATAAGCCCCCCCGCCCACAGACCCCCACAACCACCGGCCAGGGTTGTGGGGAAGAGACCCTTCTCCTCATCAACATGGGGACATGGTGCTTTGCGGGGTCACAGACCCCCAAAGTATCCTCCCAATGTTGAGGGCATGTGGCCTGGTACGGTTCAGGAGGGGGGGCGCTCTCTCGTCCCCCCCTCTTTTCCTGCGGCTTGCCAGGTTGCGTCCTCGGATAAGGGTCTGGATTTTGAGGGGGACCAACACACCATTTTTTTTTTAAATTTGGGGTGGAGTTCCCCTTAAAATCCATGCCAGACCTGAAGGGTCTGGTATGGATATTTAGGGGGAACCCCACATCATTTTTTTTTTATTTGACCCGGTTTTTAATGACTGTTCTCTGTATTATGGGGAGCCGACAATTCATTATAGCCGCAAGTGATTTTAAATAGCTTTTTTTCCTGCAAAAATGACACTTTGTGCAGGGACAGTTCTAAGCACCGGAAACATGCGCCCCTTTACATGCATACTATACACACCCCCAGGTATGAAATTTAAAGGAATATTACACTTTTATTGTTTCACTTTAAGCATTATTAAAATCACTGCTCCTGAAAAAATTTCAGTATTTAAAACTTTTTTTTGCATTGATACATGTCCCCTGGGGCAGGACCCAGGTCCCCAAATACTTTTTATGACAATAACTTGCATATAAGCCTTTAAAATTAGCACTTTTGATTTTGAACGTTCGAGTCCCATAGACTTTAATAGGGTTCTAAAGTTCACACGAGCTTTAGGTCTGTTCGCAGGTTCTGGTGCGAACCGAACAGGGGGGTGTTCGACTCATCCCTAATGGTCACTCTGCATTTTCTATGGCAATGGTCACTCTGCATTTCTTTGGCAATGGTCAGGCTGTATTTCATGTGCACTGGAAAATATTTTAGTACACCATTTGGTTCAGAATATTTTTTTTTCTTGTTTTCAACCTCTTAAACCTAGGTGCGTCTTATGGAGCGAAAAATATGGTATATTGATTCAGTAGGAATTAGAACAAAACATAATAAGGAACTGATGAAGCTCTACAGTTTTGTTTTTTACATAAAGAAAAAATAAGATTATATACTATAGCTAGTCATATACACCATGCACTTACAGTATTTCAAAGTACCCATGAAGCAATACAAAGAACAGCCAAATCGAGTTAAAATGGGAATAGCATTCTTATTGTTATTCTTAAACAAAGTTATACCAACAGTATCACCATCAGTTTGCACAGCACTTTACAATATAAAGCAAGACAGTACAGTAACAACACTATTCAAAAAAAGAGGGTTAGAAGGGCCCAGCTACTAACTTAAAACCTAATAGGGAGGGGTATGTGGAACAAAAGGTAATCACTGTGAGGGTGATGTTATGGGAGAAATAAAAGTATCAGTTGTTAGCTGAAGGCTGGATATCCTTCTCTTCTCTGAAGATATGAGTTTTCAGGGATTGCCTAAAAGTGTACAGAATAAGAGAAAGCTGGACAGTTCGGGGTAGAGAGTTCCAGAGAGTGTGAGAGGCTGGAGAAATCCTGAAGAGGAGCATGGGAGAAGGAGAAAGGGGAGTTAGAGAGCAGAAGGTCTTGGAGGAGTGGAGAGGATAGTTTGGGTGATATATTGAGACAGAATTGGTGATGTAGCTTGAGGCTGAGTTGTACATTGCTTTAAAGGTTGTTTTTAGTATTTTGTATTTATTCATTGGGCAATCAGAAGTCAGTGAAGGGATGGCAGAGAGGGGTGAAGGTCACTGAGCGGTTGGTAAGTTGGATGAGTCTGCCAGCAGCGATCATGCTAGACTGAAGGGGGGATAGCCTGTGTAGAGGTAGGCCAGAAAAAGCAAAGATCAGTCCACACCTATGTTCCGGCCGATACAAGTTCATCCTTAGTAGAGAGGAGTATCACAAAACTCAAAACTGATAATAACATGTTCACTTTTTTTTAATCATTACTTCTGCTAGAAATTTTTTAAAATAAGTATTTTCTGCCCTGTGCATGTATCATACTTTGTTTATCATTCCATCTATCTGCAAATTAGAAGAGAGAAATAAAACCTTTTATATGTGGACATTATCATGTAGTCTAATGTAAGAAAGAGAATAGTGAAGGCTTGCAAGCAGCATCTGTGTTTGGAAAGTGTGGTGGCAGTTAGAAATCCTGCAGACTGCTTCAAGAAATGTTCTTACAAAGTAGTAGTAATTAGTGCATTTCAGTTTCAACAACTGTAATTAAATTTGACCTTTTAGTTAATTATGTCTTGACATTTATGATTTTAAACTAACTTTCCCTGTAGTGTCAATGTGTTATATATATATGGATGCTAATAAGCAGTTTCTGCATTTCGATACCATAGTTACCCAGTTCAGATGTTTCTACATTGTGATCTGCATCATTTCTGACACATACCCGTGAAAAGAAAAATGGCGTGAAATTTCCATGTACAGCTTTCCTCGCAGATGCCTGTTGTGTCTACACTGCATACCAGTTTACCTAGAACAACAATGTAGTTGATCATTTCCTGTAAAAAACATGTTTAGTAATGTTCAAAATTGCAAAACATTAAAACAGTCTGATCAAAACATTGTTTATGAGCTATATGGTGCCATACTATACATGTAACCAACTTATTAAAAATGTTTTCACAACATTATCAGTTATAAATTAAAAAATAATGTTTAGACTGTAATCTGACATTTTAGGATTATAAATAACTAATGACTAGGTAGTATTTACCAATCAATTAACATTATGACCACCCACCATAACAGGCATGGACGCCACTAGGCTCCACTAGACCTCTGAATATATACTTTGGTATCCGACAGCAAGCCTTCAGTAGCAGATCCTTTAAGTCCTGTAAATTGGGGCCTCCATGGATCAGACTTGTTTTTCCAACTCATCCTACAGATAATCGATTGGACTAAGATATGGAGAATTGGTAGGCCAGGTCAACAACTCAAACTTATTGTTGTGCTCCTGAAGCCAATCTTGAATTAATTGGCCCAGACCACCTTCTTTCATTACTCTATGGTCTAGTTCTGATGCTCACATGCCCATTGTAGGTGCTTTTGTCAGTAGACAAGGGTCAGCATGGGCATCCTTACCAGTCTGCGGCTACACATACACAAAAAACTGCTATTCACTGTGTGTTCTGACACCTATCTATCGAAAACAGCATTAACTTTTTCAACAGTTTGAGCGACAGTAGTTCTTCTATTGGATCAGATTACTTGGATCAGCTTTTGCTCCCCTGGTGCATCAATGAGTTTTGGCCACCCATGAATATGATGCCAATTTGCCTGTTTTCCTTCCTGGGACCATTTTTGGTAGGTCCTGACAACTGCAGACCGGGAACATTCCACAAGAGCTGACATTTCGGAGCTGCTCAGTCATCTAACCATTACAATTTGTCCCTTGTCAAAGTTGCTTAAATCTTTATGCTTACCCATTTTTTCTGTTTTAAACACATAAACTTCAGGGACAACATGTTCCTTGCTGCCTAATATATCTCACCTACTTTCAGGTGCCATTGTAATGAGAAAAATGTTTTAACTGGCAGTGGCCATAAAGTTATGACTGATATATTTACATACACTAAAACTCACAATTCACTTTGCACGTACAAAGCCATCCACAATTTCGCCCCCAGCTACATCACTAGTCTAGTCTCTAAATACCAACCTACTCGTTCTCTTCCTTCCTCTCAAGACCTCCTGCTCTCTTGCTCCCTCGTCACCTCCTCCCATGCTCGCCTCCAGGACTTTTCCAAAGCCTCTCCAATCCTATGGAATGCCCTACCCCAATCTGTCCGCTTATCTCCTACTTTATTAGCTTTCAGAAGATCCCTGAAAACCCTTCTCTTCAGAGAAGCCTATCCTACCCACACCTAACAACTTTATTTTCATTTTCTCCATCAGCTCATCCCCCACCGTTATTACCTTTTGTTTCCACTTGACCCTCCCTTCTAAATTGTAAGCTCTAACGAGCAGGGCTCTCTGATCCCTCCTGTATTGTAAGTGTACTGTCTGCACTCATGTTGTAAAGCACTGCACAAACTGTTACAGCGCTATATAAATAATGTACAATAATATTAATTTCTAAAATAATTAGATATGCTATCTCAAGTACCAACTATTACCTTTTATATCAGTCTTTGTCTGTGACTGGTCTTTGCACTATTTGCTTCATTATATTCATTGGATCCCCAGAATCATTCTTGTAAACATTTAAAGGAGCAGCGTTGACCAGCTTTTTTTATTTTTAATAAAGAACTGCTTTGTTGCCAGGTAACTGAATATAAAAGCAATTTAAGCAGGTCATATGCAAGTCAACTGCACCAGCAATTTTGAATGACCTCCGAAGCATCTTAAACATGTTGGAAGAGTGCAGCCCACGAAATCAACACAATTTAGGGTGAGATTTACTAAAGGAAATAGGCCTTTTACCTAGAAAAGTGAAGTTTCACTTTGCAAGGGAAATGTCCCTTAGCGTAGTGAATAAGGCAAAGCTTTGCTTGCTTCCATTACCCAATCGTATGTAAGCCAAAATACAGTTTTTTTCAATTTTCCTTGATTGTGATTGGGTTTTGCAAAGTGAACATGCTCTACTCCTTTAGTAAATCAACCCCTATGTGTCTCAGTGTCATCAAAGTATATCTACTGTAAGTCCAAATACAAAAACTTAATATATAGCATCTTACAATCTTTTGATGAAGTAGCTGTATTACTTTTTTGTCAGGCTTCTTTTTATTTTACTTGGGGATCCTGACACTTCCTGCCCTAGGGTAGCAATGCTCACTTAACATAATGGGGTTGATTTACTAAACCTGGAGAATGCAAATTGTGTGCAGCTGTGCATGGTAGCCAAGCAGTTTCTAATCAGCTTGCTCAGTTAAGCTTTGACAAATAAACCTGGAAGCTGATTTGTATCTACAGTGGTGTGAAAAAGTGTTTGCCCCCTTCCTTATTTCCTGTTCCTTTGCATGTTTGTCACACTTAAGTGTTTCGGAACATCAAACCAATTTAAACAATAGTCAAGGACAACACAAGTAAACACAAAATGCAATTTGTAAATGAAGGTGTTTATTATTAAAGGTGAAAAAAAATCCAAACCATCATGGCCCTGTGTGAAAAAGTGATTGCCCCCCTTGTTAAAACATACTATAACTGTGGTTGTCCACACCTGAGTTCAATTTCTCTAGCCACACCCAGGCCTGATTATTGCCACACCTTTTCACAATCAAGGCATCACTTAAATAGGAGCTGCTTGACACAGTAAGGTCCACCAGAAGATCCTTAAAAGCTACACATCATGCCGAGACCCAAAGAAATTCAGGAACAATTGAGAAAGAAAGTAATTGAGATCTATCAGTCTGGAAAGGGTTATAAAGCCATTTCCAAAGCTTTGGGAATCCAGCGAACCACAGTGAGAGCCATTATCCACAAATGGTGAAGACATGGAACAGTGGTGAACCTTCCCAGGAGTGGCCGGCCACCCAGAATTACCCCAAGAGCGCAGCGACGACTCATCCAAGCGGTCACAAAAGACCCCACAACAACGTCCAAGGAACTGCAGGCCTCACTTGCCTCAGTTAAGGTCAGCGTTCATGCCTCCACCATCAGGAAAAGACTGGGCAAAAATGGCCTGCATGGCAGAGTTCCAAGGAGAAAACCACTGCTGAGCAAAAAGAACATCAAAGCTTGTCTCAATTTCTCCACAACACATCTTGATGATCCCCAAGACTTTTGGGACAACATTCTGTGGACCGATGAGACAAAAGTGGAACTCTTTGGAAGGTGTGTGTCCAAGTATATCTGGCGTAGAAGGAACACTGCATTTCAGAAAAAGAACATTATACCAACAGTAAAATATGGTGGTGGTAGTGTGATGGTCTGGGGCTGTTTTGCTGCTTCAGGACCTGGAAGACTTGCCGTGATAAAAGGAACTATGAATTCTGCTGTCTACCAAGAGATCCTGAAGGAGAATGTCCGACCATCTGTTCGTGTACTCAAGCTGAAACAAACTTGGGTTCTGCAGCAGGACAATGATCCTAAACACACCAGCAAGTCCACCGCCGAATGGCTGAAGAAAAACAAAATGAAGACTTTGGAGTGGCCTAGCCAAAGTCCTGACCTGAATCCTATTGAGATGTTGTGGTATGACCTTAAAAAGGCCGTTCATGCTCGAAAACCCTCTAATGTAACTGAATTAGGACAATTCTGCAAAGATGAGTGGGCCAAAATTCCTCCAGGACGCTGTAAAAGCCTCATTGCACGTTATCGCAAACGCTTGGTTGCAGTTGTTGCTGCTAAGGGTGGCCCAACCAGTTATTAGGTTTAGGGGGCAATCACTTTTTCACACAGGGCCATGATGGTTTGGATTTTTTTTCACCTTTAATAATAAACACCTTCATTTACAAATTGCATTTTGTGTTTACTTGTGTTGTCCTTGACTATTGTTTAAATTGGTTTGATGTTCCGAAACACTTAAGTGTGACAAACATGCAAAGGAACAGGAAATGAGGAAGGGGGCAAACACTTTTTCACACCACTGTATGTAGAACTGCACCATATTTTGCACTTTCCAGCTTTAGTAAATCAATCCCCAATGCATCTATGTAGGACTATAATTTCACCCTAGGTGGGGGTCAAACACTCCCCCTACTCATCCGCATTACTAAGGAGCAGGGTTTCCATAGTTTACAGATGATAGCTGTGAATTTTAATATGGTTCTTTCAGCGCACAAGAACACACAAGAAAACAAGATTTCTGGAATGAATTATTTTTTTCTTTACTTTCAGGACATGAAAATAAATACATTAATGCATCCACCACATCTAAGGATATATTATATTTTTGTTTTTGGGTTGAGATATCCTTTAAAGAGGAGTGCAAACAAAAAAAAAAAAATTAAAAGTCAGCAGCTACAAATACTGCAGCTGCTGACTTTTAATAATCGGACACTTACCTGTCCCGGGGTCCAGCGATGCGGGGGAACGAGACCCCCCCTCATTCCCCGCTCCGCCGGCATTCTTAATGTGGGAACCCGGCTGTGCCTTCACAGCCGGGCACCCACTGCGCACGCCGCGATTCGACGCTCACTCATCTGGGACACATGACAGGTCCCAGATGACTGTGCGGCACCTACAGGAAGTGACGTTTAGCCCGGGCAATGAAGGTGGCAGACTACGAGGGACCCCCTAGCAACAGGCATTTAGAGGTGAGTAAAACATTTTTTTTTTCAATTAATTTTTTTTAAAATTTTTTATGATTTTTAAGCCACTTTTTTTTTTTTTGCCCGCAACCCCACTTTAAGTTTAGTGATTTCTACATAAAGCTAAATTTTACTGCAGGATTTGTTATCCTTTCTTATCATATGTTCACTGCACTTGAGTGAAAACTAAGGATGAGATTCAGGTCTGGGTCAGACATTGGATTGAGTCAAACCCAGCCTGTTTGTACTTTGCAAGCCCTGCAAAATGAAGGTAACTGGCTGTCTGTGCAAATTCCCACATGTTGTAATGTAAACAGATGTGGGAGGATCCTAATACCCCAATGATCAAATCTGGTCAATGACGTCATTTGAGGTGCCCGGTGGTGTGTTTTACATTATTTCAGTCCTGGAGAGCTGTCATTTAGTGACACGATTCTGAAACACATACATTGATAGATGTTCAGCTGTAAATTGTGATTGACTCTAGCTTACTTTGAGGGACAGTAACCACTTCAGCTCCATAAGGTTTTACTTACTGTTGTGGAAATTTTATGAAGATGTATTTTAATATGTATTGTCAAAGTGTCTCCCAGTGTTCGTTCTCCCGCAGCCTGCTCTGACTGGGGCAGACATGCTGGCTGAGATCCGTTAGGTAGTGGAAAACTTCCTGGGATTGGAGAGAGGTGTTTGCAGAGTGGGGGTATGTCCGCCAGCGAAAGGGGGACTGCAACATTGCGGCGGACAAATTGCGTGCTAAGTGACACTTTTTGGGGACCAGTGACACCAATACATTGATCACTGCTAAAAAAAAAAAAGCACTCTCACTGTATAAATGACACTGACAGGGAAGGGGTTAACACCAGGGGCGGTCAAAGGGTTAAGAGTGTGCCTGGGAGGTGCTTTCTAACTGTATGGGGGGTGGATACACTGGAGGAAAAGAAAGCTTGTGTATCAGCTTAGCTGAAACACAAGATCTCTCTCTTGCTCCCTGACAGATCAGCAGTTTACCTTGTTTACATAGGCACACCGCTGCTCCATCTCTCCACAGAATGTTTGGCAGGTTGCGGCGGCCATCACGGCTGCCAGACCCGCTGATTAGCTCCTGCTGTGTCCAATCACAGCAGGAGTGGCACTCCGGGGCATGCACACGTCCCCTACACCACGTGCACAAAATCACATACAAACTACGTGATTTTGTGCAGCCGGGCCACCGTTCTGCAGTATATATATATGGGAATGGGTATGGGTACCCCTCAGGAATGAGACAGATATCTAGCTGTATGGGAACAACTGTCCCCACTGAAAGATGTCTCCTGTTCCTATTCTGTTGACAACTCAATTTTTTTTTTGATTTTCCCTTACTTTCATTTCCAGTGACAGTAGTAAACAGGGCCTAAGACAGCAATATACATCTGAAAGGGTTCTAATTTACTTAACATTACTGTATTCATATCTAAAAAAAAAAATTGGGCTTTAGATATTTAAATTTTAATCATCCACAGGCCACTTATGGTCTCATTCACACAAAGCATACTAAAGCATACACCCATGTAGGGCACAGCTGCCACTCTCAATTTGACATCCTTGTGGGTTCAGGTATGTGTGAGTACAGGGCCGCTGTTAGAAACCATGGGTCCCATACAGCCAACCTGACAGCCCCCCCCAAATAAACACAATTTACTATGCTTCAGTTATGAACAAACACAGTGAGTGATCAGTACTAATCACTCATTGTGTTCTTTCAGACAAGAAAGGAGCTGGTAATTGTAACATACTTATTGGACCCTTTCCCTGCTCTTCATCCTGAAGGATCCTATTGTGTCCTTTCAGGTACCTGTGGGAAGGAGAGGAGGGAAGCCAGCAGCACGGTGGAAAGAAGGGCACACAGAGGGGCCTGGGCAGCAGGGGGAAACATATGGTGCACAGGCAGGATGATTGGTAAGACAGGGGATGTTACTGGAACCGATCCCTTGTATGGCTCTCTCTGCAGCAGTTTAAAGCCAGCGGGAGAGGAGAAGAAGCCAGCTTTCTGCTGCTGCAGAGAGAGCCATACAAGGGATTGGTTCCAATAATTTCCCCCCCCCCCTACTGTGCCAATCACCCCCCCTGTCCCCATCTGATTCACCCAGCTGCCTGGGCCCCATACAGGAGACCTGGTGGTACCCCCTTATCAACGGCCCTGTGTGGGTCCTCAAGTGTGCACTGTGCAAGTTAATAGACACACACCTGCATACACTCGCACCCACACAGATCAAATGTCAAATTGGGAGCAGCGGCTGTGTCCATGCATCCGCTACATCCCAATTGGTATGAATGGGAATGCCTGCATGGGGATGCACAAAACACCAGCACACCCTCATGTGGGTAAATACAGCCCTCCAGGGTACATCCTGTATGAACTTGGCCTAGCAACCTGAAGTGGATACTTTATGAATATTAAGAGAATTCCCGCTGACGTCAGTCGGGGAGGAGGGGAGGAGAGAGAGCCGAGGAGTCACGTGAGTGCCGGGAGACGCTCTGATATAAGGTATAATCTGCATCTTTTTTATATAACACAGACACTAGGACACATATTGTTATATAACAGAGGGGATGGTATGAATAGATTATAGTTTTTAAAGCAGCAGGAGGGGCGGGCAGTGTCTTGAGTTGACAGGCAGGGGGAGAAGGGGGAGAGGAGGACAGAGAAGGAGAGAGAAGGACAGAGCAGGGCTGCGGATGATGGAGGCACGTTAATTGACCACGGTGTCAGGGCACAGCAGCCATGATAAACTGTGGTCAGTTTACAGGGGGGAGGGCAGAACCAGGCAGGATCAGCCAGGTTATTTAGGTTATACAGGGGACCATATTACACAGCACACGCACTGTGCTGTGTAACATGCTTTAAGGGAACAGGATCTATTTTTTTTTAGGGTAACAAACACACAATGGAGCCTGTTTTGTATTGGTGCATAGAAAATAGGACAGTAACCATACCTCCTACATGACCCAGACTTCACCTTTTGGTAGTTCACATTTGTCCTTTTTCCTGCAGTAAAACACATTCATATTGCTGCACAAAAAGTATTTTAAAAGTGGGGCATGTTGTATTTCTAGTACATTTTGTGCTTTAATTGGGTCTGTGTATTATGCATCTGAACATAATGCATGCAGTTATGTGTATCACAAAATGTGTAGCTACATAAGTGCATACAAAAGTAAAAAATTGAGGCATACTTATGAAATGGCATTCAGGTTCATTATCAAAAAAATATATAAAAAATTTAGAACATTGTCAAAAGCCTTTAATGGTGCTCATATATCTCTATTTTTGATAGATATACTTTATCTACAATATATGTTTTGCTATATGTTCATATACTATTAATATATATAGACAATACGGTACAGGATGACTGAAAAACATTCTAATTGCAATGTAAGACTAGATGAAGAAAAACACACACATATACTGCATATTTAATGCAGCCAATTATTAAGAACAGTTTGCCTAAAAAAGAAACACAAGAGAGATCACTGAAGAGTTCAACCACTTACTGGAGTAAACATGCTGAAATGTATTGACATGGAGTTCACACCATGCACAGAACACGGTATCCTATTTCATTATTGATCTCATATTTTACCAACGTTAAATCTCATTTTTAATGACCTGTGTCTCCGAGTGTTCTTTTTTTGCTCTCCTTTAGGCAGTATGACAAGATTTAGATGAATACTGATTTATTTACTTGTCTGGTACACCGTAAAGAGATTTCCACTGATGAAAAGGAGCGTCAAGAGAATAAGCTAAACAATCCTGCAGGCTCAACCTAACACTGTGTCCCCGGACTTTAAACAGCTTGACCTATTCATTGACTGTGTTTACTAATTGGGTAGTCATTGCCGTTACCGATAGCACTATATTGGGATGATGCTTGGTTGTTTAGCTGGAACACGGAAATCAATCTGACAATAAGTGGCCAAGAGGGCATAGCAAATCCTACAGAGGAAGCGGAGTGACCCTTTTGCCTTGACACATATACTGTAGCTATAGCGTAACACTGTGAAAGATTTATATGTATTTCAGATAATTAATAGTACGTGTCGTGTTGGGAAAAGAAATGTTTCACAGAAAATACATTTAAAAGGTATAATGCTAGTACATGCTTAAGGCTACCTTTAAACGATGGCTTAAAGCATTATTCGTAGATGTTTCCTCTCTATTGTTTTCAGGGTGAACAAAAAAATTATTTACAAGAAAGTGAGACTATAATACTCAAAATCACGAAGGAAGGAAAGAAGAAATGCCCTCATGTTTGTTTACAGATTATAAAACTTACAGCGTAAAGTAGAAGTGTTCTTTAGTTTTATATAGGTGAAGATTAAAACCTTTTTTTGTTGCTTTCTGGGTTTCCTGTGGGGATTTGTCTCCTTATTTCCTCCCCTGGTGACACTCAAGGCATTGCTATGAGCAGAACTTTTTGTTTCCCCTTTCTGATGTGAATTCTCTATATACTGTAGTCCTACTCAGAATTCATTAGGGGATGGTGACAGTGACACTGGGTCCCTAATGCGTTCTTTATGGAAATAGTTGGAATTTTGCAGTGAAGGAAATGAACCATTTCAACTGCAAAAGATTTACCCTCCTTCATGACCAGGCCTTTTTTTGCGATACGGCACTGCGTTACTTTAACTAACAATTGTGCATTCCATGCAACACTGTACCCAAATAAAATGTATGTCCTTTTTTCCCCAAAAATAGAGCTTTTTTTTGCGGTATTTGATCACCTCTGCGGTTTTTATTTTTTGTGCTATAAACAAAAAGCGACCGACAATTTAGAAAAAAAAAAAACTATATTTTTTTACTTTCTACTCTAAAATATATCCAGTAAAAAAATGTATAAAATACATTTCTTCATCAATTTAGACCAATATGTATTCTGCTACATATTTTTGGTAAAAAAAGAAAAATCCCACTAATGCCGCATACACACGATTGGAAATTCGGCCAGCAAAAGACCGATGAGAGCTTTTGGTCAGAAAATGCGACCGTGTGTATGCTCCATCAAACTTTTGCTGGCCGAATTCCCGCCAGCAAAAGATTGAGAGCAGGTTCTCAATTTTTCGGTCGGAAAAAGGTCCGATCGGAAATTCCGACCGTCTGTAGCAATTCTGACGTGCAAAATTTCTATATACGCTCGGAAAAATTTGACGCATGCTCGTAAGCATTTAACTTCCTTTTCTCTGTACGTCGTAGTGTTGTACGTCACCGCGTTCGTGACGGTCGAAAGTTCAGCGAACTTTTGTGTGACCGTGTGTATGTAAGACAAGCTTGAGCGGAATTCCGTCGGAAGTTTTTTCTGACAGAAAATGTCTATATTGATTTTTTTTTTTTACTAGTAATGGTGACGATAAGTGACTTATAGTCGGACTGTGATATTGCGACGGACAAATCGGACACCTAACTGACACCTTTGACACTTTGTTGAGGACCAGTGACATTATTACAGTGATCAGTGCTAAAAATATACATTGTCACTGTAGTAATTAGGTTATATATGTGTTCCTAGCTGGTGATTCAGCTTAGTGGGGGAGGCGCTTTTACTAGTGGAAGTCATGGATCAGTGTTCCTGCTTTACAGGAACACAGGATCCATGCCTTCTGTACTGACAGAATGGCAATCTGCCTTATTTACATAGACAGACTGCCGTTCTGCTTGTGTACCCAATGATCAACGGGTGTCGGCTGACATTGGGTCCACAGGTAAAATCACAGCGGGAGTAGGCCACCGCCGGCCCGATACCTGGAAGTGCAGGATCACGTATATATATATATATATATATATATATATATACGTTATCCTGCGCAGCGCAGTGCAGCTGCCCTGTAGCAGTAAATGTGTTATAGGGCGAATGGTTAAACTTATAACAGTGTTCTACTATCGCCAGGAATTATTATTATTATATTATAATAATTATTTAAAAATGTAAATTTACAATTGCAAATCTACCATAAGGCTGGATTCACACCAGTCCGGTGCAAATTCCAGCTCGGTTCTCTGTGCATAGAGAAAAAGGCAGCTGTTCAGAGCTTCCTCTCTTTTGTAGCTGTGGATCAGCTGAGCAGAGAGAGGGGGAGGTGTAATGAGGAGGGGGAGAGCATGCCTGTTTACAATGGAACACATCTGCAAATCAGATGCGTTCCCATAGAAGAATATGTACCTGCAATTCGCACCGTGCTGCCTAGAAAACGCACACTTTTTTGGGCAATGCAGAGTGCAAATGCAACATACGTATGTGAACCAGACTGATTGAAAGTAATAGATTTTCAAAAGTTCTGCGAATTGGATGCTGTGTAAGCCGCATCCAATTTGCATAGGTGTGAACCCTGCCTAAGCCTAGATTTACACAAAGGCATTTTGAACCACATCCAATTTGCATGACATTTGAAAAAGCATTGCCTTCTATTGTGCCTGTTCACATATATCCAGTGCAGCTGAAGTGTGGATTCAGTGCATATTGAAAAAGAGTCCTGTCAGTTTTCTGAGAAGTGCGGTCCGGCTCAGGTGCGAATTCAGGCCATTGACTTCTATGGGAATGCTTCTGAATCTTACATGGCATTCAGAACAATATAAAATCCTGATCTGATCCTGATACAAACCTGACCTGATCCTGATCAAAAGCTGACCTGAAACGCTGAACAACTACTTTGTCAATTAGCAGTGAAAACGGAACTTTGATTCACATTGCACTTGTGTAAAACCAGCCTTAAGGCTAGGCATAGGCGTGCGCAGGGGGTGTGCCAGGTGTGCCTGGGCTCACCCTAATCACTATGTGAGTTGCCGATTCCCCCTACTGCCCGGGCTTCCCCCTTTCCTGTTGGCCCCCCTGCCCTGCAGTGCTGCTGGCTTCTCTCCTCCCCTCTCCCCCTGGAGGATGTTTAAGGATGGACAGCAGGGGAAGGGGCTGGTAAATATGTAATTTAACGACCCCGGCCTTTTCTAAATGAACACAGTATATACACTCACTCACTGTGTCCATTCAAAACGGAAGCATAGAAAACTGTATTTACTAAGCTTCAGTTTGTGAATGAACAGGAAGCCGCTCAGCACAGAGCACTTCCCATTCTTTAACTGTCCCGTGCAGCTGAGGCTGCAGAGAAAGGTGTGTGTGTTTGAGCTTTGGGGTGCACACTCTAATACAATAGGTTGCGCACACCTATGAGGCTAGGTTCACACTTTGTGCAAGCAACGGAGAAAATGTGCATTTGTGCGTGCTCCAAGGCACTACGTATAGGGCAGTCTATTCATTTCAATGGGCTGCCCTACATGTGAGAAATGCACAAAAGAAGTCCCTGGCCCTTTTGCAAAATCAGGCTGCACCGAACTGCATGGTGTTGCGGCACTTGTCTTAGCAGTTGCTAAAGGGCAGCTCATTTCTGTGCATGTTTCGAAAGCACACGGTTTTGAGCATGTTCACAACATGTGCAAAGTGTGAACTTAGCCTCAGGTGATTTTTTGCCTAAACTTGCTGCGTAAAGCCCAAGAGCAAAGTTGTGCAGCTTACCAGTCCTGGGTGCATTATATAGTCATCCTAGGATAGGACTACAGAACACCTACTCCTTCCCTTCCATAACATGGGGCAGGTGTTTTGTATTCCACAGAGGTTGCTGCAAACAATTTAACTGATAAGAGAGCAGTACAGATAGAGTACAGGAAGTTGTCAGCTCAGTCGTTTTCTTTGCTCTTATTGAAGTGATATATCAAAGTACTTTCAATTGTGTATTTAACCTCCTCCCACCCGCGCTATACCCGAATGATGGCTACAGAGCGGGCCTTAATTGCCGGGAGGGCGTCAATAGATATCCTCTAGTGCATGAGCTGCCTGCACGCCCCCTGAGCAGCATGCATGGCACTCTCTGTGATCACTGAGTCATGTGATCACGGATCCCGACCCCTTAGCACGTGACCAGTGGTTAGCCAATGATAGCTGATCACTTAATGTAAACAAAAAATCGGTAATCTGCTTTTTTTTCCCTAGCGCTGACAGTGTGAGTGGAAAAAAAAGCTAATTGCCGGCTTCTGACAGAGGGATATCGGTCCAGAACAGGGAGAAGCACTGATGCTATGCAGTGCTCTCCAGTGCCACCTGCCAGTGCCCACCAGTGACACATACAGGTGCATATCAGTGCCACCTACCAGTGCCCACCAGTGCCACCTAATAATGCCTACCAGTGCTACCTAACAATGCCCCTCAGTGCTACCAACCAGTGCCCATCAGTGCCTCATCATCAGTGCCACTTATCAGTTCCTCTCAGTGTCACCTACCAGTGCCCACCAGTGCCTCCTAATAATTCCCACCAGTGCCACCTATCAATGGCCATCAGTGCTACAAACCAGTGCCCATCAGTGCCTCGTGATCAGTGCCACCTATAAGTGCCCTTCAGTGCCACACATCAGTGCCCTTCAGTGCCACACATCAGTGCCCTTCAGTGCCACACATCAGTGCCACCCATCAGTCCCCATCAGTGCCACCCATCAGTGCTACCTGTCAGTGCCACCTATCAGTGCCCACCAGTGCTGCCCCATCAGTGCCCACCAGTACTACCTATCAGTGCCCATCAGTGCAGCCTTATCAGTGCCTATCAGTGCAGCCTATCAGTGTCCATCAGTGATGCCTCATCAGCGCACATCAATGATAGAGAAAAATTACCTATTTTCAAAATTTTATAACAAACAATGTTTTTTTTTTCAAGGTTTTTTAGCAAAAAAATAAATAAAAAAACAGCAGTGATTAAATACCACCAAAAGAAAGCTCTATTTGTGTGAAAGAAATTATAAAAAATGCATTTGGGTACAGTGTAGCATGACCGCACAATTTTCATTCAAAGTGTGACGGCGCTGAAAGCTGAAAATTGGCCTGGGCAGTGCCCAGTAAGCAAGTGGTTACAGGGTAACTCCACTTTCGTGAGGAAAAAATTACAAATAAAGAAAAAATAATATAGCTTATATGATTGCGACGCAAGTTATAGTGTAATTGAATTTTATTAAAAATTACTTTTCCTTTTCAATCTGCAGCTCTGTAATTGTATGAAAATGCAATGCAATTTGGCAACCTGGAGGTATTCTGTACACAGAATGTGTAAAGAATGCGCCCCAGAAACATAATTTCCTGCTTGTGTGATTTACTCACCAATTTCCCCAGAAGTCTGCATTCAGATACAAGTCAGATTTCAGGCATCCTCTGCAACAAAAATGTAATTTTTGGTGAGATACTCCCAATAGGAAATCATGGCTAAAGGGATGCAGGCCCAGCAGAAGTTCTCATTGGAGCCATAGAGGTGCACAGCTGATTGATAATTATAAAACCACTCCCATTAGACGAATTTCCCCTACATGGGCACAGAGAAACACACATGGATTTTAGAATAACAAAAGGCAGAAATCTGCAACAAAGTTTGTTTAAATCCTTGCAATGAACATAGATCACCCAGAGGAGAATGTTTTTTTTCTCAACAAAAGTGGAGTTGCGCTTTAAAAAGACCAAAAAGACCAAAAGGAAGAACATAAGAAACGTTCAATGTGAGGGTTTCCATGTTTTAATATAACCTCTGGGGTCTTTTTATAAAGCAGTGACTGCGACATACATCAAATGTTCTCTAGTGAAAAATTAATCTCTGTCATTTAAAATGCATGGACCTGAAAGAGGTTCCCCTGCAGAGAATATATGCTGAATGTCAGATGCACTGCTAGTGTTTATGTGGTCATTGAACAGTCATAACATATGTAGGAATTAAAAACATTAGGAGCCCCACCTGTTCCTCCTCTGAATATCATAGCTGTGATTAGTGGTGGCAGACATATATGCCTTCCTACTGACTATCTATTATATTAAAGAAGAGTGGGCGAAAGTTGGCTTTAGATGTTCGGCTGACTTATACATTAGCAGCCCACCAGCTACAGAAAATCTATACAAATTGTTAGTTATATTTAAAGATTCATACATCTCCACTGTGGGTAGCTACATATACACAAGTTCTTATTTAGACTGAAGTTCTTGAACAAACAGCAAAGAGCCTTAATATGCAACAAGCTGAAGTACCACAACAAAATTCTTTAAACTAAAAACTATTTTGCTGTCTCATTTTAAAACTTTAAATGATCACTAGCAAACCAAAGTTTGCAGCAGTGGTATTTCTTTATTGTACATCACAGGACACAGAGCAGCCATTACTATCTGGGTTATACGCCACCTACTGGTGAATGAACACTGGTAGATCAATCAAACAAGAACTCCTTCCCTAGATAACCCCTCCTACACAGGAAGTACCTAAGTTTTTTCACCAGTGTCTGTAAGGTGGTGATCACTGATGTAATACATGTGCTCTTTGGAGCATATTTGGAGGTCTGGATGGACAGTTCTATTAAGAATCATGGACTTTAATCAGATCCATTCAAAAAAGTTGTCAGCCAAAATGGATGGTACCCGAGCCTCGTGGGTAGGAGAGAAGATTCCTCAAGGTTTGCCTGTAATTCAGCCTTACGGCGCTGGTTCCTGCGCAATGGAACCCTGAGCAGTGTTTGTTCTGACCAAGGTGCTTTCCTGCAGGGTGCTATACAGGTCCACGGGAGTGGACCCCACTTTTATGACAAAGCCCACCATGATGGGGAAGATTAGACTTCTGTTATGTTCAGATTCCTACAGCAGGAATGGTAAGTCTGCATTTTTGCAATTTCTCTTTAAAAAAAAAAAAAAAGAAGAGATCTGATTGTCTGATTTTCTCTCAGTAGCCACTGGGGCAGTGTGCTGTTTAATCATGTTCTGTGTACTTTTTATTAGGAGAGCGGGCTGCTGTCCAACCACTAGAGGGCGCAGGCTAGCTCAGTATGGCCTATTTCTATATAGGCAGGAAGTGGACGGGCGGTCATGTTTACATGTGGACAGCAGGTCAAGCAAGGCCTCTTGAGCCATGACAGCAGCCCATGGATACTAATGAAGTGTGAGTTTTTACTATGGGAGAAATGTGTGGCCAGACAAGTAGGGATGAGCTTTATGTTCAAGACAAACTCATGTTCGACTCAAACATTGGCTGTTTGGGTGTTCATGGCAAATTTGAAAGCCGCGGAACACTCTGTAAAAGTCTATGGGCGAAATCAAAATTGATAATTTTAAAGGCTTATATGCATGGTATTGTCATAAAAAGTGTTTAGGGACCTGGGTCCTGCCCCAGGGGACATGTATCAATGCAAAAAAAAGTTTTAAAAATGACCGTTTTTTGGGAGCAGGGATTTTAATAATGCTTAAAGTGAAACAATAAAAGTGTAATATTCCTTACCTGGGAGGTGTCTATAGTATGCCTGTAAAGGGGCGCATGTGTCCCGTGTTTAGAATTGTCTGACAGCAAAATTAAATTTCTAAAGGAACAAAACTAATTTAAAAGTACTCACGGCTACAAAGAATTGTGGGGTCCGACAAAACACATAACAGTTCATTGATAAAAAGGCACGGGGATTTCCCCACAGGGGAACCCCGAACCAAAATAAAAAAAAAAATGCGTGGGGGGCCCCCTAAACTCCATACCAGGCCCTTCAGGTCTGGTATGGATATTAAGGGGAACCCCCGAGCCAAAATTAAAAAAAGAATGGCGTGGGGTCCCCCCAAAAATCCATTCCAGACCCTTATCCGAGCACGCAACCTGGCAAGTCGCAGAAAAAAAAGGGGGGGACAAGAGATCGCCCCTCCTCCTGAACCAAACCAGGCCACATGCCCTCAACATTGGGAGGGTGCTTTGAGGTAGCCCCTCAAAGCACCTTTTCCCTATGTTGATAGGCCTCATTCCCACAACCCTTGCCCGGTGGTTGTGGGGGTCTGCAGGCAGGGGTCTTACCAGAATGTGGAAGCACCCTTTAACAAGGGTACCCCCAGATCCCGCCCCCCACCCATGTGAAATGGTAATGGGGTACATATGTACCCCTACCATTTCACAAAAAAAAGTGACAAAAAAGGTTAAAAAACACAAGAGTCGGTTTTTGACAAGTGGTTAATTAATTTCTCCTTCTTCCATCTTCTTTCTTCTGGCCTTCCTTCGGTGTTGTTCTTCTTCCTCCGCTCTTCTCATCCCACATCTTGCTCTGGCTTCTTCTCCACTCCGCCCGCCTCAGTGGGAGTCTTCACCCAGTGACCCGGCCCTCCTCTGATGCACGGGGAC
Source organism: Lithobates sylvaticus (assembly GCA_028564925.1). Lineage (NCBI taxonomy): Eukaryota > Metazoa > Chordata > Amphibia > Anura > Ranidae > Lithobates > Lithobates sylvaticus. The sequence goes on along the minus strand of CM053026.1, from coordinate 677,009,781 downwards.
TTCCCTATGGCTTTCCCCGTGTTGTCAGAGGGGGGCTGGGTCACCCGTTTACATAACGGGTGACCCATGTTCATGTTCCATAGACTTTAATGGTGTTTGCGTGTTTGAACAAATGTTTTGCCTGTTCGCATGTTCTGGTGCGAACTGAACAAGGGGGAGGGGGTGTTCGGCTCATCCCTACAGACAAAGAAAAAAAAAACTGTGAAAAAGTCTCACATGTGGTGTTCTCATACTCAGGATTAATAACATAATTTATCTAGGTATATAATTGTAAGGATGCTGTGTGTGAGAAACTTTCTGTAAAAAAAAAAAAATGTGATTCTTTATTTTCCATATAATTCTGGTAAAAAAACTTGAAAAAACTCACCATGCCACTTACTAAATACCTTAGACTATCTACTTTGCAAAAAATTGGTCATTTGGGGGGTATTTGTGCTGACCTTGCATTTTGAAGGCCTCAAGAAATGAGACAGGCAGTCATCACATCAGGATTGATCACTTTTCAAATTTATAAAACCATTATTTATATAGTTTGTAGACTCCAAAACTTTCACACAGACTAAAAAATATATATATTGATTCATCAAAGGGATGTAGCAGAATACAATTTGGCCTACATTTATTTATTTGCAAAGTTTTATAAACAGAAACTAGGATTTTTTTTTTTATATATATTTTTCCTTTATATATTAAAAATTCACAGTGATTAAATTTCACAAAAAAAAAGCTTTATCTGTCTCAGAGTAATTCTCATTCAAAGAGTGAGCACAGGAAACTAAAAAATGTCTTGGAAGGGTGAAACAGGCCGGTCTTGAAATGATTAAAGTGGTACCAAAGTCAAAATAAAAAATGACATATATGATGCAGTCTGTCACTAGCATTAATACAGCAGCCTTTGTTTTTCTGATTATAGCATACAGTATACAGTACAATATATTACCAGTTCATCCGGACAGCAGGTCTGTTATTTTTGAACTTCCTTTACAAACCAAGCTGTACAGGAAAATTGGCAGGTAGTGGGTTGAGATAAACCATTTAACATTGACAGGAGAGCTTACAATGGTCACTTTTTAATTATCTATGTAAAATCTTTATCCCAAAATGAACCCAAAATTAAAAAAAGTTTCAGCTTCAATTTGTTAGTCACTTATGCTAAGTTCATCTAAATCTACTAGTCCATCTAGCACTACCTTCTCAAGGGTGATATCTCTTTCATAGGTAGAGGTGCCACCCTGAAGCAGGTCATACAGGGCTCGAATTCGAAAAAAAATTATCATGGAAATCGTAGCTAAGAATCTTCTTTCTAACTTCGCACCATTAGTGGGCTGCCGCTACAGCCTATTTTTATTGAATTTGAGTGACCGGCATATTCGGGCATGTTGGCAAATTTCTAATCAATGATGGGAGAATCATGTGAGAAATAAATGTACATGAACTGTGACCTGCAAATAAAAGAAGATTCAAGACCACATAAATTGTTTCTGTAGCAACATGAGGTGAAATTGAAGGATTGGTTGGTCAAATTTCAAAATCAATGGTGGCACCATCTGATCAAAAAATGCACTAAATTTCTGATATTCTAAAGAAAATTTGTTTGGAATTCGATGTATGGCTTGCTTTAGGGTGGCACCTCTACCTATAAAAGAGACATCCTTAGACAACAGCCTGGAGAGGGTAGTGCTAGATGGACTAGCAGATTTAGATGAACTTAGCATAAGTGTCTAACAAACTAAAGCTGAACTCCAGCTAACTTTTTAAGCAGTTACAGAAACAGTAAATGTAATACTGTCTAAATTATCAGGTTAAAATATAGAAAAAAAAATGAAAATAGTAAATCATTGCAGCCACCACATATTACATTCTTGTTTTTGTGTTTAAATGCACTTCAATCAATTGTGAACTGTCAGCTTGAAAATGTTTGGGTATTCCTCTCTGAAATCTGTCCTTAACACTTTTGCTCACTGAACTGTCATTTGCAGATTTTGTTTTGTTTTTCATGTCACTCTTTTTAAACTCAATGCGATGACTATAGTGTATAAAAATCCCAGGTGATCAGCATTATCTAAAATACTGTAATCAGCACATCTGCCACTACAATCATTACACAATTAAAGTTGCTTCATGTCAATTCTAATGTTTGCTAAAATATCAACTAACCTTGTCCTTGCCCTGGCATCATCAACACACCTAGTAAATTTTCAAATGAGGTTGACATATTGTAAATTGTGAATAATGCAGCGCTAAAGAATAAACACTTATGTTTATATATATATACATAAATAGTACCAAAATCAATCGTGCAAAAAATGAAAAGAATGGAAATGTGAAAGTCCAATAAATGAGAAGGTCCTGGAAAGGACCGGTGTGAGTCCACCACCAAATAGTGGCTGATCAGGGATGGAATACACTGACACTGCCCAGGATGGAGAGCATCAGGGGGTCCATCAGACAATTGTTGGCCAACTTTCCGTGGACAAATGTTGGATTTGTCTGTTGGATGGTCTGTTGTCGGATTTTCCAAGCGTGTGTACACAAGTCCATCGGACAGAAGTCCAAAGTACAAACACGCATGCTCGGAAGCAAGGATGAGCCGGAAGGGGTTGGTCTTGTAAAACTAGCCTTCGTAATGGAGAATTAATATTCGTGATGCAGCAAATTATGAAATGTCGAAATGCAGCGCACATTCTCTTCTTCTTTAATGAAATAATAATGAAGCTGCTTTGCTGGAGATACTGACGGAGTTCTGCCAAACGTATTTAAAGGGCCTTTTTTTTAAAGTGATATCAGGAATAATATTATTATGTTTTTTTATATTTTTTGGTCAAGTTACCACAACACCATTATCCCCTAGTTTTTTATATCCAAAATACAACTATGTTGGTGTCCCTTGTTAATTTTACATATTTTTTTAAATGTATCTGCTTACTCCCAAACTGTCATTTGAAGTAAAACACATAGCCAAGTATTTTTCTACACAATTTATTTAATTTTATTTAATTTTTTTATTGTGTTTTTTTATTGTGTATTATTCAAAAAATAAAATAAAATAAATTAGACATGTTATCTGCCATCCAAATGATACATTCTATGCATACAAAAAGAAATAAAGTATAACAAATAAAATCATAATTTAAAAAATAAACAAAAAGCAAATTAGTAATTGTAGGGCTGAAAATCCCCAGCCCAGTGGGCTTGTTGGGAGTTTTGTGGCTGGAATTGTAACTGTCCACCATGCTGCTGTGGTGGGTAGGGCTGCTGTGGTGGGTGGGGTTGCTGTAGTGGCTGTGGAGGTGGTGGAGGTGGGACATCAAAATCAGAAATCTGGATTTTGGAGGAAATTTGTCCACTCTCCTCCTTGTCGAGGAGCTGCAGGATTAGTTCTTCACACATCCTCCTTTTGCTCCACATCCATTCCCCTCAACTTATTTGCCGTCAGACACCCAAATCCCTCAGCTGCATCTGGGTTCATCCTGATGGCACTAGTAGCCTTGCTGAGAAAGGCAGCTGTAGCCTCATCCAGGTTCCTGCTCTTCCTGGCTATTTTAGCAGGACGGCATAGGGGAGGCATATGGGATTCCGTGTGGCTGCTGGCCATGGTCTCCTCCTGACTGACACTTTCCTGTGTATGAAAATGGGACATAATTCATTTTTGTTTATTTTCTTTTGGTCATCAATCACACACAATTTTGAGCTCATGGCTGTTGTAAATTGAATGTGGAGAAATAGAAAAGACTATTATTCTGACTCCACTGTCACTACTGTCTATTGATATGGAAACCACATTGTTAAGGCCGCAATTTTTGAACAATAATGTCTAGTTATCATCATTCTATTATTGGCTACAAATATGTTCAACAATTCTATACCTGGGTCAAGCTGGGCTCCTCTACATCTTCATCCTGTGTAGAGAGACCAGGGTGGACCTCAGGAGCTGTGGCCTCAGCAGATGTGCAAGGGAGTGTTGACAGTGATGGCCTGAGTTCGGTTTGGGTGGACAAAAACCTCAGGCTGTGGTAGTACAACAGCCTGGGGACATACCGGTCATCTGCTGCTGCTCCCGATCGCTCAGATTCCAGGACTTCTTGTGCTCCCTATTAAATGTACTCCTCAGGTTCCCAATTTTGCTCTTCACAAAATAGAGGTCTGCTCTGGGGTACAGAGGCTTCACCAATTCCAGAAGTTTCTCCATCACTGCCTTCCTCTTGATTTTATTAGAGTAATCCCTACTCTTCACCTTCCAGAGACAGGGCATCTCCTGGTACTGGTCTATAAATTGAGGCAAAAAGTCGAGTGCAGTGAATTTATCCACCATGATAAATTATCAAAAGCCTGCAAGACAGAACACAAGACAAACCATAATGTCAGGCTTAACTCATAATCTGGTCCCAATATAGGCCTCTATCTAAGCAGCATAGGCCACTAAACACCAATGCCCCAATTTACAATTGTACCTTCGTTTTAGTGTTCCTTTCGTGTGTTGGTGATGCCAATCATTCGTCCTCCACTCCCAGATTGTTTCTACGGCTGTTCCATCAATCGCTCATTATGGCTTTATATACACACGCATGCGTGAAACTCCTCTCTCGGTGTGTCATGCCACTGGGGCATGACCATCTCTCTTCTGCACATGACACCCACAGCGGAACATTCGAGAGTGACAACATGGCGGATTCTGCAAATTCTAGGCAGGCCCGCGATGGTGGAGCTTATAGGAGGCACAAAGCAACCTACAATAGCAAGAGTGAGATGGTGGAGATGGTGCGCATCCTCGAGAAGCACGACTATGACTGCAAGCTGCGCAAATACGAAAGGCCCAACAGCTGAAAGGACCTTATTTTGGAAAAGGTCATCGCCGTTTTGGAGGGAGAATTTTTGGTGCAATGAACCAAGGACCAAATCCAAAAACGATGGTCTGATTTAAAGCACCGCAAGAACAGATGGAGTCCATCCATCACATAATAAAAAAAAGGAAGCAATATTTGTATCTAACCAATATGTATATGTGTAAATTAGCTGTCTGTATATGTGCTTTCTCCAAGTAGGTCTTGAAAAATCGAGATAATGTTTTCTCTAATCTTTTGTCTGAATTAGTTTTTTTAAAGATGAAGTTAAAGAAAGACGAAGAAAACATTCCTATTTTTTGAGGGGTTTTGCCATTTATTTATTTTTGAAACGATTTTTTTCTGTTATTCAACAGGGAGGCACAAAAAAATTAGGCTACAGACAAGCCACCAGGGGGCCGAAGGGAGGCTACTCTCACTCGGGTTCCAACAGGGGAGACAGTAAGGCCGTCTTCCCCCCAAAATCGCCAACTTCAAACACACTCATTTAGACACCGAAAGGGGTGATTCTAGGTGGGTCAAAGGCCATGGGCTTAGTGTGGAACTTAAGGGGTAAAGAACACTTTCTGGTTGCTGCCTGGCTCATCAGTGCCCATTAATGCAGCCATGCCAGGGTAGACGTGTAGAGGAGAGGCCCCGGGGATCACAGTCACACAGAGTCACGCCTACTAGAATGATCCTCATATATCCCCTATCCCATAGGAGACAAGAGGGGTGAGGGACAACTGCATGAGTTTTTCAATGTTGGCACTTGTCCAGTGTTTGCACTCTGTAAAATTACATCACCTTCCCTTTTTGATGCGTTTTTCTTGGAAGAAAAAACACAGTGCAGCATGGTGGAGTCCACTAGTCAGGAGCAAACATTATCCCGAGTACAAGGTTGGTCAACTAATGCAGCAAAATGCTAGAAACAGATGTGACTTGGGGTGGCTTAATAAATAGTGTATTGTTTCTTTTTAGAGGAAAGTGAGTGTGGTCAGCTGAACCAGGATGTTGGTTTTGAGGCATGGGATCTGACACCTGGACCCAGCACAGACCTCCCACTTGTTGATGTAACATACCCTGATGCAAGTCAAACAGAGGGCCAAAGAGACCCAGTAGTGAAAGAAACTATTTGTGAGCCTCTTGTTTGCGCAAATAAGTATTCTTTGAATCTGGATTCAAATGGGTATACATGTCAAGTGTTTAGATGTCCAAATCAAACACCCACTCAACACATAAGCAAAGTATGTAGTGCCTTAACAATAGCATGGAGAAGGAAAAGGTGGAAGGAGCTGGCAGTGTTGCTAGGTACCCGAGTTTTGTAGACCCAGGCACCAGGGCCAAGATTACATAGTAGTTGCAGTGTGTACATTCCTAGTAGTGTAGGTGTCTGAAGAGCAAGCAGGTTGCAAGCAACAATAGATTGGGTAGGTAAGTATTTACACAATTTGACTAGTAACTTGACCATAATTCACTATGTAGGGCCTCAGCCACTTGACCATTGTTCCCTTAATACTTTTTTCTCTCCTTTTAAGGTCACGAACTTCCAAGATGCACAATTGGCCGAATGAGTGCAGATATGATGCAGTGTTTAAATGATCTTGAGCAAATAAAGGAGGCTGCCACTGCTTTACAGAGAAGTATACGTGAGTATGTTGACATGCTTGCCAAATTTTAGGTTCGTCTGGGCTGAAGTTTTGTTTACACTTGTTGGCTCCAGTTTGCACTTTTCATATTTCACATGTTTTTCTGACTTTTAAGCCCTGGTTCACATTGATGCTACTTGGAAATTGCGCTACTTCACTTGAAGTTTCGCAATTTCAAAGTAGCAAGGTCAGCGCAATTTCAGGTGCTACTTGATAGACATTTGTGTGGCTTCATGCCCAGGTGTCTATTGAAGTCAAACCTGAAATTGGCAAAAGTAGTGCAAACTACTTTTGCAAATTGTTGCGGCACAGCTAATTTGGTGTCGCACTGATTGGAACAGTGCCATTGCCTCCAATAGGCTGCGACTTGTCATGCGATTTTATCTCTCAAACCGCATGCCAAATTGCTCTAATGTGAACCTAGACTTTAGTGTTCGAGGTCAGGGTTTCTCCACTCCACTTCTTTAGGTGCACCACCAGGTCCTTTTTTCTGTATTTTCCACAGTATAAAAATTACCGTGTGAATTACTAACCTTGAAAATGACATCATTAACATGTGACAAAAGCAAAAAATATAGAAAACATTACCTGGGAATGCACCTGGAGAAAGAGAGTTGGGAAACACTGCCCTAAGTAATGTTAATTGTAATATTTATGTGTTTTTAAGAATCACAATGCCAAATTTTGAAGATGCCCACAAATTGTGCCAAAAGATTCTTATTTCTCTCATGATCCAATGCCTAAAATGTGTGTCTTTCCCTACATCTAGTTTGCTAAAGCCATAAAACACACAGTGGGTCAACATGTGCTAGCTCCTATCATGGGGTATCAATGGACGTGGTCCGAGGGTGTTACTAAACAATGTGTTGCTTATTATTTCAACGCTCCATACCAGTGTATTTGTTAAGTTTGTGTAGTTACAGTGACATTGTGCTCTAAAATGTGGCCAACTGAGGCAATTTTATGGCCTCAAAGAAATTAAAGTTGAAGTTGAAAAGGCATAATCTTTTCAAACTTAATGCATTAGATACATTAAGAACAAAAACATTGTGTGTGTGTGTAGCAGACCCACAGCACAACATAATAGTTAGCTGAAAAAGAGATTGTCACCTCATGTAGCACGTAAGGTACATTTGCACTATTGTATAAAATGGCCAAAATAAAGACCATTTGAGAACCTATTATACAGATAAGAAACACAGACAACAGTAGTTAAAATGAAATGGGAGTTCATGATCAAATAAAAATATTAATCTGGATCAGCTACAGTTTGCTGCCAAGCCACTGCCCCTCTACACACAAAATAATCCATGTATTTTTGCCAGATATCTCAGGCATTTTGGGAGGGCAAACCAGCACGGCCAGTTTCGAGAGCCGTCATCACGCCCACCAACGGACGAGCTGCAGCCTCTTCAGCTGGGCCTGACACTGCGGGGTCCATGTCAGTTGGCACTGAGGCAAGGTAGCTGCTAGCATTCCTCCGTAAAAAATTGTGGAGGATACAACAGCACAATTCAACATGGTTTATTTTATATTGTGCCAGGTTAATAGGTGTTAAAAACATCCTGAGACGATGCCAAAGGCATTTTCAACCACCCTTCTGGCGTGAGAACCTATAATTAAAGATTCTCTGGGGTGAGGTTCCTCATAGGAAAGGGCTTCATAATAATTTTACCCCAGAGCAAAAGCCTCATCTGCCACAAACACAAAATTGAGGCACTCAACACTGTCCTTAGCAGGTGGCAAATTTAAGGTGCCATTCTGGAGCCGATGGTGGAACTCTGTCTGCATAATAACACCTTCATCCGAGTTGCGGCCCTTCTTCCCAACATCCAAAAATGGGAACTCATATGTTCCAGACACTACAGCTAGCAGGACTATGCTGCAAACGCCCTTGTAGTAAAAATAATATGAGCCCGAGTTGGGTGGTGGGAAAATTCTGACATGTTTGCCATCAATAGCACCACCACAGTTGGGAAAATTCCACTGATGCTGGAACTGGGCTGCAACATCCTGCCATTGCTGTGGGTTGGAAGGAAACTGTGGAGTCAAAAAAGAAATAAGAAATTACTACTTCTGCACATAATATTGCAAGCAGATTTGACACAAACATTCTTGGTCAATATAAGTATAACATTTAAATGAGTATTTAAAGACAAAAGTGTAAGGTCAACTTAGCAGATTCCTCACCCCCTCTGGTGGCCCCTTCACAAAAAATGTTATGGTGGGGGAAGGTAATGGGTAGATGTTTTGGACAGGTAACCCTCTCCACTTCCATGAGAGCTGAAGGCATAAATAATGTGTGATACCTTTTCCATTCCCTCCTTACTTACACTATTGGCAGCCCAGTGGACAGGTAAGAAGTGTCATAATCCGAAAATATGGATACACACTGTTCAAATTGAAGCACATTTTGATCAAGATAATAGGAGACAAAAACTTTCTATGTTACAATTTGAAGGTAATCAGGCAGGCCCTTGGACTACATCCTTTGGTCAATTCATCCAGAAATATGACCACAAAAGGGGTATAGTGTTTGCATCGGTTGACTTAGCATTGGGGGGGGGTTCTAAATTAGTTTTTGCCCGCAAAAAAATGGCCTCTTGCACTCTGCCTGAATTTGAGGACAACAATAACATTTGGACACATTTTAGGGGGTGTTTAGGGTAAGCACAAAATTGTTGCTGACAAAATACATTGTTAAGTTACTAGGCTAGGTGTATATGGGCCCAGGATAGCATGCTGGGGAGGTTAGTGAAGGAAAATATGCATGAAGGACAAAAAAGAGCATAAAAAGCTTACAGCATGCATGATGACATCATGCATGATGACCAAGAGGACATTCACAGCATATTACAATAATGGTAATTATGGAATCAAGAAATTAATACAATATATTAGCAAGCATTAAATATATAGAATGTGATGTTAAAGGCTAAAACATACCCGAATATAGTCCTTTTGCAGGACTTGAATAATGTCAGAACAGGTCTCTGCAATAATTAGTCCCAGAGCCTGGCGGAGTTCCCAGTCGTAAACTTGAGGTTCTGGAGACTTTTCCCCGTTGCCAAGTACCGCAAGGTGGCTATGAGCCTTTGCTCGGGAGTAATGGCAAGCCTCATGCATGTGTCCTGCTTCTTAATATAGGGGGTCAACAATGCCAAGATACGGTGAAAGCAGGGGTCCGTCATCCGGAAATAATTCCTAAAATCATCAAGATTATTCTCCTGGAGCAAAGGCATATGACATAATTGGTCACAATTAAGCAACCAATTTTTTGTCCAAGAACTCCTCCTCCTCCTGTTCCTGGACTGGACTTGGGTCAAATCAATAACTCCAAGCCCAATGATAGCACGTTCTCTCCTCTGATTCCACAACATGGCTGGTTGACGAACGGCCATTCAGAATCAAACTGAAAAGTAATATCTGAGAAGCGCGAATCAACACTCACCAAACTTCTACTAACACGAAATTAGCAGAAGGAGCCTAAAGGGTGGCACATGACAATTGAACTTCCTCTTTATCGTCTCGTAGTACGTCTAGTAAGTCACTATGTTCGTGTTTGTTGGCCGACAATTGTGTGCCGTTTGTATGCAAGACAAAAGTCCAAGGCTTTGTCTGCGGAAAATCCGATCATGTGTACAAGGCTGTAGTTATACCTCATTTAGAATACTGTGCCCAGTTCTGGAGACCTTGCTTTCAAAAAGATATTGATAGGATAGAAGCACAAGCACAGAGAATGACAATAAAAATTGTAAAAGGTCTGAGAGATAAAACATATTAGAAGAGGCCTCAAGAACTTAATATGTACGGTCTTGAGGAAAGAAGGGAAACATGTCTGAAACTTTTAAATACATTAAAGTGGAACTAAACCTATCGATTTAACGGTTTCAAACAGTTACATTCCTGGCATGCAGGCGATGCTAATTGTCACATTTGCTTGTGCTTTAAACCAAACTGTCAAACCATGGCTGATTTCATAACTGATCACATGTGCAGCACAATGGCAGTTACAGTTCAAACAGAGGCTAAGATGGCAGCTTTCTTGGCTGAAAAGGATAGGAGGGTTTAGTTTCACTTTCAGACCCCTTTCACACCAAGGGCGTATTGCAGGCGATATAGCGTTAGAAATAGCGCCTGCAATCCGCCCTAAAACAGCTGCACCATTGTCTGCAGTGTGAAAGCCCGAGGGCTTTCACACTGCAGCGGTACGCTGGCAGGACGTCAGGAAAAGTCCTGCCAGCAGCTTCTTTGGAGCGGTGAAGGAGCGGTGAACTCACCGCTCCTCCACCGCTCCTCCACAGCTCCTCCACCGCTCCTCCACCGCTGCTCCCCATTGAAATCAATGGGGCAGCGATGTAATACCGCCGGCAAAACACGCTATTGCGGCGTTTTGCGGGGGGTTTTAACCCTTTCTGCACCGCAAATCCGACGGTAAAACGCCACTAAAAATAGTGGCGTTTTACCGCCGACGCTATGGGCGGTGCGGTGTGAAAGGGGTCTAAGGGTGTGATTCTGCATTGCTCTAAGGTAACCCACTGGGCACTATAATAAATTAAATCAGTACTGTAAATGTAGTGCTATAAATCAAAAACAGAGTGCTGAGGGGTTCTTTTCCAATTCACCCAAAAGAGGAACATATTTCTCAAATGTTTTAAGATAAATACATTTAAGATTACCAACATGATGGATATGGAGAAGGGATGGCAGATTACATTTCTAGGTGCTAGGATTAACTGGTAAAAGGTTCAGAAAAATCATTGTAAAGCTGGTCATACACGGGTCGAATTTCGAAAGATCTTTCTTTTGAAAATCAGAAAATTTGTGCATTTTGTGATTCGATGATGCCACCATTGATTTCGAAATTCGACCAACCAAACCTTCAATTTCACCTCATGTTCCTACAGAAAATAATTTTCTTGTCTGGGAATCTTCTTTTCTTTCCGGGAATCTTCTTTTCTTGCACATGCGCATTTCTTTTTCGATTACATTTCTCGCACGATTCTCCCATCATTTGTTCGAAAATCGTTCGTTTTTAAAAAAAATTTCCAACATGTCGGATTTTTTAAATTCGATGGCCGCACGAAAATCGGCCATTGCTGCAGCCCACTAATGGTGCGAAATTCATACGAAAATTCTTGGATAAGATTTTCGAAAGAAAGTTCTTTCGAAATTCGACCCGTGTATGGCCAGCTTTACAGTGGAAAAAAGTTTTACATGTTTATAAAAATTAACATTGCACTCTAAAATGTGTAAATGTAATAGCACATGTTACTTTAGTTACTTATCGAGTTGAATTGTTAATCCATGATGAGTAAGGCCCCTTTCACACTGGTCTAATGCCCGATCAAGGGCGCCTGAAAAACTGACAGGCAGACCGGATCGGGCCATCCATTGCTCTCTATGGAGTGGTGGATGTCAGCAGACATGTGTCCTGTCCGCTAAAAACAGACAAATGGGAAAATGTCTCAGATCATATGTACAGTAAAGACTGAGAGCCAGTGGTCACTGTAATTGCTTAAATATATGTCTTTTTTTTGTTGTTGGAGTTCCTTTAAACAAATATTTCATAGTAGGCTGAATTGTATGAGTAGAGTAAAAGCAAAAGGACAAACATGTTCTGAACAGCATTCCCCAGTAATGATTTGTAAATCTGTTCTGGGCTTTAGTGAATATTTAACTGCATGTTCAGAATATATTGCGTTATACAGGTTTCATAATATCTTGAAATAACTGGAAACACTTATTTCAAGGGAGTATTATAGGCTTACACAAGGAATATAACAAGGCAGTGGTATTAATCTGCATGCTTCGTTTTATTGTATTTTCCATGCAGCTTAGCAAACATTATGTGTCCTCCTTCTGTCAAATCCTTAATGTTACCTTATTATCACTTCTCTGCATATTATTAGACACACCACTTCCTTCAGGCATAATATACCATACATAATATACAGTATATATATATATATATATATATATATATATATATATATATATATATATATATATATATATAATAATATTTTTTTGCAGCATTGATACAGTTTATAAAACTTTGCAAAATACTGCCATGTGATAAAACTGTGCAAATTAATTTTCACATTTTATTTTATCACTGAGATGAATTTTAATGTGTTTATAGTCATTGTTATTTATCTACGATATAATAATACAAAATGTAATTGCCGGAAAACATAAATATCTTGCACATTATTTTGTCCCACTTCCTTTGTGGAAAAATACTTTTAATAGTGCTCATAATTTAGATTTCTGTATAAACAGCAACAGAAACAGCAAGATAGAGGACAAATGCAGCAGACACTTTCTCTGCTATGACTAGGGACCAATGTATTGTACTGCCAAATACTGAAGACTTCTCAGGGTGTCTGGACATGTGGATTCTGGTTGTACAAAACAGAGAAAAAATTGATACTGTGTCCTTTACTGTTGACCTCACACAGTAGCAGAAGAAAAAGCTCAGTTCCAGCAGTCATATACAGTCATATTCACATATTGATAAAATATTGATTACCGTACATACTCTCCAACATTTTAAAAAGAAAAAAAGAACAACCATGTGCACCTCCTCCCAAGCACGCATGGTCAATAAACTGTGGCAATGTCGGGCATAGCTCAGAATTGGTCATTGACTGTCATTGGTTCAAAACATGTATATGCACTATATAAGCAATATAAATTATTTTGGATTCATCTGAACCAAGTGTATTGGCATGTTATGCTATGCGAAGCTGTTTCTGCTCGGCTGTGCTTTTGCACATACCATGCTGTGCTGGAAATCTGAATTACTACACATGTATCATGCAAAAATGCATCATGCACATTGCTTTGAGTCTGCATTCCCTATGTATGCATTTGCATGGCTGCATTAACCTTTTTTGTCAATTTAAATGCTTAATACCTTCATGATGCTGTGAGGTATAGACACATGGAACTAACCACCTTGCTTTGCCAGAGTTATAGTCTTCACACGGTTTTTTAGAATTTATTAGAAATACTTGGAAATAAGCTGTTTACTTTGCAAGGGAAGTTGCATTTTGCAGAAGAATTAGCCTCAGAGTTTAGTGACTGTGGTGAAGTTTCACTTTATAAGGACTACCCAATCATGTGCAAGAAAAATTGAAAAGACAATAGTTTTGCTTATCATAATTGGATCATGGAAGGCAAAAGAGTTTCACCTCATTCACTAAGCTCTGGGCATAATTACCTTGTAAATTGCAATTTCCCTTGCAAAGTTGAAAAGTCTATCTGCCTTTAGTAAATCAACCCATATATCTCATACATTCAACATATTAAAGGATGATTTGTGGATATTTATGAATGTCAAAATAGGATCCTCACTATACTGTAGAATACCACTTGAAGTGATTGCTTTCCTGAAATTACATTGCAATAGTCAAAAAATAAAATAGAATTTTGTATTTTGGATGGAATAAGGGAGGGTTATGACCTCTGCCAGATTTTTTGGCCATCTGTGTTCTATTAAGGAGATTTCTCTTTACTTCCTGTCCAACAGGCAAAACAGGATTTGAGAGGAAATGTTTTCAAAGTGAAGGAATCCCTGGTTGCCTCCAGGGACACCAGGGCTAGTATCCCTATTGGAAGATTTCCACTATATTCTTTTTCTGGTGAAAACACAAAATAGGGTTTTATTTCACTTTCAATGATAACAGTAAACAGAACAAATGAAGAGGTTGAATCTCCCTAACTGGAGCACAGACAGCAAAAAAAATCTGACAGGTTTTTTTTCCACTCTGTCCAATGCTAAAAAAAAAGTTTGCCTTTAGTAATACTTTAACCACTTGCCGACCAGCCGCCGTCATTATACTGCAGCAGGTTGGCTCTATTACGCGAATTGCCGTATCTGCACATCGATTTGTGTAATAGATGCAATGGGCACGCGCATGGCATCGGAGGCTCGTGCGTGCCCACGGCCCAGCGATGGAGCCGATGCGCATGTCTGGCATCCGCAATGTCCGCCAGTCACCCGCAATCGCTCCACAGAGAGCCAGAACGAGGATCTGTCAACGTAAACAAACAGATCCTCATTCTGCCAGGGGAGTAGAGGGAGATCGTCTGTTCCTAGTGACTAGGATCAGCAATCTCTCTCCTCCTCCAGTCAGTACACTCCCCTCACAGTTAGAAACACCTACCAGGGAACACATTTAACCCCTTGATCACCACTAGTGTTAACCCCTTCCCTGCCAGTTTCATAGCACCAATCGTTGTATAAATGTCACTGGTCCCAAAAAAAGTTAAACAAATGTCCAATCTGTCCGCCGCAATGTCGCAGTCCCGCTAAAAATCCCTGATCACCACCATTACTAGTAAAAAAAATAATAATATTAAAAATGCCATAAATCTATCCCCTATTTAGTAGACACTTTTTTATAACTTTTGTGCAAACCAATCAAAAGATGATTATTGCATTTTTTTTTTTTATCAAAAATTTGTAGAAGAATACATATTGGCCTAAACTGAGGAAGAAATTATTTTTTTATATATATTTTTGGGGAATATTTATTATAGCAAAAAGTAAAAAATATTGCTTTTTTTTTCAAAATGTATGCTTTTTTTGTTTATATGTTTTGTTTTTGTGGCCCCGTATCTCCGGACCACTTGGTGCTAGGGACCCCAAATTTGCAAACCCAATGGAACCAACATTACAACATATCCAAATTTGGAGTTCCGAGCATTAAGTGGCCCCGAGATACGGGGCCCAAAGTCAGTTCGGAAAATGTCATTCTCTGCTGCAGAAAAGTGCTTGACATTTTCCGACCCGACTTTGGGGCCTCGTATCTTGGGGCCACTTGGTGCTAGGAACCCCATATTTGGAGTGCAAACCCAGTAGAACCAACACTACAACATATCCAAATCCAAATATTGGAGTTCCTAGCACTAAGTGGCCCCGAGATACAGGGCCCCAAAGTCGGCCAACTGTGTCCATCTGCAGCAATGTCATTTTCGGGACCCTTTGGGTCCAGAGACCCCAAATTTTGTCTGCAGCTAGGGGGCATCTAGGAACCCTTAACTACCAAGTTTGAAGTTCAGGGGACTGCAAATGGGCACAGTGAGGCATGCAAATGGGCACAGTGAGGCTGCAAATGGGCATTGTTGACCCTCTTTTCCACTTCCAGTAGCTGCACACTTCTCACCCTAGGCTTATACTCGAGTCAATAAGTTTTCCCAGTTTTTTGTGGTAAAATTAGGTGCCTCGGCTTATATTCGGGTCAGCTTATACTCGAGTATATACGGTAGTTAAAAATGTTTAATTTTGTATTATTTATTGTTCATTACTATTTACTACCAGCTTTAGTCCATGGTCTGTAGAATCTGTTTCTCTTATTTTGCTGTAAACCAAAACAATGGTGTTGATTTACTAAAGGCACGTACACTGTACACTTTCCAAGTGCACTTGCACTCATTTTCCCCAAAGCTTAGTGAATGTGGTGCAGCTTCATTTTGTAAAGAATACCCGAACAGGTGCAAGAAAAAAAAAGACTGCATTTTTGCTTGCATATGATTGGATGATGGAAATCAACAGATCTTCACTGCATTTACCAAGTTCTGGGGAAAATTAGTGCAACTGCACTTTTAAAGTGTACAGTCTATTTGTATTTACTAAATAATCCCTGGTGTGTCAAAACGCTAAGATACGATGTGGCCATCTATAAATAAGTGCTCCAACTGCACTGACAAAGATGAGTGCCTGCACTTCTTTTCCCGGTTAATGAAAGCTGTGTAGGAAGGAGATATCAAGAGACTGGTTTGTGAGAACAAGGGAACCTGTTCTTTGGTTGTTCACCAAATAGTAATGACTCCAGCCGTTATTGGAAACCACTCCCACATGCTTGTGTAATAATGAAGGGTGAAAATTGTTAAATAGATGACTGTAAATTGAAAATTCTGATTTATATGTAAATCTCCTTTAAAACAAAATTAACAATCCCACCCTAAAGTAAGGAATATATTGAAATTTAGCTTTTTAAGCTACTGAGAAATGACAAATAATAATAGATCTAAACAAATCTTACAATTTCTACCAATTTTACATTCTGCTCCATGAGGTTTTAATAAATCACCAAGCAAATGAGCCTGGTGTGATAGAGCCATAACCTGCAAATCTCTTTATGTTTGCTCCATGCTTCAGTGATTATTAACGATGGCTTTTTAATGTATTCATGTAATAAACTCCTAATTTACAGCAAGCGGGGAACATCTTTCTTTCTCGCAAATTACCTTGTGAGAATAGTGACTGTCGATTGTTTATTATAGGAAATTTACTCTCATATACAGTACATTAGTATTATGCCATTTTTGACATTGACCTCCCTGCAAATTACATGAAAAATACTACACAATACACAGAGGTCATGTTGCTACTTAGATAGAAGGGAATTAAAGGAAAGCTTGTGAATTTTTTTTTTACTTGGAGAAACTGAAATATGTTTAGTGCCGATAACATGCAGTGGAGGCCTTAAATAATATTCTACTTCTGAATTCCATTGCTTCCTCAGAAGGCCTGTGTGTCTATCTTTGGTACTCAGAAAAACTGTTGGGTAATAGCTAGGGAAACCTAAGCCCACAGAGATAACACAGAAATGATTCATGTTAGATTTGTGTTAGCGTCAACAGACTTCATAAACTCATAGACTATTGCTTCCTACCCTTAATTCAGTCATGTGCCAACATCATGTCCTTTTATTACCCCTAAGCTCCACTTATAATCATGCCATAAATAATTGGGAAAATTGTTTTTTTTTAGGCATATTAATAAACATGTCCTACCCTTAAGTGCTACATATAAGTGTAATAATCCAAAGAAACTAATTAGAATCTGGTCTAACTTTAGTATTTCTGCAAATGGTTGGTGATTTAATTTTAATTGATGGCAATCTCACCACTGAGAACTACAGGCAGATTTTTTTATTTTTTTATAATACAATACCATTAAGAAAGTTTTGCTTTCTATATACTTAACTTTGTGTCACAATGCAATTATTCTGTACAAATGGTACCGAAATCTAAATGTATTTTCCTCTTAAATGGCACATAATGAGAGTTTTTAAGTCTGTGCCCAAATTACCTACTATGAAGAAAACAGATTTTAAAGTGGAGCTATGGAAAAAAAAAATGACACATATCACACAGTCTGTCAATAGCAATAACGCAGCATTTTTTGTTTTCATGAGCACTCCTTGTAACATTACAACATTTTTATTTCTGGTGAACATGGCAGAAGATCTGATGTTTTTTCCATTTCCTGCAATAAGTCAACACCCTTGGACAGGGTGGTCCTAGATTAACATGTAGGTGTGTATGTAAGCGGCACACAATAAACAGCCTAACTCCAGATAACACTCTTTAATCAGGATCAATAATTTTTTTCTTTACTTTAGAAAACTTGGCTTAACCCACATAAATAAATGCTGACTGTTGTAAGCACCCCTGACAATGTTATATGGTTTGTTTCAGCTCTGTATGTGTCACTTTTTCTGGATACCCAAAACATATTTTATCTATTCTGAGGTTGTTGCTACAGGCTTTTGAAGCATCAACAGAGAACTTATTGTTTCATGCACAGGAACTTTTCACAAATTTTTTTTTTTATTTTTTACTTCTCGCTCTATTATTTTATTGCATCACTTGTATGTTGACTAAGTTTTTGTCAAAAGCTCAGAAAATGTAGGATCTTTCTGTTTCTTTTAAACATCTGCTTAGACTAGTTAATTGGAATGTGACACATGGCCTGATAACATTTGTGCAGGGCTGGATTTCACACTAGCTCTACTGTTTTCTCAAATTTATCATTGCCACTTACCAAGTGTTTTGCGAGCAATCATTTCAATTAATGATTGAATAGTTCCAAGTGAGATTCTCAAAATGATGAAATTGTACTCTATAATTATTATTATAATGATTTTATAACATATTTTCTTATAGTAGAATTCTATTAAACAATATGTGCATCTTATCTTATCTTGCATCTTATAACTGCAATGCAATTCTATTAAAAATACTAATATTTTTTTGTGTAGAAACCTCTTAGGAGTTTATTTATAGAAGATGAATCTTCTATAACATTCCATCCTTTTGAAATTTCCTCGTATTCACCTGACATTTCATGTCCAAATTCACCCTATTAATAATAGGTCAAATGTGCAACAGACAAATGTGGGTCTCCACTGAATGTCTTTTTTACAGTGAGCTATTAAACAGCTTTTAACCAATAAAGGGTATTTGCTGGCTAAAACTATCCATGGTGCTGAAATTGTGTTTTTTTTTAGAAAGTTTCAGCAGGGTTACATGTGTGTATATATATATATATATATATATATATATATATTTATATAAAAAGCTGTGTTTTCCTCCCCTCTTACTACCCCAGAACACCAAGCATACCAGCTGGTGTCCCCAATGGGGCAGTGAGCTTGCAGCCTGCACCATATTGATACCCACTCACATGCCTTTCAGCATTGGGAGGATGCATAGGGATGTGTTAACAAATTGGGGTACCCCTACTAAAGCACCAGTGGTTTATGTGCCACCTACTTCCCCCCCTGCGGGACAAGAAGGTGGTTCCAACATACCTGGAGAATTGACTTTAGAGGTTCTTATGTCCCTAACCGATTCATTGTGTGTAGGAAAGTAAAAAAAAAAAAAAACACTACAAAATAACAAAAATACTCTAATGTATTCATTTTACAAATATTTGCCTTTCAGTTTCCAGCAGCATCTAAAACTGTTCCCTGTTGAGTCTCCTCCAGACTCCATCACCTATTTACTTCTTTATGTTTTTATTTGAGAAATACTGTATATAAACAAAACATGGACCTCAGAAGTACTGACCCTGTGTAGTTCAGCACACCCTAAAGGTAACAATTGCAATTTAAAAAAAAAAATGAATAAGTCAACATCTCAGACCCATATATTTTAGTTTCAAATGTTTTTAGTGAATGTAACATGAGGGTGCTGGTAAGGTAACTGTAATCCTTTCATAAAAGGACAAACATTTCTGTAAGGCCCTTTACCAATGCAAGCACATATGTTGCTGAATGTCAGGAAATGCATTTTTCCCCAGGCAAGCACTTGGCAAATATACATGAAAAAATGTGTTTTATGAATACGGTGAATGATACCCAATGAATTTTGGTGGAATGTATGGCAAATGTCCCAGCAAATTCTTTATCAATATACCCCAAAATGTTTATTAGAATGTAAAGAGAAAAAATAGAACTTATGAGAAGCCCACTGGTTTACTACAGAGTAACTTTTTTGTTCCCAATTCTGATCTGTTGTGTTTGATTTGTGAAGTTTTACTGGGCTTATGTAAGTGATCATTGAAGTTTTTTCAATATAATTCTTATCATTTTCAAAATTCTGTTTTGTGTTGTGAACATTTGGCATGTTTATTTTTGATGTTGGGAATGTTCATTGTGTAGAGAACTGGTGCATAGCCTCCATCCAGGTCAAAAGAAACTTGATCTCCCTTGCCTCCATGGTGTTGTCAGATTAGTTCCGAGGCAGTTGACGAGCGTGAACGTTTTCCTAGAGCTGACACATGTGAATCGTCCTATCCAAAAACAGGGAGGGCCCCTCTCACACTGAGAGAATGATATATTGTAGGTATCTTGTGTGAAACTGAGAAAATGGCACCTAAATGAGCCCTAAAGTCTTTATGCAAAATCCCAGAGAAGACTGAGGTTGACTGCTGACGTGACAGACCAGAAACTGCAACTTTAACAGTTTTTACTGAGGTAGAGACACTCTTGTGTAGCACCCTCTACTTAGGTAGGTACTAGAAGTTAGGATTTTTGTAGTGCAGGCAAATTTAGACTATGCCTGTTTGTTTTGATCTGTGTGGGCTGGGAGTGGCTCGGATTAGCAGCTGTGAATCACAGACAGCATCACTCCACTGTCGCCTCCCTTTTTCTTCCAGAGGATTGTAGAAGAAGGGGAGGGGAAGAGGGGTGGAGCTGTCTGTGGTGTCAAAGGGTCCCTGACCAATCTCCAACTAGGATTGGCAGGGGGCAGGCCTCCTTGAAATACCCAGAGTCAGCCCAGGGCCTTGGGCCTGTGGCTCGGGTGCAGGGCGGTTCTCTTCAAGAACTCATGAAGGATCCGAACAGAATGTACTGGAGGAGTCAGAGAGGACAGCAGGCACTAGAACTTCTGTGCAAGTCTTCAAGAGGGAACCAGTCATCACAGGCATTGGAATTGGGACTATCTTCTGCTTCTGCTACTAAATACCTGCTGATATGATTAGTTATAATTGCATATGTTTACATTTGTGTATATATGAATTCTTTTTGCACTTATAACGCACTTTAATACTGATAACGTGGGAGCACTGAATTATTGAGTAATTTAAATTTATCAACAGTGCAACCCTATTTTTTTGGATACACTTGACCTAAAGTTGGATGGCACTTTGGATAAATCGCTATGAAGGAATCTAGACCAAACTAATAGGGACTGAGCTAACAATGCCAGCACTATGCGGGTTACAGGGTTGTCCCCAACAACCTACATTGACCAGGATAAGTATTCCAATTACTTATTGGTTGGATCCTAACCGGGATGACATCCTTCAGATGAAGTAAAATAGCCTTGGAGCTTGGAGCACTCACCAAGGAATGAGGGACCAGTCAGAGGCCGAAGCTGAACTATGAGGTAAAATGCAATGTTCCTTATAGAAACTCTACACTGCACAGGGAACAGGCCCAAATATACTCCCTGTATTCTGAGAGGAAAAAACATTCCCTAAAACTCAACAGGCATGCTGGCAAATGACACTGAGAACTTAGGAAGAAGAACAAGACCAACCAGTAATACATAGGTTCCACTGAACCCCCTATGGGCAACCAGGCCACCAGCCTCAGGATCCTGCAGATGGTGGGTGAAGATCCACAGAAATTTCATTCAAGGGCACATGCAAGTAGAGCACAACTACAGAAAGGCAAATAGTGAAATCTCTCCATACTTCTCCAGCATTTTGACAGAGCAAGAAAACATGCATACGGCTCAGTCCTCCTTTGGTGCATCATTGACTTGGCCCTGCATGGCGAGAAATTCACCAAAATGACTGCACTAACACTACCAGCCTTGCATTGCTTAATCCCCAGATAGTATCAATGGTTGTCTGAGGAACTTGAGCACTCTTTTATCCTTGTTCACAGACTTATTTTTTGGGGATTTGTCTTGTTTGGCAACATAACCAGGTACTTCTTGAGTTTCGATCCATTGTAGCTTCATGGGGCCTGTTTGCATTTGCTTTAGCAATCCTGACAGGGCTGGACTGGGATAAAAATTTGGCCCTGGACTTCATCCAGACCGGCCCACTTTAATTTTGCAAACACGCACTAAAACAGTATATAAACTATACGCAATTGTGCACAAAAAAAAACATAAGTAAAAACATTCCACTGTAAGTAAAAAAAACATAGGTCACTGCACTATGGGTGAGCAGGGACTTGGGTATCTGTGGTGTCAATGGAAGAAAAAAAATTGTCCCTGCATCCATCATATGTGACGTGCACCAGTAAATTTTAGGAGGTGGGGTGGTAGGAAGCTGGCAGGGGGTAAAGATGACAGGGGGGGTGAAGTTGACAGGGAGCGGAGGATAGGAAGCTGACAGGGGGATGAAGATGACAGGCAGTGGGAGGAAGCTGACGGGGGGATGAAGATGACAGGGGGTGGGAGGAAGCTGACGGGGGGATGAAGATGACAGGGGGTGGGAGGAAGCTGTCGGGGGGATGAAGATGACAGGGGGTGAGAGGATGCTGGCGGGGGTAAAGATGACAGGGGGTGAGGGGGAAGCTGATGGGGGAATGAAGATGACAGGGGGTGAGAGGAAGCTGATGGGGATGAAGATGACGGGGGGATGAAAATGACAGGGGGTGAGAGGAAGCTGGCGGGGGGGTGAAGATGACAGGGGGTGGGAGGAAGCTGATGGGGGGATGAAGAGGACAGGGGGTGGGAGGAAGCTGACGGGGGGGATGAAGATGACAGGGGGTGGGAGGAAGCTGACAGGGGGTGAGAGGAAGCTGGCGGGGGTAAAGATGACAGGGGGTGAGGGGGAAGCTGATGGGGGAATGAAGATGACAGGGGGTGGGAGGAAGCTGATGGGGGGATGAAGATGACAGGGGGTAGGAGGAAGCTGATGGGGGATGAAGATGACAGGGGGTGAGAGGAAGCTGATGGGGATGAAGATGACGGGGGGATGAAAATGACAGGGGGTGAGAGGAAGCTGGCGGGGGGTGAAGATGACAGGGGGTGGGAGGAAGCTGATGGGGGGATGAAGAGGACAGGGGGTGGGAGGAAGCTGACGGGGGGGATGAAGATGACAGGGGGTGGGAGGAAGCTGACAGGGGGTGAGAGGAAGCTGGCGGGGGTAAAGATGACAGGGGGTGAGAGGAAGCTGATGGGGATGAAGCTGATGGGGGAATGAAGATGACAGGGGGTGGGAGGAAGCTGATGGGGGGATGAAGATGACAGGGGGTAGGAGGAAGCTGATGGGGGGATGAAGATGACAGGGGGTGGGAGGAAGCTGACGGGGGGATGAAGATGACAGGGGGTTGGAGGAAGCTGACAGGGGGATGAAGATGACAGGGGGTGGGAGGAAGCTGACGGGGGGATGAAGATGACAGGGGGTGAGAGGAAGCTGGCGGGGGTGAAGATGGCAGGGGGTTGGAGGAAGCTGACGGGGGGATGAAGATGACAGGGGGTGGGAGGAAGCTTATGGGGGATGAAGATGACAGGGGGTGGGAGGAAGCTGACGGGGGGATGAAGATGACAGGGGGTGGGAGGAAGCTGACGGGGGGATGAAAATGACAGGGGGTGGGAGGAAGCTGACGGGGGGATGAAGATGACAGGGGGTGGGAGAAGGCTGACGGGGGATGAAGATGACAGGGGGTGGTAGGAAGCTGAAGGGGGATGAATATGACAGGGGGTGGGAGGAAGCTGACAGGGGGATGGAGACGACAGGGGGTGGGAGGAAGCTGACAGACAAAATCTGTGGAGAATAGCTATTAGGACATCTTTAAAGGTAGCCTGTTGGGGTTGAAATATGGGATTTACCACCCTGGCTTGCTTTTAGGAACTCTGTTGTCAGTCACCCACCCTATAATTTGGCCAGAACAGTTCCCATCAAAAGTAAAGGTTGTGTGCTTACTTTTCCAGAGCCCTGTGCTTTCTTCTTTCTCTCCTTTTTAAATGCTGCAGCCTTTTTCGTACTCTTCAGCAATCAACTTAAGAACTGGAAAGTTAAGTATTCCACACACCGTGTGGGACAGTCCAGACAGCCAGGGATGAACTGTGCAGGCTTCTCTCTGATCTGTCGTGGGTGGGACTGGAGCCTGGAGGAGGGGCTGACGTCATGTTGAGGTGGGAAGAGCACCGTGCCTGCGCTCTGCAACTCATTGGCTGGCACGGCACCTGTGCTGGGCACACAATGCCAGCGAGGCCGCAGTGATTGGCGAGTGGTGGCAACTCACCACCAATCCGAAAGTGCACACAGACAGTGCTGCCCGGACAGACTGTGGGGCTTGCATACTGAGCACATTATGCATAGGCGCACACACAGTGAGTGACTCTCCAGGCCGTCAGAGTCAGTCAGCACTATTCCAGCAGAGCCGCGCCGGCCGCCCAGCCTGGCAAACTGATCAGTCTGGGCCGGCCTGCACCCTCCCGGCTAGACTAGGCAGCAATGCGCCCTAGTCGACAGGCTGTCACTGGAACAGGCCCACTGAGCCATCGGCCCACCGGGAAACTCCCGGTAGTCCTGATGGCCAGTACATGCCTGAATCCTGATGATTTATAGAGCCCATAATAGTTGTTTTTCTTTTCAGGTGTTTTGCCATACTTACATCATTCCATTCAATTTCTGGGATGGGCGCCTGTTGCAGTGAGCTCCCCTCGGAACAGACCACACAGTTGTATACATTATTCTAAGCCCCTTCTTCTGGTAGGCTTTTCTACCTATAGTACAAAGATTTTTTTTCTTTCAAACCTTTCCTCCCTATTTTTAACACCTTCCTAATGCGTTGTGCATAACTAATTAATGGAAAAATCTGTGTTATGCCGCGTACACACGAAGGGACTATCCCGCAGGATTATCCGCTGGACCAAAGTCCAACGGATAATCCCCTCGTGTGTGGGCGCCGGCGGAATTTTTGGCGCCAAAGTCCGGCGGACTTTTTGGCGCCAAAGTTTTAAGTTTGGTTTTAAAATTATCCGCCGGACTTGGCAGTCCGGCGGACAATCCCGCCGTTAGTAGGCAAGTCCGCGGGACTTTTGAAAATGAACGGACTTGCCCACACACGGAGCAGTCCGTTCATTTCGAACGTAACTTCAGGTACGTAGCTAGCGTAGGCAGTAAATGCCGGCGCGCTAGCTCCGTTACCTGTCATGGATTTAAAGGGAATCCCCACGCCGAAAAACGGCGTGGGGGTCCCCCCCCAAATCCATGTCAGACCCTTATCCGAGCACGCAGCCTGGCAGGCCAGGAAAGGGGTGGGGACGAACGAGCGCCCCCCCCTCCTGAGCCGTACCAGGCTGCGTGCCCTCAACATGGGGGGTGCCCTGTCCCCATGTTGATGAGGACAAGGGGCTCTTCCCGACAACCCTGGCCGTTGGTTGTCGGGGTCTGCGGGCGGGGGCTTATCGGAATCTGAGAGACCCCTTTTATAAGGGGGCCCTCAGATCCCGGCCCCCCACCCTATGTGAATGAGTATGGGGTACGATGTACCCCTACCCATTCACCTAAGGTGTAAAATGTAAAGTAAAAAAAACACACACACTTTTGAAAAAATAGTTTATTGCACTGCTCCGGGGGTCTTCTTCCGTCTTGGGGGTCTTCTCGCCGGACTCCCCCGCCATTTACCAAGCTCTTTTACCGAGCGGGGGAAGTCCGGCTACCTTCTTCGTCGTCGCCGCCGTCGTCTGGGGTTCTCGATCCGCCTTCGGGGTCTTCCGGGGGTCTCTTCTGTTCTTGCGGCGGTCGTCGTCTTCCGCGCCGCCGGCGCCTTCTCCTTCTTCTTGTCCTTCTTCTTGTTCTTCTTCTTCTTCTTCCGATGTTGACCCGACGCTCTCTCTGCCCGGAATGCCTGTGCCGCTCTGCGCTGGGACTTATATAGGGACATGGGGGACAGGGTCACATGCTCATGTCACATGGTGACCCCGCCCCCTTGCGATGTCACAGTCCCAGCATCCTCCGGGACTGTGACAACACAAGGGGGCAGGGCAAGTCCGTTCATTTTCAAAAGTCCCGCGGACTTTGGCCGGCGGATTATCCGTCCGTGCGTGTGTGGGCAAGTCCACACGCTCGGAAAGTCCAGCGGACCCAGCTGGAAAGTCCGGCGGGATTGTCCGCTGGACTAGGTCCGCCGGCAAAAGTCCGCACGTGTGTACGCGGCATTAGAGTACTTATGCGTTGCTATGTCTAAAAATAATAAAAACTCAATCAATAAATCCTTAATTGAAATAAACAGCTGCAACCATTAAATAGTGAACTCAAACACTATAGACCAGGTAATGATGAATGTGTGAATGGTGCACTCGTTTAAACCCCTTCTGTACTAGTATAGAGCAAAGTACTATACCAAAAAATATTAAATAAAATAAATAACAGTCAATAATAAAAGTCAAAAGTGACTCTACACGCAATCTGTTTTTCCGACAACAAATGTTGGATGTGAGCTTGTTGGTGGAAAGTCAGACCATGTGTATGCTCCATCGGACATTTGTTGTCGGACTTTCTGCCAACAAATGTTGGCTAGCAGGTTCTCACATTTTCTGCCAACAAATGTTTGTTGTCGGACTTTCCGATCGTGTGTACACAAGTCCATCGGACAAAAGTCCACGCATGCTCGGAATTTAAGCATGAGCCGGAGATATAACTAGCGTTTGTAATGGAGAGATCATGTACGTGTTGTACGTCACTACGTTTGTAATTATTGGCCAACATTTATGTGACCGTGTGTATGCAAGACAAGTTGGAGCCAACAACCTTCGAACAAAAATCCACGGTTTTGTTGTCGGAAAGTCCGACCGGGTGTACGGGGCATTACACTGCCAGAGTCACATGAAGGGTGCAGAGGGACAATGCAGCTGGACCTGTAAGGCCCCTTGTACGTCCGTTTACGGATCAAAATGGACATAAATGCTTCTCTATGGGATAGCGGACGTTAGCGGATGATCATCCGTTAACATCCGTTAACATACATCTCCGTTAAGCTCAGTTTTTCTGGACGGAAGAAAACCCTATTTTTACTTCCATAAAAAAAACGGAACGGACGAAAAACGGATGTTAGCGGACGATCCGTTCACATCCGATCCGCTGACATCTGTTTTTCATCTAAATAGGTTGTTTTATATGCATACACTACAAATAACCTATGATGACCCAAAAACAAGGAATCATGGGAAAATTCCCATAATTCATGAAAAACTGATTAAATACAGTTTAAAAAAAAAAAAATGGATAAAAAAATGGACATAAACAGATAAAAAAACGGACATAAACGGATAAAAAACGGACATAAACGGATAAAAAACAGACATAAACGGATGAAAAACTGACATAAACGGATGAAAAACTGACATAAACGGATGGAAAAACAGATGACAACGGATGTAAGACGGAAATGAAAATGGATGAACTGATGTTTACTGACAACAACTGATGATAAAAAAACGTGACTGAACTGATCTAATGTACGGTCCGCATGTGTGAAAGGGGCCTAAATGGGAAGCTTGAGGAAAGGACCTAGATAGCCCCAACAGGGGGGACCGGTGTAGAAAAGTGTGGATAATCACATCAGAGGGATCGCTGGTGACACGGATTACATCTGGTGTATCTGACAAGAATCTGGAGACCATTTTTTCATGATAAAAAGCGTTATCTGACCGTATGGTCTTTTCTGAAGGTGAGAGGCCAATTCACTAGAAGGTGGTGGGTGGAGGTCACTCATTCACTATTTTATAACATTTGAGCATGTCTGGTAACAGGGGCCAATCGACTGTGGATGAAGCACCTGCATGTTTGTTTGGACTATCACAATTTAGATGTTTTTTTCTGAAACCAATGTTTTGAACACAATTTCCTTTGGATTCATTTTTAAATAATAATATCGCAAGTGAAAAAAGGACATTATGTAGTGGTAAAAGTTTTTTGTGTTTTTTTATTATTTATTTTATAATTTTTTGGTATAGTACTTCACTGTATACTAGTACAGAATGATTTTGAACAAGCGCACCATTCACACATTCATCATAACTGAGTGCTAATCTGGTCATACTTGAGGCTGGGTTCACACCTCCGAAGGATGCGGCTCACAGCAGGGATACAGTCCATCCCCGTTCTCCGTTTTCAGGAATGAATCAGGGTCAAATTTTGGGCTGAATTTGTATCTGAAATTAGGCCAAAGACACACAGCACTCCTGTGCAAGCCACTCCGGAGTCGCAACGGAGATATGTGAACCGGCTCCATAGAGAACACTGAAAAAATTACTCTTTGCTACAACGTAAAGTAGTGAGTGTACAGCTTGTATAACAGTGTAAATTTGCTGTCCCCTCAAAATAACTCAACACACAGCCATTAATGTCTAAACCGCTGGAAACAAAAGTCAGTACACCCCTAAGTGATAATGTCCAAATTGGGCCCAATCAGCCATTTTCCCTTCCCGATGTCTTGTGACTCGTTAATGCTGGTGTGAATGGGGAACAGGTGTGTTAAATTTGGTGTTATCTTCGTTTTGCACGGATATTAACCATATAAACTGGTAACAGATATAAACAGATATAAATAAAAAAAACTCCTCCACTGTTGGGCTATATGCCCAGGCTTAAGCCTTGATGGATTTTTTTTATTTTCCCTCTTTCACATCTTCCTGTGGGAATGTGATTTGCACCCAGAAGTCTGGAATGCGTGTGTTTTTTTTTGGGGGGGGGGGGGGGTTGGTGTTTTGTTTTTGATTTGTGTATTTTTTTGGGATGCTCTGTTTTTGTTTTTTGTATTTTTTTGGCGACAATCTATATGATGCTGTTTTATTTGATCTTGTTACAGTATGATATATCTATGTTACTATCTGAATGGTGGGTTTCTCTTTTTTCGCCATCTGTCGGAATACTAAGGTGGTATAAGGATCTTGGGATTTTTCTTTTACCGCTCTATAGAGATTATTGGTATAATATTTTCAGCTGGTTAGATATATATATATATATATATATATATATATATATATATATATATATATATATATATATATATATATATATAAAGCTAATAATGGCTATTGAGATTGTAATATGGTCATGGAATATTAGAGGGATCCTATTAAGAAACGTGCTATGTTTAATAAATTGTTCCAGCATGACCCTCTGTTTGCCTGCAGGAAAGCATTTAACCCTACCCAATATCATGCTGTATACTCAGTTTATGCAAGAGGAACTAGTATACTAATTTCCTCTAAGCTTCAGCTTTCCTGCAGGCAAGCATTGCTAAATTCACAGAGCAGGTTTGTTTTGTTGGTATGTACACTATTTTCTATGCAATGTATTTTGGGGTCTATTTATATCCCTCCACCATATAACAGTGAAGTAATGCGACAGATAGGTTTGTTAATGGCAGATAATCCAGGGATCCCCCTGTTGATTATGGGGGACTTTAATAATGTATGCAATCCTAGTATGGATAGATATCCAGCAGGCCCTAATGTAGACACTACTTTTTATAGTTGTATTCAGGAGCTGGGACTACAGGATATATGGTGTCCTAAGAACCCTTTTTCTAATGTATACTCCTGTTGTTCTAGTACCTACCAGACTTTATCGAGAATAGATATGTCCCTGAGTACAGATTTAGTTCTTCACTGGGTGGCTAATATTCAATATCTAGGGTTTTATCAGATCATTCACCTATAGCAGTAATGTTAGATAAAATAAAGCCCAGAATCAGGACTAGCTGGCGGGTTCCCACTTTTTGGTTTAAGGTACTGCCCCAGGGGGACTTAACAATTTTTTCATTTTAATGATGACTCAGCTTCACCACAGGTGGTATGGGATACTATGAAAGCTTTTTTGAGGGCAGTTTTGCTTAAATCCATAAGTATTTATAAAAAACTAGCTGGGAACGGGAATCCATGTTAGCAGCCGAGGTGCGGCAGAAAGAAGCTCAGTATATTCAGGATCCTACCACCTCTAACCATGGGGCTTGGAAGGATGCACAATTACTGTATAGACAGGCAACACTGAACAAAGCTGCGTAGTCTGGCTTTATGTCCAGATGCTGTGGTTTTGAGGAGGGGGAAAGATCGGGTAAAATGCTATCAGTAATTGCAAAGTCTCAATAAAATACCAAAATAATTTCCTATATTCGTACAGTAGGGGATGCTATTTCTTATGATCAGAATCAAATACTGCAACCTTTTGTTACCTTCTATAGTAATTTATATCAGAGTAAAGTTGAATATTCTAAGACAAGCCTTAATGAATTCTTGGCCCCATTAAAACTCCCCACTCTTTATGTAATTTCTAGACAGGAAATGAATGCCCCTCTGACGTTAGAGGAACTTGTCAAGGCAGTGGCAGATTGCACTAATGATAAGGCCTCAGGTACTGACAGTCTACCATCAGAAGTGTATAAACAATATGGGGATGTCTTGCTTCCAGAACTGTTAAAAGTCCTTAACCAGGCTTTAGAATCATTTAAGCTTCCAGACTCTATGAGGGATGCTTGTATCATTGTGTTACCAAAACCAGGAAAGGACCCTTTGGCTCCGGAATCTTACCACCCGTTATCATTGTTGAATTCGGAAGCCAAGATTCTGGCCAGGGTTCTGGCAACAAGTCTAAGCAGATATATGCAGGGATTGATTCATCCAGATGAGTCTGGTTTTATCCATACAAGGTCTACAGCTATTAATTTAAGGAGGCTTTTTTTAAATATACAAATACCATCTGATAACCCTGGGGGGAGAGCAATTTTGTCTCTCGACGCTGCAAAAGGTTTTGATAGCATTGAGTGGACATATCTGTGTGAAGTGATGGGTTTGTTTTCCCTTGGGGATAGGTTTATATGTTGAGTTAAGCTGTTGTATCCTGCTCTGAAGGTCTGTATGCAAATAAATGGTTCGGTTTCAGATTTTTTTTCATTATATAGAGGTACTAGACAGGGGTGTCCCCTGTCTCCTTTGCTATTTGCACTGGCCCTTGAATCATTGGCCGAAGCCGTCTGACAATTGGAATCTATTTGTGGATTTGTTAGAG
Source organism: Lithobates sylvaticus (assembly GCA_028564925.1). Classification (NCBI taxonomy): domain Eukaryota; kingdom Metazoa; phylum Chordata; class Amphibia; order Anura; family Ranidae; genus Lithobates; species Lithobates sylvaticus. The sequence continues at coordinate 676,979,023 of CM053026.1, read as the reverse complement.
GGATTTGTTAAGAAATGAAAAAATCTCATTGTATGCAGATGAGGCTTTGTTGTTTCTTGGGGATACGGATAACTCTTTAAGTTCTTCAATGACACTTATACAAAATGTTGTTTTGTTCTCCGGATATGTTATTAATTGGGATAAATCTGTTATACTTCCTTTAGATAATCCCAGCTTGTTCGTATTAAGAGAGGCTCAGCAAATTAAAATTGTTTCATCGTTTAAATATTTGGTACTATGGATACATTCTAGGGTAGAAGATTACCTAACTTATAACTTATCTCCTATTCTCACAAAATTTCAACTTAAGATCATAGGATCAAGTTGCCATTATCGGTGGTGGGCCGAGCAAACCTCATAAAAATTATTTGGGCCCCTCACTTATTATACGTCCTTCACAATTCACCGATTATGGATAGCTATTAAATGGTAAAAAAAAAAAATAGAATCAGTATTTCGAAGGCTTTTATGGAAAGGAAAAAACCCAAGGATTAAGCTATCAATTCTCCAGTGAGCTAGGGATGGGGGCGGATTGGCGGTGCCTCAGCCGAGACTTTATTTCATAGCCTCCTAACTTCAGCATTTTGCTGGTTGGGGAGTTGTGAATTGGGAAAACCCTATGCAGGCCCTATTGTTCAGTAATTGTTCTTGTCTCAATTATTCATGATATATAGGGTATATAGAACACTGGTTAAGTTATTTAAGTGGGGCAGGCGTGATTCCCCGGATTGTCCATAGTGCCAAAAATCTCCTGCTGATCTAATACATATGTTGTAGAAGTGTCCTAAATTGGTTAGATATACAAGAGGTGGTGACTACAATAAATTAAGTCTTTTATACTCATATCAATATTAATCCTAAAACATGCTTATTGTGTTTTCTCGATGAAGAGCTTTTTCCCATTGAGATTTTGATATCAGTTAGTAGACTATTGTTTATAGCACAAAAGTTAATTGCCCTAAAATGCATGTCTCCAAGTATACCCTCATTTGAGGAATGGTGTCTTCAAGTAAATTAAATTAACCAATTGTGGAAACCGTGGATATTAGCTCCAGGGTTGGCCCCATCATCATTGGCTTTTGTTGTTCCATTGTAGGGTGGTCAATTGTAGTTTAGGATAGTAAGTATGGTTTCAGAAGGGAAATGGGTGGGGTGGGTAGATAAGAAAGGAGTGAAATAATCAACCTGCAGTAGTAACTTTTCTCATAGACATAGGTATATAGCTCATTACATCATGCGAATATTGGATTAGTCACTTGATTTATCTATTTGTGTGTGGGGTTTTTTTTTGTTTGTTTTTGTATGTTTGTGTATCTGTTGTTATTATTTGTAGATGTTTATAATACATGTTATGTTGTATAGATGACATGTGTAAGACAAAGAAAGAAAACTTCAGAACTTGCTTTGGATTGACCTTATGTGATGTTTTGGAAATAAGACATTTTTGTATTAGTTTAAAATTGAGATATGTGCTATATTTTACAATAAGAATGTAATTTGGTCTGTAATAATAAAAAAAATTTAATAAAGAAATATAAAAGGAAAAAAAAATGTGTTATCTCTCTCACTCTCTCATACTGGTCACTGGAAATTCATGGCATCTCATGGCAAAAAACTGATCAGAAAAAAGAATTGTTGCTCTACATAAAGATGGCCTAAGCTATAAGAAGATTGTCAAGACCCTGAAACTGAGCTGCAGCACAGTTGCCAAGATCAAACAATGGTTTAACAGGACAGGTTACACTCAGAACAGGCCTGGCCATGGTCGACCAGAGAGGTTGAGTGCATGTACTCAGCATCATATCCAGAGGTTGTCTTTGGCAAATAGACGTATCAGTGCTGCCAGCAATGCTGCAGAGGTTGAAGGGAAGGGGGGTCAGCCTGTCAGTGCTTAGACCATATGCCGCACACTGCATCACATTGGTCTGTATGGCTGTCGTCCCAGAAGGAAGCCTTTTCGATGCACAAGAAAGCCTGCAAATAATTTGTTGAAGACAAGCAGACTAAGCACATGGATTATTGGAACCTGTGGTGTGATGAGACCAAGATAAATTTATTTGGTTCAGATGGTGTCAAGCATATGTGATGGCAACCAGGTGAGAAGTACAAAGACAAGTGTGTCTTGCCTATAGTCAAGCATGGTGGTGGGAGTGTCATGGTCTGGGGCTGCATGAGTGCTGCAGCACTGGGGAGCTGCAGTTCATTGAGGGAACCAAGAATGCCAACATGTACTGTGACATACTGGAGCTGAGCATGATCCCCTCCCTTCAGAAACTGGGCCTTGCTAAAGAAGCTGAAGCTAAAGGTAACTGGCCAAGCATGTCTCCAGACCTAAACCCTATTGAGCATCTATGGGGCATTGTCAAACGGAAAGGTGGAGGAGCTCAAGGTCTCTAACATCTATCAGCTCCATGATGTCATCATGGAGGAGTGGAAGAGGACTCCAGTGGCAACCTGTGGCAACCTGTGAAGCTCTGGTGAACTCCATGAACAAGAGGGTTAAGGCAGTGCTGTAAGATAATGATGACCACACAAAATATTGAAACTCTGGGCTTAATTTGGAAATTTTCACTTTCACTGTACTCACTTTTGTTGCCAGCGGTTTAGACAGTAGTGGTTGTGTGTTGAGTTATTTTGAGGGGACAGCAAATTTACACTGTTATACAAGCTGTACACTCACTACTTTACATTGCACCAAAGTGTAATTTCTTTAGTGCTGTCACATGAAAAGATATAATACATGTTTTTACAAAAATGTGAGGGGTGTACTTTTGTGAGATACTGTAGGTGTTCATTTTTAGAGGGCATGAGGGCCCCCAATATCTATACTAGACCTTTATTCAAGCATGCAGCTTGGCTAGCCAGTTAAGGGAGCTGAAGCAAGCATACAGCCTCCTCCCATCCTTAACCATACTAGCCGATTTGCTGTGAGATGAAAGAGAATTCTCGCAGTACCATGCAGCCTTTGTTTATAGATCTGATTGTTGTGATTGGTCAAAGCAACCACATGGTACAGGCCCAATTTCATTGGACAGATCTGTGATCTGCTGTATACAAAGGACAGAACATGCTTAGAGGATAACCATAAGCAGTGGGAGTGGGAGTATGCCTCTATATGCCCCTCAGGAGTAAGCCATCAAGCTGTTTATGTACAACAGCCAAACAACAAGGGGTTAAAGCAGAACTTCAGCCAAAAGATAAAATTAACAGTCCATTAAAACATAAAATAAAAAAAGTAGCTTTTATTGCAATATTCGCCCCTTAAACCATTGCTACTCCCTCCCCCTAGTAATTGTTTTTCACTATTAGATGTCTTCAATGTGATGACTAGCATCATTCAACCCACTTCCTTTAAAGTGGAAGTTCAGGCAAACGCTAAACTTGCTCTCTGCCACATTCTAAACCTAGTCTATCTAACCCTGCAAAGTAAAAATTGCTGTACTTACCTATTCCGCAGCCGATCCAGTCTGGACCCAGCATCAGCTGTCAGTGGCGGCTTCAGTGTGGAGGTGGGTGCAGGAGAGGCAGCTGACAATGGAAGCCCCATAGTAAGTCTATGGGTGACGTCACTTACCAGCTATTTCACAGCCATGGTCGGTCCTCTACTGCACGCAGCTTCCGCCACTGGAAACCAGATTGGATCGGCTACAGAATTGGCAAGTGCATCATTTTTGCTTTACAGGGTTAGATAGATTAGGTTTAGAATGTGGCAGTGGGCAGGTTTAGAGTAAGTTAGTTTTTGCCTGGGCATACACTTTAGGCCCATACTTCCCCTGCAACCCATCTCAGCCTCTGACTGGACAATAGAAAGAGAAGTAGCTCATCTATCTGTCATTTTTCTTTCTTTTCCTATCAACATGTTTCTTGTTAGAACAAAAACCGATTGGCTCCTTGTACTGTTTTTCCTCTCACACGCAATCCCTACCATACAAAGACTGCAAGATGACGATACCATGTCAAATTCAGGTTTTTACACTGCTTGACTGCCTTGTGGAGAAAAAAAAAAAACATTTATTTATGCATTATTTATTACAGAGCTGTGTCAATGTGTGTCTCTTGCCTTCAGCTTTAAAATAATATGGAAGAATATTAACAGTATTTAAAACAATGTGATCAATGTGATCATAAGCTATGCTGTGATTAAAGTGGGCCCATTACAGAAAGTCATACTTCACATGAATTGAAGAGGAAGATATCAGAAATACCACATTAAATAAATAATTTGATTAACAATATATATATACTGTTAACTTACCATGATTAAAAAACTGCTGTTCTTGAACTCCCTGCCAAGGCAGCCTAGATTCTACATTTTCTGCCTGTCAAACATTAGAGTCTGCTAGACTAGACTAAATCCACTTTTTTGTTTTTTTTTAAAGCCCCTTTAAATACAATTTCAGTAAGAAAGAAGGATCAGCTTGAAAAAAAAACACTAGGGTGTGCAAGCTTCCTTTGCGGGTCTGTTTCGGCCATTGACTGATTACACAAGTATTAAGAGCTGCACAGTGGGGAGGCAAGCAAATGTACTGGGCTAAATGGGCCTCAGGAATGTGCGGGGAAGATAAGTAAATTATCATTTCATCCTCTATAGAGACATAGATCTCTTATTTTGCTGAGTATAGATTCATTGTAAGCATTGTCTCTGATTGCACTGGAAAACAATGTCTAACAAAGACAGGTTAGTCTAAGCTAGGTCTGATCCTCAATATCCTATATGAAGTTTACTTTACCACTTTGATTGCCACTATGATCTTAATATAAACCACATAACTCATGCTAAAACTGTCATTTCTATATTATTTGTAACATTCTAAGTAAATTATAGAATCCTTTTGGAATCTGTAAATAGCTCAAAGTGGCATTTTCAAGTTCCTTTCAGGGTTAAATCCTGGAGCAGTGAAGTCAAATCGATAGTGCGATGATAAAAATTTTTAGATATAAAGGTCTCAAAATTATAGCAAACAGTTCAATCCACATAGTACAACATCTCAGTGTCCATGTATAAAAGCTTTATTGGCTGAATCCCCAATCCCCTGCATAGCACAGGGATCAAGTACTGCCATGCACTGGGCATTGTTGTGACAGGTGAAGAAATAAGATATAGATCTTTTTCTCTTGTACACATGAGTTTTAATCTCTGGCACATTCTTTTCAGACCAGCAAATCCTTTGCTTTATACTTGGATATTGGGTGTAAGAAAAATGGATAGATGGTATTTGTAAATACAGTATTTCACACGGTAGCTCAAATATATATCACCAGTATTTCTAAATAAATATTACATAAAGTAGTATGCAAATGCTTGCATACAATGGGTGTTTGCCTAATACACAAACTCATTTTCCTAGGTTCCTGGGTCATTCGGTTTGAGAGGAATGTGCATCTGGCCTCTGGTTTACTACATGGAACAAAAAGTCTACAAATGCAAATTTAATCTCACAGCACCTAGGCAAGACCAGTATGTTGAATGGAAAAAAACAAAACAAAAACAAAGATTTGATTCACACTGTGTTGATGGGGGAACCCCTCCCATGGAGCTATTGTATTCTGAGTTCCCCGTTGTCAGAATACAATGATCAGTGTTGCCAGCTATAGGCGGCGTTGCTGAGTAAATAAAATAAAAAAACATAAAAAAAACAACAGGCTGATTGTAAGGAAGTTGATCGAGAAATAGACTTCTCTATAACCAGCCTGCCCATAGATGGGTTGAATTTCATCTATGGCCAGCTTTACACATATGAGATAGAAAGGTTATCTTTGAGTCAGATCCCTCAAAATGACTCACTCCAGAGGTAACTTACAACCATAAATGAGGTTAAGATTTAAAAAGCCAACTCTGGGTAACCTAAAATTTATCACTTTCACTGGGACTGTGATTGCACTGCAAGGATCAATTACAAGTTTTGAACTATGGGGAAAAAAAAAAAGATATTTACTTACCTGATCCTCTGTTCCTCCCCACTGCTAGACTAGTCCCTCCCTGATGCTCCAGCAGCCCAGGGTTCTGACATCATCAAGAACAAAACAAGGTCCATAGCTCTGCAATGGATGTGATGACTCTGAGAGACAGTCCACTGCCAGAGTGGGGGGAGCTCCTTATGCTGAAGGAGGATCATGTAAGTAAACCTGTTTATGGAAATAAGGGGAGATCAATGCGCAAACCAACGGGAAAGAAATCAACGGGCAGGTGCCAACATCAGGGTGTTCTCACACCAAAAAACAAGCTGATAATAGTTGGTATGAATGTGGCGCTTACCAAAATTTTTTTAATAAAATGATCCTCTGGAGGTACCACATAAAGAATAACTCCACAAGGGTTTTAAGCATCTGAGGCTTGATATCTCATAAATGATAGAGACATCAATCAGATTATCAAAGCCTCTATCAATCAATGAGCAACCACCTACTTCCCCTTTAATCACACACTTTGTGAGGAAGCACGGATGAACCAACAGCACACAACACTCCAGGCCTCCAAGTTACTGTAAAAGAGTTCCCCAAATAAATATATTAACTCAATGGTGATCTCAAAACAATAACCTCAATACTTGATACATCCTCAATGATCACTGAATATATAATTTTAAAAATGAGTAAAATGTTCACATCAAAAATATTCTCAATACTAATACTCAAAAAATAAATAAATTAATATATCATAAAACAATTAAATAAATAAATAAAAAATTGTTAAAAATGTAATCAATATTAAAATTAATACTCATCCAGTGAAATTGTGCAAAAATAGAGCAAAGGTGCAAAAACAGCAAATGAATGAATGACTCACTCTTATGCCCCATACACGGTCGGAAATTCCGACCACAAAATCCGACGGATTTTGGCTGGTGTTGCATACACACGATCGGAAAAAGTCCGATAGGACTTTGTTGTCGGAAAATTTGAGAGCAGGATCTCAAACTTTTTCCGTCGGATGGAGCCCACAGACGGTCGGAATTTCCGACAACATGGTCCGATAAATCCGACCGTGTGTACGGGGCATTAATGTTCTTAAATTAATAGGATAAAAAAATATAATAAATAAGCAAAAAATATGTGTCACAATATAAATTTGTGCAAAAAAATGTGTGCAAAAAAGCAAAAAATTTTGCAAAGATAGCTAAAGATGTGCAAAAGTAGCAAAAATGTGCACCATGCATAAAGTCCAATGAAAAAACAAAGTTCTAGCAGATAAATGTCATTCCATAGTGCAAACAAAAGCTATAACAATAGCCTGTGCAATTAGAATCCCATATACGGTGCAATTTGAATCGTGCAATTGAATCATGACAATGATCTTCAATATATTGCGAGTTCCACAAATGACTTCCATGCCCTTGTGTAAATCAATCTGCGGTGTTCATGCGAAGTGTTTGCCCCAAACTCTCACCTTATATAAGGCAAGTAATAGCCTTAATACTGTTGGCTTCCAGCTGTTACTGCGTCCATCTGTGTTCCCCTTGAAATGGCTCCTATCTCCTCCACTGTAGTAACCACCAGATCACACAGTCAATCTCAGCCCAGGGATGGTAAGCGGTTTAGGGGAAGGAATGAACATACTCTATAGTGTAGTAATGATTTAAAAGATGTTTTAATAAGTAAAAACACTTACATAAGGAAAACAAATTACAGAAATTTTAACAACGGATGGTTCCGACGTCGGCCGTGGTCCGGACCCTAGCGTCATCTGACTCTCCTCCCTCGAGCGTATCGTCACAGTACACGTGACTTTTTCAAAGGGGTGTTGAGTCAGGTGTACGGCAGTGACTTAAAAAGAGCAGAGACTGTCGCCATGGTAACCGAACATAGCGCTGCAACCCTCCGGATCACGGACACACACTAGGTTGTTCAGGGTCCATTGATCCATATAGTATTAGTTGCTCAGCATAAATGGCAAATAATACTCATAAATAAAAGAAATTTAATACATAACTACATTAAAATCTGGGTTACATCCTGATCAAATAGCACCAACAGTGCCATCTGGTGTTCAATGTATAAAATACCCATTATCTGAAACACCTCTCACTTACATAGCATATCCCCCTAAGGTAAGCCTCATACTTTTCAAAGTATGCTAATGTACATAATAAGGTAAATTAATTAAATAATAACCAGGTATAATTAAAAAACAATAAAATTAAATAAAGTAGTACCACCTCATGTAAAACTTGGTACCTCCAGGGTGCTAAGGGTAGCTGAACTACCAGAGGTCGAGTTTAAAAATGTAACATTAAATACTGCTGAAAATATTAAAATTATTTTTGGAATATAAGGCATCACCGTATAGAAGAGAGAGAACACTATTTTTGTACATGAGGCTTTTTTTGCACAATTTCACTGGATGAGTATTAATTTTAATATTGATTACGTTTTTGATTTATTTATTTAATTATTTTATGATATATTAATTTATTTCTTTTTTGAGGATTAGTATTGAGAATATTTTTGATGTGAACATTTTACTCATTTTTGAAATTATATAGTCAGTGATCGTTGAGGAAGTATCAAGTATTGAGGCTATTGTTTTGAGAGCACCATTGAGTTAATATATTTATTTGGGGAGCTCTTTTACAGTAACTTGGAGGCCTAGAGTGTTGTGTGCTGTTGGTTCATCCGTGCTTCCTCACAAAGTGTGTGATTGAAGGGGAAGTAGGTGGTTGCTCATTGATTGATAGAGGCTGTGATAATCTGATTGCTGTCTCTATCATTTATGAGATATTAACCTTAGACGCTTAAAATCCTTGTGGAGTTATTCTTTATGTGGTACCTCCAGAGGATCATTTTATAAAAAAAATTTTTGGTAAGTGCCACATTCATACCCACTATTATCAGCTTGCTTTTTTGTGTGAGAACACCCTGATTTTGGCAGCTGCCCGTTGATTTCTTTCCCGTTGGTTTGCACATTGATCTCCCCTTATTTCCATATTTGCTTTCTATCTGCTTTTATCTGTGCTGCAACCATGGAAGTATTTTGTTTTTTGGAGAATAGAACAGTTGACCTAGATTATATATTTGAGAGACAAGAAACAAACCCTGTAGGTGATATTGAGAATTGTTTTCGAAAAATGGGGCACCTAATGGAAAAAAAGATAAATCCTTGGTGGGATATAGCCACGCACAAAAAATACATTAAAGATAGCCTAATACCAAGAAGATTGAGATGGGATGTTCCTATAAATGATGGTCTATTGGATAAAGAATCCACTGATGAGTGGTTTCAATTATTTAATGATAAGGGTCTTGAATTACTTGATCTCTTAATCAAAAGGAAGCAACGCAAAATTAGGGGACTAGACCGGAGTATTGCTGAATTAAAAACAAGTGTAGAAACCTCAAAGGAACTTCCTGAATTTACTGCTCTGTCAAAACAACTGCAGAGAGATATGGAACAAAAGGATAAAGAAGCAGCAGCAAGAAAGAAAAGAAAATATCAAAGAGACATGAAGGACTATGAGGATGACTTAGTCTATAAATGGCAAAATAAATTGGAGGAATCCACAATAGAATCTACCAACAGCACCCCAGAGAAAGATGTGAAAACGAAAGAAACCACAGAAAAAGAAAAGAATAAACCAAACCATAATCCAGAGGGAAATTGCGCCAACTATAATTCCCCAAATCAGAAACAAAGACGGAATGGAAATAATAACAACAATTGAAAGAAACCTTTCTGGAAAAATAATTGGCAAAATAATTGGCAGAACAACAATCCATATAATCCACCTAAACCATTCCAACAACCTTTTTTCAGAAGGAGGTCACCAACCCCTCCGTGGAGAAATTATGCGAGAAAAGATAAGAATCAGAGATATGAAAATAGGATTGATGATAATAGGCCTTATCGCTATGAAAGACGTGAAGAAATACCCTTTAATAGCCAATATAATGTTCCAACATTTAATCGATATGACCAACTTGGAAGAGATGATGATGGATGGAGAACACCTAGAAGACAATATGAAAGAGGAAGAACACTGAATCGCCAGTATGAAAGAAGAGAGAGAACCCCGGAACGAACACCGGAGATCAGTCAGGAGAAGCTCAGACCACAGACCAGAAAAGGAAGTGTAGCCATTTCTGTCTCCTAGTGTTAAAATATGTAAATCCACACATTTACAAAACTCTAATGTTTAGATGTGAACTCTAACCTGATATAAAATACACAAATTAATGCAGCTTTGTAATTAATTTTACATAAATACATTTTTTTTTTTAAATGCAAGCAGTGTAAATATGTTATTTTGAAGTGGTATCAGCCTCTTGCAGTTCCTGAACAGCAAGGCTGGAGTATGAGAGGAAGACGCAGGACAAGGTGCAAATCAGTTCATGTGCTGACACAAGCAACATGCTCATAGGAAGAAAGAGCAGAGTTCATCACTTTGCTGCTTTGTTTTTCTCTGTCCCACCACAGGCTGTGGTGGTTCCAGGATAACCTGGGCTCAGAGAAGGTGGGTTAAATGAAGCTGGCCATAAGATTGGGGACACCTAGCAGCAAGAAAAAGTACTGAGTAGGACATCTCTAGAGGGAAAATGAATATTGCAGCAAAAAGTGATTTTATTATTTTTTTTATCATTTATCAGACTTTACATTTTTATCTTGTTATTTTTGGTAAAGTTCTACTAGCTGTAGTGGGACGAGAGACCCGGGCAAAGCAACGGAATGTGGCGGGAGGGGGCTCGGCCCTTCCCACTACTTGTGATAATGGCCGAGTGGCTACTGAGCCACATCGGTTGTTATCAGCAATCCGACCGCCAGCTCTAAAAAATGGTACCACGGTGAAGCCTGCAGCTGCAGGCTTCACTGCAGTACAACCACTTCCTCAAAACGACATATAAGTGGTTAAAGGGGAACTCTGATTGCTGTGGTACCACCTCTGGCAAAGTTTATTTCTCTTAAAAAGGAGACTACACCTTCATTGTGCACCAACGTAAAGAGCTTCAACAAGCTGGTAGAGGAGTTCCTCCTACATTGTATGATTCTATATGGAAACATTTCCAAAACCCTCAGAGAGTTAAACTCTGGTTCTGGCCCACAAGCAAGCTAGCCTAACATCCCTTGCTCCCTCCCTTTTGCTCATTTGGAAAAATCCTCTCGGTAGGAGAGCCAAGTCTAAATTCTGAGTCCTTCATGGCAATTGGATCTATTTAAAGTGGCATGTTCTGTCTTTTATTGCTTTATTTGTTAGATGTGTTTTGCTTTGGTGTATACCAGATGCTGATTTTGTGCCTATACTACTGCCCATCTGATTTTCCATTTAAACTAAATATTTTCTTCATTAAAAGTGTTGTGCCTATCATTTGTGTGATAACCAAAGTGACATGTGGTTGCAGGTTTACGGTGTTTTCAGCAGAGGATGTGCCCAATCAGGGCTCAGAAGTGAACATTATACTCTGCGGCTTCTGAGGGGGTAGCGCTACACATGTTTGAAGGACAACACAAATAGGAGCTGAAAATGAAACATCATGACTTATGTTCAAGGGCCCTTTGCAGTCTTCTCATAAAGCCAAAGAACAATACAATAACACATTTCTATTAATAAAAATAATACTGAAACTTCAAACATATTCAAGGAGAGAGTAAAGAAAATAGCATAAGGTAACTGAAGAGAATAAAGCTATATAGTCAAAGAAGGAGGGCACTACAAAAATAATTAGGGCAGCACAAATGTGAGAAAAAGCATTATCTGGACAGGAGAACGGACAAGAGCAAAAAAAGAGCAGTAATTGTCAGGCAGATAAGAATTACATTAGGAAAGAAAATAAACATTCTGTTCCTGCAGCACAACGCAGATTCAGCTGGTTTCCTTCAGCTCCTCACTGCTTAAGTCTCTTCAGGTTTCTGCAAACTGTTCCAATAAAAAAGAAAAGAACTGTTTTGTAACTGGCTAGTGCTTTGTATTTTCTGCCAAGATTTCCGACCACACAAAATCTAGTGGTAAATAAAATGTTTGTGAGAATACTTAAGCATCCATGCATCATTCGCTTCACCCATCTTTGTTATTCACACAGGGATTTATTCTGTCTTTCAGTAAAGAAAAGTCTATTAATCCTTTTATCCCTGTGGCCAGCAACACATTCAATAAAGCATCAGCTGGTGACTAAAAATGTATGGCAATATATTTTTAAACAGTAGACATGAGATTTGGGTTTGCCACTATAATGGGTTCGAGGTGACTCCTGCGTCCATGATCTGCGTGTTTGCAGATCACGGACCTGGCATACTGATACAGGAATTCACCATAATAACCATAATGCATGCACTGTTTGACCTTTGAATTTAGATCAGCTGGATTAGGAGGAATAATAAGAGGGATTTTGGATAAGAGAAAATAAAAAGAATTATATAACTATAAAAATTATTTAGCTGTGATTGGAAATTCATAAAAAGTGCTGCTGATAAAGTGCATAGAAAAAGATTAGTGTAGGGTTTGTAGGCACCAGTGGGACTCTTAACTTAACTTAGCTTTCCGACCGCCTCACGCAGATATACTGCGGCAGAAGGGCATAAACAGGCAGATTAACGTACCTGTAAGTTGCCCTTTAAGAGGTGGCTTGTGGGCGTGTGCCCGCCAGGGGACTCTGTGACCATGATTGCGGATCCCGCGGACTCGATGTCCGCGGGCATACCCGCGATCGTCTCATGGTGAGGAAGAACGGGGAGATGCTAATGTAAACAATCATCTCCCCGTTCTGCCTAATGACATAACCATGCTCCCTGTAATCGAGAGCAGTGATCAGTGATGTGTCAGACACAGTCCCTCCCCACCACAATTAGAATCACTCTCTAGGATACACTTAACCCCTACAGTGCCACCTAGTGCCACCCATTCACTGCCAGTGAAATTTTTACAGTGATCAATGTAATTTTTTAGCATTGTTCGCTGTATTAATGCCAATGGTCCCAAAAATGTGTCAAAATTGTCCGATGTGTCCGCCATAATGTCGCAGTCATGATAAAAATCGCCGCCATTACTAGTAAAAAAAAGATTATCAATAAAAATGCCATAAAACTATCCCCTATTTTGTAGACGCTATAACTTTTGCGCAAAACAATAAATAAACGATTATTGCAATTTTTTTTTTTACCAAAGATATGTAGAAGAATATGTATCGGCCTAAACTGAGAAAAAAATATGTTTTTTATATATTTTTTGGGGATATTTCTTATAGCAAAAAGTCAAAAATAATGCTTTTGTTTTTAAAATTGTCGCTATTTTTTTGTTTATAGAGCAAAAAATAAAAACCGCAGAGGTGATTAAATACCACCAAAGGAAAGCTCTATTTGTAGGAAAAAAATGTTGTCAATTTTGTTTGGGAGCCACGTCGCACCACCGCGCAATTATCAGTTAAAGTGACGCAGTGCTGAATCGCAAAAAGTGCTCTGGTCAGGAAGGGGGTAAATTCTTCTGGGGCTGAAGTGGTTAAAGTAGATATAAACCTTTACTGATTTCATGTAGGTAGCAAAATTCTGTATATTAGGGATGAGCCAAACACCAGACCATCCGAACATGCAAATAGTTTGTTCGAACACGCGAACACCATTAAAGTCTATGGGACACGAATGTGAAAAATCAAAAGTGTTAATTTTAAAGGCTTATATGCACGTTTTTGCCCTAAAAAAAGTTTGGGGACCCGGGTCCTGCCCCAGGGGACATATCAATGTAAAAAAAAAGTTTTAAAAACGGAATGCTTAAAGTGAAACAATAACAATTAAATATTCCTTTAAATATCGTGTCGGGGGTGTGTCTATAGTATGCCTGTAAAGTGGTGCAGTTGTCCCGTTTTTAGAACAGTACCACAGCAAAATGAAATTTCTAAAGGAAAAAAAGTCCTATCGTCGGGTCCCAGCAATATGGATGAAAATCATTGAGAAAAATGGGAAATTTAAATAAAAAATTGGCATGGGGGGGACCCCAGGCACTATATACTCTGAACAGAAGTATATATACTATACAGCCTGCCCTATATACCCTGCAGAAAACTGGGCCTTAGGTGTTGGTGGTGCCAGAACACTGTAACCCCTCACAGTTATTCTTGTTGTGCGCAGGAACAGGCCCTGCTGTTAAACATTATTTCAAAAACTGTAATTACATGCCCCTGTTAAACAGGGGCAGAAAAATTTGGCCTTGGGTGGTGGTGCCACAACACTGTAAGCCCTCACAGTTACTCTTGGTGGGCGCAGGAACGGGCCCTGCTGTTAAATATCATATCAAACATTGTCAATTACATGCCCCTGTTAAACAGGGACAGAAAAATTGGGCCTTAGGCAGTGGTGATGATGGTGTCACAATACTGTAACCCCTCAGAGATACTATTGGAGGGTGCAGGAACGGGCCCTGCTGTTAAATATTATATCAAAAATTGTAATTACATGCCCCTGTTAAACAGGGGCAGAAAAATTGGGCCTTAGGCAGTGGTGGTGGTGCCAAAACACTGTAACCCCTCACAGATACTCTTGTTGGACCTTAGGCAGTGGTGGTGGTGCCCTAAACCAAAAATATTGTTGGAAGCTAGCATCATCAAGATTGAGGAGGAATAGGATAGTCACTCAGCATTCAAGGGATCCCACATCCATAGTAAAATCAATCAGTTACATCAGCATCAGGTGCTTGATAGCTGCTGCTGATCCGAGACTGATTCATTTTTATGAATGTAAGCCTATCAACGGAGTCTGTGGACAGGCGCACTCTATGATCCGTTACAAACCCTCCAGCAGCACTGAACGCTGGATGCAGGACAGGCCAGTAGCTCAATTGCTTATTGAGCAAGTTCTGGCCAGTGGTCCATCCTCAAGACCCAGTAACCCAGTGGATGGTCTGTTGGAAAGGTCTCCAAGTCTGCTCTTGCCCCAAGATATTCATGCACCATGTAATGCAGACGCTGGCAATGGTTGCTTGAACTGATCAGACCTTGGCGCTGAGGACTGAAAAATTGTCTAAAGGCGGCCACCTTCGGCCGGCCACCTTCTCCACCGCTCTTCCTCTGACTGAACGAAGCCTCAGCAACACGTTGTCCAGCACCAGAAAATTGTAACCTCCCAGGGTCTGGAAATGCATTGCACAAACCTTTCTTCATGGCCTCCTGAAGATGTTTCATCTTCTGCTCCCTTTGTGAAGGCAGGATAGGTTCTGCAACCTTACCCTTGTAACGTGGATCTATAGGGGTTGCCAGCCAGTAAAGATCCCTCTCCTAGGGTCCTTTCACAGGCTTTGCAGAATCAGGGAGGCCATGCAGCGTAAGTTATCTGGGTCACTGAGGATGACATTGTCAGGAACTCCCTCCTCCCAACCACATACAACTACTTGGGTTTCTGGGGACTGAAAACCATCCCTTGAAGACTGCTGCTGAGTGTTATCCTCTACATCTATGCTGAAACAATCCTACTCTGCCTCTTCTTCTTGTGTGTTTGGCAGGCCCACAGGAATGCTATCTGGATAAAGGAAGTCCCCCTCTTCCTCCCGCTGTTCTACCTCAAGTGCCCTGTCCATTATTCCACAAAGCATGTGCTCCAACAGGAACACAAGAGGGACAGTATCACTGATGCATGCATTGTCACTGCTCACCATCCTCGTGGCCTCCCCGAATGGTGACAGGACAGTGCATGCATCCTTGACCAGTAGTTTTTGGCATGGGGAAAAAAAGCCAAGCTCCCCTGACCCTGTCCTGGTGCCATACTCACACAGGTACTCATTGATGGTTCTCTGCTGCGAGTGCAGCTGCTGCAGCATTGCCAATTTTGAGTTTCACCTGGTGGGCATGTCACAAATGAGGCGGTTGGTGGGCAGGTTTCATTCCCTTTGAATGTCAGCCAGCCAAGCACTGGCATTGTATGACCGGTGGAAATGACCACAGACTTCTCTGGCCTGACTCAGGAGATCCTGAAAGCCTGGGTACCTGCTCAAGAACCGCTGCACTGCCAAATTCAGGACGTGTATCAAACATGGGACATGGGTCAAGTGTCCCTGTCAGAGGGCGAAGAGAAGGTTGGTGCCATTGTCACATACAACCATTCCTGGCTGAAGCTGGCATGGCATCAACCACCTCTGAGCCTGCCCCTGCAGAGCTGCCAGAATCTCTGCCCCAGTGTGTCTCCTGTCCCCTAAGCAGACCAACTCAAGCACCGCATGGCATGTTTTTGCCTGAGTGCTTGCGTAGGCCCTTAAATGCTTACGGAGCACCGCTGGCTCAGAGGACAAATCTGACCGCCCTGTCCAACGAGGCCAAAACATTGCCTTCCACATGCCGGTAGAGAGCCAGAATGGCCTTCCGGCAAAAGAGTGCAAATTGGCCAAGCTAGCATTCAGACGCTGAGCATGTGGATGGCTGGGACCAATTTTTTATTTTTACAGTTTAGCAACTGGGGTAGGGAAATTTGCCTGCTAAAATCAGATGGAGGTGTACTGATAGCAGATTGGCTGCAAGTTCTTGGGACACCTATTGCTATACCTTCATTCCTCTCAGTGCAGGTTTTTGAGAGGACTGGAGGTATAGTGGGTTTGGAGATCCCAGATTTCTTTGATGTGGGTCTTTCAAGTGCTGTTGCCAACGGACTGCATGGGAGGTCATCATATGTCTGGTCAAGCATGTGGTGACCAATCGGCTGCTGTTCCGGCCACACTTGATCCGCTTCAGACATAGGTTGCAAACAGAAACGGTGCGATCTGCTGCACACGTGTCAAAAAGGCCCACACCAAGGAACTTTTCAAAGTCAGCGGCAGCGCCCTGCACATTTGGAGCTCTGCGGTGTGATTAAGTCGGTTGGCTGCCCTTAATCTGGCCCTGGAGGGCATCCTGCCTCATTGGAGATGTGCCTCCTCCTCTCTTCTATCAGGCACCCAGGTAGAGTCAGTGACCTTATCATCCCCTTGGCAGTATGCTGCAGCTGGGGGAACATGACTGTCAGTTTCTTCTCCTTCTTGGGCACCCCCTCTCTCTAGGCTCACGTTACTCCCTCCCTCAACCTGGAAACCAACATCGGAGCCTTCTAATCAATGTGCATCCTCCATCAGCATGTACCTGACACTGTGGTCGAAAAGTTTGTGGGACTCCTTCATGCATGATGGTGGGGCTACGGAAGGAGTGACTGTAGACAAGGAGCCGGGGGAATAGGCTGCTTTGGCAGCTGCATTGGAAGGCAAACTCCTAACTACTACTACTGAGCGTGGGTGACAGGGGATGAGGAGGATGAGGACAGCTTTGTTCCACTCTACCAACTCTTCTGCATGTTCTGGCTCAAAAACACAGGCAGAAGCAGAAAAAAAAGGACAAGCGTGCCCCACAGCCACCTGCAGAGGATGCACCATGTCCGTGATCAGCACTGTTGACTGTAGACACAGAGCCTGCTTGCCCTCTTTTAGTGGCCTGTGAGCATCTGCCTCTGATTGGTGGCCTTCTGGACATGATGTATATTTTGTTTTGCAACACAACACCACACTGCACTGTATTGTGTACTGTGTACACCACTAGAAAAGTAGTAGCAACTGCCTTATGGCTGAACTGTATTGTGTACTGTGTACACCACCAGAAGTGTAGTAGCAACTGCACTACGGCTGCACTGTGTTGTGTAATGTGTACACCACCAGAAAAGTAGTAGCAACTGCACTACGGTCGCACTGTATTGTGTACTGTGTACACCACCAGAAGTGTAGTAGCAACTGCACTACGGCTGCACTGTATTGTGTAATGTGTGCAACACCAGAAAAGTAGTAGCAACTGCACTACAGCTGCACTGTATTGTTAAATGTGTACACCACCAGAAGTGTAGTAGCAACTGCACTACGGCTGCACTGTGTTGTGTAATGTGTACACCACCAGAAAAGTAGTAGCAACTGCACTACGGTCGCACTGTATTGTGTACTGTGTACACCACCAGAAGTGTAGTAGCAACTGCACTACGGCTGCACTGTATTGTGTAATGTGTGCAACACCAGAAAAGTAGTAGCAACTGCACTACAGCTGCACTGTATTGTTAAATGTGTACACCACCAGAAAAGTATTAGCGGTTGCACTGTATTATGTACTGTGTACACCACCAGAAAAGTTGTAGCAACTGCTATGCTAAACTTAGGGAAGTCAACTTCCTGACTGATAATATTGTGAGGATCAGCAAGTTGGAGAGACTTCTGTGCCTCAAGACCTGGGCTTTAAAGTTAATGCTGTGATTATGCTAAAATTTGATTAAAGAAAAAATAATTTTGAAATATAAGGATGAAATGGCTAATAAAAACAGTTACATTTATTTCACTAGAGAAAATACAACCACCCTCCTAGGACACTAGCAAAAAACCTGTGGAGAGTGGGAGGAGTCATACCAGGCTGATTTCTGTTTTTTTTTAATTGTTAATTTTCAAAATTGTAGGTGGCTTTATATCAAAACACTCTAAATCCTATTTTCTAATGAACTTTAAAGGAAACAAGCCTTTGTTGAATAATGCTCCAATATCTGTCAGGGCTAGACCCCCTTGCTAATGCTATCAAACTAGTTAAATCAAACTCTAACAAAATGTTATTCTATTAATTATTCTTTATGTCTTTATTTTAAAGACGGACTCCTGTTTCAGCTGGAAATTTATATTTCATCTGCAGACTCCAGTGACGAAAATAACTTGGTGTGGAGTTGATGTTATATACTCGTTCTTCCCAATCTCAGTGATTGACCATCTGTTTAACGTGCTGCCCTCCAGCTAAAATCAGGTTTCCTGTGTAGAAAATGTCCATAAATAGTTATCAAGTTGGACACTGAAATGATGCAAACTGTCTGCTTTTTATCACCTACATGGTGTGGTTAATGAGGAATGTAAGTTTGTCATTGCAGAATAGCAGTTTTTTTTTTTACTGGGACAACTCAGGGCAAATATAAATAAACATCCTGTAGTGCACTTATGTATTACTTAAAAAGTCATGCAATCATTTTTCAATTGGGCTAGTATAATTACCTGAGATCTGTCTTGAAGCTATATTTAAAATTTGTCTTTTAAGTGAAAGTATCTGATGTTTACAGAAATTATGTCACCTTGTCCGTTAGGATAAAAATTACAAGCTTTGTTAAAAAACATTCACCACCCGCCCCACTTCACCTTCTGCTTACACTCTCCTTGTTCCCTTGCTGTTCTGTTTATCTGTTAGAACTCTTATGCCGCGTACACACGGTCGGAATTTCCGATGGAAACAGTCTGATGGGAGCTTTTCATTGGATTTTCCGACCATGTGTATGCCCGTCGGTCTTTTTTTGTCTGAATTTGGATTGAGAACCTGTTCTTAATTTTTCCTTTTGTGTATGCAATTCCGACACGCAAAATTCTGATGCATGTTCGGAAACAATTTGACGCATACTCAGAAGCATTAAACTTCCCTTTTATAGTGCAGTCGAACGTTTTTTAAGGCGTGGTGTTATTGACCGTTGGAATTTGGTGTGACCGTGTGTAGGAAAGACAGTTTGAGCGAAATTCCGTCGGAATTCGGACGGGAAAACCATCAGAGCTTTTTCCGACGAGAATTCCTGACCGTGTGTACGCGGCATTAGAATATTGGCTCTAAGGCAGGAATGAAAGAGCGATTGAGTGCAGCAAGATATCACATGTGTGTGTGTGTGTGTAGGTGGGGTTCTTTTAAAGTGGTAGTACACTCAGTTTTACCACTTGTACCTACAGAGAGGTCTATAAGGCTTACCTGTAGGTACTTGTATATCTCCTAAACTTGCACTGTTTAGGAGATATGTACACTGGATGCAGCCAGTGACATCAGAAGCGCATGCGCTCTGAAGGTCCGGTATACCTTGCAGTAAACGGTGGCTCCTGTGAGTGATGTAGATTTTTCAGGAGCAGTGAATTTAATAATGCTTAACCACCTGAGATCCGCGCTATAGCCGAATGCCGGCTACAGAGCGTATCTACCTTGCCGAGACGACGTCTATTGACGTTGTCCTATTCACAAGCGGCCTGCGCGCCCCCTGAAGGGCGCGTGCGGCGCGCTCTGTGATCAGCGAGTTTGTGAGACTGATCACTGCAATGTGGCCCAGGTCCATGGTGCCCACCTGTGTTCTATACAAGTGCCGCCTACCAGTGCCCACCAGCTTCACCTGTCAGTGCCCACCAGCTTCACCTGTCAGTGCCCACAGTGCCATCTGACAGTGCCCACAGTGCCATCTGACAGCGCCCACAGTGCCAGTGCCCACAATGTGCCTATACAGTGTGGCACATCAGTGTCACCTACCAGTGCTCATCAGTGCCACCTATCAGTGCCCATCAGTGCCATCTATCTGTGCCCATCAGTGCCATCTATCTGTGCCCATCTGTGCCACCCATCCGTGCCACCCAACCATGCCCATCAGTGCCACCCATCCATGCCCATCAGTACCGACTTATCTGTCCCCATCAGTGCCACCTCATCTGTGCCCACCAGTGCAGCCTATCAGTGCCCACCAGTGCCGCCTCATTAGCACATAACAATGAAGCAGGAAAATTACCTGTTTGCAAAATTTTATAACAAACTATTAAACATAATTTTTTTTTCCATGTTTTTTTGTTTGTTTAGCAAAAAATAAAAACCCCAGCTGTGATTAAATACCATCAAAATAAAGCTCTATTTGTGGGAAAAAATGCTAAAAATTTAATTTGGGTACAGTGTTGTATGACCGCACAATTGTCATTCAAAGTGCGTCAGCGCCGAAAGCTGAAAATTGGTCTGTGCAGGAGGGGGGTTTAAGTGCCCAGTAAGCAAGTGGTTAAAGTGAAAAAATAAAAGTGAAATATTCCTTTAAATATCGTAGCTGGGGGGTGTCTAAAGTATGCCTGTAAAGTGGTGCGTGATTCCAGTGTTTAGAACAGTCCCTGCACAAAATTACATTTCTAAAGGAAATTAAGGAATAAAAGTCATTCAAAACTGCTTGTGGCTGTAATGTAATGTCCGGTCCTGGCAATATGGATGAAAATTGAGAAGAACGGCATGGGTAGCCCCCCCCCCCCCCCCAGCCCATTACCCAGACCATTTGGGTCTTGTATGGGTAATTAAGGGGAACCTTGCACCCAAATTAAAAAAAGAAAAGGCGTGGGGCCCCCAGGCCCTATATACTCTGAACAGCAGTATACAGGCGGTCCAAACAAGACAGGGACTGTAGGTTTGTTCTTAAGTTGAATCAGTTTGTAATTTGGAACAGGTACATTGTGTAAGTGTAGCTCCAGCCAAAAAAAAACATTTTATAGCTTTTTGGATAACACAGGGAAGGGTTATCACCCCTGTAACATTTGTTTTGCTGTCTGTGCCCCTGTTCAGAAGATTTCACCTCACTTTCTGTCCCAATGACAATTGGATTTTGAAAATTTGGGGTTATTAGGGAAACAAGGATTGGTGATAAAGCATCAGTGACACCTTTTGCCCATATTAACTCTTACAGGAGAGATTTTCCCTCCCTAGAGGTAGATTTCCTCTCACTTCCTGTTGTCTCCCTCCGTTTGTAAGTAGGAGTCGTTTGTAAGTCGGATGTTTGAAAGTAGGGGACCGCCTGTATATACTATATGGCCGGCCCTATATACTCTGCAGAAAATTGGGCCTTAGGTGTTGGTGGTACCAGAACACTGTTAAGCCCCATACACACGCGCGGATTATCCGAGGACCAGGTCCGTCGGACCATGTCCGTCATACTTTGTCTGATGTTGGTTTTGCGTACACACGGTCAGACAAAGTTGTCGGAAAATCCGATCATTCTGAACGTGGTGACGTTTGTTGCCTACGACGGGACTACGTAGAGGCTAGTAGCCAATAGCTTTGGTCTTGTAATGTGATCTGAGCATGCGTAGCACTTTGTCCGGTCAGACAACCGTACACACGATCGGATTTGGTGTGATCAGACCGTGTTGTCGGCAAATCTTTCCAGCAGGAGATAAGACTTTGTCCGTCGGACAATCCGACGTACACTGTCCGATGGTGCATACACACGGTCTGATTTTTCAACAACATTGTCCGATCGGACAGAATCCATGAAAAAGTCCGACCGTGTGTATGGGGCTTAAGCCATCACAGTTACTCTTGGTGGGCGCTGGAACGGGCCCTGCTGTGAAATATTATATCAAGAATTGTAATTACATGCCACTGTTAACCAGGGGAAGAAAAAATTGGGTCTGTGGTGGTGGTGCCGCAACACTGTAAGCCCTCACAGTTACTCTTGGTGGGTGCAGAAATGGATCCTGCTGTGAAATATTAGATCAAAAATTTTAATTACACACCCCTGTTAAACAGGGGCAGAAAAATTGGGTCTTAGGCAGTGGTGCCACAACACTGTAACCCCTCACAGATTCTGTTGTTGAGCGCAGGAACGGATCCTGCTGTGAAATATTAGATCAAAAATTTTAATTACACGCCCATGTTAAACGGGCATAAAAATTGGGTCTTAGGCAGTGGTGGTGGTATGCACCTGTCCAACGAGGCCAAGACATTGCCTTCCACATGCCGGTAGAGAGCCAGAATGGCCTTCCATGAAAAGAAATGGCATTTGGGAACCTGCCACTGAGGTACCGCACATTCCACAAATTCATGAAAGGGGGCAGAGTCTACCAGCTGAAAAGGCAGCAGTTGGAGTGCTAGCAATTTAGCAAAGCTAGCATTCAGTCGCTAAGCATGTGGATGGCTGGGACCAAATTTCTTTCTATGGTTTAGCAACTGGGGTAGGGAAATTTGCCTGCTACTATCGGATGTTGGTGTAGCGATAGCAGATTGCCCGCAAGTACTTGGCACACCTAATTCTACACCTTCACCTTCTACACCTTTAGGTTTCTGAGAGGACTGAAGGTATAGTGGGGTTGGAGATCTCAGCTGATGAGGAGCAAGGAAAGGTCTGCCTTGTTCTTTGGTGTGGGTCTTTTAAGTACTGTGTCCTGATCAGGGGTCAGGCTCGAAGACCAATTGCTATAGCAGTTGCAGGACTACCGCTAACCAGCAGGATAGTTAAACAGGCAGTCACCCTGGCAGATGACACAGGCTCATCTGAGGTGCGGAGTCTAAGTACTAACCGGTATTCACCAGAGCTCCTGATGGTGGAGATGGATTTAGCTGCGTGTTAGTACCAGGTCGCGGTCCTCAGGATCGCCCCACCAGGAGGTGAGTAATCCGGGGTTCAGTAGCGGATGAGCAGGTAAGGATCAATCAGAAGCGTGGTCTGTAAACAAGCCAAAAGGTCGGTACAGAGTAGTTGCAGGTTGGGATCAGGCAGAAGCGTAGTCAAGGAACAAGCCAAGGGTCGATAACGAGCAGTAGCAAATATGAACGGCAGCAGGGAAGACAGGAGCGAGATACAGGCTGGAGATAGCACAATATTCTGGCAAGGAGGAAGTGCAGAGCCATGGCTTTTATCAGGACGTTCGTGGGAGGAGCAAAGAGTTCAAGGTTCAGCTGACATCAAGATACAAGGCAGGGTTGTAGGGTTTGTCCAAGGGATCTGACAAGGCACTGTCCAGCATCTCAGATAGCTCAGTGAGAAGACTCACTGCCAGACACAGCTGAGGTCCCAGGTTCAAGTCCAGGTCCTAACAGTACTCCCTTCCTCCCAGGACGTCCACTGGATGTCTTAGGACCCGGTTTGTGAGGGAACCTCTGGTGGAATTCTCTTGTTAATCTAGGAGCATGAACATTCTGCTCAGGCTCCCAAGAATTTTCTTCTGGCCCATATCCTTCCCATTGAACCAGATATTGCAATTTGTTCCTATAGATCCTGGAATCAAGAATTTTCTCCACCACATATTCTTCTTCACCCTGTACCTCAACAGGTGGAGGGGGTGGAATAATTCTTCCCGGAAAAGTATTTTCATGAAAAGGTTTGAGTAGTGATATGTGAAACACAGGGTGAATCTTCATACTGGCTTGAAGTTTTAGGCGAAAGGCGACTGGGTTGATCTGGGCTGAGATTTGGAAAGGTCCCACAAACTTTTGTCCCAACTTTGCAGATGGAACATGAACCTTCAGATTTTTAGTAGACAACCAAACTTGATCACCCACATGAAATGTAGGAAGTGCTCTGTGATGTCTATCTGCAGCCTTCTTGTAACTCTCCTGAGCTTCCCTCAAAGTCTAGATCAATTTCTCCTGGATCTCCTGTAAAGCAGTTAATCTGTTGGTAACAGCAGGAATTGGAGTTGAGATAGGTAGATCATGGATAAAAGCTGGATGATGCCCGGTATTTAGGAAAAAAGGGGTCTGAGAGGTGGAGCTATAGAATTGTTAAAAGCAAACTCCGCTGTAGGAATATAGTCCACCCAGTCATCCTGAAGATAACTAACAAAACATCGAAGGTACTGCTCTAACGTTTGATTGGTCCTCTCGGCCTGACCATTAGACTGAGGATGAAAAGCAGAAGATAGATTAATTGTTACTCCTAGTGCTGAGCAAAAGCTTTTCCAAAATTCTGAAGTGAACTGTACTCCTCTGTCAGAAACTACATCTTCTGGAACTCCATGTAGTCTAAAGATTTCTCGAACCATCAACTCCGCAGTTTGTTCTGCAGAGGGTACCCCCTTGACCGGTATAAAGTGAGCCATCTTCGTGAAGCAGTCAATAACAACCAAGATAGTGGTCATTTCTTTACAGGGGGGTAAATCAACTACAAAGTCCATAGAAATTGATCCCCATGGTCTTGATGGGGCAGGGAGTGGCTGGAGCAACCCCAAAGGAGAAACTCGGGGTGTCTTATTGCGAGCACAGACCAGGCACGAGGTTACATAACCTTTGACATCTCTTTTGTACCCAGGCCACCAAAAGGAATGGGATAAAAGTTCCTCTGTCTTATAAACTTCAAAATGTCCAGCAAGTTTGGAGTCATGAACCAACTTGAGGACTTCAACCCAAGCAACTTCAGGTACATAGAGGCGATGTGCTTGAGTCCAGAAGCCATTTTTGTACTCAAGGATGATGTCCATAGGAGGATTTTTGAGGAGTTGGTCCTTCTTGTACCCTTCCTTGAGGAGACTCAAGAGTGCTTTAGAACTTGTGGCACCTAGAAAGTTCTTTTGAGGCAGGACTGTGTATTCAGAGTTCTTTTCCTGGAGAGGCCCAGACAACATTCGTGATAAGGCATCAGCCTTACCATTCCTTGACCCAGGTCGATATGAGATAATAAAATTGAACCTGGAAAAGAACAATGACCAACGTGCTTGTCTAGAAGACAATCTCTTGGCAGAACGAATGAATTCCAGATTCTTATGATCTGTGAGAACGGTCACAGGATGCTTAGCGCCTTCCAGCAAATGCCTCCATTCAGAAAATGCTTCCTTAATTGCCAATAACTCCTTATTCCCAATATCATAATTTCTTTCGGCTGAAGACATTAAACAAGAGAAGTAAGCACAGGGATGAAGCTTCATCTTTTCACTACGTCGTTGAGAGAGGATAGCTCCCACGGCAGAGTCTGAAGCATCCACTTCCACTATAAACGGTAATTCAGGGTTGGGATGTACCAATACTGGTGAAGAAGTAAAAAGAGTTTTTAACTTTCCAAAAGCAGCCTGTGCCTCAGATGACCACACAAAGGGCACCCTTTCTTTGTTAGTTGGGTAATTGGAGCTATCACCTTAGAGAAGTTCCTTATGAATTTTCTGTAAAAGTTGGCAAACCCAACAAATCGTTGGATTTCCTTAATGTTTCCGGGGGCAGGCCAATCTACCACCGCTTTAATCTTCTCAGGATCCATGCTCACTCCCTCTGGAGAAATAATATACCCTAAAAACTTGATCTGGGCTTGTTCAAACTCACATTTCTCCAGTTTGATATAAAGTCGATTCTGCCATAATCTTTCAAAGACAATGCAAACATGCTTGCGGTGCTCTTCCAGGTTATCGGAAAAAATAAGGATGTCATCCAGATAATCAATGACATATTGGTCCAACAGACCTCGAAAAACATCGTTTATGAAGTGTTGAAAGGTCGCAGGGGCATTGCAGAGACCAAAAGGCATAACCAAGGACTCAAAATGTCCATATCTGGTTCTAAAGGCGGTTTTCCATTCGTCTCCTGGACGAATACGGACCAGGTTATATGCCCCCCGTAGGTCAAGTTTTGTAAACACTTTTGCAGAACGCAGTCTTTCCAACATTTCCGAGATCAAGGGGAGTGGATAACGGTTTTTAATAGTGACCTTATTTATGTCCCTGTAATCAATGCATGGACACAAGGTGGAGTCTTTCTTTTCAACAAAGAATAGGGCTGCTCCTGCAGGAGATGTTTAGTGTCTAATAAAGAAAATATTTTGGTGGGCAAGTAGGTGGGACAACAAAATGGTCTATCACATCCCAAAATTTGTGTATCGTTTTTAGTAGGCCAAAATGTGCATAAAACAAAGGCCAGTACCCCTAGGGGATGCTTAGAGTGAAGATAGACACTTTAAACAAATGTATGCATGTGAAGAAATAGTAAACGTTTATTCAAACAATGTACAGAATGAACAGGGGAATGCTCAGTAAGGCATGGTATGTTTGCAAAAGGAATATAATAGGTTGATACAGTTTATAACATGTCAAAAAAGCAAAAACATACAAAGCATTATGACAAAAGTATAAACTTGCTTGGTACATAAGGTAAGGAAGATGCCAACATGTTTCGGACTGTGGTCCTTTGTCAAGGCAATTTGTATCCTTAGAATCTCATCTAAATAGATGGAGGGTCATATAGTTAGTCTCGGCATATCAATACATTCCATTTGAACAGGGTCACATCTATATTGCTGGAGGAGATTAATCTCAGGGATAGAAAACAATGAGGTACTCACATGTCCTGCCAAGGCTCAATTATTTGTCATATAGGGGGAGCCACTGAGCGTGGTGTCCAAAGAGTCAGGGTATGTGCAGTAAAAACAAGATGTGCTTCAGCACTGAGGTATAAGTAACCTGCTGAGAGCCCCCTCAGAATACAAGGTCCAGCATACAGGATTTAGGGCTGGAAGCCCAAGTCCTGTATTAAACACAGTGGGTCAGCCGGTGTATCACTGTAAAGCAGAGTAGGATAGAAGTGATCAAAATAACAGAGAATAAAAATGATAGTATTATGGCTACATAGAAGTAGACCATGTATTTACCTGAGTATAAAATGGGAGTGTGAGATAAGAGGTCATCTCTGGTCGGTCAGCAGCATGATACTGAGGCTAGAGTGTAAAGGTTTATATGAGGTCAAGTAATGAGCAACAGCTGGGGATGGGTGTGTATCAGCCATCCTGGGTGCTGAGTGCTGATTGGCTGGTGTGTTTTTGGGAGGCAAGCGTCAGATGACGCTATAGGAACCTCCCAGTGTGGACCTCTGACGGGGCGGTGCCGGGCGCGGCCGCGTCGGCACGGCGCGGCCGCGTCCGGCGTCGTGACGTCACCGGCGCGGGACAGACGAACGCCTGCTTCCTGGTGCGCTCCGCAGTGGAGCGCAAACAGGAAGTAGACCAAGCAGTTGGTCTTGATGGAAGGCGAGGAGGTGACGCGTGCGCAGTAGAGCTAATGCGCACGCGCACCTGGTCTTACCCGCGCCGGGTATTCAAAGAGAGGGGGAAAAAGGAAGCAGGTGGGGTACACTAAGTTGGTCCGAATGGGACAGATGATGACATTGTGAGCGATGGGGGACATGCGGGCATATTGCAATTGGCAAAATAGTGATAACCATGGCTCAAAACATCGGGGAGAAGGGGAGGGAGACATGTACAAACTAATGCACAGTATGTAATACATAAATAGAGACATGTGTCAATGGTACATGAGAAAAGCATATGTCAGTGCTTATGTAAAATAGAGTACAAAAACATATATTCCTAGTACAGAATACAGATAATACATTTGGGTGTGGGTGCTTGAACGTGGGAGACCGTAGTTAGAGGTCTAGTTCACAAACTCCGGTCTCGAAACCCTCAAGATAGGGTTTGAAGTTGAAAGCTTCATTGAGGCCAGGGGGTAAGGTGGCATTGAGGTGAAAGATCCAACGAAGTTCGCTCTGAAGGAGCGCTTTGTTGTAATCACCCCCTCGGTTTGGGGGGGGAATATGGTCCAGAGCTCTAAACGAGATCTTGGGGGTAATATCAGGGTGGACAATAGAGCTGTGTCGTCCCAGTGGTAAATCGGGATCTCTTTGGTTAATGCTGGTAACGTGTCCATAGATTTGTTTCCAGAATGGCAGTTTGGTCTTGCCCACGTAGAAGCACCCACATTCACATTCCAAAAGGTAGACAATACCAATAGAACGACAGTTTACATAATGTTTGGGAAAAAGGCGCTGCCCATTGGGTAAGAGGCTATGTAAGTTGGATTTGGGTAGATATTTGCAGTAGTTACAATTGCCACATGGGAAAGTGCCCTTAAGCTGTCTCTGGGATTTGTTACTACTCTTGTATTCACTAGTGATCAGTTTGTCACGGAGGGATGGGGCACGTCGGTAAGTGATCAAAGGTTTGGGCGGAACAAAGGGGGAGAGTGCTCTGTCTGTAGAAATGATGTGCCAGTGTTTGAGTAATATTTGAGTAATTTCATTGTGTTGTTGGCAGTAGTTTGTTATAATTCTAAGGGGTGGTTGTGTGGAGGGCTCACAGGGTTTGGGAATAAGTAAGGCTAAACGTGATTTGGATTTTGCTTTTTTATATGCGTTTTTTAGAACGCTGTTTTGGTAGCCATGTGCACGCAGTCTGTCCCTCAGTACGGATGCCTCGTGTTCAAAGGAGGCATCCGTGGAACAGTTACGTCGTGCACGTAAATATTGAGCAAAAGGGATAGATTTGAGTAAGGGTTGGGGGTGAAAACTAGAGGCTGCAAGGATAGTATTGCCTGCAGTCGGTTTACGAAAGAGTTGGCTCTGTAGTTGACCATGTCTGTCCTTGCTGAGAGTGAGGTCAAGGAAAGAAATGGAACTGTAACTATAAGTCATTGTAAATTTGAGGTTGAGGGAGTTCGAAGTGTTGAGGTATGTAAGAAACTGGTGTAGGGTCTCTATAGGGCCCTGCCACAGAATCAAGATATCATCTATGTAGCGTCGGAAAGACGCTATGTGTTTGGTAAAAACACTGGCAGCATCAGTAGTAAGTAAGTTACGTTCCCACTCCCCCAGGTACAGATTGGCGTACGCCGGTGCACAGCAGGTGCCCATGGAGACGCCCTGCACCTGGAGGTAGTGGGAACCGTTGAAAGAAAAAAAGTTATGAGTCAAGATAAATTTGAGTGCTCTGATAATGAAAAGAGATAACTCGTAAGAGTAAAGGTTAGCATTGGACAAAGTCTTTTGAATGGCATTGAGTCCTAGAGTATGAGGGATAGAGCTATAAAGGGCCTCAACGTCGATGGCAACTAAGACAGTGTTGGCATCGACGTGGAGGTCCGAAAGGTCCTGAAGTAAGTGTGTGGTATCACGTATATAAGAGGGTAATGCCTGTACAAGAGGTTGGAGTAGTTTGTCTATGTAGCGACTAAGATTGTCAGTGAGACATCCACGTCCGGAGACGATGGGTCTACCTGGTGGTCTGGGAAGGTTTTTATGTACCTTGGGTAAGGCATTAGTGTCTAATAAAACCTTTCTCTAAGTTTTCATCAAGCCACTCCCTGAGCACTTTTAATTCAGGTTCTGACAGATTAAAAAGGCGGCCAAAAGGTATTTCGGCCCCTGGGAGCAACTCAATGGGGCAATCGTATGGGCGGTGAGGCGGTGAGGAGGTAATTGATCTGCATTTTTCTTATCACAGACATCCCGGAATGCATGGTATTGTGGAGGCAAGTTGTCATATGACTGGGTAGTTACCACACCAACTTGCAATTCCTTGACCAGCGAGAAACTTGTTTGGTAAGATTCCCTACATTGATCCTTGCAATGGGAGGATGTGAAATCTATGGTCCGTGTTCCCCAGTTGATAGAGGGATTGTGAGTGGAGAACCAAGGAAAGCCCAAAATGAAGGGAAATTTGGGTGATGTGATCAACTGAAAGCTGATGGTCTCACGATAGTCAGCCGTAAACTGGGTTAACAGAGGAACTGTTTTATGGGTAACAGGTCCTGAAGATAAAGGTGAACCATCAACCGTCTCCATCTCAATAGGAGCAGATATATTTCTGGCTTGAATGTTATTGCGGTGGGCAAACTCTATGTCCATAAAGTTTCCTCCAGCCCCAGAGTCCAGCATAGCAGAGCAGGGGATTTCACGGCCCTCAGAAATAAGCTTAATAGGGATGACAAAATGAGACAGTGGAGAATTTACTTTATTTTCTTCGAGAATTAATGGGGAGATAGACTAGGTAATATAGTTTATTTGTGCAGGCAGGATCACATCAGTCGCCGCAATTGTTCTTCTAACCTTGTTAGGAAAGTTAACTGCGTAATGTCCCCGCAATATAGACAGGGGTTCTCTGCACGTCTTCTTTCTTTCTCCTGAAAAGAAATGGATCTCTTGATTGCATCAACCTGCATAGGTTCAGCTGTGTCAGAATCTGAAGAAACTCTTGGATCCTGCTGAACAAATTGACTAGCAGAGAAACGCATGCCACCATTACTTCCAAACATTCCTAGCCTCTCCTTTCTCCTTTCTGTAAGCCTCTGATCAACTCGGATACATAGTTGGATGAAGGCCTCAAGATCATTAGGAGTCTCTACTCTGGCAAGCTCATCTTTTACCTGTTCAGAGAGCCCTTTGGCGGAACTGACTTTTTTGCGCTGCTGGGTTCTAAGTGGTATCTGCCATCCAACGTCTGAATTCAGCTGTGTACTCAGCAACAGAGCGTTTGCGCTGCCATAAACTGTGCAACTTTGCTTCAGCTGTAGCGCAGCGGTTGGAATCATCAAAAACTTGGCCAATTATGTCTCTCTTTGCTGACGGCGCTGTGATTGGCCAAAGCATGCGGGTCATAGTGCATGCTTGGCCAATCATCCGACAGCATTGCACTGCACTCGCGCAGTGCATTATGGGCCATTACATGCCGCTCGAGTTTGGCCCAAACAACCGATAATGTTCGCTTTTCGACGAATGGGGGAACAGCCAATGTTCGAGTCTAACTCATGTTCGACCCGAACAGAAAGCTCATCCCTAGAAACTATACCTCTAATGCCCCGTACATACGAGCGGAATTTCGGTCAGAAAAATCTTGGATGGTTTTTCTGACGGAATTCCGCTCAAGCTTGGCTTGCATACACACGGTCACACAAAAGTTCTCTGAACTTTCGACCGCCAAGAGTGCGGTGACATACAACACCACGACGAGCCAAGAAAATTAAGTTCAATGCTTCCGAGCATGCGTCAAGTTGTTTCCGAGCATGCGTAGGATTTTTGCAAGTTGAAATTGGTACAGATGATCAGAACTTTTTCCGACCGAAAAATTGAGAACGTGCTCTCAATCTTTTGCTGGCGGAAATGCCGCCAGCAAAAGTCCGATGGAGCATACACACGGTAGCATTTTCCTACCAAAAGCTCACATCAGTCTTTTGCTGGCGGAATTTCTAATCGTGTGTACGCAGCATAACATTACCTTCTGAGCCAATGACTCACAAAGGCAGCCAAGTGCCCAGCATTTTTGAAAAGAAGACAACAATGTGTGGGAAAAACTGCTAAATTAAGCAATGAAGTTGCCAAGTCAGAAAATCACAGCAACCAATGATAAGTTATAGCCATGAAAAATCTGTTCTGATTCCTATGGAATAAAGTGTTTTCCATATTCTGTTTATCCTAAGAAAAATATTCTAAATTCCATTAAATGTTATCTTAGCATCAGCATCTTTGACTATCTACACATTACAGTTATTATTTAGCAGCTGGAAATAATCAACATATACATTGGGGGATCTGTACACCTGTTCAAGTGATTGTAGAACTTACACAACAAAACAATCAAAGCCAGTCGGCAGAAACATTTGCTGTAAAAACTCAGTATATAATCAAAAAGAAAAAAAGTAAATTATTGCTATAATAAAGGACTATTAATCCATGTTTCTGTATTTAATAATTAGGTAGCACTTCACAGGGTACATCAAACCATTCACATCAGACTCTAATGCTAGACAAGCTTAAACATCAGACAAGAACACACCAATATGGCTACAAGCCAATTAACCTTCTAACCTGTAATGAAAAATCCTTAAAGATTTAAGGAAAGCATACACACTTTGTGCAGATAATATCCCTGGTAGCAACTGACCCCTATTAATGCAGTGATACAAAGCAAGAGGCTAACCAATAAGCTAGTGTACTACTTCTCTGTATAGGAGACTTTTCACCATTTATGAGCAACTTAAATCATTCAGGACCAGTTCAATCCACTGTCTATTTGCTTTTGAAGTATACTCTTGAACACTCTAAACTGGCTACACAATCATAATTCAGGCATTTAGCAGTGGTTGCACACACCTTCAAGGCCATTTGTGTGCACAGTCTATTGTATTAG
The DNA here is from genome assembly GCA_028564925.1 of Lithobates sylvaticus. Taxonomy (NCBI): domain Eukaryota; kingdom Metazoa; phylum Chordata; class Amphibia; order Anura; family Ranidae; genus Lithobates; species Lithobates sylvaticus. Next base: position 676,946,664 of record CM053026.1, on the reverse strand, counting down.
GGTGTGCGCAACATAGCTCAAACACACATGTGTATATCAGCAAAGCAGTGGATGGAGTCAGTAGAGCATAGATTGGTGTCAGTAGGGCTGTGGATGGCATCAGTAGTTTTTATTTTTATTATTTTTTACAAGTTTATTTTTTTATTATTTTTTACAAGTTTATTTTTTTATTATTTCTTACAATATTATTATTATTTATTTATTTTTTACATTTTTTATAGGTGCCTTGTCGGAGGGCTTGGGTGAAATATCGTGGGTCTAAACAGAGAGAAAGGAACTGAGGGCAGAGCTTCCCCAGTCCCTTTCTTTAACCACATCAATACTGGGCACTTTCGTCCCCTTCCTTCCCAAACCAATTTTCAGCTTTCAGTGCTCTCACAGTTTCAATGACAATTGCGCGGTCATGCTACGCTATACCCAAATTAAATTTTTATAATTTTGTTCACACAAATAGAGTTTTCTTTTGGTGGTATTTATTCACGACTCTGTTTTAAATTGTTTGAGATATAAGCGAAAAAAAAAGGAAATTTAGAAAAAAATAAAAAAAATATATCCAATAAAATCGAATTTTGTCATAAGAATTCATGCCAAAATGTATTCTGCTACATGTTTTTTGGTATAAAAATTTCCGTTAAGTGTACAATAATTGGTTTGTGTGATCACGGACAGATGTACGCAAATGACTATGTACAGATGTGCGCAGGTGATCACGGACATATGTGTGCAGAAAATCATTGGGACATGTGATTTTAGTGGGACATATGTGGGGGACAGGTGTTTTTATTATTTAGGGACATGTGTTTTGGGGATATGTGTTTTTGGGACATGTGTTTTTTTGGGACGTGTTTTTGGGACATTGTGTGTTTTACATTGTGGGGACACTAGGTTGGTGATCAGTGAGTAAAAACCTGTAAAAAATAGCTCATACTCACTGATCATCAGCCGGCTGCAGTGATCCCCTCTCCTCACCGAGAACTTTTGTGTGAGGAGAGGAGAGCCGGCTCTGTGTTTACATCACATGATGGCTGTGATTAGACATGGCCGTCGTGATCAGGAGGGCCAATCACAGAGCCCTCCTGCTGATTGGAGATGCGCCGTGTCCAGGTGACACGGGTGCATCTGGATTGCACCGCTGCGCGGACACGCGTGCACGATCCCCCTCCTTCTGAGGGACGTTCTTGTCAATCTCGCCGATGGAAGCGGCGACATTCACTTCCTTCGCTAGTCCCGTCTATAGAATATTAAAAAAAAAGTCACAGTTACTTTGCTGAGTAACTAATTACTTTTCCAATGTAGTAACTGAGTTACTAACGCAATTACTTTTTGGGAGAAGTAATTTGTAACTTAACTAATTACTTTTTTAAAGTAAGATGACCAACACTGTTGCTCAGGAATGGCAGCAGGCAGATGTGAGTGCATCTGCACACACAGTGAAGACAAGCATTTTGGAGTATGGCCTGGTGTCAAGAAGGGGAACAAAGAAGCCATTTCCAGGAAAAACATCAGGGACAGACTGATGATCTGAAAAAGGTACAGGAATTGGAATGCTGAGGACTGGGGTAAAGTAATTTTCTCTGATGGATCCCCTCTCCGATTGTTTGGTGCAAAACCTTGTCCAAAGAAGAAGAGGTGATCACTACCATCAGTCCTGTGTCATGCTAGCAGTAAAGCATCCTGAGACCATTCATGTGTGGGGTTGCTTCTAAGTCAAGGGAGTGGGCTCACTCACAATTTTGCCTAAGAACACAGCCATGAATAAAGAATACAAATGCATTCTCCAAGAGCAACTAACTGTGGCTTGGGGAACAAGACACTGACATTTTGGATCCATGGCCAGGAAACTCCCTAGACCTTAATCCCATTGAGAACTTGTCATCAATCCTCAAGATGAGGGTGAGCAAAAAAAAAAAAAAAAACACAAATTCTGACAAACTCCAAGCATTGATTAGGCAAGAATGGGCTACCATCGTTCGGGATGTGGCCCGGAAGTTGATTGACAGCATGCCAGGGCAAATTACAGAGGTCTTGAAAAAGAGGTCAACACTGCAAATATTGACTCTTTGCATAAACTTAATGTAGTTGTCAGTAAAAGCCTTTAACAGTTATGAAATGCTTGTAATTATACTTCAGTATACCATAGTAACATCTGTCAAAAAGATCTAAAAACACTGAAGCAACAGACTTTGTGAAAATTTATATTTGTGTCATTCTCAAAACTTTTGGCCTCGGCTATATATTTGAAATCAAATCTTTATTACTTTTGGCAGTTACATTGGGTGTGTGCAGATTTCTGCCAATCACAGGCTGTGTCATGCCCCTCCAGCCTGTGTCTTAGAATAAGAGGTAAAGCCACTATTATTCTACATGTAATATCCCACCTCCATTGTGTTTAGCTGTTAGTGGAGGAGGAGGGGGAAGTGGGCTGTTATTTACCACTGTGTATACACCCACATGTGTGACTCTATAGTCACATGAGCTGCTCAGATGTGATAGGGAGGAAATGCTCAGCATAGAAAAACTAGCTGAAAACTGAGCATGTGCAGAGTTGCCACCACAGCTGCAAAACCCCTAGCTTAATTGGGGACATGAATAGAATGTGGAGATCAGCAGGATCAACCAGGTTTTTTTTTTGCAGAATACAGAAAACGAATCCTATAGAGAGCATGAACAGCATGTAATAAAGCATTTATTGATATTTTTTTTTATAATGTGGGTTTAGTGACACTTTAACCACTTCAGCCCCGGAAGATTTGGCTGCTAAATGACCGGGCCATTTTTTGCGATTCGGCACTGCATCGTTTAACTGATAATTGCGCGGCCGTGCAATGCTGCACCCAAACAAATTTGATGTCCTTTTTTTACCACAAATAGAGCTTTCTTTTTGTGGTATTTGATCACCTCTGCGTTTTTTATTTTTTGCGCTATAAACAAAAAAAAGTGACAATTTTGAAAAAAATGCAATATTTTGTACTTTTTTGCTATAATAAATAACCCCACTTTTTTAAAAAAAAAGCAAATTTTTTCTCAGTTTAGGTCGATATGTATTTTTATACATATTTTTGGTAAAAAAAAAATGCAATAAGCGTATATTTATTGGTTTGCGCAAAAGTTATAGCGTTTACAAAATAGGGAATAGTAGGGGTATTGACAGTTGAACACCATCTATTTGATTGCGTTACTGCCAGTTTAACGCCATATCGTTTTGTGTGCGGTACTGCCAGTTTAATGCCATATAGTTTTATGTGTGTTACTGCCAGTTTAACAACATATCGTTTTGTGTGCGTTTCCTGACAGTTTAACGCCATATAGTTATGTGTGCGTTACTGCCAGTTTAGCGCCATATCTTTTTGTGTGTGTTACTGCCAGTTTAACACCATATAGTTCTGTGCGTCACAGTACATTTGGCGCATTATATTGCAGTATATTATAGTGTATCCGTGGAGTGTGTCTGTGTAGTGTAAGTACTCAAATACATCTCTTTACATTGATTAAAGTTCATCTAAGTACAGATTTCAACTTTTTCTTTACAATTGCTTATAAGCACCGCCCCCTCCCTTCCAATAATGTCTGGGAGGACAACAAGGAGAAGCAAACGTTCCCTTGGAACTGTAAGGGGGCCAGCAACAAATGTGTCCACAGGCAAAGGTGGACGTGGTGGTCAGTCCTTAGGCAGGGCATAATTTCCTCTGTTTAGTGAGTTTGCCCATGCCATCCAGCCACAGCATGCGGAGGAGGTGGTGGACCGGCTTGCTAAACCTTCCTCATCCTCCTCATCCTTTGTCACGCAAGAAGAGACAAGTGTGCAATCCCCTGCAGTTGCCAGAGTGGATAAACCTGCCTCTTTGTCCACATCTATTCCTGCCATAGCCCTAACATCAGCCATTGAGGAGTCAGCTAATTTATTTGACCACAGTGTCAGCCACTTGTGTCTTGATGATGCCCAGCCATTATTGGATTCAGATGTTGGTTCTGAGGTTGAGGATGACAGGAACATGAACCTAGAGAGAGGAAGGGACACTGGTAGACAAATTGGCATTCATGTTCCCCAAGCTGCAGCGTATTGCGATGATGATGATGATGTCACTGATGCGACTTGGGTGCCAGATAGAGCAGATGAAGGCGGCACAACCCCAAGAAGGCTGACATCAAGAAAGAGTAGAGAGCAGCCACCCTATTCCCTCACATTCTGCAGCTGTTATCTCCTGGCCCACTCCCCAAAGCTCAGCTATCTGGGCCTTTTTCAGCACATCTGCAGCAGATGGCACTGTGGCACTGTTGCTAGCTGCAAACTGTGTTTCAGGCACATCAAACGTGGCAAAAACACCAATCATTTGGGTACCACATGCTTAACAAGGCATTTAACGTCCAACCACTCAGCACCTAAAAGCCACACAAGAGGGGCACAAATCTGTCCCTCCTCCTTACCCACTTCAGTTTGCCTCTGCAATACCGAGTCATTACCTCTCAGCAGCCTCCACTAACAGGGATGATGGCATAGCACAGAGAGTACCAGATCCTAGCAGAACATCTGCCAACAACACATCACCAGCTGTAGACTGTAGCCAGCAAATTTCTCTGCCCCATCTGCTGCAGTGGAAAATAAAATACAGTCCCTGCTACCCACATGCCCAGCATCTGAATGCAAGCTTGTCAAAGCTGTTGGCTATCCAACTTCTGCCTTTCAGCCTGGTGGATTCTGCCCCTTCCGTGAATTCGCACAATGTGCTGTACCACAATGGCATGTTCCCAGTCGCTACTTTTTTTCATGTAAGGCCATTCCATCTCTCTACCATCATGTGGAAGGGAATGTTTTGGCATCATTGGGCAAGGCAGTCAGCTGTAAAATCCACCTTACTGCTGACATGTGGTCCAGCAAGCATGGGTAGGGACAATATATTTTGTTCACAGCACACTGGTGATGCTGCTTGCAACTCGATAGAATGCAGGACAGGGCTCGGTGCTGCAGCTTGTTGTGCCCCCATGTCTCCAAACAGCTGGTGGTGATGATGCCAGACCTGTGAGCTCTACCCCCCTTCTCCTCCTCCTCTGCCGCCTCAATGCCCTCCTTTGCAGAATTATCCTATGAACATCAGGTACCCCCTAAGCATTCAAAGGGCTATTCCCAGAGTCAGGCTAAAAGGTGCCATGCAGTGCTTCAGCTGGTGTGTTTAGGGGACAGGTACCACACCGGAGCATAGATTCTTGCAGCTCTGCAGGAACAGGCCCAGAGGTAGTTCACACCACGCCAGCTGGAGCCAGGAATAAGGTTGTGTCCGATTAATGGCTCAAACCTCCTATCCTCTCTTAGACAGGGAAAATGGACACATGTGCCATGCCTGGCACATGTCCTCAATTTGGTGGTGTAGCATTTCCTAAGTACGTACCCAGGATTGCAAGATGCACTAAAGCAGACCAGAAGAGTCTGTAGCCATCTCAGGCAGTTATACACAGCCAGTGGGAATTCCACCTGATCGTAAACTGCCTGATTTGTGACATGCCCACCAGGTGGAACTCAACTTTGGGAATGCTGCAGCAGCTATACATGCAGCAGAGGGCCATCAACGAGTACTTGTGCCAGTATGGCACGACGACAGGCTCAGGCCGCATCAGCATTTTTCCCCACGCCAATGACTGATCATTAAGGATGCATGCACTATATTGTCACCATTTGAGGAGGCCACAAGGATGGTGAGCAGTGAAAATGCATGCATCAGTGACACAATCCCTATTGTGTTCCTGCTGGAGCAGACTCTCCGTGGCATTATGAACAGGGCACTGGAGGCAGAGCAGCAGGAGAAAGAGGAGGACTTCTTTTCCTCTCAAGGCCCACATTCTCCAGACACCATTATTCCTATGTCACAGAACACATACAGGAGGAGGGAGGGGAGGAGGATTAGGAGGAGGATTCTGGCACTTTCATAGGCTTTGAAGAAGAGGAAGCCATGTGTCAATCTGTAAGCGATGGCTTTCCAACCCCAGGACTCTTGGGAGTAGTACGTGGCTGGGAGGAGTAAGTTCCAGATGCTGTCATCCTGAGTGACACCTAGGGGTCTGCTTCTCAAGCCTTTGAAAATTTGAGGCGCATGGGCAACCTCATGCTTCAAAGCCTGCGAAAGGACCCAAGAATACGTGGCATAAAGGAGAAGGATGATCACTAGTTGGCAACCCTCCTTGACTACCGTTATAAGGGGAAGGTCTCAGAATTCAGAGGAAAAGAGATTTCATCTCCAAATACGGAACAGTTTCATTACAGTAAGAGCTGTGAAAATGTGCAATAGACTCCCTGCATTGGTGGTTCTGGCCAGCTCAGTAGATTGCTTTAAGAAAGGCCTGGATACTTTCCTAAATGTACATAATATAACTGGGTACCAACATTTATAGGTAAAGTTGGTCCGGGGAAAATACGATTGCCTCTCGGGGGATCAGGAAGGAATTTTTTTCCCTGCTTTAGCAAATTGGAGCATGCTCTGCTGGGGTTTTTTGCCTTCCTCTGGATCAACTGTGGATATAGAATGGGGTATATGGGATTGTATGATATTATTTTTTTTTTTTGTGGTTGAACTGGATGGACTTGTGTCTTTTTTCAACCTAACTAACTATGTAATATGTTAAACTATGTAACTCATCCCGTCCCCACAGAGAGTGCAGAAGATAACATCTCTTGAGGACACGTTAAAGAGGATTTTATTGAATGTTTTTCCTGACTCTAGTAGGTTACAGTGTCGTGGAAAACGTCATTTTGAGTCTTCTGTTGGTCAAGAGAGGAGCATTGGAGAAGGCATTACTGGATCAATAATTTTTTTACTTTGATACATTATGAAGTCAATCTTTATATTTTTGATCCAGCCCTCTGTAACTGCATTATTGGGTAACTGGTAACTGTGTCCATACAGTATTGTTTTGTATGTTGTTTATATGTTTTTTAACTACGCTGTAATAAAATTTATACTGTTATAATGATTTCTCCTCTCATTATGTGCCCATAAAGTCCACCAATTTTTCGCGTCTTTCAATCCTTACATAAGCAATTTAAGTACTTTTACATCAGAGAAAGGAGGGGGTGAAGGGGTATACCCTGCTATTGCTGGACTTTAATGGCATGACATGCGACAGAAACCATTATAATATAAAAACATAGTTTTATTATAACAAATTAAAAATTCCAAAAGGTTAAAAAAGCATAGAATTAAAGAAATGGTGCTGTAATATGATACAATTGCCTTTACCACCTCTTACCATACTTAAATGGAATAAGCTTGAGGTGTACAGGTAACTCAATCCTTAAAGGGTCGACACATTTTGCATGATTGTGTAGCTTCTTCAGGACCCATAGGTTGAGTATCATACTGACAGTATATGGCGAAACATAGGAGGCATCAAAAACATCTGTAAGGCGGACATAGTGGCTATTACCCCTTAGGTGTAACCTATAGCATGTAGATCAATGAGACAAAAACAGCATTGTTTTTGGGTAACTATTATATATGTGGTTCCCGGGAATGTCCTTAGATATATATAACAGTTGAAAGTATATTTGCACCCGAATAGGTTATATGTGAAAGTAGATCCTAACGGGTCTCCAAATATGCTAGGGTGTAAAGCCTGGGAACAGTCCTCAAAAGGAGTATTTCCTGGGATATCCAGTGATATGGAGCCAAAGGCCAGTCACTGTGGGTCCTCCCGTATGTAGCATGCGATGATGCTGCCATATGCTGTCAGTATGATACTCAACCTATGGGTCCTGACGAAGCTAAACAATCCTGCGAAATGACTCAACCTTTGAAGGATTGAGTTGCCTGTATACCTCAAGCTTATTCAATATAAGTATGATAGGAGGTGGTAAAGGTAATTGTATCATATTACAGCACAATTTCTATAATGTTATGCTTTTTTAACCTTTTGGAATTTTAAATTTGTTATAATAAAACGTTGTTTTTATATTATAATGCTTTCTGTCTCACGTCATGCCATTAAAGTCCAGCAATAGCAGGGTTTACCCCTGCAACCCCTTTTTCTCTGTTCTATGATCATTTGTATGTGACATGGGTAGAGGTCTTCCTTTTGTACTTTTTTATCAGGTTTGCTTTAAGCCAGGAAATGCTTCTGTCGGTCTACCTCTCCCACCATGTATCTGTCGCTGCTTCATTGATTTCACTGCCATTTTCTTTTACAAATGCAGAAAGTGCACACTGCACTGCACATGCACCATACCACAGTACTCCCCTTGGCAATTTTTCCATCTGCTTCTCTATCCAAAATGAAGGAACATCCCAGGATCAGCATCTACTTTCTGGATGCTGGTTCAGCGCACATTCATGTAAATCCTGGTGCCCATATAGTTTTTGGCTGTGTTCACAAATGTCAGACAAAAATTATCCCCTGCTGCAGCCTTTCACCTGACTTGCTACAAAGTTATAATATTGCAGTCTGATCACTGGGAGAGAGGAGACTGAAGAAACACTTTCTCCTGTCTATAGCACAGGGATGTCATTTTCTCAGCTTAGGCATAGTTACCTGCCAGGAGTTCATGGACAGCTTTTTAAGTTAAAGGATAGAGTTTTTCTAGAAATACATGCTGTTGCTGTATGGCCTCATTCACGTGGGCCCAGTTGCTGACTCTGCGGTTGATTGTGTTGTTCGGCAGTAGCTAGACTACAGTTAGTTGGAAATCAACAGGGGACATGCCACCTTTCACACACTTTTTAAAAAAAGAGTTTCACACCAAAATGCCAAATGTGGCATGCCATACTGTTTTGTAGTGCAATCTGTATTGGGCTGTCTGGCATCCATTGCTTTTGCCTTAAAATGCAACATGTGGGGAATTAATTAATGCATTGTAAAGTTAGTTAAAAGTCCACTTTATATGATCCCTAATATTTTCATAATTTATTTTCATTACTAATTTGCAAAAGATCAGTCTGGCTGTTTTGTTTTCTTAATTATTGTGCAAATGAAATGACTGTGAAGATATGTGAACATATCACATTATGGTAAAAAAAAAAATACACCATGATGCAATGCCTGCAGGCTATGTTTATTCATAGGGGTGTCAGATATGAGATTTTTCTTCTAATTATTTTTCATCACGTAAGTTATTTTCTACTAAAAGACAAAAAAAAAGAAAGAGTTTTCAGAAACACAGATGCATAACAATCAGGCTGCATGGGGATACAATCAATTAAAGAGTATGTGAACCCTACATTTCATATTACTTATATGTGCCTGCTGTATCATGTACTTGTATGAAAAAATATCCTGTTCTCTTTATATTGCTTCCTTTGTGTGTGAAATCTCTGGTGTTCCTGCCAGTCCCTCTGACTTTCTATTAAAAACTGACCACACTAAGCAGGAGAACACACCGTGGTCATTTCTCTAGCTATGCTGACACTAGAGCTGCACGATAAATTGTTAAAAAATTGCGATCTCAATTCAACCCCCCTCATGATCTTAATCTGGCATTTCCACAATTCATTTATGTAACAAGTGCAGAGCCCTTCTCTGCTCACTCGGAGCTGTCCAAAAAAAAAACAAAAAAACAACCATTCGGCAAATATTTATCAACATTGCTCAGCGTTGGGAGATAAAAGGAAACATTGTAACATTTAGTTCTTTTAGATCAAAGGGATGAACTTCGGTCTGTAAATGAGGTCAGTTTAACCACTTAAAGACTAATGCTGCGTACACACGGTCAGAATTCTCGTCGGAAAAATTGAGAACAGGTTCTCAATCCAAAGTCCCTCGGAAATTCCGACAGAAAAAGACCGATGGGCATACACACGGTTGGAAAATCCAATGAATAGCTCCCATCGGACTGTTTCCATCGAAAATTCCGACATTTGTTGCTTACAAGATAAAATCAGTAAAATATCACAGGATCTCAAGACACCCTCGCCAAACAATTGATCCTACCCCTGCACCAAAAATATGTATATGCGGATGTGAATTCTATTCAAGCTGCCACTTTAAATGATTAGTATAAAACAATAAACTTTACCAAAGAAAGAAAGGTAAATAGTAGCGCTAAAATTTTTTCACATATTACACTATATAACACCCAGTGTTGGCAAAGTGCAAATAGTGATAAAAAAGTCCAAATGTGAATAGTTTCACAACTAGACAGGCGTATTCATCAGTCAATGAAAGATACATCCAGATAATGTCCTCTTCACACCATGTGTCACGCACGTCAACGCTCCCCCATAGGATGTACACTCACCAGCAGTAGGGATGAGCCGAACACCCCCCCGTTCGGCTCGCACCAGAACCCGCGAATGGACCTAAAGTCCATGCGAGCTTTAGAACCCTATTAGTTATAATGGATGCGAACGTTCGAAATTAAAAGTGCTAATTTTAAAGGCTAATATGCATGTTAATGTCATAAAAAGTGTTTGGGGACCTGGGTCCTGCCCCAGGGGACATGTATCAATGCAAATTTTTTTTTTAAAAACGGCCGTTTTTTCAGGAGCAGTGATTTTAATAATGCTTAAATTGAAACAATAAAAGTGTAATATTCCTTTAAATTTCGTACCTGGGGGGTGTCTATAGTATGCATGTGAAGGGGCGCATGTTTCCCGTGTTTAGAACTGTCTCTGCGCAAAGTGTCATTTTTGAAAGTAAAAAAGCTATTTAAAATCACTCGCGGCTAATGTGTTATTGACGGCTCCCGTAATACAGAGAACAGTCATTCATTGAAACTCATTCATAAAAAAAAGTCATTGATAAAAAATAAAAAAAATGAAAAAAAAAAAAGCGTAGGGGTCCCGCCAAATTCAATAACCAGGCCCTTTAGGTCTGGGATGGATATTAAGGGGAACCCCAGCCAAAAAAAAAAAAGGCGTAGGGTCCCCCTCAAAATCCATACCAGACCCTTGAGGTCTGGTATGGATTTTAAGGGGAACCCTAGCCAAAAAAAATGGCGTGGGGTCCCCCTCAAAATCCATACCAGACCCTTATCCGAGCACGCAACCTGGCAGGCCGCAGGAAAAGAGGGGGGACGAGAGCGCCCCCCCTCCCGCCTGAACCGTACCAGGCCAAATGCCCTCAACATTGGGAGGATGCTTTGGGGGTCTAAGACCCCCAAAGCACCTTGTCCCCATGTTGATGAGGACAAGGGCCTCTTCCCCACAACCGTGCCCGGTGGTTGTGGGGGTCTGCGGGCGGGGGGCTTATCGGAATCTGGAAGCCCCCTTTAACAAGGGGACCCCCAGATCCCGCCCCCCCCCTGTGTGAAATGGTAAGGCCTACCATTTCACCAAAAAAGTGGCAAAAATTGTAAAAATGACAGGAGACAGTCTTTGGCAATTCCTTTATTAAAATCTTCTTTCTTCTTTCTTCATCCTTCGGTTTCTTCATCTTCTCCTTCCGTCATCTTCTTCCATCTTCTTCCATCTTCTTCTTCCTCCGATCCGCTTCTTCTTGCGCTGGTCTTCTCGTCCTTCTAGTCCGCCATCTTCTTCCGTCGGCGTCGGTGTCGGTGTCTTCTTGGGCCGCTCCGCGCAATGGGAGGCTCCCGGTGTGTGAGGCTCCGCTCCGTCTGACAGGTCTTTTAAAACGGAGGGCATCTGGTGACCCCGCCCCCCTCTGACGTCATGGGGAAAGCCTTCATGGAATTCCCCATGACGTCCCTGTGCGTCAGAGGGGGCGGGGTCACCAGGTGCCCTCCATTATAAAAGACCTGTCAGACGGAGCGGAGCCTCACACAGCGGGAGCCTCCCATTGCGCGGAGCGGCCCAAGAAGAGACAGAGACACCGACACCGACGCCGACGGAAGAAGATGCCGGACGAGAAGGACGAGAAGACCAGCGCAAGAAGAAGCAGATCGGAGGAAGAAGAAAATGGAAGAAGAAGATGGAAGAAGATGACGGAAGGAGAAGATGAAGAAACCGAAGGATGAAGAAAGAAGAAAGAAGATTTTAATAAAGGAATTGTCAAAGACTGTCTCCTGTCATTTTTACCATTTTTGCCACTTTTTTGGTGAAATGGTAGGGGTACTTTTGTACCCCCTTACCATTTCACACAGGGGGGGGCGGGATCTGGGGGTCCCCTTGTTAAAGGGGGCTTCCAGATTCCGATAAGCCCCCCGCCCGCAGACCCCCACAACCACCGGGCACGGTTGTGGGGAAGAGGCCCTTGTCCTCATCAACATGGGGACAAGGTGCTTTGGGGGTCTTAGACCCCCAAAGCATCCTCCCAATGTTGAGGGCATGTGGCCTGGTACGGTTCAGGCTGGAGGGGGGGGCGCTCTCGTCCCCCCCTCTTTTCCTGCGGCCTGCCAGGTTGCGTGCTCGGATAAGGGTCTGGTATGGATTTTGAGGGGGACCCCACGCCATTTTTTTTGGCTAGGGTTCCCCTTAAAATCCATACCAGACCTCAAGGGTCTGGTATGGATTTTGAGGGGGACCCTACGCCATTTTTTTTTTTTTTTGGCTGGGGTTCCCCTTAATATCCATCCCAGACCTGAAGGGCCTGGTTATTGAATTTGGGGGGACCCCCACGCTTTTTTTTTGTTTTTTATTAATGAATGACAGTTCCCTGTGTTACAGGAGCCATCGATTCATTAGCCACGAGTGCTTTTAAATAGCTTTTTTCCTGCAAAAATGACACTTTTTTGCAGGGAAAGTTCTAAGCACAGGAAACCTGCCCCCCTTCACAGGCCACCTATAGACACCCCCCAGATGTGATACTGCAATGCTGTTCTAACAGCACGCACACACATACCCCCAGAAATAGAGCACATATTGTCAGCAGCACACTGACACGCTGACACTGACTGAAACAGAATATGCGAGGCCGCCGACGCGGCGGCCTCTTATACCGTGGGGCGTGTACTAAAGCCCCTGAGCTATAATTGGCTACAGGCATCCTGCCTGTAGCCAATTATGGCTCTCCTCGCTGCCGGCGCTGTGATTGGCCAAGCATGCAGGGTCACAGTGCATGCTTGGCCAATCATCAGCCAGCATTGCACTGCGCGGGCCGCAATGTATTGCGGGGCCGCTCGCATCACACGAATTTGATGCGAGCGGCCCCAATAGTTCTGGGCTTGCCGAGCGAGCGAACGCCCGGTGCTCGATTCGAACATGGGTTTGAATCGAACACCGAGCCCATCCTTAACCAGCAGTATTTGCCTCACACTCTCATGCTTGGCAGTAAGGCATCGTACCCCTCAGGGATATTGGTGGACAACAGCGTATCCTTCACTCTTATGGATGAATGAGTAACTCCAGTGTATAAAAAACATAAAAGGAGACTCCAGTAGTGCAAAGACGTCTGATAAGTTTATTAGAAATAGAACAAAACATAAAAGCATAACATGACCGTGGTGGGCCCAAAGCATAACCTCCATATCTCACCCAACTACTGCTGCTGTCCTAGCTAGACGTCACTTCCGGTGCTACGTGTGAGATCACTTCAGGTTGCCATGTCCCGGCACGTTTCGTCATTATGACTTTATCCTGGGATTGGCTGTACGGCACAGCAATCACACTAAAATGCGCTCTCATATGCTAATGATGGATCGTCATGCTAGCATTACCACAGTGTCCCCGCGACCGTGATATGCAAGGCTTACGCCACAAAGACCACAGAGTATTAATAATCCAGTGATAGCTAAAATACAAGATAAAATACAAAATACAAACTATACAAATCAAACTAAAAATTTCCACTGCCAGTATAGGGAAGTGGAAGAGGTGTTTAAGAGACACTGGCATATCTTGTACATGGATAGAGATTTGGGATCGGTATTGCCAGCTTGTCCCAAATTCATCAGTAGAAAAGCTTCCAATTTTGGTGACCGGGTTGTGAAAAAAATTCTTGATGCACAGGGTCAACAAAAAATCCATATTGATAAAAAGGGCTTCTATGCATGTAGAAAATGTATCTCATGCAGGACAGTACAAACCGGTAATAGAGCCCGTATTACGTTCACAAATATGAAAGGCAGATTGTTCAATATTTATGAATTCATCACATGTAATAGGTCCCATGTTGTGTACCTGTTATGGTACCCATGTGGCTTGTACTATGTGGGGAGGATGAAAAGACTCCTCAAAGTACGGATAGCAGAACATGTGAACAACATTAAAAAAGGTTTTAGGAAACGTAGTGTGTCACTTCATTTTAGGGAAAAACACAATAGGGACCCCACACTATTACAATTTTGTGGGATAGACTGTGTATATCCAGCATGGAGACGTTCTAATCAAGTTATTAATTTATCGCAAAGAGAAACCAAGTGGATGTTTTTGATGAATAGTTTGACACCTAATGGGTTAAATATTGAACTAGATCTCAATTGCATTATAAGTAATTTTTAGTATTACAGTTATAAATGTATACTGTTGTTCAAATGTATTTATATCTATATGGTCTATATGGTATGTTCTCCTATAATCTGAGTATGTTGTGAGGTTTCCAGCTTATATTATCCCATAGGTTATTTCATTCTATTTTGTAATTAATTAATATGTTAGGATTGCAGATAAGAGATGGGGGTGATCATTCTATTATGTGGATAATTCACTATGATGCTCCCCTCTTTTTTTTTTTTTTTGATTTGTATAGTTTTTATTTTATCTTGTATTTTAGCTATCACTGGATTATTAAAACTCTTTGGTGATATTTGCAAGCCTTGCAAATCACTTGCGGGACACTGTGGTAATGTTAGCATGACGATCCATCATTAGCATATGAGGGCGTATATTAGTGTGGTTGCCGTGCCATACGGCCAATCCCAGAATGAAGTTGTAATGATGAAACGCGTCTGTTTGTAGTTGTACGGCAACCGGAAGTGATCTCACATGTAGCACCGGAAGTGACGTCTAGCTAGGACAGCAGCAGTGGTTGGAGGAGATATGGAGGTTATGCCCTGGGCCCGCAGCAGTCATGTTATGCTGGCTTCTGAGTTCTCTACCATATGCTTTCTATATCTCGACTACACGTGAGTGCATTACCTGTGGGCTGTTTTTATTCTACTTTTAATAAACTTATCAGATGTCTTTGCACTATTGGAGTCTCCTTTTATGTTTTTTATACACGGGAGTTACTCATTTATCCATGAGAGTGGAGGATACGCTGTTGACCACCAATATCCCTGAGGGGTAAAAAACATTGAACTAAAGGCTGTGATGTAACAAAATAGGTAAAAAACCAAGAGGGGTAAATACTTTTCCAAGGCACTGTATGAAACTATAATTTAGCCAACACATTACTTATTTTAATAATTCCTTTAAAAAGCAGCTTTGGGAATACAGCCTCCTATGTTTTCTTTTTCTATCCTTATTATGTCAGAGTTTTCATTGCAGACACAAGGTAGTTTACATTTTACGTTGTTTAAATTATGCTTTACTAAACTTCTCTGTTACAAAAAAAAAAAAATACGCTTTTCTGCATCTTCATATTATGTGAGAGGAATGTGCTAGGAAGGAATCTGCTCTTTATACATGTTTAATTTAAATCATATATAAACCTCAAAATAAAAATGTAATATATTGCAGCTTACCAATCCTTAGATGTGGTGGCTGCTTTTATTGTTATTTTCCATCATGAAACATTCAGCCAATCATATTTTCAGCATGTGCACAAAAAAAAGCATCCTTGTCATTACCTGCAAGCTGAAAATGCAGCAAAATATTTATTTTTGTTTCTTTTGTAAACTACTAATCCTATCAATAAACCATGTAATGGAGATGAACAAAGGCAGATACTTTTTAGGTCCAACCTGTGTGACAACCATGGTTTCCTCCATAGACAGAATAAAGAAGGCGCAGAGGCGCAGGAAGCGTGTTATTTGTAGTATTACGAGGTAAAAAAACAGGGTAAGAAGCCTGCAAAAAGTAAACAAATGCAGCCACTATATCAAAGGACTGGTAAGCTGTAATATTAATAATTTTTGTTTTTGAGTTTAGATACACTTTAATATGTTCAGTGCCAGGGCCATAAATTACCGTATATTTTTATGCTGAACTGCAAAAAAGAGCCTCCCTTGCATAAGTCTAATACCTGCACATGTCTCATTGCATGTGATATGCAACTATAAGAAGCAGAATAAACAGGTCCCTGATGCTCTGATTTATAGTTTGCAGTTCTGGTCCAGAGATATTTGATCTCTACAGTGCAGTTAAACTTGTTTAGGAGCTGCTTGCTTATAGTAGTTTGTATTCACCAGTGATTACCAGAGTACAGTGGAGTGTAGAAATGATAAATTAGAACTCCTGGCATTGAATGAAACAGCAAATGCCTCTATTGTTCTTAGTCTAAGTTTAAGAGCTGCTATCCAATACAGGAAAGCAGGCAAAAGTATCAGCTTGTTGCATTGGGGGATTTACACAGTTCCTAGTTTTAAAACTAAACTCTGCTCTTATATTAAAGTGATATTAAAGACAAGTTTGTTTGTCATACTTACCTGCTCTGTGCAGTGGTTTTGCACAGAGCATCCCCAATCCTCCACTTCTCGGGTCCCCCATCAGCGCCCCTAGCCCCTCCCTCCTGCCGAGTGCCCTCAGAGAAAACATCTTGCTGTGTGAGCACCTGAGCAGAGCCGCTGCCCTGCATGTCTATTTGGAGAGACACAGAGCCATGGCTCGGCCCCGTCCCCTCTCCTCTCATTGGCTCAATATCTGTGAAGGACAGCAGTGGGAGCTAATGGCTCCCTCTTCTGTCTCAGCCAGTGAGGAGGGAGAGTCCCCAGAGAGCCAAGGCTGTCATGCACATGGCTGAATCACAATGGGGCTCAGGTAAGTATTAGGGGGGGGGGGCTCCTGCACATAGAAGGTTTTAGAATGCATGAAGGTAAAAAAACACTCTAAACCACGCTAAATGCCGTAATGTAATGCCGCGTACACACGATCGGAAATTCCGCCAGCAAAAGTCCAATGAGAGATTTTGGTTGGAAAATGTGACCGTGCGTATGCTCCATCGGATTTTTGCTTGCGGAATTCCAGCCAGCAAAAGATTGAGAGCAGGTTCTCAATTTTTCGGTCGGAAAAAGTTCCGAACGGAAATTCTGATTGTCTGTACTAATTCCGACGCGCAAAATTCCCACGCATGCTCGGAAACAATTTGGCGCATGCTCAGAAGCATTAAACTTCATTTTCTCGGCTCGTCGTAGTGTTGTAGTGACTGCGTTCTTGGGGGTCGAAAGTTCAGCAAACCTTTGTGTGACCGTGTGTATGCAAGCCAAGCTTGAGAGGATTTCCATCTGGAAAACCATCCAAGATTTTTCCGACGGAAAATCCACTCGTGTGTACGTGGCATTACTCCACTTTTGTGGATCAAAAACATTCCCCTCATTGATTGAATTTACATACAGTGCCTTGAAAAAGTATTCATACCACTTGACATTTTTCATATTTTGTCATGTTACAACCAAAAACGTAAATGTATTTTATTGTGATTTTATTTTGATAGACCAACACAAATTGGCACATAATTGTGAAGTGAAAGTAAAATGATAAATGGTTTTCAAAATGTTTTAAAAATAATTATGTGAAAAGTGTGGTGTGCATTTGTATTCATCCCCCCTTTACTCTGATACCCCTAACTAAAATCTAGTGGAACCAATTTCCCTCACCTAATGAATTAAATCTCAGTATAAATACAGCTGTTCTGTGAAGCCCTCAGAGGTTTGTTAGAGAACTTTAGTGAACAAACAGCATCATGAAGGCCAAGAACCACACCAGACATGTCAGGGATAAAGTGGTGGAGAAGGTTAAGGTTATGGTTAGGTTATATAAAAAAAATCCTAAGGAGAGCATTAATCAGAGAAGCAGCCAAGAGGCCAATGGTAACTCTAGAGGAGCTGCAGAGATCCACAGCTCAGGTGGGAGAATCTGTCCACAGGACAACTATTAGTCGTGCACTCCACAAATCTGGCCTTTATGGAAGAGTGGTAAGAAAAAAAGCCATTGTTGAAAGTAAGCCATAAAAAGTCCCATTTGCAGTCTGCGAGAAGCCATATGGGGGATACTGCAAATATGTGGAAGAAGGTTCTCTGGTCAGATGAGACCAAAATGTAACTTTTTGGCCTAAAAGCAAAAGGCTATGTGTGGCTGAAAACTAACACTGCACGTCACCCAGAACACAGCATCCCCACTGTGAAACATGGTGTTGGCGGCAGCATCATGTTGTGGGGATGCTTTTCTTCAGCAGGGACAGAGATGGTCGTCAGAGTTGATGGGGAGATGGATGGAGCCAAATACAGGGCAATCTTAGAAGAAAACCTGGTAGAGTCTGCAAAAGACCAGAGACTGGGCGACAACAACAGGACAACAACCCTAAACATACAGCCAGAGCTACAATGGAATGGTTTAGATCAAAGCATATTGATGTGTGTTAGAATGACCCAGTCAAAGTCCAGACCGAAATCCAATTGAGAATCTATGACAAGACTTGAAAATTGCTGTTCACAGATGCTCTCCATCCAATCTGACAGAGATTGAGCTATTTTGTAAAGAGGAATGGGAAAACATTTCACTCTCTAGCTTTGCAAAGCTGGTAGAGACATCCCCAAAAAGACTTGCAGCTGTAATTACATTGAAAGGTGGTTCTACAAAGTATTGACTCAGGGGGGCTAAGTACAAATGCACCCCACATTTTTCACATATTTTCACATATTTATCCGTAATATTGTTGAAAACCATTTATCATTTTCCTTCCACTTCACAATTATTGGTCTATCACATAAAATCCCAATAAAATATATTTACGTGACATTAACATGACAAAATGTACTGTAGATTACATGGGTTATCTATGTACATTGCATGGGTTTTAACAAACTTTACTACCTTTAGTTATTCCCCAGATAGCAAGAATAACTTGCCACAAATTTGTGGCAGTGTTGAATTGTAAGTCTGTTGACTTGCTGCACATTTTTACTGGCAAGTTGTACACTTGCAGAGCACTTGAAGCACAATTTCTAGTTGACACTAGTCTAGTTCCAATTTGTGGCAAATGTGTGTAACAAGTCTCAAGCAAGAGCAACATTGCAACATTGCAACAGCTCTGCAAGTCTACAACATGAAAATTCAGCCACAGTGACCCCCTGTGGTGGGATGACTATTGCACTACATAACTGAACCACAACTTGCAGCAAACTTGCAGAATATTTGCAAAGAAAGTTAATCTGTGTCCATGTGAAAAGTGAATCTAATGGGAGTAGTTTCATAATTATCAATCAGCTGCTGCACTTTCAGGGCTCTAATGAGGAAACTTGCAGGGTCTGCATTCCTTTTTGTTTTTGATTTCCTGTTGAGAGTATCTCACCAAAATTTACATTTTTGTTGCCAAGGATGCCTAAAATGTGACTTGTAGCTTAGTGCAGACTTATGTGAAAATCAGTTGATGATGATGACCAATCACAAAAGCAGGATATTATGTTTCTGGGGGGTGTTCTGTACACATGCTGTGTACAGAACACCTCCAGGTAACCATATTGCATTGCATTGCATTTTCAGAAAATTGCAGCACTGCTGATTGAAAGGGAAAGGTCATTTTTAATAACATTCAGTTAAATACATTTATTACATTGAATGATTACTCCCCTCTCCCATTCTACTTAAATTATTACTGATTAACTGAAATCACTAAAATATGAACTTTCTTTGAATGCCAAACACTTATTCCACATACAACCTCCTATTCAACAGGGATCCTATATGTTAGAGTGACTGAATGAATCAAAGATTAAAGATAACCAAGCAACAAGAGGACATGCAAGAAAAAATATTGATTGGTGTGCTATACACAAGGGCTCGCATAGAGATAGGAATCGAAAAAGAGATGAACTGGTCAAATGACCCTGCTGTCAACTATTAAGCAAGCATTCTTGTTGTAATTATTACCAATTATCTGGCAAAACACATACTTAAGCTGTTTTAGACTTTCTAATTAGAAGCTGCATATGCTGACATTGCTCTTGTTTGGTCTTTATTTCAGTGGTTTTATGTGAACAATTTGCTTTGATAAAAAAAAAAAAAAGGTACATTACTGTAAAATCACCTTGAAAAGATTTTTGTTTTAATTTTCACAGTAATATCTTGCGTATCGCTACCACCTAAGGCGCTGCTTGGTAATTTTGGGTTCTCGGTTCTGTGCCCCAGCTGGTTGAATGAAAACCACTGCATGCATATGTAAGAACATAGAGTATAGATACCTTTAACCTGCTTGTGGGTTACTACCAGAAAATAGACACAAGACTGTTTAGTGGTAGATGGACGCAATATATTGATAAAGGTTGAACATAAATGAGCACACAGCAGACAAATTCAAACACAGTCTGCTGATCATGGGTGCAGTGCTTTACAGGTTCATAGTAAACCTGCTAAAAGATGTGCATTTACTTATTTTTTTACATACAGTAGATGAACTTATCTTTTAAGCTGGATGGAATAGGTGCTGCTTTGCCTGTAGTGTCTTTAGGCATTTACCTAGTGTTTCTGATGAATAACCCAGCCCTGTTGTTTTCCTTCTGTAGTGCTCATATATGTCTTATATCACTTCCAAACCAGAATGCGTACCCTGCTTCCAGACCAGGGTAGGGTTGCCACCTCATCCCTTTAAACCCAAACCCATATGAACTACACAAGTTATGAGGGAAATTTAATGCAGATAAGGCACCAAGTGAGTTTAATTATACCTTACTCAGGCACAGCACCTGTGTAATTCATATGTATTCGTTTTTAAAGGGATGAGGCGGCAACCCTAGACCAAGGCTCGCTTTATATTTAATTGAGATATAGTTGCCTGGTGAAATACATCAAGGCTGTGTGGCACCAATGTATAAACCTTTGGCTGTAGCCCTTCTAGAAAGCTAGTTTTGCAGACTGTTATTGTTAAAAGTCACACCAGGAAACCCTCTACACACTGACACCGCCATCTGTGGAACCTTGATGCAAATCCCACTGTATGCATTTGAGTACTGGATTTTACATTTAATGTAGTCTAGGCATTAATTTCCATTAACAATGGGGATCATGTATGTGAAATTATCAGGGACATTGAGACGCTTTGCTGAATTGCATGCGGGGTGTAGGACCTGCCAGTTGCCTGCAGGCCACTGACGGGAATTGCAGTCTGTGACACACTGATCCTATTTACTGCACGTGCACATTGATCACCAGAAGTCATTGAGGGAGTGTTGGATATTAGCTGTTCATTTTTACAAACTTGATATGGATATGTGCTAGCCTGGCTATGAAGGACTTTTAATAATGAAGCTTGCACTACCTACTAGCTTCTCATCATTCCACTGTCATAGTCTGTTTTGCCCCCTTTCTCTTGTTTCCCAGGTGTTTTTGTGCTCTCTCTTTAGTCTTTGACTGATCTTCCAGTTCTTGACCTTGGCTTTTGTTTAGACATTGACTTTAGTTACTGAATATGATTCAAACTCCTGGGTTCCTTGTTCCAGCTTAGAAGTGTTCAAAGGCCCGACCCTGAATAGCAGTTACCTGCTGGCTTTACAGGAAATGTCCAGGACGAAAATGTCTAGAATTCTCTTGTAGTGCTTGTTTACTGACAGAATCCCATCTAACTTACTGCAGTCAATAGAATGCTTGAAAACAGAGGTGAAAGAGATGCAAGAAAGCAAAAATACTGATAACGGGGAGAACACATACAAACTGTGTTGCAATATCTGATCTATGAAGCTTGAAGAAAATATGTATTGATATACAATGCACGGTTTACTCCCATATTACTACTCCTAGAATCAAATACACTTGTACAGTGATTGGAATGACAATGTTTTATCCTCATACACAATAGCATCCCCTGAGAAAATAAAGTGTGTACGGTCTTTGATGTAGCTTTGTTGCAGCATCAAACACCCCTTTGTGACTCCCTGGTGCACATATTTTATTAAATGTGCAAGTTAAACATTTTCAGTATTGATAATACATTCAGTCTATTTTTCACATTTCTTCTATCTTAAAGTTAATTATGATCGCTATTTTTTAACTATTGGAGCATGTTTCACTCAGTGTAATTTATTCTGTGTTTAATATATTTTTAATTTGTTCTCCAGTGAATCAATAAGTTTGACAGGAACTTCTGTAATTTCTGCAGAAATAGTACAGGGATAAGCCATGTATTATTAAAGGAAGGAGTGAGGCAAGGTTTGGTATATTGTAACTTAAATTCCAGACTGGCCATTAACTGTCTAAATATATATAGTAGGTCAAATTTTTGGTTGTCTTATATATAGTTATAAATATATACAGTCATGGCCAAAAATATTGACACCCCTGCATTTCTGTCAGATAATGCACCACTTTGTCAAGAAAATTGTTGCAATTACAAATGTTTAGGCATTCTCATGTTTAGTTCTTATGTTTGTTTTGGTATGACACAAAAAAAGTGGAGAAACAAAAAGCCAAATCTGACACACTCCACACAAAACTCAAAAAAATGACTGGACAAGATTATTGGCACCTTCTTAAAATTGTAAGAAATAATTGTTTTCCAAGTCTGTGATGCTCCTGTAATTTGTTATTAAACTCACCTATATCAATTAACAGGTTCTGACAATATAAAAATTACACAGGAACCAGTTAAAATAAATAAAAATTGATTCAACCTTTCTGTTGTATGTGTCTGTGTGCCACATGGAGCATGGCAAAGCGAAAGATCAGCAACTGTCAAGAAGTTTACAGCCCATGGCACTGTAGCTAATCTCCCCAGAAGTGGACAAAAGAGAAAAATTGATCAAAGATTGCAATGAAGGATTGTTTGAATGGTGGATAAAGAACCTCGATCAACTTCTAGACAAATTCAAGCTGACCTTCAGACACAGGGTACAACTGTGTCAGCTCGCACTATACATCGCCATCTAAATGAAAAGTGAAAGGAGCGTTGGTATGAGCTATATTATGATCTATGGTAGGAGACTGAGGAGGACCCCATTGCTTACACAGAA
This sequence comes from Lithobates sylvaticus, assembly GCA_028564925.1. Taxonomy (NCBI): domain Eukaryota; kingdom Metazoa; phylum Chordata; class Amphibia; order Anura; family Ranidae; genus Lithobates; species Lithobates sylvaticus. Next base: position 676,923,752 of record CM053026.1, on the reverse strand, counting down.
GCATAAAAAATACAGGTTGGAGTTTGCCAAAATTTGCCAAAATTCTTTTGGGAGAATGTTATGTGGACAGACAAAATAAAATGACAGCTTGGTAAAGCCCATTATTCTACTGTTTTCAAAAAAAAGAAATGAGGCCTTTAAAGAAATGAATACAGTCCCTACAGTCAAACATGGTGGAGTTTCACTGAAGTTTTGGGGGTTGCTTTGCTGCTTCAGGCACTGGATGACTTGACCATGTCTATGACATTATGAAATCCGAAGGCTACCAAAGAATTCTGGGGTGCATTGTAGGGCCCAGTGTGGCAAGTTGCGTCTTCATCACAGGTCATAGGTCTTACAGCAGGACAAAAAGAACCCAGAAATGGTTTAAGACAAAGCACTGAAGAGTACTGAATCGGCCATCAATGAATATATTGTGACAATACTGTTCCCTGTCATGGGGTATGTCGTCCAAAATTTTCAACCAGGCAGGTTGAGGGGCTCCAGAAATATTATTTAAATGGGAGGAATCTGTTTTGTCAGTTTCCTCTATTATTGGTAAAATCCATTTGGGGACCTGGAGCCTGGTGATTTCGTAGGGATCTGGGTGGGATTAAATCTCTAATCCTGGGACCAGGTTTTGGGAACAGCCAGGATATTGACTGTGCAGGTGGGTTCAGGGCTGATAGTATAGAAAGAACCAGGGTTCTGGGCTCCACCCTCCCAAGGAGTCCTGGTGTGCAAGGGAGAAGCTTGCATGTTTGCACGGGACAGTCTGACAGAGCAGATAGAGGGCCCAAGCCTGTTGACTGGAGCAGCAGGAAAGCTGTAAAAAATAGTGCCAGCAGAGGTACAGACAAGGTTGCCATGACAAATGTGCATAGGGAAGCCCATTCACGTAAACGGGAAAAGAAAGTTGTGGTAGGTTGGCGATGTTCTTAAACTGGGTGAGTTGTATTATACCCTCTGTAGAGGACTCTCTGTGTGCCTGCTAGGGCCAAAAATGTCTAGTGTTAGGTTGGTCAGACCTTATAGGGTACTTTGAAAGCAGAAGTGGAATTGTGTTAGGCCCTCTGGCCAAAAACTCTCTGGGCTGTTATGGAATGTTCCCTAGGTAGGCCGATATGACTCTATGTATGATATATAAAATGTGGGGAACAGAAGCAAGTTCTCTAGAAGAAAAAATTGGGACCTGTGTTAGACTCTCGGCCTAAAATGAACTGAATTCTTGGGTAAGTGGTATTGTACCCTTTGTGCATTAGCCTGTTGCTAGTAAACTCTCTGCGTACCTGATATAACTTATACTGAATTGATCTGCCCTTATGATATACTTTAGAAACAGAAATAAAATAAATTGTGTTAGTCCCCCTGGCCTGTGACTTGCTAGATTTCCCTGGATAAAACAATATGCCTTGGTATGTAATATATAGTCCGGTGTACAAAAACAAATTTTATAAAGACTCTAAATAAAGAAAAGTAAAAACCTGTGTTGAATCCTCGGCCTGAAAAAAGCTGGGCTCCTGTGATTTTAATGAGCTGACTAAAAAACACGTAAGTGAGTAAAAAACTCAAAAATGTATATTTAAATTTGCTATTCAAAATGTGTAAAACCTGAGATGAAAAATGATATAACAAAAATCCGTGTTACACCCTCTGGAGTGTTTGCTCAAAAAATTGTGGTTTAGGATTGCTTCTAAACTCAGAATGTGTGCCTTGATAGAAAAAAGCTTTCATAGCAAAAAATAGCAAATTTATCTCTAACTGTTCCGCTTACTTTGCTATCCAAAAAGCTTAAAAGCAAAAGAGACTAGTGGACACATTATATACAACTAAAAATGATTTTCACTCATTAAGAATGTGATCTGTGTGCAAAATTAGTAATACTGGCTGTGATGGTAACATGGACAGTTTGTGAAGAAATGTATATAAAACACAATGCTAAAACAAAACAAAGTAAACAAAGTGACTTGTGCCCAAAAATAAATCATAAAAAAGTGTCCAGTGCTTGAAGAACTTTCTTAGAAAGGTTTTTCTTCTTATATAGGTAATACTTGGTGCTGTGGTTTCTTATTCGTGCTCTTATAAGATGTGCACTCACCAGAGAGCCTTACCCCTCCAGGGGTACTGCGCATTCACAGTATATGCCACTGTGTAGCAGTCTGTGGTTCCTGGACTCCTGTGTAGTGGCACTATTTTACTGATATATTTTTGAATGTCACAAGCGGTTTGTAAACAAAAAAGGACAAGCTGTGCCTTCAGACCGGAAGTGACGCAATCACGTTCTACGCATTTCGTCATCAGATGTCAACTGGAACATCTGATGACGAAACGCGTAGAATGTGATTGCGTCACTTCGTCACTTCCAGTCTTCCAGTCTGATGGCACAGCTTGTCCTTTTTTGTTTACAAACCGCTTGTAACATTCAATCTAAATATATCAGTAAAATATTGCCACTACACAGGAGTCCAGGAACCACAGACTGCTACACAGTGGCATATACTGTGAACGTGCAGTACCCCTGGAGGTGTGAGGCTCTCTGGTGAGTGCACATCTTATAAGAGCACGAATAAGAAACCACAGCACCAAGTATCACCTATATAACAAGAAAAACTTTTCTAAGAAATTTCTTCAAGCACTGGACACTTTTTTATGATTTATTTTTGGGCACAAGTCACTTTGTTTTGTTTTAGCATTGTGTTTTATAAACTTCTCTTCACAAACTGAAGAAAAAAAAATACCATCACAGCCAGTATTACTAATTTTGCACACAGATCACATTCTTAATGAGTGCAAATCATTTTTAGTTGTATATAAATTGTCCACTAGTCCCTTTTGGATAAGCTTTTTGGATAGCAAAGTAAGCGGAACATTTAGAGATTTATTTGCAATTTTTTTCTATCAAAGCTTTTTGCTATCAATGCACACATTCTGAGTTTAGAAGAAATCCTAAACCACCATTTTTTGAGCAATTAACACAGATTTTTGTTATATCATTTTTCATCTCAGGTTTTACACATTTTGAATAGCAAATTTAAATATACATTTTTGATTTTTTTACTCACACGGAGCTAGTCAGCTTATTAAAATCACAGGAGCCCAGCTTTTTTCAGGCCGAGGATCCAACACAGGTTTTTACTTTTCTTTATTTAGAGTCTTTATAAAATTAGTTTTTGTACACCGGACTATATATTACATACCAAGGCATATTGGTTTATCCTGGGATTTTTTTTACAACAATCTAGCAAGTCACAGGCCAGAGGGTCTAACACAATTTATTTTATTTCTGTTTCTAAAGTATATCATGAGGGCAGATCAATTCAGTATAAGTTATATCAGGTACGCAGAGAGTCTACTAGCAACAGGATAATCCACAAAGGGTACAATACCACTTACCCAGGAGTTCAGTTCATTTTAGGACGAGGGTCTAACACAGGTCCCATTTTTTTCTTCTAGAGAACTTGCTTCTGTTCCTCACATTTTATATATCATACATAGAGGCATATCGGCCTACCTAGGAAACATTCCATAACAGCCCAGCAAGTTTTTGGCCAGAGGGCCTAACACAATTCCACTCCTGCTTACAAAGTTTCCTATAAGGTCTGACCAACCTAACACTAGACATTTTTGGCCCTAGCAGGCACACAGAGAGTCCTCTACAGAGGGTATAATACAACTCACCCAGTTTAAGAACAGCGCCAACCTACCACAACTTTCTTTTCCTATATTTTTGCTTCACCTTTGGTCACAGTAAATGAGTAGGGGCAGCAGTTCCAAAAAATCATTAGAAACATTAAAAATATCACCATTTGCTTCCTTCTTTGTTTCTTAATTTCCTTTGTGCGGATCAAACCCAATTTCTTTCATTCACGTGAATGAGCTGCCCTATGTGCAACATGCTTTTCCATGTGTAAATCGTTCTTAAAAAACACATGTTCCAGCTACATGAGACATGAATAGGGTTTAATACCTATGCAGCCACCACCAACAAATAACAGACTTGTGGGAAACCTTACTCCTGACACATGTGAGTATACTCTACTGTCAAGCAGACTGGCATAAGGTTTCACAGACCACACATTCTGCTCTTAATAGCAGTTACAGGCAATATTACTTCTAGAATTTGTATGAATACCCACTAGCCACCAACAAAATCCGATTCAAAATCTATCTTCCTGGACACGTGCAGGCAGCTAAAAATGTTGTGTACAATCTACTTGCTATCCTGTGAGCCAGAGTCCTATACAGTCACATTTCTCACATACACACCCAACACACAGATCCCTGTCTGGCAATAACATTTATCCCTTCCAATTACACATGTAGTGCTACTGAGGACTCTCTGAATTGTTTTGTGATTTCTCACACGCCTCTAGATGATGCACCTCGCTTTTCCAGCAATAACAACACACCTTTAGAATTTATTATGCAAACAATAAATAAAACAATAATGTTACTCTGAGAGATATTGTTAAACACCTGCAGTATTCTGACTAATAGTAATTGACAGAACTGAGCTGCATTTACCTAGCAACAGTAAATAAAAACATTCCTAACTTTCTATAACACTCCCAGTTCCCAGCAGACAACAGGTTAACCTGTAACAATGTTAATTTCTTACCAGATCAAGGGCACCCTCCTCTGGGTCTCTGGACACATGCTCTGGTTCAGTTCAAGTCCTCAGACAGGGATAGGAATTGCTGTAATGTCTCCCTTTAATTCCTGCTGAGAAAGTCCCTTCTTTCCTTACTCACAAGTGGTAGGAGTACTCTCCAGTACAGTCTGAACTCACTAGGCATCTAAATCACACCCCAGACTGTTCCAGAGAGAAGGGTCTTTGTATCCTTGCTTCTCTGAGTTCTCACCCAGTGGTAGTCAGCAGACCCACTTCTCCTTGCTGCGTTGCCAATGACCTCCAGGATCGAATCAGACCCAGCCAGGATGACTGTCTCCTGAAAGCGGGCACAATTAAAGGGCCCGCAACATGGGATTGTGGTTGCCTCTTTAATGGCAAGAATTAGAATAGTGTCTGGATTATATTTAACAATAAAGTTATTAGATTATATTAAAAAAAAAAAAAAAAAAAAAGTGTGCAGGCTTGTCACAGGGCAGCAGAGCGGGAAAAATGTGAGCTACAGGTGTGGAGAGGCTATATAAACCCCCTGTGTCACAAGCCTGCTCTCAGTTTACCTGAAGTGACTGGAATTGCTTCCCCTCCCTTCCCACCCTTGTCGCAGGCACCATTATGTGGTTATGTCACCCTTGAATCAAGGGGGGACTTTGTTTTATGAATTTTTCATTAATGCTCGAGTTATATAACTGAGCGAATTTAGAGTTGGTTATTAATAAAATAATATTTTGAATAGAATTTATTGTTTACTGATGGTTGATCTTATTAAATAAAATTATTTATTTATTATACCAATAAAGGTGCCGCGGCCAATTAAATGCCATACTGGTGGTTGTGTCTGTTATTTCTTAAGTTATTTAATTATATAGAGCATGTGCAACATACAATCCCCATGAGCTAGAGACACTCCATATACAAATATTGCAGTGAAAGTTGTCTCCATAACAATGGCTGCTGCACTTCTGCATTAATGTATATTCAGTTTAGCCCTGACCACACTGCTGAAGTATAATACAGCAGCAACAAAGGAAGAAAGGAGTAAATATATAGAAATAGATAAATCAATCACCTAAAAAGGTAAAATAATCTGCGGATAATGTATAAAGGTATAAACAGTCCCAAAAACATGTGCTAGTCCAATAGAAAAATAGCGGCCATAACTCCTTGAGGGGCGGCCTTGCCTTTTGGGCTTACAGGTTACCTCCTCTTGGCTTGTGAGTGAATGTCCAGGGGTTCCCAGGGTTAGTACCCAACAACTTTGGATGCTGACACATAAAAAGTCCTTTTAAAGGTTTTTATTTTGCAGTGTTAACATCCAACACAACACAGTCTCAGATAGGAATAGAGGTCAAGGGTAAAGAAACGCAGGCACCTTAAACTGCTGACATCCACTGAATGTCTCTAATCAACCCAGAGAGTAGCCACTCGCAGCTGGGTGCTTCAATGCCGGATAAACCTCTAGCCAGAGGTATAGCGGCCTACAATGTGATCCGTAAACTTGCAACAGTCTCTGACACAGAATAAACTTGCAACCGAAGGTGAAAAGGGAACCTTTCCCACAGTACCTGGAACTTTCTCTGTCTCCTTGGCAGCACTGTGGAAGTGTGGATTCTTTAGTGTCCATACAACTCAGCTTCCAGGCTCTTACTGAGATGCCAGCTTGTTTGCCCTCCTCTGAAGAGTCCTCCCCCGGTCACTTGTATGAGCTGTGGTGCCCCTCCAATACTGAGAGCACACCAGGACGCCTTGAATCCTCCTTCAGTTACTGGGTCTCAGGCTAACTGGCTCCGAGACTCGGGAACAGACGGATCCCCATCCCAGACCATGCGGGTCTATGGGGCTAGTCAAACTGACCACGTTTGCGGGACGGCAAATGCTCCTAGGCCTGGGACCCCTCGCGGGGCTACCCTGGACCAGAACCAGGAAACAGGACTGCGGCCGAACCCCGAACACGTGAATTAAGCACCTTAAGTACCCTTCCCCAGACTACACAGCGGGGCCAGACGCACCCACTGATTGGCTCCGGGAAAGACTGATACTTAAGACGTCCAACCAGGCCTGATTCTTGACCTAACTGCACCCATGACCAGGCAGAACCCTAGTGCAGGCCAGCCAAACTGATGCCAAAGTAAACCTGTACAATTAACCCTCAGAACCCCATTACTGTTCTGAGGGAAAAAACTAAATTTGCACATATAGCACACATTTGTAAAAGTGTGACCACTACATTAATATATATATATATATATATATATATATATATATACACACACACACACACACACACACACACACAAATACATTGCTGAAATAGAGTCCAAATGAAAGGTGAATCCAAAGACCAAAAGGAGTGACCCAAATAACTGTACTGTTTGGTAGAATTTTCACCACACTGAACACCAACAGATAATCACAAGCCGCTCACCAGATCTCCTGACCTTGTATAATAAGAGGTCAGATCACATTTGGGTAATACATTCCAAGATGGATGGATGGATAATCACTTCTTGACTGAGTGGACACCCCTTGAGGGGATGGATAAATTGAACCAGAATGACGCTCCGTCCAGATGGATAGATGGGGTGTATAACTCCAATAGCTCCACCAATGTATAATACTTGATCCAACACTCATCAAGCCAGCAATAAACATGTAAGAGGAAGGAAAGCTCTCATGGTGCAGTATAAGATTAAGAAATGTATTAAAAATTTGTCACCTACTCACATTCACTCAGAAAAATTATTCACAGTATATCAAACAGATCACGTTCAACAACCCAGGGGGCGTGATGACATCATCGTTGTAGCTCTGCCGATGCCTCCAAATGGATGTCATCACTGGGGCAATGAAGAATAGCGGTGATAGAGCACCACAAGAGCTATATAATCTTAACCCATAGAAAACAATAGAGGGCGCTTTCACACGCCAATGACCGAAACTAACGAGCATAAGCGGGTGCTATTTTTAACAAGGCTGCCAAACATAAAAATGTCCATGGCCACATAACAAAAAAAAAAAATATATATATATATATATATATATATATATAAAAGACTAAAATTAAAATTAAATGTCAATTTTATATATTTAAATTAAAGACTGTCATTTGTTTGTTCTGATGACATAAGGGTGAAAGTGCCATCTAAAGAACAATTAACCAAATAACACATTAAATGTACAAAAAATGAACAAAATAAAACCAACTTACAGCAGAATTGATGGTGCACCGATTGATGACAACAAGAAGGAAAGTTAACTATTGTTGATGAAACAATTTATGTGCTATTAAACATTCAAACCAAAAGGACAATGAGCCTTGAGTTCATATATCCAGGGGGATTCTCGCCTGGATATTTCACAAACATTATTACTGCCCCTCCAATGTGGTACAAAATTCTCAATTCCAACTAATTTCAAACATGATGGATCTCTATGATGCTTAATGGAAAAATGCTTGGAGAGGCTATGACCACAAAAGCCATTTTGAATGTTAGTGGGATGCTCCCCTATCCAAACCTAGAGTCCTTTTGGTCCTGCCTACATACTGCAGGCCTCAAGAACACTACAGGAGGTTTAACATTCTTGGTGGAACAAGTAACAAAACTTTTGATTTTGTACGTTTTATTTGTGACAGTGGATTGAAAAATTTGGATCCTGACAGTATTATCCACAGCACTTACATAAAGGACATCTGCGGCAAGAATTAAAAAACCCTCACATTTCCAAACATAGAAATGCATATCAGTCTCTCAATGATATTATATGCTACAAGATGTCTTATGCCGCATACACACGGTCGGAATTTCCGATGGAAACAGTCCGATGGGAGCTTTTCATCGGATTTTCCGACCATGTGTATGCCCATCGGTCTTAATTTCCGACGGACTTTAAATTGAGAACCTGTTCTTAATTTTTCCGACGGAAAACCTTTCTATCGGATTTTCCAATCGTGTGTATGCAATTCCGACAAGCAAAATTCCGACACATGCTCGGAAACAATTTGACGCATGCTCAGAAGCATTAAACTTCCCTTTTATAGTGCAGTCGAACGTGTTGTATGCCGTGGTGTTATTGACCGTCAGAATTTTGTGTGACCGTGTGTAGGCAAGACAGTTTGAGCGAAATTCCGTCGGAATTCCGTCTGGAAAACCATCAGAGCTTTTTCCGACGAGAATTCCGACCGCGTGTACGCGGCATTAGAGTAGGAGCCTTCTTAAAAATAACTTTCGGTTCACAAGGTAAAACTAGGCCTAAAACCACATCATTCCCCAGGATCCCCCAGTGTTTATTAAGGAGCCTATAAATAAATTGATACCGATTAGAATAGGTGGTAGAAAAAGATCATTCAAAGACAGAGTTATTCTCTTCTCTGCTTATAGGCAAAACAGGTCTTTCCTATCCAGGAAGCCTCATGTTGTATTGTACCATCTAACCTCTGGGCAGAATAACCCTTATCAATAAATCCCTGTCTAATAACTGCAGCCTGTGTCCTGAATTCTTTCAAATTGGTAAAGTTATGTTGAATCCTGAGAAATTGCCCTTTGGGGACATCCCTTAGTCAAGACAGACAATGGCAACTTTGTAACGGAACAAAACCTTTACTATCCTGCCAGATAGTTAAATCCAAAAAAATAGATTTCTGAAAGACTGCATTCATAATTTCATCTGATACCTAAATAATTATAGAGTTCAGGTTGATCATAAATTGATGTAATGCAACCTTTGTGCTGCCCCAGATCATCAAGGCATCATCTGTATAGCAACGCCAAAAAAGGCCCTCTCAGCAAGGGGAGCCAAAATCACACTTTCCTCCCAGTGGGCTATAAACAAATTGGCCACACTTGGAGCAAACTTGGCCTCCATCGCTACCCCTGTCTTTTACAGATAAAAAGGAGTGTGTTAGCTTTATCCAAAAAGCGTTTTACAGAAATCATAGCCCTATCATGAGGTATAATGGTATACAGGGAAGACACATCCGCAGAGAACAACAAACAGTCTCCCGCTATGGTTAAATTACTTATGGCGTTGATTGTATCATGGGTGTCTTTCAAATAGGCTGGGGTATCTGTTACTAATGGTTGAAGAAAAATATATATTTTCCTGCTCTTAAAGTAACCAACTCAATCCTGCTCACTATTGATCAGTGAATGTTAGGCTCTCTTTCTTATTTAAAATACCATACTTGAAACCTTTCATAAAAAGAGAATTAAGGTCCCTATACAAGGTGTTGTAGATTGGCGGAGCTATTGGAGTTTTACTCCCCATCCATCTATCCATCCGGATGGAGCATTATTCTGGTTCCATTCATTAATTTATTCCCTCAAGGTGTGTCCAAACAGTCTGGAAGTGATTATCTATCCATCTTGGAATGTAATACCCAAATGTGATCTAACCCCTTATTATTCAAGGTCAGAAGATCTGGTCAACGGTTTGTGATTATCTGTTATCCGCTTTGTTTTTCAATTATTTGACCTTTTTAGCTGATTGATTTATCTATTTCTATATATTTACATTATTGCACATTGCACTTTATGTCAGCTTGACACAATTTTTGGGACTTATTTAATGTACCTTTAGCGCAAGAATTCATTATTAGTAACACACATATGATAACTTCAAAACTATTGAAGTTATCATATGTGTGTTACTAATAATGAAAACTACATGCATTCAAAATGGCCTTCTCTTTCTTTGTCAGCCAACTGCTACTATGCAGAGAGCATGATAGCACAGCCACACAATGCACTCTCATGCAGGTTAACAGTGACAACTTAACATACAGGCACTCGTGATACAATGCAACTACACATTCAGCAGTCTGTTCCTATTTGTGCATTCTTTTATATGTGCATGACACCATATTCTTTCCAGTGCAAGCCCTAGTTCTCACCATTGTGGTCAGTTCCAGTGCTTTCAACTAAAATACAACCTGATGCACTTTTTTGATCCAGAATGTTAATATGTATAAACATGTAAATGTCCTGGGAAAATACATAAGAAACCATTGTCCTAAGATTTTTCGAAAGTGACAAAATAAAAAAAGAAGGAAAAAAATTGACCGAACCACATTGAATATGCATCAAATCTACTGTATATACTCGATATAAGCCGGCCCGAATATAAGCCGAGGCACCTCATTTTACCACCAAAAACTGGGAATACTTATTGACTCGAGTATAAGCCTAGAGTGAGAAATGCGCAGCTACTGTAAGTGGATAAGAGGGTCAACAATGCCCATTTGCAACCTCACTGTGCCCATTTGCATGCCTCACTGTGCCCATTTGCAGCCATAGGTCCCCCGAACTTCAAACTTGGTAGTTAAGGGTTCCTAGATGCCCCCTATCTGCAGCCAATGGGGTCTCTGGACCCCGACTTTGGGACCCTGTATCTTGGGTCCACTTGGTGCTAGGAACCCCAAATTCCGTGTGCAAACCCTATAACTAAGTGGCACCCAGATACGGGGCCCCAAAGTCGGGTCGGAAAATGTCATTTTCCGCTGCAGAAAAGTGCTTGAGGGGGGCATTTTCAGCGCAAAAAAATGTGCTGAAAAACTCGGCTTATACTCGAGTATATACGGTATGTCTAAATATGCATGCAAAAATAAATCCAAAACGCTGATATTATAATGTGACCCAGCCCTAAAGCATTTAAAATGTGTTTATTTATTACTTACTGTACATTGTTACAAATGTTACAAAAGCAGAAGTTCCAAAAACAAAAATGTAAAAGGCAATATAATTCAAACAGTATTAAAAATAAAAGATACCCTACAAAAAATTACTTCTCCAGCTTCCAGGGTTGGATAAAAAACACTTACCATACCCCCCACATTTTTGGGATCCTGACATATGACCAAGATTAGATGGCAGGGTCTTCACTTTTCTACCTTTAGAGATCAAAGTGACTTGGCACCCACTCAGACTATCCAGTTGGATGGCTGAATATTACCCAATTAGCAAAGAAAGGATTTTGGTAATAATAATAATATTTGAAACCTCAAAACTGTTTCCACTTATGGATGAAAAAATAAAAGTAATTGTTGATGTCTAAGATCTCCTTTTGTTGCACAAGGCTTTTACAGGTGGTTTTACGAATCTGTGTTGGATAGAATAGAAGTTAACTTTTTTCTGATTTTGTTGAATACTAAAATAAACACATCTGTTTCAAGTGCTAATTGAGACATTACACCTAGTCTGTGCCAGTTTGGGTTGCTGACACATTGAGTACAGTGTTCAGGGAGAACACACACTTCTGTATGGATCCATAAAAATCCATACGGACACACAAATCAAGCATTTGACCTTACTTCCTTCCTGACACTGTTGTGTAAAAATGTTACTAATTTTCTAGATTAACTTCTGGACACTGTTTCTGTGAATTTGAATTACCATTGCCTGGCTGTATCATGAAACATTGCTTCTGATTGGCTCATTGGGCTACTTCTCCATACAGGGACTGCAACATTCTGATACCAGGCCAAATGCAGGTACTTCATAACATATATATCTACCTAGATTTCAGCTTTAAAAAAAAACAAAAACAAGTATTAATGTTTTGGAGCCCTTTGTAGCAGGATCTAAAGTCTAGGAGCCAATCAGTTAAGTTTGCGTGCTAAGTGCTGGACTCTAGCCCTCACAAACAACCAGTTCCAGCACTGAGCCCCACTAGAAAAGTATTTAGTCACTGAAACCTGGTACCTATTTTAAACAGAGCTCTTCTACTACTTTATTGTGAACTGAAAACTGTGTCTGCATTGAAAATGATTCATTATAAGTACTTTTTTTTAAATGTTGCCATGGTTTTACATTTTAAGTATCATTTATGTGAATTGTAGATTATTTGAGATGCAAGGTATACTTGAATTAGTACCTTTGGCGGGAATTTTCATTTCAAGAGACAGCGTGAGATACAGCCATATATTGTAAAGAGATCCATTAGAGCAAGACATACTTCCTGCGCAACCTGGTCTTTGAACTGTTAACTGAATTACTGTTGGTCTGTGTGCTGGTCCGACGGACCAAATACGACGCAAGGGCATGGCTACTGGCAATTTTTTTGTCCCATTTACATCACCAAGTTCGAACTAACGGACTTTTGACTGAATTTAGTCCGTGCATATGTGGCCAAGTCCGTTCGTTCAGAAAGTCCGTCGGAACTCCGCTGAAAGTCCGTTGGGAAGACCGTGTTTGTCCATTGGGAAGACCTAGTTTGCCGGAAAGTCTGGTCGTGTGTACACGGCATTAATTACAAAGCCACCTGCAACTCTGTCCCCAGCTACATCACTAGCCTAGTCTCAAAACTTACCTACTTTAAAAAATGGAACCATTGATCTAATATCAGTCTACCCATACATCCTGTTCTCGGGGTGTTAGTGTATTAATTTTTAACAATTTACTATATTCCAGCAGACAGGTTTGAATGGACCCATTAGGATGGTATGTTTTTATATATTGTACTATAGATAATATTGTTTGCATCTTGGATAGTGTATGCATACTGCCTTCCTGCAGGTGCAGGTTTGAAATTGTGCAAGTTCAGCTGAACTCGCACGATTTCAAACCTGCCTTCAGTGTGAACGAGGGCTGAGGCCGTTACTTCTGTGTGTTGTGTGCATGCTGTGAACTGTGTTATTACTATGCTTTGCTATTACTGTAACACATTTTTTGCTTCAAGGCTTTTGCATCTTTAAAAAAATCATGTTTGTAAGCCACAATGTGTGTCGTGAGCCGTGTGGTCAGTTTTGGAAGGATCATCGCTGGGGCAGGACAGAAAAACAATACCTTCAGGGGTGAGTGCTACATGCAGTACAGTGAACATAACTACACTGACCCTTATTCAACATTACATGGTGGGGAGAACTAGGTCAAACTCCTGTGAGGAGGGAGCAAGGGTGTGGCTTAGTGGTGCAGTGTGTGTCTATGGACTCACACAGTCCAGCTCGGGAGTGCATGCCCACAGGTACTTCGATGGCACCCGTCTTGCTAAAGAGGCACTTGGAAGTGGGAGGAGCAGACAGCTCCAGTAGAGGACTGCCAGAAAAGGAGGTGAGGGACATTTCTGTGCAATATCACAATATCCTTGCACATAGCAGATAGGTACATTATAACATATATTTTTTTTACCCAAAACATGTTATCCTTTAGTATCACTTTAAGGTAAGATAAGCTCATGCTTTTGTGTGAGTTTAGTGAACAACATACATATTGGTTGGGTATGCTTTCCTTTGCATTTAAATAACCTTGACTACATAATTTCATAAAGACAGTCAGAATGAATGATGGATGAAAGGAGTCCCAATATGGAGCCTCCTAAATTTTAAACACATAGGGGGTTATTTATGAAAGGCAAATCCACTTTGCACTGCAAGTACACTTGAAAGTACACTGAAAGTGCACTTGGAAGTGCAGTTGCCCTCAATCTAAGGGGTATATCTGAAACGAGGGGAAGCTCTGCTGATTTTATCATCCAATCATGTGCAAGCTAAAATGCTATTTTTTATTTTCCTTGCATGTCCCCCTCGGATCTACATCGACTTTACTTCCAAGCGCACTTTCAAGTGCACTTGCAGTGCAAAGTTGATTTTCTTTTAGTAAATAACCCCCATAGTGTCTGGTACCACATCCTTAAGAGATTACGTTAACTACTTAAGGAACGCCTCCTGCACATTTATATCGGCAGAATGGCACGGCTGGGCACAACAACGTACAGGTATGTTGCCCTTTAAGAGCCCAGCCGTGGGTCACGAAAAATAGTCTTAAAGAAGAAAATATAATCCTTCAATCCAGATTGGAAGACTTTGAAAATCGGGCGAGACGCTCTAATTTACGCATTACAGGAATTTACAAATCAGTGACTTACAGGTTTTTATGATGGCTCTTTTTCAAGAATTACAACCAGCTATACCGGTAAAACGCCTCGAGATTGACATGTTCCATAGTGCCTTAACACCTAAAAAAACAGATGGTCCGCCATGCGATATTATTGCAAAGATCCATTTCTACCGTACTAAGGAACAATTGCTAAATACAGCAAGAAATAAAGATTCCTTAAATTTCCAAGGGCACAATTATCAACTATTAGCAGATCTCTCACAACTAACAATCAATAAAAGAAGAGCTTTGAAACCACTTCTTCAAATATTACAACGCAATGCTATAATATATCAATGGGGTTTTCCTTTCTCTGTTCCGTTTCACTTATCAAAGTCACAAATGCACGTGCCGCACTGCTAAAGATCTGCAAACTACCTTGCAGAATCAAGGATTGATAAATACAAACAGAGACTATGCCGTCACACGTCAAAAATCGCCCTCATCTTCTGGTAATTCCTCTTCTGCTTCCAGGAATAATGAAAATCATAGCCTGCATAAAAGAAGTTGCATACAATCCCCTGTTCCGGATCCGGCTGATTCTATGGATTGAAGAGAATCTTACATCAAGATTTTAACCCTTTTTTTTGTGTGACTGATTGAACAAAATGGTCCAGTTACAGTATTCTAACAATTTACTTACAGTTCCAGCTATATCATTGCATAATTGTTAATGCTACTCTTCCTTAACCTTCTCTTATTAAGTGTTCCAATCTATTATTCTTTAAAATTTAGAGTACTTATTAATACTGACATTGTCAATAATGATAATTTAACTGTTAAAATTAGTTTTGTTTTATTATACATACTATTATCTTCAGATTTGGAAGATATAAAAACTAATTGTCCTTATTTCTTCAGGCTGGCCTCTTTCGAAATTTTTGACTCCCAGCCATTTTTGCATTTTACAAACACCCAAAACGTCACTTAAGACTTGGGCATTCTTTTTGTTTTTAATTTTGCTTATTGATTGTAAGACTACAATTTATATGGTTGGCTCTCCATGTTCTGTGGGGATGTTCCTTGCGCCCCCTCTTGCTATCCTCAGCTGCTCAGTGTTCAGCGGGCAGTTGATTGTGGCTCATGTACCCTTGGAGATTTTTTTAATGGATATGTTAGGAATGTATATATGTTTTGCTATATTTTCATGATATTTATAAGTCACATTTTCTTTCCTAGCTTTTTTTTATTTTTCCCTTTTTTCTTCCTTTTTCCCTTATACTCCGGAGGCAAATAACTTCTTACATGGTCCTTGTTTAAACATAATTAAAGATCCTTTAATTCCATGACTCCACTGAATATTCTATACCTGAATGTTCAGGGATTTAACATTCCGCAAAAACACACTAAAGCCTTTTGTACCTTTACATCCAAAAAAGCACATATAGTATGCCTTCAAGAGACCCATTTTACTAGACAATCCACCCCAAATTCTTTAGTAAAACTTACTCACAAGTATTTATGGCCTCGGCTTCCATGTTACAATCTGGTGAGGTTATAGCATTCCACTGTAATACCCCATTTCCACTAATAAAAGAAATTAAAGATCCAGAAGGCCGATATTTGATTCTTAAAGGACATTTACTGGATACCGCTATCACCATTGTGTCATATTATACCCCCAACAAGCAACCTAATTCTTTTCTCTCCCATCTATCCCACAAACAATAGACTACCATAAAATAGGTACTGTAAATTTATTCAGAGATTCTAATCAGACTATTTTTCCATTTCTGGATAAATCACCAATTCCACAGACCCAAAGGTCAGACAAACAATCTTTCTCAAAACTTATCGCAAAACATAATTTAGTAGATTCCTGTTGGGAATTGAATCCTACCAAGAGACAATAAACACATTACTCATACCCTCATCGTTCATTCTCTAGGATAGACCATATATTTTTGTCCACGGGTATGGTGCAGGAAATCTTAACTTCAAAAATTGTCCCCATTCCTTGGTCTGACCATAGTGCAAGCTACAATACTATAGCTTCCATAATCCCAAAAGCACATGATCCAACGTGTCTATTAAGAGGTTTTCTGCTCAAAAATCCAGTACATAAAAATAATATTGAACTTGCACTTAAAGATTATCTAAATCATAATTCTACACTTGACATCTCCCAAACCACTTTATGGGAAGCACACAAACCTGTTCTCCATGGCATATGTTTACAACAAGCTAATATATTCAATAGAGAACGAAAATCCCTTTGCTGCACTTTAGAAACAAATTTCAATACATCTTATATGGCATTTCAGCATAACCCTTCTCCTTCATCCAGAGTAAACTTAGATAAAGCTAAATTGGAATTTGATTTATTCCTTACCGAGTTGTCAGACAAAATCATTAAAAGATCACAACATAACTTTTATATGAACGCAAATAAGCCAAATACGCTTTTAGCCTGGGCACTAAAATCTTGCCACAATCCAACCAAACCTATTCGTCTTAAAATATCCAGAGAGGTATACACAAACAACCCATTGAAAATCTTACAAAAATTTAAAACACAGTTAAAAAATGTATACTCATCTGACAATAAGTTGGATCCATCTAAAGCAAATGATTTTTTCTCACATATCTCTCCCTGCATTATCAAAAACACAACTGGAAATTATGGAGGAATCTGTGTCTGTTAAGGAGGTATCTGAAGTTATTAAGAATTTGAAACTAAATAAGGCCTGGTCCTGATGGATTTTCTGCTCTTTATTATAAAACATTTGCAGATATCTTATCACCAGTTCTAACAAATACTTTCAATTCCCTCTTGGAAGGTCATTCTTTTAGGGGGTAAACATTGACTGCAATTATTTGCATGCTCCCCAAACCACATGCGGATGACTCAGTTTGGTCAAATTACCGCTCTATTTCTTTATTAAATTTGGACGTAAAAATTTTGGCCAAAATTCTAGCCAATAAAGTAAACACGATTATAGGTAACCTCATACTCCATGACCAAGTAGGTTTCATCCCTATTCGACAAGCTGACGATAATATCAGACGTGCAACACTTTTATCACATGCCGCTAAAATATGTTGTAACCCCACCTGTTTTTTTTCTCTAGACATTAAGAAAGCATTTGACACAGTGTCATGGTCTTACATGCATTTCACCCTCAATAAATGGGGCTTTGGCCCACATTTTTTGCAATGGATTTCTGCATTTTATCATGAACCCAAAGCTTACATTAAATGTGCAGTGTACAAATCGGATGAGTTTAATATACAGAGAGGGACGCGTGAAGGATGCCCACCCTCTCCATTATTATTTGCATTACTCATTGAACCCCTAGCACAAAGAATAAGGATGGAACCTACAATCACAGGTATTGAATTAGGAGGATATCATCACAAAATATGCTTATTCTCAGATGACATTCTCCTATTTTTGTCCTCGCCACAAGTTTCTGCCTCACCTTATGGTTGTACTACATGAATTTTCCCTCATCTCAGGCCTTAAAGTTAATGCCCAAAAATCTCTAGCACTAAATATCTCATTAGACGAAACATAAAAACTATCTATACAAAATTCATCACCCTTAAATGAGTAGATCGCAGCCTTCCATATTTGGGTATCCAACTCACTTCCACTCCCTTAGATTTATTTACAGCTAATTACCCGGCTTTACTGAAAAATATTACAAATTTGTTATCCAACTGCTCATCCTTACCCATTTCGTGGTTCAGAAAAATCGACATTATAAAAATGACTATATGACTATATATATTTAGAACACTTCCAATCCATATTCCCGCTTATTTTCTTAGATTGATTCAACAAAAGGTAATACAATTCACTTGGGGAAAATAACACCCCAGGCTACATAAGAAAACCTTGTTTCTCCCTAAATCTATGAGTGGTCTGGGATTTCCAGATTTTACAACATACTATAAAGTAGCTCAAATAGCACAATTAACAAAATATCATTCGACTACAGAGATTCCTATGTGGGTATTCATCAAAGCTATAGACCGCGATCCTCTTCCTATAAACAATATATTATGGCTACGACCTGCAGATCGTAAAGCTTTAAAAAATCTAATTTCTAGGTATTCTCTATCTATTTGGGATAGACATACAATCTCACATGGTTTACAATCTTCACATAACCCGCTTCTATCTTTTCACAAAAATCCGGCCTTTTATCCAGCTTGGACATTTCCCTGAACTTTTAAAGCCTGGTCTAAGGCTGGCATTACTTGTCTATATAATATAACTTTAACAACCTCAATACAACCTTTCCCAGAACTATGTGAGACCTTTGGACTCCCCCAATGCGAAATTTTCAAATATCTTCAAATCAAAATTGTTTATACTCCTCTCCTCTATTCTAGTGATAACTTACACACCATTTCTCAATTTGAAAGAATTTGTCTCAAAGAACCACATGCTAAAGGTTGTATTTCAATAATCTATTCCCAATTGATCATTAAATCAAATACAATTTTACCTACTGTATTTTCTGGTGTATAAGACTACCTTTTACACCGAAATTACACAGCCAAAAAGCGGGGGTCGTCTTATACGCCGGGTGAAGAAGCCGCCAGATGGATATCAGTCCGCCGGGCGCTCTGTAAAATTGTAATATGTATACAGTATGCGCCGCTCAGCCAATCCCGGCGGGCGATGCACTCTGATGAATACAGAGCCTGCTAAGCCAGCTCAGATTGAGTAACAACCTCTGCCAATCCGAGCAGGCTACATGAGTCAGAGCGGCGCGGGCTGATGTCACAGCCTCTGCCAATCCGAGCAGGCTTTGTATCCATCAACAGATTAGTAAAATACAATGCCTGCCGTGATTGGCTCAGCAGTGCACACTGTCTGCACACTGTATTCTGAAGTGTACCTGGGGCTACTGTACTAACACAGCATCATATACTGTGTGTACTTGGTGCTCTACATATTAACAAAGCATCCTGTACTGCACATCCAGCTCCAGATCTCCCCTAAAATACAGGTATGATTTATGGTGCTTTGGAGGAGAGGATTCATTGTTGCTGCCTACCAATTGTGGGATCTCTGGGGCTTGTAGTTCACCAGTTTCCTTTTTCTGATGTTAAGTCTGATGTTTTTTTTTTGTTTCTGATGTTTTTTTGTAAATGGTGTTGCCTCGGAAGGGGGGTAGTCTTATATGGCGAGTATAGCCCCAAACCTAAGTTTTCACTGGAAAAATAGGGGGTCGTCTTATACACCCAGTCGTCTTATACGCCGGCAAATACGGTACATATGTTGCTAAGTGGGAAAAATACCTTGATTGTAAGATTAATCCCAAGATTTGGTCTCATATCTGGTCTAATACCAAATCTTCTTCTACAAATACAGAATATTGGTGGTTGAGACATCATATAAAGTTCTTACACAATGGTATTTGGTTCCTGCCAGAATAGCCAAATTTACAATAGACAACTCAGGCCTCTGTTTTCACGGCTGTCCAGAACATGGTACATACATGTACATTTGGTGGCAGTGTCCAATCGTGCACACATATTGGAAAAAGGTCTTTCTGATAGCCTCAAAATGATTTGATTGTTCTGTTTTACCAGATCCAATGTCAGCTCTTCTCAATTTAAAACCAGTCTCTCTCACTCAGAAAAAAATTAAGCTATTCCTCACGTTCCTGATAGCTGCAAAACAGACAATAGATAATGCATGGAAAAGACCTGTTGTGAATTTTGCAGAAACCAAACTTAGAATGAATCAATTGTTTATACATGCTAAAACGGATGATTTAGATAAAAATCATTTGAAGAAGTTTGACAGCATATGGAAACCATGGATTAAATATTACATGCCAGACAATTTTGATAATCGAGTACTCTCATCATGGTGATTGATATTCTTTCATGGATTATAACAACAGAATGTATATACAAAATCTGCCTTCGGAGTTCTGTCGTCTTCTCCTCCCATTTGCCCTTATTTCCTTTTATCATTTTCTTTTTCCTTGTTCCTTCAAGGACTACTATCTTTCTCAATCTTAGTCTTTTCTTACAGTGCAGTATTTGTTATAAACATATATTTGAAGTTATGGTCAAGGTTTTTTTAAATTAAAATCTCTAAATAGATATATTCATGCCTACTCCAGTTTATAGAGTTTTCGAATTCTTCAGTCGTAAACAACTTTTACACTCAAGATTATTTCTTATTTTACCATTACACAGAGTATTTATCATTCTTTTTTTATTAACACTATGAAAACTGAAGTCTATTATAAATGTAATTTATTCCCATTGGTTGTAAACAGTTTTTTTCTTGCATCATCTGTACTTCAATATTATACTCTAATACTTTTGTCAGATATTCTGTATTTGTTGATATTCAATGTTTCTAAAATAAAAAACGTTTGAACGAGAAAGTTACAGCGACTGCAGATTGAAAAGAAAAGGTAATTTTTAATAACATTCAATATCCCCACCTGTTTTCTTTCTCTAGACATTAAGAAAGCATTTGACACAGTGTCATGGTCTTACATGCACTTCACCCTCAATAAATGGGGCTTTGGCCCACATTTTTTGCAATGGATTTCTGCATTTTATCATGAACCCAAAGCTTACATTAAATGTGCAGGGTACAATCGGATGAGTTTAATATACAGAGAGGGACATGTCAAGGATACCCACCTTCTCCATTATTATTTGCATTACTCATTGAACCCCTAGCACAAAGAATAAGGATGGAACCTACAATCACAGGTATTGAATTAGGTGGATATCATCACAAAATATGCTTATTCTCAGATGACATTCTCCTATTTTTGTCCTGGCCACAAGTTTCTGCCCCAAACCTTATGGTTGTACTACATGAATTTTCCCTCATCTCAGGCCTTAAAGTTAATGCCCAAAAATCTCTAGCACTAAATATCTCATTAGACGAAATGGAAAAACAATCTATACAAAATTCATTTTGACAGCATATGGAAACCATGGATTAAATATTACATTAAATATAACATGCCAGACAATTTTGATAACCGAGTACTCTCATCATGGTGATTGATATTCTTTCATGGATTATAACAACAGAATGTATATACAAAATCTGCCTTTGGAGTTCTGTCGTCTTCCCCTCCCATTTGCCCTTATTTCCTTTTATCATTTTCTTTTTCCTTGTTCCTTCAAGGACTACTATCTTCCTCAATCTTAGTCTTTTCTTACAGTGCAGTATTTGTTATAAACATATATTTGAAGTTATGGTCAAGGTTTTGTTAAATTCAAATCCCCAAATATATATATTCATGCCTACTCCAGTTTATAGAGTTTTCTAATTCTTCAGTCGTAAACAACTTTTACACTCAAGATTATTTCATATTTTACCATTACACAGAGTATTTATCATTCTTTCTTTATTAACACTATGAAAACTGAAGTCTATTATAAATGTAATTTATTCCCATTGGTTGTAAACATTTTTTTTCTTGCATCATCTGTACTTATACTCTAATAATTTCGTCAGATATTCTGTATTTGTTGATATTCTATGTCTCTAAAATAAACAAACTTTTGAACAAGAAAATGACAGCGACTGCAGATTGAAAAGAAAAGGTAATTTTTAATAACATTCAATTATAATATGACTTGTATCAGAATTGTACATGCTATATTATTATTTTTTTGTTATTTGATATTTTTTCCCCACGAAAGTGGAGTTACCCTTTAAGTGTGTACAGTGCATGTAAAATACAGGTATGTAGAATCTTAATTTCCTGTAAGGGATAACAAACCTGGTAGATGCAACTTTAATTTATGGATGTGCTGATAAATGTATTTTCTATCATTGTAGAGCTTGACTGTAGATATCTTCCTGATGAAGCAGGCATGACCCGTGAAACGTAATAAAGAAGTTACATCAGGCAACTCGTTTCCCAATGGGGCGGGGATGATGACTAACAACATATCAATATAAATCAGGAGAGAATTTGGGTCTTTGAAGGAGGTGTAGGATATGCAAGTCCATTGCCTCCATCCCTATTATGCAAGAAAAAAACAAGGGGGTTTGGGACTTTGAATGAAGCATGCAAAAAGGACGCAAGTTAGCACTGTGTATCTGTAAAGTCTTTATTCATATACTAATACAGCTAGAATACATACACAATGCAAGTATAAAAATATTAATAAATAAATACTGTAAGTTCATATGGTTCCATGGCATAGAGCAGGGTTATGCAATTAGCGGACCTCCAGCGTCCAGTGTTCACATGATGTCTAAAACAAAATATGATTTGTAAAATTGCAACATCGTTAAACATGATTAGTAATCAGTAGATAACATTCTATGATGTAATGTAGCTGTAGAAATCAACAGAGCTCAAGGCGTTTCGTGGATATGTCCGCTCATGAGGAGCAGTTGCAACAGAAATATCTATAGAATATATATAAGTATAGTAAACCACAGTCCAACTAAGACAGGGACTAAGGGGGATAAGAAAGTGAATAGTTATCCACCTATACTTACAAACAAGGATAATGAATGTGGCATATGGTAGTGGACACAAGGTGGACCGGGTACATCGTTTGTCGAGGGACCTGAGGTGCCAATATATAATGACGCAACACCGGACAGTATTGAAGGATAAGTGAGTCTGGGAGTATAATACCCATATAACAAACGGTGATGGTGTATAGCTCATCAACAGGGACATCTGGGAACAAATAGTGAATATGTGTATAAATATAACAATAATAAGTTATATATAATTGTAAATAATAATAATGAACCCAGTGTAGCTCCTGAAAAAATTATGAAAGGAGTGGAAGATAAAAAAGTGATGATGATAAGCCTGTATCTAGAAAGTGAGTTGGAGAGTCTGCATGTGTATAGATACCAAAGTGATAAAAGAATACCCCAAATAAGGAGGGAAACAGTGTGAGTGATTAGGGTGAAACTAACCACCAAAGTAGAATCCTCAAACCAAAAACAGCTTACCGCAATGTTGCATGGATACAACACCAGCAAGACATGGGCCCAGCTAGTGTGCAGAAACCCCAAAAGGAACCAGTCAAGTAGACAGCCCGCTACCACCAATAGCACGCTGGCGAACAAATAGAGGGCGTTACATCAGGCAACCCATGCCCAATGAGGCAGGGATGATGACTAACAATATATAAATATAAATCTGTTTATCTGTAATGTTGACATGCAATATTTTTTGTCCTTTAATGATGTCATATATGTTTTTTAAACATTTGTAAAATAAAATATTGACTTTTTATACATGCGTGGTACCTTTAAAGTCCGCCATTTTCTAGTTAGGGCCTTTTTTTGAATGCATAGTTTGATATTGAAACATTTTCCTTTTATGTCATTTAATCTGTATTGCTATTGCTCAGGCTGCATTGGGGCAAAGCAAGTGTATTGATGCTAAAACACCTAGTAACATTAGTTCTATTTACTTCTGTTGCTTCCTAGAGGTCTCAAGCTGAACTATATTGATTTTTAACAAAGTAACAAAAAGGAAACTTGCAAAATGTTAATTATGTAAGTTTGCTCTGTCATGGAACAGAAACAAGAAAGTGTTGACTACGTTAGCATACAATGCACAATGTGTAGTGCAGATTGGTGTTACACTTTTTATGCAATGTCATATAACTGTTAGATTGATCATAATGACAAAACAGACTTGTGTTTATGTGCATGTACTAATCTAGTGTGGGTGAGGCTAAGGCCCCTTTCACACTGCCGCAACTTAAACCGCAATTTTTCCACTATTTTGCAATGATTTCAGGGAGTGTAAATTTGAGATCCATAGACCTCAACTCGCATCAAAGTCGGACCAAAATAGTACAGGGACTACTTTGAAGTTGGTGCTACTTAAAGTCGCACAGATATGATTGACTATCATTGGGAATCGTGGGGTAGGACTTGTCATGCAACTCTGATGTCCAAAGCCGCAGGAAAAGTCGCACAAGTGTGAAAGGGGCCTAAACCGAAGGAAGAGGCTGCTGTTTTGCATTTTAGCTTTTTCCTTTCTGTAGCCAATAGGCTTTTTTTTTAACTAAAGCATCGGTATTACTTAAAGAGGTTCTTCTTGATGTAAAGCACTTATTACGGTAGGTCAGATGATATGCCAGATTAAAGCTGGCAGATAATTCTGAAGCAGTTGCAAGAATTTTTTTGGCACAAAGCTAGCAAACACATTTCCTGCCAAGTGCATCAAAAATGTGTGCAGATAGCAGATTCAGTAACAATAGACTTTTCAATTTGCTTGTACTACTTTAGCATGAGAAAAAAAAAAAATGTCAATGCAATGATTTTTGATGCATTGCTTCCTAAAATTTTAACCAAAAAAAGTTTGTTCTCAAATAATAATGCCAACTTCTCTTTGAATAGTATTTACGATTTGTTCTAGATTTATGGCATGGGTAAAAATGTTCTTGTAGAGAATTTAGCACTTAGTTTTAGTCACAGAAATGAGAGCACATCAATAAAGCTGACCTCTAGAAAAAAAAAAAACACTACTTTTCCACTCCACCTGTAATCTATAGTTGTATTGCAAAAAAAAAAATCCCTAGTTTTTAAATTTATAATAAACAAACAAACAAAAAATTGTAATATATTGCAGTTTATCAATCCTTAGATGTGGTGGCTGCATTAAAGGAAAATTATTTTCTTCCATTATTTCACCTGGTGATCCTGCCAGTAACTAATTTCCTGTCTTAGTGTGTCGGCATTCTGAATGAAGTAGTTAAGTAGTAAATTAGACATTGTCAGCAACATTGTCAGTTTGGGGAGAGTTAGTGTTAGATTAGCAGATTTAAAAGGGCTTGACTAACAAATTGAAGCTGAACTCGGATAATTTTTATTCAGTTACAGCAACAGTTTTTTTTTTCCTTTTGGGATAAAAGTTTTACATAAATGGATATAGGTTGACCATTGTAAGCACCCCTGTTAGTTTTAAATAGTTTGCCTCAACCCTCTAACTTCCACTTTACCTGGACATCTTAGTCTGGTAAAGTAAGCTGAATAATAGAAGACTTACTGGCCAGAACACTTGGTGATAAAATAAAAGAAATCCTAAAAAAAAGAAAACAAATGGGGGAATCTAGGATGGAAACGGGCCTGGGGAGATAAAATGATAATTCTCCTGCTCTACAAGACTCTGGTCCGGCCGCACCTAGAGCATGCTGTCCAGTTTTGGGCACCAGTCCTCAGGAAAGATGTACTGGAAATAGAGCGAGTACAAAGAAGGGCAACAAAGCTAATAAAGGGTCTGGAGGATATTAGTTATGAGGAAAGGTTGCGAGCACTGAACTTATTCTCTCTGGAGAAGAGATGCTTGAGAGGGGATATGATTTCAACATACAAATACCATACTGGTGACCCCACACTAGGGATAAAACATTTTTGCGGAAGGGAGTTTAACAAGACTCGTGGCCACTCATTAAAATTAGAAGAAAAGAGGTTTAACCTTAAACTATGTAGAGGGTTCCTTACACTAAGAGCGGCAAAGATGTGGAATTCTCTTCCACATGCAGTGGTCTCAGCAGGGGGCATCGATAGTTTCAAGAAACTATTAGATAAGCAGCTGAACAACCGGAACATACAGGGATATACAATGTAATACTGACATATAATCACACACATAGGTTGGACTTGATGGACTTGTGTCTTTTTTCGACCTCAATTACTATGTAGCCACCATATCTAATTAATGGTAAGCTGCATTTTTTTGGGTTTAATATCACTAATAAACTCCAGTCATGTGATAGTTCAGTTCTGTCTATAGTATGGGTGGGTCCTTTTTGTAATGGACATATCGCTTTTTAGTGATGTAGATTGTGCCCATTGACTGTCAGTAGGGCCCTGAAGTGTTCAAGTGACAGCCTCATGACATCACAATGCAAGGGGAGGCAATGCAACAGGTTGGCTGAGCAGAGGAGAAAATGGAGAGCCGATTCTAATTAGCAATCAATAGAATCAACACGAAAACACTGATAATGTGGTGACTTCCTTTTACTCTCTTCTTCATGTTTTACTGAGGATCAAACTTCCCAGACATGTTTGAATTTGTCAGGTGGTTGTAAAAAATGTCTTAGTACAGACATTTTTTATTTTATACTTTCTCAGAAAGAAAACAAGGAACTTGTAGTGGGTATGTTCGGGGTGGTTCTGCCACATAACACATACGAAAAAAAGATTTCCCAGATCATCAGGTTATGGACCGCAGCCTGCTTGAGGGGCTGAGATCTGATTGCTTGGGACTGCTGATCACCAAGTCATTAGGACCGATTTATCCACCTACCAGGAAGTTGTGAGATGAACTATACATCCTAAATGCATAGAATATACTGCTAGTCCAAACAGAGACTGCTCCTACTTAGCATCCCATCTGCCACGCCTTACTCACTAACATTTTTAAAAGGAAAATACACCATATAAAGAAGGGCCCCACTGAAAGTTGGCCAATGTTAATTGCTAGGCACCAGGAGCTTTTTGCCCTGCATACTAGGAACGCATACACCCACGTGCTGTTGTGTGCAGAAGGTGTACACCAGGAACCTTTTTGATTCTTCTGAACTGCTTGAGGTTGTTTACACTCTAGTAGTTTAATTTAGTCTTACTATAACATTTGAATGCCAGCTAGTGGGTTATTAACCATTTCACCCTCCATAGCGTCTTTAAGTTTGTGTAATTACTTGTTCATTGATTTACCCTGTTTGCATCACCTTAATTCCCTTTTTTAAATTATTACCAAGATGTTTGTGGCCTTATTCTGGTGCATTCTTAGAGTGCCAGCCTACTAACCCTTAAAGAGGAAGTAAACCCTAATGGGTTTACTTCCTCTTTGTTTCCATGCAAATGTAAAGCATAATGGACTACTATGCATCGCATAGTAGTCCATTATGTGTCACTTACCTGACACAGGAGCCAGCGAAGTCACCAATGTCCCCTTGTGTACGGAGCCTCCATCTACTTGGTGGGTCTCACGGCTCCGGCGCTGTCATTCGATGGCGCCGCAATGACATCACTCCTGCGCATGCGCACGGGAGCCGCCACTCGCGGCATATCGCAGTTGAGAGCGTCTTTCTCAGTGTGCCTGCGCGCCGCTGTCTACGGCGCATGTGCTGTAGACAGCGGTGTCTGTCTTTTGGCAAATATCTCCTAAACCGTGTAGTGGTTTACAACCACTTTAAAGTGGAGTTCCGCCCTCCCCTCCAAAAATTAAAAGCCAGCAGCTACACATACTGTAGCTGTTGACTTTGAATATTAGGACACATACTTGTCCTGGAGTCCAGCAATGTCGGCACCACAGCTGATGTTTCTATCAGCTGTCGGGTGCTGCCGACACCATTGCTAATAAGGGAACCCAGCAGTGAAGCATTGTGGCTGTGCTTTCTTACTGGCCCGGCAGTGGGGGAAAGAGGATGGAGGAGGAGGAAGCCAGACTTCTGACATACCTCACCGCAGTGAGGTCCAGGGGGAAGTGGGGACAGGGTACCTGTCAAAAACAGGTACCCCCCCAAAAGGTGCCAGATGTGGCACCAGAGGGGGGGAGGAGACAGATGAGGAGGATGAGTTAGGAGAGTGATAGCAGAACAGAGGACCCATCATTATCAGCAGCTCCTTCAGTGGTAAGTGCAACATATACATTTTTTTACATTGGATTTTTATTGAGTTTTAGCAAAATAAGTATAACCATTTCAGCCCCGGAAGGATTTACCCCCTTCCTGACCGGGACGTTTTTTGCGATACGGCTCTGCGTCGCTTTAACTGACAATTGCATTGTCATGCAATGCTGTACCCAAATAAAATAAAGTTGATGTCCTGTTTTTCCCACAAATAGAGCTTTATTTTGGTGGTATTTGATCACCTCTGCGGTTTTAATTTTTTTGCGCTATAAACAAAAAAAGACTGGCAATTTAGAAAACAAAACAATATTTTTTTACTTTTTGCTATAATAAATATCCCCCCAATTTTTTTTTTTTTTATTTCTTCATCAGTTTAGGCCGATATGTATTCTTCAACATATTTTTGGTCAAAAAATCGCAATAAGCGTATATTGATTGGTTTGCACAAAAGATATAGTGTCTACAAAATAAGGAATAGATTTATGGCATTTTTATTTATTGCTGTTCAACAGGCGCCTGTTCTGGCTCTTAACCGCTTCAACACCGGGCCATTTTACACCCTTCCTTCCCAGAGCACTTTTTGCGATTCGGCACTGCGTCGCTTTAACTGACAATTGCGCGGTCGTGCGACGTTACACCCAAACAAAATTGACGTCCTTTTTTTCCCACAAATAGAGCTTTCTATTGGTGGCATTTGATCGCCCCTGCGGTTTTTATTTTTTGCGCTATAAACGAAAATAGAGCGATAATTTTGAAAAAAAATCAATATTTTTTGCTTTTTGCTATAATAAATTTCCCCCAAAAATATATAAAAAAACATTTTTTTTCCTCAGTTTAGGCCGATACGTATTTTCTACATATTTTCGGTAAAAAAAATCGCAATAAGCGTATATTGATCAGTTTGCGCAAAAGTTATAGCGTCTACAAAATAGGGGATAGATTTATTGCATTTTTTTTTTTTTTTTTTACTAGTAATGGCGGCGATCTGCGATTTTTTTTTCGTGACTGCGACATTGCGGCGGACACTTCGGACACTTTTGACACATTTTTGGGACCATTCACATTTACACAGCGATCGTTGCTATAAAATTGCATTGATTACTGTGTAAATGTGACTGGCAGGGAAGGGGTTAACACTAGGGGGCGCTGCAGGGGTTAATGTATTCCCTATATGTGTGATTCTAACTGTGGGGGGAGGGGACTCAAGGGGAGGAGACCGATCATGTGTTCCTCCGTACTGGGATCACATGATCGGTCTCCTCTCCATTGACAGGACGTGGAGCTGTGTGTTTACACACACAGCTCCACGGTCCCGCCCGGTCCCGTTGTTTTAACGGGCAATTGCGGGTGCCCGGCGGACATCGCGGCCGCCGGGCACTCGCACCAGGTCCCGAGCGACGCCGCGTGCGCGCGCGCCCCCCAGGTGGCCGGGAATGGGGGGACGTCATATGACGCCCACCCAGGATGGTAGATCCACCTTGTGGGCGTCATATGACTATGGGCAGGTAGGGAAGGGGTTAAATGAGCTGCCGTACGGGTACGGCGGTTCGCCCAGCGGTGCCATTCTGCCAACGTATATCGGCGTGAGCCGGTCGGCAAGTGGATAAACAACACCCATGCGATGTGAACATGAGATAACTACAAGGTAAGAAAAAGGGTACAAACAATGGAGAACAGCACAAAATTACTATAGTAATAGAGAAAATGTGAACATGGTAATGTTACACTTTTCCCAACCATAAAAATCCACAGTTTCCAAGCTTTCACACAAGTTGGATGCATGTCATTTCTCTCTGTGAATAATTTTTCATATAAGAAATGGGTTTTGATTAGTTCAACAGCTTCTGAAGGATTAGGTGCAAGTTGTTCCTTCCATTACTTGGTAATCATAATTGTAGCGGCTAGTACGTCATGGGAAAGAGTTGTGCTTTGATGAGAAGGGAAACAATTTATTCTCAGGTTTAGAATAGCTAAAGCTGGGGACAGGGATGTTAGAAACCAGTGATTTTAGATATTAGTTGAAAGATTTTCTTCCAGAAGCTGGTGAGGTGTTTACATTGCCATACGATGAGTATTAATGTACCATATAAATCACCAGTTTTGTACACATATTTTCAAGCAAAAATAAAAAGAAGTTTACATACATATATGCAAACTTTTTTGCTTATCAAAAGATTTATAATTCAGTTCAGCCAGTCTTGTGATCATAATACACCTGCAAGACAACATTGCCAAATCAATGACCTTACTTTTTCTTACTTCCACGGCAACACAACTAGGTGAACAAACTGCTCTCAGTATGTAATTATAATAAAATAAAATCAGTACACTAATGAGGTCATCTTTTTTCCTGTAAGTATAATCCCAATGAGTGTAGTTAAAGACAAATAAAGTCCCTCTAGTAGCGATCCACCTCTCTCATTCCAACCACTT
Source organism: Lithobates sylvaticus (assembly GCA_028564925.1). Lineage (NCBI taxonomy): Eukaryota > Metazoa > Chordata > Amphibia > Anura > Ranidae > Lithobates > Lithobates sylvaticus. The sequence continues at coordinate 676,893,272 of CM053026.1, read as the reverse complement.
TCCACCACCAGGTGATAAAGTGTGAGCACATGTTAACAGCCACTCCTGGTTAGTGTCTCCAAACACCAGTGTGCATCAAGTAGACACGGCTCCCCTTTGACACCATTTACTGCAACTCAGTGGGGAATGAACGAACCACATAGCATAATCCTGTTCAAACATTTATTAAATAATCATTCCCCCATTAAAACCGCACTTACAAATGTTATAAAATAATGAACCTGTTATCAAAATCTATACAACAGACATCAAGCTTCGGCATGTAACAGATGTAACTGGAGTCTCACCACACTCCCATCCCGCAATAGCGACAGTCCACGTCACATCCAGCTAACGCGCAGATGTCACTTCCGGTTGCCGTATGGCCCTGCCTTGACATGTTTCATCATTACAACTTTCTCAGAGGGTGTGGCCAAACGACACTGCAAGCCGGCCTTTGTAAGACACCATCACTGGCGCTTAACCCTTAACAACTCATTGCCTTCAAGAACCCTCATTCAAGGTGATGCCACTACACTATAAAGGCATCTAGAGTGCAATTTGGATATTACAACTTATTTAAACATTGTCTATATGGCCCATTAATAATCAACAAATAACATCCTTGACCCAAAAAGCGATCACGTAGGACATAGACAGGTACATTCCCTCATCAGCGCCCTACTGGCCACAATTAAATGGTCAGTATTTCATATCGATACATTTTATAAATGTAAATAATATTTCCAATCCATCAATAAAAAGCCCCTTATAAAATTCATCACAAAATTAATCATAAAAATAAACCACAAAACCATACAAAAAAATAGAGAAATATATACATAAATCCTAATATTTGAGCTTCAGGAAACATGATTAGCAGAATTACATATAATTATATGAAAAAAACAAAATAGAAACCATACCTAACTAATAATCACTAATAAAACAAGTGTCAGTGTTAACATTCATCTCTTTTGGAGTTAAAGTATCTGTCTGTATATCAGTTTCTCTTTTAGATGAATCTCTTGTGGGCGGATCATGACCATATGGTCACAATTGTTTTCCGAGTCTGGACCGTCTCTGTAACATCAGCTGACAGTGGGCTTCAGCCTACTGTCTGCTGAAAATGGGTCACAGGAGAGCAGAAGAAACTGCACTCCTGTGATCCACAGAAGTACAGCCAAACAAGCTTTGGCTGGATTTATCCTTTCATTTTAAATTACGTATTATTGGCAGTAGATCTAAAGCTAGTTATACCCCCAAATGTATCTTTAACCTGTCTACACACATTGCTCTTACGGCATGCACAAAAAAACGCTTTAGCCCAGGACATTAATGATTTCACAGGGGGATCAAAACCTTTTAACCCCCCTGTCTCCAAATTTAGGGTCTCTCCTATAAATAAACAAAGGATTCTCAGGAATCACCGGTCCCAACATCATATTCATACACAGGATGTGCCAGTGTCTCCTAAAACTCGCCTCTACTTCCTTGTATTGTGAATGAAAATCTGAAATGATGAACCCTCATTGCTTATTAATATTCAATTCCTCTTTAGTATTATCCCATAGACATTCCTCCTGTGGTATGTCCAAAACCACCTGTTTTGTTTTATTTATTCGTTCACTATTATACCCTTTTTGGACAACCCACTCCTTAATTCCATGGGACAGAAAATCCGACTCTAATCTAAGGTTTCTTCTCACTCTCATTATTTGACCCTTAGGAATATTACTTAGCCTTAACAGGTGATGTCAACTGTATGAGGGCAAAATTAAACCAACTGGAAACAAAAGTTTATTTTTTAAAAACTGACAGAAACAGCTATTTACCTATATCAAGTCACCACCCCATGTGGTTAAGAAATATACCAAAGGGCCAAATAATGAGGGTAAGGAGAAATTGTTCAGAGGATAACAACTTCACTTGCCAATCGAAAATTTTAACAGATAGATTTGAGACCCGAGGATATGACCCGTTCAAATTAAGAAAAATTGTTGAAGAAGTAGGTGCAATACCTCGAGCCGCCACCCTAGAAGAAAAAAAACGTTAGTTCAGCCAACCACCACCACCCATAAAAAATACCAACAAAGAATGGTCGTTCATCTCTGGATACCATGAACAGTACAAAGAAGTAGAAACCATTTTCAAAAAACATTGACATGTGTTACTATTAGATAAGAAATTAACCACGTCTTTACCCGATAACCCCCAATTCATTTATAGAAAGGCGACCAGTTTCGGGGATAGGGTGGTCAAAAAAATCATAGACCCCCCAAAAAAAACACCGACTTTCTGGGACAAGAATGGCTTTTATGCCTGCCGGAAATGTAAGGCCTGCAGGGAAGTGAGGAAACCTATAAGGGCACTTGATAAATTTGAAGCAACAGCAAATCACACATCCTTTGATATCGAACAGTTTATTACGTGCAACATGATGTTTGTGGTCTATGCATTGAAATGTCCATGTGGCTTAATGTACATTGGCCGCACAAAAAGGCTTTTGCGTATAAGAATAGCTGAACACATCAACAACATCAAACTGGGTTACAAAGACCATAACGTTTCCTTACACTTCAAATTAAAACATGATAGCGATCCTAGTGGCCTGGAATTTTGGGGTATCGAACACCTCCAACCTCATTGGAGGGGCATCCATAGGGTAAGAGAATTGTCAAAAAAAGAAACAAAATGGATTTTTCTGACTGACGTTCTCGCCCCTAGAGGTTTAAATGTAGAGCTCGACATTAATTGTTTTATCAGTGACACTTAACCACCCCCTCTGCAATAATTTGGAATCTTATATGATCTTATATGATTTTATTGACTGATTTTATGTCAATTTTATTCATTTCATTTATGTTATATTTTTTCTGCTGTTATCAAGTTTATTTATTTATTTGTTGCTTCGCACACAACTAGATGCCGTATCTCGCTTGTTCCATAAGTTGTGTTGTCGCTTTGCATTTTGGTGGATTCCATTTAAGGAGGTCTATGATCATAGTACCCCTTTACCACTGAATCTACATCTGATTGAGTCTCATTAGCAGCCCCATAACACGGATAGAGCTGACCAACTGTGGCATCCTACCAGTGAGGAAAAGTATCTAGAACCCCGCATTCATCCTCTGGGGTGGTCACATATATATTTTTTACCAATATATATTTTTTACCAATATCCATGGTGCCTGTATGACTGTACAATGGACCACACATACTTACGAGAGGTTTTTCATTAAGATAGAAAGGCCTATCCTTTGTTGAATAGATATTTTAGCCAATTTTAAATACCTTTATATAAATACATTTTACATTTTTATATATTTATATATTTTTTTACCCGGACCCGTCCGTGGTTTAAAATGGTATTTATTAATATGGTTTTATCTATGGGGTTTAATGCGTTTTTTCCATTTTTTATACAAAATTTTTATATGCGTTTTTATATGTGATTTTTATATGCGATTTTTATATGCGATTTTTTAGGCGTTTTTTTATGCATTCTTATGCATGTAAATCCGCATTTGTATATTTTATAATTTATATTTTAGCCGCATATTTTAACATAGACTCCAAGGAGTACATTAAATTTATCTGTTTTTAATATCTATGCACTATACCTAATGTATATATGCTCATAAGCTGTCATTACAACATACTGAGCCATAGCCCTCCTTTTCATGGATCCACACTCTGAATCAGATTTTGTCAGGGACAAGGCTGATCACTCAAGGGTTAATGAATGTAAGGAGGCAGGCGCATGTATGTTAGGAATCTTTATAAATTAATCATAAAGTACGACATTCCAGCTCTTTATTGTCACATGATACATATATGATTATTACCTATGAAGTTCAGAATAGCTTTCCGTAATAGCATTTCTTTGTATTTAATCAGACAGAGCGGATTGGCGCTGTAAGAGCTCCTATTGCATCCATGCGTGCGCGCCCATTGGCTAGATTAGCGATCCATCACTATAAAAGTGACACTTCTGGTTCTCTGGTCACGCCCTCGTGAGGAAGTCCGACAGGACGAAACGTACGTCAGGGACGGAGGCCAGAGAACACAGGAAGTGACGTGTGCGCCCCAGCCTGCGTGCCATTCGACCAGGAAGCCCTCGGAACGCTGGATACACCGCTCCACACAGCGGAAATCGGCAAGAGCGTGACCGGAAGGCACCTTTCAGGCATAGTGCACAGACCTACATTTATCCTAATGCTAATATTTACATCTGATCTGGTACACTTATTGTACAAAGGGGATTTTTTTGCTTGATTCTAGTAGGGGGGTAAAATAAATTGTTTATGCAGTATCACGCTATGTGGTGAATTCTTTTTCAATATATGACCTGTCTGGGGAGCTATTGAATCAGAGGCGGAGGAGGAATATTTGGAGAATCGAAAGAGGATTAAAGCAGCACCTAGATGAGACAGTGTATATGCCGTTATTTTATTTATTTCTGGTGAGTGCATCCCCTAAAGGGGAATCTTCCTATCACGCGGTGGAGTGTATTGGTGGATGGACTTAACAGATATGTGGCACACTGAATCATTTTTGGAGAAAGCTGGACTATTTAATCACTGATTATTACTCACCGATTCACTTATCAGGATTGGACTGTTTGATCTATTTCATACTACCGCACCTTATATTTACTATTCATATTTATACATATATCCAGATCCATTTATTGATCTATTTATTTATTTATTTATTTATTGAAACATATATCCAGATCTAGTTATTGATCTATTTATTTATTTATTTATTAATTAAGTGATACTATTTCCACCTGATCAGTTTTTTTCTGATACCTAAGCGCTGCTACAATATTGGTACAGGTTGGATGCATGTAATTGATTCATTTAATTAATTATTCATTCCGTGACACTTGTTATTTATTGTACATTTAAATATTCAATTCCTCTTTAGTATTATCCCATAGACATTCCTCCTGTGGTATGTCCAAAACCACCTGTTTTGTTTTATTTATTCGTTCACTATTATACCCTTTTTGGACAACCCACTCCTTAATTCCATGGGACAGAAAATCCGACTCTAATCTAAGGTTTCTTCTCACTCTCATTATTTGACCCTTAGGAATATTACTTAGCCTTAACAGGTGATGTCAACTGTATGAGGGCAAGTAACTATTAAGATCAGTGGGTTTAAAATAAACCTTAGTGCATAGACTATTTCCTTGTCTATAGATATTCACATCAAGGAAATGGATGTGTTCCCTTCTCTGCTGATAATTTAGCTTGATATTAATGTTTTTATTCAATCCTAATAGGAACTCCTGCAGGGAGCTCTCTGTACCTGCCCAAAGGAATAGATCTTCAATAAATCTTCTATAAAAAAGTAAATCTTCTTCTCTCTTACTAAAGACTTGTCCTCCCATTCTCCCATGAAGAGGTTTGCCAAGCTAGGTGCAAGCCTTGCACCCATTACAACACCCCTTTTCTTAAAAAAAAATATTTCTGATACCAAAAGTAAATATGGGATAAGCAAAAGTCTAAATCCCTACTTAGAAAGATGGTTATTTAATCTTTTATGAATCTTTGGTAATGTGTATGTAGTTGGTACTCGACAAGCACTGGGTATTAGATATCTTTTTTAGTCAATACTCTGTAACCAAATTCCACAAGTTCTTTTAGTTCCTTATATTTATTTGTTGGATTTCTTATTAGTTTAACATATGCTTCCTGATCCAACAACATATTATTAAGCTGTGTGTGATAAAAAGCTTTAGGATAACCACTCCTTCTCCTTTATCAGTAGGTCGTATGATTATTTCTCTTCTCCTTTCTAATTGTTCGATACCATCCTGTACAAATTTCAGATTAACCTTTTTCTTTGGAACTACTTGTTCCAAATCTCGCAGGACAAGAATCTTAAAGACTTGTCTTTTCCTGTAAGTATGTTTAAACTGACAAAATTGTCAAAAGTAATAGAGAATCAGCTTAAGAAGTTTCTCATCCTGCATGGAATCATGTAGAGATCCCCTTTGGGAGGAACCACTGAAGGAAGGTGTTGGCTAATGGAGCAAAGAAATCAAGGCCTTGTTGAAACAAACTGCAACTGTCTCCACATATGGACACCAGGGATGAGCTGGTGGTTTAGTCTGCACCATTTGCCCTTTCGGTTCCCGGAGCATCATAACATAGAAGTGATATTTCTTCAGCTTCTTTATATGGCAGTTTTTCTACAACATATAAAGCACATATAGATATATTAAGGGATACAGATTCTCACGATAGATCCTCATTCTGGTAAAAAATATTCTGTTGGCTTGTAGTTTTAACATAAAAATGTTATCATTTTCAGCAAATAAATAAATGTTAATTAATTTACTTTGATATTTTAAGTACCTTACTTAATTTTCATTAGTTCTTAAAACACATCTTTTACATTTACAAAAATAATGTATATGTAGCACCCTGGAGTTTAGGCAGGGTTGCTCCTAAATTTGCCTGCCAGGAGAATCTACCTTGGCTAATTGTTAGGGATCAATTGATTTCTCCCTAAGTCTGGCATTGCTGCCCTTTTCTCTTCTGCCGCTAGGTGGCCGGGTACCTGGTGGCATTAGATACGAGAAGGGCAATGCAAGGTCAAATTATGGGTATATGGAGCATCTCAGCCAATGGGCAGGGGTTTTCTTGAATCCCTTGGCATGCTGGGAGAACCTATATTTTTGGGTGGAGTCGGTGATCAGTGTCCTGTGCCATCTGGACGGCTATCTGGGTGGAGGTGTGTTGTATTGCCCGGGCTGCTAGACCGGAGTTTGGGCCTATCCCAGGCACATCCAGCTGCTAGGCTGTCTGAGGGCCTATCCAGAAGCAGGAGAAAGCAGTGCATGGTTGGGATTGCGACTTGCAGTCCAACCAGAAGCGACGGTTCTGCCGGCCGCAGAACCTATCGTGGATGGAGGTAGAGGGAAAGCTGTCACCACTAAGGGACCAACCACCTTATTACCAAGGACCACAGTGAGTAGTTGAAGCAAGTACCAGAGTAGTATTCTCACCACCCAGGGATGGTGAAGAATCTGGAAGCTTTAGTGGGTATCAAGCCAGGGACCCAACCAGCAAAGGGACACTTGTAGAGCAGGCTTGTGTGTCAAGCCAGGGACCGAGCAGGCCAGTGGGGTGAAGCTTGAAAAGTATCTTGAGTGCCAAGCTAGGGACCCAGCAGAGAAACAGTGGTGACGCTTGAGGAAGATACTACAGTGAAGATTGTAAGAGCTCAAGGGATTCAGTGGCAGTGAATCAACTAGTCTAGTGAGAGACTGGGAGCTCAGTGGGTTGAAGAACTACAAGGAGTGATTGTAGTGGAAGTGAAGGAACTGTTACACTTTGTGTTAGAAACTGTTAAAGACTGTTACCATAGGAGGCAGAATTCCTACACACGCAGATGTGGCATCTTGTTGGATGCCTTTCCCTGCATGACTGTCCTGTTGAAGTATCGGAGTCTGCCAATTAATCTTGCAACTACCTAAGGGTGTCCTGGCCCTAACCCTCTCTCCCAAAGTTCTGTTAAGAGAAATAAAATCTCTTTTGCATTCAAGAAGTGTCTGGCGCCCAATGACTCTAACTGCTTTGCACCCACTATGCCTCACAACCCACCATATACAGAAGGATGTCAGCTATCTCTGGCCCTGGAGGTTCTCATTAGAGGTTCTCACACAAGTTAAAGTATGTGACTTAAGTAGTAACTTAAAACACTGTGGTCTATAAACAAAATGAGTTGGCTTTACTTAAAACAAATTTGAAAACATGAAAAGTCTAACGAGTCAGATAAAAATTAATTTAGTTGATAGTACTTAAAAAGCTGATGCAACTTCATTGCCTCAATTTTTTGAGTAGACCCAGCACAATATTTTTTTACAGTGTACCTCCAATATCACTATGTGCCCAAAAAGGTATGCATGCTGTACTCCAAAAAGCTTGTATACAAACTGTACCTCAGGCTAAAAATGGTTTTATTCCTATTCATCCCTGGGCCATGCAAGGTCCCCTATGGTAGCAATATCAAAATTAATTTCTCCATCAAGGAGAGATCAGCAGCTCAACCCCCACCACAACATCAAGTCTGTAGTCACATATCTTAGTTTTGCATAACAAATCTATTTCTGTCAACAGCACCTGGATATCCACAAAATACGGAGAGGCCTGGGACTGGGAACTCAGTACTGCCCCTATATAGCCAAACTGGTCACAGGTGGCAGACCCCCACCCAGCACGCCAGCCGGCATATGGGTGGTTCCAAGATGGCCGCTTCAGATCACAATCACACATGCGCGCTCATGCCCATCCATCAGCCCCACAGTGCCCCCCCCATAGTGGCCAACGTCGCCCATAAACACAATTGTGCAGGCACACTGGGCATCGTTCGGCCCCATGGAAGATGCTAGGATGCTGCAACCCCTGGACACCGGAGGTGTAAATGATCCTGAAGACAAGGAACATGCGCAAAACATCACTAATACTCCATGAAAGAAAAGTGGTGCCCTACTACCAATAATGGATTTGGCTACATCGCTCCAGGGGCCCCGAACTAAAGCCACCCCAAGGTCACCCAATACGTCAATATGGTGTACCCTCCATGAGGAAATTTATCCCTAAAATAAACCAACAAAAAGAAAAATATATTATAAAAAAACTTTCAACATCTTGCCTAAAATGGCCAAATGCCAGTAGAATACAGTAACCTATATAATAGCATGCAGATATATTCTACAGCCAGCAGGTATTCTAATACCATGCAGGTATGTTTTACATACTTTATGTAGCACCCTCTACCAAAAGGTAGGTGCTAGTAATAGATTTTTACTAGGAACTGTCAGCACAGGCAAATTTAGGCAGGCCTTTGCTGCAAGCTAGGCCTGTCTGTTTTGATCTGGGAGTGGTCAGAGTAGCAGTGGGTGTGACCACCTGTGCTCTAGTTCTAAGGTGCCTCCCCTGCTTCCAGAGAGAATATTCTGGAAGAGGGGCAGGGCCTGGAACTGGAGTGGCAGGCAGCTCATGTGGGAGCCCTGACCAATCCCCATCTGGTATTGGCAGGGGGTGGGACTCCTATATAAGCTGAGGTAACATGCCACTGGGGGAGATGTCGGCTGAGTGAAGTGAGGAATGGAATACTAGGCAGCAGTAGGAGGGCACCCCCATCTGGGGGGGGGTGTACCGATCGCAGGAGGAGGCCCAGGCAGAGCTGTGAGGGAATTTTTCTTCTACACAATCATTGGCAATGTCTTTATCATCACACGGTCGGTGATAAAGAACTGGAGCAGAGGGGCAGGTGATGCTGTTGGAACGTATGGTCTGGTCAAGTTCCTCATCAAGGACTGAGGGTTACCACAGTGGAGGACTGGATGTGCCAGGAAGTCTGTGAGGGAACTTTGCTTCAACATGGTCATTAGCAAAGTCTTCATCATTTACACAGTGAACGATGAGGAGTTCTGGATCAGAGGAGAGACTGTGGGGATCTGTTTCAAATCGATGTGGCCCAAGGGTGCAGGATTTGCAAGCTGAGCTGGCTGGGAACAGTAGTCCACCATTAATACCAATGCTTTTAAACTACTAGGCCTCCGGGGAGAGGTACTGCAGGCCTCAGGTCTAGTAGCAGCGAGCAACAGAGCCTGCTTAAGGACTCATTCAGAGTGGGTCCTTCTTGCTCATAGAAGAAGATGTGACATTATTTTACTTCAGGATTAATATGTTTGTGCAGGAGGAGAAGAAGTTCTGAGACCATCACTCTTACACGGTCAAGAGTGATGTCATCACCCTTTACACGGTAATGGATGGGGAATTCTTGGAAGGAATAGTCTGCGGGAGTTGAGCAGAGGGGGAGCAACAGTCTGCATGGAGATGCAGGAGGAGAATTATACTCATTACAGATGCACATCATCTCTTCTGGCTCTAACTTTGTGCTAGTGAATGTAATCTTTAAAATATGATGGCAATCAAACGATTCTTTGGGCATCCTTTTTCCCATCCAAGTTGTACCCCCCCTCCCCAATAAAACATAAAAAAAAAAAAAGCAAAAGACTGTTCATTGTCTCTGCAAGTGATTATGAAGTCTGGCAGCGGGGGTGAATTGGTGGATTGTCTGTTACTAGTGGCAACTACACCGCTGCATTTATTTTTTGTGCACCAAAAAAAAATAAAAAGAATAAAATAAAAAGAAGGATGAAGAAGCCAGCAATGAAATGTAATTTGCCAGCAATTTTAAACATTTATTTTCCTTTGTAAATGCTATTGCTGCCGCAGCACAGAGATACCTCCTTCTCAGGAAGGATTAGGGCACCCCAGGGATGTTATTTAAAGGAATTTATAATTTTAAATGTTTCACTATAAGCATTAAAAAAAAAGTAAAAACTTTCTTTTGCATTGTATACAGTGGTGTGAAAAAGTGTTTGCCCCCTTCCTCATTTCCTGTTCCTTTGCATGTTTGTCACACTTAAGTGTTTCGGAACATCAAACCAATTTAAACAATAGTCAAGGACAACACAAGTAAACACAAAATGCAATTTGTAAATGAAGGTGTTTATTATTAAAGGTGAAAAAAAATCCAAACCATCATGGCCCTGTGTGAAAAAGTGATTGCCCCCTAAACCTAATAACTGGTTGGGCCACCCTTAGCAGCAACAACTGCAACCAAGCGTTTGCGATAACGTGCAATGAGGCTTTTACAGCGTCCTGGAGGAATTTTGGCCCACTCATCTTTGCAGAATTGTCCTAATTCAGTTACATTAGAGGGTTTTCGAGCATGAACGGCCTTTTTAAGGTCATACCACAACATCTCAATAGGATTCAGGTCAGGACTTTGGCTAGGCCACTCCAAAGTCTTCATTTTGTTTTTCTTCAGCCATTCGGTGGTGGACTTGCTGGTGTGTTTAGATCATTGTCCTGCTGCAGAACCCAAGTTCGTTTCAGCTTGAGTACACGAACAGATGGTCGGACATTCTCCTTCAGGATCTCTTGGTAGACAGCAGAATTCATAGTTCCTTTTATTACGGCAAGTCTTCCAGGTCCTGAAGCAGCAAAACAGCCCCAGACAATCACACTACCACCACCATATTTTACTGTTGGTATAATGTTCTTTTTCTGAAATGCAGTGTTCCTTCTACGCCAGATATACTTGGACACACACCTTCCAAAGAGTTCCACTTTTGTCTCATCGGTCCACAGAATGTTGTCCCAAAAGTCTTGGGGATCATCAAGATGTGTTGTGGAGAAATTGAGACGAGCTTTGATGTTCTTTTTGCTCAGCAGTGGTTTTCTCCTTGGAACTCTGCCATGCAGGCCATTTTTGCCCAGTCTTTTCCTGATGGTGGAGGCATGAACGCTGACCTTAACTGAGGCAAGTGAGGCCTGCAGTTCCTTGGACGTTGTTGTGGGGTCTTTTGTGACCTCTTGGATGAGTCGTCGCTGCGCTCTTGGGGTAATTTTGGGCGGCCGGCCACTCCTGGGAAGGTTCACCACTGTTCCATGTCTTCGCCATTTGTGGATAATGGCTCTCACTGTGGTTTGCTGGATTCCCAAAGCTTTGGAAATGGCTTTATAACCCTTTCCAGACTGATAGATCTCAATTACTTTCTTTCTCAATTGTTCCTGAATTTCTTTGGGTCTCGGCATGATGTGTAGCTTTTAAGGATCTTCTGGTGGACCTTACTGTGTCAAGCAGCTCCTATTTAAGTGATGCCTTGATTGTGAACAGGTGTGGCAATAATCAGGCCTGGGTGTGGCTAGAGAAATTGAACTCAGGTGTGGACAACCACAGTTATAGTATGTTTTAACAAGGGGGGCAATCACTTTTTCACACAGGGCCATGATGGTTTGGATTTTTTTTCACCTTTAATAATAAACACCTTCATTTACAAATTGCATTTTGTGTTTACTTGTGTTGTCCTTGACTATTGTTTAAATTGGTTTGATGTTCCGAAACACTTAAGTGTGACAAACATGCAAAGGAACAGGAAATGAGGAAGGGGGCAAACACTTTTTCACACCACTGTATGTTATCATTCAGTCATTCCATACTATTTTTTGACATTCCTTCGCCCATTAGCCCAGGAAATGGTAATTTTTAACTTGACTGATTTGGCTCACTTTGATTTCATTAGGGTTTGGGGTTTAGGGTTCACCATCCAAACTTCTTTTAAAGCAACACTAAAACCAAACCAAGGGCAGCTCAACCCATCCACAATAGAGACCTAGTGAGTGACTAGTTGAGTGACAACACAGGAACCTTTCAATGTTTGCCTGCCTTGGAAATTAAAAGATTGAGCTTCCACTAGAAACTCAATAGGCAAGTAATCTTGGGAGTTATTAATGAGTCTAGGAGTCTGGGCGGATTTACTAAAACTGGTGCACTCAGAATCTGGTGCAGCTGTGCACGGTAGCCAATCAGCTTCTAACTTCAGCTTGTTCAATTGAGCTTTGACAATAAAACCTATAAGCAGATTGGTTTCAATGCAGAGCTGCACTAGATTTTGGACTCCCCAGTTTTAGTAAATAACTCCCTCTGTGATTTGAAAAGACATCTAGAGAGACTTTAGAGAGAAAAAATCAAAAAGAGATTATGGCTTAGTCTGTTGTGGAGATCCAGTGTACTATGGGGATATCTTGAACCAAATCTCACCATCCTTCCAATATTACACATGCGATAAATGATTTCATGTTTTAAAATCGACTAAACTGAATGGCACCCATCAATTAATATATCATGAGCAAAGAACCACACCTGAATGTGAAAGTTTCTGGGACTTTACTGCCAGGTAAGTGCCCCTAGGACCAGGGCTGAAACTAGGGAGGGGGCATGGGTGCATGTGCTCCGGGCACAGCATTTAGGGGGCACTGCAGCTGGTACCGATCCTCCTACAGCAGCTTAAAGCCCTTTTCTCCTCTCTTCCACCAACTAGTATTCAGTTGCTGCAGAAGGAAAATACAACGATCGGTACCAGTATGCCGCTCAAGCTGTCACTGCTGTCCATGCCCCTTCTTAGGCTGTCTGGACCTGTACTTCTCTGGTCTCCCCCAAGCGCTATCCTCCCCCCTGCTCCTTTGGTCTCCCCCTGTGCTAACCTCCTCTTCCGCCAGCTATCTGTTCAGTAAGCCGCGGGCTGAATAAAGGCATAATCCTCAGCATGGATAAGTTCAGCATGATCGATTAGACAGCCATACAATTGTTACAACATAACCCTCCTCGGCACTCGTTCTCTTGGTCTTCCCTTCCCCCGCTCTCCATCCTGAATAGGGAAGACCAGGAGAATGAGTACTGAGGAGGGTTACATTGTAACTATTTTGTGTGCTGTTTTACAGATTATGCTGAACTTCTCCATGCTGAGGATTATGCCTCTATTCAGCCTGCATGCTTACTGCAAGGCTAGCCAGCAGGAGAGGAAGTTCGAGCTGGGGACAGCTGGGGGGATCGGGGGGAGCACAGAGGAGGATGGGGGGGGCGGGGGGCCAGACAAATGACTGCACAGCTATTGCCTGGGATTCTGAGATTCTTATATCACCCGTTGCACACTGTGCATAGTGCTGCCCTAAACCATGCACTCTGTACACAGCACACCCCGAAACCCTGCACTCTGTATGTAACACGCTCCTCAACTCTGCACTCTGTACACAGCACACCCTAAAACCATGCACTCTGTATGTAGCACTCTCCTCAACCCTGCACTCTGTACACAGCACGCCCCTAAACCCTGCACCCTGTACACAGCAAACCCCTGAACTCTGCAATCTGTAAGTAGAACACCCCTTAACCCTGAAATCTGTACTTAGCACCCCCAAACCCTGCACTCTGTACATCGTACACCTCTGAACCCTGCACTGTGTATGTAGTGCACACCTAAACCCTGCACTGTGTATGTAGCACACACCTAAACCCTGCACTCTGTATGTACTGAACTCCTAAACCCTGCACTCTGTACATATTGAAACTCTATGCATACTAGCTCATTATGCCTTTGCCTTGCAGGGTGTATTTTTTTTTTGGGCTTTACTTCCTCTTTAAAAATACATGTAATGTTGTGTTATTGAATATAGAACTGCATTAATTAATTGTAAACATGTCTAGAGTTCAGCTTAAAAAATAAAAAAATAACTTTGCAATCAGTTACTTAGTCCAGTGTTCATATTCATGTAATAGAATCCAGTCATCTGAGTGTTGGTTGGCTTTGCTTGTGCCCCTAGAGACACATATATTTTGTCACAAGCATCATTGCTTTCTATGATAGATATTGGTTCAGTATGTGCACTCACTTTTTATTACTTCAAGAAGCATCTAAAATATGTACAGCTTTCAGAAAATCATCTTTCCTGCAATTGCCTTAGAGATAAGTGAACATAATAGGGAAAGATGTGCATTCTGTACTTGGATGCTGTAAATTCAAAAGCACTGAAATGCAGAAAAGATATCTATAAGTACTCTATAAGGAGCCAAAATGTTAAACAACAAGAAAATGTACTCACTTTTACTATCTTACAAGAACACTGTATATCGAAATACAAATTGTTAGTTCATCCTTAAATACCCAGCAGGAACCATTCTGACGCCATACACACTAAAGCACTGCATTTTCACAAATAAAGAAAAAGTTGATTAAAAAGTGTAATTGCTTACAATTAAATGTATGGCTGGAATTATTTTGGCAGAGGTACCTTCCTTTTTGAAGAGAACTAAAGGCAACATTTTTTTTTTTTTTTCATTTTGGATAGCTTAACGTTTGTCATTCTTTTTTATTTGTTTGGATTTTTTTTGTTTGTTTTTTTGCCTATTGGGGAGATTTTTATTAACTTCCTGTCCCATATCTAAAACAAGAAGTTAGAGCAAATCCCTCAATTGTGAAGAATCCCTGGTTATCACCAGGGTCAGTAAAACTAGTGTCCCCATTGAAAGATTTCCCCTCTATTCCTGTTCTGGTGACATCCCAAAATTTGAGATTTTCATTTACTTTCACTCTTGGTGAAAAAGCTAAACAAAGACAAATAGGGAGGGTTAATCTCCTTAACGGGGGTATAGACAGCAATAAAAACCAGACAGGTGTTTGAATCCCTGTCTGGAAGAACATACTTGTTCTTCCTTCTCTGCTTAGGTTCTTCATTTTATCTATGTTGGCATATGGGTTCTTCTTTTTTTTTATCGTTCAAAATTTTTTATTATTGAAAATTTTCAGAAACAAAATTAGAAACATATTTGTACAAACATAATCATCACGGGTGTAGAAAAACATGTGAAAACAATGGAATTGCAGAGTTATAATATTATAATCATGAGAGTTGCATCAGTATAAGGGGAGTGACCAAAACGTAAGCTTCCCTTAACCACTTAAGGACGAGCCTCTTTCTGAGATTTATTGTTTACAAACAGTAAAGTTAGCCCAATTTTTTTAATATTGTAAAAGATAATGTTACGCCGAGTAAACATCCTTTGTAATAGAAAAAAGTATGACAGGACCTCTTAAATATGAGATCTGGGGTCAAAAAGACCTCAGATCTCATATTTAGACTAAAATGAAATAAAAAAAAATTGTCATTTAAAAAAATTACCCTTTAAGAGCTGTGAGCAGAAGTGACGTTTTGGCGTCGCTTCCGCTCAGCAATTTTATAGAGAGGGGTGGGGGCCATCTTCCCCTCACTCTTCTCCATACCCAGCTAGTGACAGGACGCAATTGCCTCTGCCACTGCCGAAGGCTCCGGTAAGTGGCAGGGCCCTCTCCCACCACCGATAAAAGTGATCTTGCCGTGAATTTGCCGCAGAGCCCACTTTTATCTTGTAGCGGACCACCCGCTGAAGAAGGGGATAGCTGCTGCCATAACAACGATATCCTCCTTCAAACAGCTGACTTAAAACTGTGGCGGGCTGACCATAAGTGGTTAATAAGAAAAGATTAGACATGTGCACAACAAAAAAATTTGTTTATTTTCGTTTCGTTTTTTTTCGTTTCCATTGATTCGTAACGATTCGTAAATTCATAAGTCGTCGGTGTTCATATTCGTAACGATTCGTACATTCGTAAGTCGTCGGTGTTCGTATTCGTAACGATTCGTACATTCATAAGAGTTATTTTTTCGTTGATTCGTTTTTTCGTTAGTTTAATTTTCGTTTATTTGTTTATTCGAAATTCGGACGCATTCGTATTTATTCGTACATTCGTAACATTCGTAACATTCGTAGATTCGTAATCGGAGCATAATTCATAATTTTATGTAATGTGTATGCTATTATTACATTTTAATAATTTACGAATCGAAAAAAAAAGTTACGAATCAAAAAAAAAGTTACGAATTGAAAAAAAAAAGTTACGAATGTACAAATTTTTTCATTCAATCCATTCGAAGCACGTTAAGCAACGCCATTGTAAGAGACACAGAAAATTAAGATTCGAAAAAAAAAGAAAAAGTTACGAATGTACGAATTTTTTCGTTCAATCCATTTGAAGCACGTTAAGCAGCACCATTATAAGGGACACGGTAAATTACCAATTCAACAAAAAAAAAAGTTACGAATGTACAAATTTTTTCGTTCATTTTCGTTGTTCCTGTTTTCGTTTTTCGGATTTTCTTCATTCGTACATTCGTTGTTTCTAATTTGTTTTTTCGGATTTTCGTTGTTTTTCGGATTCACTCGATTTGAATGATTCGTTAATCGGATTCGTACGATTCGAACGATTCGTTATTCCGATTAAGGATGAGCCCGGTGTTCGATTCGAACCCATGTTCGAATCGAGCACCGGGTGTTCGCTCGCTCGGCGAGCCCAGAACTATTGGGGCCGCTCGCATCAAATTCGTGTGATGCGAGCGGCCCCGCAATGCATTGCGGCCCGCGCAGTGCAATGCTGGCTGATGATTGGCCAAGCATGCACTGTGACCCCGCATGCTTGGCCAATCACAGCGCCGGCAGCGAGGAGAGCCATAATTGGCTACAGGCAGGATGCCTGTAGCCAATTATAGCTCAGGGGCTTTAGTACACGCCCCACGGTATAAGAGGCCGCCGCGCCGGCGGCCTCGCATATTATGTTTCAGACAGTGTCAGCGTGTCAGTGTGCTGCTGACTGCTGACAACAATATGTGCTTTATTTCTGGGGATATGTGTGTGCATGCTGTTAGAACAGCATTGCAGTATCACATCTGGGGGGTGTCTATAGGTGGCCTGTGAAGGGGGGCAGGTTTCCTGTGCTTAGAACTTTCCCTGCAAAAAAGTGTCATTTTTGCAGGAAGAAAGCTATTTAAATCACTCGCGGCTAATGAATTGATGGCTCCTGTAACACAGAGAGCTGTCATTCATTAATAAAAAACAAAAAAAAAAGCGTAGGGGTCCCCCCAAATTCAATAACCAGGCCCTTCAGGTCTGGGATGGATATTAAGGGGGATCCCAGCCAAAAAAAAATGGCGTAGGGTCCCCCTCAAAATCCATACCAGACCCTTGAGGTCTGGTATGGATTTTAAGGGGAACCCTAGCCCAAAAAAATGGCGTGGGGTCCCCCTCAAAATCCATACCAGACCCTTATCCGAGCACGCAACCTGGCAGGCCACAGGAAAAGAGGGGGGGACGAGAGCGGCCCCCCCTCTCGCCTGAACCTTACCAGGCCACATGCCCTCAACATTGGGAGGATGCTTTGGGGGTCTAAGACCCCTAAAGCACCTTGTCCCCATGTTGATGAGGACAAGGGCCTCTTCCCCACAACCCTGGCCGGTGGTTGTGGGGGTCTGCGGGCGGGGGGCTTATCGGAATCTGGAAGCCCCCTTTAACAAGGGGACCCCCAGATCCCGGCCCCCCCCCCTGTGTGAAATGGTAAGGGGGTACAAAAGTACCCCTACCATTTCACCAAAAAGTGGCAAAAATGGTAAAAATGACAGGAGACAGTCTTTGACAATTCCTTTATTAAAATCTTCTTTCTTCTTTCTTCATCCTTCGGTTTCTTCATCTTCTCCTTCCTTCATCTTCTTCCATCTTCTTCTTCCATTTTCTTCTTCCTCCGATCCGCTTCTTCTTGCGCTGGTCTTCTCGTCCTTCTCGTCCGGCATCTTCTTCCGTCGGCGTCGGCGTCGGTGTCGGTGTCTCTGTCTCTTCTTGGGCCGCTCCGCGCAATGGGAGGCTCCCGCTGTGTGAGGCTCCGCTCCGTCTGACAGGTCTTTTATAATGGAGGGCACCTGGTGACCCCGCCCCCTCTGACGCACAGGGACGTCATGGGGAATTCCATGATGGCTTTCCCCATGACGTCAGAGGGGGGCGGGGTCACCAGGTGCCCTCCGTTTTAAAAGACCTGTCAGATGGAGCGGAGCCTCACACAGCGGGAGCCTCCCATTGCGCGGAGCGGCCCAAGAAAGACACCGACACCGACGCCGACGCCGACGGAAGAAGATGCCGGACGAGAAGGATGAGAAGACCAGCGCAAGAAGAAGCGGATCGGAGGAAGAAGAAAATGGAAGAAGAAGATGGAAGAAGATGAAGGAAGGAGAAGATGAAGAATCCGAAGGATGAAGAAAGAAGAAAGAAGAAAGAAGATTTTAATAAAGGAATTGTCAAAGACTGTCTCCTGTCATTTTTACCATTTTTGCCACTTTTTTGGTGAAATGGTAGGGGTACTTTTGTACCCCCTTACCATTTCACACAGGGGGGGGGCCGGGATCTGGGGGTCCCCTTGTTAAAGGGGGCTTCCAGATTCCGATAAGCCCCCCGCCCGCAGACCCCCACAACCACCGGCCAGGGTTGTGGGGAAGAGGCCCTTGTCCTCATCAACATGGGGACAAGGTGCTTTAGGGGTCTTAGACCCCCAAAGCATCCTCCCAATGTTGAGGGCATGTGGCCTGGTACGGTTCAGGCGAGAGGGGGGGCCGCTCTCGTCCCCCCCTCTTTTCCTGCGGCCTGCCAGGTTGCGTGCTCGGATAAGGGTCTGGTATGGATTTTGAGGGGGACCCCACGCCATTTTTTTGGGCTAGGGTTCCCCTTAAAATCCATACCAGACCTCAAGGGTCTGGTATGGATTTTGAGGGGGACCCTACGCCATTTTTTTTTTTTTTTTTTTTTTTTGGCTGGGATCCCCCTTAATATCCATCCCAGACCTGAAGGGCCTGGTTATTGAATTTGGGGGGACCCCTACGCTTTTTTTTTTTCATTTTTTTTATTTTTTATCAATGACTTTTTTTTATGAATGAGTTTCAATGAATCACTGTTCTCTGTGTTACGGGAGCCGTGAATTAACATTAGCCGCGAGTGATTTTAAATAGCTTTTTTACTTTCAAAAATGACACTTTGCGCAGAGACAGTTCTAAACACGGGAAACATGCGCCCCTTTACAGGCATACTATAGACACCCCCCAGGTACGAAATTTAAAGGAATATTACACTTTTATTGTTTCAATTTAATCATTATTAAAATCACTGCTCCTGAAAAAACGGCCGTTTTTAAAACATTTTTTTGCATTGATACATGTCCCCTGGGGCAGGACCCAGGTCCCCAAACACTTTTTATGACATTAACATGCATATTAGCCTTTAAAATGAGCACTTTTAATTTCGAACGTTCGCATCCATTATAACTAATAGGGTTCTAAAGCTCGCACGGACTTTAGGTCCGTTCGCGGGTTCTGGTGCGAGCCGAACGGGGGGGTGTTCGGCTCATCCCTAATTCCGATTCGTTCAATTCGAACAATTCGTTCATTTGTACAAAAACGAACGAACGAAAATAACGAAAAAAAACGAAAAACGGAAAAAAACAAAACGAATTGCACATGTCTAGAAAAGATGAAGAACAACAGTAAACAGATATTATTATAACAATGGGAAACCCACATGGATAACCTGGCTAAAAGTCATATCTCAAAGAACCCTTAGTGATAGGACGTATAACAGAGGAGGGAAGTCCCCACTGGGAGATCCCCAGACAAATATCCTTGGGTTCTTCCTATTTTCTACATATACATTATACTATATATTAATTGTATACAATTTATCAAATCCACAGGAGTGGTAGCCCATTGTCACATCACTATTTTATATTGGGGAATGCTTATGTGCTTCAGGTCCTTCCACATGGCGTAGTCCCGTGCACGAGCGGCCTGCGCGCCCCCTGAAGGGAGAGACTTGCTGGATCACAGATCTGAGTAAGGGGTCGATCCCGACCCCTTACCATGTGATCAGCTGTCAGCCAATGACAGCTGATCATGTGATGACAACACAGTCAGTAATCGGCTATTTTTCCTCCTCACACTGACAGCGCGAGGAGAAAAAAAAAAGCAGATCACCGGCGGCCGTGAGAGGGACATCAGTCACGATCACGGCGAGCTGGCGCCAGCTCATCAGTGCCACCTAACAATAGGCAGCAGTGTGGCCTATCAGTGCCCACAGTGCCACCCATCAGTGCCCACAGTGCCACCCATCAGTGCCCACAATCAGTACCTCAACAACAGTGTTGTGCCTCAGTGCCACATATCAGTGCCCATCAGTGTCACCTACCAGTGCTCATCAGTGCCCATCAGTGCTGCCCATCAGTGCCCATCAGTGCCGCCCATCAGTGCCACCTATCAGTGCCACCTATCAGTGCCCATTAGTGCCATCTATCAATGGTACCTATCAGTGCCACCCATCAGAGCCACCCATAAGTGCCATCTTATCTGTGCCCATCAGTGCCGCCTTATCTGTGCCCATCAGTACTGCCTTATCTGTCCCTATCAGTGCCGCCTTAACCATGCCTATCAGTGCCCACCAGTGCCGCCTCATCAGCGCATATCAATGAAGGAGAAAAATTACCTGTTTGCTAAATTTTATAACAAACTATTAAACATGATTTTTTTTCAAAACTTTGCATCTTTTTTTGTTTGTTTAGCGAAAAATAAAAATCCCAGCTGTAATTAAATACCACCAAAAGAAAGCTCTATTTGTGGGAAAAATGATAACAATTTCATTTTAGTACAGTGTTGTATGACCGCGCAATTTTCATTCAAAGTGCGTCAACGCTGAAAGCTGAAAATTGGTCTGGTCACGAGGGGGGTTTAAGTGCCCAGTAAGCAAGTGGTAAAGGGATGGTTATTCTGTCCCCTCCATCTACAATACTTACCTTCATTATTTTGGTAATAGACCACAGTACAGTTTCTTCTAAGGAATATTTTTTTTTCCCTTGGAATAATAAGGTCCTAACATCTCATGTAGCATTTTTACACTCTTTAGGCTCAACAATTTTTATATTGTCTTCCTTTCCTCTCCCTTTCTCTTGCTGGCTGAAAACAGGTGTAGTCACCAACCACTTGAACGATTGGGGGTATCAATTAAATCTGATAATTTTCTGTGCCACTAACCTGATAGGCCAATTATGTAGAGGTGGAGCTTGTATATGTGTATGTGAGTGTATATATATCTTGCCATATCTGTTCCAAACTAGCTACGACTAAAGCTATTGCCGAAACACGTCAGAATTATTGTTTTATTGTCACTCTGATATACCAATAAATGACACTTCAAGGATTACAGTCTTGCCAACTCTTCTTACTATTGTACCAATGCATCTGCCCCTGAAGAGTTGGCATCATCCAACAAAACGCGCCAGTCGTTCATAGATGCACTATGCCCACACAGATGGCTCTACATGTCCTTTTACAGTGTTTTACTTACGATTTTATTACATCATTTAGCCTTACAAGTGATTTTATGACATGGAGGATATTCTCACCCCATACGTTGCGAACAACCCTGTACATGTATTTTTTGTCATTTTTTTTTTTTTTTTTACGTCTTCAGGTCAATAAACAATGTTTTTCTTAAATTGACTGCTTGCTGGTCATGTTATACATGTCTCATTCAAGCCTCAACCCCCCCCCCCCCCCTTTTCTTGCTATAGGTGTATTAATTCCTCTCCACTCTGTCCAACACTTAAAACAGTTTTGCCTTCAGTTATACTTTAATGTAAGTATCTCTAAATTAATAATCGCAAGAGTGTCGGCACTTGTTTCATGTCAGTTCTTTCATCCATAATGAAGTATAGTGATGTAGAAAGGAAACTGGGGATTCTATAAAATATACATATGGAACCTTTTAAGAGACCCTTTCAAAAAATAAAAATATTAGAGATAAATGCACAAAAAAAACAGCATTTAAATGCTTACTTGTTGTTTCCTTTCCATACATGATTTTTTAATATGTTACAAAGTGACCTTGAACATGCTAGAAAATTTGACTACTCCAGGTGGGACGATTCTGAAGCACGGCCCTCTCCCTCTTTGCACATCATAGCTCTCTCCTCTTCTGGGAGTGTCTAATTACATAAGTTATTAACCACTTCAGCCCCGGAAGATTTTACGTCGTCGTTCTTTCTCAGTTTAGGCCGATATGTATTCTTCTACATATTTTTGGTAAAAATATTTTGCAATAAATGTATATTGATTGGTTTGCGCAAATGTTATAGCATCTACAAAATAGGGGATAGATTTATGGCCTTGTTATTATTATTTTTTTTTAGTAGTAATGGTAGTGATCTGCGATTGTTATCAGGACTGCGGCATTGTGGCGGACAGATCGGACACTTTTGACACTATTTTGGGACCATTGACATTTATACAGCGATCAGAGCTAAAAATAGCCACTGATTACTGTATAAATGTCACTGGCAGCGAAGGGGTTAAACATTAGGGGGCGATCAAGGGGTTAAATGTGTTCCCCCAGCATGTTCTAACTGTAGGGGGATGGGCTACCTAGGATATGACAGAGATCACTGCTTCCGATGACAGGGAGCAGTAGATCCCTGTCATGTCACTAGGCAGAACAGGGAAATGCTTTGTTTACATAGGCATCTCCCCATTCTGCCTTTCTTCGTCATGATTGCGGGCCACCGGTGGACATTGAGTGGGATTACGAAGGGACGTAAGGGTATGCCCTTTTGCACACCCGTGTCATTCTCCAACGTACATTGGCCTGCGGTGATCGGGAAGTGATCAAAGTGATTGTAAATGTTCATTTTTTTCTTTTTTAAATAATGAACATGTTATACTTACCTCTTCTGTGCAAGGGTTTTGCACAGAGTGGCCCTGATCCTCCTCTTCTGGGGCTCCCCAGTGGCGCTCCGGGCTCCTTCTCTTCTCGAGTGCCCCCTTGGAGCCACTTTCCAAGGGGGCACTCATGCGGGCACGCTCCATTGACACAGACAGCCGGACTCGGCCCCACCCCCGGATCCTGTGTCACTGGATTTGATTGACAGCAGCAGGGGCTAATGGCTCCTGCTATTATTGATCTATCCAATAAGGGCCCGAGACAGCAGCTGGAGCTGGAACGATCGGGCTCCGGTAAGAAAAGGGGGGGGGGTGTTGCAGCAAAAGGTTTTTCAACTTAATACATAGAATGCAACCCCTTTTAAGCTAGCTGGGGGGAATACTAGAGAATGTCACTCAAAGGACAGCTCTGAGTCTTCAAGAGGAAGTAAACCCTTATGGGTTTACTTCCTCTTTGTTTCCCTGCAAAGGTAAAGCATAATGGACTACTATGCATCGCATAGTAGCCCATTATGTGTAACTTACCTGACACAAGAGCCAGCGATGTCACCGCTGTCCCCTCTTCCACGAAGCGTCCATCTTCCTTCTGGGTATTGCTGCTCCGGCGCTGTGAGTGGCCAGAGCAGCGGTGATGTCACTCCGGCACATGCGCGAGGGAGCCGTAAGTGACGGCATGTTTGCCTTCACTTGCGGCGCGAACAGTGCGCCTGCGAAGTTGTCTACGGCGTGCATGCGCACAACCACTTTCAGGGGCTATTGATATTACAGGTAAAACATGTCATTAAATAAACAGAAACTTTTACAAACATTTTTGCTGTAACGAATGGTCTGATTACAAGGTCTCTTTAATGCCGCATACACGCGACCGGTTTTGCCGTCGGAATTAAGTCTGAAGGTTTTTTCGACGGAATTCCGATGGAATTCAGCTAAAACTGTCTTGCATACACATGGTCACACCAAATTCCGATGGTCAATAACGTTGCGACGTACAACGCATACGATGGCACTATAAAAAGGAAGTTTAATGCTTCCGAGCATGCGTCAAATTGTTTCAGAGCATGCGTCGGAATTTTGCATACACACGAACGGAATTTTCGATAGGAACTTTTTCCGTCTGAAAAATTGAGAACATGCTCTCAATCTAGAAAAAGTCCGATGGAGCCTTCACACGGTCGCATTTTCCGATGAAAAGCTCTCATCTGTCTTTTGCTGGCCATGTGTATGCGGCATTAGTCTCTTATTAAAACCAGATACCATAATGCACTGCTTTTAATTATACTTTAAGTGGTAGAAAAAACACCACTTTTTTATTTTTGCCTACAGGTAAGCTTATAATAAAGCTTACCTGTAGGTTAAATGAATATCTCCTAAACATGCACCATTTAGGATATATACTAGTGAGGCTAAATGCGTTACTGGGGCATGTGCTCTGATGAAACAGCATACCAGTACCTTTTCTTCAGAGCTCTACCCTGCGGCCATGACTCCCAGGTGCATGTGCGGGACTGGCGTTATCATGGCTCGGTCATTCAAGCAGCCGCAGCCCACAAATGCGGAAGGAAGACCAGGTGATGATGAAAGCCTCTGCAGCTGTGACGGCGTACCGCTGAAGGGCTTTGTTTCAAGGTAAGTCTTGCATAATGTGCTAGTATGCAATGCAATGCATACTAGCACATTATGCTTTTACCTTGCAGGGAGATTTTTTCCCCCCAACTTTTACTACCACTTTAGTTGTTGCTTTCAGAGAGAAAATAAATAAATTGATATTCATAAAGGTAAATTATAGCAAAAAGAAAACAACTTTCAATAAAACCAAAAAATTGTACATATTACATATTTACTTTCTTTCTATGATAATGTTATATTAGTCATGCTCAGCTTGTGATCGATAGATAGATAGATAGATAGATAGATAGATAGATAGATAGATAGATAGATAGATAGATAGATAGATAGATAGATAGATAGATAGATAGATAGATAGATAGATAGATAGATAGATAGATAGATATGATTTCAAAAAGCAGTAGCTAGGAATAGTTATCATATATAATAATTAAACTTGGGGAAGGAAGGCAATATGAGTCGAATACAATGGAAGATAGTACCTGTAAAAGAACAGTGAGTCCAACAGAAAGTTAGAAGCAACAGAAAATAGAAATTCTAACAATGATATACAGAGACAGCTCTCAAGTCCCATATGTTTAGGAAACAGAGCCAAGAGGAAGCCTGAGGCATTAAAGGAATAAAAATCACCTTGCAAAGAGTAGTGCATTTAGGCTTTAATGCAGTGCTGGATTCCATGAAGCTAATGCAGGATCACCCACTGGTAGTCTGTGCTATAGATCTTTCCAGTGGAAGCTACATGTGGTATTGTATCATGGGGTGGAACATACATCTTAAAACATAACTTCTCAAAGAGAATAAACTCCTTCGCCTATTGTTTGATCATCTATGTCCTACCTAAAACATATTCACAGTAGCACCTTGTTGAGTAATCCCTTCATCAAGAAAGATCTTAAGCTCAACAATCACACCAATACTTGTTTTTTTTTTCACAGATTTCTTAATTTTATTTATTTTATCATTCATGGGCAGCCATTTTTGTGAGGGTGCTTTTTTTAATAATGCTTTTAAAGTGCATTTTAAGCAAGATCATTGTGCTGAAAGGTAGACAGAAAATAATAAATATTTGTTAAAAACAATTTCAAGGCAACAAGTGAAATGAATGCTATTGAACAGTGTTAATGTTAAATTCAGCATGTTCAATTTACATTAAAGGATAGGTTCGCCTTTGTACAAAAAATCTTTTTGCAGGTAAAATATTAGGAGCTTGTGAAGCATTGCACCAGCAATCAGGAGATCGCTGATGCCATGCAGGCCTCCTGCACACTGTCAGTGTATCTGCTTACCCGTGCATACCTGCACAGCTACACAGCTCTGCGGTAGTTCATTGAGAACCACAAACTAACAGCCGCTAAGGCTGTTGGGACTTGTAGTTCATTCATACATATAGATCTGTGCATGAATGACGCAGCTGTGTGGGTGGAGCCCCGTAAGAACGCGCTGCTTTCAAAAGCTGACAGCTAGCACAGGGAACTTCTGCCACAGTGAGGGGGGTACTGGGAACATGTTCCACCCTAAAATTGGATAAAACACGTAACATGTTCTCAAAGGTGAACTTATACTTTACAATCTATAACAGAAACAATTACCAAGTGATCACACAGAAACAATAACCAAGTGAAGCCAGCATCCCTAAATGTTTAAATAGACCTTACTATGTTTAGATGGGACTTTTTAGCCAATTTGCGTATACACGCACACATGTAAATCTATAAAATGTTATTTATTAGAAACTAGTTAAAATTAAATAGATGAAAATAAAAATATATCAGGAGGCCATTAAAATGATCAGAGTATGCTGGATACAGTATAATTGATTTATTTTGTAACAATCATTCAGCAAAGATATTGAATCTCCCATTCAGACAGCTACTAGAGAGGGACCCAAAAATCTGCATTTGAAATATGATTTCACTAATATGACAAAAAAGCAAACAAAAATAACTACTGTACTCAAGATATTAATATACATAAAAGTGTGGGATTTCTTTTCTTTAAGATAGCGTTTGAGCCCAGTGACTCATTTGTCCACTGTCCACATAAATGATAATACAATGCTTTAAGTTCTTCAGGGCCATAAGCTATTGTATTTCCTTTGTGGCACCCACAACTCCCCAGACATAAATTTGCCTTCCCCCCTGAAATTTATGAGCAGAGAACTCATCCGACTTCACTTAAACCAATTTCAGGTCTTAGTTCTTCAGAAAAAGCTGCTTTCATAAATAACCTTCAAAGGCTTACAATGCTGGAGACACAAAAAGATGTCACTGCACCTGACATGCATTATCAAAAAGACATATCACTATCAATAAAACATGCAGTAGTATTTAGTAACATAAGTGGCCAATTATCTTGCTAACTAATGTTGATCTTCAAATCAAACATTAATTGAAAATGACTTAAATTATTGTACATTAAAGCTTTTTGATGTGACACAGATGTATCTTAAAAGAAGGAGAGGACGGGGGGAAGAAAGCGGCTAGAACAGCATTTCGTTTTAATTTCCTGAGTGGAAGGTTTGAAGATATGACATTTAAGGCTTTGAAATGTTTGAACAACCTGTCATATTGCAAAGCTCAACTGCGGCACCTGTAATACTGGAAACTTCTACCTCTCAGCAGAATTTTGGCAGACACTTCAAGTACTGTAACATAGAGCAACCAATCAACATTTTCATTTGGCTACATCAGATGTCTTAAAGAAGTATAGTGTATTAGTAATAAGCACAGATTGCAAGCTATTATTACATACAACGTTTGACTTTCATACTTTTATTTCCTGCTCTTCTATACTTTATTATAAATTATAAGGATGTTTAGCCATTCAGTGAAGACAGTATTTAACTGCAATTATCTTACCGCTCTACTTTACAGTTTACAGTAGGATTGAATGAAAGAGGAAATTGTATGTATACTTTGCAAAGTGAATGTTTACTTAACTGAATAACAAAGGTGATGTTGTGTTCCTTTTAAAACCTAAGTTTAGCTAAGACAAAAATTAAAAACTCTGCACAAGGGACATTACCTTCAGTGAAATGTGTCCCCTGTGCTGCTGGGATGACCCCCCACCCCTGCCACTTTAATCTTCCTCGTAGGGATTATATTGTATTAGAAGTGTGGGACCTCTGTCACAAGCTCTCATCAAGAGTGTCTAACTATGACCGTTAGTTACAGCTATGAATGAAACATAATCTGTGAATGGAGGGGATGGACCTATCAATTATTCTCCCATTCTGAATTTATATATACTGGGGGGTTATTTACTAAAGGCAAATCCACTTTGCACTGAAAGTGCACTTGGAAGTAAAGTCACTGTAGATCCGAGGAGGACATGCAAGGAAAATAAAAAAACGGGGGCGTGGCCTGGCTCGGCGCCAAGATGAACGTGTAATCTCTCTGCTCCCGGACCCCGAGGTCTAGCGTCCTGTCCACAGGCAGCATCCGTAGGGCTGAGTATGGATAACGCACCCCGGAGCTCATCAGCGACAAGATCCCGATCCCCCAGGACACAGAGCTCTCAAAACGGCCGCCAAATCCCGGAAATCTTCCGGCCGCGGCCCAGAGACAGCGCGTCAGACACTCAGGCCTCATCCAGAGAGCCGCGCTCCTCGAGTAGGAGCTTAACCCGCTCACGAAGCCGAAGCCCCCCAGTGGCGGATATGGCAGCTACACCCACTCTCAGCATGGCAGACCTGCGTGCTGTGGCTGCTGATATTAAGAATTCCCTGTCAGCAACGATCGCTGAAGCCATTCAGGATCTTCGCACGGATTTACAGGCCATAAACCTGAAGGTGGAAGAGCTTGAGGAAACACAATCCCGCCATGATGCTTCCCTCTGCCACATGCAACAGGTGACCGAATCGCATGCTGTGCACCTCAGGGAGATTAACAGGCACATGGAAGACTTGGATAACCGGGGAAGACGCCGGAACCTCCGGGTAAGAGGACTCCCCGAATCCATAGATGTTAATGTGCTCACCCGCACGATCACCGATTTATTCAATGACCTACTGGAAAGGGCCCCTGACACACCAATCCCCATGGAAAGGATGCACAGAGCCTTGCGACCCAGAGGAAGAGACACAGATCCCCCTAGGGATGTGATCTGCTGCCTCACTGATTTCCTCACAAAGGAAGAAATTTTGAGGAAAGCCAGAGGCAGAGCACGCCTCACATACAGGGGTACTGAAATAAAAATTTTCCAGGACTTATCCACCATTACACTCCAGAGGAGAAGGGAACTGAGACCCCTGCTGGACGTTCTGAGATCTAGATCAATAGTGTACAGGTGGAAGTTCCCTTTCTGCCTATCTGCCACAGCAAATGGCCGCTCTGTCAACCTTAGAGTTCCAGAAGACCTTGAGCATTTTTGCACTTCCCTCAACATCCCACTTGTCGCCCTGCCAGATTGGTACAGCGATTTCCGCCTCCCCCCGATGAGAAGAGCAGCCTCCATGGATGACGTGATCGAAGCGGGCAACTTCAGCATCAGCCGTCGTCGCAGAGCTCACCCGCCTCCGTCACCCTCGAATGCCGCGGGACCACTGCAAAATGGTAGCCCTACTGCCTCTCCGGATCACCGCGAGGCACGCCATGCATGATCAGGTACCTAACCCTCCCGCTACTGGTAGGGTTAGTCTTTCACCACTTGCCCTTTCACCACACTGCCTCTCCACACAGTTACCTGTTATGCCTTGAACCTCCTCCACGGGATCTATAAACTGCATACGATAGAGCATATGTCTTTCCTGTTCATGAAGACCCCTCT
The DNA here is from genome assembly GCA_028564925.1 of Lithobates sylvaticus. Lineage (NCBI taxonomy): Eukaryota > Metazoa > Chordata > Amphibia > Anura > Ranidae > Lithobates > Lithobates sylvaticus. The sequence continues at coordinate 676,863,912 of CM053026.1, read as the reverse complement.
TGAGAAGACTATTGGCCATTACGTTTACCGCCCCATAGAAATGCTTGCACTTTGCCACAGAGGACCTCGGCCCCAAATGGCGGACCCCTCCCCATTTGGGATTTCTACCCCCTAGATGCACTGTGTAACCCTCACCCTCACATACCTAGGGTTTACTCCCTGTATCGATTACCAGATGCTCTCCCACATGGACACCCAGGACTGTACTTACACTTTTGGTGAAGGTAATATTCCTTTCAATGCAAAGGCGGCGATATGTGACAAGGTCATGCTCCCTATCCTCTATCAACTGTCAGCCAGATGCGCCATATGTTTTTCCTGCCTCGCATTACCTTAAAAAAAAGGAAATACACTGCTTTGAACTCTCCAAATCACAGATATACCACCCCACCCGTATGCATTTGGTGTAACATGTAAGATCGTTTAATCACTTCCTCTATAGGTAGCCCTATTATGTCTACAAAGGTGGACTTAGGATGGCGTGATGTACTAACACTTGTTTATGTCACCTTGATGAGGGAACAACGTGCTGAAATATGGCCACTGACTGTCGGATTGGGGGGCAGATCAGCCCACTCCGCCACTCAAGGGCACCGATATACCGTGTCTTGAACCATTGTATATGCACTTCCCACTTAACACCTTAGGGAGCGGACCTCTGAGGAGGCCACTAACCACTGCTGGCACAGGTCACTATCACTTAAAATCTAGCACATAGGATATTCTGAGGGGTAGAGTGTATGAATATAATGAGGTAGGGGTGTAAGCAAAAAAAACAAAAAAAAAAAACAAAGTAGGGGTGGAGGGGTAGGGGAGGGAATAGGTCAAGGGGGAATATGTCTTAAAATTGGGGGGGGGGGGGAGGGGACAATCATTCACCCTCTACATTGGTTCAGAGTGGCACGTAACTCTGACATACGGAGCAGGAACTGGGTTTCCAACAAGGGACACCCGTCCTATTTTTTACACAATCCAAGCCACTGGCCCTTCCCTCCCACCCTGCACTTGCTAGTGACATACAATTTGTCTATCCCTATGATTTGGAAAATTACCCCCCTATTTTTGGGTTTAGTGGTGCCCCTCTCGGTAGTAATAGCTCAGAGGCGTATGCTTAAACATTGCCCCTCCTCATCATTACTAGCTTATATACCTTGCCTCTGCATTGGCTTGTGACCCTCTCACTAGCTAACCTTCGCCCTTCAACCTGCTTAGCCCTCATCACGGGTGCCACCCTGGCCTTCCCTACGGGATGGAGGTCTTTTCACCACGTTATGATCCTGTATCCAAGGGGGTCTTCATGTACCTACAGTGGTGTGGTACATCAAACCAATTTAAACAATAGTCAAGGACAACACAAGTAAACACAAAATGCAATTTGTAAATGAAGGTGTTTATTATTAAAGGTGAAAAAAAATCCAAACCATCATGGCCCTGTGTGAAAAAGTGATTGCCCCCTAAACCTAATAACTGGTTGGGCCACCCTTAGCAGCAACAACTGCAACCAAGCGTTTGCGATAACGTGCAATGAGGCTTTTACAGCGTCCTGGAGGAATTTTGGCCCACTCATCTTTGCAGAATTGTCCTAATTCAGTTACATTAGAGGGTTTTCGAGCATGAACGGCCTTTTTAAGGTCATACCACAACATCTCAATAGGATTCAGGTCAGGACTTTGGCTAGGCCACTCCAAAGTCTTCATTTTGTTTTTCTTCAGCCATTCGGTGGTGGACTTGCTGGTGTGTTTAGGATCAATGTCCTGCTGCAGAACCCAAGTTCGTTTCAGCTTGAGTACACGAACAGATGGTCGGACATTCTCCTTCAGGATCTCTTGGTAGACAGCAGAATTCATAGTTCCTTTTATCACGGCAAGTCTTCCAGGTCCTGAAGCAGCAAAACAGCCCCAGACAATCACACTACCACCACCATATTTTACTGTTGGTATAATGTTCTTTTTCTGAAATGCAGTGTTCCTTCTACGCCAGATATACTTGGACACACACCTTCCAAAGAGTTCCACTTTTGTCTCATCGGTCCACAGAATGTTGTCCCAAAAGTCTTGGGGATCATCAAGATGTGTTGTGGAGAAATTGAGACGAGCTTTGATGTTCTTTTTGCTCAGCAGTGGTTTTCTCCTTGGAACTCTGCCATGCAGGCCATTTTTGCCCAGTCTTTTCCTGATGGTGGAGGCATGAACGCTGACCTTAACTGAGGCAAGTGAGGCCTGCAGTTCCTTGGACGTTGTTGTGGGGTCTTTTGTGACCTCTTGGATGAGTCGTCACTGCGCTCTTGGGGTAATTTTGGGCGGCCGGCCACTCCTGGGAAGGTTCACCACTGTTCCATGTCTTCGCCATTTGTGGATAATGGCTCTCACTGTGGTTCGCTGGATTCCCAAAGCTTTGGAAATGGCTTTATAACCCTTTCCCGACTGATAGATCTCAATTACTTTCTTTCTCAATTGTTCCTGAATTTCTTTGGGTCTCGGCATGATGTGTAGCTTTTAAGGATCTTCTGGTGGACCTTACTGTGTCAAGCAGCTCCTATTTAAGTGATGCCTTGATTGTGAACAGGTGTGGCAATAATCAGGCCTGGGTGTGGCTAGAGAAATTGAACTCAGGTGTGGACAACCACAGTTATAGTATGTTTTAACAAGGGGGGCAATCACTTTTTCACACAGGGCCATGATGGTTTGGATTTTTTTTCACCTTTAATAATAAACACCTTCATTTACAAATTGCATTTTTGTGTTTATTTGTGTTGTCCTTGACTATTGTTTAAATTGGTTTGATGTTTCGAAACACTTAAGTGTGACAAACATGCAAAGGAACAGGAAATGAGGAAGGGGGCAAACACTTTTTCACACCACTGTACAAGCATATTGTCTCTTATGCGCATGTACAAGTCCCCGTGGAATCTATCGTTAGACGAGTTTGTCTCCTCATAATCTATATGCAATTGATTGTTTGTTAATGTTGCAATGTGGTTATTTACTTTTCATACCATATGATGCTATATATTGACGAAACACTGTATAACGACTAACACATGTCCCTAGCGGGCTCGAATCACACACCTCCCCGCAATATCCGGGTGCTGACCACAATACCTTCTGTATACTCAGTCCTCCCCTGCCTACATCTAACTACACATGACCTCTTGGGACCGTGAGATTATCTCCTTCTGGGAACCGTTCTCTACCACTCCCACACACAGTGGTCTCTGTGAGACTCCACTGACCCCTTCTGGTGCCTTTCACACCGGGTCGACCAGTGGTCTGACCCGCCACCAGACCGTACCCACTTACCTACCTATCCCCCCCGTACTCCCCACGAGTCTCTCATCACTAGCCCTCTCACCTAGATAGATCTCTCTCTCTCTCCCTTTTTCCCATCCCGCCTGTCCTTTACCCGTACCTTTCCCTCTTCCCTAGTCTTTCAACACCGTCTCCCACAAGTGGTCCATCTTGCTTCCCTTTCCGGACAGACCCCCCTTAACATTCTAAGAAAGACGTGAGGAGGGGAGGGGAAGGAAGAGGAAGATAAAAAAAAAACAAAAAAAAAAACAAGGGGGAAAGACACATCAAACACGACACTGTAGACAGCTCACCATGGCTACAACTAACCATAGTTCTTCTTGGCCTACTCTTAAATTGGTTTCCCTGAACACGAAAGGCTTGAATATCCCCGAAAAACGTTCTAAAGTACTTGCCAATATGCGTAGCATGAAAGCTGACATAGTCTTCCTGCAAGAGACTCATTTCTGCTCAAATTCCAGACCAAAAATGGCCAACTTCTTCTACCCACACGACTTCCATGCTACTAATCCGGTAGCCAAATCAAAGGGTGTCTCGATTCTCCTTTCTAGAACTGCTCCCTTCCAAGTGACAGACACGCTGGCAGATGAACAGGGGAGATTCTTATTCTTGAAAGGGACCTGGAAGGATAAGCCCCTAACCCTGGCCCATATATACAGCCCCAATTCATCCCAAGTCCCGTTCTTTCGTGACATCTCTCAGCGCCTAGCCGCCTTCCAAACAGGTATACTAATAGTAGGCGGAGACTTCAATGTGCCCCTGGAACCCCTCATTGACACGTCCTCGGGTACTTCCCACTTGCCATACAAAGCTTTGCGCCAAATCAAACTAAGCCTTCAAAACCTCCTACTTCACGACACGTGGCGCACGTTACATCCCAAGGAGAGAGATTATACATTCTTTTCTAATCCCCACAACCGTTATTCCAGACTGGACTACTTTTTTCTGACCCAGCGTGATCTCCAATTCCTAACTAGGGCAACCATAGAGCCCATGACTATATCCGACCATCACCCCATCTCAATCTCGCTATCCTTACCAGAAAAAAACAGACGCTCACAGACTTGGAAACTAGATCCAACAATCCTGTCAGATATAGTGAGACATGAGGAAATTCGTCTCTGTATAGAGAATTACTTCAAAGACAATGATACGCCAGACACGACCAGTATGACACAATGGGAGGCGCATAAATGCGTTGTCAGGGGAAAACTTATTTCGATGACAGCTAAAATCCGAAGGGAAAAACGCAAGACTCTTTCAGACCTATACGCCAAATTACAAACACTTGAGACATTACACAAACGCACACTAGCCCAGAACTTACATCAGGAACTCATAGACACCAGGACACTAATACAGGAGGAGTTGGGCAGGACTTCCCGGAAAAAATACATGCTCACACAAAAAATTTTTTATGAATTCGGTAACAAAAGTGGTCACCTACTAGCCCAAGCACTTCATACTAGGAAAGCTAAAAACACGATTCACAAACTTCACTCATCAAAAGGGGAGGCCTACACGAAAAACACGGACATAGCCACTGAATTCGAAAGGTTTTACTCAACACTATACAACATTGGGGGCACGAATTCTTCAATCAACACACACACCTCTAGAGCAACTGATATCGGACAGTTTCTAAATCAACATTGCCCCAGGACCATTACCCAAGAGGTGTCGGATTCTCTGGAGGGCCCGTTCACCCAACAGGAATGGGACACGGCTTTAAAACAACTGAAACCGGGCAAATGCCCGGGCCCGGACGGGCTACCTGCTAGCTATTATAAGACTTTCAAAGACTCCCTGGGTGCCACGTACAGAAAGGCCTTCAACTTAATCTCTCCAAACAACCCCCTATCCCGGGACATGTTGGAGGCACACATAGTGGTTCTTCCCAAAGAAGACAAAGACCCTACTCAAGCAGCTAATTATAGGCCAATTTCCCTACTTAATGTAGATCTCAAAATTTTCTCGAAGATGTTGGCTAACAGGATATTGCCTCACCTCCCTTCACTAGTCTCCATGGACCAAGTAGGGTTTGTCCCTGGCCGGGAAGCCAGGGACAACACCATAAAGGCCATTAACCTCCATCACTGTATCACGTCATCCAACCAAAAAGGATTCTTTCTCTCACTGGACGCGGAGAAGGCATTCGACAGGGTTGCATGGGATTACATGGCAGCTGTACTGCACTCTATAGGACTGGGTCCACGCATGCTCGATCTCATTCTATCCCTATACTCACACCCTACAGCGAAAATTAGAGTGAACGATACCCTGTCGAATGCCTTCTCCATCCATAACGGTACGAGACAGGGCTGCCCATTGTCCCCGATACTTTTCATCCTCACCCTTGAACCCCTTCTGAACAGCATTAGGGGCAATCCTGACATACATGGTATACAGACCTCTCACAGGGATTTCAAACTAGCCGCCTTTGCGGATGACATATTAATGTTCCTCACACAACCCCATACTACAATCCCGGTAGTACTAGCAGAATTCAAACGCTTTAGCGCACTCTCCAATCTTAAGATCAACTTTTCCAAATCCTTTGCACTCAATATTACGCTGCCCCCTCAAACAGTAGCTCTTTGTAAGGAAAATTTCCCCTTCCAATGGAAACCTGACGCGATCACTTATTTGGGCATTCAACTCCCTGCCAAGCTACAAGATCTCTACACAAAAAACTATCTCCCCCTGCTGAATAAGCTAACGACAGATCTGGCCCGCTGGAATAAACCGCTTTTCTCGTGGTTCGGCAGGGCGGCGATCCTGAAAATGAACGCACTACCAAGGGTTCTTTACATTCTTCAAACGGTGCCTGTCCACATACCCCCCATTTTCTTCAAATCATACAGAAGTCTTTGCACCAAATTTCTTTGGGGAGGCCACAAACCCAGAATAAAATATGAACAACTCACGTTGCCTAAGCACTTAGGGGGGATAGGCCTACCCGACATCCACAATTACTACAAAGCTGTCCATCTGACACGTATTATTGACTGGAACGTTCACGTCTCCACAAAAGACTGGGTATCTCTGGAAGCTTCCCTTACGTCGCTTCCCCTTGCCTCTCTGCCATGGATCAAAAATTGTCTTTCACGTCAGGATGTGGGTCTACACCCGCTGGTCAAACCCACTATCCACTCCTTTGTTAACATATGTCACAATACATCTCTTTCATCCATTCCGGGTCCCATGACTCCGATACTGATGAACCCCAATTTCCCTCCGGGCATGGCTAAGAGCTTTCTTGAAGATTTCTGGCCACAATCCCGAGCCCTAGCTCATCACTTTTATGCCTGTGAGCGTCTACTCTCTGCTTCCCAATTAGCCACGATACATGACAAACCTACCATACCGACCTGGAAGTTTAACCAGATTACTCACTTCTTGGGCTCCATAAACAGACAATCCCCTTGCCACAGACCCCTGTCACCCTTTGAAAAACTATGTGTACAAACGGGTCCCCAAACGCACCTCATATCCGCAACCCACTCCCTTCTTTTCGCGGACCGCCGACCTGACGACTCAACCATGTGCAAAGCTTGGGAGAGGGACCTCTCCACTAACTTATCGGAGGCAGATTGGACAAACATCCACACAAACATCCACAAGGGTTCCGTGAATGTCTCAACACAGGAGAACGGATACAAGATTCAGACGCGTTGGTATCGCACCCCGTCTCTGTTACATAAATTCAACCACAATATCCCTGACTCCTGTTGGAGGTGCCTTGCAGACAGAGGTACTTTGTTGCATATATGGTGGCAATGCCCTCGCATACAGAATTTCTGGAAAGAAGTTCACCGTATCACTACCCAAGTCACGACCTACGACTTACCCTTTACCCCTTCTCAATTTTTACTTCACCACACACACCTTCCTCAGTCGGCTTACCACAAATCTTTGGCAATGCACATGATTAATGCGGCAAAACACTGCATTCCTGTTCACTGGAAATCCCAGGCCATTCCCACCCTTAAGGAATGGTTTGGGAGAATCAACAAAATATCTGAAATGGAAGAGCTCGTTCATTGCTCTCGTGACACCCCACAAAAATACGGACTCAAATGGGCCTGTTGGATACATTTCCGAATGACCACAGAATTCTCTCAATTATATACTCAACCGACTTGACTCTGAATAACTAAGAACCACCAGGGTGTGAATTTGTACTGGTTGCACACCGCCCTTTCTATCTCTTGCAGGAATACTGTACTCCCGCCCATATGAGAAGTATATCCTCCTCGCTTGCCGGTGATCTCCACACAATTGTTAGGCTATGCACACTCTGTCTGGGGAGGGAGGCAGGATGTGACCACCACGACCACCTTTCTATCCTTTCCTTGCACCTGTCACCTCTCTTTTCCCCTACCCCTCCCTTGACATACCCAACCCGTTACCCACCCTGTCCCCAATACATCACTTCTGACAACGTCATACCGTCAAACTGACCGTACCTTATGATACCTGAAATCCCTACCTAGGTAAACGCTAACGTGACCCATACATGTCCTTACCCCTGTGCCCAACCCTAAGGGTAGAAACATTTACTGCACTACACACACTTGATCACATGACTCCCTTATTGTTCCACTACAATCTCCCAGCTTGACCATGGGGCACTCTGCTTCCTATTTTAAACGGGTATACTTAATCTGCTTCATAGTCTCAATAACCAACACCAAACCCGACACAGCACTACTCTTCATCCAAAGCTACGTGCATAGGTATGTGGGCCTATGTTAGATTCTTGATACTGAATCTCTTTCTATTTGTATAGTCGGGCTTATTTACCAGTTCTGGTGATCGTTTTATATTTGTCACTACTGACGTTGTAATATGTACAATATGCTTGATGTTATGTCAATCTGTTTAAATTTTCAATAAACTTCTTTGAAAAAAAAAAAAAAAACAGCATTTTAGCTTGCACAGGATTGGATGATACAATCAGCAGAGCTTCCACTCATTTCAGATCTACCCCTTAGATTAAGAGCGACTGCACTTCCAAGTGCACTTTCAGTGCAAAGTGGATTTTGCTTTTGTAAATAACCCCCACTGTTTCATTCATGGAAGCTATAGTAACAGCGTCTTTGAATATAGCAGCTAGGTGGGAAGGTCAAAGATAGTCAGGTACTCTTAATGAGTGCCTGTCACAGCCCTTTAGTTCTTCATTTTTGGGTGCAATGGGGGTTGGGGGAAAAGGAGGATTAATGTTTTGGTGTAAGGAGGACAGAGCAGCACAATGGATACATCTCACTAAAGCCCCTTTCACACTGGGGTGTTTTTCAGGCGTTTTAGAGCTAAAAATAGCACCTGTAAAGCACCTGAAAAGCGCCTCTCAAGCCCCCCTTGTCGGAAAGCCCATGTGCTTTCACACTGGGGTGGTGCGCTTGCAGGACGGGAAAAAAGTCCTGCAAGCAGCATCTGAGGGGCAGTGTGCAAACGGTGTATACACCGCTCCCAAAACACCCTGCCTGAAATGAATGGGCAGTGCTGCCAAAGCGCCTGCAAATCGATTCGGCAGCTCAGCAACACAGCGCTTTTAACCCATTCTTTGGGTCGCTAGCGGGGGGTTAAAAGCACCCTGCTAGCAGCTGAAAAGCACCGCTATAACAGCGGTAAAGCACCACTAGAACTTAAAAGGTATTGTCCCTTGTGCGGAGATTTTGTGTTTTGTTTTAAGTAAACTTAGGCGTTAAATAACCAGTTATGGGAATGCTGGGAAAAATTCAAAAGAACGTGGAGTTACGCGGAGTTGTTACAGACATAGTGAGATACAAACACGAAGTACAGAAAAGAACGTAAACAAAAAAAAAAAAAAAAAAAAATAATAATGTATCAATATATAGGAAGGGCAGCGATGAGAGGTGGGGGAAGTGGGGGGGGGGGGGAGGGGGGGGGGGGGAAGGGGAGAAAAAAAATGCTTAACAATAGCTGCTGAATAAAAAGTGGAAGTAGGATCAAGAGAAAGTTTAAAGAGCTAAAAAGGTTAAGCCCCTATGATGATAAATCTTGATGGGACAGAGGTTAAGACCTCACTGACATAGTCCTACTCCAAAGATTCCTCTGAGGCGCAAAGAAAAAATAAAAAAAAAATAAAAAATAACCAGTTATGTTTGAGAGAAATTTAAAAAAAGGCATTTTTTGCTTGCTGGTGATTGGATGGTTGACACAGTTGCAATGTATTCACTAAGCTAAGTGACTAATTCCTTTGCTAAGTAATCATTGTGTATTATTTTAGTAAATCAACCCCTATGAGGTTACAGACTCACAATGGATGATTTATTAAAATAGTAGGTTCTGTTTACTTAGCAAGGTAAATCTTCATTTCACTGCAAAGTGTATGTTCACATAGTTTTGTGAATTAGATAAAGTTATGTTCCCTTTAAATACCCAGTCATGTGCAAAGATCATAATGGGGTTGATTTTCTAAAATGGAGTGTGCAAAATCTGGTGCAACTCTGCATGGAAACCAATCAGCTTTCAAGTTTTCTGTCAAAGATTAATTGACCAAGCTGAAGTCAGAAGCTGATTGGCTACCATGCACAGCTGCACCATGATTTGGTTTTAGTAAATCAACCACAATGTTTGCTTGTACATAATTGAATGACTGAAGTAAACAAAGTGCCACCTAATTAACTAAGATATGAAAACATTAACTTTGCAACATGAAAATAAATTGTGCAATGTGAACAGTCTTTACTTCTTTAGTAAATGAACCCCAAAAAAACTTCACTGCAGCCTACATGGACAAGATGACGGTGTCTCTTTAAATGTATCTTTAAAGCGGAGTTCCACCCAAAAATGTAACTTCCTCCTTAAGAGAAGGTAACCTCCTGACATGCCACATTTGGCATGACATTTTTTTGGGGGGGGGGGGGGGAGCGGATACCCTCTTTTCAGAGGGTTCCAGCTCCCACTTGCTTTTGGCGCACCCTCAGTGCCGGAAGGAAGATCACCTCTCCTCCCTCCCTCTAGGCAATCATCTGGGACATGTCACAGGTCCACTTTAAGTTAAAACTACAACCCTCTATAGCAGCATCACTGAATCATTTTTTAAAATGCTTAGGGAGCAGATCAAGGAGCAATGTAACTCTCACACAAGAAGAAGTAGAGAAAGGCCTACTTGCTGCAAGATAAATGATTGAAAAGAAATGAAAAAGAAACTGGAAGAGAGACACTAAAGCTATTTAGGACTTGACATGTTTTATATCTATGTACTCAACACAACCTCATCTTTGTTTCCAAAACAAACAGAAAATGGCTATAAAATTGTGTTTGTGTGCACTAAAAATGTTCATAGAAAATATGTGTTTGATAAATAGCAGTGTAATACTGTACAAAATAAAAAATTGCAACTGCCACTATTTTATTCTCAAGGGTCTCTGTTTTCAGAAAATATAACATTGTTGAAAGTTTAACCTCCCTGGCGGTTTTCCCAAGTGCGGCTCGGGGTTAAATTTCAGCACCATTAGCGGTAACCCCAAGCCACACTCGGTATTGCATTGCAGGATCCTGGTGCGGTATACTTACTTTGTCCCCAGGATCCTGCTATGTTCCCCCGCTGTGTCTGTGGGCTCTGTCCTCCGCCCAAAGCCTCTCTGTGCCGGGCTCCGTTCCCTGCGAGCGTCGCAATGCACGGGGTCGGAGCCCGGCAGCAAATTAAAAAAAGTGAAAAATCTAAATACATACAGTACACTGTAATCTTACAGATTACATTACTGTATGAAATCATTTCACATCCCTTTTGTCCCCAGTGTTTTGTGCAGTGCCCTGCATGCAGTTTTATATTATATATACTGTTCTTTCTGCCTGGAAACTTGAGATTGTCCATAGCAACCAAAAAGTGTCCCTTTACGTCAAAAGTGGTTTTAGACAGCTAGAAAACAGCGATAATAAATTAGAACACTTGCAGAATTAAGCTATAGTGAATCGTGGGGAAATTATTTTTATTATTATTATTATATTATTATTTTTTATAATTATTTATTTATTATATTATAATTTATGATTTTGTGTTTCAAACTTTATCCTACCCGGGATATTTACTAGACTCTTGGTGGACAGATTTATATATACATATATATAATAGTACACATTATGTGCATTCCACATTTGCTATGAAGTCTCTATCTTTTTTATCTACTTTCAGTGTATCGTACCATGTACCTTAACTCCTGATGAAGCTCAGAGGAGCGAAACATGTTGAGTGGTATATGAAAAACTGTCAGCTAATTTGCTTCAACATATGAAAATTCCACTATTTGATGTTTATCCATGTTGTATGGAAATGCATTTTTAATGTTTAATATAAATTTGTAAAATAAAAATATTTTTATGGATATTATTTAATACCCATTCAATTTTTTTTCAGTTGTGACACCTTCAAAGTCCCGGGGGTTGGTGGACCCCAAAGTAATTTCTCTGTTTTATTGTATCTATTTGGGATGTGGTGTTCTGTTTGATGTCTCTGCCCCTATCTCTGTTCTTTGTGTTAATGCTAAGAATTACAGGCCTACAATATAAAATGCCAAATTTCTATGCAAAACAATTGTACAGCTTTGAGATGCAAAAAGCTGACATAATCATACCGCCAGGGAGGCTACATACATTTCTACCCAAAAAATACAGATTTTAACATGTGCGTGAAAAATGTAAACATAAAAATATTAATTTAGGCCCCTTTCACACGGGACGGATCCGTATTGATCTGCCCCGTGAAGATCCGCTGCTCAGCGGGGATCGCTCAGCTGATCCCCGCTGAGCCGGCGGATGACAGGGCGGTCCCTGCACACTGTGCAGGGACCACCCTGTCAGATCTCCGCTCTCCCCTATGGGGGATCGGATGAACACGGCCCGTCTGTCCGTGTTCATCCGATCCACTCTGCAAACGGATGGAAAAATAGGGTTTTCCACCATCTGCAGAATCGGACAATAGCGGAGGCGGACGATAGTGGGTGTCAGCGGATGCTCAACCGCTGACACCCGCTATCCCATAGGGATGCATGCATCCAAAAACGGATGGATGAAAAATGGACATACGGTCCGCATGTGTGAAAGGGGCCTTACTGGTATGTCTTTGAAGTGTGGGAAGAATGCAGAACACAAAGAGGAAACCCATCATCAATGCAGGAATAAAAGTACAGTATACCATGCTAACCACCTTCTATAATAATTATGGAGATAAATTGAAATAGCAATGATAATAATAACATCGGAACAAAGTCCATGCCATAGTCATACATATGCTACAGAAAACTTAAAATATACTGTATATTATGATACAATGTTCTTATGCTTTACTTTAGAACTTTAGTTCTGTTTTAGTTAGTTAACCTGAGTACAAAAGAGGAATAGATCTCTTTACTGGCAATCTATATTTTCACATTGGAAGGATGAAAGTGAATAACAATTACCTAATTGGTAACATATTGCATGTCAGCTCATCAGTCACAAGAGGAATCATCTAATTAGGTCCCAAGACAACTAAACATATCCATATATGTCTAAGCCAGCAGTCACCTGATTCTTTAAATCAAGGTTTGCATCCACAACCAGCAAACTAATTAAAGTGTGCAATTCATCAATGCAAAGATGGTTAAGCGACTTCTATAAGATTTTAGAATATAGAACATTTCTTGCATCACAATAAAGCCTATTCTTCTTTCCTAATATATTTAGTAATAGATATACAGAATATGTTTGCATTTGTGGCCATTTTCTAGAATTGCTATCATGTAGTTAAATTTAGGTTCATGCTCCCCACTGGTGACATTTCAAATCCCTCATAGAGTGCCTCTAGCATTGTTCCTGACATCATATCATCATAATGCCGGTTTAATATGGAGGCTTCAAACTAGAGTTTTTTTTTTTACCTAGAAGCTATAAAATGGAAGTTTTACAGTTTCTACAATATGGCTTAAAAATATACATACACACATATGAATATGTGGTGCAGCCTAACACTGTTTTTAAAAATAACTCCAGTCCAAGTGTGAGAGAATTAGCAATACTGCAGAAATGCAGGTACAGTAACCTAAATATGAAACACGTGGCTATCTTGGTTAAATTAATTTACTAATGGAAAAAAAATCAGTAGGAGCAGCCTGTAAAGGAGGTATATTGCTCAGAGCATTAGCTGTTAGGTCTGTGCCTAGACATTACAACCTTTTTTAATAACATTATTTTCCAATTTTCTGTGAAGGAAGAATATTGTAGGTTAGTCACTAGAGGCAAGGTAGATTGGAACTACTAATCATTCCACCTCACTCCTCTCCCATTCCCTATACTTAAAGTGTTACTAAACCCACAACAGTAAAATCAGTCTTTATATGCAGTAAAGCACTGTGGAACCTAAAGGGTTAATCCTCTGCATTGTGTAAAAAGGCTGTTTGATTCTTCTCTGATCCTCCTTTTTTCCACTGTCCCCAATCCATCCACTGATAATACAGAGCCATTGAAGTCATTCTGCACATGCTCAGTTTGGTGTGTATTGCTATAGAGTTTTTTTTTTCTTGGGAGGGTGCATGTGATTAGTACAGGGACAATCAGCACTGTTCAGACAGAGGGTCGGGGATCCTGCAGCCTCATAGGACAGTCAGAGTAGAATGAAAACTCCTCCTACAAGCTTTAACCAAACACTGATAGAAGTCACAAGACTGCTATATACTGCTGATGAGAAAAGGTATTTAGCAGTTTATATTTACTAGAATAATTGCATTTCAATGTTGTACGTACTGTGGGAGACCAGATATAGTGAATGCAGAGACCTGGGTTTAGTAACACTTTAAAGCCTTAGTTTATTCAGACCTCTCATGATAGGTGTACTCAGCCTATTGCATTAGGGTGTGCACCTCAAAGCTGCCTTTCACCCCAGGTGCCTTTCTCTGCAGCCTCAGCTGCAAGGGGCAGGGGATGGATGGGAAGTGCTCTGTGCTGAGTGGCTTCCTGTTCATTCACAAACTGAAGCATAGTAAGCACAGTTCACTATGCTTCAGCTATGAATTAACACAGTGAGCAAATGTGTTCACTGTGTTCATTTAGAAAATGAAGGGGCTGGTAAATTACATATTTACTAGCCCCTTCTTCCGCTTTTGAGAGTGCCAATCTGGTGCAGCTCTGCATAGAAACCAATCAACTTTTTTTTTTGTCAGAGCTTAATTGAGCAAGTCAAAGTTAGTAGCTGATTGGCTAACATGCCCAGCTGCACCAGATTTTGCACTCTCAGGTTTTAGTAAATCAACTCTAGTGATTAGTGTGTGCCCAGGCACACCTGGCACACCCACTGGGCATGCCTATGTCTCTCATATGCATTTATCAGGAGTGCCGACTATGCCTGTCCTTTCCTCACCCTTTATGTATTCATAGGAGCTATACTATATGAATGAAAGGCAATATATGAATGCAGGAGGTGGACTGTTTATCCATTCACTGGGCTGTTTGGCTCAAGGGTAGTGCTTGCCAGTGAGGACAGTCCGCTGCAGAAATTGCCATTTGAGGGGTTTATTTAAAAGAGAGTTCAAACATGGTTCTTCTTAGCAAAAAAATAGACATTCAGCCACCTGGCTTACACATACAGCTTTGCCGCTCAGGCCTTCCACTTTAGGCCCTCATCTATCTCCTACAGACCATTTTCTCATCAACACTGTCCACATAGGTAGCAGCCCCTTGCTCTTCTGGTCCTCAGGCTTGGGTCTCTGTCTATTTCAATGCATACATGTACCCTTCTGACTGCTTCCTTGCACACACCTGGATTCCTGGGAGTGGAGCCCAGAACCATGGTCAGGTCACTACTAAAAGCCTAGCACACACCTGACCAATTAGTGTGCTGGTGGTTCCGAAAACCTGGACCCAGGATTGGATATTTCATTCCTGTCAGATCACTTTAAAATCTCCCGACTCCAGGTCCCAAAACAAACTTTACTAAACAATGGGAAAACTGAAAATCTTGTTTCCTCTGCATAACAAAAGCTCCTTGGAGCCCCTCAACATGTCTAGATAAGAATCCTGGGACAACAACTCTTTTTAGACCCTGGCAGGGCAACGCTCTGCCACACCACCCTCCATTCATAGCTTGCTATAGTACAGCTTCTATAAATGGAAGTGTTGGATGGAAAAGACGACATAATCAGCATTCTTGATGAGGGCATATGACAGGTCCTTCTGCCCTATTAACCCTTGCCACAGCAGAAGATTATGGATGCTGTTGTTGGGTGGGGGGGGGGGGTGGATCAGAGGATTGACAAGTTCAACTAAAGCACCAGTCAGCAGAACAAGGAGCATTGGAGGTTATTTACGAAAGGCAAATCCCCTTTGCAAACTACAAGTGCAAAGCAGACTTGAAATTACACTGAAAGTGCACTTGGAAGTGCAGTCACTGTAAATCTGAGGGGTAGATCTGAAATGAGGGGAAGCTCTGCTGATTTTATCATCCAATCATGTCCAAGCTAAAATGCTGTTTTTTTATTTTCCTTGCATGTCCCCCTCTGATCTACAGTAACTGGACTTCCAAGTGCACTTTCAGTGCAATTTCAAGTGCACTTTCAGTGCAATTTCAAGTGCACTTTGCACTTGTAGTTTGCACTTGTAGTGCAAAGAGGATTTGCCTTTAGTAAATAACCCCTATTGCATTGATTGCAAATAATGTTCTTTGTACTAATTCTTTTACATTTTTGTTTAAACTTAGACTTTAACGACTGTAGATAAAAAAATATCAGCCATACAGAGATCTTGCTGTTTTCAATTGGTTGACTTTGCGATATGAGAAGGAGCACAACCATTTTGTTTTACTGTAAAGCAGTGAGCAAACTTTGCCTATGTAATGAGCAAATGTGGAAGCCCCTGTGTACATAGATAATTACAGTCTATACATGGAAACATTTTATATTAAAAATTAACACACATTGATATCATTATTTGATGATGCTGTACATGTATATCTAAAATAATTGAAAAGGCTGTACATTCATTTAATATTTACTTATTCACATTTTATAGCTTGGTAAACCTTCCATTAAAATACATTTCACTCGAAGTATATAAGTTATGTGAAAGTGAGCTTTTTGCCAAGAAAGGAAACCCGTACTAAGAGGAAGTATGGAAGCTGCCATTGCTGACCTTTCCTTATAAAAATTCTGGTTTCCTGGTTGCTTTGTTGAAATAATGGTTTCGGTATTTTCTGAGGCACTGACCAGAAGTAAGCATGCAGATTAGGAAAGTTATAGTCAAAACTCTAATCTTTATACATGTTCTGGGTCAATGAAACAAAAAGTTCCAAACCATTAATTCAGTATAACAGCAAGGCAACTATAATTTTTAGAAAGAGCAATCAGCTTTGACAGATTTGAGGTATTTCTTGAAGTAGAACTAAAGTTTGATAGGCTCACCTCCTCTCCAGTGATGAGGTGTCCATGAGTTTTTCCAATGGTGCCAGCATCTTTGCTTGGTCTTCTTTGGGGTTTGGCCATCTTGATTGACTACAAGATGAAACTTGTGAAAAAAGTGCCACTGCATAAATTTTATATTTTACATAAAGTGATGCAAACAAAACATATAATATTGTGAAAATATTTTAAATCTGGTGGCACTTCAAGTTTTATCTTTTATGTTGTAAGGGGTTCACATATATCAGCCCCTATTGCAAGCAGCCTGGAAAGTGCTAACTAGTGTAGACATGATTTTATATAATTTATCCTGACTGGCTGGCATTGGAATCAAGGTATGCCTAGCTTAGTGTGCATTCTAAAGATGTTTGCAAACACTCAGGTAGGAAGCCTTTATTAAAGAGAAAGTCTCTTCTGCAAAAAATAAATAAAAAATCTTGCCAGCTAGCTATATTTATTAACGTTCTGCTTTAAATTCTGCAGCATCATACAGATGAGCGGCATTCATTCTGGATGCTTACAGCTCACATTAGATTTGTAAATCCTCCTTCTTTCCTGCTGTACACTGACAATTTAAATTCAAATACATTATTAATATCATTATTTTCATACTATGGTGACCTGAACTCCTGTGTGAAATTAATAATTTGTAGTTGTCTTTAAGTGAAGTTTAATAGCCATCATTAATTATGAACAATCCCATAAACTATGAATTATTAATGACAAACAAGTAATGTTAGCACATACAAATGAATTGGATGTTAAAGGTTTGATTGTGGATGCTTCATTTTCAGACTTTTTTTTAATCAACTGAGGGTTATTGCCCATGTGTAAGTCAATTAATTTCTGTAATTTGCTGTCGAGCTGAATTAACATGTCAATAAACAGTATCACAAATTTAGTTTTGAAGGGAAAAAGGTGAAAACGTCATGGACAATTTATTGTCAGAACAAACAAATGAAAAACTTAACCTGTGGAAAGTGACAAAACATATTCATACCCATGCCTTATAAAAAAAAACAAGACTTTAAATCATGAACTGCAAATGCAGCCAACAATATCCTAAAGGAATTTGGATTATCCTGAACCTTTTGTATTTGAATTTGCTTATAAATACAGAAATTTGCTTTAGCAGTAACTACCATCAGATATTAGCTGGGGTTACATCAGCCATCTACAGACCTGCAGCCAAAACAATAGAACAAAGTCCTCAGTGTAGCTGAAATGTGAAATCTGGTTTTAAATGTGGTGTGTTTTTGAAAGACCGAAAATATACTTAGCACCTTTACATAAAAAGAGAAATCATAAACTTTTCAGTATCTAACATACTCAATTACATATTGCTGCCAATCTCTTATTAAATCACACTGATTGGCAGCACAGCTCATGACGAAACATCGCAGGGAATGTCTCAGTGATTTTTGACTTGTTGCGAGCAATAGCCACACGAAAGAAAAAATTCAAAATGTAAATCAGTGGTCATCAGACCACTGTAAGCTACCCACAGTGTTTGTGATTGCCACCAGACCAGTACAATGTCATCAGACCAGTGCAATCAGCCTTAGAGCCCTAAATGTTAGCCGCACCAGTCACAGTGTCAGCAGACCAGTGTAAGACAGCAACAGTGTTCCTGATCACTGCCACACCAGTGTAGTGTTGCCTCTGCCTTCCTCCTTAAATGATGCTGGCCTTTTTATTGACCCCACTTTGGCCTGCTGCCTGGACTGACCCTTTACCTGCATACTGATCACATCTCTGCCTGTTGCCTAGACTGATCCTTTGCCTTTTTTCTGACTACAACCTCTAATGAGCCATCTGCACATCTCACTGACTATGTTCCTGTAAGATACTAGTCCCAGCCATCCACAGCAGATAACTGAACTCCTGGGACCACATGTACTTTTTTGTTCACCCTTTGTTCAGCTTCTGTACTTCCTTGCTAGTGAACATAGCATAATATATAATTCCTTAGAGAAGCCACACACCAGTAGGCTAGGCTTGTTTGGCTTATAGGAATGGGTCCTTCTATATATGAAGCGACTATGTTCCCTGACCCCTCTTAAGCCCCATACACACGGTCGGACAATCCGCGGACCAGGTCGGTCGGATTTTGTCCGTCGTACTTTGTCCGATGTTGGTGTTGCGTACACACGGTCGGACTACGTTGTCGGAATATCCGGTCTGCAAGAACGTCGTGACGTAAGTCGTCGTCCACGAGATTAGAAAAGTGAAGTTCAGCACCACGTCAGGCACCCGTTGGGCTCCTTCTGCTGATCCCGTGTTTATCGAGAGTTAGTCGAAGTTTGGTGACTTAAGATTCGCGCTTCTCAGTTTTCTGACTCAGATCGTTACTGCTCTTCAGTTTGTGCTTGTCGTGCGTATCTGTTTATTAGTGCGTGTAGTCAGTTCACATTTGTTGGTCATTGCGGCCTATATCTCGATATAGGACGCTTTGATTTGCACTGCTTATTGTCTGCTCGTTGCTGGTATTCATTTCGTTCTTTCAGGCCTTGCTGTTTATCGGTGCTTTCTGTTTGTCCGTTCTGACCAGCCGACCTTTTGTGACCTTGTGAGCGATGTTTCCCGTGCGTACTCGTCGCCGAGTTCGTGCTGTACGCGGAATTGGTGTCGGGCTTTTAGCTTTGAGCCAAGACCCGTCCATGAACAGAGTGACGAGGAGTATGTGGACCAAGAATTGGTTGCTTCAGCGTGACCAATTCTCGCACATGCCTTTGCTTCGTGAGATCCGGGAGAATAATCCTGATGATTTCAGGAACTTTCTTAGGATGACGGACCCCGATTTTCACCGTCTTTTGGCTTTGCTGACCCCCTTTATCAGCCGGCAGGATACCTGCATGAGACAAGCCATTACTCCGGAGCAGAGGCTTGTTGCCACGTTGAGGTACTTGGCGACAGGGAGAAGTCTTCAGGATTTGAAGTTCTCTTCAGGTATCTCTCCCCAGGCCCTGGGAATCATTATTCCAGAGACCTGTTCTGCCATCATCCAGGTCCTGCAGGAGGACTATATGAAGGTAACATTTCTCCTTTACTATTCCCTTCTATGTATGCTCTGTTTGCTAATGTCTTCTATTTTTGACCTCCTTCCCTAATTACCATGATTGCAATATGTTCTAATATGCTGTGCCCCTTTTCTCCTTCATGCATTTTTCCCTTCACTTACCTCACCAGCATGCTCTTCTGCCCCAATAGACACCTATGGCCTAGTCACTTAAGCAATGTCTTTTGTCTGCTGCATAGTATTGTTTGCCCCCAAACACCCCCTAAAATATGCACAAATGTTTGCTGTGTGGTTTACTTCATGTAGAGCCCCTTTTTAATGTTATTTTTTTGGTGGGGGGGGGGGGGGCAAACTCATTAGGAACCCCCTCCCCCAACTGCTCTGTCAGATGGTACCAATCCTTTATCTGCTGGCTTTCCCAAGGTCCATACACACTATATACCTACCTCTTTATAGTGGGCATCTTTAGGGATGAATTCTGCAAAGAATGTAGTGCAAGGGGCTGCCTCCATACATTCCATTTCCTATTTTTTTGTCTTCTTTCCCTCCTATTAGCTTGCTTGGTAATTTCATAATGTCACAATGTGCCTGCCTTTTTTTTGGGGGGGGGGGGGGGTTGAAATGTTATTTTATCTTTCCTGGGGGCTGCCAATAGTGTTAAGTACAGAGGGTCTGGCCAAACTATCACACATTATTGAGCCATTTGCCAATCAATGAAGTGCAGAGGGTTACCTGTCCACCCCACCCCCCCCAAAACCCTAGTTATTGCCAATGGCCCATCAGAAGTGGGGGGATTGATGGGGGGTGAGTAATCTGTGAAGGGGAGCCTCTACTTTTCTGTGCAAATACTTTCCTGCCTCCAATTTTATACAATGCTCTTGTTCCAAGATGTTGATTGTCTAATCTGCTTGCAATGTTTAGGTGCAAAGTGACTAATTTTTTTTTCTTGATTCACTCCACAGTTCCCTTCCACGCCACAGGAATGGCAGACTGTGGCCTCCCACTTTGCCAGCCGTTGGGACTTTCCTAACTGCGGAGGGGCAATTGATGGGAAACACGTCCGCATCGTCCCACCGCCCAACTCGGGGTCCTACTATTATAATTATAAAGGGTTTAATAGTGTAGTGATGTTGGCGGTGGTGTCGGCAACATACGAGTTTATGTATGTGGACGTGGGGATGAACGGCCGGATCTCGGATGGTGGTGCCATTACGCACACGGAGTTCTACTGGCGTCTCCAAAGTGGCAGTCTGTGCTTGCCACCTCCAGAGGAGAATGCCGAAGGACTCCCCTTCGTCTTTGTCGCAGATGAAGCGTTTGCGTTGACTCCCCATGTGATGAGGCCGTTCCCGATGAGGACCCTCACCCCGGACCAGAGGGTCTTCAACTACAGGCTGTCCAGAGCCAGAAGAGTGGTGGAGAACACTTTTGGCATCCTGGCCAGCCGCTTCCGCCTGTTCCTGACGGCATTTAACTTGGCGGAATACAAACTGAACCACATAGTTCTTGCCTGTTGCATATTGCACAACTTCCTCAAAAGACATAACAGGAACTATGTGGTGCCCGTTGGCCCAGATGTGGAGTGCCCTCCAAATGCGGACCTCACAGCCCTTCAAGTGGCACGTCCAGGCTTGCCCCCTCTAAATGCCCGCATGGTCCGCGAGCAATATATGGAGTACTTTGTGGGTAGGGGGGCCATTGCTCTGCCTGACGATGTGTGAGAGGCATTTTTTAATAAATCTGATATTTTAACCAACCTATGATTTCTTGTCATTTCAGTCTTCTTTTTAGCTTATTTTCCCTTGACATTTTTTCCCTTTGCCTTCGACAGTGGGAATGCACTTTCTGGGCAAAAGGAGGTAACAGTCTCTTCTTCCCAAAAAGATTATTCTCATGTTGTGTGTTTGCTACCTAATCTTTGGTCTAGAGAAGGTTTGTCCTGCATAACTGACACCCAAAATACTCCTTTTCATCACCAGGTCTGACATGTGTGTATTCTCAAAAATGCTGTGCTCCGTGTTTTCGTACAAAGCACTGTGGGTGTCATTTACATAAGTCAAATCCGCTATGCTCTACAAGTGCATTGAAAAAGTTCCCTGGGAAAGAAAATTGCAGTGCAAAGTGGATTTGCCTTTAGTAAATAACACCCATTGCCCCCCATATCCTTTAAATTTTACATACATAATGCATTGTGTTTTTTAAATAAGGAAGCCACACATTTCGAAAAAAAAAAAAAAAAGTTTACTAGGAAAACATTCACAAGTGCGTTTACAATCTTCACGCCAAAACTGACAACATCTTGGTTATTTACAACATTGTTTACAAACATTCCGCAATTGGTAAAACCAGGCATGGAGCAAAACAGAACCTATGAACTAGGAAAGTTCAACTTTGTAAAGTGAAGACAAGATCAGACATGACTATATGTTCAAAGTGTGTTTGATCTTGCCTTCATCACATGGGGGGGTCACCCCCGGAAAGTGGAAATTTAGAACATGCACACAATTTGGGTCTGAAAATGGTCATTAGATGGTAAAACACATGCCTAGAAGCTTCAAAAGTGCCATTTTCCATCATGGGGATGAATGGACGTTTTTTGGGGGTGCAACCCCTTCACCACAACCACTTTCGTAGTTCGTAAAGTGTTTGCACCCCCAAAAAAACGTTGGCATTCATCCACCATGATGGGAGCTAGCACATGTGGACACAATGTGTGCATGTTCCAAATTTCACACAGTTTTTAAGTTGCAAATGTGTTCAGAAGCTGGCACAAATGTGTGTTAATTACTTGGTGCGTTTTCATATTTTTCCTAAAACATCAATGATGTTCTTCAATTTTTGTTGAACATCATTGATGTTTTGCTTTATGTAATCTAGATCTCTATTGCAGACCATTATCTCCCCGATGAGTACGTGGGCACTCTCTGTGGTAAAGTGCGATTTTTCTTCCTCAACATCCACGTCACCTAAAAACCACAAACAAACAAAAATGGGGTGTTGGAAATGAGGCAGCCATACATGGATTAGCTTACCAGTAGCTGTGTTCTCCCACACTCACCTGTTGTGGTGACAATTTCTCCAAGTTCTATGATCTCTCCTTCCTCCTCCTCCTCCTCCTCTGCTTCTGCTCTTTCCCCTTTTTTGGGAGGTGTTGGTTTGGGGGTTTCCGCAGACGGCCCAAGTTTTCGCTCCCCTATGAGAATGTACAAAAGGAAGATTTAGCAACACTATCTATTGAGGGCAGAAATAGGAAATGACAAACATTGCTTGAAAGTGACGGACACTATTTTAGTTTGGCCAGTTACAAATGCCAACTACATGAATGTAGTCACTTTGTAAAGGTGCTAAACTGACTAGCTTTTTGGTAGAAGTTTGTGTGATGGAGACACCCCTCTAGTATCCACTGGAGCACATGTGTGGAAAAGCCTAATAAAAAGGGGGTTTGGGTGTCCCAGCACTAGTGCTCTAGAGTCCAGATGGGTAAACAGCTACTGGGTGACCTCTCCTTTACATTGAATAAATTGGCTTTACATTCTTGATGACATTTCTAGTGAGAACAAACTTCCTTTCCCCAAAAAAAAACACCAAACCACGTATTATAAGTGGCCGAACGTTCGAGGTTGCGTACGATCGAATGGACACACACACGACCATGACAGTGGCAGAAAGATCGAGGCTGAGTACGATCGAATGCACAGACGAACATGAAAGTGGCCATTTTGGAATGTACAACTTTGTAAAAATCAAACCACATGGAGCAGTATGCAAGCAAGAAATCAAACACAAAACACAACTACTTACTTTTTTGAAGAATTCGCTTGATCTTTCTGTACTGATCGGCCTCCCTCAGTTTCAGGTCTGACCAGCGTTTCCTCAGTTGCTCCTTGGATCGTTGTACCCCAAAATTATTGTACAGCCTTCTCACAACTTTAGACATGATCTTGGCCTTGCGGACATTGGGGTTGAGGTAAGGCCCATACTTCCCATCATAGTCGCTCCTCTTTAATATGTCCACCATCTCCAACATTTCTCCAAATGACATATTTGAGGCCTTGAATTTCAGGCTCCGGGATCGGGACGTTTCTGCCTCCGGACTTTCCTCGTCCTCCTCCTCGTTGGGGGGATATTTGGGGCGCACCTGCTGTGTCCCCGCCATGTGCTCTCCCCACTGCGCCGTAAAGAGAAGGGGTGGGGAATAGACGAGAAAGATCGTCAGGGGCGGGCGGAGTTTGACGCATGCGCACTGTATATAAAACGTCACACGCCTGTGTCGTAGCCACGATCTGGGAGACGAGGGGAGAGAAAGCTCACGCACGAGACGATCGCTACAAACGAAGGTACAATTTGACGTTGGTACATAACTAGCCTAGACTGATTAGAACTTGAGGCTTCTTTATGGAGAAGATTAGGAGAGTTTAGGCTGACATTATTTATATTGTTCTGTGTGGTGTTGTGTCTTGCAGAGGTGATGGAGGCCTTCTACGACGTGAGTTTTCTCCCCCTCTTCATTGATAAATACCGGGAATTCCCCCTCTTATGGCAACCTAAACATCGTGACTACAGCAACAGACCAAAGAGGTACGCAGCCATGCTGAAACTTGTGGCATTTGTAAAGCCTAACCTGCCCATGGCAACCGTGGCAAACTTAAAAGTGAAGATCAACAACATGAAGAGTACCTATTTCCGGGAGCGCAATAAGGTCCAGAAGTCCCTAGCATCTGGAGCTGCAGCAGCTGATGTCCATGTCCCCACGCTCTGGTACTATGAGAGGCTCCACTTTCTCAAAGACCAGGCTACTGTCAGGAAATCACTCTCGACTCTTCCTTGCACGCGTCCTTCCACGCACGCCACCCCTGATGAGGCTTCCGAGGACCAACCTGGGCCTTCCAGTATGGAATATGTGCAGGTGCCCAGCTTGTTCCAGGTATAGTAGTTTTGTAACCAGTTTGGGGAATAATGAATGATGTTCAGTTAATTCAGGATCCCCAATTGCTTAGTTCCTAACGTGATTGACATATCAACAGACAGTGGTGTTGGAGACATTTTTGGGAAGAATCTAAACTGCAGGGCTGAGAATTGTATGGTTTTCTATTTGTAAACATTTTGCAATAGTCACTAGATGAGAATTGTGTGTGTTTGATGAACAAATAACTGAAACTATGTCCCTTTTTCATACACAGGAAGACCTCAGCCAGGAGGTGGCTGTGGAAGGTGGCAGTCAGGAGGAGGCAGGGGTTAGTGGCATCCAAGAGGGGGGTAGGCGTAGGAGCCTGACTGTCTCCCAAGTCTCTCCCCTCCGCCTTCCCTACAGAAGGGCGAAAAACATGGGGGAGGTGGGAGAGTCAGCGCTCCAGCTGATCAGAGATGCCTCAGCCTCCCTCTATGCCACACCCACCTACGAGGAGGCCTTTGCCTCCTTGGTTGGCAGTAAACTTACGGGTATGGAGGCGGGGCAACGCAGCATGTGTGAGGAGGTCATCCTCAAAATACTAAATGAGGGGATGGCTGGGGAGATGACTCCCCTCACACATGTTTGCGAGAGTGACCTTGCTCCGCCTCCTCCTCCTCCTTCTGCCACCCCACCAGCACCAGCACCACGGCGTGGAAGGAAGCGTACCAGGAAGACAAGAGAGTGATGACCTTGATTCAGTCTGGTCTGAGAGAAGATGGAGCCTCTCGTAGGACCAGAGCCTGGGGACCTAGATGGCATCTGCTGCAGTTCCGGATGTTTTGGACTTCAGGACCAGATTGCGCTCCCTTATTATTTAGATAGGTACTCTTCATGCCCCCAATTGTTTAAGCCTGTAAAATGATGGTTGCCATGGGTGTCCAAGGCTTTGCAAATTCCCCAAGTTTCACCATGGCTGCGTTCCTCTTTGGTTTGTTGCTGAGACCTAAATAAATGTTTTTTGGATTTGAAATAATCATTGACTATTGTGTTTTACTTTTCTACAATGACAGTTTTTCTTTGAGTAGGCAGGTACATTTCACTAATCCTAAAGTATAATTAACAAGGGGCACCAACAACCAACAAACTCCTAGTAAATTTAAGCAAGAAATACAAATGTTAATAATGTGGTTTTGCTAAGTTGAGACATACAACCCCCCTCCAAAAAACAAAAAAGAATCTCCTTCAAATATGTATTTCCCAAAAAAAAAAAAAAAAAAAAATCATGGTAAAAATATAACAAAGATTCTTTTACGATCTGAGTAAAAATAAACATGTAGTGTATAAATGCTGAAAAGTAATAAAGAACTAAGTTTGTGAGAAGTGCGGGTGAATAGGAGCAGCTAAAACATGTCATTCTTGTTGCATTGTAAAGAAAAAGAGAATGCGCTGCATTAAAGACATTTTAACATTGCAGCGTGACGAATGTGCTGTGTCGATTAGGAAAGGTAGTTTTACCTGACCGAGCGCTTCCGTCACAGAATTTCTTCTGAGCATGCGTAGCACTTTGTCCGTCGGACAACCGTACACACACTCGGATTTGGTGTGATCGGACCGTGTTGACGGCAAATCTTTCCAGCAGGAGATAAGACTTTGTCCGTCGGACAAACCGACGAACACTGTCCGATGGTGCATACACACGGTCTGATTTTTCAACAACCTTGTCCGATCGGACAGAATCCATGAAAAAGTCAGACCGTGTGTATGGGGCTTTACAGTGGTGAGCATTACAGTGTTTTTGATACAATATTTTGATTGCTTTTTATAATACACAATATGCAATGGCAGGTACATAATCAGTCCAAGCATTGAAAAGTTGTATGAATGAATGAATGAATAATTTGTATAGCGCTAACAATGCGAACTGAATCGCCTCAAGGCGATGCATGTGATATCACCATACATGCTCTAAAGGAGTAGCAGAATGTGTTTTAGGATGTAATTCTAAGTATACCCATGCTGTTTGGGGGAAATATCTTATTAAATTGACAACTTTGTATAATAAATATATTTTTTATTTTTTTCTGCATTTTGTAAAAGCTTGTAGCAAAAAACATTGAATCTGTAAAAGACTCACTGTAGCTCTTATTTAATAATTTGTGGTGTTTGCTTTCCAAAATGTGATATTTTTGTAGATGTTTTCATTGTTCTGGCACATTCTACTGTCTCCAAGAATGTGATAGGTAGTCAGGAATTAGATGTAGTATTTATGCCCCTTAACCTCCCTGATGGTATTCCCGAGTGCGGCTCAGGGTGGATTTTCAGCACCAAAAGCGGTAACCCCGAGCCACACTCGGGATCGCATCTCAGGATCCAGGTACAGCTTACTTACCTTGTCCCCAGGATCCTGTGATGTCCTCTCCATACTGTGTGCGAGCCAGCCTCTGCTCAATCTATCACAGAGCCAAGCTCCATTCCCTGCAAGCGTTGCGACACACGGGGACAGAGAACGGTGCCAAATTCAAAAAGAAAAAAACACAATACATACACAGTACACTGTAATCTTACAGATTACATTACTGTATCAATTTATTTCACAACCCTTTTGTCCCTAGTGGTTAGTCCAGTGCCCTGCATGCAGTTTTATATTATAAATACAGTACTGTTCTTTCTGCCTGGAAACTGGAGATTGTCCATAACCAAAACCATCCCTTTACATCAAAAGTGGTTTTAGACCAGCTAGAAAACAGCGATAATAAATTAGAATCACTTGCAGAATTGAGCCATAGTGATTTGTGGGGAAATTAGTCATCAAACACTGAAAGTAATGACAGCGACAATTCTGCAACTGAGCAAATTTCTGTGTTTTTTGATTTGATTACATTATTGAATAATTCTTTTTATTATTATATTATTATTTGTTATAATTATTTATAGTAATTTATTATATTATAATTTATGATTTCGTGTTTCAAATTTTATCATACCCATGATGTCTATTAGACTCTTGTTTGGACGGATTTAAGTGAGTTATTCCTAAGAATTACAGGCCTACAATATAAAATGCCAAATTTTCATGCAAAATAATTGTACCGCTTTTAGCATCAAAAATCTGAACTAATCATACCGCCAGAGAGGTTAAAAAGCCTCAAGGTACTCTTTGGAATTTGGACCCTTCTATGTACCTGGGGTGAGACAAAGTGTCACATGCGTGGTATCCCCGCACTCAGAAGGAATATCAGAATGTATTTTGGGGTGTAATTCTGAGTTTGACTATGCTGTGTGTTAGAAATATATTATTAACACATTTTTATTTTCCAAAAACTTATAACACTATGTGGTTGATCTACTAAAGGCAAATAGACTGTGCACTTTGCAATTACAGTTGCTTCACCTTTTAAAGAATACCCAATCAGGTGCAAGAAAAATAAAAAAAAATGCATTTTTGCTTGACCATGACTTGATGATGCTATGCTTTTTACGAAATACGTTGGAGGTTCTGTTTTGCAAAATGTGGTCTCTTTATGGGGGTTTCTCTTGTCCTGCTACTTTCAAGGCCTCAAAAAATGTGATATGTAGATGGGAAATTAGATGCAAAAATGATGCCCCTCAAAACCATGAACGCTCCATGAAATGCATTTGGACAGCAAAAAAGTCTTGCAGATGTGGTATTCCCATACCATGGAGCAGTAGAAGAATGTGTTTGGGGTTTAATTATAATTATATCTATGCTGCATGTGAGAAAAAAGTTGTTTTTACTTACTTTACAAATTACAACGTTGTGAAAAAAATATAATTGCGACAAAAAATTACAACTTAAAAACATGCCTCTTACTAAATATCTTGTACTGTACTGGCATTTTAGAATACATTTTGGAATTAATTCATCAAGAAAGATTATTTATTTACGAAGTTCCATAACAGAAAGTGAAGCAATGTTATTTTCAAAATATAGTAAAACAATAAAAGAACCCAGTGGTGATTGAATACCACCAAAATAAATGTATATTTGTGTAAGAAAAAACAAAATATATTTTGGTGCAGCGTTACATGAGTAATTGTGGATCAAAGTATCACAGTGCTGAAAACTGAAAATGGCCTGAACAGGAAGTGTCATGCCAGTCTTCAAGTGGTTAACATTTTTCAGTGTTTATTTTCAACTATTGTAAACAGGACCCAGAGACTATATAACATGGACATCCAGTTACCTGCATGCATCTTTAGTGTATTTTCTGGAGATCTCAAGAGACCAATGAGTCCTTTTTGTGAGCTTTTATATTTGTTTTAATATTGCTGCTAGTTAAAGTAGATCTAACCCCTAACTCGATAGTTAGCTAAAGAACTCTACATCCTAAACAGTTGCTGTCGCTTTTGTTTCATAACATGCTTGAGTAGGGTATTGTGGATGTGTTAGACATGAAAACAAACACTTTCACCCCCCCCCCCTACTTGTCACCCTACTCCAAAATTAGAAGCCTGCATTGTTAAGACCAACCCTAACCACAGATAAGGGTCTTTGAAGGCTTCTGAGGTACTAGAAACATGCCCTTGTTCCCTCGTTACAACCTAAATTTGAGCATCACCTTTTGCCTCAGTACCTACAGAAACAGTAAAAATCAGGAACAAGTTTTGGTTAGAATTGTGATAAGGTTGGTGAGAGAATTAAAGTATATGTAAACCCTATCACTAAAATCTCATGTAAGCTTTAAAATATTAATATAATTTCAAAAGTAATTTTAAATAGTTTAAATGTAAACATTTTTAAATAATACCTGGTGATCCTGCCATACAAATCCTTGTGCACGCACTTGTTTTCTTTTATTTTTATTTAGTGGTTGCGACAAACAATGAAAAGATAACTTCACAGAATAGGCGGTCTAAACAATATATCATATACATGATCGATATCTAAATGCATCCTACCAAATATGGGGTCACTCAGTGTAATTATCAGAGAATAAATCTGTAGGTGTGCAGGGTACTCAGGTACCTAGGATGTGTAAGACTAGGGATCCGCATAGGCAGATTGTGTAATCACTTGTACTTCAATATAGGTAAGTCCTGTTACTCGAGAAAAACAGTTATTAGTATGTGGGCAAAGTGTCATGTGACCCCACTGGGGTCGAAACATGCCAATTTTTTTTATTAAAATGGAGAAAATAAATAAAAGGGAGGACAAAGAAAGAAAGAAAGAGAGAGAAATAAAAAAAAAAGGGGGGGGGGTTCAGGCACTTCTTGGTATAGAAGTGCCTAGCCCTATTTAACCGTTTTTTTTTTTTTTTTTGCATGCCAATGCACATTGCACAGGCATGGTCATGGTCAACTGCATGGTCATGGTCAACTGCATCACCATCAGGGACCCCACTGTGAGAAATTCAGGGCAGCCATTACTGGAGTGCATTCAGATAGAAAGGAAGTAGATGCAACAAGACTTTCAGGAGATCAGCATTGCTAAAAAAAAGTGCAAACTTTGACAATTGATAAATTACAATTGTTTATGACGCATAGTGCTTTAACAAATTGAACGTCATTCATTTAATGGTTACAAGTATTTAAATTATTGCTGTTGGATGAAAAGTTATACAGGTTGAGGACTAATTTTACACCTCACTAGCTTTTTGTCACTGTGAAAAGCACTGCACTAAAAACCAGTGTACCTAAGATCCCCAAACAATGAAATGAATAGTTGGAACACTTTTACAGGTGTCATACATTGGGGGTACAGACTACATTTTTCGGTAGTAATATAGTAGGAAATACAAGTGTATCTGAAATCACATTTCAAAAGATTTTAATGAAGTGCAGGGTGCAGAGAGAATGAGCAGAACGCTTTATGAAAGGAAGTAGAAATGCTGCTTGGTTTTAGTAATTGAATCCCATCATTGTTATAAACCAATGACTTTTTCCGATTAAAAACTAAAATAACTCAGCAAGCTTGCACGTTACATCTTACAACTCAACAATAAGACTACACATTGTATTGAGAATCAGAATATTTATGTTTTTATTTTGAACAAAAGCTACATTAATTTGAAAAATGTCTATTCATCCATTTGTATAGCACCAGAATTGTCTACATTTCTTTACACATAACTATCAGGGCTAATTTCTGAACAAACAAGTTGACAGTCTCGACTGCAGCGCAGTTTGTTTTGAAAAACATTGTATTATATATGTTTCGGTTTGTTTAGAAGTTAGTGGCAGTGCATATAACATGTGTTTTGGTGTGATGACCAAGAGGCCTTAAAGCAGAGTTCCACCTATAAAAATAATTTTACATAAATGTGCAGCAAATAACATAACAAATTACATTTGGTGAATTTTTTATTTTTTTTACTTACCTTTTAATCCCTGTTGCTATGTGGTCCCTTCTAATCTTCCCCTTCCTCACCGCGGTTCCTGACGTCACTTCCCTTGGCTCCTCTACTGGCTACTGCTGCTGGGAGATGGGTGTCATCATTTCCCAGGAGTCAGTGGGCAGCGTCAAGGGCTAGGTTGCATAACAACAGGGCGCCGCTACCCGTTGTATGGCAACCTGTATAGTTTACAGCGCCGCTACGTGCTTTTACTGCACATGCGTGATAATTGGAGGTGCATGCTGGGAAAACAACAGCGCCATATCCTGGAAGAATATGCTTGTGGGCTTCTCCTGCCCACAAGCAAGATGGGAATCCACAAGAAGGAAAAATGTAAGGTAAGATAAATATATAATAAAGGCAGCGCTAATGACAAGAATAATAATAGCATGATATGCATTATACAAGATTAATAGTAAAAAAAAATAAAAAATCAAAGATGTGGGTGGAACTCTGCTTTAAGAAGTCTTGGTCAATGGTTGTTAAGCCAATTTGTGCTGAATTCAAAATTCAAAAACACAGGCATCAATGCACAGAGGCAATATATGTTGATACATGACAATTTATCTTGCCTAATGCTACTAAAATCTTCGCACATTATTTTTGGAGTTGCCCCCTCCTGTGTTTTCTTATTCAAATGTTAGCCCCTGTCTTTCAATGATGGTTGTCTTTTTTATGTTTTTACCTAATCATATACATTTTTTTGTATGAAATAAGTCTACTGACCATACACTGAACAACAGAGACTGTATTTATTGTGTCACTATACCATTAATCAAAATGGAAAAATGTGTCACCGGGGCAAAAATTATAATAATCAAAAATAATAATAATAATAACATTGGATGATCTGCTGCATTAAAAAAAGTCATATACCATAACTGTGCTGATCCAAAAGTGCTTATGCAATATTACCACTAAAACGTTGTCTGCACCGCGTGTGCAAACCTTAAAATGAAAGAACTGTAAAGTGCAACGTATAAATATGTCAATCTATAGTGAAAATTATCAAGTGCAAAATATCAAAACCCCAGGACATAGGTATTTTACAAAGATCCCCAAAGTCCACTTCCATTTAACATTAAAATTATATGTGCATAGTGTGTGCCAATTCACATCCATGCTCTATAAAAAGGCTTTTCACCACTTCATGTGCCAGTACCACCTTCTGAAATGGGCACTCACCAGAACCTAGAAAAAGCTTTGCCTTTGGTTTATATTGGGATAACCACTCCACTTTCCTGGCGTTTCTCCAACTAGGTTGCCACTAGTTACTCCTCATAATTCCATGCCAATCTTGATATCTCATAAGAAGTAAACATCCATCATTGCGCAACATGCTTTTATAAAATGTATTTTAACCAATAAGATAACATCCAAAATGTATAAAATGTGCACCCACAATAAAAGTGCCTTTAGACCAGCACTGAGTCTTTCCAGCAGTGTGTTTTTGGGTTTAGCTCCGCTGCTTAGTTTCCCAGGATCAGCGTGCGTTCCAAGCCTCGATCGGGTTCGGGTTAGGACAGATGCGTCAAATGCGTGCAAAACGCATAGATGCTTCTGGGTAATCGCTGATGTCACTTCCTGTCCTAACCCAAACCGGATCGAGGCTTGGAACGCACGCCAATCCCATGGAAATAAAGCAGCAGAGCTAAACCCAAAAACACACTGCTGGAAAGACTAAGTGCGGGTCTAAAGGCACTTTAAATGTGAGTGCACATTTTATACATTTTACATGTTATTTTATTGGTTAAAATAAATTTTAGAAAAGCATGTTGCGCAATGATGGATATTTACTTCTTATGAGATATCAAGATTGGCATGGAGTTATGAGGAGTAACTAGTTGCAACCTAGTTGGAGAAATACCAGGAAAGTGGAGTGGTTAGCCCAATATAAACCAAGGCAAAGCTTTTTATAGGTTCTGGTGAGTGCCCATTTCAGAAGGTGGGGGTGGCACATGAAGTGGTGAAAAGCCTTTTTATAGAGCACGGATGTGAATTGGCGCACACTATGCACATGGAATTTTAATGTTAAATGGAAGTGGACTTTAGGGATCATTGTAAAATACCTATATCCTGAGGTTTTGATATTTTGCACTTGATAATTTGCACTATAGATTGACATATTGATACGTTGTACTTTACAGTTCTTTCGTTTAAAAGTTTGCACACACGGTGCAGACACCGTTTCAGTGGTAATATTGCATAAGCACTTTTGGATCAGCACAGTTACATTTCAAACACTATACCATTAATATTGTTTTATAAATAGTGCAGTGCTGTGTCTCATTAAATAATGTGCGTACAAAATTTATATCAAACATTTCTTGATAAAAAAAAAAAAATCTTATAAATTAAAAATTGAAAATGTAAAAAAAAAAAAAAAAAAACAGTTCATCTGTGTCAATGCTTCAAAAGCAATCACCGCTGTGTGTGTTCGTCCTCAAAAGGACCAATATCCAGTGCACACCTCAATTAGCTAAAGTGCCTGCTCACCTCAAAGATGAATGTAAAAGCATAGACAAATCACTCCTCGTGTCCGCCACAATGGATCAACTTTCACTGTCCAATGGTAATCCTACAGTCTCCAGACTACTGTGGGTAATCAGCATTTGTATTGTGGTCAGACAAACCTTCCTTCACTTTTTCATAAGTGCTCAATCACGCTATTACTTCCGTGGGTTATAGACATGAAACAACAAACACAAGTGCCATAGTGTACTCTGTTTGCATGTTTATTAAAAGCCCCCAAAACAAATCCACTTACAAGATAAAAACTTTAAAACAGCATGTCTCAAATCATCACTTCATTCACCGCAAATCAACACTAACGATGCTTCACAGATTCGGCTCCTCCCCTCTAAACACGTGTCGGCATCTCATTGGCCTTCATAAGTAGTGACTATACCATTAATGTATGAGAGCAAAACTTTGAGAGATTCATCTTCCTCTATTTGTCCTGGTGACTGTGGTTACAAGACAGAGAGTGTTGGAGGAAGTAGTCTAGAGCTCCAGATAGCTGCCAGCAGAAGCTGCTATATATGAACTATTACAAGGTAATATGTCATATTCACCTAAATATGTATTATTGTAGTACCTAATATAAAACATAAAGAATACAGTATCTCACCTCTCACACCCCTCACATTTTTGTAAATATTTTATTCTATCTTTTCATGTGACAACACTGAAGAAATTACACTTTGCTACAATGTAAAGTAGTGAGTTTACAGCTTGTATAACAGTGTAAATTTTCTGTCCCCTCAAAATAACTCAACACACAGCCATTAATGTCTAAACCGCTGGCAACGAAAGTGATTACACCCCTAAGTGAAAATGTCCAAATTGGGCCCAATTAGCCATTTTCCCACCCCGGTGTCATGTGACTCGTTAGTGTAACAAGGTCCCAGGTGTGAATAAGGAGTGTTAAATGTGGTGATATTGCTCTCAATCTCTCATACTGGTCACTGGAAGTTCAACATGTCACCTCATGGCAAAGAACTCTCTGAGGATCTGAAAAAATGAATTGTTGCTATACATGAAGATGGTCTTGGCTATAAGAAGATTGCCAAGACCCTGAAAGTGATCTGCAGCATGGTGGCCAAGACCATTCAGCGGTTTAACAGGACAGGTTCCACTCAGAACAGGCCTCTCCGTGGTCGACCAAAGAAGTTAGGTGCACGCGCTCAACGTCATATCCAGAGGTTGTCTTTGGAAAATAGATGTATGATTGCTGCAGAGATTGAAGGGGTGGGGAGATCAGCCTGTCAGTGGTCAGACCATACGCCGCACACTGCACCAAATTGGTCTGCATGGCTGTTGTCCCAGAAGGAAGCCTCTTCTAAAGATAATGCACAAGAAAGCCTGCAAACAGTTTGCTGAAGACAAGCAGCCTAAGGACATGGATTACTGGAACCATGTCCTGTGGTCTGATGAGACCAAGATAAACTTGTTTGGCTCAGATGGTGTCAAGCTTGTGTGGCGGCAACCAGGTGAGGAGTACAAAGACAAATGTGTCTTGCCTACAGTCAAGCATGGTGGTGGGAGTGTCCTGGTTTGGGGCTGCATTAGTGCTGCCGGCACTGGGCGCTATGGTTCATTGAAGGAACCATGAATGGCAACATGTACTGTGACACACTGAAGCAGGGCATGATCCACTCCCTTTCGGAGACTGGGCCGCAGGGCAGTATTCCAACATGATAACGACCTCAAACACACCTCCAAGACGACCACTGCCTTGCTAAAGAAGCTGAGGGTAAAGGGGATGGACTGGCCAAACATGTTTCCAGACCTAAACCCTTTTGAGCATCTGTGGGGCATCCTCAAACAGAAGGTGGAGGAGTGCAAGGTCTCTAACATCCACCAGCAACAACCTGTGAAGCTCTGGTGAACTCCATGCCCAAGAGATTTAAGGCACTGCTGGAAAAAAAATGGTGGCCACACAAAATATTGACATTTTGGGCCAAATTTGGACATTTTCACTTAGGGGTGCACTCCTTTTTGTTGCCAGTGTTTTAAACACTAATGGCTGTGTGTTGAGTTATTTTGAGGGGACAGCAAATTTAAACAGTTATACAAGCTGTATACTCACTACTTTACATTGTAGCAAAGTATAATTTCTTCAGTGTTATCACATAAATCTTTACAAAAATGTGAGGGGTGTACTCACTTTTGGGAGATACTGTATATGTACAGATACCGTATACTATACATATATATTTAAGAATTCTCTATGATATGCATGTCAAGGTTGACAAGTGAAAATCAATATGAAATAGTTTCCCTCTGTTTACGCTTCTCCTGCATAGATTGAATTCTATAATGCATAGATGCTGGCTGGTATTTCATTGCTTCTGCTAATTGCATGTCAGTGATTTCTTCCAGGCCTGTAATAAATCTCTGGGCAGTGAATGTTGTGGTTTAGCATCTATCATTCAGAATTGAATGAGGCAGCTGGATAAGCTAAAGCCAGTTGGTAAGTAACTTAACAAAAGATTTCTTGAGGTGTGAAAAAAAAAAAAAAACTTGCTCCTTGCAACCTAATTTTCTCCCAAACATACAGATTACAAAGAGTAGTTTTGGCAAGTTTCTTTAAACATAATTTTTATACAAAATATAGCATTTTGAAAACACTTGCACCTAATTACTGTGGTTGAATTTATAGAGGAATATTGTTCACATTGACCATGCCTCCATTTAAGTCAGGGGGATCAGGACTTCATTTTATCACTTGACGACATTTAAAAGCTGACCAAGTTATTAGGAGGCCCCCTGGTCTACAGTCTTATAAAGGGTCCCTTTTATTTTTTTCGATCAAGTGCATGTATACTGTCTGCAGTCTCAGTAAAAATACTTGTACAGGTAAAAATAATATTGAGCTACCAATATTGAGCTACCAATATACAGAAAATCAGGCTGTATAAGGCTTCTTTTTTTTGTATTGGCGGGTGGCCCGAACTTCAGCAGATTTGACTATGCATGGTGAGGAATAAATCTTACATAGATGTGTGCTCAGAGAGCATACCAATCACTTATATAATTTAGAAAGTGAACTAGGTGAAAGCTGGCACTGCTCCATACACAGACTGATTTGTGGCATAGAAGATTTATGTTGTTTTTTCTCTGTAGTTTGTCTGCAAGTGTGTGATCACCTTTACTTTAATTAAACAAATTTACATTAAATCTAAAACATGCAATGGCATATAAAGTATTTGAAATGTAATGAAAATATTGGAAATACGTAGGCAAAGATTTTGACATATGTAAATACAGGGTAGATATTTATGTGTATAAAGTAGACTCCAGCAATTCTGCAAAAAGACCCTTTTTAAGCCTCCTCTCAGCCTGTCTCAAGCCTATAATGGCTGAGAGTGTAAAAACAATAGTTATCACCCAGCCTTGAAATATCCATCAAGCCATGAGAACCTCCACCTCTGCATCTATGAGTATAATTACTATCCTCCCTATGCAAAGCAACTTACGTTTGAGGTTAATGGCCCTTTAATATGATATAATAACAGAATTTAAATCCCCCGGTACAACTTGATCTGCAAACAACCATAATTAATATACACATTAGTCCATAATTACAAAGAGTCCCACAGCTGTGTAGAAAAATGATATGGTAATTCAGCAGCCTCCCATGAATGAGCCATGAGTGCAACACTAAAGCTTATTTAAGAACACTAATAAAGAGTATGTTTTAACAAAATCAATATATACTGTGCCATAAATGGCAACACTGTAGTGTGCATCATGATCACAAATACAGATACAAATACAGGAAGTTTTCAGGGAGAATGACGTTCTATATATAAAATTTATAGGGAAGAGATATCAAAAGTATTGATTTTTAGAAACCACTGATGCTGAGAAGATGATTCAACAGGCTATCTTATGAGCTCATTTTTCATTACAAAGGCAACAGATGAAATATTTAAAGTATAATAATATATTGCAGGTTACAACTTTATATGTGGCAGCTGCATTAGTGTCTTTTTTATGATTTTTTGGGGGTTTATTTTCACCTGGTGATTCTGTAATAGAATTCCTGGCCTAGGGTGACAGCACTCACTGTACTATAACTGTGTAAGAGCAGTTCAGAAAGCATGTTAAGACTACAGAACAACTCTCCCCATCTTCACAACATGGGGTATGGTGTTCTGTAGTTCACAGAGAGAATTTGGCATGCAAATACATATTTCTCACAAACCTACAGTAAATGACCAATCAGTAGCTTTTAGTGTCAAAGTATTTTATTGGTTTTCAATCTGAAAAATACAGTGTAACATGGATATCAACTGATGAATCACTACATCTGTTTTCTATGAAAAACTTATATAACTCATACATTAACAGGCTGGGCACTATGTATTTGGGAGATGTTGTGAACCCTCGACTCTCAACACCCTCATTGGGGTCTAGCTGTGTCGAGTGCAGTGGGTGCACCCTTATCCCCATTATGGTAGCTTGTGAACCATAGGCCTCTGCCAAACCTTTAATGAGAATGTAGTTGCCACGTGAGTGCTCTGTTTAGCAGGGCCTCTGGCCCTCCCATGGGGGCTTAAATGCAGCCTGGTTTACAATTTGTACCAGCTTTATAGGCTTCTGGATGTGATCCATGAAGGAAGATCATAGTGTACAGTACACTAGAGGAGTAGTTAGAAGAGTGGATGAAAAGAAAGGGAAGAAAGGAAAGAGTTGCCAACCATAGAGGAGTTGAGACATGTCTATTAGTGATTTTCAATTCCTAATATCAAGGAGATTCCCATATAATGGGCCCAGGGTTCCCAGATTGATTCAAACTGTTTGGATGTATCTAAAAGTACACTGATTAACCTTTCCTGGGCCATTATCCAAGATATTTTCCTTTTCGTGGCAGTAATTGATACTTTTGGTTGTTTCCACACTTTGGCTATTGAAAGTTTCGCCCCTATCAGGATAAAGCAGATCAATGTGTGTGACAGCTTGGGGATGTTTGGAATGTAGCCGTTGAGAAGGGCTATGGAAGGGTTTTAGGTCACTGGGTATTTTGTGACTTTACGTATAATGTGGAAGATATTGTTCCAATAACCTCTAATTTTTGGACATTCCAACCAGGTGTGTATCATAGTCCCCAAGCTGTGACAACCTCTGAAGCATAACGGTGAGGTAGCAGGGAACATGGAAGCTAACCTGGAGGGTACTAGGTATCTAGGTTCACCATCTTGTGAAACGTTTTGTATTAGCTTCTAGGAGTAAGGTATTGTAGATTCCTTTGAGAGATCTAGAAAACGACTCATGCCAGTCCTCTAGGTCTTGTTCCTCCTGAAGGTCCCTTTCCCATGCTGTCATATACAGTAGTTTGTCTGCATTTTTGGCCAGTGACGAAGCAGTAGATTTTATGGTTTAAGAGCTCATATGTCCACAGTGAGTTGGGAGGTAGGGGTTGATTTACTAAAGGCAAATAGGCTGTTCACTTTGCAAGAAAAGGGAAATGTTCCCCCCAGAACTTAGTAAATGTGGTAACATTTTGTTTGCAAGGAATACCCAAGGAAGGAAAATTATACAAAAAAGAAATAACAAAATGTTTGCTTTAGATGATTGGCTTATGGAAGTCATCAAAGCTTGACCATATTCACTAAACTTTGGGGAAATATATCTTGTTATGGCTCCATCAAGTTTATGAAATACCTACTGTTCTAGCAACCTTGTATTTTGAAATCATAATGATATAACCTGAAATACGTATTCAAAAATAAATTCTTCTACTTCCTTGTCTATTATAATTCACAGACCAGTAACTAACATAGTTAATAAAATATTTATTTCTGGTCCACATTTCCAGAAAGCACGGGTTATCTTTAGACAGGGCTTTTTTTCTCAGAAAATAGGTGCTGGACCTCACCCTTTCTGACCAACGCCCCACCCCAACTATGCCCCCCAGCTATGCCTTCCTTTAGAGGTGAAAATTACACGGTTGCCAAATACTGGGTGTGATTGAGGCTCAGAACTGGATATCGCAGAAGGCGCAAGGTTCAAAAAAGTGAAACACACACAGAGTACAGGTCTCAGAAGCATGTATTGTGCAGTGCTGAGGCGTGCATATCATATAGGGTGCAGTAGCCATAAACATGTACAGTACACAACATTAAAAGGTACAGTATATATCATACAGCATAGAGACCATGATCAGGACTATGTAATATACACTGTACATACATAATATGAGGCGTATGATACACACTCCTAACC
This sequence comes from Lithobates sylvaticus, assembly GCA_028564925.1. NCBI lineage: Eukaryota > Metazoa > Chordata > Amphibia > Anura > Ranidae > Lithobates > Lithobates sylvaticus. The sequence goes on along the minus strand of CM053026.1, from coordinate 676,824,214 downwards.
ACTACCCCTGTATACTGTGTTATACATTCTATAACCGTGACCCCTGTTCGCTTTATACTAGGCTGTATTTTACCTACTTCTGACCACTGCATTCTGCACTCTGTCAGTTGTGTTGTACCTTACATACCCCTGACTGCTAAACTCTGTGTGCTATGATGTATTTTGCATGCTCCTGACTGGTGTAATCCACACATACAGAGTGGTTGGATTATTCAACATTAGGGATGAGCCGAACACCCCCCCCCCATTCGGCTCGCACCAGAACCCGCAAACGGACCTAAAGGCTGTGCGAGCTTTCGAACCCTATTAGTTATAATGGATGCGAACGTTCGAAATCAAAAGTGCTAATTTTAAAGGCTAATATGCATGTTATTGTCATAAAAATTGTTTGGGGACCTGGGTCCTGCCCCAGGGGACATGTATCAATGCAAAAAAATGTTTTAAAATCGGCCGTTTTTTCAGGAGCAGTGATTTTAATAATGCTTAAATTGAAACAATAAAAGTGTAATATTCCTTTAAATTTTGTACCTGGGGGGTGTCTATAGTATGCATGTAAAGGGGCGCATGTTTCCTGTGCTTATAACTGTCTCTGCAAAAAGTATAATTTTTGCAGAAAAGAAAGCTATTTAAAATCACTCGCGGCTAATGTGTATTGTCGGCTCCCGTAATACAGAGAACAGTCATTCATTGAAAGTCATTCAAAAAAAAAAGTCATTGATAAAAAAAAAAAAAAAAAAAAAAAAAAGCGTGGGGGTCCCCCTCAAAATCCATACCAGACCCTTGAGGTCTGGGATGGATTTTAAGGGGAATCCCAGCCCAAAAAAATGGCGTGGGGTCCCCCTCAAAATCCATACCAGACCCTTATCCGAGCACGCAACCTGGCAAGCCGCAGGAAAAGAGGGGGGGACGAGAGCGGCCCCCCCTCCCTCCTGAACCGTACCAGGCCACATGCCCTCAACATTGGGAGGATGCTTTGGGGGTCTAAGACCCCCAAAGCACCTTGTCCCCATGTTGATGAGGACAAGGGCCTCTTCCCCACAACCCTGGCCATTGGTTGTGGGGGTCTGCGAGCGGGGGGCTTATCGGAATCTGGAAGCCCCCTTTAAGAAGGGGACCCCCAGATCCCGCCCCCCCCTGTGTGAAATGGTAAGGGGGTACAAAAGTACCCCTACCATTTCACCAAAAAAGTGTCAAAAATTTTAAAAATGACAGGAGACGGTCTTTGACAATTCCTTTATTAAAATCTTCTTTCTTCTTTCTTCATCCTTCGGTTTATTCATCTTCTCCTTCCGTCATCTTCTTCCATTTTCTTCTTCCTCCGATCCGCTTCTTCTTGCGCTGGTCTTTTTGTCCTTCTCGTCCAGCATCTTCTTCCATGGCGTCGGCATCTGTTCTTCTGTCGGGCCACTCCTCGCAATGGGAGGCTCCCGCTGTGTGAGGCTTCGCTCTGTCTGACAGGTCTTTTATAACGGAGGGCACCTGGTGACCCCGCCCCCCTCTGACGTCATGGGGAAAGCCATAGGGAATTCCCCATGACGTCCCCGTGCGTCAGAGGGGGCGGGGTCACCAGGTGCCCTCCATTATAAAAGACCTGTCAGAGGCAGCGAAGCCTCACATAGCGGGAGCCTCCCATTGCAAGGAGTGGCCCAAGAAGAGACACCAACACCGACGCCGACGCCATGGAAGAAGATGCCGGACGAGAAGGCCAGCGCAAGAAGAAGCTGATCGGAGGAAGAAGAAAATGGAAGAAGATGGAAGAAGATGATGGAAGAAGATGAAGAAACCGAAGGATGAAGAAAGAAGAAAGAAGATTTTAATAAAGGAATTGTCAAAGACCGTCTCCTGTCATTTTTACAATTTTTGACACTTTTTTTGTGAAATGGTAGGGGTACTTTTGTACCCCCTTACCATTTCACACAGGGGGGGGCCGGGACCTGGGGGTCCCTTTGTTAAAGGGGGCTTCCAGATTCCGATAAGCCCCCCGCCCGCAGACCCCCACAACCAATGGCCAGGGTTGTGGGGAAGAGGCCCTTGTCCTCATCAACATGGGGACAAGGTGCTTTGGGGGTCTTAGACCCCAAAGCATCCTCCCAATGTTGAGGGCATGTGGCCTGGTGCGGTTCAGGCGGGAGGGGGGGCCGCTCTCGTCCCCCCTCTCTTTTCCTGTGGCCTGCCAGGTTGCGTGCTCGGATAAGGGTCTGGTATGGATTTTGAGGGGGACCCCACGCCATTTTTTTGGGCTGGGATTCCCCTTAAAATCCATCCCAGACCTCAAGGGTCTGGTATGGATTTTGAGGGGAACCCTACGCCATATTTTTTTTGGCTGGGGCCCCCCTTAATATCCATCCCAGACCTGAAGGGCCTGGTTATTGAATTTGGGGGGACCCCCACGCTTTTTTTTTTTTTATCAATGAATGATAGTTCTCTGTGTTACGGGAGCCATCAATTCATTAGCCGCGAGTGCTTTTAAATAGCTTTTTTCCTGCAAAAATGTGATACTGCAATGCTGTACTAACAGCACGCACACACAAATTCCCAGAAATAGAGCACATATTGTCAGCAGTCAGCAACACACTGACACGCTGACACTGAAACACAATATGCGAGGCCGCCGCCGCCGCCGCCGCCGCCTCTTATACCCTGGGGCGTGTACTAAAGCCCCTGAGCTATAATTGGCTCTCCTCGCTGTCGGCGCTGTGATTGGCCAAGCATGCGGGGTCACAGTGCATGCTTGGCCAATCATCAGCCAGCATTGCACTGCGACTGGCGCAATGCATTGTGGGCCACTCGCATCACACGAATTTGATGCGAGCGGCCCAAATAGTTCTGGGCTCGCCGAACATGGGTTCGAATCGAACACCGGGCCCATCCCTATTCAACATATAGCCCTGTGTACAGAATGCAGTGGTCTATATGTAACATAGAGTGTAATGTATAGTCCAGAAAACGGTGTGCAGGGGCCAGGAGTACGTAACGTCAAAATCTATTGTACAGAGTACAGAATTCAGGAGTATTGTCCAGGGGCCATTAATGCAACATATGACTGTAATAGGTATGTAATGTATAGCACAGCATACAGTTATGACTAGGCATTGTACAAGGTATTTTACTAAATCCTCACCGATGCACCCTGCATACATGACATACTTTTTGTTACTGAACTCTGTATACTTTGCTGCCCCCCCAGCAAATTTCATCTGTCCTCTCCAAGCAAAAATCCCCCACCCCTCAAAGTAATCATCAATTACTCACCTCAGCACACCTCTTTGCTTTCCTCTGCCCCCTCCCCAGCTCAACCTTGCGTGCAACATCCACAGTTCACCTACACACCTCCCCTGCCCCCAGCCAGAGTTCAACACTTACTTTGTCCACAGTTCACCTTAGCACCCCCATTCACAATTCACATTTGTACCCCATTAACATCTCACCTCTGCACCCCGCCATTCACAGGTTACACCCCCAGTCCACAACTCACCTCAGCACCCCCATCTACAGCTTATCCTCACAGCTTTCACCTTTGCACAGATCCCCCTCCCCTCAGCTCTCTCACCCATTCACAGATCCCCCCTCCCCTCAGCTCTCTCACCCTTTTACACATCCCCTCCCTTCAGCTCTCTCACCTTTTCACAGATCCCCTCAGCTCTCTCACCCTTTTACACATCCCCCTCCCTTCAGCTCTCTCACCTTTTCACAGATCCCCACTCCCCTCAGCTCTCTAACCTTTTTACAGATCCCCCTCTCCTCAGCTCTCATAACTTTTTACAGATCCCCCTCCCCTCAGCTCTCTCACCTTTACATAGATCCCCCTCCCCTCAGCTCTCATAACTTTTTACAGATCCCCCTCCCCTCAGCTCTCTCACCTTTACATAGATCCCCCTCCCCTCAGCTCTCATAACTTTTTACAGATCCCCCTCCCCTCAGCTCTCTCACCTTTACACAGATCCTGCTCCCCTCAGCTCTCATAACTTTTTACAGATCCCCCTCCTCTCAGCTCTCTCACCTTTTCACAGATCTCCCCTCCCCTCTCTCTCACCTTTTCACAGATCTCCCCTCCCATCAGCTCTCTCACCTTTTCACAGATCCCCCCTCCCCCCATCTCTCTCACTTTTTCACAGATCCCCCTCCCCCCAGCTTTCTCACCTTTTCACAGACCCCCCTCCCCTCAGCTCTCTCACCTTTTCTCAGATCCCTCTTCCCCCAGCTCTCTCACCTTTCCACAGATCCCCCTCCCCCAGCTCTCTCACCTTTTCACAGACCCCCCTTCCCCAGCTCTCTCACCTTTTCACAGATCCCCTCCCCCCAGCTCTCTCACAAATCCTCCCAGCCCCCCACACAAAAAGCTCTCTCACCTGTTCACAGACTGTCCTCCTCCCCCACAGCTCTCTTTCACTTCTTTCAGAATGCAGCCATCACAGCTGTGCTTGGGCTTTTTTCAGCACAGTGATGTTCCTGCAGCTCTTCCTATAAGGAGTGTAGTATGGAGCAGAGGAGGAGTTTCACAGCACTTCAAAAAGCTCTCTTACAGTTACAGGGATGAGGAAAACTATTTATGGGTGGCAGGGTGTATAAAATGATCAGCATTTATTTATTTATGTAAAACCTTTATCCCTAAAGGAATAAAAAATAGTTTGCTGTAACTGATTATAAGATGTTAGCTGGAGCTTTAATTTGTTACTGTATTAAAATCTGCCAGTACACCTAACACCCCCCCCTCCCCTGACTGACAATGCTGTTGTCCAAATATGCCCCCCTTTGCTCATTCATCCAGAGTGGTGTCTGTATAATACAGGACAAGAAATATGTCACCAGCACACCACTGATCTCTATAATAGGTCCAAAGCTTTATTCAGCAATCATAATTACAATAGTGATGACATGCCTGATGAACGGGTCCTGCGATGCTTCAAAACGTTGCTATTGTAATTATGATGGTATTGCTGAATACAGCTTTGTACTTATTCTGGAGTTTCCTGGTGTGCTGGTGACATATTTCTCACTTTGAATGTCTTTGGTTGCCAGCTAGTGGTCGCTACAGCACCCATTTACATTTACCACCAGTTGTAGGAAATTGTACCATGGGAATATTGGGCTTGTATAATACAGGAGCTGTCAAAGAATTGTTCGCAGAAGAACAAGCACATCAGTCAACTCTCAACAGGATCGCAGATTACGGGCACTTGAACATTTGCCAGTGCAAATGCACACACAGCCGCAAATATTGATGCGCAAACGCGCACGCAATGTGTAACAGATCATGGCGCCTAATGCCCTATTTAAAGCAGTCTGATCCACTAGTTGCTGTATGATCTTCAGCTTCCTGTGCATTCCTGTGTTCTTCTTCTGCTTTTATTGGATTTCCGGTCAACGACCCAGCTCGCCTTTGACATGTCTTGTCTTCATTCCTGGCTCCTGACCCTTGGCTTGTTCTACCGACTCTGCTTCTGCCTGTTCTCCAGTGTATGACCTCAGCTTACCCTCCTGACTCAACTTCTGCCTGATTTCCAGTGTATGACCCTGGCCTGTTCCTGATTCAGCTCCCTGCCTTTGCTCCTGGCTGACATTTCATATATGACTCCTGACCTTGCTATCAAGCACCGTCTGGTACGTCTGAGGGACTCCAGCCCTGCAGTGCATCCTGCTCGTCTGGCTGTCATCTGGTGTACATCACATTTGCACTTCAGCCTATTGCAGCTGGCAACCCCTGTTTCTTTGGGCAGAGGATTCCCTATCATCGCCTTCAGGGTAGCTCTGCACTCAGCTACAAGGGAAGCCCTCTCAGCATTCTGGCCTCTGACCAGGTACGTGACAGTTACTGGACAGACCATTAGGTAAAAACAGAGGGAAAAAAGCCTAAAGTAAAAAAACAAATGCAGTCGCTACATCTAATGATTGAAATATAATATTGAAATATATAAAAATGTTAATTTTGTTTAATATTGCTTTATTAACTGAAGTTACTACCAACCTATTCTTATTTGATAAAATAACTCTCCAATACTCACATTTATACAATGATGGAAAGTAAACTTACCCCCCCCCCCCCCCCCCACACACACACACACACACACACACACACACAGAATAAAATGCATAAAGAGAAGTTTAATGTCCAGTTTAAATTAATGAATCACCCATTGTAATTTTTTTTGCTTTCTTTCTTTTCTTTTTTTCCTTTCCGTCTCTTTCTTTTTTCTTTCTTCAATATGCAAATAGATATTAAAAAAAAAAATGGAGAAGCATAATGGCAATCAGATTGTTTCTACAGTTCTGTCTAGAAATGATAATAAAAACTTTGATCAATGTTGTAATAGCATCATCTAAAGGTTTGTTAAAATTCCCTTTTTCTTTAATGTTTTAATGGTCATGATTTAAAGTTGATGCAAGGTAATAAATTTCATAAACTGTTAAGTACTTAATTGATCATAAAAATCCATTCACCGATCACAAATCACCTTGTGCTATCCATTTGTATATCTTGTCATATGACTAATAAATTAGCTTAAAAATACCAGCAACAGGCTTGTCCACAGACACTAAATTCCGCATTGTGCTGAGTGCTTAAATGATCATAAAAATTCAACCATGAATACAAATTCAAGTAATGTCTTCAAATGGCTCCTATTGTCACAAGTGGGATAAATCAATATTGCACTTCCCCATAGAGTGAAAAATAATGCATTATGATCAGGCTAAAGAGTAGATAATTGAAAAGCTCTATCATATAAACTGTATAATGACTAATCGGAAAAGAAGTGCAGATAAGACTGGTAAGTGAATTTAGAAAAAAAAGATGAGAAATTGGTGTTGGTATGGATTGAGAATAGTTTTAATTTCCTACCTTTTTCTCCTTATCTTTCCTTTCTCCTCTTTCCATTTACTTTTCTTATTTTTTTATGGTCCTTTCCCTTTTTTCTTCCCACCCCTTACCTCCTCTTTTTTTTGGTAGAAGCTCACATCAGCTTTAAAAAACGACTTCTATCTGTGTACACACATAATCACGTTAAGTCTTAGTGCTATAATTAAAGTATATCCGAATCTAACATTTTTTATTGGATGTAGAAGGTTAGGATAAAGTAGAAAAGCATAATGTTAAGTTTATGTTGCTGTTTGTGTCGCAGCTTGTGTTAATCTGTCATCAGGACTAAAAGTGAGGGAAAAAATTAAAACTTTAGGTTGTGTTTAGAACAGGAACAGAGGGAATTGTTCCCACGGGGACACTTGTTCAGATAACACCTGTTTGGGAAGGGATTTTCCTCACTTTTGAGAACTTGCTTCTCACTTCTTGTTTGCAGGACAGAATGTAAATGGAATGGAAAGCTCTCCAATGAAACCCTGACATAGTTCCAAATGTACAGACAGGATTTTTAACCTTTCCCTGCTATGATGAAAATGCAATAAATATACATAAAGCTTTTTGGAAATTTGTGAACCAATTACATTAGCAGGAAATTACATTTCTGGAGGAATCCTGAACATACTCTGTACACAAGGATTTTAATTTCCCATGGTAATAAGAAGGTAGAATTTTAATTATTATTATTTTATTTTTTTGCCAGTTTTGCAAAACATTATTTGGACAACAGATAATCTGAGTTCTTGTTGCGGAGGGGGTCCCGTCACTTCCTGTCTAGGTAATCACATAGGACACATGAAGATCTCTCTAATGTGTGCACAGATGGCAGTACCAAAACAAATGCCTATCTATACCTACAGTATATATTACATGTACTGCATGAAGTTAAAAAATATATCAGAATGTACAATGTACAATTATCTATGTTAAAGTGCTACATAAAATTCTACATGCATAAAAGTGGTTTTGCTATAATAAAGTGCTCTGTGATTTTCATCCAAACTTCAACATATGTTATGAATGAAGTGTTGTCTGTGTCTTCTTGCTTTCAAGTAAGCATTAAACTTCATTAAACTTCAACTGTGCATTCACTTCTGTGACACAGAACCAATAGTTCACTGATCAAACATCTATATGATAAGTTCACATCAAGATATAAAGAAAGTCCAAAAAGAAACTATTGCTGTGCAATCCATTCCTCACAGCGCATATTAACTCTGCTTGTGAAGGAATACCACTCTATGAAAATTTTATTTCACCATGGTGGAAAGACCCTATATGGTGGACCTCATATTTAAATATGGTCTACAGCACTTTTTCTCGTCAAATTTGTTTATTATTTTTTTTTAAATATAGCAAAGAGTGACAAATTGAGTACATACAAGGATGATGGCACAATATTCAAATAGCAATAAAGCTAAATATATTGATTTATGAACAGGATGAGTACATAACAATGTAAAAATGTAATAAGTAGTGCAATGAATAAACCAATAAGTGTTACATCGAAAGCATTTAGAAAATTCCATCAGAAGTAAAAAAGTAAGATAGTGTATATTGGTTCATTTTGCAAGAGCAGTAATAAGGAGATAAATCTTATTGGTATATATTAAAAACAGAAGAGTTAATGTGTTTATTAGTACCACACAATATTAAAAGAAAGGTAGAAAAAAAAAAATAGGAGTAGATAGAAAGAAGAGGGTAGAAAAAGGGGGAAAGGGAATGGGAAGGGGGGGGGGGGTTACAAGTGGTGATGCGATCCCAAATGAATAGAAAGTATAGTCAAGTCAAATAGAGTAAAATTTCCAAGGCATCAAAGTGGAGGTAAACAATGCTTAACCCAAGGAAGCCAGAGTTTCTCAAATTGACCAATTTGACCTCTTTCAATTGCTTTCATTTTAGCATGAATAAGAGCTTTATTAGTTCTGTGTATGGTTTCAGCTAGAATTAAATATTGAGCTTTCCATGCCTTAGCAATGATTGGTTTTGCGGCTGTTAGAAGCTGTAAAAAAAAAAGAAAAATTGATTCTGTGTGATCCCATCTGGTTTCAAGTTTAATAGGGCTATAGCAGGATTGGGCTGTATAGGTGTACCAAAGATTTTGGAGGCCTAATAAAAAACTGCCTTCCAGAATTTTTTGCCAATTGGGCAATCCCACCAAATATGAAAATTAATGTCAGACTCTGAACAGCCACGAAAACCAGCTCCAGGGTAATCAGAAGCATATTTTGATATTTTAGTGGGGATCAAATACCCACAGGTTAGGAACTTAAAGTTAGTTTCCACAGCAATAACATTAGAAGAAGCAGACTTAGTGGTGGACCATATGCTAGACAATTCAGTAGCATTCAATGAGAGATTAACCACTTGCCGCCCGCCCATTGTAAATAGACGTCAGCAAAGTGGTTGTCAAACCCTGACCGGACGTCATAGGACGTCCTCAGGATTTTGAGCCGCTGCGCGCCCCCGGGGGCGCGCATCACGGCAATCGTTGTTGCGGGATGTCAGTCTGACACCCCGCAACTACGATCTTGGTAAAGAGTCTCTGACGGAGTCTCCGACGGAGGTCTGAAGGAGGCAAGGAAATGTTGTGTGCAGTTGATTTTTTATAGTTAACTGTTAAGCCTGAAATTTGTGCAAAATGGTTTAAGACAGAGAGGAGATTAGGTGCTATGATATGGGGAAATGACTTGAAGAGTAAGATGTAATCTGCAAAAAGACATACTTTATGATGACATCCAGCTAATTCAATACCTTTTATGTTTGGATCAGATCTAGGTAAATGGGCCAAGGGTTCAATAAGGAGTTCAAATAGGAGGGGGGAGAGAGGATATCCTTGATGGGTGCCTCTTCCAATAGGGAAAGGGTCTGATTTAAAACCAGCATATTTGATATATGCATTCGGCTTGTCATATAAGGATGAAATCCACTTCAAAAAACTTGGTCCAAACACCCATTTTTGAAGAATATTTTGTAAGTATGGCCATGAGACAGTGTCAAATGCTTTTCTTATATCGAGCGATGAAAAGCATGCAGATAGACGTCTGGATTTAGCGACATGGGCGAGTAAAGAAGTTCTACGAATATTATCACTTGCTTGGTGTGAAGGGATAAACCCAATGATCCCAATGATCTCGATGAACAAGTTCACATATTACTTGATTTAAGTGGGTCTCAAGTATTTTAGATAAAAGTTTAATGTCAATATTAAGAAGTGAAATAGGGCAGAAAATCCATCTGGGCCTAGACGTTTATTAAGTTTTAATGCCTTAATAGTCTGCAATGACTTCTGTTGCAGAGATGGGACACATCCTTCATGGTGGGTTTGTGAGACTGTTGGAAGGGTAATTTGAGCAAAAAGGGAATCAGCAGTACCATGGTCAGACTTATGGTTGGGTGAATATAATTTAGCAAGATTTGAGCGGAATGTGTGTACAATTTTGACAGGGTTACTTGTGTATGAATCGCGGTTCAGTTTGAGTTGCACAGATGTCATCGGTTTTTGCAGTGAGCATAAGGTTCAAGCTAATAGGGTATCTGGTTTGTTTGCTTTGAGGTAATAAAGGTGTTGTGATTTACATATTAATTTATCTGCAGAGTCAGTGAGAAACAGGTCACATTCTAAGCATTCTCTATCAAGCTTAGCTTTAGTAGAAGGGGAGGGAGAATTTTGGAATGCACCATGACACAGATTGAAGTAATTTTCAAATTTTTGGTAAAGGAGCTTACACTCATGTTTGAGAAATTACGCTTCCAAAGAGTGAGAGGGGAAATATCTGCAGAAGTGTTATTAATGACATAGTCATTGAGAGCATGTTTAATATCTAGACAATGGGACAGGTGAGTTAGAATGGAATCATTAATGCACCAAGATGAATCCTGGGATCTCAGGATAGGGGAGGAGTACAAACTGCACTATGATCGGACCAAGTAAAGGGCGTAATAACTGATGATAGGATCTCTGGGGCCATGCCAACACTTAGAAAGATATGATCAATCCTAGAAGACGATTTGTGTGGATGGGAGTAATATGTAAAGCATTTACGAGCTGGATTGAGCTCATGCCAAGAATCTAACATGTTATGCTTAGAGATAAGTTGCTGAAATTAAAGCTTAGGGGAACAGGAGGTGGGAGAAGGGGGAGATTTATCCAAGAAGGGCAAAAAGATTTGGCTTTGAGTCTCCACATAATATCACTGTACCTAACTTGTGTGAATCAATTACATGAAAAAAGATTGAAAGATAATGATAATGGATGTTTATTAGGAGCATAATTTGTTACAGTAACATCAGCATGTGCCCCATAAGAATGAGGTAGCAGCCTTCAGGATCTTTAATTTTCATATAAAAGTATAAACGGGGTTGTACGGTGAATAGCTATAAGAACCCCTTGTTGTTTATTAGCTGCCGAGGTTGTATATACCTGTGAACGAGAGGAGCTGAGAAACTTAGGAGCAAAATGTTCAGTAAAATGGGTCGCCTGTAGGCAAAGGATGTGGATTTTAGCTGCGGCAAAAGAGCAGAATGCTTTAGTGCATTTTTGTGGTAAATTAAGACCTTGGACATTTAGGGTCAAAATGTTTAAGGGGGTCATACTGGTAATATAAGGAGAGGAGTTGCATAATAAAAATGTTAAGTCCTGACAGTAGGATCACATACAATTCAGTATATGGGGTAGAAAAAAGGAAAGGCTGGAAGAAAAGGAAAGGAATTGGTTCTCGTCGAGCAGATATTACTAAGATTTGAAAAATAATAAAGAGAGCTAATAGCTCAACAGAATGGTTTACTGGGGGAGTGACAAGTGGTCCACCAGAGGTCAAAAAGCTACCGTCAGAAGCCCACATAATAATGGGGATCTGATGGTAGCAAACTGGAGGCGCCAAAACACCACCAAAGGGAACACTGCCAACAAAAAAAAGTAATACATAAATAGAAATTATACCATTGTCCCATTAAGTTCCATACCCATCAATGTGTTATGAGAAAGCATATGAAGAGGGATCGAAGGGATGAGGTAAGTAGTATACAAGTAACAAAAAACATCACAGAAAACATAAAAAAATGAATAACAGCCCAAGGCTATATAAAGAAATATAGCCAACAACTCGCTGCTCTCAGTAAAAAAAATTAAAAAAAATAAAGTAAAAATAAATAAATATACCAGCAGAAAAGTAAGGAGTTAAACAATAGAAAACAATTAGCATCAAATGAGTTCTAAACTGGCAAGACAAAAAAAAGGGGGGGAGGTGTTTACCGAACATCTATTTAGTTGGAAGTTAAAGATATAAGAATACCTGACATAAAGTCAAACAAAAAGAAAAAAGTCAGTGCATAGAATCCTCAGGAGTTGGCGTAGGAGAAGAAAAACAACCATGTTTTGATTGCCCCTGGTGACTTTTATTTCCTTCAGCACCAGCTGATATTTGCAGGGAACTGGGAACCCATTCGACTTCATGCGTTGCTTTGGTTGAGAGGGCATTCTAGAAGCTGGATGTTTTGTAAAGAAGAGTTGGAGTTCTTCAGCAGAATGGCAGACATATTTAGATCCTTGGTAGGTGAAGTGAATTGAAAATGGAAAGCCCCATTGATAGGTGATTTGATGTCGCTGTAAAACGTGGCTTCAAAGCCTGACGCTTATAGAGATGTGAACTAAAATAGATCAGTAAAAAGTTATTAGGTAGGTCCATGGAAAATCAGTGAATCTTTTGCTTTAGCTGCAGCTAGAAGTTGTTCCTTAGGTACAGATAAAGTTAAATTTGTAGATAATATCCATCAACTTTGCGAGGTGTGAGGGCTCTATGAACCCAGTCCATCTCCATTTAATCGACTAGTATGGAAGGCTGTAGTTCTTGAAATAGGGATAGTATAGTGGCTTGCAAATCAGTGACAGATTGAGGTATTCTATGTATACGGATATTGGAACGCCGGGCCCTGTTTTCGTAATCTTCTAAACGAGATTGAAGGACTACGTTTTCCTCTTTGAGGTTTCCAAATTCAACTGCATAAGTCTGGGTGTTATTTTCAAGTTTATCAGCCCACAGTTCAAGATTTGCAGTGCGTTGGCCCATTTCTCTGATTTCTCTAGTCAGACTGTCTGTAATATAATCTAAGGCAGTGATTATCAACTCCTGTCCTCAGGACCCACTAACAGGCCAGATTTTAAGTATTACTTTGGGGAGATGCAGACTAGAATATTGCAATCACTGAGCAGCAAATGATATTACCTGTGATGCATTTCAGTTATCTTGCAAACCTGGCCTGTTAGTGGGTCCTGTGGACAGGAGTTGAGAACCACTGATCTAAGGTCTGTTTAAGGGCTTTGTGAAGCATTTTTTCAAATTGCCTCCGAACAGAAGAATGAGCAGGGTCTGTAATAAATGTCATTTGTGAAGTTTGTATATCTGAATCTGAGTGATATTCCCCCTGTTTTGCCACAGGCACCTGAGAGCGCTGAGAGGATTTCACTGTGTGTGAGGTAACAGGGGGAGAGGATGAAACTAGTGCCATTCTGACTGAAACCTGAGTCAGTTCTACTTTGTTGTTTTTTGGCTTCATTTTCAGGTGAGAACTCCCAAGAACCATTACATTAAGTGGCAGGGGTTATTAGCAGACCGAGTAACAATATTTACTGAGTGAAGCTGAGCCAGGACACAGTATAATATCCCTTCAGGTGTAGAGCTCTTACCTAGCATGTCTGCTCAGTCAGGCTCCGCCCATGTGCCTCTGGTCTACAGCACTATTTAACCCAGAAGGTTGATGGTCCAGTTAAGAACAATCAGATTTCCATGGACTTAAAGTGAGTAAACAGATTCCTGTCAGGAGAGAGAGAGCCGCAATGCTGCTCTTGTGGACAGTCCTGGATTGAGATTTGACTAAGGAAAGTATTTGGGGGGTTCGGGGGATGATGGAAGGTTTTGTTTTTACCTAAATGTAAAAAACCTTTAGTCTTTACAACCACGTTAAAGCTCAAAGGGAAACATTAGAAGAAACAATAGTGCTTTTCTTAAAATTAACAACTTCTTTATTTAATTGATAATAAATGTCACATATTACGTTGAACCCCCTTAACGTCACTTTGAGTGGTTCTAGGGCTTACCTGGCAGATTGGGAAGCCTGATAACCAATCTGGCACTGGCAGGGGTTGGCCACAGAGATGAGCAGAGGAAAGATGTCCTCCACTCATCTCTATAGCCTAGGAGGACCAGAGAGACGTTATGAATGCCATAAACAATCCCTTTTTTTTAAAGCACTTGATTATTTTATTTTTTATCTAATGCTTTCAATTGTAGAGGAGAGATGTAGGGGTCTTATTGACCCTAGATCGCTCCATAAAGAGGATCAGGCTTTATTTTTGCCATAAGAGTTGTTTAAAAAGCAAAAAAAAATTTAAGGGATAGTGTAAAAATAAATAAATAATAATATATATTTTTTTTTAAAGTGCCCCCATCCCCTCATGCTTGCGCGCAGTGGTAAACACATATGTAGATATGTAGGTCATGCCCACATATGCAAACAGTGTTTGCAGCACACAGGCAAGGTATCCCCATGCAGTAAGGGCAATATTTCTAGCACCAGACCTCCTCTATAACTCTAAACTGATAACCTGTAAAAATGTTTAAAGTGTCACCTATGGAGATTTTTAGGTACCATAGTTTTCCACCATCCCACGAGCATGAGCAATTTCAAAGCATGACATGATTGGTATCTATTTACTCTACATAACATCATCTTTCATATTTTTACAAAAAAATAGGTTATATATTGTATTTTATTTTTAAATTTTTTAAATTGTATTTTTTCCAAAAAATTGCATTTGAAAAAATGCTGCGCAAATACCCTGTGACATAAATAATTACAACGGCCCCTTTTTATTCTCTAGGGTCTCTGCTAAAAAAAATATATAATGTTTGGGAGTTCTAAGTAATTTTCTAAGAAAAAAATACAGATTTTTACTTATAAACAAAAAGTGTCAGAATAGGCCTGGTCCCAATCCTGGAGAAATAGCATTTAGGCATTAGGTTAACAGTTTGTGTTAAGATTAGGGATCATGGTGTTAAGAGTTAGTAAATAACAATTACTCTTTCACATATGAAAAATGAATGTTGAAATATAATGATTGTATATGACACATAAACCCATTAGTGGAAACATTTTTAGAAACTTTTGTATGAAAAGATGCCAATTTCCCGAAGCCAAAAAAAAAAAAAAGTACTATGTCATCGTGGTCAGAAAAATGTGCTGTGTCACATTGAAATGTTGGTGAACATAAAAAGTTATGTTAAGAGAATGTCACTTCTCCTAATTTCCGTGAAAGCCTTATATGTGCATCAGTCACAGAACTGATGTCTGTAAAAACTGTAACAGAAATTCCTTACTACATGATTGGATTTGTAAGGATGAGAAATAAAAATGAAATGGCAAGAGCATAAACAAGAGGAAACACTAAATTAATTTGTATAATGTACATCTTTGAACAGTTTGTAAACTATGATAATCCCAATAAGAATGTCTAAAGAGAAAGTCCACCACATCTTGTTGGCTACAGACAGAAGACAAGAGAATGGAATGATTAAATACCTCCTAGCTGGATGAAAGAAGATATACTGCTGTTCTCCTGTATATTTGCAAGCCTAGCCTGCTCTGAAAAAGTCATTTGGTAAATATTCAAGTACCTCGCTGCCATTCTTGATGGGAACTAAAAGCCCATCTTTCATTTTTGCTGGCAAAACTGAATCTCATTGGTATTGAGATATGCATTCTCTGGAAGGAAATGTGCTGTTTTAATAAAACAGGTTTTATTCAAGTTGAACATACCCAAAGAAGCTCATACCAGGCCATAAAATAATCATACATCCCAGCCTTTCTGGAAAGTGCCACAGTTACCAGTATATCCAACTAAACCATCTGCTCAAAGTAGGCAGATGGCAGAGGTGTTTAGCATGGGACTAACGACCACAGTGGTGAAACTGTTGGCATACATACACTACAGAACTTAGCAAGGATAGATGATGTGTATGTTATGCATCAATTCTAATGTTTTCTCTGGTAAAATTGCACTCATGGTTTTGCAAATAAAAAAGTTTGTTAATGAGAGTCAGACTAGAAGATCCTCTGGAGCTAGCAAAGACACATACCATGCCAAACTGAAAGGATCTGTAAGTTTTAAATAAAAAAAAAATTGGAACTGTTTATAAGAAATTAAACATTTTGCTGATCTTGATGTACAAGGGAAGACTTGGGGCTAAATGTACATGTTTTTCTCTTGTTATTGCAGCTATCCAGCACTTATTTCTTTCATACTGCAATGGTGTGGAGTTGGCCAAATATTGAGACAAATGGTAACTGTAACTCAAAATTTGCCAAAAAGATACAGAATAAATTGACAATGCCAATAGAGTAGAATGGTAAAGAGTTATGCAAACAGCACAAAACAAGACAAAACAGACAACAACACTAATGCAATAGCAGGAAGTGCATGGGAGCTGTTTCCCACTAACCGCAGTAGGTGGCAGCACAGTACAGTTCAAGAAACACTATAAGAGGAAGTGCAGTCTGCTCACATAATTTGTAATAAAAACATCTTTGCCTTTCTGAAGCTTCCCTCCAACATCTTTGCATATTATTTTTTATTTACTGTGATTCTGTACTTGCCAAATATGCTGCAGAAATCTCCCTCCACTGAGTCTGGCTGCTTCCGTTTTAACTGTAGGTAGCTGA
Organism: Lithobates sylvaticus; assembly: GCA_028564925.1. NCBI lineage: Eukaryota > Metazoa > Chordata > Amphibia > Anura > Ranidae > Lithobates > Lithobates sylvaticus. Next base: position 676,807,644 of record CM053026.1, on the reverse strand, counting down.
AGACACACAGAGGCACACCTCCAGCTCTGCAGATCTCATTGGCCCTCTTATGACTCATCCCCCCTCCCTTCCTGGCAAACACTCATGAGAGTGAGAGAAAGAGCCAGGCAAGGTTCATATAAGAAGAGATATATAAGACAGATAACACTGCTTTAAAAAGAGAGTTGGTGCACCTTCCATTGCCCAGGCCCTGCAAGAGTCAGGGAATGGACAAAGTCTGATTAGGTAGACAACCCAGTCCCCACACGTCTGAAGGGAGGGAACCACACCACCCCTGTGGGAACAATCTGTGGACATGGGAATTCCTTCAAGCTAGCATGGAGACCAGGGTCATGTCCCCTCAAGCTAGTCCAATCCAAAGTTAATGAGCCGGCCTAAGTCAAGGCAACAGCCTTCTGTAAATTGACCCACCATGGGCTCTAGAAAGCATATTGGTCGAAACCTTGCTCTGGAAAGTGTGAATCATTCCAATCTCTAATATTAACTAATAAACCATCACATGAAGAGAGAAGACTCCCCCCCCCCCCCAATAGAACTTAACTGCTGAGAGGCAAAAAAAAAGGCAAAAGGAAAAAGAGAAAAGGACACAGGGAGGAAGGGGATATTGAGATATCCCATAAAGAGGAGAAATAAGAGAGGTGAAGGGAAAGATCGAGATGCCAGGAAAATCTTATAAAGAAGATGTGAACCCCGGAAAGAGGGGTTCCCAAATTGCCTCAAAGGACTGAGTTTTATCTTGAAGCTTAGCCACTATTGGTTCTTGAGTCATAACCCAGGAGATTTTCAGCTTAGTTTCTAAGAATGAAATCGATGATTTCTACCAAGCCCCAGCGAGCATGATCTTGGCCCCTAGGAGCATGAAAAAGATCAAGGCTTGTGTGTGTTTGGAAACTTTATCAACCTTATTACTCAAGAGTGCTGCTGTGGGATGCTGAGGAACTGCAACCCCTGTAACTTTCCTCAATAGATGGAAGAACTTGTTCCCAAAAGTTCTGATGCAAGGACAGGACCACCATGTATGGAACATGGAGCCTTCCAGGGTTCACCCTCTAATACATAAGGGAGAGGAATTTGGTTAAATCGCTGCCAATCTGGCTGTAAAATAATATCATCTAGTGAGGATTTTAACATTAGCTTCTATTAGGGAGATGTTCATGATACCTTTATATGAACATCTAAAAGAGTAAAACTACTCATTCTGGTCCCACAAAATCCCCACGTCCGACTCCCAGGAACGGGCAAAAGAAGGCTTGTCTACTCTGTATGCCAGTGAAGAGTAAATAATCAATATGCCTCCCCTTTGATCCATGATATTGGCGCACCATTGTTCAAAAAGTGTGGATTCAGGTTTGTCAATATATATACATATATATAGTGTTAAGGAAGTGCCTAATTTGGGAGAGTCTGAATTTATCAGAGGGTGGCATTTTTAAGGTTGCTTATACAACCAGCAAAATGTATAGGGGGTGTATAGGAACCATGGGAACGGGGAAGGCCCAGAGGACTGAAGAAATCAGGGCATTGTGGGGAGCAGAAATAAATGGGCCTGCTCATGATTCTGAACGAGATGGGTAACAAGATTACTGATTTTATTTGGTAACAAGATTACAGCAATATCCCACCTTATCCAGCTTATATGTCTCAGGTCTCAGTTCACAAAAGTGCATAACATGCTTTTTTGACCCCTTTCCATCCACAATCTGCACATAAACATTCCTGGCTGTCAGCGATAGCTATGTATCTTACTAACAGCTGGAAACCAATCTTCATCCACTTGTCAATCTATAAAAAAAATGCATAGTTTTTGTTAAGCCAGTACACCAAATTAAATCATTATATTTCCTTTAAAAACTTTAAAACTTCCTAGGTGGGCAAATTAGTCACAGTTATTTTCAAGTTTGCGGGTGCATACTGATGCTGCTAAATTAGGACTAAACTTTTAGGCTTATGTGACATCTGGGCATGGAAGGGTTAAGCCTTCTCTTTATTACTTATTACTATTAACTATTAGTGCTCTTATAGCACTTTCAGTATTATTTAATATAACTCTTCTGGTAAAATCATCATAACTGGTTGGGCCACCCATAGCAGCAACAACTGCAACCAAGCGTTTGCGATAAAAGTTATTGTCCTAAACAGGAAAAAAAATTTTGTTTTTCTTCAGCCATTCGGTTGGACTATTGGACAGGCTATAATTCATTAGAATAGCACTAGCTTCAGCATGGTAATAACTGTGAGTTTCAGTATCTATTGAGGAGAACACAAAAGAGAAATTGTTTATAAAGGTGATACAAAAACACTTTGAGTTCAAATAATGATTTATGAGAAAACTATTTAACAGTTAAAGAGGAACTTCAGTCTTTAAAAAATAAATAAAAAAAATTCAGCAGCTACAAATTTTGTAGTTGCTGATTTTTACTGTATATAAAGTATCTCACAAACTTAAGTACACCCCTCACATTTTTGTAAATATTTTGTTATATCTTTCCATGTGACAACACTGAAGAAATTATACTTTACTACAATGTAAAGTAGTGAGTGCACAGCTTATATAACATTGTAAATTTGCTGTCCCCTCAAAATAACTCTGAAGGGAGGGGATCATGCTCATCTTGACCATGGCTTCAGATTGGGGGGTCATCCGTTTACATCACCTGGGTGGCCCCGCCCTCAGCTATATAGTAACTGTCACAGAGAAGAAACGTCAGTCGATGGGATGGTCACGTTTTTTTATTTTTTGGTCCGTTGGGTGGCATGAATTTACATCATGGGACATTTTTTTTTTTTTAATAAAGGACTTGTCCCAAGCTGTCTCTTGTCTTTTTTTTTTTTACAATTTTTGACACTTTCTTATGTGAAATGGTAGGGGTACAATGTATCTCATTACCATTTCACTAAGGGGGGAGGACGGGATCTGGGGGTCCCCTTGTTAAAGGGGGCTTTCAAATTCTGATAAGCCCCCCGCCTGTATACCTCCACAACCACTGGGCAAGGGTTGTGGGGATGAGGCCCTTGTCCCCATCAGCATGGGGACAAGGTGCTTTAGGGTCAGACCCCAAAGAACCCTCCCCATGTTGAGGGCATGTGGCCTGGTACGGTTCAGGAGGGGGGTGCTCTCTTGTCCCCCCTCTTTTCCTGCAGCCTGCCAGGTTGTATGCTCGGATAAGGGTCTGGTATGGATTTTGGGGGGGACCCCTACGCCATTTTTTTTATTTGGTGCAGGGCCTGGGCCAGAGCCTTAAATTTGACCTGAAGGGCCTGGTAATGGACTGGGGGGGGAACCCATGCTCTTTTTTTCAATGAGTTTTATCTATATTACCGAGACCCAACAATTCATTACAGCTGTGATCAGTTTTAAATGACAAAATTTTCTTTTATAAATGTCATTTTGCTATGTGCCACTTTACAGGCATAATATTTAAAGGAATATTTCATTTTTATTGTTTCACTTTAAGCATTAAAAAAATCACTGCTCCCGAAAAAACAACCTTTTTAAAAAAACAAAATTTGCATTGATACTAGGGATGGGCCCGGTGTTCGATTCGAACCCATGTTCGAAACGAACATTGGGCGTTCGCCCGTTCGGCGAGCCCAGAACTATTTGGGCTGCTCGCATCAAATTTGTGTGATGCGAGCGGCCTGCAATGCATTGTGCCAGTCGCAGTGCAATGCTGGCTGATGATTGGCCAAGCATGCACTGTGACCCCGCATGCTTGGCCAATCACAGCGCTGGCAGCGAGGAGAGCCATAATTGGCTACAGGCAGGATGCCTGTAGCCAATTATAGCTCAGGGGCTTTAGTACACGCCCCACGGTATAAGAGGTCGCCGCGGCGGCGGCCTCGCATATTGTGTTTCAGTGTCAGCGTGTCAGTGTGCTACTGACTGCTGACAAAATGTGCTTTATTTCTGGGGATTTGTGTGTGCGTGATGTTAGTACCGCATTGCAGTATCACATCTGGGGGGTGTCTATAGGTTGCCTGTGAAGGGGGGCAGGTTTCCTGTGCTTAGAACTGTCCCTGCAAAAAGTGTCATTTTTGCAGGAAAAAAGCTATTTAAAAGCACTCGCGGGTAATGAATTGATGTCTCCTGTGACACAGAGAACTTTCATTCATTGATAAAAAAAAAAAAAAAGTGTGGGGTCCCCCCAAATTCAATAATCAGGCCCTTCAGGTCTGGGATGGATATTAAGGGGGACCCAGCCAAAAAAAAATGGCGTAGGGTCCCCCTCAAAATCCATACCAGACCCTTGAGGTCTGGGATGGATTTTAAGGGGAACCCCAGCCAAAAAAATGGCGTGGGGTCCCCCTCAAAATCCATACCAGACCCTTATACGAGCACTCAACCTGGCAGGCCACAGGAAAAGAGGGGGGACGAGAGCGGCCCCTCTCCCGCCTGAACCGTACCAGGCCACATGCCCTCAACATTGGGAGGATGCTTTGGGGGTCTGAGACCCCCAAAGCACCTTGTCCCCATGTTGATGAGGACAAGGGCCTCTTCCCCACAACCCTGGCCGGTGGTTGTGGGGGTCTGCGGGCGGGGGGCTTATCGGAATCTGGAAGCCCCCTTTAACAAGGGGACCCCCAGATCCACCCCCCCTGTGTGAAATGGTAAGGGGGTACAAAAGTACCCCTACCACTTCACCAAAAAAGTGTCAAAAATTGTAAAAATGACAGGAGACGGTCTTTGACAATTCCTTTATTAAAATCTTCTTTCTTCTGGTCTTCCTTTCTTCATCCTTCGGTTTCTTCATCTTCTCCTTCCGGCATCTTCTTCCATCTTCTTCTTCCATCATCTTCTTCCTCCGATCCGCTTCTTCTTGCGCTGGTCTTCTCGTCCTTCTCGTCCGGCATCTTCTTCCATGGTGTCGGCGTCGGTGTCTGTGTCTCTTCTTGGGCCACTCCTCGCAATGGGAGGCTCCCGCTGTGTGAGGCTTTGCTGCCTCTGACAGGTCTTTTATAATGGAGGGCACCTGGTGACCCCGCCCCCTCTGACGCACGGGGACGTCATGGGGAATTCCCTATGGCTTTCCCCATGACGTCAGAGGGGGGCGGGGTCACCAGGTGCCCTCCGTTATAAAAGACCTGTCAGACGGAGCGAAGCCTCACACAGCGGGAGCCTCCCATTGCGAGGAGCGGCCCGACAGAATAACAGATGCCGACGCCATGGAAGAAGATGCCGGACGAGAAGGACGAGAAGACCAGCGCAAGAAGAAGCGGATCGGAGGAAAAAGAAAATGGAAGAAGATGGAAGAAGATGACGGAAGGAGAAGATGAAGAAACCGAAAGGATGAAGAAAGAAGATTTGAATAAAGGAATTGTCAAAGACCGTCTCCTGTAATTTTTACAATTTTTGACACTTTTTTGGTGAAATGGTAGGGGTACTTTTGTACCCCCTTACCATTTCACACAGGGGGGGGGGGGCGGGATCTGGGGGTCCCCTTGTTAAAGGGGGCTTCCAGATTCCGATAAGCCCCCTGCCCGCAGACCCCCACAACCACCGGGCTCGGTTGTGGGGACGAGGCCCTTGTCCTCATCAACATGGGGACAAGGAGCTTTGGGGGTCTCAGACCCCCAAAGCATCCTCCCAATGTTGAGGGCATGTGGCCTGGTACGGTTCAGGCGGGAGGGGGGGGGGCGCTCTCGTCCCCCCCTCTTTTCCTGTGGCCTGCCAGGTTGCTTGCTCGGATAAGGGTCTGGTATGGATTTTGAGGGGGACCCTACGCCATTTTTTTTGGCTGGGGTTCCCCTTAAAATCCATCCCAGACCTCAAGGGCCTGGTTATTGAATTTGGGGGGACCCCCACGCTTTTTTTTTAATTTATTTTTTATTTTTTATCAATGACTTTTTTTTTATGAATGACTTTCAATGAATGACTGTTCTCTGTGTTACGGGAGCCGTCAATTCACATTAGCCGCGAGTGATTTTAAATAGCTTTCTTTCCTGCAAAAATGACACTTTTTGCAGGGACAGTTCTAAGCACAGGAAACATGCGCCCCTTTACATGCATACTATAGACATCCCCCAGGTACGAAACTTAAAGGAATATTACACTTTTATTGTTTCATTTTAAGCATTATTAAAATCACTGCTCCTGAAAAAACGGCAGTTTTTTTAAAAAAAATTTGCATTGATACATGTCCCCTGGGACAGGACCCAGGTCCCCAAACACTTTTTATGACAATAACATGCATATTAGCCTTTAAAATTAGCACTTTTGATTTCGAACGTTCACATCCATTATAACTAATAGGGTTCTAAAGCTCGCACGGACTTTAGGTCCGTTCGCGGGTTCTGGTGCGAGCCGAACGGGGGGATGTTCGGCTCATCCCTAATTGATACAGGTTCCCTGGGGCCGGGGAACAAACCAAGGGTGTGTTCTGATCATCCATAGTCACAAGTTAGTGCTCACTCAGTTGTTCTCTGCTGTACCTCACCTCACAGACCCCTTCTATTACACACCTAGCAAATCAGTCGTTCAAAGAAGGATTTGTCCCAATCGCCCTCAAGCAAGGCATCATCAAACCACTCCTAAAGAAACCCAACCTCGACCCCAAAGATCCTAACTTTCGCAGACTGATAACAAGCCTGATCACCATCTCCAAGATTATGGAGAAAGCAGTAGTACAACAGCTACAACTCCACCTGGACACAGACGAACTCTTGGACCCACTGCAATCAAGCTTCCGCCCAGGCCATGGCACAGAAACGGCACTTCTAAAAATATGGGACAACGTCCTGGAAGCAGCTGATGACGGAGAATCGTGTCTCTTGGTACTGCTGGACCTTAGCGCAGCGTTCGACACAGTGTACCACAATACTCTTCTCATCCGCCTCAAAGAAGTGGCAGGAGTTACAGATTTAGATCTTCCATGGTTCACTTCCTTCTTAGGAAATCGCTCGCAGACAGTGAAACTAGGAGTCCACTTCTGAAACCCGGCAATTTCTTATGGAGTTCCTCAAGGATCACCCTTGTCACCAGTACTCTTCAACGTTTACATCTGTCCACTCTTCAAAATCATCAGCAAATCGGATCTATGCTTCCACTCATACGCTGACGACACTCAACTTTACTTCCGCATCACCGGACAAAAAGTCCAATACCAGGAACTAGAAAAATGTCTCACATTGATAGATGACTGGATGACCACTAGCTCCCTCAAACTCAATGAATCGAAAACAGAGCTTCTGCTCCTCAACGCAAACCGAAATAAAAAAACTAAGACCCCATGAACACCATCCACCATCCTTGGACAGACCATCCTTCCAAGCACCAAAGCCAAAAGCCTAGGAGTCATCTTTGACTCAGAGATGACTATGGATGCACAAATAGGATCAGTAGTCAGTGGATCCCACCATCGTCTCGGCCTTCTACGCAGACTCATCCCCTTCATTCCAGAAAAGGAGAAAGCAGTAGTAGTTGGAACAATCATCAATTTGCAACTTGACTATGCAAATTCCCTCTACATAGGACTACCTAGTTACCAGATCGCACGCCTACAAGTCATCCAAAACACAGCAGCAAGACTAGTCACGGGAAAGAAACCCTGGGAATTCATCTCTCCATCCCTAAGGACCCTCCATTGGCTAATGGTAAAGGATAGGATCACATTCAAGACCCTCTGCCTCACCCACAAATATACACAAGGAAACGCTCCTCAATACTTATGTGAGAAAATAAAACAATACATACCCAATCGCAGCCTCCGATCAACATACCAAAACCGCCTTCTCATCCCTAAAGCCTGCTACAAATCTAAGGGAGAACGAAGATTCGCAGTCCAAGGACCTCGGCTATGGAACGCTCTACCCACCAAAATCCGCATGGAAGAAAACCATCGGCCCTTCAGAAAAGAACTCATGACCCACATCTTCAAATAAGCAGGACAACACAGGACAGACCAAGCACCTTGAGGCGATTCAGTTCGCATTTGCAGTGCTATACAAATCATTCATTCAGACATATTCTGGTTGTTTCCTGTTTCTCTTCTGGACTCTCTTGCAGGCAGGTTAGCCACTGCAATGAGGTTTTGGAGGCTCTTTCCCACCCAAAGTCTTTCTGAATCTCTGAATCTCTGAAATCTGGGTCCCAAACAGGGACTTACAAATTCTGAGAGCACTGTAAATCAGCCCTCTCTTCTTCAAGCAGACTTCAACCCCAGAACCCCTCATCCAGCATGGGTTCTCACCTGCATGGGTTCTCCCCCTAAATGAGAGTGACCATATATACCCACAGAAAGCAACAGGGACACAAAGAGCATTAAAAAAATGCATGAGGTTCTAGCACCCCCTACTGTACTAAAGAAAGGGCATTTCTATTTATGTCTGTGCTGCTGCTGAAAATTATCCTTCACTTCCTGAAACCATTTACACAGTAAATGAGTGGTAAAAGATATTTTTTTAGCTTATATAACATATTGAATTTTTAAAGTGAAATTAAAATTATAATAAACACTTTCCAAAGTTTCCCCTGGCCGCATCCAGTACCTAAAGTGATAAAAATGCAGACCTTATATTATGTAAGCTAAAAGGTAACTAGACTCTCATGGTTTAGGACCACTGAAAATAAATACGAGTCATGCTGTGTTCATCCACACCACTGACAGCTATGATTTAGAAAAAAATACATTTTAATTCTTCTATTTGTGTATACCTGTTAGAGCATTGCAATCCCATCAGTGGTAAATGTCATTAAAGTGTATGTCAAGCCAAAACCTTTGTTATTAGATTTTCCCCCACTTCCTGTCTTGTTAACAACATATTGACAGACAGGAATTGAGGGGAAGGATTGAAGAGCAACACAGGCAAAAATAAAAACTTTCTACTTTTTTTTTGTAGAATTGGGGAAAGTTAGAATCCATAACAGGTTTTACTGCTATCTTGGGCTCCATTAAATAGCTTTTCTCTCTTTCCTGGCCTGTTAACAACATTTTCCAAACTGGCAGTGGGAAGAACACTCCAACAGCAAAAGAGATGGAAAAAACACAAGGGTTGATTTACTAAAACTGGGAAGTGCAAAATCTGGTGCAGGTCTACATGGTAGCCAATCAGCTTCTAACTTCAGCTTGTTCAAATAAGCTTTGACAAAAAGCCTTGACGCTGATTGGTTTCTAGGCAGATCTGCACCAGATTTTGCATTCTCCAGTTTTAGTAAATCAACTCCACTGTTTTAGTAGAATAGGGACAAGCTAGAACCCTTGTCAGAGTTGTTATTTCTTCTTCTTATGTCTCTTCTGTATAGTAAGACTTTTGTTAGCATAACAGGAAGTGATGGAAACTCTTTGTAATATATATATATATATATATATATATATATATATATATATATATATATATATATATATATATATATACATATATATATATAATAAAATCACAAAACAGGACCTTAGATATGCTTTTGAGAACTCAATTTTGTACAAAAATTGTCTACATGTTTCGTGGGCTTCTTCAGGACCAAAGAAATCATGTGCAATATATAGCTCTAACTATAGGGGTATAACAAAATAAAAGAAGGTCTGGAAAATCCTCCCCCAACTTTATATGTATATATATAAATAATTTTTTTTTTTTTTAAACTGTGGTAGATGTTTTTTGTCTGTGTGAACCATCTTTATAATATAATTTTTTTCATTAACCCCTTCCTGGCCAGCCGCTGCAGTGGTACTGCGGCAGGTAGGCTCCCCTGGGCGAAACAACGTTACCTTACGTCGCTTCGCCTTTTGAACACTAGGGGGAGTGCTTGCACCGCCGGAGGCACGCACGCACACCCGCGGCTCACTGCTGGAGCCAATGCGAGTGCCCAGCGGGTGCGATGCCTGCCTGGCACCCACGATTGCTTGTGACAGAGTAAACACACAAATCCTGGTTCTCTCAGGGGAGAGGAGACAGATCGTGTGTTCATACTAAGTATGAACACCGATCTCTCTCTCCTCCTAGTCAGTCCCATCCCCCCCACAGTTAGAACACACCTAGGGAATACAGTTAACCCCTTGATCGCCCCCTAGTGTTAACCTCTTCCCTGCCAGTGACATTTATACAGAAATCTGTGCATTTTTATTGTCACTGGTCCCAAAAATGTATCAAAAGTGTCCGATCTGTCTGCCGTATTATCGCAGTCTCAATAAAAATCTCTGATCACCGCCATTACTAGTAAAAAAATAATAATAAAAATGCCATAAATATATCCTCTATTTTGTAGTGTAGTATAACTTTTGCGCAAACCAATCAATATACACTTATTGTGATTTTTTTTATAAAAAAATATGTAGAAGAATACATATCTGCCTAAACTGAGGAAAAAAAAATATTTTTTTAATTTGAGATATTTGTTATAGTAAAAAGTAAAAGATATTGGGGTTGATTTACTGAAGGCAAATCCACTTTGCACTGCAAATGCACTTGGAAGTGCAGTCGCTTTAGATCTGAGGGGAAGATCTGAAATGAGGGGAAGCTCTGCTGAGTTTATCATCCAATCATGTACAAGCAAAAATGCTGTTTTATTTTCCTTGCATGTCCCCCTCAGATCTACAGCGACTGCACTTCCAAGTGCACTTCCATTAGTAAATAAGCCCCATTGTGTTTTTTTCAAAATTGACGCTCTTCTTTTGTTTATAGCGCAAAAAATAAAAAGCGCAGAGGTGATCAAATATCACCAAAAGAAAGCTCTATTTGTGGGTAAAAAAGGGCGTGTTTGGGTACAGCATTTTGTTTGGGTACAGCATCACAATTGCCAGTTAAATTGACGCAGTGCCGTATCACAAAAAAAAAAATGTTCTTTTGTTATACACCTATAGTTAGAGCTATATATTGCACATGATTTCTGTGGTCCTGAAGAAGCAGGGACTCCTGCGAAATGTGTAGACCAGTATACTGTGAAATAACTAATCAACTGAATTGAATCTACATATCAGCTCTATTTCTGTACATGATACTGTATGGTATATATACAATGACGTTTATATGTCTTTTTAATGTGTAATTTAATAAAGATTTTTACAAATTGTTACACAAATTTGATGTGGTCTGAGTTCTCAAAGGCATATATAAAGTCCCGTTTTGTGGTTTTATTATATATATATATATATATATATATATATATATATATATATATATATATATATATATATATATATATATATATATTCTTGTATTGGGATGATGCCAATGAGAACCTAAATAACATTTTTAAATTGCATCCTGTTCCAGATTTCTAAAACAGTATATAAACTCTGTAATGTGGCTTTAAATAGTCATAAAAAAGACAGCGGCTTTATTCCTTATCCACTCTATCCAAAACAAAAAAAATCATTCTTTTGGCTTGACACACACATAAAAAGTACACTGGAGTAGTATAAGGTTTTTTTTATTTACCATGGTGTACCTGATGAAATAGGTATTATTTAAGTGTCACTAATGATAAAAATGTTGTGTCATAATATTTTTTTTTTTTTTAAATTGTTTATTTATAAATTTTCCAAGTCATACAAAGAAAACACATGTAAAACAGTAACATTTAGAAGTAATGCAGGTAAATACTGAGTTAGGGATATAATATAATATAATCAGTACACACAAAGGAATAGTGATGTGGATAGACTGTGAACTTGAGTGGGAGAGATGGTCAAGCTCAAGTAAAAATTAAATAAGACATGAAGTAAGTGGAAACATCCTCCTACCCTATCTGTAAAGGGGTTATAGAGGTAATATAAACACCTTATTTGACCTCATAAAGAGATCTGTGCAATAAGAGAAAGAATAATAGTTAGCCTTCAAATTTACTGAAGTATGTAAGCGGTTGGATTCAATTAATTAATTAACTGGGTCCATATCCTTCAGAACCATATACAGAATCATCCCATGTTGACCATATTTCTGAAAATTTCTGCTCTGTACCCTCCACTACAGCCGTCAGGTGTTCCATTCTACGTATGTCAGCCACAGTGGTGATCAGTTGTGGGAGTGTTGGGGGTGAGGTGGACAACCATAACCTAGGAATGACCCGTTTAGCAGCCAGTAGAATATAAGACATCAGTCGGCGCATAGCCTTAGTAACATTAGGGAAAGGGAGGCCTATTAAATAGTGCATGGGCGTCAGAGGAACAGGGTTACCAACCAGTGTTTCCAACAATTTCTGGACTCGGAGCCAAAATTGGTGGACAGGGGGACATTCCCAAAAAATATGGTAGTGAGAACCTACAGCATTGTTACATCTCCAACATTGTTTTGAGATTGATCGATTACGGGCGTGTAAAATGTCTGGGGTCCTGTACCAATGCATCAGGACTTTGTATGCAGTTTCCTTATGAGTTACACATCGAGAAATTCTGGAAGTGTGCTCCCATATGCTCCCCCAATCCAACAAGGAGATGTCATGTTGCAAGATCTGAGACCATTTTCTCATGTAGTGATGGTTATTTACCGTCATGGGGACAGCCTCGTGCAGTATTTTGTAAATGGTAGAGATCATTTGGGGCTCATAAGGACCATTGGCGCATAGGGTCTCGAAGTCTGTTGGCTTCTCCAGAGTCAAAGAAGGGGATCTGGTGGAGAAATAATGTCTAATCTGTAAATACGAATGTAAGAGCTTTTGGGGAATCTGATGTTGTTTTTGCAAGTTAGGAAAAGTCAGTAGGTGTCGTGTCACTGGGTTGACAAAGTGACGTAGTTGGAAAAGTCCTGCCTGGGACCATTGCAGCATACGGTCATAAGATAGGCTATCTGGTATATCTGGGTTGAATAGGATATTTAAGAGTGGTGGGCATGGTGAGGATAGGGAATAGCGCTCGGAACATTTTTTCCAAATAGACAGTGTGAACAGCATCGGGGCTAAACATATTTTTCGTAATTGGGGCATATGAAGGGGAGTAGAAGGCCAGAGCATATAGCAAGGATGCACTGGGGCTGTGACACTCATTTCAATTTCCGCCCACCTATTTGGGGCTTTCCGGGAGGTCCAGGAGGTAAGAACTCTCAGGTGTGAGGCATAATAGTATTTGATGAAGTCTGGGCCTCCTAATCCACCCCTACTTTTCCGGGCCAGGACCACCGTCCCTGCCATCCTGTGGGAGGCATTGTTCCAAATGAAACGGAGGCTTCTTCTTTGAAGGGATTTCAGCTGTGCTATTGGGACCGCCACCGGTAGCGTTTCAAACAAGTATAATAATTTAGGGAGGATGGACATTTTAAGGACATTAATTCGCCCCAGCAGGGACAGGGGAAGGGTGGTCCATTGGGTTAGTAAACGGTTAATTTCTGAGAAAAGGGGAGGAAAGTTGGCCCTATATAAAGTGTCATAAGAGGCAGTAAGTTGAACCCCTAAATATTTAAGTGATTGAGAACACCAATGGTATTTATACTTGCTTTGGAGGGAAGATAGGAGAGAAGGGGGGATGTTTATGGGTAATGCTTCAGTTTTAGTATCATTAATTTTAAAACCTGAGAGGTCACTAAAGGTAGATAATATGTTATGTAAGTGTGGCAGGGAGGTGTGTGGGTGGGTGAGAGTTAGAAGGACATCGTCCGCGAATAGGGATAGTTTATATTCCGTGTATCTAAGATATACGCCCTTAATATCCGGACATTCCCGTATAGCCGCAGCTAAGGGTTCCAGACTAAGAATAAAAAGCAGGGGTGACAAAGGGCACCCCTGTCTCGTACCATTGCTAAGGGAAAAGGGACGTGATAGGTGGGAGGAGAGTTGTACTTGTGATGTAGGTTTCGAATATAGGGCCCGAAGAGCATGAATAAAGGGGCCCGAGAATCCATAACGGTTTAGTATTGCAAACATAAATGGCCAACTAAGGCGATCAAATGCTTTTTGGGCGTCTAAACTGAGTATTAGAGCAGGTTTTTTGGTTTTTGTGAGAAGATCTATAAGGTCAATTGTGCGACGCGTATTGTCACCCGCATGTCTCGTGGGGACGAATCCTACCTGGTCTCTGTGAATTAGTGCTGGCAGTAATAGAGAGAGTCTATTCGCTAATATTTTGGTGAAAATTTTATAATCGGAATTTAATAGGGCGATGGGTCGATAATTATCAGGAAGGGATGGGTCTTTGCCCGGTTTTGGGATAACGGTTACAAAAGCATGTAAAAAAGAGGAGTGCGGTGGTGTACCCTGGAGTAACGAGGAGAACAAGGTTAACATATGCGGGGCTAGGGTCGATAGATACGTCTTGTAATAGGAGTATGGAAGACCATCTGGTCCTGGGGCTTTATGTGAGGGAAGGTGTTTAATCACTTCGGTTAATTCTTCTGCGGAAATAGGTTGGTTTAAGGAGGAGCGTTGATCTAGTGTTTTGGGAGGTGTACAGAGGACAAGAAGGAGTCTAGTCTATCTTGTGAGAGCTGGGCCTGTGGACCCATGCTTAAGCAGTTGTAAAGTTTATTATAGTATTCTCTAAATACTCCGGACATGGTCTGAGGACAATGTGTAGGTGTGCCGTCTGATTGTACTACATGGTCAGGGATGCATAAAAAGGGGCGAGGTTTAAGTCTGTGAACGAGCATCCTGTGTGGTTTGTCAGCGTACTCATAGAACTTTTGCCTAGACCATAGCATTGACTTTGAAATTTTATTCGTATCTATAGACCTAATACGATTGCGTATAGCAATCACTGTGCGCAAGCGATCCACCGTAGGGAAGCGGAGTAACCGTGTCTCCGCCGTCCGTAGCTGGGTCACAAGCTCTGACCTTAGCCTAATAGAGTCGCGTTTCAAACGTGAGCCGGCTGAGATGCACTCACCCCTGAAAACTGCCTTATGGGCTTCCCACACAGTAGATGTATCAGAGACTGAGCCTACATTTAAATGAAAGTACTCCTCCAATGTCTTAAGTAATCTGTCCTTAGTTTCGGCATGTCGCAAGAGGGACTCGTTGAGCCTCCAGTGGCAGGTTTTAGGTGATGCCGCTTGGAGCGCTAAGCTCAGAGTAATGGGGGCATGATCAGACCACGTAATAGGATCTATTTCCGAAGAGATTATGTTGGGTAGCAAGGGGGCTGATACTAGAAAGTGGTCTAATCGAGAGTAAAGTTTATGTGGAGGGGAGAAAAAGGTATATTGGCGATGGGTGGGATGTTTCACTCTCCACGCATCAAAAAGATTGTGGGAGCGAATTAACTTGCGAAAGGAGGTAGACAATTTAAGAATTTGGAGAGATGGAGTTTGTTGAGATAGAGCAAATCTGTCCTTGCTAGGGGACATACACACATTGAAATCCCCACCTATGACCGTGAAAGGCTGGGAGAAAGAACGCAGCTTGTCAAGGACTCCTGTGAGGAAACCAATCTGTCCCGTATTAGGTGCATAAACGTTAGCTAAAGTGAAGGAGGTATTTAGGTGGGTACAGCTCAGGAGCACAAACCGACCCCGAGGGTCCAAAGTCGAGGCAAGGATCCGTATAGGGCAGGAACGTTTAATCAATATTGCCACTCCTGCCTTCCCAGACGGGTCTGAGGCCATAAAAACTGTAGGGAATAGTTTGGAGGCAAATTTAAAGGAACCCCCTGGACGGAAATGTGTCTCCTGAACCATCACCACATCTGCTCCAGAGGATTTGAATTCCTTCAAGGCCAGCCAGCGTTTTTTCAAAGAATTCAAGCCCTTTACATTACAAGAAAATATCTTTAAAGCCATAGTACAATCCTAAGTTGATAAGCAGATAATAATTTAACATAACTCACGGGTAAGACATTTTCCAACCCAAGGAGGCTTGGGAGAGAAATATACACATCAGCATATCTAAGCATCATGACATGGTTTATAACCTGCAGCAAAATAAAGGAACCAAAACAGGTCAAAAAAGGACCTGGTAAAAACTTGTGTGGTTTAGCATGAGCTAAACTCAAAATAAAAATGTGAAAAACAAAAAAAACAGAAAAAAGAAAACAAGTGTTTTGAAAGCCTGAGGGAAAAAAAACCCTCAGGGAACCAAGGCGGATCACCTTGGACATATAAAGGAACATGACGGTCAGCTAAAGTGACATATTGTGGTCCGCTCCTATGTGGTTTAACTGGCCTCCGACATTTAATAGTTAACGGTGTTCAGAACAATCAAAACAATCCGAATATCATTTCACTGACTGGGACTACAATAGGAGCTATAAGGAGAACAGGAGCCTACCAGAGTGGATATGAAAAAATGGGGGGGAGACTCCCTGAGTGCTTCAAAAAAAGAAGCAGAAAAAACAAAAACAAAGGAACTTAGGGGAGGAGTGCTCCCCACAGATACCTGTAGAAATCAGCCGAGATCCTGGGTATCTGGAAATCAAAAAACAAGGAGATGCAAATCAGGGGGGTCTTGAGACCTCAGGTGGGGAGTCTAGGCAGGTTGGAGCGTTGCGGTGTAGAGAAAGCCTTCTGTTGTCTCCGACGTACTGGGGTCCAGATTGCTGAAGGGCCCTGGAGGGGCTTGGGAGCCAAAGCAGGTGGAGGAAGCTGGAGATCTTCTTCTGGTACAGGTGGTAAACCCAAGTTGCGAGTGAAGGCTTCGCATTCATGTAATTCTCTGATGGAGTATTGTGTGCCATCTTTGGACGCTGAGAGCCGAAATGGGAAGCCCCATCTGTAGGGGACTTGATGGAGTTGGAGGTGAGCTGTGATTGGGCGTAAATTGCGTCTTTTTGCCAGGGTGATGGGGGAGAGGTCGCTAAAGATCTGTATCTTGGAGCCCTTGAAGTCAATGCGGTTTTTGTTGCGTGTAGCTGCTGTTAGAGCTTCCTTACTATCATAATAGTGGAAACGGACTATTATGTCCCTCGGGTTGGATCCAGGGGGGGGTTTCGGGGCCAGAGATCTATGGGCCCTATCTAAGCGCCAATCAATATCAGGTATGTGTGGGGCCAGTGTGACAAACAGATCTAGTAGATATGCCCGTAGCTCTTTATCGTTGACCTTTTCAGGGACTCCACGGATCCTCACGTTTGAACGACGTTCTCTATTCTCCAAATCTTCTTGTTGAAGTTGTATTTGGGAAACTGTGTGTTTGAGAAATGCGTTTTCTTCCTCCAGTGCATGTATATATTGTACAGTCTCATCAAGTTTAGTTTCCAGAGTGGCAGTGCGTTCTCCAAGCTGGTCTATCTCCCCCCTGAGCTCCTGGGCAAGCTTCCCAACCTCTTTAGATATGTTGCGTGTTAAATCCTGTAAAAGTGTCTGTAGTTTCAGGTCCAAAACTGTTACCGTGATTGCTTCGACAGGATTTGTCTGCTGGGATGCGTTACCGGAGTTAAATATAGCTGGTGCGGAGGCTAGGAGGTCAGCGGCATCTGTCGGTTCCGTAGGCGTACTCGGGGCCGGAGAATGTGGTTTATATAGGAATCGCTCCATGGTTCGTGCAGGTTGGGAGGTAGGTGGCGGAGGAAAGCCTTGATATATGTGTTTCTGAAATCCTATTTTACCCATGTAGTGCCCAGAGGCGTCCAGAGGTGGCTGGTGATGATCCTGTGGCTGTAAGAGCTTTTGAAGCGGTGCAGGATCCCTTGGGAGAGGAGCGGGGACCTGATCGAGTCTAAGACATGTCTGTCATCTTTGCTAACCGTTCATGTACTCCCCTATTTAGCGCTTTTAGGGTGCATTTGGATAAGCTAGAGTCTTGGAAGGGTATGCCTCTTTAAGATCCTGTTGAAGTTGGAGCCGGGACAGGGGATGTCCGTGGGCTGGTAGGTTGGCGTATAAGGCTTTGTAGGCCTCAAGCTGGCGGCAGGCCTGGGATTTTTGGAGCAGGCCAGGTGACGTCTCGGTCGGCCAACCGGGCTGTTCAGTAAAAGTGACGATGGGGTCAGGGGATAGCCGGGGGCCACCAGGACAGGTTTGGTGGCTTTCCCACTGATTGTGTAGCCTGGGTGGCAGCGGATTGCGGTCAGGTATGTTCAGACTGGGTGTAGTAGTATGGCCGGTTTAGCTGTATGTGCTTCCAACAATAGTGGGACTATATTTAAGTCACCCAATGCCCTGCTCTATCTGGTTGGGGTGTTCTGGTGGTGAGATGGGGCCTGGATGGAGCTTTGAAGAGGTGGGGAGGCCTAGAGCTTCTGGTGAGGTGTACCAAGATGGCCGCCGTACCTCTGCTAGGCCGGGGGGGGGTGCACCTGGATGGTTATCTGCAGCACCGCTGGATCCCCAGGCAGCTGATGTTCTTACAGGACGCTCCCCCAGCTCTGAAAGGAGGTAGCTGAGCGGAGAAGAGCTGTGAGGGGGAGATAGTGCTGACCGCGGGTGGAGCAAGATGGCCGCCGTTCCACCAAGCATAGGCCGGAGCCGCGGCCTCGATTTGCGGGAGCGAGGAGGGACACCTCGCCGACGGCCTCCGATGGGTTCCAGCAACCGGGGGGGGGGCTGTGTGGCACGGCAACGGTCCGCCAATGGGGAGGGGAACAGGCTGGGAGAGTCTGGAGCCTTTACACAGGCGCCGGGTGTAGCAAGATGGCCGCTTCCAAGAAGTAGGCCGGAGCCGCGGACTATAGTGAATCCCACTACGTTGGCCCTGTGTCTCCCCTGTCTAGATGGCCAAGGGGGGCAATCCTGCTGACATCAGGGGCAGATGCTTCCAAGGGGGGCTTCTATAGTGGGTCTGAGGGCCGGTGGCCGGTACTCACTGCGTCCCTGGAGATGTTAGAGCCTGGGCCTGCAGAGCTGAGAGGTGGCGCCGAGATGTTGACGAGCGGAGCCTGACGGAGGCGGCCTCCAGTGTCTGGTCAGGCTCTCATACACCCTTCGATGCTGCGGATGACGGCCAGCCAAGGTATGGTGATGTGGTGTGTCCGGGATGGGTGCAGCAGAGAGCAGGGTCGTCGGGCCTGTAGGCCGCAAGATGGCGCCGGGCGCCTCGTGTGTGGAGCTTGCTATAGGGCAGAGTGCGGTCTCGGGCTGCTGTAGATCCCCAAATAATGAGTCCACGGGGTAGGGCAAGAAGTCCTGCAGATCCCCCGGGGTGTATGACGCCCGATTGGGGCACTTTAAGCTGGTGATGGCGTTGGATGGTGCCCGTCCGTGAGGAGCTCAGAATCCACACGTCCTCCCTGTTCAACGTCCGGACACCGTCATAATATTTTTGCTATGATTATGTAAATAATGAAACCCATTTAGTAAAGAAATGAGTGGAATTAGTTCTTCTACACAGCAATATGGCAGAAAACCTTTCCAAGTGTGGGGTAGCCACTTTGAAGCGCCATATTCTATTCATTACACATCTAAGGCAAATATAAAGACAAAACTGTGGTTTAAAAGCAGACAGAAAAGCTCTATCAATATTTCTGAGAACATGCAAAGCTGATGTTAAGAAACTTCAAGCCTCTGTTGGCAAGTTATTGATTACTCGGCTTGTTCACTAATGAGCTAACTGTATGAAGTTTAAGACAGAAAAGTTTACAATGTCAAAATATGCTGACACTGCATTTCACTTTGTGAAGGATGTTCAGCCTGAAAGGACAGCTGAGCTCTATAAATAGGCCACTGCTTTCCCATGTTGTTACATTGTAGTCTAGAAATTTCTTTCAGCTGCGGAGGAGGCTCAATAAGAGACCACTTGAAGGATGAACAATCATTGATTGCTTAATGCAACATATTTAAAAGAGTTGACATAGGCATCCCGTTTCTGGCAAGACAAATCTATGTGCCCCTGTCAAGAAGATAAAGCTTTGGCTTGGGCACCTAAGGCACAGAAAAGATAATGGATATTGCCCAAGGTCAGAGTGAATTCATTTCCAATGCTGACTTTTACAGCAGTCCGCTACCTCCATTAATGTGTGAATAGAATGGAGCAACTGTTTAAAAATACATGGGATGAAAAACAAGAAGCTACACAGGTGTATATCATTATAGACATGCAGTGCACATCAAGTTTCTATCTATCTATCTATCTATCTATCTATCTATCTATCTATCTATCTATCTATCTATCTATCTATCCATCGATCTATCCTACACTGTCCATTTGGGAAGGAGAGCATTTTATAAACATACTATATACTACTTAAAAGTTTTATGCTGTATATAGCATGTGTGTGTGTTACATAGCATTATCTGACAATGCTACATGTACACCTCTCTTACTTGCAACATTTTGTCATGTTACAACCAAAAACATGAATGTATTTTATTGGGATTTTTTGTAATAGACCAACACAAAGTGTCACATAATTGTAAAGTGGAAGGAAAATGATAAATGGTTTTCAATTTTTTTTACAAATAAATATGTGAAAAGTGTGGCGTGCATTTGTATTCAGCCCCCCTGAGTCAATACTTTGTAGAACCACCTTTCACTGCAATTACAGCTGCAAGTCTTTTGGGGTATGCCTCTACCAGCTTGGTACATCTAGAGAGTGACATGTTTGCCCGTTCTTCTTTGCAAAATAGCTCAAGCTCTGTCAGATTGGATGGAGAGCGTCTGTGAACAGCAATTTTCAAGTCTTGCCATAGATTCTCAATTGATTTAGGTCTGGACTTTGACTGGGCCATTCTAACACATGAATATGCTTTGATCTAAACCATTCCATTGTAGCTCTGACTGCATGTTTAGGGTCGTTGTCATGCTGGAAGATGAACCTCCGCACCAGTCTGAAGTTTTCGGCAGACTCTAACGGGTTTTCTTCTAAGATTGCCCTGTATTTGGCTCAAGTTAAAATCAGTATTTTTTGCTAGACAATAATCGGGTTTATTTACTAAAGCTGGAAAGTGCAAAATCAGGCTCACTGCATAGAATAACAACAAAAAATATCCACCAAAACGCATTTCTTAAAAGTTAGAAAATTGATTTGCATTTTAATGAGTGAAATAAGTATTTGATCCCCTATCAATCAATCAGATTCCAATCTCGACACCATGGCCAAGACCTGTCCAAGGATGTCAGGGACAAGATTGTAGACCTACACAAGGCTGGAAAGGGCTACTGGAATGGGCTACAAGACCATTGCCAAGCAGCTTGGCGAGAGGGGGACAACAGCTGGTGCGATTATTTGCAAATGGAAGAAACACAAATAAACTGTCAATCTCCCTCAATCTGGGGCTCCATGCAAGATCTCACCTTGTAGAGTTTCAATGATCATACAAATGGTGAGGAATCTTGTCAATGATCCTCAAGGCAGCTGGGATCAATTGGTAACCCACTACACCTTGCAATAACAATACAGAATGATAGATCAAGACAGGTCCTCTTTATGGAGAGATCAGGTGTCTAAAAGACCCCAAATCTATCCTCTACCCTTAAAAACAAACAATTAAAAACATATTTTTTTCTATCTTTTGCTTTAAGAAAAAAAAACATGTTTACATGGCTCGAGAACCGGAAGTGATGTTGACGTCACTCCAGTCCTCCCAGGGCATAGATATGAGCGGTGGCCATCTAGCCATCCTTATCTCTATGCTAAAACACAGCTGATGCCAGATGGTGCCCAGGCTCAGCGAACAGTAACGTTAGCCCGAGAAGCGACGGAAAGGAGGGTCACCTCTCCTTCCCTCCTTCCTCTCTTATAAAAGTATTGGAATTGGACACTGGGATCACTTTTATCAGAAAGCCAACCAGCTGAGGAAAAAAATATATAATGGGGTTATGGCATAGATATGCAGCCATAACCCTGGTATTTAACTGCACCACCACCACCAGGCCAAAACTGTTCACCTTAAAAGTTCACCTTTTTAAAAAAAATTCTAAATTCAAGCTCCGCTATGTACCAATATAGCAATAATGTACTTGTACTAGACGTACTGCCCGCTCCAGAATGCATGTGCATGCGCGAATCACAGACTTTGCGCACGAATGTGTGCATGCGCACGCACTAGACGCAATTTGGTGCCCGATGGCCTATAAAAGATGCGCCAGGAATGTTGCCCCTTGCGGTTTGATCTGCTTCTGTTCCCTGTGTTCCTGATTCTGTGCCTGTATTCTGTTCCTGTGTTTGACCCGGCTTCCTGACCTTGCTTCTGTCCCCAATCCAGACCTTGGCTTGTTTGACCCTGCTTAGTTACTAAATGGAAAGCTGTTTTATGTTTGAAAAAGAAGTACATAAATGCTATATTGGTACATAGGGGGGCTGACATTTAGAAAAAAAAGGTGAACAAAGGTGAATTTAATTATATATAGATACACTCTTCAATATTACCCCAACAATGCCCCTCCACAGGAAACACCTCATCAACCCCCCTCAGAAAATTTAGGATAACCACACCATCCGATTCCATGTGTAATCTTAAAACTCCAAATGTGCATTGCATAGAGCACAAAGGCACAAACATAGTGCACATAGTGTGACCTGATGTCACAGGCTTGGCTCCTCCCTCCTAGACCCGTTGCGCCCCGTGATTGGGATTCCTCATTAGACATGAGTGCGATGAACTCGAGCCCTTTAAAAGCTCTCTCCCTTATCTCCATAGTAACATGTACACAATCAATCCTGTGGGAAACGGAAATTGTCTAGGACTCGCTGCTTCAAAGTCCCGGGAGCTCTATAATTCCATTATTTTAGAACAGGGGACACTTATAAAAAGTTGTACATACTCCCTGCTCCTATAATATAAAATAAATAGAATACACAAACAAAATAAGACCTACCATATACCAATTCTATAAAGCCCCTATGAAAACACTTCCGGATGCCGCCCACATAATACAATACATTATATATTAATTATAGACGTACCCTTTTTTAATCTTAATAATATTACATAAACAATTTCATAAATATACGGTGTGTGTATATATATATATATATATATATATATATATATATATATATAGTGTATATCATTTAATAATATACCATATACCTTATTTAAAATAAAAAAAAAATTTTATTATTTCTTAGAAAAAAACAAAAAAAAGACAGCGGTACAACCTATCACATTATTCATTCCTAATAAAACAATTTAGGTCAAAATCAATATTTAAACCTCTAGGGGCTAAAACTTTTGTCTCATAAATCCAAACTGATTCAAGCTGACTTAAATACCTAACAAAATGACCCCCCTTTCTCCCCCT
Organism: Lithobates sylvaticus; assembly: GCA_028564925.1. Classification (NCBI taxonomy): domain Eukaryota; kingdom Metazoa; phylum Chordata; class Amphibia; order Anura; family Ranidae; genus Lithobates; species Lithobates sylvaticus. The sequence continues at coordinate 676,784,672 of CM053026.1, read as the reverse complement.
ATGATTATGAACTTTTTCTATTGACCAAAATTTAAAATTTTTCTTGAGGAGCGGCATTGCTGGAATAATATTGAAGAGCGTGTGTGTATATATAATTAAAGTGAGCAGATTTTTCATCAGGGTTGGAGGTGCACAGAAGAAGGAGTGAAGACACTTGGAGTTGATTTACTAAAGGCAAATAGACTGTGCAGTTGCTCTAGAGCTTAGTAAATGAGCAGAAGCTCTGCTGACTTCCATCATCCAATCATGTGCAAGCAAAAATGCTTTTTTTTTTATTTTCCTTGCATGTGATTGGGTATTCTTTGCAAAGTGAAGCTTTACCCCATTTACTGAGGCTCTGGAGCAACTGCACCCATATAGTGCAACTGCACTTTGCAAAACGCACAGCCCATTTGCCTTGAGTAAATCATGCCCACTGTGTTTTTTTTTTTTTTTCATTTGTGAACACTGGATTATTTTTAATTTCACTTTTGTAGGTTTTCCTTTCTATTTTTTTTTTGTACTATTGTAACAGATGTACTCATAGATATATATTTTGTTTGGATTTTTTAATATATAGAGTTGTTGAGCTACACAAATTGTGTTATAATTTAAACTGAATGGTGTTGTGGAATCACTATACAGTGACATAAATTTTTTTTTATTTTTTTGTAAAGTATCACATAGAAATTTTGCTGAGATTAGGAATATTATATTAGAGCTAGATATAGCCTTGTCATCCCCAGTTAGCCGGTCAGGATCCCTCCTGCTTTAGTGGGTTGAAGATACAGTGTAATACTGCTCACAGTGCTCCCATGCTTGTCCAGTCTAACTATAGAACTTGCAAAGCCTGTGAACTAATTCTAGGAAAGGGTTGAAGAGGCATAATAGCACACAGGCAAGCTAAGTAGCTGCAAAGACTGCCCCCGAACGTGGCTGGCAAAAGCAGAAAACCGCTCTCCATGGTGAAGAAAACTGTCCGTTACACAGGGCTACAGAAGACAAATCACAATTTTCAGGGGAATGTGCCCCTTTATCAAGAGACTGCATTCTGAATTGAAGTGCATTGATTGTATTGTGCATTTTGACTCTGCCAGTTCCCTAGTCAGACTGGACAGTCACAACTTTTCTCTTTCTTTTTGTTGTCTCAGTTATTCTACCACGTGGTCGATTTTGGTAAAGCATAAAGATTATTTGGCTGTGGTCATATATGTATCTATTTAACTAGTAAATTTTATTCCTTGAATTTTTGTTATTTTTTTACTTTATTAGAAAGTGGACTGAACGACCAGTAAAGCTAAGGGAGTTGCAATCGGGTTCTCAAGAGAAACAAGATTCAAAGTAGAGGAAAGGCTTACGGACCCAGAGGGGAGATTCCTCTTCTTAAGAGGTTATATAGGTGAAACAGAATGTACTCTATGTAATATATACGCCCCAAATAAAAAGCCAGCAGAGTTTGTAAAAAAAATGATAGGGACCCTTGCACAGTTCAGGAGAGGGATAGTAATAATGGCAGGCGACCTTAATTTATGTTTGAGCCCAAAAGAGGATAGCACGTCCCAGGTACAGGGGACGGGACAGATGTCCCTCAAAAAACTGAAACAAAAATTGCACCTAAACCAACTGGTGGATGTATGGAGAGTTTTACACCCTAAAGTACGAGATTACACCTTCTTCTCCCCTGTACATGGGACGTACACACGCATTGATTATTTTCTAATTGATCACAACACATTGACTAAAGTGACAGATGTTGAAATAGGTATTGCTACCCTCTCAGACCACTCCCCAGTAATGCTGACTATAGAAGAAATGAAGATACAGAGACCAGTTTTTAACTGGTCATTAAATGAAGCACTTCTTAGTGAAAATCAAGATGTAGAAAAAATAAGCGAAGAACTGACCCATTTTTTCGAAATCAATGACACACAAGATATCCCACACTCTACTTTATAGGAAACACATAAGGCATATATAAGAGGCATATTTATATCCATGGGGGCGGGGAAAAAAAAGGCGAGAGGAAGGGAAACAAGAAACCTAACAGAGGAAATATACGAATTAGAACGGCTACACAAAAGTCCTGACGGGGGACAACAAGAAATATATCATCAACTTATATCCAAAAGAGAAGAACTAAAAGATCTATTAACACAGGATACAAAAAGGGTTTTTAATAGAATCTTGAGAGGAAAATATCTGAGTGGCAACAAAATTGGAAAACACCTGGCAAAGAACCTGAGGAAAGAAAACTCGAGAAACTACATCGAAAAAATTCGAAATAAACAAGGAGAAACAGTCTATAAAACAAAAGAGATAGCAGAAGTTTTTCGAAACTATTACAGTACACTCTAGGATGTCAAGAAAGGCAAAGAAGGAAAAGGTAAAGCAACCATAATAAAACAGTTTTTAGAAAAATCACGAATTCCACAATTAAATCCAAATGACAGCGAAGATTTAGAAAGTCCTATCACGGAGCAGGAAATTAAAAAAGCTATCTTAGAAACACCAATAGGGAAAAGCCCAGGCCCGGACGGATTCTCCATGAAATATTTTAGAAAATTTGAGAAAATCCTGGTACCCAGGCTCTGCAATTACATGAACGGACTTGGCGTAGATTACGGGCTAAGTTCAGAAGCACAGAGAGCACAGATAACCGTACTTTTAAAAGAAGGCAAAGACGAAATGCTATGCTCAAGCTATAGACCAATTTCTCTTTTGAATTGTGACACAAAACTTTACGCAAAAGTCCTGGCGAACAGGCTGAGAGATAAAATGAGTGAATTGGTCCATATGGATCAGGTAGGCTTTGTCGCAGGAAGAGAAGGTCGCGACAACGGAGTTAGAACACTCCTTTTGCTGCAAGAAATGAAAGCTCACGGGCCCCCAGGTCTATTTCTGTCAATTGATGCTGAGAAAGCATTTGACAGAGTAGACTGGGGGCTCATGATGGCTACATTGAAGCATATGGGCCTGGGCGACAGGATGATGAAAAAAATGAGGGTACTGTACGAAGCACCCACTGCAACAATAAAAGTTAATGGAGATCACTCAACTTCTTTTACAATGAGAAACGGGACGAGACAGGGTTGTCCCCTGTCTCCACTTCTTTTTGTGCTATCACTGGAACCTCTATTAGCAACAATCAGAGCAAATAAGGACATCAGAGGAATAAAAATCGGTAGCGTCGAGCATAAGGTCGCGGCCTTTGCCGACGACCTTCTGTTCTACGTCTCCGAACCCAAAAATACAATGCCACGATTGATTGAAACATTACAACAATATGGAGAAATATCAAACTTTAAAATCAATCTGAATAAATCGGAAATCCTGAACATAAATATGGAAGATAATGAGGCATATGCCCTACAAAGAGAATACCCATTCCCATGGAAGAAGAAAGGCTTAAAGTACTTGGGGATCAAATTAGCAAATTCAGTAGAATGATTATTCAGTGAGAACTATATCCCACTACTGGACGAAATCAAAAAGGATACTAAAAAACTATCCCTTAGGCCCCTGTCATGGTTCGGCCGGATCAATACTGTTAAAATGATGCTTCTGCCTAAAGTCACATATAAATTCTCAATGCTACCAATCCCTCTCCCAGACTATTACTTTCAAACTTTGAATTCTATAATAAGTACATTTATTTGGCAAAACAAAAAACCTAGGATCTCTCGCAGCACTCTGAAGCAGAACAAAGACCAAGGTGGAATGGGCATTCCGGACCTAAAAAAATACTATTATGCGGTCACGGTGTCACGGGCAGTAGAATGGGCACGGGAAACAGAGGACAAACACTGGGTGAAAATGGAGAGTATTATAAGCGAAAAAAGTTTAAGGAAGGCAATTTGGACTCCCTCACATTTAAGAGGTTTAGGCACTAAGACACAAAAAATAACAAAAAATGTATTTAAAATATGGGATTTATTACACAAACAATATAAGTGGAAGCATAACTCACCGTTAATGATTTTAAGTGATAATGAGTATTTTCCGCCAGGAAAAAGACACGTAGGGGGTCATTGGTTAGGGGAAAACACGCAATTGAAAGACATAATAGATAAAGGAAGAATAAAAACACTAGTAGAACTTCAGCACAACGTAGCACAAATAAGAGTAAACGAGCAGTGGCGGCTGGTGCTCAAAATTTTTGGGTGGGCGCAAACAAACAGCCTCACTGTGCCATCAAACGCTGCCACTGTGCCCATTAAATGCTGCCACTGTGCCCATCAAACGCTGCCACTGTGCCCATCAAACGCTGCCACTGTGCCCATCAAACGCTGCCACTGTGCCCCTCAAACGCTGCCAGAGTGCCCCTCCAAGTGCTGCCAGAGTGCCCCTCCAAGTGCTGCCAGAGTGCCCCTCCAAGTGCTGCCAGAGTGCCCCTTTAAGTGCTGCCAGAGTGCCCCTTTAAGTGCTGCCAGAGTGCCCCTCCAAGTGCTGCTTGAGTGTCCCTCCAAGTGCTGCCAGAGTGCCCCTCTAAGTGCTGCCAGAGTGCCCCTTTAAGTGCTGCCAGAGTGCCCCTTTAAGTGCTGCCAGAGTGCCCCTCAAGTGCTGCCAGAGTGCCCCTTTAAGTGCTGCCAGAGTGCCCCTTTAAGTGCTGCCAGAGTGCCCCTTTAAGTGCTGCCAGAGTGCCCCTTTAAGTGCCCCTCCAAGTGCTGCCACTGTGCCCCCTGCCTGCCCTCTGCACTTACCTTGTCTCGATGTGCAGCTGGTGATGGCGTCAGGCGGCGAGCGGTGTCTCATCATCCGAGGTCTTCTTCTCCCGCGCTCCTCCTGTCTTCTGCTATCGTCCGTCCGAGGTCTTCTTCTCCCGCGCCTGTCTTTTGCTATGATTGGACGCCTAGCGTCCAATCACAGCGCCTGTGACTTCAGCCAATCAGGTTACAGGTAACAGACCTGGCAACCTGATTGGCTGAGAGGCGGGTCTGTGTTAGGGAAGCGATGTATTCGCTTCTCTAACACAATACTGTGTAATCAGCGAACGCACAGCTGTGCGCCCGCTGTTTACACTTAGGGAAGCCTATTAGAGCACACCGCTCTAATAGGGTCCCCTATTAGAGCTTACAGCTCTAATAGGGGCGCTTCCCGCAACACCCCCCCCACTGTAATTCAGATGCCCGGTGCCCGATCAGGGGTCGGACACCTGAATAGGGGGCGGCAGAGGTGACAATAGATAGATTCATGCAATGCATGAATCTATCTATTGGTGATAGAGCGGTGCATACTGCACTGTGCCCGGCGCCCTTAAAGGGACATGTTTAAATAAAAATTTTTTTTTTTTTGAACTTTTTTTTTTTATTTATTTATTTTTTTTTTTAACTGCAAGGAGGGGGGGCGGCGCCCGGGCGCCCCCTATGGACGGGCCGCCACTGTAAACGAGTGGCGATACCTGCAGTTGGTCCATTTTGTAAGAAGCCTCCCCCAACCGCTGAGATCAAAAGAAAACTATACAGCCTTGGAAAAAATTTGCGCCGAAACGGAGACAAAAAAAAGAAAACAATATCTCGGCTTTACAGAGCTCTTCTTGCAGAGGAGAAACCGGAGATACCGCCTTTTTTTTAAAAAATGGGGCACGGAATTGGGTGCACATGACTATATGCACAAAATCAAAAAAATACTGCAACTAACCCACAAATCAGCTATTGACACTTCGACCGTGGAGATGAACTATAAATGCCTCTCCAGATGGTATAGGACACCCGATAAACTTAACAAATTTCACACAGACAATCCACAAAACTGCTGGAGGGGATGCAATAAGCTAGGCACAATTGCTCATATTTGGTGGGAGTGCCCAAAAATAAAAACATTTTGGAGAGAGATTCTAAGCCTCATAAAAACAATTACTGATGTCATCTTAAAGGAGGATCCTTGGATATGCCTATTCCACGGGACTAATGATCCAATAAAACAATATACAAAAACACTGACTCCTCAGATGTTAAATGCAGCCAAGGGTCTCATCCCGAAAAAGTGGCAAAATGAAGAAGCACCAACTAAAAGGGAATGGGCTCTAAGAATGGAGGAAATATATCGCCTTGAAAAGTTGAGATATAACGGAGAAGAAGGAGAGGAAGACGATCTGAAAAAATGGGAAAAATGGCAGACATTTAAACAAACTTGGAAATATGTCGAAACGATTACATAAAATGTAGGAATAGAAAAAACGGCTGAGATAAAGAAAAGACGAGAGGTATTGGGAAGTAGGGAGGGTGAGATTAGGGGGGGAGGTGAGAAAGGGGAAGGGGAGAAAGGAAGGGGAAAAAAAAAACACCCCACACACTATAAAAGAGTAACGAAATCTAAGAGAGATTAAAATCAATATTACATGATAAACTTCTCGATTTAAATTTCTTAGCAATAAAATTCCACAATGATGTAAAACACAACGAGAGATATAAATGAACACGAAGTTGAATAATAATCTCGTGAAAATTGCTGATGTGGAAAAAAAAAAAAAAAGAAAGTGGACTGTTATGGTTCAGTTTAGCGCAACATCATAATTGATATTTTGTGGAATACAGGCGGTCCCCGGGTTACAAACAAGATATGGTCTGTAGGTTTGTTCTTAAGTTGAATTTGTTCATAAGTCGGAACAGGTACATTATTTAAGTGTGGCTTCAGACAAAATCACACCAAAGTCCGTTTGTTTATAATGTGATGGCGACAGGACTAGAAAAAGGAAGTTCAGTAGCCAATAGCTGCCCTTGCATGGTTTTTGGTCCGTTGGAATAGCATACAGACGAACGGTTTTCCCGATAGGAATTGATTCTGTCGGAAATACTAAAAACTTGTTTTATTTCTAGGTCCGTCAGAATTTTGAAAAAAAAAGTCAGATGAAGCCCACACATGATCAGAATATCTGATGAAATGATTCCGTCTAACCTTTTCTGTCGGAAAGTCCGGTCGTGTGCACGCGGCATTACAGAAGTGAATTTCGCTTCCTAGGGGTAGATTTCCTCTCATTTCCTGTCCTCTCCCTCCGTTTGTAAGTAGGAGTCATTTGTAAGTTGGATGTTTGTAACTAGAGGACCGCCTGTATACTTCCAGCAAAGCTAGTGAGACAATCAGCAGTGAAATGAAACATGCATGCAATAAACATAGATCAGTGAAAAAAAATCAAGCACTGCTTAGTAATTTTCTGCCATGAGCTTTCTTGGTTTCTGTTTTCTATCTACCCCCTCTGTCTGGGTGATTGCCATAGCATTTTAGATGTTCCTCATAATTTTCATATACTGTACTATAAAATTATACATTTGATAATTTCTTAAGTGTGTGAATATTCCATAACCATTCTTCTGTACACAAATATGCACGTTTTCCACACATTAATTAATTCTTTTGCAAGGTCATAAAAATGTACACATACATTGTACATATCAAATTGATATTCTAGATAGATAGATAGATAGATAGATAGATAGATAGATATAGATAGATAGATAGAAAGATAGATAGATAGATAATAAATTAAATATAGAGCTAGACATATCTGAAATTTGAAATTAATTAATAACAGTGTTATTGTGACTAGGGCGATCTATAGATTCAGGTAATGTCTGTTTTTATCACATTGCTATGTGCGGAGTGCTATTTTAAAATCTGTGCTGGGACACAACTGATTTCCATAACCGCTTTTGCATTTATTGCCTAAGGGAAAAGCAGGAGCACAACGTTACAATGTTGGAATATACAATAAGGAGAAATTATTAAAGCTTCCAAGTGACAATAATAAAGCAGATTTTTATTTCAGATCTGAAAAGCTAGTTGTGATAAAATGCTTGATTTCAGATAAAGTATTTCAATCTCATTTTAATAATGTACCTGACAGATTAACCTCCCTGGCAATAAAAGATTAATGTAATTTCTTTACTTGGGGAACCTAAATCGACAAAAAAGATATTTGCTGATTTCCTAATACCTTAAAACCATTCAAAGAATATCTCAAATCAATATAAGAAGTTGCATTTAATAGAGACTATCGACACTGTATCATGAAATGTTTTTCTTTTTTTTTTTTTCTTTGTCATAACTGATGAACCATTTTTACCTAGTTTACAAGGTTTAATAGGTATTTCTACATATTTTCAGATTTTCAGTGTTGTGGAAAAGAAATATATAAATGTGTTTACAGACATTTGCTTCAACAGCTTAGAAGGCTAACACATTCCACAAGGTCAGGAGAAGCAAGCTAAGAAACAAGGTGCAACATATCTCTGTAGACTGCATGATTAACCAACTGCTGTTTTCTTTGAAAATCCAGAATAGAGGAACAAATTGGTAAGGAAAAATTGCATCCCAATGGCATCAAGCAATTAGTTGGATGAGATGTAGAAACCAATGTAGAATAATTAATTCAGAATGCTCTTCTCTCTAAGTTGCAGTGACCCGTTGGGCAAACATCATTACCCATCATCAGTGACAGATGTCTTCACATCTCACCGATAGGGGCAATAGCTTGCAAAAATGTGGATTAGAAAAAAGGAAGCTTAGTGAATTCTTGGAGGCATAGTGAATTACATCAGTTACTCAAAAGCAGTAACATAAGTGAACACATCATTAGTTAAACATTTTCTTTTGGCCTCTGACTTGGACTTAACAGAGCACGTCAAAACTAACAAATTATATATTCAGTTTGCTAACCATAAGTAACTTTTATAGGAAATAATTTGTAATAAAAGATCATATTTCTGCTATGAATATGACCCAGATGCAGTTATACATGCATTTCTTGCTTATTTTAGACAGTTTTTCAACCCATTGTAAATAAAACCGTGTGCTTCAAACTAATTAGGCATGTGTAGTAACCTGTATGTCTTTTATTAAGGTTGTTAGTATATTACAGTCTTGCTCTCCAATATGAGTTTGTTTCCTATTGCATTTAGTTGTGTTCTCTCCCAGTCAACGTGGATGTGTCATAAAATCTGTAAAAAAAAAAAAAAAAAAAAAAAAAATCAGGATTATGTTACAGAAAATAAAAATCTTGGTTTATTTGCAGATTTGCACTCCAGTGGGCCAGACAGTCAGTTATCAGCCTTGGACAAAGACACTGGAGGGCTTTTACACTGAGGAGATGCGCTGGCAGGACGTTAAAAAAACTCCTGAAAGCAGTATACACTGCTCCTAAACCACTCCTGCCCATTGAAATAAATGGGCACCGCTGCCAAACCGCGGGCAAAACGCTGCTGCAGCAGCTCTTTGAGGGTAATTTTAACCCTTTTTCGGCCTCTAGCGGGGGTTAAAAGTGCCCCGTTAGCAAAAGAATAGCCCTGCAAAAACGACAGAAATGCACCGCTAAAAATAGCGGCGCTTTACCGCCGATGGTGCAGACGCCCCAGTGTTAAAGGGGCCTTAGAGTCTTACAACCTCACACTGAGCTGATATTTCTGAATAAGGTAATACAACTAACACTTCTAACACATCTTGACATATCTTTCTGCTTATCTGACACTTGTCATGGGTGTCTGATAGAGTTGAGCGGACACCTGGATGTTCGGGTTCGACGGGTCCCGCCGAACTTCGCAAAAAAGTTTGAGTTTGGCACCGAACTTGACCTGAAGAACTTGACCCGTCAACAAACCCCGCCCCCCTCTGATGCAAGGGGAAACCCGGGCTTCCCCAGTGATGTACGTGTGACCCCGCCCCCCTCTGACACAAGGGAAAAGCTGGGCTTCCCCAGTGACGTGCGGGTGACCCCGCCCCCCTCTGATGTAACAGAAACCTGCGTTACATCAGAGGGGGGCGGGATCACCCGTACATCACTGGGGAAGCCCAGCTTTTCCCTTGTGTCAGTGGGGGGCGGGGTCACACGTACATCACTGGGGAAGCCCGGGTTTCCCCTTGCATCAGAGGGGGGCGGGGTTAGTTGACGGGTGGCCCTGTGCTCCTCAGCTAAGACCTTATCAGGCTGTCAGGATTCCTGCAGTGTCTCCATGGAGACAGGATACGCTGCGCTGGACCATCAGAAGAGATCACCCATCGCTGGACCCCGGCGAAGAGATCAGCCATCGCTGGATAGCAAGAGTGGATTACCACCCCTGGAATCTTTTTTTTTTTTTTAATAAAGGACTTTTCCCAACGGTGTCTGTGTGTTTTTTAACAATTTTTTACACTTTCTTTGTGAAATGGTAGGGGTACTTTTGTACCCCTTTACCATTTCAAACATGGGGGGCGGGATCTGGGGGTCCCCTTGTTAAAGGGGGCTTCCAGATTCTGAAAAAGCCCCCCGCCCGCAGACCCCCAAAACCACCAGCCAGGTTTGTGGGGATGAGGCCCTTGTCCCTATCAACATGGGTACATGGTGCTTTGAGGGGGTCACAGACCCCCAAAGCATCCTCCCAATGTTAAAACATTTTTTTTTTTTAATCAATGACTTTCAATGACTGTTCTCTGTATTACGGGAGCCGACAATTCATTATAGCCGCAAGTGCTTTTAAATTACTTTTTTTCTTTCGGAAATTACACTTTATGCAGGGACAGTTCTAAGCATGGGAAATATGCGCCCTTTACAGGCATACTATACACACCCCCCGGGTATGAAATTTAAAGGAATATTACACTTTTATTGTTTCACTTTAAGCATTATTAAAATGACTGCTCCCGAAAAAACTTCAGTTTTTAAAACTTTTTTTTGCATTGATACCCTGTGGCAGGACCCAGGTCCCCAACACGTTTTATGACAATAACTATAACGGGACCCAAAAACCCAGAAGTCCGGTACGAACCCGAGCTTTACAGTTTGGGTTCGCTCAACCCTAGTGTCTGATCAATATGGTTAGTAGGCTGTTTGCCTAAAACTGGTGTAAGACGGCACTTTCTATTCCTGTCACTGAATTTTTATATATGTTTTAATTAATTTTTTTATATTCATCTGTATAACGGTATTCCCAGTGTGGATGATGTGTAGCATGTCCAGCCAGTAAAGCAGGAACTGTGGTGTGACAGGGAGATGGGCCAGCTGGCTCTGTGTTGTTCTGGGTAAGAGAGGTGGAAGGCAGCGTGGAGCGCAGCTCTCTGGATATCGTGTGACGTCACCAGGAAGCAGAGAACACAATGCGTTTCAGAGCATGCGCGCTCATTTCTCAAGTTTTTTATTTGAGAAAGGAGCATGCATGCTGGATGGACGTGCTACACATCATTCGCCCAGGGAATACCATTATACAGATGAACTTACTTATCATGTTAAACATGTGAGTGCTCCATTGTCTTTTCTGCCACCAATTATACCTCATTAAAATACTGCACTTAGAGGCTCTTTTTTTGTTTGTTCTTATACTGCAGATACACAGAGTTTACTCCACTCTTGAGAAGAGCCTTGCCCTAAGTGTCACAGTGTTCCATAGACTTTCCTGGCCCATCCCTTGGCTCATTGGCCATACCTATAAGGACAAGTTCTATAAAAAAAATTAAAGACTACTGGACTGGCCTCATCTTTGACTTTGCATGGATTATTCCCGCTCAACTGCGACCTGGTCTGGCTCCCAGGATGTGTTCACTCCCGAGTCTCCTCAGCAAAAGGCCATGCAATTCCACAAGGAGCCTAGGAAGATGCTGCTTTTTTCTCCTCCCTACTCCCAAGCCCTCCTGGGGACTGTAGTCTATTTAGTAATAGGAGCCCATAATGATTTTCCCAGTATGGACACATTATCCACTGTGGCAAGCTTTAAGTCATTGGGCACTATCAGCACTCCCGCTCCCCCTGCTGATGGGAGGCAGCAGGGCACTGAGGTCCAGCTTGACCGACTGCTGTAAATGCACAAACAGCTATTGATGACATCAGGGTTTAACCACCTGATTACTTTGCACTTAAACCCCCCTCGTGACCAGACTAATTTTCAGCTTTCGGCGCTGACGCACTTGGAATGACAATTGCGCGGTCATACAACACTGTACCCAAATGAAATTTTTACCATTTTTTTTCCCACAAATAGAGCTTTCTTTTGTTGGTATTTAATCACAGCTGGGGTTTTTATTTTTTGCTAAACAAATAAAAAAAATGGAAAATTAAAAAATAAAATAAAATCATGTTTAATAGTTTGTTATAAAATTTTGCAAACAGGTAATTTTTCTGCTTCATTGATATGCACTGATGAGGCGGCACTGGTGGGCACTGATAGGCTGCACTGGTGGGCACTGATAAGCTGCACTGGTGGGCACTGATTGGCTGCACTGGTGGGCACTGATAGGCTGCACTGGTGGGGACAGATAAGTCGGTACTGATGGGCACAGCAAAGATGGCACTGATGGGCACGTATGGGTGGCATGGATGGGTGGCACGGATGGATGGCACGGATGGGTGGCACCGATGGGCACTGATGGATGGCACTGATAGATGGCACTGATAGGTGGCACTGATAGATGGCACTGATAGGTGGCACTGATGGGCACTGGTAGGGGACACTGATGAGCACTGGTAGGGGACACTGATGAGCACTGGTAGGTGACACTGAATGTGCAGCACTGGCACTGTGGGCACTGACAGATGGCACTGTTGGCACTGACAGATGGCACTGTAGGCACTGACAGATGGCACTGTGGGCACTGACAGATGGCACTGTGGGCACTGAATGATGGCACTGTGGGCACTGACAGGTGGAGCTAGTGGGCACTTTATTTTGGCAAATGTGGGCACCATGGACCCTGGGCACATTGCAGTGAGAGGGACTGATGTCCCTCTCACTGCCGCCGGTGATCAGGCATGATTGGGCATGATTGGGCATGCTGAAGTCATGTGGGGACTTTTCTGGGTTTTGAGTGAATGTTAGTGATCATAGCAGAAGTTCAGTGTAATAAATACACAGGAGAAAATGCATGTTGATAAGGGGAGTATAGAGGTGGGCGGAGAGTCTACTGACATCACGATTCCACCCACTGAGCCCTGGAAAACAGACCCAAAATATGCAGTTTTTCGGGTCTCATAGCAGATAGAGGGGAGACATTTGACAGGAGGCATGTATATCTTTCTAGATAACCGATATTGCAGTAGTTTAGAAAGAAAGAGAGTGGGTTTACATCCACTTTAAGGGGAGGAATAAGTGTTAGGGCACTGTTAGTTGTTGCCTGCTGCCTGATTAAGCAGAAAAGAGAGCCTTTGTATCATGTAGAAAACTCATATGTCACCTTCCATGTGCAAATATAATTAAAATTATACACAGAAACATCTTGTTATAAACATTAGCACATTCATATTATTTAATATAAAAAGACAAGTTCCCTTTAAAGTTATGAACAGTATAGGAAATCATGTTTTAGGAAATAAACCTGAAAAAAAATGTAGCTTCTGTTTCATAGTAAAATCGGCTGCAAGTATTTTTCATGGGTCGTTAGGCTTTAGCCTTGCAGTAACTACCATAATAATTATTTTTGCATTTCTATGCGTTATCATGAGAGATTAATATACATTCATCCTTAACCTCACCGTGTTGTTACATTTTTATGTGCCTTACTTAAATTATCCATATGGGCTTGTAATTTATCAGGTTGATTATGTAAATGTTTGCCTGGTTGGCATTTAAAAGTATGTGTAATTGTTAGAATAACAGAATAATTATAATGGAGTGTGTCACAGAATCTCCTGAAAAGATTGTTATTTATGAGTAAATTTTAAGAGTGTATAAAAGAAATTCTAAAGGAATTAATTCATTCAGTGTATTTATAGATCTGATATATAATTATCCAGGAACAAGTATGGCATATTTAGTTAGATAATTTTGTTTTCATGTAAGATAGTTTAGTCTTATGCCCCATACACACGGTCGGATTTTCCGACGGAAAATGTCCTATCGGACAAAGTTGTCGGAAATTCCAAATGTGTGTAGGCTCCATCGGACTTTTTCCGTCGGATTTTCCGACGGACAAAGTTTTATCTCCTGCTCTCAAATTTTCCGACAACAAAGTCCTGTCAGACTTTTTCCGATCGTGTGTAGCGAATTCCGATGGACAAAGTGCCACGCATGGTCAGATCACATTACAAGACCAAAGCTATTGGCTACTAGCCTCTACGTAGTCCCGTCGTACGCAACGAACGTCACCCCATTCAGAATGATTGGATTTTCCGACAACTTTGTCCGACCGTGTGTATGCAACACTAGTTTTGGACAAAATCCGTCTGAAAAAATCCGATGGATTTTGTGGTCAGAATTTCCGACCGTGTGTACGGGGCATTAGGGTTTGTGGTTCTCAACCAGCATGTCAACAAGCATTTTTACGATTCGTTAATAGGGAATGTACCCCAAGAATTTACATATGAATGAGGATGGTGGGTGTAGGTTGACGTATGTTCATGTTACATTTAACGTTTTACTTCCAAATCCTGTAATGTAAACATGTCTGCAATATTGTTTTTATTACAATCATTAGAAATAGAATACTTTACTGTACTGACCATGGTGCTGAAATCCCAGGGACTGGTCTTCAGGTTTGTGCATCCACATCAGGATCTAAGAGGGTCTACAATGACCTGCATAGATGCACTTTAGCAGGACTGGACAGTCCAGACATGTGACAATGTTAAAGATAATAGCCACAGATGTGTCAGTAAAGCTAAATGTATCAGTGCATTGTGTGTCAGTATGTCACCTTGTACTGCAATCTCCTAAGATGATATTCATACCCCCCAAACCTAAAAGTAAAGCAGGATTGTCACTCCAGTAGCAAAAATGCCATTATAGACTGTGTAGAGAATTTACTAATGCGCAAACCACATATGATAAGTAAATAAATAAGATAAGGTATAGTAGCTGCCAACAAGAAAACACTAAACATAAATGAAAAGTAAAGAAATGTGGCGCTTACTAGACCCTCAAAACTAAGCAAATCCTAAATAAATGAAAATTACTAAATCAATATTCACTAAAAATAAAAAAAAATATTATATCTGTGCAAACAGTGCAACAATTGCAGATATATATTAATGTGCAAGAAATAAACCAGCTGGTATAATTACCAGTAATGAAGTGAATGTGTAATGATGACCAAATAAAGTGAAAATTGACAGTAAAAAACTTCCAAAAAGTGCAAATAAATAAATAATTATGCAAATATGATCAATTTGTGACACAGTCTTTATAAGTGTAATAAATCTAAAAAAAGCGGTGCTGAATCACAATAAACAGGAGAATTCATCCGATATACAGTGCGTCCAAATATAAAGTGCATTTGCCACACTCTAATTGGGGTACTCCATCCGATGTGAGTGAGTGATACCGTTTCCCCCAGCCTCTCACCTCATAAAGAAATAAATCAAGCTTGAGTATTCCACACATAAAGTGCATGTGCCACACTCTAATTAGGGTATTCCATCTGATGTGAGTGATATCGTTTCCCCCAGCCTCTCACCTCATATAGAAATAAATCAAGCTTGAGTATTCCACACTAGCGGATCGATTTCTGGTAGATCGATTCCTCAGTTGATCAGGAACTATCAGGCTCTCAAATAGGCAGCACTCAATAGCATGGAAAGGCAAAAGCAAGAGGAGTACTCCATGGTGTAGTATTTAGCAAATAGTTTTAATAATAATATAATATCAACTTACAATTGAAGAAACAAATAAACACCATATAACAAAGGAGACTTCCGGTCTCGGCCGCGACCGGAAGTGATGTCACCACGACTCCTTTCCCTCACGCGTATCGTCACTGACCACGTGACTTTTTCAAAGGGTGTCATTAGAGACTAACACCAGCAGGATCACTAGGTCCAAAGAGAAGCAAAAGAAGCCTTAATTTAATAAATAGAGGAGATTCATTAGAGATAAGAAGGGATATTCTACTAACTGAAAAATGTTTGCTTAAAGTGGTTGTAAAGTCACATATATATATTTCTTGTATCCCCTCTTTTAAGACGATATAAAATGCAGTATGGTACATGGTATCATGGAGCAGCAACTATGATTACTGTGGTCTGTACACATAGGGGGACACATGAACAGGCAGGATCAACCAGGTATTTTACATTATACAATGGGACAGATTACACTCCAGAAGCTCTATGCTGTAGATCAGGGATCTCCAAACTATGGCCCTCCAGTTGTTGCAAAACTACACGTTCGATGAGGCATTGTATAACTCTGATATTCACAGACATGATTAGGCATGATGGGAATTGTAGTTCTTGAACAACTGGAGGGACATAGTTTGGAGACCCCTGTTGTAGATCATGCTTTAAAAGAACGGAAACATTTTTTTTAGGGTTACAACCACTTTAATGCTTTACTCACATGTTTTAAATTAAACCCTGTGTAAATGGGAAAAAGGTGATTGCGCTAAACCCATAAGTGAACCATACAAAAATATACTAAAGTGATAATAAAGCTGCTACACTAGAATGTGACAAAAATTCAAAAGACAATATAGGTGAAAATGTAGCACTACAAACAATATATAAATAAATCTAATGGGTGAATACCAAATGAATCAGTCCACAGGACAAAATTGGCTTATAGTGCACAAAAATATCTCTGTGAAATAAACTAATAAACCATGAAAGTCCAACGTAATGAACAAACACGATGTAACTAAAAGTCCCCAAGAAACAAATGAATAAAGAGGTGATATCAGGACATGTGTATCTTGAAATCTTCTTATACACACTTAGTTGTGCGCTTACCAGAACCAATGGACCCCTGTCAGCGATAGAGGATCAAACAGGCATGGAAAGGCTTGAATAGCCGGCAGCCTGATCATTCACTAGACTTCTGAAGGCAAGCGGGTGGAATCTCCCAAGGCGATGTGAACGGTCAAACCAGAAATGGCCGAGGTAGGATGTAGAACCAAAGGCTGGAATCACGAACACCAAAGGAGGAATCCACAGAAAACGGGAAGTTGGAACCAATGTTCTATTACCACATCTAATGAGGTAAGAACTCCCAAAAGGTGCTCCCCGGATGTTTTCCAACCATGGAAAGAAAAGAAGAAAAAACAGGGGGCTCCGATGGTGCAGGTCAAAAAAGGAAGGTTTTATTGCTAAAAACCATCAAAGTAACAAGTATAAAAGTGATCACAATTAAAAAAAGCAATGTGGGAATAGATATAACCTTAGGGCCAGGTTATACCTATTCCCACATTGCTCTTTTTTAGATATTTTAGATATTTTTGTGCACTATAAGCCAATTTTGTACTGTGGACTGATTAATTTGGTATTCACCCATTAGATTTATTTATATATTGTTTGTAGCGCTACATTTTCACCTATATTAAATTAAACCCCAACCAAAAAATTGCTGCATTCTTTTTTAGGCTGGGTTCACACTGTCTTTGGATGCGGCTCACAGCTGGGGGTCCGGTGTGTCTCTGTTCTCCGTTTCAGGGATGAATTAGGCCAGAATTTTTGCCTGAATTCGGACCTGAAATGGAGCCAAAGACGCACAGGACCCTTGTGCAATCCACTTCATGGCCGCCACGGGGGGGGTTGTGAACCAGCTCCATTGAGAGCCGGTCTCCTGTCATGCAAATTGGATGCGGGGAAACACACATCCAATTTGCATCAGTGTGAACCCAGCTATAGGCTTATTTTCCCTCTGTTTTCACCTGGTGATCTAGATAGACAGAGACAGCAGCTTTGTCAGCTTGGAGGAGAGAAGAGTGTTAGATATACTAGCAGATTTAAATACACTAACAAATTGAAGATGAACCCCAGCTAAAAAATTTTAAGAAGTTAATTCAGCTGTTTTGTTTCTTTTGGTATAAATGTTTTACATAAAGAAATAAAAAGATGATCATTGTAAGCACCCCTGGCAGTGGTAAATGGTTTGTCATAAACATCCAGCTGCTACATCTGCAGGGCAGCTGTTTCTGTTGAAAACACAACTTGCAGGATCACCAACTGAAAATAAAAAAAATAGAAAGCCTAAAGTTTAATACAACTTTAAGTAAATTGCTAAAAAAAAAAATAATAGCAAAAGCAGAATAACTTTTAATTGTAACTGTAAGAATATTAATATATATTTTAAATTCTTTATTGAAGGGTATGCAACATAACACTGTAGTATGACATGACAGAACAGTCCTGACGAAGATTATCAGCGGTGACAGGATGGAAATGAAAATAACAGAGGATACCAAGCAATATAACAAGTATCAATACGGTAACAGATTGTGACTAACAACTCAGGGTCATAGTTAACTTTAGGAAAAAACAGTACCATGTGGTGAAAAATGCTTGCAGTAACATGCTCGCATGTACATACTGAGAGGATCAGGTCACCTACAGGCACATACCTATTGTAAGGTAAGGGCAAGCTATGACCCTCTACAAAAGGGGGAAGCCCACTCAGCTCTCAAAATAGTCGTACCATATGGTCTGTGTATACCGAAAGGTAAGCCTATATTTAAGGCACCCTCTAGTGTACAGGTTTTTTTTAAAATATTGAGATCATTTTGTCATTCATACCTTATGCCACCTGTTATTTGATATCTGACAATGAATAAGTATAGAGAATTACCAAGCTAGTAGACTCCTAAAAGCTGCTAGCCCCACAATTGACAAATATTGTGTATTAAAAAAATATTGATAGATTCAAGTCCCAGAAACTCAGAGTTCAAATAAAGGGCCCACAAGGGGCCACCAGGGGTGTACCCCTCCATAAAATTAGTTCTCATAGTTGATCATTCAAAATGTCAAAATGTCGATCCATAAAAAGTGTAGGACATCATCAGCGTAACAACATTCACCACAACAGATAGTATGGGTATGCTTACTATCAATCATTAAAATAATGACCAATGATTCTGCTATGAAGGACCTTCCAACATTTCCTATTACAGTAAAACCTTGGATTGCAAGCATAATTCGTTCCAGAAACATGCTTCTGATCCAAAGCACTTGTATATCAAATCAAATTTCCCCATAAGAAATAATGTAAACTCAAATGATTCATTCCACAACCATTTATTCATAGGTCATTCAGTTTATAGTCCTTATAAAAAGATTATAGCGATGTGACCAGGTTGTGTAACCATAAAATGTCCATCCACAAATGGAAGCCTCCACAAGGGGATTATAAGCAAAATCTAGCAGGAGCTCCAGAGTATAAAAGAGAAGAGAGGTGCCTCTAAGTGTAGCAATATGTTGCTAAATGTTGTACCTTCATTAAATGTAACCATATTGCTACACTTGGAGGCGCCTCTCTTCTCTTTTATACTCAGTTGTGACGTGACGCTACTTATATCAAGACATCGCTCGTTTATCAAGTCAAAATTTATTAAAACATTTTCCTTGTCTTGCAAAACGCTCTCAAACCAAGTTACTCTCAAACCAAGGTTTTACTGTATGGAGTGACAATTGTCTTCCAAGTATGTTTCTGCATTGTCACCTTCTTTCATACACTCCTGGTGGAGACTACAAGTGGTCATTCTGACATGCATTATGCAGGCATGGTCCACCAGTGTCTCTATCAGTAAACTGATACTGAGCAATTCTGTGGCTGCAATTTACCAAATTTGCAGAATACACGAATAGAACTATTGTAAAACTGTTCAGTACTCCTTCTCATCAACTGGTTTTAGTAGACAATTTAGGCAAATGGAAAAATTCTTTTTAAAATGTCATGCTAACTCACCTTTGTAAATACACATAACCCTGGTCAGGCTACTATCTGCATGGAGTTTGCATGTTCTCCTTGTGCTTGCATGGGATTCCTCCTGATAATCTGTTTTTCTCCCATACTCTAAAGTCATGTCGGTAGGTTCCTTGGCTCCTGTCCAAATTGGTCCTAGTATGTATGTGCATGTATCATTATTATTATACAGGAGTTATATAGCGCCAACAGTTTACGCAGCTCTTTACATCATAAATGTATACATGTGAGATAGTGACCTCAGACTGTAAGCTCTGATGGCAGAGACTGATGTGAATGTACAGAATGTAAAGTGCTGCATAAATTGTTGGAACTATATAAATAAATAAAAAAAAAAAAACAAAGGAGAAAAATAGTGGGACTTTAGATGAGGGATGTCACTGCAGACAGATATTGCATAGAGTAGGGATGAGCTTTATGTCCTTCCCCCATGGGGCCAGAGGGGGACAGGGTCACCTGTTTACATAACCGGGTGACCCCACCCCCTCTGACACCACGGGGGAAGCCATAGGGAAGTCCCCGTGTGTCAGAGGGGGGCGGGTCACCGGGTGGCTCTCAGTTATATAAGAGCTGTCACAAGAACAGAAGCATCACACAGCGGGAGTCCCACATTGAGTCGGATCATCCGGAGGACGAAGCAGGGAAGAAGAAGGTGGAGGAAGATACCAGAGGAAGATGCTGGAGGAGAAGACTGGAGGAAGAAGCAGAGGACCGGAGGAAGAAGCAGAGGAAGATAGAGGAAGAAGCAGGGGAAGAACAAGATGGAGGAAGAAGAAGAAAACAGAAGGAAGACCAGAAGAAGCGGCAAAAAAAAGAAGAAGACATTAATAAAGGAATTGTCAAAATCCGGCTATTGTCTTTTTTAACATTTTTGACACTTTTTTGTGAAATGGTAGGGGTACTTGTACCCCATTACCAATTCACACAGGGGGGGGGGGCTGAGATCTGGGGGTCTCCTTGTTAAAGGGGGCTTCCAGATTCCGATAAGCCCCCACCCGCAGACCCCCACGACCACCGGACAAGGGTTGTGGGGATGAGGCCCTTGTCCCCATCAACATGGGGACATCCTCCCCATGTTGAGGGCATGTGGCTTGGTATGGTTCAGGAGGGGGGGCGCTCTCTCACCCCCCTCTTTTCCTGCGGCCTGCCAGGTTGCGTGCTCGGATAAGGGTTTGGTATGGATTTTTGGGGGACCCCCACGCCATTGTTTTTACATTTTGGTTCGGGGTTTCCCTTAATATTCATACCAGACCCAAAGGGACTGGTAATGGACTGGGGGCAAAGGAACTGGTAATGGACTGGGGGGGGGGGAATGCCATGCCGTTTTTATTAATGAACTTGTATGTGTATTGCCGGGACCGACAATTCAATATAGCCACGAGTACTTTTAAATTATTTTTTTTCCTTTATAAATTTAATTTTGCTCTCAGAATGTTCTAAACATGGGAAACATGCGCCACTTTACAGGCATACTATAGACACCCCCCAGGTTACGAAATTTAAAGGAATATTTCCCTTTTATTGTTTCACCTAAGGCATTATTAAAATCCCTGCTCCCGAAAAAACGTTAGTTTTTAAAACTTTTTTTTGCATTGATACATGTCCCCTGGGGCAGGACCCAGGTCCTCAAACACTTTGTATGACAATAACTTGCATATAAGCTTTTACTTTTGATTATTCATGTTCGTGTCCCATAGACTTTAATGGTGTTTGCGTGTTCGAACAATTTTTTTTCCTGTTCTCATGTTCTGCTGTGAACCGAACCGGGGGGTGTTCGACTCATCCCTAGCATAGAGTATGTAAGTATATTTTAGTAAACATGTACATTCCATGGTCTGTAGTAGGGATGAGCCCGATGTTCGAGTCAAACGTAAGTGTTTACCTGTTCACCGAACAGCGAACGTTATGTGGTGTTTGCGGCAAATTCATAAAAAGTGTTTTGGGGACCTGGGATGTATCAATGCAAAATTTTTTTTTTAAAAATGACTTTTTTCGAGAGCAGTGTTTTTTTTTAATGCTGAAAGTGAAACAATAAAAATGAAATATTCCTTTAAATATCGTGTCTGGGGGTGCCTATAGTATGCCTGTAAAGGGGCGCATTTTTCCCATGTTTAGAACAGTACCACAGCACAATGACATTTCTAAAGGAAAAATTGTCAGTTAAAACTGATCGCGGCTGTAATGAATTGTCTGTATATATACTGACATTTTTATTTATTTATTCATTTTTTTAATGCTAGAAATAGCAGTGATCAGTAACTTATAGTGGGACTGTGATAGTGCGGCAGGAAATCTAACACTAACTGACACTGGACTGAACTGACTAACTGACAGTGACATCACCAGTGACACTAATGCTGGGTTCACACTATTGAAAATTGGATGCGGGTTCCCCGCATCCAATTCGCAATAGCAGGAGATTTTGACCGTCTCTCTATGGAGCCGGTTCACATATCTCCGCTGCAACTTCAGTGCGAATTTTCACAGGAGCCCTGTGCGTCTTTTGGTCAGCCAAAGATTCAGGCTGACATTGGGCCTGAAACGGTGAACGGGGATGCACCGGAGCCCTGCTGTGAGCCGCATGCGAAGATAGTGTGAACCCAGCCTTTATACAGTGATCAGTGCTAATAATATACATTGTCACTGTGTCTAATGACACTGGCTAGAAAGAGGTTAGCATCTAGGGGCAATCCAAGGGTTAACTGTGTGCTTAACAATGTGTAATATTTGCTGCTATTACTAATCAAAATCTCTGTGTACAGTGTTGTTAGTAAACACAGGGCTCTGTCCTGTGATTTGATAAGCCGATCAGCAGGTTCCCGGCTTGCCCCCTACCAGGAAATGCCGGATTATGTACATGTTCCGACGCAGCAGGGCTGCCCTGCCACAGTAAAAAGGTGGTGGGCGGTCTGCTAGTGGTTTAATCAAGTAGTATAGAACATGTTTTAATAACTGCTATCTTCTTTATCACCTGGGTATTTAGATAAATGGTTCAGTTTTATTTTTGTTCTTACAGGCTTGACTATAAAAAAACATTTCTTTTTTTTTCTATCCATCTCCTTCATTATGTTATTTTTACACATTTAAATATTAAAGTGTATATAAAGGTATTTTTGTAGTTTTGCACTTAGGGAACAGTTAGCCTTTTTTCAAGTTTTTAATGTTGTCTGTGCCATGGCTGGGCAGATGCAGCCCTCTATTTTTCCTAGTGACAACTGATAGTGAGACAAAAAGTGATGGATAATACAAATATATTAACTTGTTATCAGATCAAGAGGTGAGCAAAAAAATCCACCAATGGGGACAGTTGTTTTTTTTTTTAACGACACTTTAACCGCTTACCAACCAACCGCCACAGTTATACTGCGGCAGGTTGCCTCCAATGTGCGAGAATTAATGCCAATGGTCCCGAAAATGTGTCAAAATTGTCCGATGTGTCCGCCATAATGTCGCAGTCACGATAAAAATCGCAGATCGCCACCATTACTAGTAGAAAATAATAATAAAAATGCTATAAATCTAACCCCCTATTTTGTAGACGCTATAACTTTTGTGCAAACCAATCAATATAAGCTTATTGTGATTTTTTTTACCAAAGATATGTAGAAGAATACATATCGGCCTAAACTGAGAAAAAATTAGCTTTTTTTAAAAAAAATGGGCATATTTATTATAGCAAAAAGTACAAAATAATGTGTTTTTTTTCAAAATTTATGCTCTTTTTTTGTTTATAACGCAAAAAATAAAAACCGCAGAGGCGATCAAATACCACAAAATGAAAGCTCTATTTGTGGGGAAAAAAAGGACATCAATTTTGTTTTGGTAAAATGTTGCGCGACCACGCAATTGTCAGTTAAAGCGATGCAGTTCCAAATCGTAAAAAGTACTCTGGTCAGGAAGGGGGTAAATTCTTCCGGGACTGAAGTGGTTAAGAGGGGAATTATGTTTACTTCATAAAGATTTCCTTTGTATTTCCTGTTGTGTCTCTAAGGCAGGAAGTAAAGGGAAATCTCCTTCACCCAGTTAAGTTGAACTTACTTTTTACTGCAAGGTCCAATTTAAGTTTGATGACTTTTGTTAAATTTCCTGAGATTTGGCTATTTTGCACATATATCATTAGCTGGTCCACTGTTTACTAAGTAGGACCAGTGTAAGCTTATAGAACAAGTCACTCATGTGTCTAAGTGAGGCAAGGAAATGCAATGCACAGTGACTGCTAATTAACACTGTTTCAAAAATATCTGTAAGTGACGTACAGAAACTGATGGGGTGAGCAAGAAGACAGCTGGAAACTGGCTTCATCATCGACTCCCAAGCCTCTCTTGCATTAATCTTTCTGAGAAGGGAATTGCAATGTTTTCACGTTTGCACACATGAAACATATATCAGTAGATACTCTTTGCAGAGCCAGCGGCACTAAGGAAAAAAAAGGCTCTTTGTGCATGAAATGATGTTTTCTGGAGGATCCTTGAGCAGTACTTGTAAGCAAGACCAACATAGTTTCTACAGTTTAAATTAAGGACAAAAAAATAAATCCATTGGAGAAACAGTTTCCAAAGTGTGAAACACGTATCACTGGTAATATTTGCCCTTGGTGGTACTAAGCAATGTTGCGATTTTTTTTTCCTTTAGAATAGCTACCCTGTATTAAAATAAGGTCACTTTAACTACTACTTTTAACTATAGTACTGTTTATTTAAAGGGAAGCTGTGGTGTATTTTTAGCAATACATATTTTGATCAGATTGATCCCTAAAAGTAATTTTTATTTTGACACTTTTTCAATTTTAGTTGCTTGATGTTTTATATTTTGACCACTGCATTTTATATACAAATTATCAAGCACTGCCCCTATCAGAGATAGTCATGAACATTTCCTAATCGATAAGTGTTGACATAATCTCTTAACCACTTGCTGACTGGCTCACGCCGATATATGTTGGCAAAGTGTCAGGGGAGCGCAAATGACATACCTGTACGTCACTCTGTCATCGGCGGCTAGCACGCGCGCTGCGGGAGCATGCCCACGGGTTCAACGGACTC
This sequence comes from Lithobates sylvaticus, assembly GCA_028564925.1. Taxonomy (NCBI): domain Eukaryota; kingdom Metazoa; phylum Chordata; class Amphibia; order Anura; family Ranidae; genus Lithobates; species Lithobates sylvaticus. The sequence goes on along the minus strand of CM053026.1, from coordinate 676,760,068 downwards.
GATGTCCCGCGATCGCGGCACGGAGAGGCAGAAAGGGGAGATGCCTATGTAAACAAGGCATTTCCCTGTTCTGCCTAGCAACATCACAGGGATCTACTGCTCCCAGTGTTCGGGAGCAGTGATCTCTGTCATGTTCTAGTGAGCCCATCCCCCCTACAGTTAGAACACACTTAGGGAACACACTTAACCCCTTGATCGCCCCCTAGTGTTTAACCCCTTCCCTTCCAGTGACATTTACACAGTAATCAGTGGATTGTTCTAGCACTGATCTCTGTATAAATGCCAATGGGCCCAAAATAATGTCAAAAGTGTCCAATCTGTCCACCGCAATGTCACAGTCACAATAAAAAATCGCAGATTGCTGCCATTACTTATAAAATAAATTAATAATAAAAATGCCATAAATCTATCCCCTATTTTGTAGATGCAATAACTTTTGCGCAAACCAATCAATATACACTTATTGCGATTTTTTCTTTTTTTTGTTACCAAAAATATGTAGAAGAATACATATCGGCCTAAACTGAGGAAGAAATTTGTTTATTATATATATATATAAATGTGATATTTATTATAGCAAAAAGTTAAAAATATTGCTTTTTTTTTTCAAAATTGTCGCTCTTTTTTTGTTTATAGCGCAAAAAATAAAAACTGTAGAGATGATCAAATACCACCAAAAGAAAGCTGCATTTGTGGGGGGAAAAAATACGTCAATTTTGTTTGGGTACAATGTTGCACGACTGCCCAATTGTCAGTTAAAGGGGCGCAGTGCTGTATCGCAAAAAAGGGCTTTGTTAGGAAGGGGGGAAATCCTTCTGGGGCTGAAGTGGTTAAAGCCCAACGTGTATGGAAGGAATAAAACCTCTGTCATGTCTTTATTTACATTTGTCTCACTCATGGGGATATTTTCCCAATAAGAATTTATTTTGACAATGATCAGTAAAAAAGGAATTTGATTTTGCACACCAACATCCCAGTTATTATTACAACAAAATCTGATTTGTAACTGTGTTTTTTAAAGTGTCAATATATATTTAAAATTGAAACAACAATTTAAAATAATCATAATATGTCAACAAAGCTGTTATGAATAAATTACATTCATAACATCTGCGATTTCTATAGTGATGCTGTGATTGGTCCACAGCTATCACATGGTACCGGTGCCAATCACAGCACCCTGTACGATATGATAGATGTGGGCCAATCATAGCACAATAGTAATCACAGATGTCATGAATTTATTGCATATCATAACTGTAACAGCAATCAAAGTTTAAAAAAAAATCCTTGATCACCCCATTCCCCCAGAGTAGTACAGTGTCACTATGGTTACACTGAACTACTCCGACAAAAGTATGTAAAAAAAAAGAAAATGTTTAAAGAAAGAAAAAAAAGGTAAAAAATCTAATTAAAAAGTACCGTATTTATCGGTGTATAACACGCACCGGCGTATAACACGCACCCCAAGTTTAGGAGGGCATTTTAAGGAAAAAAAGTTTTAGGAGGGAAGTTTAGGGAAAAAAAACACTTACATTTAAGCGTCATTTGCAGCTTGCTTGCCCAGCGTCATTTGCAGCTTTGCCCAGCGTGATTTGCAGCTTGCCCAGCGTCATTGCAGCTTGTCAGCATCATTTGCAGCTTGTCAGCATCATTTGCAGCTTTGCCCAGTGTGATGTGCAGCTTGCCCAGTGTGATGTGCAGCTTGCCCAGTGTGATGTGCAGCTTGCCCAGTGTGATCTGCAGCTTGTCAGCGCCATTTCCATCTTTTGCGCATTTGAAATTGCCGCCTAGAAAGACCGCGCGGCCGAAAAAAAACGAGCGTCGGCGGAAAAGCCCGAGCCGTCTGTTCGGCTCCTGCTCTCAGTCCCGCCTCCCTGCTGTTTCGGAAGCGAACGCAGGGAGGCGGGACTGCGAGCAGAGCGGAACAGACGGCTCGGGCTTTTCCGGCTCCACTCGCAGTCCCGCCTCCCTGCTGTTTCGGAAGCAAGCGCAGGGAGGCGGGACTGCGAGCAGAGCGGAACAGACAGATCGGTCTTTTTCGCCGGCGCTCGTTTTTTTCCGGCGGCGCTCGTTTTTTTCCGGCGGCGGCCGCTGTTTTTCTGCGCCGTTTTAATTTTTTGGCCACTTTTTTTTGGGGTATCGGCGTATAACACGCACCCACGACTTTCCCCCGATTTTAAGGGGGAAAAAGTGCGTGTTATACGCCGATAAATACGGTATGTATTTCTTTTTTTTTTTTTTTAACATACTGTCATACCAGTCAGTATCTCCGACCACTGCCACACCAGTCATATGATGATGCTGCACTGCACTGGTAAAAAAAAAAGTGAAAACATTTTTTATTTATTGTCTTCTTTTTCCAATATTTGTGACAAAAATTACAACTTCAAAAAACTCCCTTGACTCTTATTAAATACCTCAGACTTTTTTTTTTTTAATGTAGCAAAATAAATGTGGGCCTAAATTTATGACTGACTTTTTTGGATATGTTCTATGATTGAAAGTAGAAAAAAAATTGCCTTTTATTTCAAACTTTTTTTAATCGGTTGATTTTGCGAAAAAAGTACTGATAAAATACCAACAAAAGAAAGCTTTATTCGTGTGAAAAAATGTATATACATTTAATTTGCGTACAGTGTTGCATGACCGCGCAATTGCCAGTTAATGTAGCACAGTGCTGAATAGCAAAAAAAATAAACGCCTGGTCATGTAGGGGGTAAAATCTTCTGGAGGTCAAGTGGTTAAAGAAAGCCTATTGTTTTCAATTAGACCAGCCCTGATTAACAGACTTACACTGATGCCGCGTACACACGAGCGGATTTTCCGTTGGAAAAATCTTGGATGGTTTTTCCGACGGAATTCCGCTCAAGCTTGTCTTGCATACACACGGTCACACAAAAGGTTGCTGAACTTTCGACCGTCAAGAACGCGTGGCTTACAACACTACAGCGAGCCGAGAAAATTAAGTTCAATGCTTCTGAGCATGCGTCAAATTGTTTCCGAACATGCATAGGAATTCTGCGCGTCATAATTGCTACAGACGATCGAAATTTACGATTATAACTTTTTCCGACCAAAAAATTGAGAACCTGCTCTCAATCTTTTGCTGGCGGGAATTCGACCAGCAAAAGTCCGATGGAGCATACACACGGTTGCATTTTCCGACCAAAAGCTCTCATCTGTCTTTTGCTGGCCTAATTTCCAATCGTGTGTACGCGGCATTAGAGAAAATAGCAGAGAACCACAGTCACTGTACACCAGTAATTCTAAGCAGGAGGTGTCATCTGCTTATGTAATGCAAAAATATGTCTGCAAACATGCCTATATACAGATGTTCACAAAGAAAGTTTTTGAGACAATAACCATAAATAGGGGCAGCACAGAGGCTAAATGGTGGGGCAGAACAATGGCTAAGTGGGTAATACTTCTGTTGAGCAGCACTAGGGCCACTGGTTCGAATATCAACCATGATACTACCTGTCTAGAGTTTGCATGTTCAGCCTGTACCTGTTAGGGTTTCCTCTGGGTACTCCAGTTTTCTCCCACACTCCAAAGACATGCTGGTAGGTTAATTGGATCCCATCTAAATTGGTCCTAGTGAGTGTATGTATGAATGTAAAACAGGGACCTTAGTTTGTAAGCTTCTTGAGGACAGGGACTGATGTAAATGTGCAATATATATGTCAAGTGCTGCGTAAATTGACGGCTCTATATAAGTACTTTAAGTAAACATTAAAGGTGCACTCACACCTGTGAATGCACTCAAAGCCGATTACATGCGAGAACCCGATGGGGATCCCAGTACTGAGCTGCGAGAAGCAGCCTTATTGAAAGCAATAGGAGGCTGCTTGCTCCCACAGCTTATTGAGTCCACTAGCATGTAATCAGTCATGCAGCGATTGCATGCGTGTGATCAGCCCTGCATGAGTGAATACGTGTGATTTTCTTAAATTAGCTGAGGGAGTCAGCAGCCTCCCATTACTTTCAATGGGACTGACTCACTAATAAAATGATTTAAATTAAGCTGAACACATTCTTATACTGTATATCATGTATTCCAAGTATCAGACTCCCTCTCCCTGCCTCATTGATCTAATTAGGAGCACCCACGTAACTTGGACATGTAACCTAGACCTTGGACCACAACGAATGGGGAGACAGCATGCCAGTATGACTATTTACTTATATCTAAAGACAGCTAAACATAATATTGCTTTTGCATGTGAAACAGCATTGTCCAATATGTGCTGATTTTACAGGCTATATGTCAGATAATAAAAGCTTTTGTAGCAGTCAGATGGTTGTTAATGCAGTTAATGCCCAGTTCAGCAAAGGGTCCTTGTTAGGTGTTGAACTCATGTTGATCATGTTTGGGTGTTGCATCAAAAAAGGAAATTCATTCATTGTAGTCAGACATAGAGAGTCGTTCCTCAGGAAGCAGCAGGTGTGTACAGACTAGAGATGACGTCTAGCTGCAGCAGGAGGTGATACATCGAGAAGTGATATTATTACAGCAGCTGAATATGACAGCTTCCTGCTCAGGCTGGTTGTTAGCCAGCAGAAATTTGCTTCCTAGGAAACAGTGATGAATCCCTGCTTGACCCATTCAGTTGTCAGACTACATAGTATATACTATAGCAAAATAGGAATGCAAAACCATACTCCATAAAAGTCAATCTGTGGGGTTTACTTCCAAACACACTCTCCACCCTAAACCAAGCCCCACTGATGCGTTTCACCCCCGACTGAGCTTATTCCTAGAGAATAAGCCTATTTGGATAAAACGTATCATGGGGTCTAACAGTTCACGTTAAAACCAGGGGTTTGGTTTGCACACATTTGCAAATATATGCATAAGCTGCAGGGCCACTTCACAGCACCCTAATGTACTGCAGTCATAACTCTATATATTTTGAGATTGTCCAAACGTGGAGAACATACATGTAGTGGTCACACTTTTACTAAGTGTGTGCTATCAGTGCAAATTTAGTTTTTCTCAGAACTGTAATGGAGTTCTGGGGGTTAATTGTACAGGATTTACTTTGGCATTAGTCTGGCTGGGCTGTACTGGGGTTCTGCCTGGTCATAGGTGCAGTGATGCACTCATGACAGGCTTAGAACCAGGTCTGATTGTACGTCTTAGCTACCAATCTTTCCCGGAGCCAATCAGTGGGCGCGTCTGGCCCTGCTGCATAGTCTGGGAGAGGGGAATTTAAGGTGCTGAAGTCACGTGTTCAGGGTTCGGCTGCGGCTTCAATTCCTGGTTCTGGTCCCGGGGTAGCCCGCGAGGGGTCCCGGGCCTAGGAGCGTTTGCCGTCCCACAAGCATGGTCAATCCGACCAGCCCCAGAGGCCCTCATGGTCTGGGGCAGGGATCCGTCTGTTCCCGAGTCTCGGAACTGGCTAGTCCAAGGCCCAGTAACTGAAGGAGGATTCAAAGGTGTCCTGGTGTGCTCTCAGTATTGGAGGGACATGGCAACTCGTACAAGTGACCAGGGGAGGACTCTTCTGAGGAGGGTCAACAAGCTGGCTGCTCAGTAAGAGCCTGGGAGCTGAGTTGTATGGACACATTTCCACAGCACTGCCAAGGAGACCGAGAGAGATCCAGGTACTGTGAGAAAGGTTCCTATTTATCTTCAGTTACAATCTAGTCTGTGGCAGAGACTTTGCAAAGTTTCCGGATCACATGTTGGCTGCTAGATCTCTGGCTAGAGGTTTATCCAGCAGTGAAGCACCCAGTGGCTACTCTCTGGGTTGATTAGAGACATTCAGTGGATGTCAGCAGTTCAAAGTGCCTGAGTTTTGTCACCCGTGCCCTTTATTCCCATCAGAGACTGTGTTATGTTGGATGTTACCACTGCAAAAAAAAAAAAAACCTTGAAAAGGACTTTTATGTGTCAGCATCTGAAGTCGTTGGGTACTAACCCTGGGAACCCCTAGACAATCACTGACACGCCGCAAGGAGGTAACTGGTAAGCCCAAAAAGTCAAGGCCGCCCCTCAGGGGGTTATGGCCGATACATACAGTATATATGATTAATAGATTAAGAGCAGGTTTGCCTAGAGGGAGCCCACCGCTCCTTAAAGGGGTTGTAAAGCTTTGTGTTCTTTCACCTTAATGCATCCTATGCATCAAGGTGATAAAACACCTGGCAATCATCGGCCCCCCAGCCCCCCCATTTTACTTACCTGAACCCCTTCATTCAGTCGGTGGGGATATGCTGTCTCTCTCTCCAGGGGCTCCTGGCTATTGATTGGATAGAATGATAGCAGCACAGCCATTGGCTGTTGCTGTCAATCAAATCGAATGACATGGGCGCCGGGTGGCAATCACTTTAAAGGTATAGAAATGCACTGGACACCCAGCAATAGCACAATGGCAGAAAAGGTGTCCAGTGCGTCCTCTCACCAATTCACCAACACATATATAATAATGTATATAATAAAAGTAGATATGCCCGGAGGGAGCCCAGGCATAGATGGCACGCACCTGTTAGACAGGACAATTCAGTTTGTTGCAGGCCGGTTGGTAAGTGAGCTGGGAATTTTTCTTTGTTGTTTTTTTGTCTTTAAATTTCCTGCCTACACATCCCTTTTCTGAGGCACAGCACACTGGAAACTGGAGTGACATAGAGGTGTAGGGAGCAGCAGATTGAGCCCTCTCTCCTCTCTCATCCGTGCAGGGGAGACTCTGTGCTGGCCCTGCGCAGTTTGAGAGAGAGTGTCACAGACACTTAGAGAACTGCATCCAGCCCCCCAGATGGTTGGCAACCCTGGTTATTAGGGTGAGGCCAGGCACACCTTGTCTATGCGCCTGCCCATGAACTTGGTGACTGTGATACTTGGTTACTTGGGAAGCCAGCCACAGTCCTGTCTAAATAATGTGTCCAGGTTTCAGTTGGTCTGAAATCCCGGATGGGTCAGTAACCCTATTGGTATTGGTATAAACAGTGTGTAGAGATGTAATTGCTTTCATATGGTCCAGAATATATTATAGACCAAAAATCATTAAGGATAATTTTATCATATACACTCTTGACCACGTGCATGAGAAAAGATTGTGCAACCCTCATTAACAAAGAAATGCGTTATTCTGCTGTCTACTCACCATGCAGGTGCTGCATTGTAAACGCACCTCACTAACTCCTATTAAAAAAAAAATTCAGACTTCTGTATCCTTTCGTGAAAGCGTAAGTCTTCAGGTTTGTCTAAATGTCTGACTACATGTACACATTAAACATTCTGTGCCTCTTCTATAATATCAGTATATGGGTAAAATACACTTGTGGTCCTTATGCAATTGCAGTGATGCAGTTACTCATAAATCCTTATTAGTAAGCTCAGTAGACATTGTCGGCAGGCTCAGTCAAGTGTGATTAATTGAAAACAAAAACAGTATTGTAATTATTGCATATTAAAAATAGCACCAGGCTTGTTAATGCTTGTGAATTATTAAATGTTTTACTAAAGGTAGAAAAATAAAGCGTGGCTTTTGTTATAAATTGCTAGCATTCTTCTGAGCTCACATACTCAAGAACTTGATTAGTTCCATTAAAGGCCAAAACTTGCTTGACAGCAGATGAAAGATGATGCAAAAGTGCAACTAGTAAATCCTCACTGGTAGAAAATCGACAAAAGTTTTCAAATTCAGTCCACTGCTTGATTAGAACCTCAGTCTGCCCCAGGAAGTGCCCCACCCCCCCGTAACATTGTATTTTTACCCATTGACCCTGCTGTTATTTTTCAACTTCCTTTAACACATCAACCTGTGCAGCAAATGGGTTATAGGATTGAGACACACCTTTTAACACTGACAATGCTTACAATTGTCAGCTTTTATACATTTAGTTAAAACCTTTATCCCAAAAAGGAAGAAAAATATCTGTAACTGCTTAACCACTTTCTTACCGGGCACTTAAACCCCCCCTCCTTTCCAGACCAATTTTCAGCTTTCAGCACTGTCGCACTTTGAATGACAATTGCGCGGTCATACAACACTGTACCCAAATAACATTTTTATAATTTTTTCCCCCCAAATAGAGCTTTCTTTTGGTGGTATTTGATCACCCCTGCAATTTTTATTTTTTGTTAAAATTTTTAAAAAAGACCAAATTTTGTTATAAAAATGAAAAAATGGGTAATTTTTGTCCGTCATTGATGTACGCTGATGAGGCGGCAGTGACGGGCACCGATAGGTGGCAGTGATGGGCACTGATGGGTGGCAGTGATGGGCACTGATGGGTTACACTGATAGGCAGAACTTTTAGGTGGCACTGATTGGCAGCACTGGTGGGCATTGATAGGTGGCACTGGTGGGCATTGACAGGTGGCACTTGTGGGCATGGACAGGTGGCACTTGTGGGCATGGACAGGTGTCACTTGTGGGCATGGACAGGTGGCACTTATGGGCATGGACAGGTGGAACTTGTGGGCATTGCAAGTGGGACCGATGTCCCTTTAAGATAAGCCGGTGATCGGCTTTTTTTTTCTCCTCCGCTGTCAGCGTGAGGAGAAAAAAAAAACGATCACCGAGCTTTTGTTTTTATCATGTGACAGACAATGACAGCTGATCACATGGTAAGGGGCCCGGACCCGCCCCTTACTCGGATCGCTGATCACCCGAGTCTCAGTGACTCGTGATCACAGCGCGCCCTATAGGGCGCACGCAGGGACCGTGCACAAGGGAGGATGTCATATGACGCCCTCCCGGGAATTGACATTCGCGCTGAGGCCGTCATTCGGTCATAGCGCGGATGTCTAGTGGTTAAACATGTTAGTTGGAGTTAGAATTTAAAGTGTTAGTCACTTATTTAAAGTGATTGTAAAGTCTTGTTTTTTTTTTTAAATAAAAAACATGTTATACTTACCTGCTCTGTGCAGTGGTTTTGCACAGAGCAGCCCGGATCCTTCTCTTCCCAGGTCCCATGTCGGCGCTCCTGGCCCTCCCTCCTGCTGGGTGCCCCCACAGCAAGCAGCTTGCAATAGGAGCACCAAAACAGGCATGCTCCCGACACACGGCTCTGTGTGTCCATTCACACATAGAGCCATGGCATGGCCCTGCCCCCTCTGTCTCCTGATTGGCTCACTGGCTGTGATTGACAGCAGCGGGAGCCAATCAGGAGTGTGAATCCCTGGAGAGCCAAGACTCACATGGACATCGCTGAGTCGAGAGGGGCTTAGGCAAGTATTGGGGGGGCTGGGAGGGGGCTTGGGGGGCTGCTGCACACAGAAGGTTCTCTACCTCTTACCTCTTGTAAAAACTTGTACTTTTACAAACACTTCATCTGGTTCATCTAAATCTACTAGCCCATCTAACAGTGCTGCTGCCCGAGGGTATCTCAGCTGCACTTCCATAAATAGAGGAGGCACCCTAATGGCGCGTACACACTAGCGGATTTTCGCTCAAGCTTGTCTTGCATACACACAGTCACACAAAATTTTGCTGAACTTTTGACCATTAAGAACGCTGTGACGTACAACACTATGACGAGCCAAGAAAATTAAGTTCAATGCTTCCGAGCATGCGTCAAATTGTTTCCGAGCATGCGTAGGAATTTTGCGCATCGGAATTGGTACAGACGATCAGAATTTCTGATCTAAACTTTTTCCGACTGAAAAATTGAGAACCTGCTCTCAATCTTTTGCTGGTGGGAAGTCCGATGGTGCATACACACGGTCGTATTTTCCAACCAAATGCTCTCATTGGTCTTTTGCTGGCCGAATTTCCGATCGTGTGTACGTGACATAAGACGACAAGAAGTGTGATCCTGGCTGGAGCACTAGGTGAAAAAAAAACAAGAAAAAAAAACAAACAAATGCAGCCACCACATTTACATATAGGCAAGATGCAATATGCTACATGTTTGTTTTTTAGTTTAGATACTCTATAACACTAAAAAGTGTTTTTTATTTCTATGTTGCTGCATTCCCTTCTCTTCCTATCAGGTTAAACATTGTCAGCAGAGCAAAAATGGAGGAGATATCACTCTAACCGATCCAGGGATAGCAGTAAAAACCCTGCAGGCGCTCAACTCTTCTCCGATCTATCCAAAAGAAAGAAAGCATGAACCTTGTGCTTTTAACACAAGCTACAATATTTGCTCGATAACATTAGTAGCTCACCTATAGATAATTTGTTCTTGTTTCCTCAAATTTCTCTAATGCCGCGTACACACGAGCTGATTTTCCGTCGGAAAAATCTTGGATGGTTTTTCCGACGGATTTCCGCTCAAGCTTGGCTTGCATACACACGGTCACACAAAAGTTCTCCGAACTTTCGACCGTTGAGAACGTGATGACATGCAACACTACGACGAGCCGAGGAAATGGAGTTCAATGCTTCCGAGCATGCGTCAAATTGGTTCCGAGCATGCATAGGAATTTTGCACCTATCATGCTCTCAATCTTTTGCTGGCTGGAATTCGGCCAGCAAAAGTCCAATGGAGCATACACACCGTCGGAATTTCCAACCAAAAGCTCTCATCGGTCTTTTGCTAGATCTCCGATTTCCGATCGTGTGTATAAAGTATAATTATAACCAATATAATATAGCCATTTTTGAAAGAGCGAAGAAGGACTCCCCCAGATTTTTACAGATATCCAGGGCTCTGCTAAAATGATTTTCCCTCACTTTCTATCCTGCTAACAACATTTTACAGCAAAAACTGAGTTTAAAAATCTGATTTAACTTAACCACCAGAGGAAAAGACAACATATATATGACAACTTATTGGATTATATTAAATTGTTACTTTTTTGATTATCGATAATAGTTAGAATATACAAATCCTTATATTAATAGTGGTACGACACACAACAAACACACCTAGAATCACATATACACACCTCTCTCTCATAACTAAAAACATTTCCCCTGTATTATGCAAAAATCTATAATTATATATATATATATATATATATATATATATATATATATATATATATATATTAGGACTGGTGGTCCTAATGATAGATGAGATTAAATTACGGTCACAAATTAGTTCTTATGCATGTAAGTGACAGTTCATAGCACCCAGCCAAGGATAACATATCTGTCAAGCAACATAATTGAAGTTCCAGGATGAGCAAATCCTCAGTTAGTTTGTGAATCAAGGTATAATGTGGTCCAGAGGAGGATCAATCTTCACTGATTGTGTACAGTTATGTCAGCTTCAAATATATATAGGCATATATCCACAGCAATAATGAATCAGCCCAAAGATATGTGTGAACATGGATATCACCTCCCTCACACATCAATCAGGTTCCACGTTGCACAAAGTGAGTATATTCCATCACTAACTTGGAAATAAATCTTCAATGTCTTAAACGTCCATGTGCGTCACAGAGACTGAATTGTCATGGGATGTTCCATAGGGTGAATGCATGCATGTTATACTTATCAGTCCAGATGTCTCTGAAGAAGCTTATTAGTCCAGATGTCTTTTAAGATATAGGACCAGAATTGCCATTTCAGGGAGATTCCTGCTTGGATGTTGAAGTCCCAAATCAGAGATGGGGATCACCAATGTCCCAGAGGAAAGGGTGGATCTGAAATGTGAAATTAAGCCTGACCGATTTTACCGGACCCAAGGCAGCTGCTTCAGACATTTTACTAGACAAAAGTGAAGGGGAAACTGCCTGTGTCCCTTCTTGAGAATTTCCCTAGTCTCTTGACTGGTAAAACCACTGTCGGCAAGACAGGAAATTAGGGGAAATCTCAAAAAAAAGTGTTTTTGTTAGCCCCGGACCATTTTGCTGGCCAAAGACCAGAGCACATTTTGCGATTCGGCACTGCGTCGCTTTAACTGACAATTGCGCGGTCGAGCGACGTGGCTCCCAAACAAAATTGACGGCCTTTTTGTCCCACAAATAGAGCTTTCTTTTGGTGGTATTTGATCAACTCTTTTTTATTTTTTGCGCTATAAACAAAAATTTGGGGAAAAAAACGCATTATTTTAACTTTTTGCTATAATAAATACCCCCCAAAAATATATAAAAAAACTATTATTTTCCTCCAGTTTAGGCTGATACGTATTCTTCTACATATTTATGGTAAAGAAAATCGCAATAAGCGTTTATTGATTGGTTTGCGCAAAAGTTATAGCGTCTACAAAATAGGGGTTTGTTTTATGGCATTTTTATTAATAATTTTTTTTTTTTTTTACTAGTAATGGCGGCGATCTGCGATTTTTATCGTGACTGCAACATTATGGCGGACACATCAGACACTTTTGACACATTTTTGGGACCATTGTCATTTTTACAGCGATCAGTGCTATAAAATTGCACTGATTACTGTAAAAATGACACTGGCAGTGAAGGAGTTAACCACTAGGCGGCTAGGGAGGGGTTAAGTGTGTCCTGGGGAGTGATTCTAACTGTTATGGGCGTGGCTACAAATGATACTTCACTGATCATAGCTCCCGATCACAGGTAGCAGAGATCAGTGACAGTGTTACTAGGCAGCACAGGGAGATGCTTGTTTACATTAGCATCTCCCCATTCTTCAGCTCCGTGAAAGACGATCGCAGGTAACCCCGCATCGATCGAGTCTGCGGGAGCCGCGTTCCTACTCAAGGAGCTCCCAGCAGGGTCGTGTGAGTGCCGCCGGCAGCACGTACGTGACCACGCGGTGGCAAATTCAAAGGGACGTACCTGTACGCCCATTTGCCCAGCCGTGCCATTCTGCCAACGTATATGTACATGCAGCGGTCGGCAAGTGGTTAATGTCTGTGTTGCTGTTGGAGAGTCTCCTTCACTTCTCGTTTGGTAAATTGTTGTCAGCAGGACAGGAAGAGAGAGGAAATTTCCCTAATCTAGCCCCATATACTGTAGCACAAAAACCAGATAAGAATCTAAATGTACCCACTCAAACCAAACTAGGAAACAAGTTTTGTTCTTGACATAACTTTTAAAGCTTAAATGTACAGTCTATGTGTTCAATACATGGTACAGCAGCAATCCAACCTTTAATAAAAAAATATGCATGCAATGTTATACTATAGCTTTGTGATACAAAGTGATTTTGACGTAATGCTATGCATACAACACATCAAACAGTCATCGTACATGTGAAAAGATGAAGCTATAATTAAATGCCTGAACCTACTCTGTGCTATATCCCTAAAGCCTTCATTATATTTCCCAGTGGGGGGGATAGTCACATGCCTCAACAGCATAACACAGAGCACAGATTGTGCCCACGTGCTAGTGAGAAAGCGCGCTCTAGCCATACCTGTTTTCCCTTTCTATCGCTGTTTTCTTCAATGTTTTGCTGATCGCCTAAAGCACTGCCTGTTTTAGATTCCAAATGAGCCACCGGAGATAATTAATGAGCGTCTTTTTTTTTTTTTTTGTTTCTACCTATATACAGCTATGTTGCTCATGCATGCAGACTCTCTGCTTGAGATCCTGTTATTGTCAAATGATTCTAGATTCAGCAGTTGCTGTAATTTGTTAGCCAGTGAGTGTCGTATTAAATGCTGCATTGTAAAATATTTATTATGAGCAGCGTTGTATAAAGAGATTTATAGCTGGGAAGTGTTTTCTGGAGAAAAAAAATAAAAATAAAATAAGGCAACAAATACAAGGAAAAAAATATTCACTCGAAACCTAGTGTGGCATATCATATTGATTTCAGAAGGAACACTGTTTGTCCAAGGTTGCTTTTGTAAAGTACTGCTCTATAAAGCTCAGGTATGGGGCCATATATTTTGTGCTATTTGCTGCACTGTCACGGTGACCTTGTTCAAATACCTAATCTAAAATGTATTCCAAACATTACATGAGTGACTGCTCCCCAGTTCAGATTAAAATCCAAGCCACTTGCTCATTGTCTTGGCTGGAGCAGATTTGCTGTTGTCGTTTGATAAATCCCCTAGATGGCAGTGCAGATTGTAATTAGAGCGATCACTGTAAGCTTTGTTTATCAGATAAACACTTCTTCAAATGCCACTGCGGTATTTTATATATTCGCTGGATCAGTTGTCATAAACTGGCAATGTTTATTGGACGAGAGAAATTTGTGAAACAGGGTTGGCGATGTTGAAGAAAATGACTATAAATGATGCTGAGGTCATTTATTCAAGTTACATTATAACCTGACCTATATTGTAGAGTTTTCCCTGCATCAACAATAGGGGAGAAATAAAGCTAGCAGTGCCTGTTGTTACTAGCTGACTTCGCAACCTATGGTGTCTTTATAGGAAACCTGTACTAAGAGAAATGAAATATGCAGGGTGTCACGGTACACCTTTGCCTTTGAAAATGCTAGCTGCCTGGCAGTCATATGTGTAGTCGAGCACAGTCTGAATTGATCTGAATACTTGTTCAGGAAGTCTCGGTCACTGAGCCTGAACAAGTTTGCAGATCGCTTTCTGACTTTACTCTAATGCCGCGTACACATGACCGGCCTTTTCGACAGCAAAGGTACGACGGAACGAATCCGCCGGACAATTCGATCGTGTGTGGGCTTCATCGGACCTTTGCTGTAGAAAAATCAGACGTACTTTAGAAATATGTATCATGGAAAATCTGTGCTACACCCAATCAATAAAAAATTATAAATAATAACTATATCAAAATATGTGACAGCTGAATATATGTGATAGTGCTACAATCTAAACAAAAAACAGAATATTCACTTTAGGAATGTGTGTAAAAATGGGAATAGATGCGCTACTAAATAACAGATACAATTTACATAATATCTGTGCTATGTGCTAAAAAGCCAAAAGTGCACTACTAGATAAAATAAGTGTGCCACTACGTGCACATTGAAACAAATTAACTGATTGTGAGCAAGAGTTTAGATAAAAAACAAAAAAATAAAATAATGAAACAAAAATGATACAAAAATAGATCAGCATACATAAACTGTTCTAATCAAAAAACTAAATTTTAATTTTTACTAGTAATGGGGCGATCTTTTTTCTGACTGCGACATTATGGCGGACACATCAGACAATTTTGCCACATTTTTGGGACCATTGGCATTTATACAGCGATCAGTGCTATAAAAATGCATTGATTACTGTAAAAATGTCTAGCAGGGAAGGGGCTAACACTAGGGGGAGATCAAGGGGTTAATGTTTTTTTTTTTTTTAAAGATTTTATTGAAGGATATTACATATAAATTGTGTGTGTTCTAACTGAAGGGGGGAGTGGACAGTGTAGTGGAAGAGATAGATCGCTGTTCATACACTGTATGAACAGACGATCTGCCACTTCTCCCCTGAGAGAACCGGAAACTGTGTGTTTACACTCACAGATCCAGGTTCTCGGTGTGCCCGAGCGACCGCGGGAGCGCAGCAGTGATCGATTTGTGGGCGAGCAGGTGCGCCCCTAGTGGACAAAAGTGGAACCGGCGTAACATGATGGCGATTCGTGCAGTCGAGCCATGTTGCCACAGTACAACTGCGGCGGCTGGTCGGCAAGCGGTTAATAACAATAGTTAGTATAAAAAACCTTGTTTAGCAGAAGGCACTTCTTACATACCCTTACTATGTGCAAAAACTCAACAACGCAAATAAATGTGTTGCACTAAAGTGATCTAAATTGACCCAATGCAGGGGTCCTCTTCAAAAAATATTGACAAATGTATTGCAGTGCTTAAAATATTGTTTAAGTACTGCAATGCATTTGTCAATAAGAGCAGTGGTAGATTTACAGTGCCTTGAAAAAGTATTCATACCCCTTGAAATTTTCTACATTTTGTCATGTTACAACCAAAAACATAAATGTATTTTATTGGGATTTTATGTGATAGACCAACACAAAGTGGCGCATAATTGTGAAGTGGAAGGAAAATGATAAATGGTTTTCATAATTTTTTTACAAATAAATATGTGAAAAGTTTGGCCTGCATTTGTATCCAGCCCGCTTTACTCTAAACAACCAACCTCATTCAACCAAAGCAAAGCAAAGATATCGACACGAACATCACAAAATCACCAAATTTTTCTCTGACCCCAATCACCACGACACCACTAAAAACATCTTTAAAAGCCTTCGAGACAGCACATCACCTATCGATATCATTCCCACAAAACTCCTGAAAGAATGTTCTGACATCTTGGCGCCTATCATAACACACCTCATAAATCAGTCATTCAAAGAATGGACTGTTCCGACAACCCTCAAGCAAGGCATCATCAAACCCCATCTAAAGAAACCCAACCTTGACCCTCAAGACCCTAACTACCACAGACCAATAACAAGCCTTAACACCATCTCCAAGATTATGGAGAAAGCGGTAATACAACAGCTACAACACCACCTGGACACACACAAACTCTGGGACCCTCTGCAATCCGGCTTCCACCAAGGCCATGGCACAGAAACGGCACTTCTCAAAATATGGGATGACACCCTCGAAGCAGCAGATGATGGAGAATCATCTCTCCTAGTACTGTTGGAAATCAGTGCAGCATTTGATACAGTGGACCACAATACTCTACTCATCCGCCTCGCAGAAGTTGCAGGAATCTCAGATTCAGATCTACAATGATTCCCATCTTTCTTAGGAAATCGTTCTGAAACAGTGAAACTAGGAGCTTTCACCTCTGAAACCCGGGCAATCTCTTGTGGAGTCCCTCAAGGTTCACCCCTGTCACCAGTACTCTTCAACATCTACATCTGCCTACTCCTCAAAATCATCAGAATATCAGACCTCTGCTTCCACTCATACGCTGATGACACTTAACTTTACTTTCGCATCACCGGACAAAAAGACCATCATCAGCAACTAGAAAAATGCCTCACTTTGATAGATGACTGGATGATCACTAGCTCCATCAAACTCAACGAATCAAAAACAGAACTTCTTCTCCTACACGCAAACCAAAATTCCAAAACTAAGACCCCATGGACACCGCCCACCATCTTTGGACAGACTATCTTGCCAAGCACCAAAGCCAAGAGTCTCAGAAATGTCAATGAATGCACAAATAGGATCAGTAGTCAGCGTATCTCACCATTGCTTTCGCCTGCTACGTAGACTCATCCCCTTCATTCCAACAGAGGACAAAGCAGCAGTAGTTGGAACAATCATAAATTCCCGACTCGACTACGCAAACTCCCTCTACATAGGACTACCCCAATATCAACTTGCATGCTTACAACTCATCCAAAACACGGCAGCAAGACTGATAACTGGAAAAAAAAACTGTGAATCCATCTCCCCCACCTGGAGGAGCCTACATTGGCTAACCGTAAAGAATCAGATTACATTCAAGAGAATCTGCCTCACCCACAAATGCATACAAGGAAATGCTCCTCAATACCTACACGAGAAGATAACACACTACACACCCAACCGCAGTCTTCGATCATCTAACCAAAGCCTCCTCCTCATTCACAAATCCCGCTACAAATCAAAGGGAGAACGAAGATTCGTAGTCAAAGGACAACGGCTATGGAACGCTTTACCGACTTACATCCGCATGGAAGAAAACCATCAGGCCTTCAGGAAAAAACTCAAGACCTACCTCTTCTAGAAGCTAGACAACACAGGCTGATCAAGCGCCTTGAGGTGATTCAGTTCGCAATTGCAGCACTATACAAATCATTCATTCATACTCTGACACCCCTACCTTCAGAAGCCACCTAATTAGTAAATAGAGTCCAAGTGTGTGTAATTTAATCTCAGTATTAATACAGCTGTTCTGTGAAGCCATCAGAGGTTTGTTAGGAACCTTAGTGAAAAAGCAGCATCATGAAGGTCAAGGAACACAACAGAAAGGTCAGGGAAATTGTGGAGAAGTTTTAAGCAGGGATAGGTTATAAAAAAATATCCCTAGCTTTGAACATCTCACAGAGCACTGTTCAATCCATCATCCAAAATTGGAAAGAGTATGGCACAACTGCAAACCTACCAAGACATGGCCGTCCACCTAAACTGACAGGCCGGGCAAGGAGAGCATTAATCAGATAAGCATCCAAGAGGCCCATGGTAACTCTGGAGGAGAGTTACTATTATTCTGTTAATAGAATAAACAGCATATTTCAACTCAGCCCTTGAAAAAATAATTAAATACTATACCTAATTTTCCAAAACATGTCATGTATACTGTAACGAAACACTCCTGTTGATCCTATGTGTAGATCATGTGTGTGTTTCAAGAAACTTTTGCTGTTTACTGATTGTGTTCTATTGTATTGCTTTTTTTTAGTTGTTCTTATTTGTGCACTAAGTTTATGATCATGTCTATTTAAATAAATGTTGTACTTTTTTACCTTATTATACCTCTTGTATGATCTGGTCTACCCCCTATGCCCGTACAATCCCTGGAGCACTTCCCTTTGCATGCATCTATAGACACAGACAATGGGGCTTGGACCATTTTCACGCTCCCACATGGCTTTGATTAACAGCAGCAAAGCCAGTGAGACCAGGAAGTGAGGAGAGGGAGCCGCTGCAGACAGGCACAGCGCTGGATCGAATGAGGGCTCAGGTCAAAGGTGTGTGCAGCCTATTGGACTAGGGTGTGCACCCTAAAGCTCAAACATGTGTCTACATATATATGACCCTGCACATTGATCTCCTTGCCGGCACAGTGAAAGAGAAGTGCATAAACGCTTCCCTTTATGGCAGAGCCAGTAAGAGGGAAATCTTTCCCATCTCCCTGCCAGCACACAGAACAATAATGCTGGTGATTAGGGGGTACCCAGGCACATCCGGCACACCATGTGTGCACGCCTTTGTCTCAGGTAAATAAGGGGGGGGGGTGAAGGGGGATACTACTACCTAAATATCAAATGCATTAAGGTCAAAAATTTTAAGGTTTTATAACCACGTTAACCATTCCAAACATTTTACATTTTCTGAAAGCAGGGACCTTGGAAAATTAAATGGTGGTAGCTGCAATTTTTTTTTTATGCAACACGATATTAGTGCAACAGTTTATCAAATGTATGTCTTCAGTAAAAACTACACTAAAGTTTATTTCAGTGCCCACAAACAAAGTATAATAGACAATATTTTGATAAAATATAAAAGGTGAGGTTGTGTTGAATAAAAAGATACCCAACATGTCAATCCTTAAAATTGTGCATGCCCATGAAATGGTGACAAACATCAGTACTCAAAATTGTCCATAGACAATGCTATAAATTGTCTTTACAGATCATAAGTTTGGAATTAACTGTGAAGTGTGGCCCTAGAATTTTGCTATCACATCAACATACATGACAATACATAACATGTAAAATTGACATATACATTGACACATCTATGTACAGGGAGGTGGGGGCAGGTTTTTTTTTTTGTTACATACATTTTTGGAATTATTTGGAATTAAATTTTTTTAACTAAACTTTATTGTTATCACATAGAGGACCAATATCCACTATGTAATTGCATATTTACAGTGACAGGCTCTCCTTAATGAGATGCAAGGGGGTCTATTGGACCCTTAATGTCTCCCCTGCACTCCACTAAAGCTAATAGAGTATGCCCTATTAGCTGCTTCTCATTAGCGGAAGCAGCGGGGATTGAAATCTCTGAAACAGAACTTGCATCATATATGGAGGGAGGGAGGATCAACAATCAGATATTTTCTGAGCTTCCTCTCAGTGTTGCCAACCTACCAGAATGAAGTTTACTGACACAACACCAAAAAATTTACTGGCACAGCCACGTTTTTAATGACATTAAAAAAGTTACAAAATTATAGTGTTAAGTGCAAATTTTAGTATTTAGGCTACAAAGAAATACAAGATGTAATTCGCAATATGACTATAAGTGATTGTAAAAGTAGCTGGTGCTCCTGGCTCCTCCCCTTTGTCCAGTGCCCCATGGGAAGCTGCTTCCCATTGGGTCATTCCTGGGGGCTCGCACCCAAGCCCTGCTGCTTCATCCATGGACTCGGCCCCACCCACCGCTCCTTCGTCACTGCCTTTGATTGACAGCACTGGGAGACAATGGTTCCCGTTGCCCCAGCAAAGCCAGGGAGACCAGGAAGTGAGGGGAGAGAAGATCTGCAGACGTGCACGGCGGTGGATCAAATGAGGGCTCAGGTAATTAAAAGGGGGAGAAAGGGGGGATGCTAACACTTAAACATTTTTTACCTTAATACAAGAAATGCATTAAATTAAAAAAATGTTTAGGTTTTTCAACCACTTTAAGGTAGATATTAAGGCAAAAAACAAATGTCTTGTTTTATTTTCAATATAGTAAGTAGCTCAGGGAAAGGACTAAGGAGGACAAAAAATATATAACTGTTGTGCACATATGCATGAAATTTACTCTTAACGGTGACACTGACAGCAGTGTGCAGCAGCACAGATGATAAGGACACCTCCCTGACATGAAACGTCCTCTCCTGAGTCACAGTAACAATCTCTCTCCACGCCAGGTGGTCCCTTCAGTCCACTTCAGTCCAAAGAGCACTGATAGTCCCGCTCCTAGCTTGCCTCGCTCAGCTCCCTTGCACTATGACATCACACGACACGCTCAGGCACCATCTTCACCAGACCCACCCCCCGCTGTCGCTGCCAGAACACACTGTAGCAGGCACTCGGCCGAGCACCACACCACCTTTTCCTGTCACTGACATTTACTGGCAGGAGAAATGTCATGAATCACCAGTAATACCCTCATGCCCTGTCTGTCTGCTTACCTGGTCTGTGTAACAGCCTTGGACCTGCACTCTCACACCTGCATGGTTAAGTAATCTTCCCTGAGCGTGGCTCCACCCTAGCCTCTACAGGATACACTATTTAACACTGTGCTGTCCAAGCCTGCTTGCCTGAGCAATATTATGTGTTTGGTTTCCTGTCTCCTGCTTGCTGTGTGGTTTACGTCTGTTTCTGTTACCGATCTTGGCTTTTTCGTTGACTATCCCTGCCTGCTTGTTACCCTGACCTTTGGCTTGTTTATTGTCTATCCATGTCTGCTAGTTGCCCCGACCTTTGGCTTATCTCCTGACTATACCTTGTTGTCCTGGGCTGCTGCTACCTCTCTATCCTCCTGTAGCCTACCGTGAGCGTGGAGACCCTGGGGGCCGCGACCTGGAGCCAGTTGCAGCGTAGTCCATCCTTACCACTAGAGGCTCTGATGAACACCTTCTGGTGCTTAGACTCCGTGCCCTGGGGAATCTTATGCTCTAGCTCCCAGTGGGATCTGTGTTGGTGCTCCAGTAGATCTTCTTTCCTGAGCCACCCAGAGTTTCATCTGCAGCAGTCAGCCATTGGGTCCACTATGCACTCCCAACCCCAATGGTGTGCATCTATCACCTGGCCTTAGGTGACCTGACAGTAGGCTTGGGCCATGGACTGATGTGCCGCTACCTGCCATTGACCAGCTGCAGAGCGTAGTCTGCAGACTCGAGACACAGGAGTCTAATCAGACCCAAGTGATGCAATTCCTGCAAGGTTTGGCCTCCCGCCTTGAACAGCTTCAGGCCTCCTTTGGATCCCAGGTTCAACAACCTCAATCGCAGGCGGTGGTTGTACCTACTCCGCTTACAGTCCTACCACAAATTTGTTGCACCTACCAGATCCTCATTTTTCTGGTGACTCCCAGGCCTGCAGGGGGTTCCTTAGTCAGTGCACCATCCATTTTGAACTTCAGCCTCAAAACTTTCCCTCTGATCGAGCAAGAGTAGCCTATATTATCTCCCTCCTGACTAACAAGGCTTTAGCCTGGGCTGCCCCTCTGTGGGAAAGGAATGATCCAGTGGACTCCAGCTTGTCTAACTTCCTGAAACTCTTCCGTAATATTTTTGAGGAACCAGGCCGTATCTCGTCTGTTGCCAGTGCCCTTTTACGTCTCTGTCAAGAGTCTTTTTCAGTGGAATAGTATGCCCTTAACTTTCGCAGTTTAATTGCTGAGCTGAGCTGGAATAATGAGGCCTTACTTGCATCCTTTTTACAAGGCCTCTCTAACAGAGTGAAGGATGAGTTTGCAGGAAGAACCATTCCCTCAGGCCTGGATGATGTCATCTCCCTCTGCAATCAGATCGATATTCGCTTCCAGGAGAGGACCCTAGCGTCAGTACTCCATGGTCCTTAGCCAGCCCGAGCTCCCCTTTCCTTGATGTGTGGGCCTGCTCTCTCTGTCCGAGAAAGGTGGGTCTAATACATCTGGAAGGTAGCATATTGGACCCAGGAAAGTCACCTTTATCATCCCGTCTTCTTTCTGTGCTCCTCCATGTCAACGCTTCACCTTATGTAGTCGTGGCCCACCTGGATTTCAGAGGCGCTGAAAATATCATGGACTGGGAAACTGCATCTTCCATGAAAATTCCTCTTTCACCTCTCACCACTCTGCTAAAGGTCTTGGCGATTGATGGTACTGTTCTTCCTGGGGGGCCCATCCCCTTCGAGACCCTCCCTATCAAGATGCCTATGGGGGTACTCCACCAGGAGTGGATATCCTTTCTCGTGCTACCTAAAGCCTCAACCACCATGGTATTGGGCCTTCCTTGGTTACAGCTTCATTCTCCACACATTGATTGGACTATTGGGCAGATCCTGGCTTGGGGTCGATCTTGTTTCTCGTCCTGCCTACTCAAGGCTACCCCAAAGGAAAGAATTCCTGTGGCCATCAGATCAGTATCTCCTGCTCTTCCTGCTGCATATAGTGAGTTCCAGGATGTATTCTGCAAAAAATCGGCTTAGGTACTTCCTCCTCACAGGCCTTTTGATTGTGCCATTGACCTTGTTCCTTACGCAACCCTGCCCAGGGGCCGGACCTATCCCTTGTCCATTCCAGAGACCCAGGCCATGCCTGAGTATGTTGCGGAGAATCTAAAGAGAGGGTTCATTTGAAAACTATCATCCCCTGTGGGAGCATGGTTCTTTTTTGTAGCCAAGAATGATGGGACCTTAAGACACTGCATTGACTATTGAGGCTTAAATGCTCTGACAATCCAAAACTGATACTCTTAATTCCGGAACTGTTCGACAGATTGAAAGGCGCCTCCATTTTCACTAAGTTGGATCTCAGGGGTGCATACAATCTAATCCGTATACGGAGGGGTGATGAATGGAAAATGGCATTTAACACTAGAGATTAGGGATGAGCCGAACACCCCTTGGTTCGGCGGTTCGCACCAGAACCTGCGAACGGACCGAAAGTTTGCACGAACGTTAAAACCCTATTAATTACAATGGACGCGAACGTTCAAAATCTAAAGTGCTATTTATAACGGCCAATATGCATGTTATTGTCCTAAAAAGGGTTTGGGGACCCTGGTCCTGCCCCAGGGGACATGTATCAATGCAAAAATAAGTTTTAAAAACTGACGTTTTTTCTGGAGCACTCATTTTAATGATGCATAAAGTGAAAAAAAAAAGTGAAATATTCCTTTAAATATCGTACCTGGGTGTCTAAAGTATGCCTGTGAAGTGGCATATGTTTCCCATGTCCCTGCACAAAATGACATTTGTAAAGGAAAAAAAGCCATTCGAAACTGCTTGCGGCTTTAATGTAATGTCTTGTCCTGGCAATATGGATGAAAATCTTTGAGAAAAATGGCATGGCTACCCCATCACCCCCCTATCCCAGCCCATTACCAGCCCCTTTGGGTCTTGTATGGATATTAAGGGGGACCCCGCACCCAAAATATGTTATGTTAATGTTAGGCAGATGCCTGCGTTGCACAAATGAACTACACAGCACTAGCAATGAGGGGGTAGATTCAGGTGTATGCTGTGCAGGAGGCACACTACACTGACTGAATATTAGGCAGATGCCTGTGTTGCACAAATCAACTACACAACACCAGCAATGAGGGGGTAGATTCAGGTGTATGCTGTGCAGTGTGCAGGAGGCACACTACACTGACGGAATATTAGGCAGATGCCTGTGTTGCACAAATCAACTACACAACACCAGCAATGAGGGGGTAGATTCAGGTGTATGCTGTGCAGTGTGCAGGAGGCACACTACACCCACTGTAACAGTGCTAGATTAGGAAGCAAAGCAAAGCTCACACTGTCCCTGCCTATCCTGCTCTCTCCCTGAACACTACACTCACTGTAACTGCGCTATCTAAAGAAGTATAAAGCACAGCTGACACTGTCCCTGCCTATCCTTCTTTCTATGAAAGCCGCACAACACTACACAAGACCGCCGCACTGGCGGCCTTATATAGTGTGGGGCATGTACTAAACCCCCCTGAGCTATAATTGGCCACAAGCATCCTGCCTGTGGCCAATTATGGTTCT
This sequence comes from Lithobates sylvaticus, assembly GCA_028564925.1. Taxonomy (NCBI): domain Eukaryota; kingdom Metazoa; phylum Chordata; class Amphibia; order Anura; family Ranidae; genus Lithobates; species Lithobates sylvaticus. The sequence goes on along the minus strand of CM053026.1, from coordinate 676,735,893 downwards.
CCTCACTGCCGGTGCTGTGATTGGCCAAGCATGCGGGGTCACAGTGCATGCTTGGCCAATCATCAGCCAGCAATGCACTGCGACTGGCGCAGTGCATTGTGGGCTGTTCGCATCACACAAATTTGATGCGAATGGTCCACAAAGCTATGGTTTCGATGAACTGACGAACGGCCAATATTCAATTCGAACATGGGTTTGAATCGAACACCGGGCTCATCCCTACTAGAGATGGGCATTATGAATACTTGGTTATGTCCTTTGGTCTGTGTAATGCCCCAGCTGTTTTCCAAAACGTTGTCAACAAAATCTTCAGGGATCTGCTTTATCAGTTTGTTGTCATCTATCTGGATGACATTCTCATCTTTTCGGAAAATCTGCTTCTTCACAGAAACCATGTCCAGATTGTACTTCAGCGCCTTAGAGAATACAATCTGTATGCCAAGCTGGAAAAAGGCTCTTTCGAATGTTCCGAGGTTCTGTTTTTGTCAGTAACTTGGGTCTTTGTATGGATCCTGGAAAGGTCTCGGCCATTACCAACTGGCCTCTTCCTGCAAGCCTCAAGGCCACACAGTGCTTTCTTGGGTTCACTAATTATTACAGGAAGTTCATTAGGAATTAATCTTCCATTGCTGCGCCTATTATTGCCTTGACCAAGAAGGGTGCGAATGTAAAGAAGTGGCCCCCTTAAGCTGTCTGCATTTCATGACTTGCAACAGGCCTTTGTTTCTGGACCTTTGCTGAGGCGACCTAACCCTGGGGATCCATTTCTACTTGAAGTGGACGCTTCCATGACTGGGGTGGAAGCTGTGCTTCTTCAATCCTTTGAGCACAAACGTCAACCATGTGCGTTTTTCTCAACAAAAAAAAATTCTCAGACAGAGGAAAATTACGCTATTGGTAATCGGGATCTTCTTGCGATTAAATTGGCATTGGAGGAGTGGCGTCATCTCTTGGAGGGTTCCCCACACTCCATAACAATTTTGACTGACCATAAAAATCTGCAGTCTTTTATTTTCCCTGTTTCAATTTTTCTATTACGTACAAACCTGGTTCCTACAACAGTTGGACTGATGCACTCTCTAGGTCTTTTGACAATCAGGATAAGGAGCCCACCTCCAAACCTGAGTTGATCATTCCTACTCATGTGTTTTTGCCCATTCTACCCTGGACTCAAAAATTCCTCCTGGCAAGACCTTTATTCCAACCAAGTTAAGAACTAAGATCCTACGTTGGGGTCATGATTCCAAGGTGGCAGGCCTAAACCATACCAGGCTACATGCCCTTAACATGGGGGGGTGGGTGCTTTGGTAAGGGGGCTCTACCCCCCACCCCAAAGCACCTTGACCCCATGTTGATGGGGACAAGGGCCTCTTCCCGAGAACCCTGGGCTTTGGTTGTTGGGGTCTGCGGTCAGGGGGCTTATCGGAATCTGGAAGTCCCCTTTAACAAGATTTCCTGGGGGACCTCATGCATTTTTTTCTTTTTTGTATGAGGTACCCCCTTACAATTCTAACAGACTTAAAATGTCTGGTATGCATTTGGGGGGGGGGGGGGGGACTCTACACATTATTTTTTTTAAATTCTTGCTGTAAACAGTTTAAATTGTCAGCGAATTACATTAATTGCCAGCTTCTTTCTTTTTTAAAAAAAAAGCACATAAACCCCATCAAAGGTCCCCTAAAATACAGAGCAGACCCTTGGGTGGGTCTGTGTGGTGTTTTTTTTTTTAAACAAGAAAGCATGCAATGACAGCTGTCAAAGTCACTTTCCGGGAATTTTAAAAAGTCTTTCCTAAAAAAATCCCTTCTCCTAGCTGCATGTAATAAAAAATAATAATTTGCATTGGTATATGTTCCCCAGGGTAGTGCCCACCCACCCCCCATACTATGTTTACACCCACTTGCCAACTAGCCCAGAAAATAGGTATTTTTAATTTGACAGATTCTGCTCCCATTAATTTCAGTATGGTTCGGGTTTGGCATCTGAACTTTTTTTTGTCAAACCCTACCTAGGGTTGCAACTTTTTCTTCAAGCCAAACCCGAACACTTTAGCGGCACACAGTATTTTTTTTTTGTTTTAGTATACACTATGGTAACAGACCTGGGACACTTCTGGGCAATCCAAAGAGAATAGTAATGTGGTGCACATAGTGCCCCCTCACCCTCCTGTGAAGTTCTGAGCCATATTCCTGTATGAATAATATGTCTGGGATTCAGGTGATTCAAAGCCCGGACTGTCCGGGTAAATCCCAGACAGATGGCAACCCTAACCCTAACCTCTGAACCCAGGGAAGTTTGGCTAGTCACTAATGGCACAGAGGACAACATATTTCCTAACACACACTGCACATAAAATACAAGAAAATATACATGATGGCATTTCTTTACATGAAGTTTAGCTTGGTGCTCAACAGCATTTAACTCTTCAGCAGATTGAAGGGACATTTATCAAACTCTACATGTCTGTTTTCCTGTCAAAATATTGTCAGATCTAAAGAAGCATGATGTTTTCTAATTAGAAATTCCCTCACATACTGAAAACTCTTTCACATTTGATGTGATTAGCAGCAGGACATAGAACAATACATCAATGCCAATCACTATGGACTGTATTTCTGCAATAAGCTTACATATATACAAAACCAGATATATTTGAGTTTGTGTTGCTTGGTTCTATCAGTGTATTAAGGCTTTGTACTTTATTCCTTGTTCAATTATTTTATTGATGAAAAATATAAGGAAAAGGACAGAGGTATCTTGTTATAAACATTATCATCACAAAATGACATTGGAGAATGTAATTACAAAAACTTACAACAATAAAATACAATATGTCGAAAAAAGTTAGGAAACAGGTCTTGCAACCATATCAAGGAAAAAGAAGCAATAACTCCTAACTGGAGTCAGGACAGTAGACATGCCAAGTCATCAAGGAGGAAACAGATGTTGTTGCAGGTAATTACACTTTACACAATTACTTTATTTCATTATTAACAAACTGTTCTCATATTCTTAATGACTTAAATGTAGAAAGGACAAGAAGTGTGGGAATACACAATGAAGGTATGGATGATCAAAAACAAGGGGTTAAATTATAAAGTAGTTGACCAGGAAAAACAACAACCTTTGCTCAGAGTGAACGTTTTGACATTTGCTTGTCATTAGCACAGTGAATGTGACATTCACCATTTTTTTCAGAGCGGGTGTAACTTTCTGGTGCATATGTTTTAAATTACAGTGACTGATTCACCTGCATTTATTGCTTAATGAATGTCAAATTTACTGCTTTATAAATATGTCACTAAGGGGCCATTTACACCTTTATGCTGTGGAAACGTGCAATAAGATGCAATGGTTACAATGCTTTGCCACAACACATGGTAACGTGTTAGCTATTTGTGCAGTGTGTTGTGGTGTCATTCATTGTCAATGGAACATTGTACGGCAAAGCACAATGCACAACATATATATATATCATACGCTGTGTTGTGCTGCATTTGGAAAAAAAAGTCATGCACATTTTTTTATCCTTTGTGGTGCTTTGACAATCAATTTATAATGAATGTGCTACATTCATTTACAGCATGTTAACGCATGCCACAACACGTTGTGGCTGCATGACATCCTACATCATTGTGATAAGTGTTAAGTGGCATTCAGGGTTCTCATACAGGTTGAGGGGCTCCAGGATGCATGTTTGGTACAGAGGAAACAAATTGAATGTCCCCTGGGATAAGTAAGTCCTAGTATGGGTCGTGGAGCCTGGGGGCTGCACAGAGATTTCAAATGGGTGAAGTTTACAATCCTAGTTCCACATTTTATTGGCAACCAGGACACACTGAGGTGTGTTCATGGCATTTGTGAGGAAACTCTGCAGTTTAGCACACAGGGGTTACCACCAGGGGCCCATGTGGCTGTAAGGGAGAAGCCAGAGATTGGTGCATGGGTGCACAAGAGCTTGAGTTCTGACTGGAGTTTAGAGACAAAGGCCCAAGCCTGAGGGTCATAGCAGCACCACTGCAAAGTGAAATCCATAAGCATTTGCCTATGGATAGTAGATGCTGAATAAACCCTGAGTGGGCAATCCTTATGTGTTTCTGTAAACTAATTTTAACTAAAAGTGGACAAAGCAACCTTAAAATATAGATTTGGAAAGTGAACTGAGTCACTGGAAGCTCTAACTTGAGGTAATCCTCCGATAACATGCTAATGTATTAAAATTCTAACATATAATAGTTAGTCTGGTTGAAAAAAGACACCATCTAGTTCAACCAATAAAGGGGGAAAAACATTATACAATCCAATATACACAAACTTATACCCACAGTTGATCCAGAGGAAGCCAAACAACCCCTCCAAAGCATGATCCAATTTGCTCCAGCAGGGGAAAAAATTCCTTCCTGATCCCCCAGGAGGCAATTGGATATTCCCTGGATCAACTTTACCTACAAATGTTAGTATCCAGTTATATTATGTACATTTAGGAAAGAATCCAGGCGTTTTTAAAGCAATCTACTGAGCTGGCCAGAACCACCTCTGGAGGGAGTCTACTCCACATTTTCACAGCTCTTACTGTGAAGAAATCTTTTAATATTTAGAGATTTAATCTCTTTTTCTCTAGACGTAAAGAGTGCCCCCTTGGCCTCTGTGATGGCCTTAAAGTGAATAACTCAATATTATATAGATTGCTTATGTATTTGTACACGTTGATCATATCCCCCTAATCTTCTTTTCTCAATAGAGAATAAATTCAGTTCCTCTAATCTTTCCTCATAGCTGAGCTCCCCCATGCTTCTTATCAGTTTGGTTGCTTTTTTCTGCACTTTCTCCAGTTTTCCCAATATCCTTTTTGATAACTGGTGCCTTAAACTGAACTGCATATTCCAGATGAGGTCTTACTAATGATTTGTACAAGGGCAAAATTATATTTGTCTCTCTCTGGGGTCCATACATCTCTTAATACAAGAATTAAGGATTTTGCTCGCTTTGGAAACTCCCGCTTGCATGCTATTATTAAGTTTATCTACCAGAGCACCCAGATCCTTCCCATTTCCATAAATTCGTACATTTGGGAGGAATCCAAAATACAAATTGATATGCTTCCAAATTTTTTACGAAATAAGAAATTTCGTTTACGAATTTCGGATCCAAATTCAGAAACATGACTGGTGTTTTGTTGACCAATCAGAGGTTTTCTTCTGCCGCTGAGTGAGGGTTGGGAAAATTACCTTTTTTAATATGGGAGTGGGAAATTGAATCAAACAAAATAAGAATGTTCGTTAATTACGATTATTTGTTATTGTTCGTTAATTTCGATTATTCGTTATGATGAAGTTAAAAACCCAGGAAGTCAGCACAGCACAGGGATGATGGGAGCCCCTCATAATGATAAATTCATCATAATGAAGGTTCGAAATTGTTACGAAAACTTTATGAACCTAACGAAAATTCGTATTTCGTACGAATCAAAATTGAATTTCGGACACAAATTACGAAATACGAATTAACGGCTAATACGAAACGGAACGGAACAAAATGAAACAAAGAAAATGTATTGATGTGCACATGTCTACCCAGTTGTACTAGCCCTAGTATGTCTGGCGCATTCATATTCTTAGCCCCCAAGTGCATAACTTTACATTTATCAACATTAACCTCATCTGCCACATAGTTGCCTAATTAAACAATGCACTGAGGTCAGCTTGTAAGTTGGAGACATCCTGTAAAGATGTTATTCCACTGCATACAGTAGCTTGGTGTCATCTGCAAAGACTAAAATGGTACTTTTAATCCCAGACCCTATATCATTTATAATATATTAAAAAGTAAGGGTCCCCACACTGAACCTTATGGTGCACCATTACTAACCCTAGACCATTCAGAGTAAAAATCATTAAGTTGATTGATACTGTGCAATTAATTTGAGAAAAAAATTGAGAAATAAATTAAATGTGAACATGATTTAAAACAATTTTATGCACTGCGGAGACAAGGTCCTTCAACGCCCTAGGATAGGATACCAAGTGTGCCCCACTTCACCCCAAAATCTTATTTAGAATATAAACAAAAAAATAAATAAAATGAATTAGAAGTGCTTATGGTTAAGGTAATAAATAAAGAAAGCTAAGTTAAATGAACAAAGGGGTAGAAAAAAAATTAAGTTAATAGGTTTAATAAAATTTTAACTACAGATTATAAGGCTAAAAAAATCAATCAGGGTTACCTACAAAGCTTTGCCCAATCGGGGCAGAGTGAATAGCTGTTGTTAAGGAGCAGGGCCGGGAAGCCGTGTCCTTAACAATGGATGAGTCATCAGCTGTCAATGGGCTTCCACGCTGAGAACTGAATGAAAAAAAAAACATTGCCAACAAAAAAACAGCCAGAATGAAAAAAAACAGCATGGGGTCCCCCCCAAAATCCAGACCAGACCCTTATCCGAGCATGCAGCCCGGCAGGCATGGAAGGGGGGCGGGTGAACAAGCACCCTTCCTCCTGAACCAAACCAGGCCACATGGCCTCAACATACAGGGGGGTGCTTTGGGGTGGGTCTGTCCCCCCACCCAAAGCACCTTGTCCCCATGTTGATGAGGACAAGGGTCTCTTCCCCACAACCATGGGCTGTGGTTGTGAGGGTTGGTGGGCAGGGGGCTTATCAGAATATGGAAGCCCCCTTTAACAAGGGGGCCCCAGATTCCACCCCCCTATGTGAAATAATATGGGGTACAGTGTACCCCTACTCATTCACCAAAAAGTGTCAATAACAAAAACACAGTTTTTGACAATTGCTTTATTAACCACTTCAGCCCCGTAAAAAGGTTTTACCTCCTTAATGACCAGGCCATTTTGTGCGATACGGCTTTAACTGACAATTGCGTGGTCGTGCAATGTTGTACCCAAACAAAATTGATGCTCTTTTTTCCCCACAAATAGAGATTTCTTTTGGTGATATTTAATCCCCTATGCGGTTTTTATTTTTTGCGCTATAAACAAAAAAAGACCGACATTTTGAAAAAAAAACAATATTTTTTTCTTTCTGCTATAATACAAAAAATCTATAAAAACAAATGTGTTTATCAGTTTAGGCCAATATATATTCTTCTACATATTTTTGGTAAAAAAAAAATGGAAAAAGCATATATTGATTGGTTTGCGCAAAAGTTATTGCGTCTACAACTATGGGAAAGATTTATGGACTTTTTTTTTATGTTTTTACTGGCAATGGCAGCGATCTGTGATTTTTAGTGGGACTACGACATTGCAGAGAGACAAATCTGACCCTAAGTGACGAGCTTTGGGGATCAGTGACATTATTACATTGATCAGTGCTAAAAAAAAAAAAAGCACTGATCAATGTATAAATGACACTGGCCGGGAAGAGGTTAACCGGTTAACTAGGGGGCGATCAAGAGGTTAACCGTGTTCCCTGGGTGTGTTATAACTGTGTGGGGGCTGGGCTCACTGGAACACCACAGAGATAGCCATTCCCGATCACTGGGAACAGCAGATCTCCATTATGTCTCCTGTCAGCACGGGGATCACCTTGTTTACATCCCCGCTCTGGCTCTGTGTACTGTGATTGCAGGTCGCCGGCAGGCATAGAGTCCGTGGGACAAAGGGGAGTGATCCCATAGCGTTCAGTGGTCGCATGTCCACCGCCCCCAATGTCACATGCACAGATCGCCATACGGGTATGTAAATTTGCACAATCAAGCCGACCTGCCAACATATATATACAGTGGCTGGTCGGAAAGTGGTTAAAAATTAAAAAACAATGTCCCCCGATGTAGATCCATCGTCAATTATGATGCCCACTGCCACTGCCAGGCCCGAAAAAATAAAAAAAATGCTCTGCCCGCAACAAAGTCTAAACGCCATCTGCCTTTTCCACTATTTGACAGTTCTTATATAGGTAAGGGGCGTGTCCACCTGTTGACATCACCTAGTGGCACCGCCCCTTTGTGATGTCACAAAGTGTGGATATCATTAATTCTGAATGGTACCCCCACACATCTTGCAAATGTGCACGCAATACCATGAGCTTTGGTGTGGTTCAATTTCAAAAATGTTGCCTGTACCTTTTGAGTACTTCACACACATAGAGCAGCCCATTGAAATGCATGGTCTGCCTTTACAGTGGTGTGTGGGAACACGCCAAAGAGAGCACCTGCTGTGTGTTTACATTGGAAGACTGGCAGGCTACCAAGATTATGTTTTAATAGAAGGCAATATGAAAAAAAAAAAAAAGATTTCTCTGCATTCTTCCAAATGTTGAAGACAAACTTCTCCACAATTCTTAAAACTAAAGTGCTGAATGAGGGCTTGTTTTAAAGTACTTTTTCTGTTTTTTTATGCAAATATTTTAGTGGGCACAGCGGAATCTTAAAAATTCTTAACCCCAATCAGACCAGGATGACACTTTTAACAGCAAGTAAACAATGGCAGCTTCCATATCTCTTATTGCCCAATGGGATTTTATTTATAACTACAGTACGTATATATATACTGTATATATACATATATATACTGTATATATATATATATATTGTATATATTTGTTCTCAGACTGTAGGAAGTATAAGAAGACCAAGGATAAAGATCACTGCTTCTCTATCCATAGCTATGAAGCTAAGCAGCGGTTATAATTGTGTTACTTATTGCCAGAAATAGCTTTGGACACTTTGTTAGAACATGAAGGCTGTTATATGTAGCACTTGCTTTATCAGAACACAGCTAGGCTGCTGCCATAAGAATTCTGGCATTAATTATTTCCACTAGCTCTGGGAACCGTTTCAAATCTAGAGATGATGAGAAGTGGAGGGTCAAGAAGCAATGAAGTAAACACAATATAGTGCATGAGGATGCCTCTCTCTCTTTATTTTTCTGTAGTTTAAAAAAAAAATGTGAACAGGCCTGATTTTTAATGCAGAAGAGACAAAGAGACATGCTATGTTTCTTATGCATTAAGGCTACTTGCCTGCCTGTCCACATTGTACACTGAGCTGCTCACAAAACACAGCGTAAGAATTTCAGCCGTCCTTAAATGACTAAACTCCCACTCATACATGTGAGTGACATCATCTTGGCCCAGCCAATGTAAATGGCTGGAAACTGATACCCAGAAGCCACCGGGCCGAAGATGTCAGCAGCCACCACAGAGCTCTGGGGGATCACAGTGCTGGAGAACAAGTGAGCATAGTTCCACTTTGTAGCTAGGTGCTTGGTTAAAAATGAGAATGAGGGAAACACTGGCTGCAGCTGCACTCTGTAGCTGCTGCTCTGTGTTGATGAACTGGTTAACAGATATATCAGCAAAAGGAGGGAGCTGCTAAGCAGGAAGAATTTAGTCAGGCAGCATTGCACTGTGGGAACTGTAGTCCAGAAGAGTGAGACTGTACTGTAATCGGGAGCTTTTACACTACATTTGCCAGAGGGAGATTGCTATCCTGAATTTTCTCCGGCTGTAGAGGATGCAGCTTCGTCTTGCTATAAAGGAGCACAGACAGCACACATTGCTGTCCAGTGTGTACCATCATTTTCATATCTCATGGTAACCTGTTAAAAGTTTTTTATTGTTTATTCTCTCAGACCCCTGACATTCATGTATAGCTTCGTGCTGGTCACGTGACTAGGCTGATACTGGACGTCTATGGACGTCTGACGCCATCACGTACAGTCCGAGCCTTGGGCTGACTTCGGGCGCTCTGGGAGCGGTGACGTCATCACGCCAAGATGGAGTTTGACGCTGCCGGCGTTGATTTCTATATGCCGGGGCGTCTCACTGTCACTCTGTCCCAGTCGCGTCACTTCCGACGGAGGGACGCAGCGTGCGTCACCATGTCGTCATCACTTATTGGTGCCAAACCAATTCCGGACTCTATTCTGCCCGGGATTGGACGCCTGGTTCTCGCTGCCTCTGATTGGTCATTTTCAGACCAATCAGATCTGGTGTTCCTCGAGTCTTCATGGTCCAAGTTAAATCTGATTGCCCCACTTTATTGGACGCCAGGTTATCGTCCTGCCGATTGGGTGAGAGAATTTGGCGCCAAACTTACCATGTGTCTGGGAGGAGCCTCATGAGAATGGATGTAACATGTGGGTGGTTTCCACCATACACTCGGTTCTTCTGGCCCGGTCTGAAGGTTGATTGGCCATGTTATCCATTCCCATCCCCACTTCCTGTCACATGGTGCTTTCAGAGCCAATCAATATTTTCAGAACACCAACTATGGGCATTTGATGATTGGTTGTCATTTTATGAAATATTTATATATATGTCTGCAGTGTGGGGGGACAGGTAGATGCCCCAGTTGAAGTCTGTCTAAGACGAAACGCGTAGGGCGAGGTTTCACCTATCCCCATACTGCTTTTAATCTAATCGTGATCACTTTTATTGTTTTATTTTTGTATTGGTGGTTTTCTTTCAATAAAACCTTCCATGCTGATCTGCACTATTGGAGTTCCCCTCCTTTCTTCTCTCTCCACATGCCGTTTTGACAAACACCATATGAGAGCCTTGACCCCATCATAGTGGTCTTTGGCCATCAGTTCTCATACCCTGCCTGCAGTTCGGTCTGACCGATTGGAGTTCGTGGTCCTGCGTTCACAGCTGTGTACCCGTTTCCGTCTTGGGCCCTGGAAGATCGGCTCCACCATCGCCCAGTGAGAAGCCCACGGATTCCATCAGTTCGTGCCAGTGAGGTTCCATCCATCGGTGTCTGGACACTACAGGCTTGTTTGACTTTCCTGTCGCTGACAGGGAGTCCACTTGCTTTGGTAAGCATACATCTATTTTTCCTTATTGATCTGAATATTGGAAGAGGATCTAGTCCAAGTTATTCCTGTTGGTGTTCACTTATTCCTGAGATTTACACCTGCTCATCACATTGGGACATTCATTCATTTGAAGTGTTTTCTGTATGGTGGACATTCCCATTCATTTCACTAATTCCTTACAGGCTTCAATTATATGCATGTATGGTTCATTGTTTATACGCACTCTATATGCACTTCACAGGCACTAATCATATGCATGTATGGTTTATTGTTTATATGCATTCATGTTAGATGTGTTTTGGTTTGTAATTCACACTAGACAGTCACTCTGTCATTTATTTTTGTCGGTATAAGGCATTAATTTTTCGACACTTCTCAGTGCATGGTTTTTAGGTTTAGCGCTACATTTCCATTCCCAGTGTGTACCATCACTGCTGCACATTGGCAGCCTGAGCATAATCTGGAGAGCTGAGTCCAGGTGCAATGACAGTCACCTGGGTGCAGATCAGAGAGAAGACCAGGTGGTGAGCTGCAATATCGCTGGGACTGGTGAACTGCTGCTGTAGGGATTTACTATCTACTGCTAGAGAGACTGAATCCCTTGGGAACTGACCATAAAGCCATCTAGTAACCTTACTGCTGCCTGCAGGCTCTACTGGTACTATTTTCATGTCTACCAATGATACCCCTGGGCCTCAACATTAGTTGGCTGAAGAGTGAGAACTAAATACTGTTCCTTTGCAGCTGTTAAGCTGGTCAAACAATCTATGGATTAATAGATCAACTTGTGTATAACCAGCCTGTTGGCTTACTCCTGAATGATCAGTGCTACCAGCTGTAGCCAGCAAAACTGTAGAATAGCACACTGGGAAGGATCCCCCCATCCCATTGAATATGTGAATGGGGGAATCAGCTATTTTTTTTTAATCCAACCCACTGGTTGAACAAATAAAAAATGAATAATGCATGGCCTCTGTTAGGCCCCTTTCACACGATCGGACCGTTCAGATCCGCCTGTCAGTTTTGACGGCGGATCTGAACGGCCGCTCCATGTTAGTCTATGGAGCGTCGGATGTCAGCGGAGACATGTCCGCTGACATCCGACCCGTCCGATCCGCCAAAAGCAGACGTATGGCTCTACGTCCAGATCCGTCGCTGGCGGATCGGATCGGGGGAGATCTGATGAAAACAGACACACTGTCCGTTTTCATCCGATCTCTCCATAGAGACCAGCAGCGCTCGCAAGCCCCTCCCCGCTCAGTGAGCAGAGAGGGACTTGTCATCCGCCGGTTCAGCGGAGATCAACGGAGAGATCTCCCGCTGAGCCGGCGGACAGAGGCGGGCTCCGTGGAAGCAGAGTCCGCCTCGTGTGAAAGGGGCCTTACACAGAGACCTTCACCTATTGCTTATGCTAAGAGTTTCCTCTTAGGGAACATTGCACCATATCTTAGCCATTCATTCTAGACTAGTTATAGCATTATTATAGTACAGAAGGCAGAACCCAAACACAGAATCAGAGTATAAATAAAAACTATTGGACTAAATATAATGGTATGAAATGGCTACGGTGGTTTGAATCACCTGACAGGCCATTGGAATATTCCAGAAAATAAATACCACATGACAGGTAATGTCCAATTAAATTAAACTAACTGTTTATGCTATTATTTGGGTCTAGCCCGGTCCCATAGGTTGGGGTCACAATTATTGCTCCCCCTACTTTTCATTCACATTGCAGTTAACGAGTATGGGGTACATAGTACCCCTACCTATTCACCAAAAAAGTGTCAAAAATAATAAAAAGACAGAAATAGTTTTTGACAATTCCCTCATTGAAAAATAAATAAAAACAGTGTCCCCTGATGTAAATCCATCGTCAATCATGCTGCCCCCTGCACCTGAAAAAAGAAAAAAAAATGCTCCACCATCCATGAAGGCTAGCTGCCTACCGTTTGACAGTTCTTATATAGTAAAGGGTCGGGGCCATCTGGTGACGTTACATGGTGGCACCACCCCCTTGTGATGTCACGGACTGGTGCATGCTGAGTCGGCCGTTTTTTTCTTTTTATTCAGCTGTCAGTGGGGAACTCCATTGACAGCTGATGAATCATCGGTTGTTAAGGATGCTGCGGCCGGCTTCCTGGCCCTGCTCCTTAACAACCAGCTTTTACTGCACCCTGATTGAGCAAAGCTTTTCCCAATCAGGGAGCAGAATGCTCTGTGTAGCGCGCAGTGCATTGCTTGGCGTTCAGTGGGGCGAACATCTGCCAAACACCGTACAAATTCGGGTGTTCCCCAAATTTTCCCCAATCTTCAGCCCGAACTGATGCTCACCTGAAGGTAAAAAAACCTGAGGCTTTAGAATCACTTTAAAGCTTATCTGAACAAGCTGAAGCTTAAAGGTTAGTGTGCACTGCTGCTCCAGTTTTGTAAACTCCCCCATTGTGTATGATGCATTGGATGAGATAAATAACATTAGTGGAGGTACAGCTCCTGTGATATTGAAGGTCCTTTTGGTGTGTGAGACACTTTTTAATGAATTGATTTGGCTGCACAGTTTGCAGAAACTTTTGTTGCAGGTCCTGGTTCCTTTACATGTGACTTCATAATCAGAACAAAGTTTCCTGCTGATTAGTTTCTGTATGAGGTTGGGTGGTGGCTTGAAAGCCAGCACTGGGGGTTGTTGAAATATTTATTTCAGATCATTATCCTCTGTTATGAGAGGCTGTAAATCCAAGATGTACACTGTTTTCTTTGGATTTTCAGGGCTGTGTTTATGTTAGTAATGATGGGTTTGTTCTTGAAACCTTTCTTATGGAAGGAATCTACTAGTGTTCTGAGATTTTTATTTCTGTCTTCCAGGTCTGAGCATATTCGGTGGTATCTTATGGCCTGGCTATGTATGATGGCTTGTTTAGTGTGCTGGGAGTATATTGAGGTGTGCAGTTTATCATTCCTAATGAATAGTGTAGTCTTTAGGCAACACAATACACATATCTGGATCACACAGCTGTACCTCCAGTAATGTTGGGAATCTCATAAAATGAAAAAAATGTAGTCAAAGGATTGATTTACTAAAACTGTGAGTGCAAAATCTGAAGTAGCTGTGCATGGTAACCAATCAGATTCTAACTTACTAAATCAGTTTTAATTAAGCTTTGACAATAAACCTGGAAGCTGATTGGGTTCTATGCAGAGCTGCACCCGATTTAGCACTCTTCAGTTTTAGTAAATCAACCCCCAAGGATCTTACCTTGGTGAAACAGGATAGAATCTACAAGCACAAATTAACTTGCATAGACGCACAATTAAGATCATAAGGAATGTAATTTCTGTACACCCATGGGACATCATTTCTCACAACTAGACCAGACTGTGGAAGACCTCAATGTTTTGGTTCTTAAAAGGAACTTTAATATACTCAGGAAAGGAAAACTTTTGAACTAAGAATGATAATTCTATATGATGCAAAAAAATATTGGACTAAATGTGGACTTTAGTTTCCTAAATCAATTTTCAACATTTTTATGACTACTCTCACCTATGTGACTCCCCCCTTACATAGTTCTCTCCCTGCCTTATCTCACCAGCTATCCAAGCCTAATTACCATTGATGTGTACATTTGTTTGTGTGTGTTGTTTTTTTCAGAGAGTGTCTTATTGACACTCTGCTAAAATGTTGTGCATTGATATTGCTTGGATCTTGAAGCTTGTCCTGAAAAATTGGATGTTAGCGCAAATAAAAAAAAAAAGAGTATCACGGACAGTACTCAATAGACTAATATGTCTATAATCACCTCAAGCTCTTTTAGCCAGAAATTATATGCATTCACTATGACCGCCAGGCACCCGTGATCGCTTGTGACAGAGCGAGAACCGAGATCTGTGTGTAAACACACAAATCCCCGTTCTGTCAGGGGCGAGGAGACAGATAGTGTGTTCCTACTAAGTAGGAACAATGATCTCTCTCCTCCTCTAGTCAGCCACCTTCCCCCCACAGTTAGAAACACACATAGGGAACACCGTTAACCTCTTGATCGCCCCTAGTGTTAACCTATTCCCTGCCAGTGACATTTATACAGTAATCAGTGGCTATTTTTAGCTCTGATCGCTGTATAAATGTCTCTGGTCCCAAAAAAGTGTCAAAAGTGTCCGATGTGTCTGTTGCAATGTTGCAGTCATGATAAAAATTGCAGATCACCGACATTACTAGTAAAAAAAAAAGAATAATAATAAAGATGCCATAAATCTATTCCCTATTTTGTAGACGCTATAACTTTTGCGTAAACCAATCAATATACGCTTATTGCGATTTTTTAACCAAAAATATGTAGAAGAATAGGTATCGGCAAAAACTGAGGAAAAAATTAATTAAAAAAAATAATACATTTTTATATATTTTTCGGGGATATTTATTATAGCAAAAAGTAAAAAAATAATGTGTTTTTTTTTAAATTGTCGCTCTTTTTTTGTTTATAGCACAAATAATTTAAACCGCAGAGGTGATCAAATACCACCAAAACAAAAGCTCTATTTGTGGGGAAAAAAGGACATCAATTTTGTTTGGCTGCCAAATCGCACGACCACGCAATTGTCAGTTATAGCGGCGCAAAGCTGAATCGCAAAAAGTGCTCTGGTCTTTGGCCAGCAAAATGGTCCGTGGCTTGTAAATGTTGCACTTTGGGCACCCCTATCTTAAAAAAGCCCTATTAAAATGACATATAACCTTAACCAGTTTCAGACCGCCTAACGTCATATGACGGCGGAAAGAAACATATCTTGTTCCGGGCCGCCGTCATATGACTGCACTAACTTTGCGGCCACTAGGGGGTGCGTGCGCCACGTCGCTGGGGACCTGATGCACGTGCCCGGTGGCCGCGATGTCCGCCGGGCACCTGCGATTGCCCAGTAACTAAGCAGGACATGGATCTGTGTGTGTAAACACACAGATCCACGTCCTGTCAGAGGAGAGGAGACCGATGGTGTGTCCCTCGTACATAGGGACACTGATTGGTCCCCTCCCCCAATCAGTCCCCTCCCCCCACAGTTAGAATCACTCACATAGGGAACATATTAACCCCTTGATCACCCCTAGTGTTAACCCTTTCCCTGCCAGTCACATTTATACAGTAATCAATGCATTTTTATAGCACGGATCACTGTATAAATGTGAATGGTCCCAAAAATGTGACAAAAGTGTCCAATATGTCCGCCGCAATATCGCAGTAATGATAAAAATCGTAGATCGCCGCCATTATTAGTAAAAAAAAAAAAATAAGAAAATGCTATAAATATATTCCCTATTTTGTAGACGCTATAACTTTTGCGCAAACCAATCGATATACGCTTATTGCGATTTTTTGTACCAAAAATATGTAGAAGAATACGTATCAGCCTAAACTTAGGAAAAAATTTGTTAAAAAAAAAAAATTGGACATTTATTATAGTAAAAAGTAACAAATATTGAGTTTTTTCAAACTTGTCCCTATTCTTTTGTTTATAGCGCAAGAAATAAAAACCGCAGAGGTGATCAAATACCACCAAAAGAAAGCTCTATTTGTGGGGAAAAAAATTATAATTTTATTTGGGTACATCGTTGCATGACCGTGCAATTGTAATTCAAAATGCGACAGCGCTGAAAGCTGAAAAATGGCTTGGTCAGGAAGCTTGGTTCATGCCTGGTAGGCAAGTGGTTAAAAAAAAATGACCAAAAATGCTACCCCTTAAACAAAACCCACCATTTATTTTAAAGGGAAGTCTTGCAGCAAAAGCAAGAAAAACAAAACAAAAAAGCAGTAAAGCAGTTTAACCTAAACAAAAAGCCCTATCATCACACAACTAAAACCAATATGCCCTGAAAATTATATCCAGAATCCCTCTTAATTTTAAGAAAAGCCGTTAAACGTTAATCTAAAATAAAGGCCCTATTAACATAATAAAATAATACACAATATTTTCCCAAAATAAATTAAAACCCCAAAATACCTCACTTTTTTTAAAGGAAAGTTTTTTAGTCAAAAAAATATTTTCGATGGATGTAACAGCAGCTTCTGACCACAAATCAAGCAAACAAGACAAAGAAGCCCCCAAAACAGCAACAACAAAAAAACAACAAAAAATAGCAAAGGGATTGATTTTCAAAAGAGATAACAGCCAGAAGTACAGTTTTCTTATTGACAATAATCTCTCACAATATAGTTTATTAGCTTTCTCTATCCTCTCACCGCAACAGTTTCTGCCATATTGACACAATGGCTGCTCTGTAAGGGGCTGGCTTATTACAAAGCCCCTACATTGGCCCCTCAAAACCTGTTGGCCATAAGTCAAAGGTCATGCAGTGATCTATGGTTTAAAAAAAACAATCCCAATCTGTACATATATATGTAGGACCCTACAACTAGCAGAACTGTACTCTCTAAATTAACATTACAGTGATTGTGAGTGGGGCGTGGTCAACTACGGACATGTAAGCAGCTCAGGAGAAGAGCTCCTCCGACACCGATAGATCCTGCACGAAACCTGGACATAATTTATCCACAGTGAGTCCACAGAAAGGTGGGGGATACATCTGAGACTGATCTGCGACCTAAAGAATGGTTCGGAACGGTGCAGCGGCCCCATGTAAGAGACCGCCAAAGGACAAACGATCACAGGCTGGTGAGTCCAAATCCCCTGCACCTGCACATACCTCCGCGGCCACTACCAAAAAGAGTAAACCACCCTCCACTATAAAAGAACATTTTGCTGACCCCTCACAGAGCCCAAGATTATCGGCCACACCAGCTCTTCCTGTGGGAGATGAACCTGATCCCTTGGAGAACGAGGGCAGATGGGAGGAGGATAGTGAGCTAGGGGGCCCCTCACAGCCAGCCACGCTAGTGGAGGAAGCTGGGGAGGACAGTGAAGGCGCAGAGGAGCTCACCCTTAAGCATGTCATGGATGCTATTCAACAATGTCAGTTCTCCTTAACAACACAGATTGAAACGGTCAGGCTAGACCTGTCAATTGTGAAACATGATATGCAAAAAATGAGATCCATAATAACTGGGGCTGAGCAACGTATTAGTGACATTGAGGACACTATGCAACCCATGTCTATCAATATGAGAATGCAGAAACAGGATTTAAAAGACCAAGCCATGAAACTGAGCGATTTGGAAGACACCGCATGCGCAGAAACAACTTGCGTATCCTTGGCTTTTCCGGAGGGGGACGAAGGCAGGGAACCGGAATTATTTCTGGAAAATTGGCTCAAATCAACTGTAGGCCCAGAGAACTTATCCTCTATGTTTGCTATTGAAAGGGCACACAGAGTTCCTATGCATACCCTTCCACCGGGAGCTCCACCGCGCCCCCTTCTGGCGAAAATACTGCATTTCAGAGACAAGGAGATTATCATGCGTACCGCTAGAAATCTACCTGACATCAAATTTAATGGGAAGAAGATATCGCTTTTTCCAGATTTTTCGGCTGCTACACAAAAGCAAAGAGCAGCATTCACAACAGTAAAGAAGCGTCTCTGAGACAAACAGCTCAGCTACAGCATGTTATATCCTGCTAAATTAAGAGTCATTAATGACGGTAAAGTCCAATTCTTCCTGACACCCACAGAGGCTGCGGATTGGCTCGATGGCCTGGGCTAACTATCCGGAACGCTGTTGCTGTGATTTAGGAAGGTTGTTTGATCTTGCTATAGATTGAATGTTACAGATGTCAGTTAAACTAACATGGATGGAAGGGTTTGATCTCCCACATCTGTCTGATATTTTTTTTTTTGGGTCCCTTCTCCTTTTTGATTCTCAACCCTTTTTTCTTTAATATTGGTTATGCACTCCTCTCTCCTCCTTACTATATCGGTGCTTATAGGATACAAAGGAACTATAGTTTGAAAGGAGGAGACATGAAGAGGGAGTACCGACGATGATATTCTTCAACTGATTGGAATTTCTGATTTCTGGACATTGAATCGGTGAGACGGGATGATCGAACAACATTACTCGAATGGAGGTACTATTATATCCTATTCCTACCTACACTCGAATTGGGATTCATTTGGATATAGTGCACTCAGTGAGGGAACTCATAATACAAGATGCATTATCCTAAGCCTCATACTCTGCGGGTGTCACAGCTGCTCTCTGTGATACACAGACTTTTATTTTATTTTTTTCTCTTTTTTCTGAGGGTTTATTTTTTTTCCCTCTTTCAGACTACATGGTTAACTAAGGGAATTTTTGGTCACCACACAGGTTACTCAGATGGTTACTGGGAAGAAGCTTGTTGAAGTTTGGAACAATGAGCAGGGTGGGGGGCTGGGGAAGTTGGTAAATACCAAAATGTTTTATTTGGTTTTGAGTTTTTGTTTTGTTTTGAGTTTTTGTTCCTTTTACACTACACAGTATTATTCTCAAGGTATGCTCATTAGGTACTATTGCTCACAGAGTTGCACAAAGAAATTGATAGCCCACACCATAGGTGTTACGGATATTATTATATTACTTATAAGGTCCGGGAACCATAGCATGACCATTTTTGCATTAATTTTCTGCTGCTTTATAAATGACCCTTAAGTGTCTTACCTGAAATGTGAGGGGTCTGAACTCAAGGATCAAGAGATCCTTGGTCTTAGACTACCTCAAGCGCACTGAGTCACATATTATGCTGCTACAGGAGACCCATCTGGTAGGTTCAAGAGTCATGGCACTAAAGAGAAATGATATTGTTAATGCATTTCATGCAACATACTGCTCATACTCCAAGGGAGTATTGATATTAATTCTCAAGTCTTTACCAATTCAAATAGTAGAGGTGAAAACTGATCCCCAGGGTTGTTATGTTGCCTTAGTATTTAAATATATGGAGACTTTGTATACTATAGTAAATGTATATATCCCACCACCCTTTGAATTACAAAAACTAGAAAAATGTATGGCTGCAGTACTCCCTATAATGCAGGGTACCTCTTATCATGGGGAGGGGACTTCAATAGAGTTATAGATGTGGAGATGGACAGGCTCAGATGCACTAGACCGCAATCTCACGTATTAAGAGATTGGGCAGCGGCTTATGCGTTGACGGATGTATGGCGATGGAAATACCCAGATAGAAAGGAATTTTCCTGTGCATCTGAGTCCTATAAGTCTCTATCACTCCTTGATATGTTCTTTACTTCACAAGATATACTACAGAAAGTGAATGAGGTATCATATCTTTCCAGAGCACTCTCCGATCATTCTCCCCTAGAGCTTACCATACGGGAACAAGGACATAATGCTGATCGAGTTTGGCGCATGAGTCCATACTGGCTCACGGAACCAATGGTACTAAGCTACTGTGTGGAGGCTATAAATATATTTTGGCAGGAGAATGCTCGGGAAGTGCCGGATTTGATCAAGTGGGACACTTTTAAAGCAGTACTCAGGGGAGCCTATATGAAAGGGGTCTCAATCCTTAAGAAAGCCACTGCAGAAAAAATACTTACCTTATCTGTGGAAGTGAAGGAAGCGGAAAAAGTTTATGTCAGGGAGCCGTCTCCAGCCAGATACCAGATGTTACAGGACGTCCGAAGGACATACGAATTAGCACTGATAGATAAAACTCAGAAAAGGTTATTATATCAGAGACAGAGAATTTTTGACACAGGGGACAAAAACGGTAAGATTTTGGCCTTTTTGGCCAAACCGATACCTGATCCTATTACCATATCCAGAGTTTATGATAATTCAGCTAACCTTCAGGATTCTAGAGAGGGGATCATGGAAGCCTTTTTGCAATTTTATTCCGAGCTCTACAGATCTCAAGCCCATTATACCCCCCCCTGAGCTATTTGAATACGTAGACTCTATTAATTTTATAATGCTTTCAGAGGAACAACAGACACTGTTGGAGGAACCCATTTCCACAGAAGAAATAGAACAGGCTATTAAAACTTTTGCTAAACACAAGACCCCAGGCCCAGATGGACTACCCATCGGATGGTATGTAACACATATAGAAACCATGGTACCAAGATTCCACAGACTTTATTCCACTATCTTCACACAAAAAAATCTCCCCCCATCTATGAAAGAGGCCCTAATAGTACTGATTCCTAAGCCCAATAAAGACCCTTTATACTGCGTATATCCTATCCTATAGGCCAATCTCTTTAATTAATACGGATTTAAAAATTCTAACAAAAATATTAGCTACCCGTATAAACTCGGTAATTACAAAATTGATTAGTCCTGACCAAACAGGTTTTATCCGAGGCAGGTCGACGTATAGTAATGTACGTAGATTGTTCACCAATCTGCAATTTCCCAACACAGGAACGATTCCCAGAGCAATTGTATCCCTCGATGCTCACAAAGCATTCGATTCTGTCAAATGGCCTTATTTATTTTATATACTGGAAAAATTCGGGTTTGGAAGTAATTTTCTTCAGTGGATTAAAATAATGTATGCACAACCCATCGCACGTATTAGAATTAATGGAATAATCTCCAAATATTTTATTATTCACAGAGGTACTCGACAGGAATGCACACTATCACCATTACTATTCGCGCTCGCGATAGAACCCCTGGCTAGATTACTTAGGTCCTCCCTAGGTATGAAAATAGGCACTCTAGAAGAATGCATATCTCTGTATGCAGACGATATGCTGCTATACCTAACTAATCCCCAACATACGGTCCCTATTATGCTTCGATTGATTGACGAGTTTGGTAAATTCTCAGGCCTTAGAATAAATTGGACGAAATCTAATATTTTTACAGTAGACCATAATATCCCATTTGATCTCCCAGGGGACGGCCCTTTACAGATGACTGCTAAAATTAAATATTTAGGGATCGCGATACAGTTGCCTATCTCCACTTATATTGCAAATAATCTGATGCCATGTATAGACTCCTTTAGAAACAAAATGACGAGTTGGGAAAGCTTACCATTGACATTAATGGGTAGGGTAAACCTATTCAAAACGGTGTTCTTGCCTAAATTATTATATATCCTAGCAAATAGCCCAGTATATATCCCTAAAAGAATATTCCACGAAATTGACTCTTTATTGACCACCTTTCTATAGTCTCCTAAAAACCCTAGAATAGCCTTAAAAACTCTGCAGTTACCTATAGCTCAGGGGGCCCTGGCACTACCAAACCTAAGACACTACTATTTTGCATCGCAACTAGTTTACATACATTGATGGTTGTTTCCGCAGATTGAAAACGCAGCTACAGCAGCTGAGGCAGCGACACTCTCATCCTATGAAACTCTTAACAATTTAATATTTCGTAGAACAACCAGAGACAGGGAAGGCACAAGTATAATAAAGGTCTCTATTGATATTTATAGACGATGTCTCCAACTGATTCCAGAGGACACACCGTCTATATCCCTCAATCAACCGATATGGGGTAATCCTACTTTTGCCCACTTTCTAAATCTCCCCGACGCTTCCTTATGGGCTACAAAAGGTTTAAAATATATACGCCAGCTATATGACCAAGGGAACTTTAAATCCTTCACGATAGTAAGACAAGAACTTGGAGTACCAGAGACATTGAACTTCAGGTATCTACAGTTGAAACATGCAGCGATGGCTCAACTGGGTCTTCGAAATGTATCTTTCCAAAACTCTACACTAGAGGGGGCACTGATACAACCCGAGCACTCGGGCTTGATATCTTTGTATTACAAACTATTAGGACAAGATGGCTCACCTCAACTACAGACGTTGAAAAATCATTGGCTCTCGGATATACCAGATATGTCGGATGAGAACTGGGAGGAACTTCTTGATACGTACTTTGTCACCACTATCTCTGCTAGAGATAAAAATATACAGCTACGTATCTTTCATAGAATTTACTACACCCCTCTACGATTATTTCGTATGAAGAAAATAAACAGCTCTACCTGCCATGAATGTAATAAACTTACAGGTGACTTGCTCCACATGCTTTGGGACTGTGAAAAGATACGTCCATTCTGTTCACAGGTGACACATTTTATCGCAACTAATTTTGACCTACCTAATATTTGCAGCCCAAAGTGGTGTATATTGGCAGTCTTTGAGGCTGTGGACATGAGCACATACCAAAAACAATTCTTACGTCTTTTACTATTCTATGCCAGAAAAACGGTGGTTATGCAATGGATATATTCCACACCAGTTTCTCTAAATTTATGGAAGAATATAATTAACCATGTATTGCCAGTTTACAAACTTACATATGAGGCTAGAGGGTGTACGAATAAATTTGTGAAGATATGGGGGAGGTGGACAGATCTTGTGGATGCATGTGAATACCCTGACGCGGAACTAGATTCCTGAATAACTGCCTTAAAGTGGTTGTAAACCCTTACAAACCACTTTGACCTACAGGTAAGCCTAGATTAAGGCTTACCTGTAGGTCCAAGAAATATCTCCTAAACCTACACGGTTTAGGAGATATTTGCTAAAAGACAGGCACCGCTGTCTACGGCGCATGCGCCATAGACAGCGGCGCGCAGGCGCACTGAGCATGCCTTAGATAACGGCGATATGCCGCTTGTGGCGGCTCCTGTGCGCATGCGCAGGAGTGACGTCATCGCGGCTCCGGCGAATCACAACGCAGGAGCAGCGAGACCCGGAAGTTACTCGGGGATACATGGCAGCGGTGAAAATGAAGACGGAGGACGGCTTCGGGGGCTTCGGTCTTAGGTAAGTTATTCATAATAAGCTAGTATGCTATGCATATTAGCTTATTATGCCTTTGCCTTGCGGGTGCATTTTTTATTTATTTTTTTAATTGCCTTTACTTCCTCTTTAAAATAGATATGACAAGAGGTTATGGTGAGTCTCCTGAAGAGAAAAACCGGACTGAGGTCTTTCTCCTGGAAAGACAATAATGCATTGTGTAATATGACAAATTGGGCTTCTAATACCTATCGATCAGTATGGAATGTGCAATGGTACAATTATTGAAAGTTGTTTAGTGTAGTGAAATATATATAAGAATTTTTCTTCATTACAAAATTGTTGTATTAGAATTACTTCCCATATTATTGATGGAAATGTAGACAAGGATATATAGTTTATATGAGTATATGTCAAAATTTGTTGATGATCTGACGAATGTATAAGGAATTGTTTATGTAATACGTTTGTAAATGTATACTGTATGTGATGAAGACTAATAAAAACAGTATAAAAAAACATTACAGTGATTGAAAACCCTTACAGATACCCAGTGAAGTGACTGGCCTCAGGTGATACACATAAATGAAACAAATCCTCCTACATAAGTTGTACCTCTTTATCTGTAGTCTTCTTGTCTATACAGTAGTTCAAAGTCTAGAATTTATACAGTTTTTCTGAGATTTCAGAAAGCAGGAAGTGTGGAGATGAAGTTAAACTCAGTGAGGAGAGCTGAGAGCTACTTGGATGGAAGAGACACTCACATCCTTCACACAGTACTAACGGAAGGGAGCTGAGGCTGTCAATAACAGCCTGTGTGCTGGAGCTTCCTTCCCTTTCACCTTTTTACCCCTTTATGTCAGGAAAACTTGTTGGAAGTGACTCAAGCAGATAGAAGAGGAATGGGGCACAGACAGAAATGACACTTAGTGCTCAAGGTTAAGAATGATATATGAAGGGTATCATGATATATGAAGGGTGAAAATTATATTTTCTATATCACTACCATGCGACAGTCGGTGTATCATCAGTTTTTTGTTGTCTTGTACACTCCATGTAACCTTTTTTAACCACATGTAATAAAAATTTTTCTACTTCAAATATGATTGTTATATAAATCCAAGTGCCATTAAAGTCCAAATTCAAGGGAAACAAACCATTATTTGAAGGTTAAGACAAGTACACACTATAGAGGGATATACTTTGTTCATATTTTATGTCAGAGCTTTACAACCACTTTAACTATTTTTAACCCTTGTGCTGCTAGCCTCAGTAAATAGATAGAAAAGTATATTATATTTTCTTGTTTTAAGCTTTTTTTCATATTTCAATTTCTTCCTGGTTTCTGGTCTAGGCCACAAGAACATTTGAGTACTGTCTATGATACTTTTTTTTATTTGCACTAACATCCACATTTTTAGGACAAGCTTTCGGGGTGTGTCTTCTTCAGTCTCCAAGCAGTACTAGTACATAAAGTTTTAGCAGAATGTTAAGTAGGATAACCTCTGAGAAATAAATACAAGAAAAAAATAAATAAAACACAAACAAACATATATAGCAATGGTAATTAAACTTGGATAGTTAGTAAGATAAGGCAGGGAGAGGGCTATAGACTGGGAGGGAGAGTAACAGTCACCTCTGTGACTGTTGCTCAATTCCCCCATCTACAAAGTCACTGTTAATGGCGGAATGCCTCTTGCAACGCTATTGTATTTTGCCAGCTGGGGGTGTGGGGATCTTTCCCGCCACTGCTGGCAGAATACAATGATTACTGCTAGTGGCTATAGCTGCAGGCAGTAGTCGAATGTAGAACAGGCTAGTTTTACCCAAGTTGATCGATGAATTGACTTGGGTACAATCAGCCTGCCTATACATGGATCAAAATTTGGACGGTCCCTGCTAAACTGGACAAATTTCAATCTATGTATGGGCAGCTTTAATGTAAAAAAAAATATCATGGACAGTACTGAATTGTACTTGTTGCAAGTGCACTAATATGGCTACAATCACCCCAAACATGATGGCCTACATTCCATGAGTCTTCATGGAAATTTCATCTGGAGGAGGGCAGTAGAGACGTTCTCAGCTTAGCACATCCTACTCCCTGCATGCTTGAGCTAATGGATTCCAGGAAGTAAATACTACATGAATCATCTGCCCATACTCAAGATGGCAGCAATCTCAACAAAATAAAGAATGGAAACATGGATGAATAGGTGAGTTTGCTTTGAATATTAAAAATGAACTCAATAGCATTTTCCATTTGTGGTGCCCAGATACAGTTACTGTATGTTCCACTTTAAGACAACTCATATTGCTTTGGAAATCCTTTTTTTTATGCTTTACATGTTTCGAAAGGTAAAACTGTTATTTCTATCAAAAGCAGTCACCATCCACCTGCTACTACTCCATGTTGATACACAGAAAACTTACCCAAGCTCTACCGCAGTGTTAGGGAATGTATGAGCTGAGTGCCGGTGCTTAGGCTGTTATGTCCAGTACAAATCCATAAAGTCAAAGACCCAACACGAATGCTTCTTGTTATCTAACTTTATTCAAACACTACAGCAATTGCAACATCATGAAATGCAATTGCGTTTCGGCCGAGGCCTTACTCATAGCATACAAAAATAAAAATAAAATCAAACTTATATAATGAGGGTGTGTACACCCTCAAGCAATTAAAGGGCAATGCAATCCCAATAAAAAACTCCTGGCGTTGATAAAAAACAAATGGGAATGATGGGACCAGTGAAAAAAGTAGTGATTGATACACAATTTGAAAGCTAGAAACATTAACCATGAACATGCTGAATACTAATAAATTAATAAAAAAAAGGTTTATGTCCATTCTACAATTTATTCCACATGGGACTCTAGTGTTGAGTGTGTATCCACCACACCTCACGCTGAAAAAAGATGCGATGTGTGTCACCCCCTCTGATGGGTCTTTAAAATGTTCTAAACCAAAAAAGGAAAAAGAATCAAGATTCCCTCCATGCACTATTCTAAAATGTTTGGATACATTGGATTTATTATTTGCATTTATATTGAGTGCATCATTAAAATGTTCCGATATCCTAACTCTCAAATTACTGATAGTACAACCAATGTATTGTATTTGACAGCTGCTACCCTCTATTATTTAAACAGCCATTTTGGAATTGCAATTAATGTCATTTTTAAAGGGGTAGGGTTTTCCTGTAGAGAAAGATGTGACACTTTTGCTCTGTGTGTGTCTTTTACACTGCTTACATGTAATTAAACCACATGGATGTGAACTTACTGCCCAACTATGAATTAAGAGTGAGAGTTATAGGAACGAAAAAGGGAGGGAGACAACATAGCACCCAAAGTGGGGACTTTCCTACTTGAAAATATGTATCCCTGATGTAAAATAACATATAGCATCCTATCTGTATATAAGATAGAAAGGCAGTGTTTAATGTTTTTTAATAATCTGATTATATTGCAGGGAATAGGTGGTTACAAAATGAATCCCTCCACTTCTACCATGGAGTTGTTTTTTATTATTTTTAGAGGCAGAATTGTTGATCAAAACATCCTGATCACTATCCTTAGCTACATTTATACCTCTATTGAGCAAATGTCTGCTATATCCTCATATCGCTTAACCTGTCTGAAACAATGTTGCACTCCTGGTTAAAGTCATCCTGTGGGGATTGGGGAACGATTCCTCCAGGCTCTCACAAATTCCCCAACGGAAAGTGCCTGCACAGTATGGGCAGGATGACAGCTAGAAGCCAGTAAAAGTGCATTACCAAGACATTGTTTCCTGAAGGTCTTTGTGCAGACTGAACTGTCCTCCACTATTAAAGTAACATCAAGATAATCAATCCTGACAGGATGAAAATTGTGTGTAAACTCGCATTAAGATAAAGCATGAAAGGATTTATCGCATTAACTGAACCATTCCATACAAAAATCTAATTGTCTATAAAATGACAATACCAATCAATGACATCCTGTGAGGACTATCATGGGAAAAAATAAAAGTTTCTTCCCACTAGCCCAAGTATAGAATTGAAAATGAGGGGGAGAATTTAGAGCCCATCGAGGCACCACAGCACTGTGAATAAAATTTGGAATCAAACATGAAATAGTTGTGCTATAACAAAAATTCTATGGCCAAATACAAAAATTCACACAGTTCTTGATCTTACCAAACTATATAGTGTAAGATGATGTTTAACTTCTTCAAGAGCTAAGTGGTGTGATATGCAGGAATACAGTGCTTTAACATCTACAGATATCTAGATATCAGTAGATTACCAATTTATCTACTGTGCATGGGCTAAAAGGTGCCCAGTATCCCTGAGATAACCTGGCAGATGTTTAACCAGGGACCCATTCACTAAGCCTCTCCAACAGGGACCCTATGCCTGCCACAATCAGACGGCCCTTGACAGGAGAATGTTGTTTGTGTACCTTTGGAAGATGGTGGAATATGGGTATAACTGGCTGATCAACAGTTAAGAAGTCTGCAGTTTTCTGATTTATCGCTCCCATATCCCTACCATCATCCAAAAGTTGTGATCACTTAAGCTGTATGGTTCCTGTGGGATCAGAACCAAGCAACTGATATGATCATTTAACTGTATCAGTGCCTCTGATTTGTAGCAATGGCAAATTATGGTGTATTTTCTATTTTTTAAACTCTGTAGGGCCAGGTATTCCATCTTATTAAGATTGAGTTTAGTAGGACACATATAAGTCCCAGATGACTTCTTTAGTTTATTAGGCTCTGTTTCAACAATTGAAAATAATTGAAAGTAGTCCACTACTTTATTTCTAGACTGACTGGGATAAAAATATTTATCACTAGTGAATAATAGTACTACTCCATGTTGTCCTGGATTTCCAAGATGACCCATGAAGCTGTTTACAGTAATTGCTGAGACCAGTTGTGTTTAGTACAATAATTAAAAAAAAATTTTCTATGTTCCATACACCATTTTCATGTTATTGTTCCACTTCCCGACCGCCTTGTAAATGTATGTCATTACTTTGACATTAAATATGTGGCTAGCTGCCATAACCCTGTTAATTTTTTTAAACAGCAGATAATCCCGCATCTGATAAAAGTGGTCCCAGCGGCGGATTCACCACGGGATCACTTTTATAGGCAGTGTGAGAGGTTTCCTTCCCGACACTTTTCAGTTGTTTCCCCGATTACCAGAGCTGGCAGTAAAGGGGAAATGATCCGATTCACTGAAGCAATGAGCAGGAAGTCGAGTGAGGGCAAAATGGCCTCCACTTCACTCTATGCCCTTTAGGGAGCGGAGCGACGTTAAAGTTGTATAAAAGTCAAATACATTTTTTTTTTCCTTTAACCAGTAAATGTGAGATTGGAGGTCTTTCTGACCCCAGATCTTGCATTAAAGAGGCCCTGTCCTGCATATTTCTTTTACAAGGGATGTTTACATTTGTAATAGGAATAACAGTGATACATTTTTTTTAAAGGGACAGTGTAAAAATAAAAAAATAAAAAGTAAAATAAATAAGAATTTTTTTTTTTTTTTAAGAGCCCCATCCCTCTGAGCTCGCATGTAGAAGTGAACCCATATGCAAGTCGCACACACATATGTAAATGGTGCTCAATACCAATATTGGGCTACCTTTAATGTTTTCTTATTTTTTATTCAAAAATGTGTATTTGTAAGACCACTGAACAATTACAGTGTGACATAAAGTATTGCAACAATCTCCATTTTATTCTCTAGGGTCTCTGCTAATATACAGCCTTGTTGCATTGCAGCCCTGTGTCATTGCAGCCTTGTGTCATTGCAGCATTGTGTCTTTGCAGCCTCATTGCAGGAATTTAAAATTGGCTTCGATCTCCGCTGATTGTGAGTGGAGCGAGCGCCACCAACATACACAAAGCCGAGTGTATTCAGCTAGTCTCGACTCCTCTCGCAGTCCCGCCCCTATGCTGGACATAACACAGGTCCAATGGCGGGACTGGGCGTGACTGTGAGCAGAGCCGAGAGGAGCCGGAACTAGCCGAGTACACTCAGCTTTGTGTATGTCGGCAGCGCTCGCTCGGCTCCACTCACAATCAGCGGAGATCAGCGGGGATCAGCGTAGAACACGCGCCCACAATTTTCACCTGATTTTAAGGGGAAAAAAGTGCATTTTATATGCCGATAAATACGGTGTATATATATATATATATATATATATATAAAATGTTTGGGGTTTTAAGTCATTTTCTAGCAAAAAATATTGATTTTAACTTGTAAACAACAACTGTCAAACAGAGGCCTGGTCCTTAAATGGTTAAATGTAGCTTACTTGGAAAGCAAAGTGTATATGTATATATACACAGTACATAGGTTTTGCAAACTTAGGATTTTGAAACAGCAGACAACTTTATATAGTCAAATCATAAATAAAAGAGAAATAAGAAAGAGCTGTAAAAAAAATTGCAGTTAAATTGATTTCCTTCCTTACATAAACTTGTTTCTGAAAAAGTTGATATTTACAAAAATGTAAAGTTTTGATATGGTAAGGGACTTACTTTATAATATTTTAAGAGAACACCAGTTTAGAGGTGAATCAGATTCTATCAAGTTGCTTTGTCAATCTAAAATGCATGAATTCGACTGCCACAACAAGTATTAGTTGTAAAGAAAGAGGTAATTTTGTATTGTTCTGGCTTAATTCATGCCAACACACTTCAAAGATTGGATTAGCATATGGACAACCCATGGCAGTTGTTTCTGACATACTGAAAGAAATTAAGTAAACTTATTATTAACTAAATCAGCACTTTCTTGATTTACTGCCCTGAATAGTAACTATTTTATGGCCTGATCAGCTGGAGGATACTTTGTCTCATAAGGGTTTCCGATTTCATCTAGCTAGCATTTCTCTCTCTCTCTCTCTCTCTCTGCAATGAACGTGATCTAAGAAAAACAAGTCTTTTCATTAAAATGTTTAAGGGAAATCAGTCACTTATATATGCTCACTTTATGTGTATTCTAGAATAATCATTTGTTAGCAGATGGAAGGGTGTAAGATTACTTCAAATAATGAAGCTGAAATATATGGGGATATGGCATTACATTCCAGTCAAACATAACCAATGCTTGAGCATAGCATGCCACCCAGCTGTGTAAAATTATCCAGCCACTAGTACTCCAGTGTTTTAGAAATATTTTTTCCAAAATATTTAATACAGTTTACCAAGGATCTCAACTTTACTGAATGCCCTTCTGTTTGTCTCCAGATCATCTCATTCACACCTGTGTTTTGCCAGCTTTAATCCCTTATCCCCAGCAGCATATATTTACCATCCCTGCACTCCCTTACCACTTTTAATGCCAGGAAATAACCATTACTTCTGGGTATGGAAGATACTGGAAATCATAGCCCAGTAAAAAGGATGGTTTCAGTGATTTGCAGTTTACACAGGATTTTTTTCTTTATCTCCCAGTGATTTTATAGAGTACCATGAAAGCAAACATTAGGTGTAAGCTTCTGGACCTCTTGCTTGGCATTGCATAGTCAAATCACATGTTTACTTTAACCACTTAAGCCTCGGACTATTTGGCTGCCCAAAGACCAGAGCACTTTTTGTGATTCGGCACTGAGTCGCTTTAACTGACAATTGCGTGGTCGAGCGACGTGGCTCCCAAACAAAATTGATGTCCTTTTTTTCCCCACAAATAGAGCTTTATTTTGGGGGTTTTGATCACCTCTGCGGTTTTTATTTTTTGTGCTATAAACAAAAAAAAAAGGTGAATTTTGAAAAAAACACATTATTTTTTACTTTTTGCTATAATAAATATCTGCCAGGAACAGTGTTATTGCTTGGATCGTCTGCTGGTGTCACTGTTTCTTTCGGCATCAAAGGGTGCAGTTCTGGTGGACACCAGCGGGGGTCTCCCAGCAGATGGACATTCTAGTGATCAAGCTGCACCTGATGTGGAACTGCTGGGAGTATATAAGCCCGTCCTTCACTGAGGCTCAGTGCTTCAGAATTCCTTCCTGCAAGCCTTGTCCCTGCCTGATCTGATCCGTTGCCTGAAACCTGTTCCTGATCCGCTTCCTGCCCTGTCCTGGACTCTGTATCCTATACCTGGTTCCTGAGACTTGTCCCCCGATTCCTGCCTTGGCTTCCCCTTGCTTCTGCTTCCTCCACCTGGCCTCCTGTTCCCCTTGTCTCTCATCCCTGCCTTGTAATATATGTGTTCTATTTCCTTGTCTGTATATATTTATAGGTAGTTAGTTAGATTAGGGTTTTGGGGTTGCTGTGTATTATTTGCATTCTTGCTGGTTTATGGTTTGCTGTGTTTGGTTTGCATGTGTGTCTTAATCCTTAATAAATATATATTTTCACTTACCTTTGAGCCTGATTCCTTTAGTGCAGCCCATTGATCTGTTCACTCTGTGCTGGATGCCTGTGTTAGGCATCTCTCCCATGACAATATCCCCAAAAAATATATAAAAAACATTTTTTTTCCTCAGTTTCTAAGTTGCCAGTTTCTGTTTTGTACAGCGATCAGTGCAATTAAAAATGCATTGATTACTGTGTAAATGTGAATGGCAGTGAATGAGTTGACCACTAGGTGGCGCTGTAGGGGTTAAGTGTGTCCTAGGGAGTGATTCTAACTGTGGAGGGGAGGTGCTATGTGTGACACGACACTAATCACTGCTCCCAATTACAGGGAGCTGTGATCAGTGTCAGTATCACTAGGCAGAATGGGGAAATGCTTGTTTACATCAGCATTTCCCCATTATTCCTCTCCGTGAGAAAATCGCGGGTATCCCCACGAATGTTGAGTTCCGCAATCACACTCACGGAGGTCACGGCGGGTGGGCGACCGCAAACCACTTAAAGGGCAGCGTACAGGTACTGTGTGTTCTTACTGTGGGGGGGGGGGGGACTGACTACAGGAGATGACAGATCGTAGTTCCTAGCTATTAGGAACTCATGATCTTCATCTCCTCACAGAACAGAATGGGGATTTTCTACAGAGGCAGTTCACCACTGACCGGTATAGACTTTAGCAATGCAGTTTGACCATCAGTTTATTGGTTACATCCTATCAGGCTTGCTGCTGGAGCACTAATCAAGCAACTGATCAACACAGGCTGAGAATAAAGTCAACACTATCCAGTAGCCAGTAGACATGTGCAATTTGTTTCGTAACTAATCGAAATTCAGCCAAATTTTGCATCTTTCGGACATTCGGATGCATCGGAATAAAATAATAACGAATTTTAACGAATACGAAAGAAATTATAGCGAATATAACAAATGAATTTGACATGATTTGGTAGTTCGTTAAAGATCTAATCAAACAAATTTCAACTCAAAGTAAATCTAATGCCACGTACACACGGCCTGAATTTCTGATGGAAACAGTCCGATGGGAGGTTTTCATCGGATTTTCCGACCTTGTGTATGCCCATCGGTCTTTTTCTGTCGGCATTTCCGACGGACTTTAGATTGAGAGCCTGTTCTTAATTTTTCAGACGGAAAAACTTTCTTTCGGAAATTCCGACACATGCTCGGAAACAATTTGACTCATGCTCGGAAGCATTAAACTTCCCTTTTATAGTGCCGTTGAATGTGTTGTATGTCGCGGTGTTATTGACCATCGGAATTTGGTGTGACCATGTGTAGGCAAGACAGTTTGAGCGGAATTCCATCGGAATCCAACGAGAAGACCATTAGAGCTTTTTCCGACGAAAATTCCGATCGTGTGTACATGGCATTACAGTCCAATCAGCTGATTCATTTTGTGCTGGAGTTTAGATTACTGGCAAAGTGCATTCCTGAAAACTGAGTGAAAAGGGTGTTGTATTGTATTTGAGCAGAGGAGAAGAGATATTGTCATTGTGTGTGTTAATAGATTCAATAAACAAACGACTTTCCAAACTAGGAATCATTATCTCAAATCAATATACATACATAAATATAGAATTTCGACTGATACAAAAGAAATTATAGTGGATATAACAAATTAATTCGACATGATTTGAGATTCAGTATAACGAATATCGACACTGTACACAGGATTTTAAAGAAATATGATAAAACAACTGAGAATAGTAGAGAAACCTGAAACATAAGTAATATTTGTTTTGTTTTAACTTATTCACAATTTAATTAACCTCTACTTATCTGCTTATCTCATTCTCCTCTTGTCCCAATTTATGTTTTTTTTTTCTTTTGCTTGTATAGATTTCTTTAAAATTTATAGGACAACCCCCCAGTGCTAGATTGCAGCCGTGTCAATGACAATTTTTTGCTTTGTACCATCATATATGGGTCCCTTTTCAATTCCCCACCATGTCTATGATTTCATGCATCTCCTAGAATGTCAGGGGGTTAAACTCTAAATTCAAGAGGGCTTCCCTATTTGACTTTCTCAAATCACATAGGCCACAGATACTATGCCTACAGGAAACACATCTCCTAGGATCCAAAATACTCGCTTTAAAAAAAACACTGGGTGTTACAAGGATATCACTCCACGTATTCTAACTATGCTAGTGGAGTCTCTGTTCTCATAAGAAAGGGACTCCCTTTCTCCTGTGACCAAGTAATTCTCGACCCCAGGGGTCGGTATGTTTTTTTACTGTGCAAAATCCACGCTACATCATTGCTCTTAGTGGTGGTGTATGCCCCCCCTCGCGTCACGGCTGCAGTCTTTACTGATCTGAGTTTACAGTTTTCTAAGTTGCCAGTTCTGCCTACCCTTGTGCTGGGGGACTTCAACTCGGTCCTGGACCCCGGTCTGGACAGACTGAAGCCCCTCCAATATGAATCTAAGTTATTTAGCCAGTGGTGTGCCTCCTTTGGTTAGGTTGACCTTTGGCGACGTGACCATCCGATGACAAAAGAATACTCATATCAATCCAGAACGTATTGTACTCTTTCTAGGCTGGACTATGCCCTGGGAACCCCTGACATTGTCCCTTATCTTAAGTCAGTCGCATACCTTTCACAGACGATCTCAGACCACTCAGCTCTTAAGATAGAATTAGTGTTGGGTCACCGACCCTCTTTTCGGCAGTGGAGACTCGGCCCATGCTGGATCTCCACCCCCGAAGTACAGGATCCGGTCGGACAAGATATGTCCCACTTTTGGACGGATAATGAGGGATCAGCCTCCCCTGGCCCCACATGGGACACCTTTAGGGCGACAGTGAGGGGCTTGTACATCTTCAATATCACTAGACACAGGAAAAACCTCCATGATACTCTTCGGACCCTGGAGTCCTCTTTGGAGATTGCTAGGGCCCAATATTCTGCGTCTCCCACCCCGGACTCCCACGGGGTCCTGGTGGGGGGCGCACAGGACCCTGGATCTCCATAGGGTAGATGCAACGCAGAAACAACAGCTGTATTTGATGGCCAGGTTGCTTGAACATAGTGGCAAAAATGGCAAGATGTTAGCATATCTCTCCTGTACGGATTATGTTGATAGGACTATTCCGCAAATCCAGGTGCCAGACGGTTCCATCACATCAGATCCCATGACCATTAATCTTACTTTTAAGTCCTTTTATGAAGACTTATATTCATCCCAGTCCCCTCCGCCTGAATGGGAAACTCTGGGTTTCTTTGAATCTCTCCAACTCCCTGTACTGGATGACTCACATAATTCTATTTTAAATGACCCTTTGACAGTTGAAGAAGTCACCACTGCCATATACTCACTCCCCCCGAATAAGACTCCAGGATTGGATGGTTTGCCCGTTGAATGGTACAAACATTATGCTAAAGACTTGGCACAGAAATTGCACTCTCAGTTCAGGCGGGCAATGGAGGACGGCGCTCTTCCCTCCTCCATGTGCGAAGCCCTGATTGTTGTAATTCCCAAGCCCGATAAAGATACATTGCAATGCGGCTCATACCGTCCAATCTCCTTATTGAATAGTGATGTCAAGATATTGGCCAAAGTATGGCAATTAGACTACAAAAGGTTATCCTACATCTTATCCATAGGGACCAGACTGGGTTCATGTCTGGAAAGAGTACGTACGATAACATTAGATGACTGTTCATACACATCCATAGGGCTGACACTGAGCATAAAAGTGGCCTAGTGCTATCACTTGACATATTGAAAGCCTTTGATACTGTGAATTGGGCCTTCCTGTGGGAAACTATGCACCGTATGGGTTTTAGTCACCAATTTATTAAATGGGTTTGCTTGCTATACACTAATCCCAGGGCTAGGATATGTACTAACAAAGATGTATCGGATGTCTTTTCTTTACACAGGGGTACACGACAGGGCTGCCCACTCTCGCCGCTCCTGTTCGCGCTGGCCATAGAGCCCTTGGCTCTGGCGGTGTGGCAGACGGCGTCAGTGGGTGGCATCTGCTATGGCAATCTGACAGAAAAGATTTCATTATACGCTGATGATGCTCTAATATACCTTGAAGCAACAGAACAGTCCTTCAAATCTTTAATGGAAGTGGTGGAGGAGTTTGGGAAGGTCTCGGGACTAAAGGTGGGATGGGATAAATCTGTTGCTTTTCCCATAGGCCCCAAACAGGATTATACTTACCTATCTCACTCTAAATTGTCTGTCAACTCCTTATTTAAATACCTGGGAATTTATATTAATGCAGACCTGTCCCTTTTTGAATCTCTTAATATTGCCCCAATTGTGGCACACATGTTGACCAGGTTGCAAACTTGGGCCTCACTACCATTGAATCTGATAGGGCGGGTGAACATATTTAAAATGATATACCTATCTAAATTTTTATATGCCTTTAGGGCATCTCCTGTTTTCCTCTACAAAAAACTTTTCAAAAAAATTGATTCTTTGCTATCCTCCTTTCTCTGGCAGGGGGCTAATCCCAGAATAGCGAAGGCTTCCCTCCAGGCTCCTAAGGGTGACAGGGATTGGCCTGCCCGAACTTGCAACACTATTTTATAGCCGCCCAGCTAACATATGTCTATGAATGGTTCCAGGCGGTCTCTATATCCTGCTCCACCTCTCTACTACAAGCCCTTGCTGGCCCAGGGACCCCACTTATAGATATTGTGCATAGATCTTTACCAAAACGCTGCTCCCGTGGTTCCCCGATAGAAATAAGTTGGTTGGCCTGGCATGAAGGGAACAAGATAATTTCAGAAATAGGAGGGGTTTCACCGAAAGCCCCCCTATGGCATAACTCCAACTTTCTGGAGCTCATGGGTCACCATGATGCATTGTGGTGGACACGGCTGGGCATTACCCATGCCGCCCACATTTATCTCAATAACAAATTTATCTCTTTTGAAGATCTAAAAGCTAGAAGTGAAGTATCAAATATATTCTACTTCAAATACTTTCTCATACGACGCGCTGTCCTTGCGCAATTTCATGGTCTAACCCTGAAGCTCGCAGAATCCCCTCTCAAGGCATTGCTGTCATGCCCTGACATTACAAAACTGGTCACGACCATCTACTCCCGACTGCAGACGGGAGGGAATTCCCCCTTTCGGATTGCACAGTGGATGGTCGCTATCCCTGGGTTTTCAGAGGAGGGTTGGGAGGAGGCCTCTGAGGCCTGTTTTATGGATATTGTAGGGTCTAACGACCAATATGTACAGTTTAAATTTATACACCAACTTCACTATACACCGCCCCGCCTGGCCCGCATGGGTTATGATTCCGGGGCCTCCTGCCCTAGATGTAATTGTACTAACGCTGGCTATGCACATATGTTTTGGTCCTGTCCAGTCCTCTCAGGGTTCTGGGTGGACCTATTCTCCATTCTTGAACACTTTACGCCTGGTGATCCCCGCACTCCTGAGGTGGGGCTCCTAGGCATCCTTAATGACCACATACCCAGAACCCACAAACGGACCCTTGTCCGCATGATACTCTTTTACGTTAGAAAATTAATATTACTACAATGGAAGAGTGTGTCCGCCCCGAGTATTCAACTGCTATACCGTATGATAAATAAGGTTATACCAATCTTTAAACTCATTTATAAGAGAAGGGCCTGCACAAAGAAATTTTACAAGATTTGGCAGCCTTGGCTGGATATTGAAGACTCCTTCTGGAAGGATACCCCACTGTCTCAGCAGTAAATAGATCTCATCTCCTCGCCTCTTGTTTTGCAGGGGAGGGACATGTTACATATTATTCTAGTGATGAGGCTGGTATCACGAAATATGACTAGAAGTAAGGAAAGGGGGAGTGGGAGGAGTGTCCCCCCAGCTGTATTTCTCGGCTGGGGAAATGGATGGATGGGATGTGTGAATAGGTATGAATGTTGTGACAGATATATGCACATACCAAGTTACTACAAAATGCTGGTAACCAAGTGAGCCCTGCGAGACTCACAGCTAATATTCTGGATACATTTCAGGTATCAGTTTCTTCCTCCGTTGAGGAATCTGGGACGGAAGACCAATTGGTCACAAGTTGTAAGCCTTATTAGGCTAAATTATTATTTTGAGACTGTAATGTCTAAAATGTCGCTTCACCATTATGCCTGCAAGTTGACAATGATCAGAAGATAATACTGTGCAATCGTGCATATATGGTTATGTTATGTACCGTATTTATCGCACCCCAAGTTTAGGAGGGCATTTTAAGGAAAAAAAGTTTTAGGAGGGAAGTTTAGGGAAAAAAAAAACTTACATTTAAGCGTCATTTGCAGCTTGCCCAGCGTCATTTGTAGTCTGCCCAGCATCATTTGCAGCCTTGCCCAGTGTCATTTGCAGCTTGCCCAGTGTCATTTGCAGCTTGCCCAGTGTCATTTGTAGCTTTCCAGCGTCATTTGCAGCCTTGCCCACGTATAAATTTCCCGCCGCCGAGACAGACTGCACGTGCGCCGATGAAAAAGACAGAATCGCCGCCGGAAAAGACCGAATCGCCGCCGGAAAAGACCGAAGCGCCGCCGGAAAAGACAGAGCCGACTGTTCGGCTCCGCTCGTGGTCCCGCCTCCCTGCTGTTTCGGGAGCGAGCGCAGGGAGGCGGGACTACGAGCGGAGCCGAACAGTCGGCTCGGTCTTTTCCGGCGGTGCTTCGGTCTTTTTCGGCGGCGACTTGGTCTTTTTCGGTGCCGCTCGCTATTTTTCGGTGCCGCTCACTATTTTTCAGCGCCGATCGCAAATTTTGTCACTTTTTTTTGGGGGGGTATCGGCGTGTAACACGCACCCACGACTTTCCCCCAATTTTAAGGGGGAAAAAGTGTGTGTTATACCCGGATAAATACGGTAATGTTTTGTTTGAAAAATCAATAAACATATATTACAAAAAAAAATAAAAATGTATAGGACAAATTAGAAAATAACCTTTGTACATGGTATCTACAATATCATTAATCATATTAAAACTATCCCTGTTCAGAAAATAGAAAAAAAAGTAATAGTTGACGTTTAAAAATGTATCTGGTTTATAAAGGGTAAACAACCACTACCCCTGAAGTTAGTAAAGATGAGTGGTCATCAGGTCAGATGCCTAAGAGCATTTAAGGCTACACAGCACAGAATGATTGACATAAATCTATATTTGACACAATAAGAAAAATATGGAAGAGCAAGCATTCAAAAATATGAAAGTCACATAAAAAAATTACTTTAGGTGAACACTGCATTAATACCTCACTGAAAATACATGAAACTTTCCCTTTAATTAAATAAATATATACATTTATAATATTCTGTTGTCTTATTAAGACAACAGGATGTGTGACAAGCAAAACCTTTAGGAAATACATTTAAAAGTGGTCTTTATTAGCATTAGATACAACTGACACAGACCACTTGAGCAATTAATAGTTCAATTCAAGAATGTTGAAACGCACTTCAGATGATAGGTGACTCTTCAAAAATAATGTATAGTATTTCATATACACTATATTACCAAAATTATTGAAACGCCTGCCTTTACACACACATGAGCTTTAATGGCATCCCAGTCATGGTCCATAGGGTTCAATCGTGAGTTGGCCCACCCTTTGCAGCTATAACAGCTTCCATTTTTCTGGGAAGGCTGTCCACAAGTTTTAGGAGTGTGTTTATGGTAAGGTTTAACCATTCTTTCAGAAGCGCATTTTTAACCACTTTAAGACCAGCCTCGTTTTGGATTTTAGGTGTTTACATGTTTAAAACAGTTATTTTTGCTAGAAAAAAACTTAGAACCCCCAAACATTATATATTGGTTTTTTTCTAACACCCTAGAGAATAAAATGGCGGTCATTGCAATACTTTTTTTCACACCGTATTTGCGCAGCGGTCTTGCAAGCGCACTTTTTTTGGAAAAAATTCACTTTTTTGAATAAAAAAATAAGACAACAGTAAAGTTAGTCCAATTTTTTTATATATTGTGAAAGATAATTTTACGCCGAGTAAATTGATACCCAACATGTCACGCTTCAAAATTGCGCCCGCTCGTGGAATGGCATCAAACTTTTACCCTCAAAAATCTCCATAGGCGACGTTTAAAAAATTCTACAGGTTGCATATTTTGCGTTACAGAGGAGGTCTATGGCTATAATTATTGCTCTCGCTCTACCGATCGTGGCGATATCTCACATGTGTGGTTTGACCACCGTTTTCATATGCGGGCGCTACTCACATATGAGGGCGCTTCTGCGCACGAGCTCGTCAGGACGGGGCGATTTAAAAAAAAAAATTTTTGTTTTTCTTATTTATTTTTCTTGATTTTATTTATTTTTACACTGTTTTTTAAAAAAAAAATTAATTGGCTCACTTTTATTCCTATTACAAGGAATGTAAACATCCCTTGTAATAGAAAAAAAGCATGACAGGTCCTCTTAAATATGAGATCTGGGGTCAAAAAGTCCTCAGATCTCATATTTGGACTTCAATGAAAAAAAATAAAATAAAATAAAAATAAAAAATAAAATGTCATTTAAAAAAATTACATTTGAAAATTCCTCTTTAAGAGGTATGGGCGGAAGTGACGTTTTTGACGTCGCTTCCGCTCTCCTATGGTATAGAGATGAGTGGCGGCCATCTTAGCGTCACTCATCTCTATGCACAGGAGGGGAAAGGACCCGATCGCCTCCGCCGCTGCCGACGGTTCCGGTAAGCGGCGGAAGGCGCGGGAGAGCGGCGGGAGGGGGGGGCACCTCTCCCGCCGCCGATAACGGTGATCTCGCGGCAAATACGCCGCGATGACCACCATTATCGGAATGCCGACCGGCGCCTGAAGAGATGGATATCTCGGTTGTGGCAGCAGCTGCTGCCGTTACGAGATATCCCTCTTCAAAAAAGGGACGTACATCGTCGTGCGCCGGTCGGAAAGTGGTTAAGGTCAGACACTGATGTGGATGAGAAGGCCTGGCTCGCAGTCTCCGCTCTAATCCATCCCAAAGGTGTTCTATCTGGTTGAGGTCAGGTCTCTGTGCAGACCAGTCAAGTTCCTCCACCCCAAACTTGCTTATCCATGTCTTTATGGACCTTGCTTTGTGCACTGGTCCAAATCATTTTGGTGGAGGGGGGATTATGGTGTAAGGTTGTTTTTCAGCGGTTGGGTTTGGCCCCTAAAGCCTGGTACACATGATCGGAATTGTGAAATGACAGACTGTTGGTGGAAAATCTGACCATTTGTATGGTCCATTGGGAAATTATTGTCGGATTTTCCGTGGACAAATGTTGGATGGCAGGCTTTAAAATGTACCGCGGACAAATGTGTGTTGTCGGATTTTCCAATCGTGTGTACACAAGTCCGTCAGACAAAAGTCCAAGTACAAACATGCATTCTCTGAAGCAAGGATGAGCCAGAAGCGGTCGGTCTTGTAAACTAGCGTTCGTAATGGAGAATTAACATTTGTGACGTGGCAAATTTTGAGATCTTGAAATGCAGCGTACATTCACTTCTTCTTTAACCGGTTCCCGACCGGCTCCTGGACATATACGTCTGCAGAATGGCATGGCTAGGCAAAGTAACGTACCCGTACATACTTTGAATTTCCCATCGTGCGCACACGCCTGCCGAGAGCTCCGTGACCATGGTCGCGGGTCCCGCGGACTCGATCGCCACGGGGATACCCGCAATCGTTTCATGGAGCTAAGAACGGGGAGATGCCGATGTAAACAGCATCTCCCCGTTCTGACTAGTGACAGCACACTGATCGTCTGCTCCCTGTCATCGGGAGCAGCGATCAGTGTGGTGTCACACACAGCCACGCTCCCATACAGTTATAAACATGCCCCTAGGAACACTTAACTCCTACACTGCCACCTAGAGGTTAACCCCTTCACTGCCCGTGACATTTTTACAGTAATCAATGCAATTTTATAGCATCAATCGCTGTATTAATGCCAATGGTCACAAAAATGTGTCAAAATTGTCCGATGTGTCCGCCATAATGTCGCAGTCATGATAAAAATCGATGATCGCCGCCATTACTAGTAGAAAAAAAAATATTAATAAAAATGCCATAAAACTACCTCCTATTTTGTAGACGCTATAACTTTTGCGCAAACCAATCAATAAAGGCTTATTGTGATTTTTTTTTTTACCAAAAATATGTAGAAGAAAGAAAAAAAATTTTTTTATATATTTTTGGGAGATATTTATTATAGCAAAAAGTAAAAGATAATGTGTTTTTTTCAAAATTCTCACTCTTTTTTTGTTTATAGTGCAACAAATAAAAACCGCAGAGGTGATCAAATACCACCAAAAGAAAGATATATTTGTGGGGGAAAAAAGGATGCCAATTTTGTTTGGGAGCCCCGTCGCACGACCGCGCAATTGTCAGTTAAAGCGACGCAGTGACGAATCGCAAAAAACTCTCTGGTCAGGAAGGGGTTAAATCCTTCCAGGGCTGAAGTGGTTAATGGGATAATAATGAAGCTGCTTTGCTGGTGATACTGATGGAGTTAATTCAAACACATTTTCAAAGGCTTTTTTTTCTAGTGATATCAAGAATAAAATTATTATGCTTGTTATTTTATTTTTTGGTGCAAATTACCACAACACAATTATCACTTAGTTTGTAAGATCGAAGATACAACTACGTATGTCGGTGTCCCTTGTTAATTTTACATTGTATTTTTTTAAATGTAACTGCCTACTCCCAAACTGTCATTTGAAGTAAAACACATAGCCCAGTATTATTCTCCACATTTTTTTTTTATTGTGCATTACAAAAAGAAAACAAATAAAATTAGACATGCTATCTGCCAGTAGAACTTAACCAAAAAGTGAATTCTATGCATCCAAAAATATAGAAAATAGAAATATAGAAATCATGGGTTTAAAATGTTAAAATATCACACATAAAATCAGCCCCAAGCCTCTATATTTTTTAAGTTTTGGACAGCATGGGGAAGGATTAGGTCTTTTCTCAAGGTTTTATTTTTGTCTGTGTCCTCCATGGAAAGATTCACCCCTGTTGCCTTTGAGAAAGAAAGTTAGAAGTGATTCAACAATTTTGAGTTATTTTA
This sequence comes from Lithobates sylvaticus, assembly GCA_028564925.1. Taxonomy (NCBI): domain Eukaryota; kingdom Metazoa; phylum Chordata; class Amphibia; order Anura; family Ranidae; genus Lithobates; species Lithobates sylvaticus. The sequence goes on along the minus strand of CM053026.1, from coordinate 676,693,038 downwards.
ACAAAAAACTATCACAAAGGCCAGTTGCCAGAGTGTGCGTTAAGTTCACATTCAACTTCTGACCTTTGCAGATTTATTTTGGAATTTAAGCCATTGATATTTTTAACTATCTGCAAGGGTTAATTTTTCTTAATGACCACAAGCATAAGGAGAATTCCTCCCACTGACGATCTCACTATAATGTATCATGAGTTGTGGACATAGTCATTTTTAGCAGGGGTTCCCTGAGGCCATAAAGTTATTTCAAGGGTTTCTTTGTATTGAAAAGGTTGAGAAAGGTTGGTATTTGGTGAACATAATAATCTAGTGAACATTAAATTATAGTTAAACTTGGACAAGACACAGGGAAAATACCTCAACTTGGACGCCTGTTCCTGTGGCCAATCTCCTAGATGGGAATTCTATTGATATTGGATAATTGTGCTCTCATTTCCTGTTGCATCTCCAAGAAAGGAAATGGATAAAATCTCCACAGTGGAACACAGTTACACCCTTCTTTATACTTTAAATATTCTTTAATGAGTGGCTTTGTAAACCCACTGTGTTAATTCCGTTTTATCTGACAGCATGGGTCTGTTTAGCAACAGCCAGTTTCCGGAATCCCTGCAGAGAGAGAAAATACTAATGCAATGCATCTGGATAAAGCAAGGATTGATTTATTGAAATATATTGTACATTGGGGGCACAATCACGAGGAACATTATTTCCATGTCATCAAAATATATTACACTCAATGATTCAGATAAAAAAAAAAAAAAACAAATGCATGAATTTATGGAATACATTTGAAGGCTGAAAAACAAAATTTGTTCAGTGGAGCACCTTCACTAAAAAATTGGGTTAGACTAACTGCTACAGGCCCTTTTGCTTTTGTTGCATCAGTAGAAGAATTATAATGCTTGATATTTTAAAGACATACAGTTCCATGAGACTTTTGTGTATAAAGTAAAATTATAAATAACAATGGGATTTATGGAGCTTTGGTTTAGTTTTTATATTAGGTCCAAGAGAAGTTTAACTATAATTTAATGTTCACTAGATTATGATGTTCACCGAATAACAGCCTTTCTCAACCCGTTCAATACAAAGAAACCCTTGAAATAACTTTATGGCCTCAGGGAACCCCTGCTAAAAATGACTATGTCCACAACTCATGATACATTAGTGAGATCATCAGTGGGAGGAATTCTCCTTATGCTTGTGGTCATTAAGAAAAATTAACCCTTACAGATAGATAAAAAGATCAATGGTTTAAATTCCAAAATAAATCTGCAAAGGTCAGAAGTTGAATGTGAACTTAATGCACACTCTGGCAACTGGCCTTTGGGATAGTTTTTAGTTAAAATGTTTTTGGGGTCTTCCTCACATTTCAATTTTTACAGCAAGTCCAATTCTTGCTTTTATCAGGAGTACCTCTAGATGGTTACAGGCTGACGGCACCACCAACACCCAAAGACCAATTTTTCCACAATTGTTTGACCAGGGCATCAAATGTAAATTTTTGACAGAAAGGCAAATTCTTGCTTTCATCAAGCGTACCTCTATAGGGTTACGGTTTAAGGGCACCACCAACACACAAAGAACAATTTTTCTGCACGTGTTTAACAGAAGCATCTGTTACTTCTATCCAAAGTCTGCGAAAGAGACACCAGACTTTATCTAAAAAAAATGTACTGTAATTTGGCTTTTTCACATAAGGCTTGCTCAATGTGGTACAAAGCTTTGTTATTTCCATCCAAAGTCTGTCAAAGAGATACCAGCATTTATCCAAGAAATCTCCAATACTGTTCTGAGTGCACTAAATTGTGGCCTCATCATACAGACTGGCTCCCCAAGCCGTTGTCTACAAAATAAAGAAATCTTGCAGGAAAAATCAATTTAAATCTCATTTTTTTTCTTTATAAATGTCAGTTTCTATACACAGTACAGATGTGCCACTCTACTGACATTTTTGCCTTTTTCTCTCTCCCTCCCTTTTTGGAACAGAATTTGTTTAGAGACAATATTCCTCGCTGGCTTTTCTCCCCTCCCTCCTCCTTCTCTTCTTATTCCTTTTCCTTGGCATATTTTCTGTGGTTTGGTATCTTTTTCTATGATACCTATTTGTACAATATTTGCCTTTGTTTATATTTTTATATATATATATATATATATATATATATATATATATATGAAAGTTGGTATTCACAGAGCCTGTTAACACATATGTATCCTATCGCCCCATTGTAGATATTGCCAGTTGTTTGTCTTAAAAAACTTTTCAATGTTGGACCTTTGGTCTAGGGCCGTTCGCTTCTCTTTTCTCCTCTAGGTCATTATATTGTCTAAACTATATGTATAGTTGATGCCTTCCTTTTGGTCGGATTTTTATCAACTATCTATTTTTCAATTTTTTGTACATACAGTTTTTTTTTTCCCATAATCATACAGTTTTATAGATATTTTTAATATACATATTTTTCCGCAGGCTTGTCTGCATGCGCAAGCTTGTCTGCATGTTTTGACATGCGGCACGCTTGGTGCGTGTCGGTCTGCGCGTGCGCTGTGTGGATGCGCGCCACACTACCGTCCCGGGGGGCCTCTCCTGGGAGTCTGTTTGGGATTGGATGGTGTTCAGCAGGTCGGCTTGATTGCTGATCAGCTGGACACCGCTGCAGATACTTAAGGCTTGTCTCACTTCATGGCTGGCAGGGTCAGGGAGAGGACGTCTTTGGAGTTGCCAGAGGAGCCAATGTCTGTATATTTACTGTCTTGGTAATTATGTTTAAAAGTTTTTATTAAAGTTTTGTATACTCAATACAGGTACAACAAGTGCAAACATACTAAAGAGAAAATTAAACAGGCATGTCATGTAACAGAAAAAGTAATAATGACAAAGTCGTATAATAACGCAACCAAGGATGTCATAACAAGCCTCAGGTACCTGTCACTTCGGTTCAGGATGCAACCCTGCCTGTTACACCAGCAGACCTGCAGAAGGGACCCAAGCCAGGGAGAGTCTGTGAACCCCGAGTACCCAGGAGCCCCAAATGGGATCCTGCTGCAGCCCAGGAGTCGGGGAGCCAGACCCATCCCATGGCGTATAATACTTGGCTCAAAGCCAGAACTGAAGTGTTGATACTATAGTCTCTGTATACCGATATAGGCAAGTCAAGCGTTAGTTATCAAACTGACACGGTAATGTGCGGGGGAAAGAGCCTTGCCAAGAGAGGCGACAGAAGAAAGTAAGGAAGCACAAAAAGGGGGGGGGGGAATACGTGTGAAGTGAAAAGGAAAAAAAAGGAGAGGAGAGTGATGTTCCGTTCATCAGCTTGTAGATCGGGAGGTCAGACTACCAGGGGGTACTCCTGGTATGAGGGAAATATTGCAGAGGGTTGCCCAGGGTTCCCAGATGCTCCTAAACTTCTCGGTTTTGTCGTTGAGCTTGGCAACGGTTTGTTCCTGAATCATGATCCATGTCACCTTCTGTTTAAACAACCGGAAAGAGATGGTATGTGTCTTCCAGGCTTTGGCTATAGTTATTTTGGCCCCCAGGCAGAGAAACAATGCTAACGCCTGGGACGTTTTGGATAAATCTGGGATAAGAAAGTTCAGCAGTGCCCACCTAGGGTGAGGCATAACTGTAGAGCCTGTCAGGGAGCTAATGGTTCGGAATATTTTCCGCCAGAAAGACCGTATGCGAGGACAGGTCCACCAAACATGGACCATAGAGCCCTCCAGTCCGCATCCTCGGAAGCAAACCGGAGACGTGCCCGGGAAAAGTGTAGCCAGCCTGGAAGGGACATAATACCATCTTAGTAAAACTTTCAAACTGGCTTCAATCAGTGATATATTGAGAATACCTTTGTAAGCTCTTGCAGAGGCTCGATACCAAGCTGTAGGGTCCCAAGAATCGTCCAGGTCGTACTCCCAGGCTCGGGCATAAGATGGTTTGGACTGTTTTGTCATAAGTGCCGTATAGATCAGTGAAATGCCCCCCTTCTGATCAGCCGTGTTGATACACCATTGTTCGAATGGGGTAATAGTGGGGGGTAGCGGTTTGGTGGTCCAGATAGAGTGCAAGAAATGGGAGATTTGTGTGTACCTATAAAGTTCTGAGTCGGGCATGTCTAGTTTCTTCCTACAGTGCCGCAGTGAGAGGGGCCCCGAATGGGAGAAGAAGTGACCGATACGATATAGGCCTTTGTCGGTCCACCATTTAAATGCTTCAATGTTCTTTCCAGGGGGAAATTCAGGGTTATGAAAAATGTGTGATAGGGGTCTCAGTGGGGATATGATTGAGCTCAGGGAGAAAAGTTTGGAGCTAAGCGCTATAGAGTGTGATAGGGTGGGTGCCATGATAGCCGGTCTGTCTTTCGAAGAGCAACTTAAGAGGAAGTCGATGGTGTGCGAGGGAACAGCTTGTCGTTCCATGGTAAACCAGTCTGGTTTAGCATGACTAGAGTAGGCTAAAGAAATTTGTGTCAGCCGTGCAGCCTGATAGTAAGCCCAAAGATTTGGAAGTCCCAGACCCCCTTGAGTTTTTAATCTGTAGAGTGTTTCAGAAGGACATCTATAGCCTTTCCTACCCCAAATAAAACGAATGATGTCCGACTGTGTTTTGGTGAGAACACGTTTGGGTATTGGGATCGGCAACGAGTGGAATAGATACAGTAGTTTTGGTAACAGCGTCATTTTCACCGCATGAATTCTGCCCAGCCAGGATAGACCACATTTAGACCACCTCTCCACGTCTTGTAAGCATTTTTTTTATCATGGGCGGATAATTTGCGCGGAATAAATCCTCTATTTTCGGGGTAAGCTTGATACCCAGGTATGGGATCTGGTAGGGAGCCCAAGTGAAAGTAAAATTATCTGTAAGTTGTTTGAGTGTATCTGGCGGGAGGGTTACATTCAAAGCCAGTGATTTAGTCATATTAACCCTTAGGCCTGATATCTTACTAAAGTCCCCAAGGATCTGAAGGATCGTAGGCATGGAAGTCAGGGGAGAGGTAATAAAAAGAAGGAGGTCATCCGCATACAGTGCGCATTTGTGCTCATGGGAGCCGCAACGTACCCCTTTGATGTCTGGGTTTGACCGCAGGGCGATGGCCAAAGTCTCGATTGCTATAGCAAACAGGAGAGGTGATAGAGGGCATCCCTGTCTGGTCCCCCTGCCGATGGGAAAGGATTCCGAGTACCTACCCAGTAGGCGCACCTGTGCCGTCGGAGTGGAATAAAGGGAGTTAATAATATTAAGAAAGTATGAGCCACAGCCCCATCGCCTAAGGATATCAGACAGGTATGCCCAATCTATTGAGTCAAACGCCTTGTGTAGATCAATTGACAATAAAAATCCTTTTTGTGCAGGGCCCCCGTCCCATTTAGATTTTAGCAAGGAAATGATGTCTACTGCCCGTCTGATCTGGTCTGGTCCCTGTCTCCCGGGGATGAAGCCTACCTGATCCTTATGTACATATGTGGAGATAAAGCTAGATAGTCGGTTGGCAAGTATCTTAGTCATTATTTTTATATCATTGTTAATAAGAGATATAGGGCGATAGTTGCCAACCTCACTGATATCCTTGTCAGGTTTCGGTATCACCGAAATATATGCCGAGTTCAAATCTGTATTTAAAGAGGCCCCATCCCTGAGAGAATTGAACATTCTAGTTAAGTGTGGTGCCAGGCAGTGACCAAATTTCTTGTAATATCCCGTAGATAGGCCATCCGGGCCCGGGGAAGAGCCCAGCTTAAGGTTCTTTATAGTATCTAAGACTTCCCCTTGGGTGAAGGGGGACTCCAAAAGTTCTGCATGTGTCTTATCTAGAGAGGGTAACTGCAGATCATGTAGAAATTTATCCCGTAAAGTAGTGGAGGGGCCGGGGTTACGTTTGTAAAGATCCGAGTAGAATCGTTTAAAGGTTTCCATTATTTTGCTCGGGTTCTGTGAAAGTTCCCCTGAGGTTACCTTCAGTTTGGGAAAAGCCTGAGTGCGTGTTTTGGGGGAAAGCTTAGCTGCCAATTTGGAACCGATCCTATCTTGTTGTGCATAAAATTTGGCCCTGGTCCATTGAAGATGTTGAGCTGCTGAAGTGGTCAGTGTCATGTTGAGAAGTGCCCGAGCCGTGTCTAATTTTGCTAATGAAAGTGCATTGGGGCTACGTTTATGCATTTTTGATAGTGAACGAAATTCTTCCGTAAGTCTCACTGTTTCAGCCCTGTGTTCCGCCTTTAGTTTAGAGGACAATTGGATTAGACTGCCCCTGATAACAGTTTTATGCGCCGCCCAGCTGATGGTCGGGGATATCCCGTCTGTCGAGTTTAACGTAAAGTATTCTTGAATAGCAGATTCCAGTAACGCACATTGTATAGGGTCATTCAAAAGGGTTTCCCGTAAGCGCCAACGCGGACGGAACTCGGTGCCTGCTGGTTTACACGTGAGTAGTGTAACTACAGAGTGGTCCGAGAGGGAAGAGTCGATGATCTTGGAGGACCTAATGAGAGGGAGTGTGGAAGTTCGGGTGAAGATGTGGTCTATCCTGGCAAAGGAACCGCGCGGGGCGGAAAAGTGTGTGTAGTCTTTGGTGCGCGGATTAGTTTCCCTCCATACGTCTATCAGGTCAGCTTCGTTGAGAATCTTAGCAAGTTGGACGCTCTGTTTAGACGGGCGTTTGGGTTTCGAAGCACCACTTGCTAGCTTGTCTAGGGAGAAGTCAAAGGCTAAGTTGGTGTCCCCTCCCATGAATACCGTCCCCTTGAAATGTTTCTGCAGTCTAGTTACCAGGGATTCCATGAAGGATTTTTGACCCTTATTAGGTGCGTAGTAAGAGACAAAGGTGTATAGTTCCCCATCTATGAAACCCGATACCAGAATATAGCGTCCCTGGGGATCAGTTATAGTTTCGGGTTGGGAGAGATTTAAATGTTTCGCAAAGCAGATCGCAACCCCCTTAGTTTTATTCTCTGCGGATGCTAAAAAAAATTGTGGGTAGCTTTGGTGTAGGAACTTGGGCTTGTATGTAGAAGGGAAGTGTGTCTCCTGCAGAAGGACAACATCTGCATGTATCGAGTGATAGTATTGAAGGGTTTTCCTTCGCTTGATCTGCGAGTTAAGACCCTGAGTGTTGTGTGATATTATTTTTAGGGTGGCGGCCAGATTGGGTTGGTCAGGCATGGATCAGAAGGGGGTGATCTATACAGTCGTCATAGCACTTACCCTGCCGTTGGGAGATAAGAAACATCCTCCGTCCCGTGATGCAAAGAGAGATGAACCTGGAGCCTGGGAGAGTCGAGTGGAGGACTCTGTGTGACCTATGAACTCCACCTAGAGTGTCTGGAGAGAGAAGGTATGAAGGGGAAAAGAAGAGGGAAAGGAAAGAAGGAGAAGAAGACAAAAGGGTTAATGAACTGCTGTTGAGACCTTTTAACGTGTGACATGTGACACAATAAAACAAAGGGACCCCCTGGTCCCTTCCCACCCCCCGGTCGGTTCGGATTAACCAAACCCACCACAAACCCCATGGTACCGGTTATTCTTGGAACAGAAAAACCGGAATAGGATCTAGGAAATCCAAATGGGCCCCTGATCCAGTTAAGGCGCAATGGGTCCACCACAGCCCCCCCACCTTAAATCAGTAGCTACTGAGGGGTCCTATCCGCCCCATTATTAACAGGTTCCGGAGCGCCCCCTGGGGGTCTGATCCCCCTTTAGGCCTAATATTTAGGATATAAAAAAATTACAATAAAAAAAAAAAAGGAAAAAAAAATAATAATGAAAAGGCAAATTCAAATAAATGTAACAGACCCTGCAAAGCCAGGCATTAAAACTAAACTGTCGATGCACCCCAGCAAGGGGGAGAATAAAAATACTAAGTGTCATCCTTAGCCTATAACTTGACTTATAAATGTTCTAAGCATGTAAATGAATTCAGGCATTAGGGTTAACAACTGTATTCTGCTAAGGACTCAGTATGTCCTCCTTGTAGGGAGGACCAAGATAAAAGTCAGCAGACAAAGAGCCAGCTATCGCTCCCAGGTAAAGCCATAACGTTACAAATGGAGTTAACTATTCAAAAAAAAAAAAAAGAAAAAAAAAATTTTAAAAAGGGAAAAAAGGACAAACAGGACTGACTAATGTGAGGAATGTCTCAATCATGTGGTCCAGCCGGGAAAGGGGGGCTCCCCAATGCCTTCCTCTATAAGGAAGAGGAGGAGAGGAGAAGTCCCCAAACAGACCTTTCCCCAAAAATGTGTCCCCAAAATCAGGGGAAAAGTTCAGTCATGCAGCAAGTAGAGCATAAGAGCACATGCTCAAGGTGGAATGGTTTCCTTGGACCTTTTGGGTCCTTGTTTCAGCCAGGATTGTTGCAGCGGACTTGCTGGCGGTGGTCTCTTGGTCGATGAGGGGGTCCCTTTGTTAGCATTGGCAGGCGACGGTTCCAGCTGTATCAGGCCGAGGTGTGTTAGCAGTCGTTCCCCTTCCTGAAAAGAGGAGAAGCAGAAATTCCTGTTTTTGTAGGAAAAGTTCAGGCGAAGAGGAAAGGACCATTTATATGTGATGTCCTTGTCCAGGAGTACTTGCAGTAACGGTTTAAAAGACCTTCTCTTCTGTACTGTATAAGGTGACAAATCTGCAAAAATTTGGATCTTGTGGCCGAGTAAAGTGAGGTTGTCTGAGTATCTGCCTTTCCTCATGACCTCTTCCTTGACTGCGTAGTGGTGTGGTTTGACAATGACATCTCTGGGGAGACCGTCTGCTCTGGGGGCCTGTAGTGCCCTGTGTGCTCTGTCCAGCTCTAGGCGGTGGTCTGGGATGTCAGGTATAAGGCTTTTAATCAGAGTTTTAACTGCTTTTTGAACATCTTTTTCAGTTTCCGGGAGTCCCCGCAGCCTAAAGTTATATCTTCTGGACCTATTCTCAAGGTCATCGATCTTTGCAAACGCCGATTCCAATTGATCCTGTACTTCCTGTAATCTGGCAGAGTTCTGGTTAATCTGTGCCACAGATTGGTCAGCCCTATTTTCTATGTTGTCCATCCTCATACCTATTTGCTGCAAGTCAGCATGTAGTGATGCAGTAATTTGGGCAGCATTCAGAGCCAGACCTTTAGTTAACATCTGAGAGAAAGCTGTCATCATAGACTGGAAGTCTGTGGGGATAGGGATGTCCTCTTGGGCCTCACTATCAGTGAGTAACATGCCTGTGTGTGGGTCCAGCATAGGGGTAGTGGGATATCCTGAGCCCATTCTCCCCAATAAGGATTCAGTAGAGGAGGGAGAGCTGGCTGTTGGCAGGGGGGGGAAGTCTGTACCTGTATAGTGTTGATCTGACTGGTCCTGGTCCGCAATTGATGCTTCCTGCTCCTCTGAGGCCTGCGGGCCTCGTGTGGCCGACGCCATCTTGGCATAGCTGAGGGGGCCGGGAGCGGCCGTCATTTGGCCTGATAGATCGCGCCTGGCCAGCGGGACCGACATGACCCGATTCCCTGGGGATTCCCCTACCAGGATGGCTGAGTGTGGGGGGTGAACGAGCGCTCCGTACGCTCCGGTGGTCAGCGGCGGGCTGTGGTGGAGCGGAGCTCTAGATGCCGGCGGCCATCTTGGGAGCTGCCGCGCATGCGCCGTCTTGGTAATTATATTGTATAAACGTTGCTTTGTGGTGATGATTTTGCCAGTTAATTCCTGTCTTTACAAAAACACTCATTGTTTGTATTTGCAAACTTTGATTTTGTTTTCAGATGTTCTGGCTGAGGGTAAATCTATCTCTCTGTCAGTAATCTCCAGAAATAGCAGTGTTTGATATATTTTGATCCATTGAGCCTCTGAGTGTCCTTTTCTGTTTGTTGCTGACCTGTGAACATGATTTGCTTGGGCTCTATGTAGGTTGTATCTATATTTATATATTCTTTAGGCAAAGATACATGTGTTTATATTTATACACATTGTTATTTTTTTCACTATTAATGAATCATTTACACTTGCCTTTATGGCAATATATCTACCTATCCAATGTCATTGTTTTTTCCTTTTTTTTTATTCCTATGCAGATCTCCCTATTTTCTGGGCCCCAGTGGCCCTTCCTGGGAGTCTGTTTGGGATTGGATGGTGTTCAGCTGGTCAGCTTGATTGCTGATCAGCTGGACACCACTGCAGATACTTAAGGCTTGTCTCACTTCATGGCTGGCAGGGTCAGGGAGAGGACATCTTTGGAGTTGCCAGAGGAGCCAATGTCTGTATATTTACTGTCTTCATAATTATAATGTATATGCTGCAGACCTGTGAACATGATTTGATTGGGATGTAGGTAGGTTGTATCTATATTTATATATTCTTTAGGCAAAGGTACATGTGTTTATATTTATACACATTGTTATTTTTTCACTATTAATGAATTATTTACACTTGCCTTTATGGAAATATATTTACCTATCCAATTAGCCCTATCTGTCAGTGTCATTGTTTTTTCCTTTTTTTTTAATTCCTATGCAAATCTCCCTATTTTCTGGGCCCCAGTGCATATTAGCCGACTGGGGGTATGGATTTCTCCAGGCCTCAGTTGGATTGGTGATTTTACAGAGAGGAAGATTTATTTTCTATTCCCTCTCTTTTTGAAATTAGTTGTTTCAATAGTACCTGGTGGACAAGATTTGTGGACGGCTCTACATCATCTGGCCCTTCTATGTTTTAATAACCTCATTTGGATGCTTTGATGTATTTGTCTTAGTGATTTTGATGTAAGTACAGCTGTATGTGTCTAAATTGAAATAACCATGTAATATTGTACTCTGGATTTATTTTCTGACTATTTTATATTTAAATCCTATAGACAGTTTGCCATCTGCTTTCAACCCCAGATGAAGGAGAATACAGCTCATCTCCGGAATGCGTTGGGTTTAGGCAACTATATTTTTGTCTTTTTCACTTTTGTTTGTATATCTCCATGCATCCGTCATTTTGTATTTTTTATATATATATATATATATATATATATATATGTATATGTAATATATGTATGTGTGTGTGTGTATATGTGTATTTTCCTATTGTGTTTAATACATTTTTGTATACTTTTCTTATATATTTTCTACTTACTTGATTGAGGCTGTGCCTTTAAAGTCCCACCCATAGGGTTTTTTTCTAGTTCTACAGGCAGAATAAGGCGACCCCCCCCCCCCCCAGGCACTATATTTAAAGGACTTTTTCATTTTTATTGTTTCACTTTAAGCCTCATTAAAATCACTACTTACCCAGGGGGTGATCGGCCCATCCCTTGTTGCCAGTATATTGGAGGTGCCAAGAGGAGGAGGGCACCATGGTCCATGTCTTTTGGTTGTGTAAGGGATTAAAGGACTTCTGGTCCCAAGTAAAACACTGGATTTTTTAATTTACTGATATCCAAATGCCCAACAACCCAGCAGCTTTTCTTTTACATTTGATGCCCTTGTCTTTGAAGTGGTATAAACGATCATTTTTGATCCATCGCCTTAATGCAGCAAAGTCATGTATACCCACCTGCTGGAAACAAACATTAGCGCCCTCCCTAAAAGAGTGTTTTGCAAAGATTTCCAAAATCAGCAGAATAGAGTGAAGTTGATGGAAATGGCCAATCATACTGAAGAGCGTTTCAATAAAACCTGGTTGTATTGGACTGCATTTATCTGCTCTCCTGAATATTGTTCGCTGGCAGGCTCACAGGCTTAAAACACTGGTCCCTGACTAAGGCTTTTACTGTCTCGTTGCCCCCTCAACCACCCCCCCCCCCAAGCTCCCAGCACCTAGCTCTCATCCCTTTTGTGTTTCTTGTGTTTTTTTTTTCCTTTGTTGTTAGATGAGCCTTTGACCAGATTAACGGTAAGATTCATCGCCCAACATATTTTACACTGTGCATTTTGTCTTGTGTATTTGTCCTCTTGGGCCTTGTGTGGTTGGTTGTTTTATATTGCTTTCACTCTCCCGTAGGGTGTTTTTGTGTATTTCTTATGCAAAATTATAAATAAAAACTTGCTCATTTCTCAAGAAACCCCTAGCAACTTCTGGTTGAGAAACCTTGCTATATTCATTTGGTTTGTACATTAATTGAGATATATATATATATATATATATATATATATATATATATATATATATATAATATATATACACAGTATCTTATAAAAGTGAGTACACCCCTCCCCATTTTTGTAAATATTTTATTATATCTTTTCATGTGACAACACTGAAGAAATGACACTTTGCTACAATGTAAAGTAGTGAGTGTACAGCTTGTATAACAGTGTCAATTTGCTGCCCCCTCAAAATAACTCAACACACAGCCATTAATGTTTAAACTGCTGGGTTTGGGCCCAAAGTGTAAATTTTTTGTGTGGCCACCATTATTTTCCAGCACTGCCTTAACCCTCTTGGGCATGGAGTTCACCAGAGCTTCATAGGTTGCCATTGGAGTCCTCTTCCACTCCTCCATGATGACATCACAGAGCTGGTGGATGTTAGAGACCTTGGGCTCCCCCACCTTCTGTCTGAGGATGCCCCACAGATGCTCAATAGGATTTGGGTCTGGAGACATGCTTGACCAGTCCATTACCCTTACCCTCGGCTTCTTTAGCAAGACAGTGGTCGTCTTGGAGGTGTGTTTGGGGACGTTATCATGTTAGAATACTGCCCTGCGGCCCAGTCTCCGAAGCGAGGGGATCATGCTTTGCTTCAGTATGTCACCCCTAACCCCTACAATGCCACCTAGTGTTAACCCCTTCACTGCCAGTCACATTTAAACAGTAATCAATGCATATTTAATTGCACTGATCGCTGTATAAATGTGAATGGTATATCGCAGCCATGATAAAAATCGCTGAATGCCGACATTACTAGTAAAAAATAAAATTATTAATAAATATGCCATAAAACTATCCCCTATTTTGTAGACGCTATAACTTTTGTGAAAACCAATCTATAACGCTTATTGCGATTTATTTATTTTTAACCAAAAATACGTAGAAGAATACGTATCGGCCTAAACTGAGGAAAAAAATATTTTTTTTATATTTTTTGGGGATGTTTATTATAGCAAAATGTAAAAAATAATGTGTTTTTTTTTTTCACAATTGTCGATATTCTTTTTTTTTTTTTTTTTATAGCGCAAAAAATAAAAAAAACGCAGAGGTGATCAAATACCACCAAAAGAAAGCTCTATTTGTGAGGAAAAAAGGACGTCAGTTTTATTTGGGAGCCAGGTCGCACGACTGTGCTATTGTCAGTTACCGAATCACAAAAAGTGCTCTGGGCAGCCAAATGGTCCGGGGGTGAAGTGGTTAAAGGCAGCAATTACCCAATGGTCACAATCTTTTGAGCTTTTGTTCTACACTTGACTATTTGTAAAGACATCTTTGCTTTTAAAATGATAAGAAATGCAGGCATATTACTGTAATGTGAAACAATTTTTATGAAAAGTGTGCTATGCATAATGATTGCTATGTAAAAGCATTGATGTAGGCCACATTATTTTGATGTTAGACATGAAAGTTCATGTCACACATAATAAAAGTGTTCAATCCAATCACTTATCAAAAATCTGCTCACTGTATCAGCAACACCTTTAGTTAAAACATTTGAAAAAAAAAAAAATAATCATTATATAATAGGTACAAATTAAACATGTATTTATTTTATACACTGTTATCTGAGAAACATGGTTTACAAAATTATAAAAATTTTAAATGTATATACCATTTCATAAAGTGTGTGACTTTTAAAAATATGCACCACATAATATTTGATCTAACAAGCAATACAATTGTGCACCGATTAATGCAAATTAAAGAATTAAATTGTCTATGACTGGTTGTTAGATATATAACTATATGATTTATAGGGTTATGTATAGGGACATCTAAGAATTTGTGCGCTGGTACAGTGATTTTGAAATAATCGGTGTAGAGTTAAAATTGAGGCTATCCTATTGATGGCTACTAGCAAGGAGCTGTGCTCACCCCCAAAAAGGTTTTATTTTTTTTCTCTGCACTTTGCTGAGGGCACAACTGATTGGATAAAGATGTAGAAAAAAAATGATGCGCTAAACAAAAATCTCATATTGGGTTATTAAAATCCAACTGTAGAAAACACAAATACTAACCCACAGGGGTTAGGAGCTGTTTCCTGCTATCGCATTTGTTTTCACGGTGCCTGGATATCTTAAGGAGCCCGCCTATATTGTACACAATGCTGGTTTTACCTCTATTAATGTAAGTGCAATACTTTATATTAAACAAACCCTTTGGGATTTTACACTATTTGGCGTCTCTTTCATTTTATGATCAATCTGATGGTAGGGTGAATGGAGCTTGGGTTGAATATCTTGCTTATGCCCTGTTTGATCTGAGGACACATGTCCAGCTGATGACCCCTGCAAAGATTGTTACATCAAGCCTGTTTGACCCTTCATAATAAAGGGTCCAGTCTCTCTGGTAAGAGTCTATATTGCCTGTGGTTATGGAGCATGCATGAGGTGGAGTTTTTTTTGGATTTAACTATGGTACTTATCACAGGTTTGTGTTTTCTACAGTTGGATTTTAATAACCCAATATGAGATTTTTGTCTAGCGCATAATGTTTTTCTACATGTTGTTTATTGTGATTATATCTCACTTTTGTGGTCCTGCTGTACAATTTACACTGTGATGGTGGTGATTAACATTATTTAGCTTTATGTTTTTACACATGGGCAGTATTCTTCCTTTATATAATGATTCTATGAAGACCCATTCAAATTCAGCCATTTCATCATACATTGTAACCATCAAAATCTTTAGCATCTCCAGAAGAACCCTTTTCAATGGCATTGTTTATGGGGTCTGTCACCATTTAAAAGGGGGACTGATTTCTCAGTTCAAGTCTAATGTTATTATGAGTGTGATAGACTTAGACTTTTCTAGCTAAGATTTAGGCTACTTGCACACTGGTGTCGGCTGGCGCCGGCGGCAAAGCAACGCTATATTTAGCGCCTCTTTACCGTCATTTTAGCGGCGCTATTCGGCCACTAGCGGGGCGGTTTTAACCCCACTAGATGCCAAAAAAGGGTAAAACTGCAGCAGCGCTTTGGCGGTGGGTTTGCGGCACTGCCCCACTGTTTTCAATGGGAAGGGGCGCTTTAGGAGCAGTGAATACATTTTTTGACCACCCTGCAAGCGCACCGCTCCATTGTGAAAGCCTGCACCACTCACATTGGAGTGAATTGAGCGGCTCTTTCAGGGCGCTTTGCAGGCGCTATTTTTAGCCTTATAGCGCCTACAAAGCGCCTCAGTGTGAAAGTTCTTATTATTGTTGGTTAGTTCCCTTTTGTAATCTAATCTGTGTACACAAATAAAGAATGGTAAGGCCAACATTTTATGCCAGTTTGACACAGTGCTGGTTTGGTGATTTTCAAATCTTCAGTGCAGTGTTAATGTCAATTCTTTCTTCGTGTTGTTTGACGTTCCATGACTTAATGAATTAAAGTTATTGACACCATGGGAAAGAGGTTTTTGGTTGGTCTCAAGCAAGTTGTTCTCATGTTAAAAAGCTAGTGTAATTTGTAATGCAGTAGGCATCTCCTTTCCCTATATGTCTTGCAGCATTTTACAAAATGAAAAGCCCCATGGTGCTTTTTGGTGCTTGCAGTGAAAAAGCTGCAATGCGTTCTTGATAAGGATTTATTTACTTCTGCTATTAAGGCTAGACAGTGGCTTCCTGTGGTAAGAGTCAGCAGATTTTTGCAGCTGGAATCACAGGTGTATGTAAACATTTGTGTCCAGAAAGCCAGTTCAAAGCAATGACAGGCTGACAAGAGCCACAGCTGTGTGCTGAAGCTCACATATATCTATATGTAGCGCCCAGCAATTTTAGGTGGGTGCTATTAGGTAAAGACAGGTTAAATTGCCAGTGCCTTACTGTTCTTTTGTACAGGCCTGGAGGTTTGGTTTGGGTTAGGGTGGAATTGTAGGTTAGAGGGGGGTGTTACCACCTGTTCATCACCCTGGAAAAACCCTCCCTTACTTCTCCAAAGAAGTATCTGGAAAGGGGCGGGTCAGGGCCTAAAGGACAGGCAGTGTGTATGGCCCTTGTACAATCGTTAATTTGTTTGGGCAGGGGCGGGGTCCATACATATACACTGGGGTCACATGTTCCCTGGGGGAGATGGGACAAGCTTTAATCCACAAAGGCAGCAAAATGTGACCTTAAGGATTAGGGCTGGAAGGCCTGGAGGTTCAGAGACTCCAGAGCTGGAAAGCCACGGAACTTCGCCAGAAGGTATGGAGGTTCAGAGACTCCAGAGCTGGAAGACTTCACCAACCAAGAAGCAAGAAGTGGCTGAAAACTGACCTGAGTAGACCGGGGGCTCCTGGAATTTCCTGAGCTGGCCTGGGAAGAAATGTCAGGAGGTGAGAGGGCAGATGAGGCCTGGGACTTCCAGCATTTCAGTAGTACCGCATGCTTTTCAGAGGGGCATGGGCCAGTTCACGAAGGAAAGATTCTAACTACTCGTGCAGCTTAGTCAAGAGGCAACTTATATCTGCTTGCACCATTCAAGTAACACGACTGCCAAATCAGGAATAAAAGTTATCGTTTGAACTGTTTAACTTGTCTGTGCATTACTAAAGCGGGGGTGGAGGAATCGGGGGTTAAAACAGCATGTACTGTAATGAACTAACTAGCAGCTCCCAAGGGAGTAGTGCACTTCATATACATCAAGGCAAACTATTCTACAGGTAGCCACTGGAGGTGTGGTTAATGGGAACAGTGGTAGACAGCCATTGCACCTGTGAGCTTCTTATCACTTTTTACAGGCTTACCTGGATACCAACCACAGCAATCCGCTGACACTTGCTACAGGAATCTGCTGTCCAGCCCTAATAATAGTTGTGAATGAAACCTAAGTCTTGCTAAATCTGGAGTTTTAGAACCAGCTTCTTCTGCTTGGCGTTTGACACATCTTATTTTTTTTACTTACAATCCTTTTGACATAATGCCCCTCACTAACTCTTTATTCTTTACTTACACCCACAAATTACCCACTAATATTTGGGCAGGTTTTCCTTATATCACATAGTGTTCTCTGCAGCATTATGGAGAAAACACTATATAGGACACTTTAGATTTCAGACCATGGCTTACATTTTTTAAATGGGTCACAAAATCCAAGTGCATTATGAGAATAGTACTGCATTGTCCAGCAGATATTGGGAAGCAGTATCTACCCTGCATTAACATGTGCAGTATGTACAAATGACTAGTCTATTGTATATGGAAAAAACTATTTTAACAAAATATTGTGTGACAAATATAATCTAGATCAGCGGTCCCCAACCTTTTTGGCACCGGGGACCGGCTGCATTAAAGGAAAGGACCGGGAGGGGGGTCACGCGGGGGGTAAACGATTTTTCTTTGGCAATGGCTGGTGTTATCGCTTCAATCATCACAGCACCATGATTGATATGGTGTCAGGGTGATTAAAGTGCATTTTTTCTATTATTACATTGTAGTAATAACAATAAATGAATAATAATAAATTAAATAGTTCAACTCCCCATAATGCAGAATCGGTGGGAGCCCTGAGCGTGTCACTTGCCAAGTCACCTTCAACCAGATGCGGAATGTCACTTTCCTGCCACGCTGCCTGCCACATTGCCTGTCACCAGATGTGGAATGTTACTTGCCACGCTGCCTGCCATCACTGCATTGGTGGCAGCACTGGTCCATTTAGGCCTCTGTGCAGCAGTGGGTTCCAAATGAGCCTTTGCCTCGCCCCATTCAGAATAGCAGCTGCAGCTCTGGCTGTAGAATAGAGAGGAATATGGAGGTTGTCATTGCTAATTTTGAAAATGCCAGATGCCTGGCTGCCATGCTGTTCTGAACCCCCATGAAGATCTGAAGCTGTGCAGTCACTGGTTACACGCTGCTCCCAGGCATGGAGGAACCGACCCCAGGGACAGCCAGGCACTCAGCATTTTCAGGGTGATCAATGACAGACATCTAGCAAGCACTGTGAGTGGAGTGCCCCTTGTGGTATGTTAGGCAGACATATAAGGGGTGAACTACAAGTCCCAGCACACCCCACCTGTACTCCCACACACAGCTCACCTGCCACTAATGACGTCACATCTCTGTGGAATCGCCCCTCTGGATCTAGCAGGGTGTCTCCCTTATCATGCTGCCTCCCTCCCCATGCTGCAGCCGGTCTCACCTGGCATAGAGAGGATCCAGGACTCTTTTGGCTGTCACTCTCTGGCTCCGCTTTCGGCCATTCCTGGTTAGCTGTCGGGGGGGAATCTGTCCTGCTGAACAAGGAGAGCTCTAAGCTCAGTTTTCTCACAGCGAGAAGCCGCAGGAGAGTGGTGATGCAGCGCGGGCAGTAAGAGATGATGTCATCTCTCTGCTCCCCGCCATACCTCCGACACTGAGGCTGACAGAACACCGGCTGTGAGGGCGGAAGAGCAGTGATGCTGGTCGCGGAGAAAGATGATGTCATCTCTGCTTCCCCTCCTGATCGCTTCTTCTGCTGTCCGGCTGCAGAAAGGCCACGGACCTGTAGTGTGCCGCGGCCTAGGGGGTTGACGACCCCTGATCTAGATTATACCCACAATTTATTTATTTTATGGTTATATGTTTGAGTCAATGTTTAATGTTTTTTTGTTTTCCTGAACCAAACAAGTTTTATAAACTAAAATCCATGTTTAAAATGAATCATTTTAAGTGCTGTCATTTTCCTCCATTAAACATAAATTCCATGATTCAAACTCAACCTGGTAGTTAATTACAGTCTTTAATGCAGTAAATGTGCAATCACTAAAGCTACGTGCTGTATAACAAAAAAGTAGTTCATCCACTTGCTTGGTTTCTACTAATGTTTAAGTGTATAATGAGAACAAATAATTGTTTTAAATCAAAACCTTAGATGTCAATGATAAAGGTTATGTCGATATCATCTGTAACACTGTTGTGGATAAAGTCAGTATTTAGACATCATGATCCTATTATGCTGTCTATTCAGCCAGTGAAATAATCAATATCAAAGTTTCCTGAGAAATAAAGATAACAGGTCGGAATAGGGAGATAGAGGCTAAACACAATCAGTTCACATATTGTATCAGATCTATCTCTGTTGAGTGTGACAGGGTAAAGACTCACCATTTCAGAAACAACTCATTGAGCAAAGTGTTTACTGGTTTTCAACATAAATATCCATTATCTTATGCAGTTTTATATCAATATATCTATAAAAACAGCAGTGGCATCTTAATACGCTTAATCGCATTTGAGTTCCAGATTTTAGAGTGGGTATCACGATTTTACTTTAGCAGAGAAAAAAGCCTGTGGCCAATTACTGTATTTTTAAACACATTTTTGAAGTGTGTGTAAGCAATAATAGATTTTACTTTTTGTCTATGACAAGAGAAGGCTTGGTCATTCACACCTTAAACATATGCTAAGCAACACAAATTTGAATGTCTGGTAATGTTTTCAACAGATGGGATTATCCACTTCAGCCCCGGAAGATTTTCCTTCTTAATGACCAGGCCATTTTTTGCGATACGGCACTGCAGCATCGCTTTAACTGACAATTGCGTGGTCATGCAAAGCTGTACCCAAACAAAATTATTGTCCTTTTTTTCCCACAAATAGAGCTTTCTTTTGGTGGTATTTGATCACCTCTGCGTTTTTTATTTTTTGCACTATATACAAAAAAGCAGAAATTTTTAAAAGTATATATATTTTTTGACTTTTTGCTATAATAGATGTTTAAAAAAATAAAAAAATAAACAAATGTCTTCATCAGTTTAGGCCAATATGTATTCATCTACATATTTTTTGTACAAAAAAAATCGCAATAAGCCTATATTGATTGGTTTGCACAAAAGTTATAGCGTCTAATAGCATAGGCATTACTTCCTCTTTAAATTTGAAAAAAAACAATAGTGTCCGCTCATTAGGAACCGGCGCTACACTAACAAAAATAGCATTGATATTTGTGTCTGTCATTTGTTAGTCACCAGAAAAACACAAGATTGCAGAGTATACATTGGAGTGCCAGATTTTCTTTGCTTATACGAATTGTGTGCCAGAGCACCAGTGATAAAGTCACATTATAAGACTGGGAGGAACTGCAGTAGCACCTACTTTCATGCATTTGGACTGTTGTCTTGTAATACCTTTACTGCTGCTTGTAACTTGGCTTGTGACCTAAATGCTGATTCTCTGCCACCTGAATTTACTCTGTTGGGTGACCCTGACATTGTTTCTGTGCCTTGTGATCTGGACTACTTGATTTTTCTTTCACTAAGAGCTGTACCTAGCCTAAAGTTTGCAAACATTGGCCTCTACCATCTACAGGTGCATTTCTAACAGAAACATTTGGCCCAAATTGAGACTGCCAAAACTACACAATATTATAAGGTGACCAGATTTTTTAAATGAAATCCGGGGATATATTGCTTTTTTTTACTATGGCGGCAATCAGCGCTCTCTGCCCATCGTCACTGCCGCCAGCCTCACAGCCTGTGAAGTCTTACTCTCCGGGCCCCGACTACTACTGGGTGGGGAGAAGAGGAAAATCACTCCGCCAGGGAAGGCAAGGAGATAAGCAGGTAGGCGGCTGGCCGGACTTGAGCCGAGGCAGAAGAACATGCAAGCAGAGCTGGATGGGCATGCACCCAAAGCTGAAGAAATATTTCCTCCACTCCGACCAGCACATGACCATCAGAAAGGGGCACAGATAATGGAAAAAAATACACTGCCCTAAGCTAGTAGGAGCGGCAGATTCATATATTTTTTTTTTTTTAATTCTGCACTGACTGTCTTTGAAATTGCCCCAGCCACTGTTCAAATCCAATCCGGGGACAAAAACGGGAACAGACTTGGTCCGGGGACAGTGTCCTCAATCCAGGGACTGCCCCTGGAAAACGGGGATGTCTGGTCACCCTACAATATTACCATGTTGTTACTTTAACAGGAGCTGTTCAAAACCAAGTCCAGATGATTCAAGGTTTATAGGCATACACGCAAGAATAACATAAACATGTAATCCCTTTGCAATCACAACTTTTACAGCAGCAAGAAGCTAACACCAATGATCCATTGGAGGCCTGCCTTGCATTTCCTGCTAAATTTGGGAACGCTAAACTGAACAAATGTCAACTTTATTTTCAGCTGCAACCTGTCTGGTTTTCTATGCAGTGCTCTAGGACAGGCTTCATAATTTCTTTGCTTACTGATGAGGCCCTGGATTAGGTTTCCCTATACTTGGAGCAAGGCCCTGCTATGCTGGGAAATCTTGACAACTTTGTGGCAACTATGGATTTCATAGTTTATACTAATTAAAGAGTAGGGATGGGCCCGGTGCTCGATGCGAACCCACGTTCGCATCGAGCACCGGGCGTTCGCTCGCTCGGCGAGCCCAGAACTATTTTGGCCGCTCGCATCACATTCGTGTGATGCGAGCGGCCCCGCAATGCATGCGGCCGGCGCGGCCGGCGCAGTGCATTGCTGGCTGATGATTGGCCAAGCATGCACTGTGACCCCGCATGCTTGGCCAATCACAGCGCCGGAAACTCGGAGAGCCATATTGGCTACAGGCAGGACGCCTGTAGCCAATTACAGCTCAGGGGCTTTAGTACATGCCTCCTCTTATAAAAGGCCGCCACGCTGTCGGCGCCGGTCACATGCGTTCCGGCGTTAGAGAGAGCAGGCTCATTCTGTGTCACTCTGCTAGATTCATTTAGAAAGATTTATTTAGAAAGATTCATTTAGAAAGATTCAGTTAGAAAGATTCATTTAGAAAGATTCATTTAGAAAGATTCATTTAGAAAGAGGGGCTTGTAGTGTGTTCGTGGCAGGCACTGGCAGCAAACAGAGCTCCTATATTTTGTTCCCAGGAGCACCTATAGGACTTGTAGTGTGTTCGTGGCAGGCAGGCACTGGCAGCAAACAGAGCTCCTATATTTTGTTCCCAGAAGCACCTATAGGACTTGTAGTGTGTTCGTGGCAGGCAGGCACTGGCAGCAAACAGAGCTCCTATATTTTGTTCCCAGAAGCACCTATAGGACTTGTAGTGTGTTCGTGGCAGGCAGGCACTGGCAGCAAACAGAGCTCCTATATTTTGTTCCCAGAAGCACCTTAGGACTTGAAGTGTGTTAGTCCCATCACACAGAGCTATATTTTCTTCCCAGAAGCACCTATAGGACTTGAAGTGTGTTAGTCCCATCACAAAGATCCTATATTTTGTTCCCAGAAGCACCTATAGGACTTGAAGTGTGTTAGTCCCATCACACAGAGATTCTATATTTTGTTCCCAGAAGCACCTTAGGACTTGAAGTGTGTTAGTCCCATCACACATATATTTTCTTCCCAGAAGCACCCATAGACTTGTAGTGTGTTAGTCCCATCACACAGAGATCCTATATTTTGTTCCCAGAAGCACCTATAGGACTTTAAGTGTGTTAGTCCCATCACACAGAGATACTATATTTTGTTCCCAGAAGCACCTATAGGACTTGAAGTGTGTTAGTCCCATCACACAGAAGCACCTATAGGACTTGAAGTGTGTTAGTCCCATCACACAGACCTATATTTTCTCCCAGAAGCACCCATAGTACTTGTAGTGTGTTAGTCCCATCACACAGAGATCCTATATCCCAGAAGCACCTATAGGACTTGAAGTGTGTTGTCCCATCACACAGAGATCCCAGAAGCACCTATAGGACTTGAAGTGTGTTAGTCCCATCACACAGAGATATATTTTGTTCCCAGAAGCACCCATAGGACTTGAAGTGTGTTAGTCCCATCACACAAAGATCCTATTTTTGTTCCCAGAAGCACCTATAGGACTTGAAGTGTTTAGTCCCATCACACAGAGATCCTATATTTTGTTCCCAGAAGCACCTATAGGACAGGAAAGAAACGTCAGAATAATTTAGAACGTATCATCACAGAAGCACCCATAGGACTTAGTGTGTTAGTCCCATCACACAGAGGTTATCTAGGCTTTAAGAGATATTTAAGGCCACAGAGATCCTATATTTTGTTCCCACAAGCACCTATAGGACTTGATGTGTTAGTCCCATCACACAGAGATCCTATATTTTGTTCACAGAAGCACCCATAGGAAGTGTGTTAGTCCCATCACACAGAGTGTTAGTCCCATCACACAGAGACCTATATTTTGTTCCCAGAAGCACCTATAGGACTTGAAGTGTGTTAGTCCCATCAAAGAGATCCTATATTTTGTTAGAAGCACCTATAGGACTTGAAGTGTGTTAGTAAAGATTTTTTTTCCCAGAAGCACCTATATGAGATAGTCCCATCACACAGAGATCCTATATTTTGTTCACAGAAGCACCTATAGGACTTGAAGGTGTTAGTCCCATCACACAGACCTATATGTTCTTCCCAGAAGCACCCAAGGACTTGTAGTGTGTTAGTCCCATCACACAGAGATCCTATATTTTGTTCCCAGAAGCACCCATAGGACTTGAAGTGTATTAGTCCCATCACACAGAGCTATATTTTCTTCCCAGAAGCACCCATAGGACTTGTAGTGTGTTAGTCCCATCACACAGAGATCCTATATTTTGTTCCCAGAAGCACCTATAGGACTTGAAGTGTGTTAGTCCCATCACAGACCTATATTTTGTTCCCAGAAGCACCTATAGGACTTGTAGTGTGTTAGTCCCATCACAAGATCCTATATTTTGTTCCCAGAAGCACCTATAGGACTTGAAGTGTGTTAGTCCCATCACACAGAGATTCTATATTTTGTTCCAGAAGCACCTATAGGACTTTAAGTGTGTTAGTCCCATCACACAGAGATCCTATATTTTGTTCCCAGAAGCACCTATAGGTTACTTGAAGTGTGTTAGTCCCATCACACAGAGATCCTATATTTTGTTCCCAGAAGCACCCATAGGACTTGAAGTGTGTTAGTCCCATCACACAGAGATCCTCTATTTTCTTTGCAGAAGCACCCATAGGACTTCTAGTGTGTTAGTGGCATCACACAGAGCTCCTATATTTTCTTCTCAGCAGCACCCACAGGACTTCTAGTGTGTTAGTGGCATCACACAGAGCTCCTATATTTTCTTTGCAGAAGCACCCATAGGACTTCTAGTGTGTTAGTGGCATCACACAGAGCTCCTATACAGCAGCACCCACAGGACTTCTAGTGTGTTAGTGGCATCACACAGAGCTCCTATATTTTCTTTGCAGAAGCACCCATAGGACTTCTAGTGTGTTAGTGGCATCACACAGAGCTATATATTCTTCTCAGCAGCACCCACAGGACTACAATGGCTGGAAGACCAAGGGGAGGCAGAGCGTGCAGAGCCAAGAACACAGGGCAGGCAGGCTCTGTTTCTAGTGGACGTGGCCGTGGACGTGGTCGTGCATCGTCATCAGCACGTGGCCATGGGACACGCGCGTCTTTGTTTTCGGCAGCTGGACATGTGGAGCCGCATCATGCTGAAGGCTTGGTAGACTGGATGACCAAGCCCTCCTCATCCTCCTCATCCTCTCTCACCCAGGCTCAGGGTACTGGCAGAGCAGCTGCCAACGCGTACTCAATGGCATCATCAGCCACCCCTTCCCTAGACCCACCATGTCCTCCTGAGGAGTCACCCGAACTCTTTGAGCACAGTGTTGGGTACATGCTCCAGGAGGATGCCCAAGGCTCGGATGATGATACCCAGCTTGAGGAATCTGGCAGTACTGTTCCACCAGCTGCAGCCAGGTTTGCTCTAGTGGTGAAGAGGGAGGGGATGATGAGGTCACTGACTCCACGTGGGTGCCTGAAGGGAGAGAGGATGAGGAGGAGGACGAGGAGGAGGAGGATGCGGCGTCACATGTCCAACGAGGCAGGATGCCCCCTGGAGGCCAGGTAGAGGCCAGCACAGCAACTGTACAACACCGCAGAGCTCCGCCTGTGCAGGGCGCTGCCTCTGCACGTTATCAGAAAAGTTCTTTGGTGTGGGCCTTTTTTGAGACGAGTGCATCAGATCGCACCACTGCTATTTGCAATATTTGTCTCAAGCGTATCTCGCGTGGCCGCTTGGGCACCACAAGCATGAGCAGACATATGTCGACCTGCCATGCAGCTCGTTGGCAGGCACACATAAAAGACCCACACCAAAGAACTAAGCGGACCTCTCCTCATCAGCTGGGATCTCCATCCCCAGTACACCTTCAGTCCTCTCTGAAAGCTGCTGTGAGAGGACTGAAGGTGTAGAATTAGGTGTGTCACAACCAAGTACTTGCAGTACACCGACGTCCGATTCTACCAGGCAAATTTCCCTGCCCCAGCTGCTGGACCGTCGAAAGAAGTACACTCCCAGCCATCCACATGCCCAGCGGTTGAATGCTAGCTTGGCTAAATTGCTGCACTTCAACTGCTGCCTTTTCAGTTGGTAGACTCGGCCCCCTTCCGTGAGTTTGTTCAATGTGCGGTTCCTCAGTGGCAGGTTCCCAAACGCCACTTTTTCTCACGGAAGGCGATTCCGTCTCTCTACCGGCATGTGGAAGGCAATGTCCATGCCTCGCTGGACAGGGCGGTCAGCGGTAACTTGCATATTACCGCTGACTCATGGTCCAGCAGGCATGGACAGGGACGTTACCTTTCTTTCACGGCCCATTGGGTCACTCTATTGGCAGCTGGGAGGGATGCAGGACAAGGTGCAGTAGTGTTGGAGGTTGTTCCGCCACCACGCCTCCAAAACGCTACTACTGCTACTGGTTGTGACACACCTCTCTCCTCCACCCCCTCCTCTTCTTCTTCCTCCAGTGCTCTGTCCTCGGAACCAGTGGTGCTCCGTAGGCATACAAGGGGCTACGCAAGTACGCAGCAAAAAGATGCCATGCCGTGCTTGCGCTGGTGTGTTTGGGGGACAGGAGCCACACTGGGCCAGAGGTTCTGGCAGCTCTGCAGGGGCAGGCCGAGAGGTGGTTGACGCCACGTCAGCTTAAGCCAGGAATGGTCGTTTCTGACAATGGCACCAACCTCCTCTCCGCCCTGCGACAGGGCCAGCTCACCCATGTGCCCTGTAGGGCTCACGTCCTCAACCTGGTGGTGCAGCGGTTCTTGGGGCAGGTTCCCAGGCTTACAGGATGTCCTGAGGCAGGCCAGGAAAGTCTGTGTGCATTTCCGCCGATCTTATAATGCCAGTGCTCGGCTGACTGAGCTGCAAAAGGAGCTGAACCTGCCCAAGAACTGCCTAATATGTGACATGCCCACCAGGTGGAACTCAACGTTGGCCATGCTGCAGCGACTGCACACGCAGCAGAGGGCCATCAATGAGTACCTTTGCGACTACGGTACCAGGACAGGGTCAGGGGAGCTTGTTTTTTTTTCCCCACGTCAGTGGAGCATGATCAGGGATGCATGCACTGTCCTCTCACCATTTGAGGAGGCCACGAGGATGGTGAGCAGTGACAGTGCATGCATCAGTGACACTGTACCTCTTGTCCACCTGTTGGAGCATACGCTGCGTGGGATAATGGACAGGGCACTTGAGGCAGAACAGAGGCAGGAAGAGGAGGACTTCCTTGCCTCTCAAGGCCCCCTTTATCCAGACAGTGTTCCTTCTGTCCCACCCATCACACAGGAAGAGGATGAGGATGAGGAGGAGGAGGGGGAGGAGGAGGATTGTGTGAGCATGGAGGTGGAGCCTGGCACTCAGCATCAGCAGCAGTCTTTTAGGGATGATGTACAGTCCCAACAAACCAGTGGACTTGTACGTGGCTGGGAGGAGGTGGCTGGCGATCATGTCATCCTCAGTGACCCAGAAGACTCCGGACCGAATGCCTCAGCTAACCTACGCTGCATGGCCTCCCTGATCCTGCAAAGCCTGCGGAAGGATCCTCGTGTTCTTCGGATCAAGGAGAGGGACCATTACTGGCTGGCCACTCTCCTTGATCCACGGTACAAGGGTAAGGTTGCGGACCTTATCTTGCCGTCGCAGAGGGAGCAGAGGATGAGACATCTCAGGGAGGCCTTGCAGAAAGGTCTGTGCAACGCGTTCCCAGAAACTGGGAGGTTACAAACTCCTGGTCCTGGGCGACGAGTTGCTGAGGCTTCGGTCAGTAGCAGAAGGAGCGGTGGGGAAGGTGGACGTCTGACCGATGCGTTCAGACAATTTTTTAGTCCGCAGCCCCAAGGTATGATCGGTTCCAGCAACCATCGCCAGCGTCTGATATACATGGTGCAGGAATACCTTGGGGCAAGGTCAGACTTGGACACCTTTCCCACCGAAAATCCTCTGGCTTACTGGGTCCTGAGGATGGATCACTGGCCAGAGCTTGCACAGTATGCAATTGAGCTACTGGCCTGTCCTGCCTCCAGCGTTCTTTCCGAACGCACATTCAGTGCTGCTGGAGGATTTGTCACCGATCATAGGGTGCGCCTGTCCACCGACTCGGGTTGATCGACTGACCTTCATCAAAATGAATCAGTTTTGGATCACCACCAGCTACCAGGCACCTGAAGCGGATATAACGGAATAATTTATAATGTCACATCCCTTCAAGACTGCCTATGCTGATGCTGAGTGACTGTCCTCTTATGTTCACTGACTATCCTCTTCCTCCTCCTCAATGATCCATGCCACCACACCAGTGCCTAAGGCACAATTTTTCAGCCCCTGTTTAACAGGGGCGTGTACTTACAATATTTTTTAAAAAATTGCTTCGCAACACGTGTGACTGCTGTGCTCCAAGTACAGTATCTGTGAGGGGTTGCAGTGTTGTGGCACCAGCACCAGTGCCTAAGGCACAATTTTTCAGCCCCTGTTTAACAGGGGCGTGTACTTATAATTTTTTTAAAAAAAAATGCTTCGCAACACGTGTGACTGCTGTGCTCCAAGTACAGTATCTGTGAGGGGTTGCAGTGTTGTGGCACCAGCACCAGTGCCTAAGGCACAATTTGTCAGCCCCTGTTTAACAGGGGCGTGTACTTATAATTTTTTAAAAAAATGCTTCGCAACACGTGTGACTGCTGTGCTCCAAGTACAGTATCTGTGAGGGGTTGCAGTGTTGTGGCACCAGCACCAGTGCCTAAGGCACAATTTTTCAGCCCCTGTTTAACAGGGGCGTGTACTTATAATTTTTTTAAAAAATGCTTCGCAACACGTGTGACTGCTGTGCTCCAAGTACAGTATCTGTGAGGGGTTGCAGTGTTGTGGCACCAGCACCAGTGTTTAACAGGGGCGTGTACTTACAATTTTTAAAAAAAATGCTTCGCAACACGTGTGACTGCTGTGCTCCAAGTACAGTATCTGTGAGGGGTTGCAGTGTTGTGGCACCAGCACCAGTGCCTAAGGCACAATTTTTCAGCCCCTGTTTAACAGGGGCGTGTACTTACATTTTTTTTAAAAAATGCTTCGCAACACGTGTGACCGCTGTGCTCCAAGTACAGTATCTGTGAGGGGTTGCAGTGTTGTGGCACCAGCACCAGTGCCTAAGGCACAATTTTTCAGCCCCTGTTTAACAGGGGCGGGTAATTACAAATCTTGATCTAATAGTTCACAGCAGGGCCCATTCCTGCGCCCACCAGAGTAACTATGAGGGCCTACAGTCTTGTGGCAACACCGTCCACCACCACCGCCAAAGGCCCAATTTTTCTGCCCTGTTCATCAGGTGCTTGCAATTACAAATCTTGATCTAATAACTCACAGCAGGGCCCATTCCTGCGCCCACCAAGAGTAACTGTGAGAGCTTACAGTCTTGTGGCAACACACCGTCCACCACCACCACCGCCAATTTTTCTGCCCGGTTCAACAGGTGCATGCAAGTACAAATCTTGATCTATTAACTCACAGCAGGGCCCATTCCTGTGCCCACCAGTCTTGTGGCTACACCAACATCTAATAGGGCAAATTTCTGCAGAGTATATACGCCAGGCCCCTACTTTCAAACATCCAACTTACAAACGACTCCTACTTGCAAATGGAAGTGAGAGGAAATCTACCCCTAGGAAGGGAAATTCTATCCTGTTAGATTTAATTTGGGAAAAAGGTATCTCCTCTCTACTGATACTTTATCACCAATCCTTGTTTCAATTAAAACCCCACTTTTCCAAAAATAATTTGTCATTGGGACGGAAAGTGAGGTGACATGTTCTGAACACATGTGCAAAGACAGCAAATGTTACAGGGGTGATAACCCCTCCCTATGTTCTCCAAAAAGCTTAAAAATAGATTTTTTTGGGATGGAGCTACACTTCATAATGTAGCTGTTCAGATTCTACTTAAGAACAAACCTACAGTCCGTGTCTTGTTTGCACCACCTATATACTGCTGTTCAGAGTATATAGGGTTGTAGGTATAGGGTTTTGGGGTGATGGGGTAGCCATGCCATTTTTCTCAAGGATTTTCAGCCATATGGCGGCCAGGACAAGACATGACATTAAAGCCGCAAGTGGTTTTAAATGGCTTCTTTTTTTCCTTTACAAATGTCATTTTGTGCAAGGACAGTTCTAAACACGGGAAACACATGCCATTTCACAGGCATACTTTAGACACCCCCCAGGTACCATATTTAAAGGAAAATTTCACTTTTTTTTTTTCACTTTATGCATCATTAAAATGACTGCTCCCGAAAAAACGTTAGTTTTTAAAATTTCTTTTTGCATTGATATATGTCCCCTGGGGCAGGACCCGGGTCCCCAAACCTGTTTTATGACATTAACATGCATATTGGCCGTTGTAATTAGCACTTTTGATTTCGAACGTTCGCGTCCATTATAACGTATAGGGTTCGAAAATTCGCGCAACTTTCGGTCGGTTCGAAGGTTATGGTGCGAACCGAACCCGGGGGTGTTCGGCTCATCCCTATTAAAGAGCAACAGATGAAGCTATATTATTTTGCCTGGGCTAAGGGAACAGTTCTGTAGGTGAATATGTAGCCAAATTGTGTTGCTGGGTGTCAGATACCACTTTAAACAGCAGCATTAGACATGAGAAGAACTGCCCTGGGTTTAGTTCAAGCAAGGTTCAGTGAATGCAATCCCCATTGAAATAAATAGGAGCTGAATCTGTCAAATCAAAAATGCCAATTTCAGGGCTAATTTGTAAAAAATATGTGAAACACATTGTACCCCTATTCATTCACACAAACAAGTAACCTAGAAATAAAGACTCTGAAAAACATTTGAAAGTGCTTTATTAAAAAAAAAAAAAAAAAAAAAAAACCTTGCTGTAAAGCTATTATTAATCTTGAAGCCAAATTATTAAAATGAAAAACTCAAGGGCCCCAACACACTCAATTGATCCTGATGGTACTGCATGGCTGAAACCCAATGGACCCAACGCACACATAACTCATCTTAATGGTACTGGTTGCTGAATGACAGCTGAGCTGTGATCAGCTATAGAAATGTTGCTTCCATATTAGATGCTTAGCTCCCACTGAACAGGGGGCTGAATGGTAGGAATGGGCTGAACAGACCCCTCTTTGGTTCGCACCAGAACTTCCGAACAACGCAAAATTTCAGGCCTGAATAGCGAACCCCATTAAAGTCAATGGGACCTGAATGTCAAAAATCAAAAGTGACCATTTTGAAGGCTTATATGCAAGTAATTAGGCATACAATGGTTATAGTGGTCCGGGTCCTGCCCTGGGGGTCATGTATCAATTATAAAAGTTTGGGAAAAACTTAATTTTTTTAATGAACAGTGATTTTTTTTTTTATTTTTAAAGTGAAAGCCTAAAAATGAACAATTCCTTCCAATATAGTACCTGGGGGATCCCCTTCGTCTACCTGTAAAGTGGCATATCTGTACCATGTCTAGAATCTGATACAGCAATAATTACATTAATAAAGCCAAAAAAAATTGAAATTTTCCCTGCAAGCTTCCTTTTTTTTTTTGCTCAGCAACAGCTGGGGAGCCAGTGTGCATGATGAGGCCACAATGTAGTGAACTTGGAACAAGATTAGAGATTTTTTGGATACATTCTGGTGTCACTTTGACTTTGTATAGAAGTAACGAGTGCGTAAAAAATGGTCTTTGGGTGTTGGTGGCGCCTTCCCACCATAACCATATAGTCCTGGAAATGTATAGATAGGCAACTCCTATCCTCATATTGATTAGTGGTTCCAAATTAATAATAACTACTGCAGTAGGGAACAGACACAAAAGATAAGCTCAGCATCTTTCCAAATAACCGTTCTCCTTTATTATGACACAATTGAAGGGTTTTATACACATGATTACGTAGATATCACATTAATATTGCAATTGTACATTTATGGTAACAAGGGGCGTATCATAGGCAGGCTAATTCTAATCAGGACTCGAAAGAATGTAAACATGTACTGAAAACATTATTAGTGCCGTGTGCACAGTGAGGGCAGTGTGCAATACATACAAAATAGAATACAATTATATACAGACCTTACAAATTTCCATTACATCTTAACCATACCTGCTATCACCTTTAACCTGGAACCTTCACACGCTTAGGTGGAGGTAGTCCTGGCCAAAGAGGCAAAAACTCCATTGTGGAGAAAATAATAGCTGAGCGGCTTTTTTCATTACAAAATGACTTTTCATTGTGAAAAACAAATGATTGATAAGACATATTTACAGAGTACTGGCTGTACACTCCTGTGGCCAGAATGGCCTTCTAGCTTAATGTTGGTATGCTGACTTATCAGCATATGTAAACACAGACAATTCTACATAAAATGGAAGAGGTACAAAAGACAAATATGACTTCAACATGGCTAAACTACTTTTCAAATATATATCCCTTACAATTAAAGTAATTGAATCAAAAAGTACCCTAGACTGTGATTGCAAAAGGGAAACAAATCAAACTCAGAGATTTCTTTCATTTAGTCATTTTTGCAGTGTCTGGTGTGGATCCAGGTGACTTTTCCTTAAAGTTTTGCACAAATGTATATGAAATAGATGCTGTATTGAGTCTCCAAACATTTCCTTATATATAAATGTCTCTTAACAATCCACAAGTCACCTGGCTTTAGTTTTAGATCCTTCCAAACTTTTAGGATCTGGAATTGTCTGTGTTTACATATGCTGATAAGTCAGCTATATATTACAAAAGTGTTAAAAGAAAGTGAGAGAATGATATGCATGTGTTGTGTACAAATGGGAAAAATTTAAGCGATTTTAGAGAGATATTTGTGTATGTGTGTGAATGCTGGAACCTGTAGTTCTATCGCTTGTGTGTGACATGTACGCAGATGTGACCCCCTCCTTTGTGCTCTCCTGAAAGAATGTGGCTGGGATAAGAGGTTGGTGATAAGCTGGAAGGACACCATGCCAATTTCAGTTTTTTAGACAAAACATTTATAACTTTATGTGCCGGGTTAACGAATCTAATGATAAACAATGTGATCACAATTATTTTTGAATCTGTTTTCCAAACATGGTAAAATGTAGGTTACATTTAACCGTGTATTACACAAATTGAATATCCTTTGATAGCGGAAACAGTGAATTTAAAAAAGAGAATTAAGTAAAATTAAGTAATATGCCCCCCTTTAAGGAACTTTATCTGTGGATATCCATTATCTTTATATGTGGATATATATTAGGGTGTGATATTAAAATTATGATTTGAGTAGTAATTTCTAATATGAGTTTAACAATTTTATTAATAATTTGAAACCACTAATCAATATGAGGATAGGAGTGGCCTATCTATAAATTTCCAGGACAAGGTACTCTTGATGAAAGCAAGAACTGGCCTTGCTGTAAAAAATTACAATGATATGCACCTGTCAAACAGGTGCAGAAAAATTACTCTTTGGGTGTCGGAGGCGCCTTCCCACCGTAACCCTATAGAGGTGCTCTAGATGAAGGCAAAATAAATTGCACTGATATGTATATGGTTGGTGTTTTTTTTTACGTTTAATGTGCCTGAGATAGCAACAGTGCAATCTGCTGCAGATGTGCTGAAAAATGCCCAGACAGCTGAGCTTTGGGGAGTGGGCCGGGAGATAACAGCTGCAGAATGTGATGGAATAGGGTGGCTGCTCTCTACTCTTTCTTAATGTCGGCCTCCTTGGGGTTGTGCCGCCTCACCTTCAGTTTCCTCCTCTGCTCTATCTGGCACCCAAGTCACATCAGTGACCTCATCATCATCATCTCCATCTCCTCCATCTTCATCATTACCAGTGGAGACAACTTGG
Organism: Lithobates sylvaticus; assembly: GCA_028564925.1. Taxonomy (NCBI): domain Eukaryota; kingdom Metazoa; phylum Chordata; class Amphibia; order Anura; family Ranidae; genus Lithobates; species Lithobates sylvaticus. The sequence continues at coordinate 676,659,894 of CM053026.1, read as the reverse complement.
CAATATGCTGCTGCTTGGGGAACATGAATGCCAATTTGTCTAACAGTGTTCCTCCCTCTCTCTAGGCTCATGTTCCTATCATCCTCAACCTCAGAATCAACATCTGAATGTAGTAATGGCTGGGCATCATCAAGGAGCAAGTGGCTGACGCTGTGGTCAAATAACTCAACTGACTCCTCAATGGCTGATGTTAGGGCTATGGCAGGAATAGATGTGGACAAGGAGGCAGGTTTATCCACTCTGGCAACTGCAGGGGACTGCACACTTGTCTCTGCTTGTGTGATAAAGGATGAGGGGGATGAGGAAGGTTTAGGAAGCCAGTCCACCACCTCCCCTGTATGCTGTGGCTGGATAGCATGGGAAAACTCACTAAACAGAGGAAATGATGCCCTGTCTGAGGACTGACCACCACGTCCAACTTTGCCTGTGGACACATTTGTTGCTGGCCACCTTATAGTGCCAAGGGAACATCTGCCTCTCCTTGTTGTCCTCCCAGACATTATTGGGAGGGACGGGGCGGTTCTTATAAGCAAATGTAAAGAAGAAGTGGAAATCTGTACGTAGATGCACTTTAATCAATGTAAAGAGGTGTTTGGTGCACTTTAATTTGAGTACTCACACTACACAGACACACTCCATGGATACACTATAATATACGACAATATAATGCGCTAAACGTACAGTGACGCACAGAACTATATGGCGTTAAACTGGCAGTAACGCACACAGAACTATATGGCGTTAAACTGGCAGTAACGCACACAGAATAAATGGCGTTAAACTGGCAGTAACGCACACAAAAGTAAATGGCGTTAAACTGGCAGTAACGCAATAAAATAGACAATGTTCAAACGTCACTACACTGATGCTATCTGAACTGCCCCTACTCTAGCTATACTAATGTAAAGATTACTGACATGGTCTCACTACACTGCACTGAAACTATCTGAGCTGTCCCTACTCTACACTAATGTATGTATGAATGACACGGTCTCACTACACTACAGTGAAACTATTTGAGCGGTCCCTACTCTAGCTGCACACTATGCAAAGCTGAATGATGGTTATCCTCATTACACTCACACTATCCCTAGACTGACATTAAACTAATATTCTACACTGACAATTTAAGCAAAATAGCACAGTATTGCAACTAACTAATAGCACTGAACAGAGCCCTGTTCTATCTCTCTCTATGGCAAAATCACACTGAAAATGTCTGCCGTTGAAAGAATATTTTTATACTGTGTGGCGGGAATGAGCCATGATTGGATAAAGTCATGATGACATGTCCAATCATGACTCTGACAGTGCTCTGTGCCCTCATTGGCTGAAGCTTTCTCTGCTTCAGCCAATCAGGGCTTGCAATGCACTGTTCAGCACCACAATGCATTGTGGTTGGTTCAGGGGGGGCAAACAAACAGTCGAATGACCTGTTTGTTCGGGTGTTTGTTGAATGTCTGAACAGCGAAATATCGGCCCAAAATTATGATCGGGCCGAACCGTTCGCCCATCCCTACCGATTAAACAAAAATTTGCCCAAACACCTGAACAACTAAAGTTCAGACTAAACCTTTGACTCATCCCTACTTAGCATTTTAATTTGAGGTCTCTCTGAGCAAAGTAAAGATGAGTGTTCTTGACACTTTTATCAAACTAAGCATTAAAATCCACATAAAATTTATTTAAAAGACTTTTAGAAAAAAAAAAGATAAGTTTGACAAATTTCCTTAATAAGTCTCAACCCACAGCTGCACTAATTTCCAGTTCTGAGACAAAATCTGAGCCAATGCAGATTGGAGCAATTTGGGGATTCAACAGTTTTGCCAAAAAGAAAAGTAGACATGAACTGAATTTCTTTTCCTATTGCATGTAGTCAGGGCACATCATCTTGACATGTGAAAACAAAATGTGAAGAACTGCTGCTGTTGGTCAAAAAGAACTGTCCATATTTAGTAAAGAAGTGGGCTCCATTACAAAGCCCATGTTTTCCTTAGAACGAGGTAAGAGCAAGATGGCCACCCATCATCCACATGTTTATAGACATTATGCTTATGGAAAAGAAACAATTGTTTTTCACCTCAGCAATGCTGGACTCTGAGACTGGTGGTAATTTAATGTACCTGAAGTATGCTGAGGGAAATTGCATTAGCCAGATACTTGTGCAGTCATCAATATACAAGAAGACAGTTGATGGATCACCACTCTCTGCAGGCATAATCAGTCACTCATTAGACTGTTCCTCTACAGTTAAGTATTGAACCTGGACATCAAGAAATAATAACTTTCAACCGGATCTCCTCTCCCTGAAGAGGCACAACTTAAGGTGTTACAATCAATGTATAATTCAAAATCTGCTGGCCAGCCAGGAATTATTGTAGACAGCACTGACTGTTGCTTTTGATTAACTATTTACCAAAAGATGTACAGGATTATGTCCTTTAAAAACTGTGCAATAAGGTATCACACTCCCACACTCCCTCACTTTTTCTATCACCAAAGAAATGTACAACTGTTCTGGTAGTAATAATACACCAGAAAAAGATGACTTGCTTTTCCCCAATACTGGCATACTTACAGTAGAGGATAGAGCAGAAATTGTAATTTGATACTGCACATTTATAGATTACATGGTCTACACAAGATAATAGCTCAAGGGATCAAGGAGTTCAGTGAACTTCACAATAAAGGGAAACAATCTGTTCTATGCTGGGGATTGAAGTCAATCTATCCACTGCTTCTGATCCACAATTTAATGGTCAAACAGAAAGGACAAATCAAACATTGGATGAATGTCTCAATTTTTATTGACATCTCCAGGATTAATGGGTTAAATACCTACTATTTGCATACATCAATTCCTGTCATAGTTCTGTTTTTCAGAGCTTGTTGCTTGATAAATATGAACTTCCGTAAAGGTGGACATCCATCTTTTGTTTCCAAACTTCCAGTAGGTACAGTAAGTAGATCTCTCCCAACTAAAAAAATCCAAGATTGTCTGCTTTACAAAAGAACCAACAAAAAGGCCCCAAAGCTTGAGAAATCTCTAAGAACAATTCCTTCTTATTCAGTAGGTGATAAGGTCTAGTTATCTATAAAACATGTACAGCTTAAACTACCTTCTCCAAAACGTGGCTGTAAGTTGATAGGCCTTGTTTTAAGTAATGGGTCAACTAAACCTTGTGGTGTACACACTCAAATTACCTCCTTCAGTGAAGCACTTAAGACAGATCCGTCTTTTTTTTTCTGTGTCCCTTTGAAACATTTTAGAAAGAATCCTTTTCCATAAAGTACACTCTCCACCGCCAGACCTAGTCCAAGTAAAAGGGGAGGAAGAGTTTATTGTGAAGAAAATCCTTAATTTTCATCTGCTTCATGGTAAGTTACAGTATTTGATAAGATGGAAATGTTACAGTCCAGCAGAGGATTCATGGGAACCATAGGAAAATTTGCATTGCTCTAATTTAATCAGAAATGTTGATAAAATATATTAGAATTAGTCCAATACAAGCCCATGCCTAACCTCAAGTCTTTGCACAACCAATTTAAATTGGTATCCTTCATCTTTACTCCAAACCCTGGTGAAAGAATGAAAATCTTGTATTACACTGTTGAGCAGGTCAAACAAAAAATCTCATAGAGCCTATTCAATGAAAAGCTGGCAGCCATTTTACATGATAAACTAAAAAGAAAACAAAAAAACCCTGGAGTTCTTTTATAGATAATTATTTAGGAGCTAATGCTAATGACCCAGTATGGTCAATCTGACCGATTAAACATGGCTTTTTGAGGTTTTGGTCTATGCATGTGGATCTGACCTCACTCAGCCCCAACCACTTTTATAGCTCTTTTTTTCTCTTGTGTCTTCTCTTTTTCCTATTCACATTTCTCTGTAAGCTAGCCACTCAATTGTTCAATTGATTCACCTAAAAATGGGTATATTTTTACAATAGCACAATGACTTAGGATACCTAATTGTACATAGGATGCAGTGGTGTAAATCACTCTACCTTAAGAAGATTTGTATCCTAGTAATTGTTCCAACCTATCTGGATGATATGACCTCCTATACTAGTTGAATTAGTACTAATTAATACCTAAAAGGACTTAATGTGGACTAAAGCATTGTTGAGTCACATTTGCCATATGTCTTCATAATTGTACACCCTTCCTTGTTTTTTTTGGAAGATGCACCAATATACCTCTGTATATCTGTATATCTGGAAAAAAGATGCACTTTTGTCATTTTATTTTTTTCTTTAAAGTTTATTCAATAAATCCTAATTGAAACAGAAAAGATGTAGGGATAAGTCAAAGAGAAGAATTTCCAGCGGACGTTCCTTGAGAGGGAGGGGTAATATCATGTCTAAGTCTACTGGGTCTTGAACTCACATTTCCCATGGCCTGGGTCATGACATATCTCCATGCAAGTGAAATATAACTATTTAATATCTGACAAATCTCTGAAAAGTATAGCTCTCTGGAGCCTCCAATTTTGGATTGCTAGCCTGCTATACTATACTTTGTCTGCTGGTTGTAAGAAATATACTTGCAGTTTATTGTTTTAGGCTAGAGATCTGATCAAGTATAGGCTAGCCATAGACAAGTAGATGCCATACTAAGAATGACTATTAAACACTGACCATCCTCAAGCACAGCTTGGCTTGCTTAGTACTAGTGATGGGTACACTGGCTGGGTTCAAATTGTTATTGTTTGGCGAATCTTGTCTGAAATTTTGCAAGGCAAATTCCATTAATGGTTATAAAGGGGAGGGGGGCATATTCTCCACTCTAACCCCTAATCTATCCCTATGCAGCTTGCCAGCATTCATTACAACAGCTTCCAATTCACTGACACTATGGCTGCCATGTGCCCCCCCCCCCTGTTCTTTACAGTGAGGGGGCTGGCTTAATAACATTTCATTTATTGACCCCTTTAAGCCTGCTAGTCATAGTTCAAAAGCTATGCAGTGCATTACGACTTATTGTAATTCTCCCAGGTGAATCTGCACATACATTTGTCAGGACATTGAATCTCAAATCCACAGTATTTGCCTTAAACCCATGGTAGCAGCAAACCGGAGTCCTAGTCCCACTCAGTTAGGACTGACCACACAGTTCTCTGTAACTCAACTAATATGTAAATGCAGTAGTTGATTGTGGAATAATAGTTCAGCTGTACTGATTATCACACAATATCCCGATGTGTGATAAGCAGTACATTTTAAAAACATTTGCTATTTTCTCTATGTTAGTCCAACACAGTCCAAGCCTTCACTATTGATTCTCAAATCATGTGCAATGATTAGTCATGTACGGCTAAACATAATGATCATTTTTGGCTGACCTTGCCTACTACAAATACAATATAGATTTATGTAAAAATAAATAAGCATCTGTGTGGAAAAACACATCTGCTGTTAAACTGATATGCAATGATTACACTTCCTTATTTCACGTATAAGTTTTGTCAACATTCTAAAAAAATTAAATGAGAGTGTAAATCGAAATATATCTGATATCCTCACATAACCTTGCTATAGAATCTCAAAAATCTTTTTTTTTTTTTTTATATAGAGTATGTCCTTTTTTTTATTTTTATTGAGCAAAGGAAAGCTCCTCCACAAATTTCACAAATCAAAATAGGAATTATAGTCCTAGTTATCCATATTAATGATATGCAAAAATTTGCTAAATCATATTTTTTTATAGATAATGCCAAGTTTCCTAAAACGGATACTGATTGAGCAATGAAGCTTGTTACATTAAATGATACTCTGCAGGGCACTTAAGGGTTAATTCAGTCCTATGGCACCTTTACTCCAGGGACCCTGTCTTTTTAAGTGTGCCCTACATAGCAAATAAGGAAGCTATAGCCAAAGGCGCTGAACTTTGGGTTGTTAGAACTTGCAACCTACCAGTAAAGCCTGCAGCGTCCTGTCTCAGTATTTCTCCACTAACTGCCTAATTCCCTTGATATAGAGTTTCGCTTACAACCGTATGTGCTTATTCTATTGAAAGTAACTGTCAAATAGTGACTTGTCAGCTCACATATTTACAAATAACAAAATAATGCCTGCTGGTTTTGCAATCCTCTTTTCTACAACTGCAACAATAAAATGTAAGACTTGCTTCACAGCAGTGCACTATGAAACATACATCAAGAAAGAGCCAAATAAACTTTTTTCTTTCTGTAGAGGACAGATATTAAAGAATCAGAAAGTAAAGCCACCATAAAAAAATAAAGAGAGTAAGATGGTCACCGGCAGTGTGGGTTTATTTTTTTTTTCAAGAGAAGAAAAATTCCAAACAACCGTTTTTTTAATTTCAGATACTTTTCAGTCTTCAGGAATGTTGTAGCAGGTATAGATTCATATTAAAGAGGAAGTAAGCTTCCATGGATTGTTTGTACCTATAGGTAAGCCTATAATAAGGTTTACCTATAGGTACTGCAAATATCTCCTAAACTTGCACAGTTGAGGAGATATTTACTGTATATGCCACCGATGATGACCATTTCACCAAAAAAAGTGACAAAAATGACAGGAGACAGTCTTTGACTTCCCCATGGCTTTCCCCATGACGTCAGAGGGGGGTGGGGTCACCAGGTGCCCTCCGTTATAAAAGTCCTGTCAGATGCAGCGAAGCCTCACACAGCGGGAGCCTCCCATTGCGTGGAGCGGCCCAAGAAGAGACACCGACGCCATGGAAGAAGATGCCGGACGAAAAGACCAGAGCATGAAGAAGCAGATCGGAGGAAGAAGATGATGGAAGAAGAAGATGGAAGAAGATGACAGAAGGAGAAGATGAAGAAACCGAAGGATGAAGAAAGGAAGACCAGAAGAAAGAAGATTTTAATAAAGGAATTGTCAAAGACCGTCTCCTGTCATTTTTACCATTTTTGTCACTTTTTTGGTAAAATGGTAGGGGTACTTACCATTAAAATGGTAGGGGTACTTACCATTTCACACGGGGGGCGGGATCTGGGGGTCCCCTTGTTAAAGGGGGCTTCCAGATTCTGATAATTTCCCGCCCGCAGACCCCCACAACCAATGGCCAGGGTTGTGGGGAAGAGGCCCTTGTCCTCATCAACATGGGGACAAGGTGCTTTGGGGGGTCTCAGACCCCCAAAGCACCCTCCCAATGTTGAGGGCATGTGGCCTGGTACGGTTCAGGAGGGAGGGGGGGGCGCTCTCGTCCCCCCTCTTTTCCTGCGGCCTGCCAGGTTGCGTGCTCGGATAAGGGTATGGATTTTGAGGGGGACCCCACGCCATTTTGTTTTTGGCCGGGGTTCCCCTTAAAATCCATCCCAGACCTGAAGGGTCTGGTATGGATATTTAGGGGGACCCCTACGTCATTTTTTTAAAAATATCCATAGCAGACCTGAAAGGCCTGGTTATTGAATTTGGGGTGACCCCCACGCTTTTTTTTATCAATGACTTTGAACGAATGACTGTTCTCTGTGTTACGGAGCCGACAATTCATTAGCCGCGAGTGATTTTAAATAGCTTTTTTTCCTGTAAAAATGACACTTTGTGCAGGCACAGTTCTTGATATTAGATATACTGAATCTCAAATTCATTTGAATCATTTGTTATATCCGCTATAATAATTTCTTTCGTATTAGTTGAAATTCGATATTTTGTAGTTGGATTCGAATTGTTCTCTGTGTTACGGGAGCCGACAATTCATTAGCCGCGAGTGATTTTAAATAGCTTTTTTTCCTGCAAAAATGACATTTTGTGCAGGGACAGTTCTAAGCACAGGAAACATGCGCCCCTTCACAGACATACTATAGAGTTGTAACGTTAATAAGTTTTTGGATAATTTGTTATGTATCGTTACAAATATCGACACTCTACGAATAATAACGAATTATCCAAAAACTTATTAACGTTGCAACTCTATAGTATGTCTGTGAAGCGGTGCATGTTTCCTGTGCTTAGAACTGTCCCTGTACAAAGTGTCATTTTTGCAGGAAAAAAAGCTATTTAAAATCACTCTCGGCTAATGAATTGTCAGCTCCCGTAACACAGACAACAGTCATTCATTGAAAGTCATTGATAAAAAAAAGCGTGGGTGTCCCCCCGCTTCAAATTTTAAAAAAAATGACGTAGGGGTCCCCCTAAATATCCATACCAGACCCTTCAGGTCTGGGATGGATTTTAAGGGGAACCCCGGCCAAAAATAAAAAAAATGGCGTGGGGTCCCCCTCAAAATCCATACCAGACCCTTATCCGAGCATGCAACCTGGCAGGCCGCAGGAAAAGAGGGGGGACGAGAGCGCCCCCCTCCCTCCTGAACCATACCAGGCCACATGCCCTCAACATTGGGATGGTGCTTTGGGGGTCTGAGACCCCTCAAAGCACCTTGTCCCCATGTTGATGAGGACAAGGGCCTCGTCCCCACAACCCTGGCCATTGGTTGTGGGGGTCTGCGGGCGGGGGGCTTATCGGAATCTGGAAGCCCCCTTTAACAAGGGGACCCCCAGATCCCGCCCTGAAGACCAGAGCAAGAAGAAGTGGATCGGAGGAAGAAGAAGATGGAAGAAGATGCCGGAAGGAGAATATGAAGAAACCAAAGGATGAAGAAAGGAAGAAGGAAGACCAGAAGAAAGAAGATGAAAGAAGATTTTAATAAAGGAATTGTCAAAGGCCGTCTCCTGTCATTTTTACAATTTTTGTCACTTTTTTGGTGAAATGGTAGGGGTACTTTTGTACCCCCTTACCATTTCACACGGGGGGGGCGGGATCTGGGGGTCCCCTTGTTAAATTGGGCTTACAGATTCCGATAAGCCTCCCGCCCGCAGACCCCCACAACCAATGGCAAGGGTTGTGGGGATGAGGCCCTTGTCCTCATCAACATGGGGACAAGGTGCTTTGGGGGGACCCCAAAGCACCCTCCCAATGTTGAGGGCATGTGGCCTGGTGCGGTTCAGGAGGGGGCGCTCTCGTCCCCCCCTCTTTTCCTGTGGCCTGCCAGGTTGCGTGCTCGGATAAAGGGTCTGGTATGATTTTGAGGGGGACCCAACGCCATTTTTTTTTTTTTGGCTGGGGTTCCTCAGGTCTGGGATGGATATTTAGGGGGGACCCCATGTAATTTTTTAAAAAAAAATTGAAGTGGGGTTTCCCTTAATATCCATAGCAGACCTGAAGGGCCTGGTTATTGAATTTGGACCCCCACGCTTTTTTTTTTTTATCAATGACTTTCAATGATTGACTGTTCTCTGTGTTACGGAGCCGACAATTCATTAGCCGCAAGTAATTTTAAATAGCTTTTTTTCCTGTAAAAATGACACTTTGTGCAGGGACAGTTCTCTATATTAGATATACTGAATCTCGAATTCATTCGAATCATTCGAATCATTCATTATATCCGCTATAATAATTTCTTTCGTATTAGTTGAAATTCAATATTTGGTAGTTGGATTCGAATTGTTCTCTGTCTTACGGGAACGGGCAATTCATTAGCCGCGAGTGATTATTAACGATTCGTAACAATTCGTAACGATTCAAAACGATTCTAAATTTTTTAACGATTCGTAGGAAATTCGTATTTCGTATGAATTCGAATGGAATTTCGTACACAAATTACGAATTACGTTTTTTTTTTTAAAACAAAACGAAACAAATTTTTTGACAGTTCCCATGTCTACTCTGTACTCATTCCATTTCCAGTACATCCTTCCTGAGGGCTGGTGCCCAGAACTGGACAGAATACTCCAGGTGAGGCCGGACCAGAGTCTTGTAGAGCGGGAGAATTATCACTTTATCGTTTGAGTTAATCTCCTTTTTAATGCATGCCGATATTCTGTTTGCTTTGTTATCAGCAGCTTGGCATTGCATGCCTTTGCTGAGCCTATCATCTACTAGGACCCCCAGGTCTTTTTCCATCCTAGATTCCCCCAAAGGTTCTCTCCGAGTAGATTGCATTCATATTTTTGCCACCCAAATGCATTATTTTAATTTTTTTCACATTTAACCTCATTTGCCATGTAGTTTAGTAAAAATGTACATATCATTGCAACTACTTAGTGTATCCAGATGGATTATACTTTGTTTTTTTCAGGACAGATTGGGTTTTTATTTGGTAAAACATGTTAATATTTGCTGAATTTTTTATTATGAAAGGAAAACTAGCCCAATACATTTAGCTGTATGTTTGTATGCAATTGCCATGACCCACCACCAGAAAACATGCTAAATAATATATCTTACTCCTCACACACATATGTGTGTGTGTGTGTGTGATTTGTTCTTTGTATCAGTAGTAAGGCCAAGAAACAATAGTAGATTTTTTTGTCCTACCTTGTTAGACCTTTTAAAAAGAAATACAAATTAGGGTTGAGCGAACCCGAACTGTAAAGTTCGGGTTCGTACCGGACTTTTAGGTTTTTAGGTCCCGGACCCGAACCCGAACAATTTACTGTATGTTCAGGTTAGAGTTCGGTGTTCGGCAATGTAATGGCGCTTTTTAAAAAGTTATTGTCAGTTTGTCACAAAGTGTCATTTCTGCAGGAAAAAAAGTCTTTTAAAAGCACTCGCGGCTATAATGAATTGTCGGCTCCCCGTAATACAGAGAACAGTCATTGATTTTTAAAAAGTTATTGTCATAAAAAGTGTTTGGGGACCTGGGTCCTGCCCCTGGGGACATGTATCAATGCAAAAAAAAGTTTTAAAAACTGAAGTTTTTTCGGGAGCAGTGATTTTAATAATGCTTAAAATTAAACAATAAAAGTGTAATATTCCTTTAAATTTTGTACCTGGGGGGGTGTGTATAGTATGCCTGTAAAGGGGCGCATGTTTCCCGTGCTTTTTTTTTGTAATATATGTTTATTGAATTTTCCAGATAAAACATTACAGAACATAGCCATATATACACGCTTACACAGTATTATCTTGTAATCATTAACAACTTACAGGCATTACGTGGTGAAGCGACATTATAGACATTACAGTCTCAAAGTAACATTTTAGCCTAATAAGGCTTACAACTTGTGACCAATTGGTCTCACATTTGTCCCGATTACTCAACGGAGGAAGAAACTGATACCTGAAATATATCCAGAACATTTAACTGTGAATCTCACAGGGCTCACTTGGTTACCAACACTCTGTAGTAACATGGTACTTGCATATTCTTTCACAACATTCATACCCACTCACACATCTCATCCATCCATTTCCCTTCCCGAGAGATGCAGCTGGGGGGGTACTCCCCCCACTCCCCCTTCATTACTTATAGTTATATTTCGTGTTCCCAGCCTCATCGCTAGGATAATATGTAACATGTCCCTCCCCTGCAAAACCACAGGGGAGGAGATGAGACCTATTTACTGCTGAGACAGTGGGATATCCTTCCAGAAGGAATCTTCAATATCCAGCCAAGGCTGCCAAATCTTATACAATTTCTTTGTGCGGGCCCTTCCCTTATAAATGAGTTTAAAGATTGGTATATTCAGTTGTGGGAGATCTCCGCGCTTAGGACCAGAAAATAGGTGTGCGGCCTGTCCGGAAAAAATTAACCCCCTAGAGGGCAATTTTTAGATCTAAAATGCAAAATATGAGGGACAAATGGCACTCCCTGTAAGTGTTAAGTATGGTGAACCTGAAAGGGTATAGGTGAAATGTGCGTACCTATAAAGAGTATCTACCTTATTAATCCTGCTAAGACCACAGGTTAAAAGTAGATATTGTGGTATAAGTGGGGTATGACCCCCCTAAGCTTATCCAACCTGTAAATAACAATAATAGTGAACTTATCCAATCTGTGAATACCGGTGCTAGTAAGCGTGAGCAAATTAATAGGTGAAAAATTTAAATGGAAATGATGTATAAAATAAATGATATATAGTATATGTTGTATAGGATATAATTTAACTGTGGCTAATTAAATATGTTGCTAAAACACAGGGAGGGAGGGAGGTAGCAGCTACCCGGCTAGCATATATCCTCTATCCATCTACTAATGCATCCATAATATTATACCATTAATACATATAGAATTATACCGACGCCACCATTGGTAAATAACTTTGATAATGCAAGAGCCAAAAATCGGTGACACTTTTGCTCAAAAAAGGGGTACAATCCCAGTTAAGAAAAAATGTGTAAATAAAAATAAGCAATGTGCTTTAAATAGGCAGGTGACAGTCCCAATACAGAAGATCAAAAGATCAAAAATTAAATAGAAGTAAAAATAAAAAACCCGTGTATTAGACATACACTCAGTGTGTAAATGTTGAACAGTCCAAAAGACAGCTGCGAAAAATAAGAAAATCGTATATATTTAGGCAATGTGTTGATGAGTGGGTAAAGGTATATGGGTAACACTTATGATGATAATTCGACCGGTGACTTGTAGTGCTTCAGGCAGTAATAGGTGACTGTTGTGCTGCCCCCCAAGGTTCCCTCACTCACCAGACGTAGGTACCCCTACAGGGGTAAACAGCATAAGAATATGGGTATCGGATGGTCCTCCTGGTGGTAATCCGGATCGGGTCCTGGTCCAGTAACTCCCTCCAGTGGATGCAGCCAAACCCTCAGATACGGGGGAGGGGGAGTACCCCAGATGGTACACGGATAATGCCTCACAGAAAAAAGCAGAGGGGAGAACCCATGTGTGGTATCAGGTGGCTAGTTTATTGATAAATTAAAAAATAAAATTAAATAAAACCCGGGGTGTCTCACAGGACCGACCTGGTTCCACCATACACATTAAAAAGTAACAGGCAGGGGCGGTTTAGGGCTGGTTTGCTGTTTGCGCTCCACAAGCGTACCAAGCCTCTAAGTCCCGCACCGGAAATGACGTCAGCACGACTTACGCGTTTCATTGTTGAACGTTATCAAAGGCGCCTACGTCTGGTGAGTGAGGGAACCTTGGGGGGCAGCACAACAGTCACCTATTACTGCCTGAAGCACTACAAGTCACCGGTCGAATTATCATCATAAGTGTTACCCATATACCTTTACCCACTCATCAACACATTGCCTGCTGGTCCTCTTGTGGGTCCCTGTATGGAATTGGACTCCCTCCCATAAATATATACGATTTTCTTATTTTTCGCAGCTGTCTTTTGGATTGTTCAACATTTACACACTGAGTGTATGTCTTATACACAGGTTTTTTATTTTTACTTCTATTTAATTTTTGATCTTTTGATCTTCTGTATTGGGACTGTCACCTGCCTATTTAAAGCACATTGCTTATTTTTATTTACACATTTTTTCTTAACTGGGATTGTACCCCTTTTTTGAGCAAAAGTGTCACCGATTTTTGGCTCTTGCATTATCAAAGTTATTTACCAATGGTGGCGTCGGTATAATTCTATATGTATTAATGGTATAATATTATGGATGCATTAGTAGATGGATAGAGGATATATGCTAGCCGGGTAGCTGCTACCTCCCTCCCTCCCTGTGTTTTAGCAACGTATTTAATTAGCCACATTTAAATTATATACTATATATCATTTATTTTATACATCATTTCCATTTTAATTTTTCACCTATTAATTTGCTCACGCTTACTAGCACCGGTATTCACAGATTGGATAAGTTCACTATTATTGTTATTTACAGGTTGGATAAGCTTAGGGGAGTCATACCCCACTTATACCACAATATCTACTTTTAACCTGTGGTCTTAGCAGGATTAATAAGGTAGATACTCTTTATAGGTACGCACATTTCACCTATACCCTTTCAGGTTCACCATACTTACCACTTACAGGGAGCGCCATTTGTCCCTCATATTTTGCATTTTAAAGATTGGTATAACCTTATTTATCATACGGTACAGCAGTTGAATACTGGGGGCGGATACACTCTTCCATTGTAGTAATATCAATTTTCTAGCATAAAAGAGTATCATACGGACAAGGGTCCGTTTGTGGGTTCTGGGTATGTGGTCATTAAGGATGCCTAGGAGCCCCACCTCAGGAGTGCGGGGGATCACTAGGCATAAAGTGTTTTCAAAAAAGGAGAATAGGTCCGCACAGAACCCTGAGAAGACCGGGCAGGACCAAAACATATGTGCATAACCAGCGTTAGTACAATTACATCTAGGGCAGGAGGCCCCAGAATCATAACCCATGCGGGCCAGGCAGGCCGGTGTATAGTGAAGTTGGTGTATAAATTTGAACTGTACATATCGGTCATTAGACCCTACAATGTCCATAAAACAGGCCTCAGAGGCCTCCTCCCACCCCTCCTCCCAGGGATATTGACCATCCACTTCCGCTGTGTAATCCGAAAGGGGGAATTCCCTCCCGTCTGCAGTTGGGAGTAGATGGTCTTGACTAGTTTTGTAATGTCAGGACATGACAGTAGTGCCTCAAGCGGGGATTATGCGAGCTCCAGGGTTAGACCATGAAATTGCGCACGGACAGCGTGTCGTATGAGAAGATATTTGAAGTAGAATTTATTTGATATTTCACTTTTAGCTTTTAAAACTTCAAAAATGATAAATTCGTTATTGAGAAAAATGTGGGCGGCATGGGTAATGCCCAGCCGTGTCCACCACAATGCATCAGGGTGACCCATGAGCTCCAGAAAATTGGGGTTATGCCATAGGGGGGCTGTCGGTGAGACCCCTCCTATTTATGAAATTATCCTGTTCCCTTCATGCCAGGCCAACCAACTTATTTCTATGGGGGAACCACGGGAGCATCGTTTTGGTAAAGATCTATGCACAATATCTATAAGTGGGGTCCTTGGGCCAGCAAGGGCTTGTAGTAGATAGGTGGAGCAGGATGTAGAGGCTTCTTGGAACCATTCATAGACATATGTTAGCTGGGCGGCTATAAAATAGTGTCGCAAGTTCGGGCAGGCCAATCCCCCATCACCCTTAGGAGCCTGGAGGGAAGCCTTCGCTATTCTGGGATTAGCCCCTTGCCAGAGGAAGGTGGATAGTAAAAAAATCAATTTTTTTGAAAAGTTTTTTGTAGAGGAAAATAGGAGATGCCCTAAAGGCATATAAAAATTTAGGTAGGTATATTATTTTAAATATGTTCACCCGCCCTATCAGATTCAACGGTAGTGAGGCCCAAGTTTGCAAACTGGTCTTCATGTGTGCCACAATTGGGGCAATGTTGAGAGATTCAAAAAGGGACAAATCCGCATTAATATAAATACCCAGATATTTAAATGTGGATTTGACAGACAATTTAGAGTGAGATAGGTAACTATAGTCCTGTTTGGGGCCTATGGGAAAAGCAACATATTTATCCCATCCCACCTTTAGTCCCGAGACCTTCCCGAACTCCTCCACCACTTCCATTAAAGATTTGAAGGACTGTTCTGTGCCATCAAGGTATATTAGAGCATCATCATGAAGATCTGTAACCTCTTGTCGAGCTGTAGAATAGGGTACCTGCCGTTGGTACAAATACCCCCTATTGGGGCAAAGAAAAAAGAATAAAGTGGCATTATGTGCGGGGGGGTACCCCGATCAGGTTGCAGGTGGTCTGTCAGATGCGCGGCCTGGTTGGTGCAGAGATTCATACCAGGAAAGTGCAGTAGCAGGGTTTTGGAAAAAGTGCACCTGGCCCTGGTGAACGACTCTCAGTGTCGCAGGAAATTGCATGGAGTATTGTATGGTCTTCTCTCTCAACTTCTGTTTAACATGTTGATACTTGGCTCTCGCTGCATGGACTGGTGGGGAGTAATCTGGGAAGAGGGATACCGATGCATTGTTAATTTTCAGGCTTCCCTTAATGCGGGCAGCCCTCAGGATAGCGTCCCTTGCCCTGTAATTTAGGAGACGGATAACCATGGTGCGAGGGGGATTGCCAGCAGGGAGCGGTCTCCCAGGGACCCTGTGGGCCTGTTCAATTACAAAACATGGGGATAGGCAGTCTTTGCCAAATTCCTGGGTAAACCAGCATTCTAGGAAGGATACCGGGTCCGCACCCTCTACCCGTTCTGGTAGGCCCACCAGGCGCAGGTTGTTCCGGCGTAGATGATTTTCCAAATCGTCAATCTTATCTGCTAACGATTGAATTCTGGTGCCATGGGTTTTCAATACAGGCAGGGCCGGGCCTACAGTGTCTGCGGCGTTCCGTCTCAGAGACCCAGTCCCTGACCTTATGCATGTCCTGGTGCATTATAGTAATGTCCAGCTTTAGTTCCTCCACTTTCCCCATGATATCAGAGTGGTTTGCCTTCAGGATTTTGAGGCCATCAAGCAGGGTGGGCTCCGGTTCTGGTCCGTCCTCGAGACCGCCGTCGCTAGGAGCAGGGTGGGCCGAGGGTGCTGAGGGGGCTGAAGTCCCAGGGGATGGTGGTGGTGAGGGGTCCGGTTCTTCACCGAAGAGCTCCGGTGTGGAGGAGAGAGGCGCTTTCATCATGGTGGAGCGGCGGCCATCTTGGGAGGAGCGCGTGTTAATGTTCATCCTGACCGGGGGCTGTTTTCTCCCTTTTCTTCTTCCCATCCACTAAAATTCTTCCGTGGATGGATAGCAGGGTCTCTCTTGGGTGTCTGGGAGAAGTTTTGGGCGGATTGACTTGGCAGATTAGCAGGATTGCGGAGGATTGTGCAGAGGGATTTCGGAGCTGCTGTGAGGAACGTCTGCTCACATGCTGCATCAGGCCACGCCCATGTTTCCCATGCTTAGAACTGTCCCTGCACAAAGTATAATTTCTGCAGGAAAAAAAGTTATTTAAAAGCACTCGCGGCTATAATGAATTGTCGGCTCCCCGTAATACAGAGAACAGTCATTGATAAAAAAAAAATAAAAAAGCATGGGGTTCCCCCTAAATTCAATTACCAGGCCCTTCAGGTCTGGTATGGATATTAAGGGGAACCCCGGGTCAAATAAAAAAAAATGATGTGGGGTTCCCCCTAAATATCCATACCAGACCCTTTATCCGAGCACGCAATCTGGCAGGCCGCAGGAAAAGAGGGGGGAACGAGAGAGCCCCCCCTCCTGAACTATACCAGGCCACATGTCCTCAACATTGGGAGAGTGCTTTAGGGTCCCCCCCCAAAGCACATTGTCCCCATGTTGATGAGGGCAAGGGCCTCATCCCCACAACCCTGGCCGGTGGTTGTGGGGGTCTGCGGGTGGGGGGCTTATCAGATTCTGGAAGTCCCCTTTAACAAAGGGACCCCCAGATCCTGCCCCCCCTGTGTGAAATGGTAAGGGTACCCCTACCATTTCACCAAAAAAGTGACAAAAGTGTTAAAAATTACAAGAGCCAGTTTTTGACAATTCCTTTATTTAAGTCTTCTTCTTTCCATCTTCTTCCTTCTTCCTTCTTCTTTCCTTCATCCTTTGGCTTCTTCCTCCATCTTCTTCTTCCTCCATCTTCTTCCTCCATCTTCTTCTTCCTCCTCCGGCATCTTCCTCCACGGCGTATCTTCTTCCTCGCTTCATTCTCGGGCCGCTCCGCACAATGGGAGGCTCCCGCTGTGTGACGCTTCTTTTCAGTTCTTATATAACGGAGGGCAGGGCCACATGGTGACTCCATCCCCCTCTGACGCACAGGGACTTTGGGACTTCCCTATGACTTTCCCGATGACATCAGAGGGGGAGTGGGTCACTGGATGGCCCCCACCCCCTCTGACGTCATGGGGAAAGGCATAGGGAAGTCCCTGTCAAGTACCCCCCCAATGCCCCCTTCCATGTTGAGGGCATGTGGCCGGGTACGGTTCAGGAGGGGGGGCGCTCTATCGCCCCCCTCTTTTCCTGCAGCCTGCCAGGTTGCATGCTCTGATAAAGGGCCTGGTATGGATTTTTGGGGGAACCGCATGTCATTGATTTTTTTTTATTTGCCCCGGGGTTCCCCTTAATATCCATACCAGACCTGAAGGGCCTGGTCATTGAATTTAGGGGGAACCCCACGCTTTTTTATTTTTTTATTAATGACTTTCATTGACTGTTTTCTGTATTACGGGGAGCCGACAATTCACTATAGCCGCCAGTGTTTTTAAATAACCCTTTTCCTGCAGAAATGACACTTTGTGCAGGGACAGTTATAAGCACAGGAAACATGCGCCCCTTTACAGGCATACTATACACCCCCCCCCCCCCCCCCCCAGGTACAAAAGCTAAAGGAATATTACACTTTTATTGTTTCACTTTAAGCATTATTAAAATCACTGCTCGCGAAAAAATGTCAGTTTTTAAAACTTTTTTTTGCATTCATACATGTCCCCTGGGGAAGGACCCAGGTCCCCAAACACTCTTTATGACAATAACTTTTTAAAAATCAATGACTTTCAATGACTGTTCTCTGTATTATGGGGAGCCGACAATTCATTATAGCAGTGTGTGCTTTTAAATGACTTCAACCTCAAAAGTTCGGGTCCCCATTGACTTCAATGGGGTTCAGGGTCAAGTTCGGGTCAGGTTCGGTCCCAAACTCGAACTTTTTTGCAAAGTTTGGCCGAACCCGTCGAACCCGAACATCCAGGTGTCCGCTGAACTCTAATAATAATGTATTTTGAATTTTTTTATGTCATGAGCCCCATGAGAGGAAGGTGACAGAAGGGTCACAATGATCTCATCTGTTTCCCAACTCTTAATTAATCACCTATCCTTAAATACTATAAACTAACTATTTGCAAAGCAGAAATTCAAAGAACCAAAGATATTTACATGTTCTGGGTTGTTAAATAGAAGGACTTGATACCGCAATAAAAGTTGAAGACATATATGCTTGACTGGATTGTTCATAAGGAGAAATCACACATCTCTAACGAAACCTATTGTGAAGACTCTAATGCCCCATACACACTGTCGGACATTCCGACAACAAAATCCATCTGATTTTTTCCGACGGATTTTGTGCCATACTTATCTTGCATACACACGGTCGGACAAAGTTGTCAGAAAATCTGATCGTTCTTAATGAGGTGACGTACAACACGTACGTCGGGACTATAAATGGGCCAGTAGCCAATAGCTGTGGTCTCTTAGTTTATTCTGAGCACGTGTGGCACTTTGTCCGTTGGACTTGTCTACACACGATCGGAATTTAAACGATCCGATTTTGTTGTCGGAAAATTTTAGATCCTGCTCTCAAACTTTGTGTGTCGGAAATTCAGACAGAAAATGTCCAATGAAGCCCACATACAATCGGATTTTCCGACAACACGATCCGATCGCACATTTTCCGTCAGAAATTCCGACCGTGTGTACAGGGCATTAGAGTTTATCCAGTTGAACTCTATCTAAATAGTCATTGAGTCTGTCCAAAGTTAATTTCAAACACTTAAAGTGACAAATCGGCCCAAGGTGATCGTGGGCTTACTGATATTTACATGCCTCCAAGGTCGGCCATAGACAAAGTAATTTTCTTTCCTCCATCCAAAAGTACCATGCGATCTGGTTGCAGTGCACTTCCAAAAGTAGTGCATGCATTACTTTGGTGCGATGCAGTGCAATTTGAGCTCATGCTAAATGAATGGGCTCAAATCGTACCACACTGAATCACTTTTTTGTTTTGCACAAGGAATATGGTGCACATTCCTGTGTGATTAATAGGCTATTCATAGTGTGAACCTAGCCTTAAGGCCAAGTTATTCTTTCTGAGTTTTAAAGACATATATAATATGAAGGTTTTTTTTTTTTGATAGACTGCAACACTGGGACTGTGTAAGAAAACAGTCATCAATCTAAAAATAGTAACTTCTTTGTTAAGAAGAAAATATCAAGAAGAATAGACGAAGACTCAGTTCAAACTGTTCAAAACTTTGTTTTCCACCCATGGGCTCTTTTCTTGTTAAAGCTGTTAAGGCAACAAAAATCACAATCAAGTTCATGGCTGCATCATGGAAAACTGCAAAACTTCCGTTAAATCCTGCTGTGTATACAATTGACTATAAGTTATTTGGAAATCCAAAATGTAGCAGCATGAAGCATACGATAGACACAAGGCTTGGCTTTTTGGAACCTACTTAATAGGGCTAAACACATAAAAGCTCCCAAGCAGAGGAGGGTTTAAATCTGTAGAAAATAAACAAAGGAACTTTGTTGATAAGGATAAAGTTTTACTCACAAAAGTATCAGACAGTGAAAAGAGACAAAAATGAAAACAAGAAGGATGCAGACAAAACAAATCCACAGCCGCTCTACCAGGTCAGACATTTAAGGTTCTCTAAATTAAAGATAATGATGACAATTCCGTAGGTTACTGTTGCCTGGGCAGAAGATAATAAAGAGGAACATGCATTGCCTACTTTGAAATATTAATAAATAATGAGATAAAAAAAACAAGTGATTTGCCTGTTTTTTACAAGTATGTTTCTTATTAATGGCAATCTCTCATGATGGTTATTGTTTTCGCTGATGCTATTAATTTAAATTGCCATGAAGTCATTCAGGTTGCTGTTAAAAATATATATTATTTCTTAGCAGCATTTTACAGCTTTAATCAATGTGAAGTATAGTAAAAAAGGCTGCTAGGCAACATGAAAAAGTTACCTGTGATTTATGACCTTGCATTTCTTGTTGTTGTATGTACCTAAAGACGCCAGACAAATACAGTAATACCTTGGATTACAAGCATAATTTCTTCCAGAAGCATGCTTGTATTTTAAAGCACTCATATATCAAAGCGAGTTTCCCCATAAGTAATGATGGAAACTCAGATGATTGGTTCCACAACCACTGCTGGTGTATGCAGTACTGTACTGTATGTGGCCAAAGGTGCGGGGTGCTAGTGTATGCAGTACTGTATGTGGCCAAAGGTGAGGGGGCGCTGGTGTATGCAGTACTGTATGTGGCCAAAGGTGCAGGGGCGCAGGTGTATGTAGTACTGCATGTGGCTAGAGGTGCGGGAGGCTCCCAGCACTTCGTGGAGAACTTGGAGAGGCTCGGAGACACTCAGGAACTGTTGACACTTTCGGGGGCTCTGACTCATATTACGCCTGCCCCACCCAGCTGGGAGTGTCTCCAAGTGTCTCCGAGTGTCTGAGTTGTGCTTGGAGCCATCAGCGCCCCTGGACCTCTAGCCACATGCAGTACTGCATACACCAGCGGCTTTACTACATGGATTACACTGCTCGTATATCAAGTCAGCACTATATCAAGTCAAAATAAAAAAAAAATGTTACTTGTCTTTCAAAATGCTTGTATATCACGTTACTCATAATTCAAGGTATTACTGTATCTAAATACACAAAATGAAGGGTCAGAGCAGTATGCAGGGGCCCACATGGGATGGCTCAGAGGGATATGCTGTCTGTTTTCCCCTCCCCTTTATATAGTTCACAGGTTGCTGCTGGTTTTTCTGCCGTTACCAAGGGCAGCAACAGTGAAGTGATTGGTGCAGTGATGCTGTCTGAGGATTGGCTAATCCGGGCTGCAGCAAAGCCCACGCTGAGGAAGGTTATTTAAAGAATTGGAACACAGGATCCTCACTGACCGTCTGACAGGACAAGCGACGGAAGGAAAGTGCAGCTCTCTCAGCATGAAGCGCCGTTCGCCAGGAGCTCGTGAGGCGCTGCTATGCCGCTTGCTTGAGAAGGCAGAGAAGAGCGGCGGTGAAGAATGGCTAATGCGCTGCCTGGAGGAGGATCAGACAGCGGCTCCGCCTGTAGGGACGGCCGCACCTGCCACCATGTTTGACGGACAGTCCGCCTCAGCCGGGGGCGGGACTCGCCAGCAGCCCAGTCGGAGGAAGAAGAAAACAAGAGCGGGGGCTTCTCCTCACCACAGTGAGGAGAGAGATAAAGAAAATGTGTCACAAGGGGCTCCTCTGCTAGGAGGGAGCAGCGCTACTCAGCTTCATGTAAAAGAGAGTGAGCAGGCCGTTTTCAACAGTGGTGAGCATGTTTTACATTCTCCTGGGTCTGAGGTGTCTGTGCTGGTTAATTCCCTATATAATGTTTTACATCAATTTAAAGGGGCACAGTCTTCTGGTGCAGTGTTAAATAGGGAACAAGGGGCACAGGTCTCTGGTGCTGATATTGTGTGTCAATCACCTCACAGGAATGTTAATGTTAAAAGCAGAGGAGCGCACACTAGTGGCGCTGACAGTTTCAGAGGAGCACAGTTTTCTGGTGCTTATGGTGTCAATGATAATGGTAATACAAGGGCACACTCTAGTGGTGCTTGTGGGAATTACAGTCAGTTTCCCAATTTTATGGATGATGCTGGTGCTGTGTTGAAAAATTTGGGTCTCCGAAGGAGGACTGTGGTATAGCAGAGCGGTCACAATTTATGAGTCCTTTATGCCTTAACCCCTTGTTGCCCATTAGGCCCTCCGCGAATACAGTGGGTGAGGCATCATTTAGGGAGCCGTTGCCGTGCGAACTTTCTCCATTGGGTTTTCACCTGCCAAAATCTGTGAAAGAAAAAATTTGGAGAGGTGAGTTCATTGACATTTTGTCACTTATGCCGGCTTCAAAGGACTTCTTGGCTAAAGTTGATAAACAGTCAGGGGAGGAGGATAGACGTAGGGCTATTCCTAAAACGTTTCAAAATTGGTTGCAAGCATTTTGTATATATGCTGCGGTCATGGGTGAGCGTTTTCCTGCGAAGTGCTCAGGTTTATTCCAACATCTAGATATTATTGCCGAGGCCTTTCGGCATTTCGGTGGTTCTGCCTGGTATACATATGACGAGAACTTTCGTCAGAAATTGGCAGTCCATCCCACATTGCATTGGGGGTCTAAAGATGTAGGGTTATGGTTGAATCTCATGCTTCCACCAAAACCACAATTTGTTCCCCGGCCTTCCACTAGTGGGCATACTTTTCGCAAAGGGTTCTGTTTTTCCTTTAATGAAGGGCAGTGCAAGTTTCTTAGCAACTGTAAGTACAAGCACGAATGCTCATACTGCTCGGGTACACATGCAGCGAATAGATGCTTTCGTAAATCCGCAGCAGCTAGTTTACAATTTATGCCCGGGCACAGTTCTGGGAAGGGCATTGACCCCTGAAGCTACAAAAAATGCTTCCATGGCTAGAGCGTTATCCCGACCGCAAGATGGCGGATCTGCTAATTGAAGGATTTAAGGAAGGTTTTCTGGTACCACATTTTACAGGTGTGGGTTGTACTTTGGTGGATAATTTAAGGTCTATTTGCCTGCAACCGTCAGTGGTACAGGCCAAAATTGCGTTGGAATTGGCTGAAGGCAGGATTGCAGGCCCCTTCCCTGCTCCCCCCTTTCCCAATTTTCGGATTTCTCCAATAGGTTTAGTTCCCAAGAAAGAGGTGGGTTCCTTCCGCATGATCCATCATCTCTCTTATCCGCCGGGGGCTTCCCTAAATGATGAGGTTATTGGTATTAATGCCCCGGTTAGTTATTCCTCGTTTGACGAGGCCTTGCTTATCCTGCGGAAGTTTGGACAGGGCTCTCTCCTAGCTAAGGCGGATATTAAGTCAGCCTTCCGTTTGCTGCCAGTCCATCCTCAAGGCTTCAATTCACTTGGCTTCCATTTTGGAGAGCAATATTTTTTCGATAAGTGTATGCCTATGGGGTTTTCCTTATCTTGTTTTTATTTTGAAGCTTTCTCCACATTTTTACATTGGGTTTTGTCTGACACTTGTCCGGGTGGGGGCTTTCTACATTATTTGGATGATTTCTTATTTGTTGGCCCTCCCGTTTCAGCATCTTGTTCACAATCCTTAGAATTATTCGTCAATGTGTGTGCAACTTTCGGGGTTCCCCTGGCCCAGGAGAAAACTGTTTTTCCTTCCACTAGTATAGAATTTTTGGGAATAACCATTGATTCTGTACTAATGGAGTTTAGGTTACCTCCTTTGAAGCTTGATAAGATGAGGTCAATGATCTTGTGTTTTCTTAGTAAGAAGAAAGTTCTTTTGAAGGAAGCTCAGTCGTTACTTGGCCTATTTGCTTTTGCGGCAAGGGTCATCCCTATGGCTCGGGTTTTTTCCCGCAGATTTTCATTGGCATTAGGTGGTTTATCGAACCCATATTGTCATATTCGAATATCTAGAAACATCAAGGAGGATCTCAAAGTGTGGGATGCCTTTTTAAGCAAATACAACGGGTCGACTATTTGGCAGCAGGAATTTGCTTCAAATGGTCAGCTTAAATTCTTTACAGACGCGGCGGGTTCAGTAGGTTTCGGTGCCTTTTTAAACGGACATTGGTGTTCCGAGCGATGGCATCAGGATTGGTTGCAGAAGGATATTCTACAGAATTTGGTCCTTCTGGAGCTATTCCCTGTCATAGTGTCTTTAGTTATTTGGGAAGAGCAATTTGCTAACCGTAGGGTTTTGGTTCGGACAGATAACAAAGGGGTTATGCATGCAGTCAATTCATTATCTTCCAAATCTGACCCGGTAATCAAATTGTTACGGTTCTTAGTTTTACAGTGTATGCGTTTTAACATTTGGTTGAGAGCAGAACATATTGCTGGCTGTAAGAATAAAATTGCTGACGCTTTGTCTCGTTCACAGATCGAGAAATTTCGGGAATTGGCACCAGCGGCGGATCGCTTAGGTACCCCTTGCCCAGTCTTCCTCTGGGGCTTGATATGGAGCTGATACTCAGGAACCTCAGGAATTCGGTATCGTTCAAAACTTGGGCGGATTATCGCCTTTCCTGGTCAAAATGGCTGTCTTTTTGTCAAATATATGGTATAGATACGTTAGAGGTTTCCTCTTATGTAGCGCTGTCATTCGTTTCCTATTTGATTCAGGCCAGCCTGAGCCCGGCTTCTATTAGCAGAATTCTAGCCGGTGTTTCTTTCTTTCTCAAATTCTCAGGCGTGCCAGCATTAACATCTTTCTTCCAAGTAAATCAGATTCTCAAAGGTCTTAGGAAGGATAGGCCGTCTAAGGATACTAGGCGCCCGATTTCGGTTTCCCTTCTGGCGGATCTCATGCGAGTTTTAGAAGAGGTTTGCGTTTCAGAGTACGAGTCGTCTTTGTTTAAAGCTGCGTTTTCGGTGGCTTTCTTCGGAGCCCTGAGGCTTGGCAAATTTACTGCCCCTAACAAGGCATCATCATCTTTCCTTCTCTGGGGTCATGTTAGGTTGGATGCCAAATCTGTTAACATTTTTCTATGTCGTTCTAAGTCAGCACCGTCTGGTGTTGGGCATTGGATTTTATTATCCAAATCAGGTAATCCATCGATCTGCCCAGTTTCGTTGGTTTCCAATTATATGGCCTTACGGCCTGTTTTTTCTGACTCCTTTTTCATCCACCAGGACCTGTCCTCCTTGTCCAGGTATCAGTTTTCGGCTGTCTTGGCTGCTTGTTTGAAACAACTGGGTTTATCTAAATTTAGTTTTTCGTCTCACTCTTTCCGTATTGGGGCAGCCACGACAGCCGACGCTTTAGGCTTTTCTGCTGATGGACTGAAAAAATTAGGCCGTTGGGTTAGCAATAGATACAAGATATATGTTCGTCCCGATATGCTAACAATTTGATTTTCTTTTTCAGATTCCAGTAAATCGGTCATTTGGATTGTTGGGCACTCTTATATCTTTTGGGCGGCTAAACAGGCGGCTATTAGGTCCTATTCTGCCAGCTTAGGTCTAGATCCATGTTCTTTTCAAGTATTATGGTCTGGTATTCGGGGCCTTCGTTGGCGTGATTTATTACCTCATTTAGTCCATCTAGCAGAATCTTGGCCTCCCCCCCGGGTATTGGTTCTGCATTTGGGGGCAAATGATTTGGGCAAGATGGGTACTTGGGAGTTACTATGTGGTATGAAGAAGGATCTCAATACCATTAAATTAATGTTTCCTTTAGTCACGTTAGCATTTTCTGAAATGGTTCCTCGACTGTTATGGTCTCCTTTTGGAGGCCTATTTTATGTCGACAAGATCAGGAGGCGTCTCAATAGGACTATACATAGTTTTCTGGTAACATCAGGGGATACATCCTTCCGTCACGTGGAATTGGAAGGTTTTATTCCCGGCCTGTTCCGGGAGGATATGGTCCACCTATCGGAAGTCGGGTTGGACATATTTAATATGGGATTACAAAATTTGATAGAATCAGCCACGGTGTTGGGGGGGGGGGCTCGGCCCCCGTTTGCTCGGTTGGCCTCAGCCGGTGGGGAGTAGTCGTCCAATAATTTGGATGGACACCATGTGATTTATTTAATGGTTGGCCAGAATGGCCTGATATTAATTTATATTGACTTAAATTTGAATATTTAACCCCCCTGGATAACACCGTGGCCATATTTATCCCATAATAATATTAATAAAAGGATTTTATTAAGAAGTCATGTTGTGTTGTTTCTTTCTTAAATTATTACCTCTGTGCTAGCCCATGAAGGGTCAGAGCAGTATGCAGGGGCCCACATGGGATGGCTCAGAGGGATATGCTGTCTGTTTTCCCCTCCCCTTTATATAGTTCACAGGTTGCTGCTGGTTTTTCTGCCGTTACCAAGGGCAGCAACAGTGAAGTGATTGGTGCAGTGATGCTGTCTGAGGATTGGCTAATCCGGGCTGCAGCAAAGCCCGCGCTGAGGAAGGTTATTTAAAGAATTGGAACACAGGATCCTCACTGACCGTCTGACAGGACAAGCGACGCCCACCCTCCCGCCCCTATTTCCCCTTTTTCCAGTTTTAAGTCATGGTGTTGTCTTTAAGGGGGAGTAGTCGTCCAATAATTTGGATGGACACCATGTGATTTATTTAATGGTTGGCCAGAATGGCCTGATATTAATTTATATTGACTTAAATTTGAATATTTAACCCCCCTGGATAACACCGTGGCCATATTTATCCCATAATAATATTAATAAAAGGATTTTATTAAGAAGTCATGTTGTGTTGTTTCTTTCTTAAATTATTACCTCTGTGCTAGCCCATGTGAAATGGAACTCCAGAGAAGTATACAATGAATAGCCTGTCAAAATATAACAAACTAAACTACCTTTTGCTGCAATTTTCACCTTCAACCTAAAAATTTCTCCTACAGTATTTTATTTTTTACCACTAGATGTCCACATTTTGATTGGCAGCATTATTCAATACCATGTCCTTTGAGCCCAATTCACCCTGGACCTACTCCAGCCTGTAATTGGACAGTCAATAGAGAAGCAGCAAAGTAATTAGCTAATGTTTTCTCTTCCTACCTGCATGCTTCTTGCCAAAACTTGAAATTATTGGGTTCTTGTACTACTTCTAAATTTAACACTCCAGCACTGTTGTACAGATACTGCAAGAGATACAGGTACTTCTATTGCTTGCATTTAAAAATACATTTAATGATGTATTAATGAACACAGCCTAAAAGGATAAGTTAATCTTTAGGAGCATGATTAGGAGCATGTCCACCCACCTCCGACCACCAGTGCCCCCCTCTCTTTGACACCAAGCTCTCCCCGCTCCCGCTGTCACATTTGAAAACAGCATGGCCATGTCGGGTTCTGCCCACATGGCTACATCATTCATTCACAGTTTTCTGTGAATCAATTCGATTAAAAGTATTGTTAGCCATTGCAGCTGATGACTTGTAGTTCTCAATGAACTGCAAGGGCACTGGAGAGCGCTCTCATAGTTCATTGATTCTTCCTGCCATTCAGTAACCGCCTGCCTATATCGGAGGTATAGGCAGACAATGGGGGTTATTTACTAAAGGCAAATCAAGTTTGCACTGCAAGTGCACTTGAAAGTGCACTGAAAGTACACTTGGAAGTGCAGTCGCTCTAAATCTAAGGGGTAGATCTGAAATGAGGGGAAGCTCTGCTGATTTTATCATCAAATCATGTGCAAGCTAAAATGCTGTTTTTTATTTTCCTTGTATTTCCCCCTCAAATCTACAGAGACTTTACTTTCAAGTGCACTTGCAGTGCAAAGTGAATTTTCCTTTAGTAAATAACCCCCAATGTACTCAGAGACTGCAGGATCCAGGCATTTCAACTGCGATCTACTGATTGCGGGTGCAATGCTTTAACAGGATGCAATGCAAAAAAGATGTGCATGTATTATTATTATTATTATTATTATTATTATTTTTTTTTATTTTTTTACAAAGGTGAACTTATCCTTTAAGCAGACATGTATTACAGTATATTGCAGCTTACCAATTCTTAGATGTGATGACTGTACTAATTTCCTTTTTTAGACTTCCTTTCCTCTATTTTCATCTGGCAATCCAGCCAGCAAGTCTATTGTTTTTCACAGCACAAACTCTCCAGCAGAATGTATCAGTTTACCAGATGAGACAAACCACTTAACACTGACAGGGGTGATTACAATGATCAGAATGTATTTATTCATGGCCATATCACCAAGTGAAAGCAGAGGGTAAGGAAGCCAATCACATCTAATGATTTACATTTTACATTTTTGTTTTTGGGTTTAATACTGCTTTAACACTTCCATTCAGTTATCACATTTAAATATACAGTACACTATATTACCAAAAGTATTGGGACTCCTGCCTTTACATGAACTTTAATGGCATCCCAGTCTTAGTCCATAGAGTTCAATATTGGGTTGACCCACCCTTTGCAGCTATAACAGCTTCAACTCCTCTGGGAAGGCTGGCAAGGTCAATAAAGACATGGATGAAGGAGTTTGGGGTGGAGGAACATGACTGGCCTGCACAGAGTCCTGACGTCAACCCGATAGAACACCTTTGGGCGGATACTGCGAGCCAGGACTTCTCGTCTACACCAGTTCCTGACCTCACAAATGCGCATCTAGAAGAATGGCCAAACATTCCCAAAGACATACTCCTAAACCTTGTGGACAGCCTTCCCAGAAGAGTTGAAGCTGTTATAGCTACAAAGGGTGGGCCAACGCAATATTGAACCCTGCCATTTAAGTTCATGTGCGTGTAAAAGCAGGTGTCCCAATACTTTTGGTAATATAGTGTATTTCTGTGCTGAAAATAATACATTTTTCATATTTAAGAAAATTTTTCATTGGATACAAAAATTATTTTGTTACCATTTTCTTCTTCCAGGCCGTTCTTAGTTTCCGATCACACGCGGTCACTTGATTTTTAATGGGCGAATACTGTACTAATGAAACCAAAATTGTTCATTCTGGTAACTACTTTTTCCCTTTGCATCTAAATAGTCGGAATCAGCTCTCAAAAGCTGTGTACTTATGAATAGAATATTGAACGTTCAGCCTGAGTGTAGATGTTTGGTTGGACTTTCTTATAGTGTGTACAGGGCATATGGGCTTAGGGAGGAGTGCCATCACTCCCAAACCAACTACCTAGAGAGGACATGGAATATATAATATAGATAAAATATGCTGTGTGGGTCAGGGGGTACTACACAGAATAATTTGCCTTATTTTTTGTCTTGTGTGTCTACAGTTTGTAATGGTTCTGTTCTACCAGTCTTGCGATCTATACTTCCCAACCACATGCCACTGCAGGGCCATTCGGGTGACATGCATAGTTCAGCTTTTCAGCATCCTGTGTCACTGCTTTGCCTTCCTGCCTACCTACACCATGCATCAATGATTGTATAAAAAGCAACACATGTGGTAAATGCATGCATATAAAATAACAATTATAAAGTCATGTGTTGACTGTTTTGATGAATGTTTTGCTGTATTCTGCTACAGAGAAGAAAACTATCATTTGACCTCCAACAGATTTGCACCCCTCCCCTCATCCTTTAGATTGACATTGCAATAAAATGTAATTGTCCGGAAGTTGTCCAGTTCATGACCATGCTTAGAGATTTGTATTTTCGTGGCAGACTACTGCATAGGGTCATGGATGTGCGCACATTCACGCATTTTGGTACAAGTTACATACTGATGCATGTGTGTGCTAGCTAGATAGTATGAATGAGCATGCATAGGCAATATTGCTTTGGAAACAAGAGCCCTATTTTAGGCAGAGCATAACTGAGAATAGTTGCTGAGTGGTCATCAGCTCATTGTGCTGGGTTCTATTATCAAGTACTTACCAACTTCAATGCATACATTTTCCATGGGACTTTGAGGATAAACATATATCATGGACAAAGGATATTATAAAAATTTGTAGCAAAGTATACAACAATGAACTTTAAAATTCACCTAGGCTGACACATTGCAAGTATATAGATACATCATGTATTCACAAAATACCCAACAGTCCATAGTTTGGAAGTTATTTTGACACATCCATGGTATTAAAATGGTCAATACTGTATCCAGACCAGGCTAATGTGTTTCAGAAATTCCTTCTTCAGGGATGTAGCACCTTCTATCAACTATAGACTGAACAAAGACAGGTGGACTTGGCCTTGTGTTTGGTGCATTGTCATGTTGGAATGTCCAAGTACGTCCCATGCACAGCTTCCTGGCTGGTGAATGCAAATGTTCCTCCAGTATTTGTTGATAACATACTGCATTCATCCTGCCATCAATTTTGACCAAATTTCCTGTGCCTTTGTATCTCACACATCCCCAAAACATCAGCTATCCACCTCTGTAACTTTCATCATAGGCCTTGTTGACTCCTTGCCAAATGTAGCATTTATGGTTGTGGCCAAAAAGCTACATTTTGGTCTCATCACTCTAAATGACTTTGTTCCAGAAGGTTTGAGGCTTGTCTCTGTGCTGTTTGGCATATTGTAAGCTGGATACTTTGTGGCATTTGTGTAGTAATGGCTTTCTTTTGGCGACTCAACCATGCAGCCCATCTTTCTTCAAATGCCTCCTTATTGTATATCTTGAAACAGCCACACCACATGTTTTCAGAGATTTTTCTTTGCATCCCAAACTATTTTCCTGGCAGTTGTAGCTAAAATTTTAGTTGGTCTACCTGACCTTGGTGTGGTTTCAACAGAACCCCTAATTTTCCACTTCTTGATTAGAGTTTGAACACTGCTGATTGGCATTCTCAATTTCCTGGATATATTTTTACATCCCTTTCCTGTTTTATACAGTTCAACTTTTCCAACTACCTTTTCCTGTAGATCATTTGACAATTGTTTTGCTTTCCCCATGACTCAGAATCCAGAAACGTCAGTGCAGCACTGGATGAAAGATGCAAGGGTCTGTCAGGAGTCCAGAAACACATTTACCATTTATATACACACTAATTACAAGCAAACAGATCACAGGTGAGGATGGTTACCTTTAATAGCCATTCAAACCAATTTGTGTCAACTTATGTGCATGTTATCAGGCCAAATTCACCAGGGTATGTAAACTTTTGATCAGGGTCATTTGGGAAGTTTCTGCCATTATGATTTAAAAAGAGTAAGCACAGTTGATTGATGATAAATGGCTTCAGACAAACACTAACCATGAGTGAAAGAAAAGTTTTTGTGTTATCATTCATATTCTCTGAACAATGGCCAAGAAATCATAAATTCACCCAGAGTATGTAAACGTATGAGCACAACTGTATGTCACCTTCACTAACATTCGATTCAATAGATTTTTATTGTTTACAAAAATATTGTACAATGTATGCATTGTAAAACGTGTTACAAAGAAGTGTGAACATGTCAATACATAGGTTTATGTTTGATGAGATGTGTTAACATAAAACAACTGGCAAAAGTTTATGAAAGGCAGAACTTATACGTCTGGTATAGTTAATTAAATAGTTACCTTGTATTATTGGTAGTATTAGTAGTACCTGTAGAACCTACTCCTCCAGGAGACCCCCTATGGGACCTCTTTTGTCCCCTGGGAGAGTCAACTCTAGTAATACATGCGTAACCAGGGTATGTGTTACAAATTATTCATATACTTAAATGTTTAGATATTCAAATATTTAATACTGACTCAGTGCTATATCATGACTAATCTAAGTGTAAGCTTTATTATATCACAGACATTTTTCAGCACCTACCCATTGAACCCATGGTGCCACAGTATTTTTTCTTTCGCTAGGCGGTCTTCACTAGATGCCATGGGTATTTCGTAGCTGTAATGTATGTTTACTAGTTTGAGCGTCTGTTCCACTGAGGGGACCTTATCTGTTTTCCATAGCTTTGTTATGCTTAGTCTTGCAGCTAGTAGGATGTGTGTTGTTACAACCTTCACTAACATTCAAAGCTGCATGTGGAATTGCCACATTCCTCTTCAAGCATTAGCTGACAGCAGAAATCCATTCCTATGCACAAACTGAAATTAACATGATTTGTCACATCAATGCACGGAAGAACTTGAACTCTGCAGTCATCTTTGATTTCAAGAGGAATAATGGAAAATTGTATCAAATACTTACCGTAATTTTCCTTTCCTGACGCCAAACCATGGCAGCATACTAGTGATAGAGCTCCGCCTCTTGACCACTCCCTCAGGACCAGTGAATAGCATAAATATAAGGCCTAGTTAGGCCCCATTCTCTGTAATTAGCTACATACCGAAACGTATAAGGGTGGGACCATATGCTGCCATGGTTTGGCGTCAGGAAAGGAAAATTACGGTAAGTATTTTATACAATTTTCCATTTTCCTGACGTCAACATGGCAGCATACTAGTGATAAATAACTAGCTGACAGGGTGGGATCTACTTGTCAAACCAATCTTCTAATTAGGATGAGACAGAGGACTGAATAGTCCTTCCTACAAAGTCCCCTGATGACAAGGCCCCCGGGTCTATTCCGTCAAGTTTGAGTAGGAATGTTGGAGCGACCGTGTACCCCTGTACAGATGGACACCATAGATTCTCTTGAATGTGTTGGCTATGAGGCTTTAACCACTCTGGCGCCGCTGACGGAAGCTCGTGACCTCTATCCTATACACAACCAAGCCTGCTAAGATCCAGGCAGTAACCTCTTTCCCTTGATGATTCCCAACTGGAATGACAAAAGGTTTATTTAGATGACCTGAAAGGGACAATTGTGGAGATACTCCTTTAAAGTTCTAAAAACGAACAGTACGTGTGATTTTCCTGTGTGATGTTCTGGAAAGTTAGGCAATGTCCAGCTGTCTGTTAAATAGCAGTCTGTTACTACGTTTGATGCAGAATGATCTACAAGATCCAACTCTATTCTTTCTGGAAAGAAAGGTATATATTATATATAATTTTTTCTTTATTTTTTTATTTATTTATGTTTTTTTTTTACTTTGAAGCTCCAAGAGCTTGAATCTCTGATAACCTTCTGCTTAAAGTTCTTGCGATTGATACTGCTTTGTAAGTGATGGCTAAATGGATAAACGGATACGAGATCCAGCAACTGCAATAGATCTTTTCTTCCTTGGTGACCGACTCCTCACGACTGCCCTCAAAAGTTGTGCAAACTGAAGGATTCTTGGTCCTTTCAAGTGTGTTATTGCCATTATAGCCCACACTCGTGAGCTATGTGAGGATAGGCTAAGGCCTGGAGGAAGAATACAACAGCTGACACTGGAAGGGCAGTAGGATCAATGTCTCGCCCTACCAAGAAAAAATGCAAACTTGTTCCAGAATTAGACCTAGATGTTGTAAGTAGAATGTCTTCTCACACACAACAAAAGTAGAGATCACTCTGGAGTGAAACTGGAGCAACCGGAGTGGCCCATCCTCCCCCTTTAGTGCCCCTGCTTGCAGCTTCAGCCTGTGCATGTTATAGAGGGGAAATGTCTTCTGTATCCTGAAATGAATGGCCAGGGAAAATCTAGGGCCTCCTGGTCAATATGGAGAACTGGGTATGACAACTATGTTCTCCCTTGACAGCCTCAAGGGAAATCTCATTTACGGGAAATGGCGAGGAAAATATATAGGTTAGATTGCAGACCCAGGGAGAGACCAGAGCCTCTGCCCCTTGTGCCTTGGAGGAGGTCTGTCTGTGGTAGGCCCCACCTGTGGGCCAGCTGAGAGAAGACCTTGGATGTAGACCCAGTGGTAGCACCGGCCCTGTGTAGACCCACTCGTGCTCTGGGAAGCTTGTATTCATTCAAAAGAAAAATATACTGGGAGGTAAACTGCTTCCTGAAATTTTGCTGGTGATCTTCTGCCCCAGGTGTTATGGGTTTCACCTCTCCCAATAGCATATTGCTGCGAGTTTCATACTGGAGCTGAATATAGGCGACTGCTGCCCTGTTGCTAAACTGCAGGGAGATTGGTCCTCCTTGACTCTGTGTAGTGAGGCCAAAGTGCTTAAAAGGGCTGTTTGAACCCCCAGTGCATTCAAGATTATCCTCCTTGGCTAGGAAGCTCTGATTGCCTTGACCGAAAGTCCCTCGCAATGCATCTACCCGGCTGTCTTGCAGACATGATTTGTAGCAATTCTCCAGTCTAAAAGGTCCTAACGGACCGAGACATCCTCAAGGTCTTTCCATCACCGCTGAGAGCTACTCATACTGAGTAACACTTATTAACTGTGTTCTATCCTGTTTCCTCCCTCGCACTAAGAATTCTAGATGAAATTTGCGCAGGTGCCCATGCACCCCAGGAATCATCTATATGCATGATGATGTTGTGCCCAGATGACTGAGGCACTGAGAAGCCATCAAACAAGCGGAAGTATTCATCCTCACCGGGTACACCAACCATTGGGATGGAGAAAGTTGGCTTTGCTTTCCCTCTAAGGCGTGAGGATAGGATAGGCATCCTGACGATCCAGCAACAGCCTCCAGCCATGTGGTTATACTGTTTAATGGACTACATCTTAAAGAACTTAACCGCTTCCCGACCGCCCACTGCATATATCAGCAGAATGGCACGGGCAGGCAAAAGCACGTACCTGTATGTCCCCTTTAAACGCGCTCGCGACCCGGTCGGGAGCTCTGTGACCCAGGCCGCGGGACCAGCGGACCCGATCGCCGCTGGTGTCCCGTGA
Source organism: Lithobates sylvaticus (assembly GCA_028564925.1). Classification (NCBI taxonomy): domain Eukaryota; kingdom Metazoa; phylum Chordata; class Amphibia; order Anura; family Ranidae; genus Lithobates; species Lithobates sylvaticus. Next base: position 676,625,276 of record CM053026.1, on the reverse strand, counting down.
TCGGGTCACGGAGCTGAAGAACGGGGAGAGGTATGTGTAAACAAACCTCTCCCCACGCTTCCTACTCTGCCTGTCATTGATTGGCTGTTCCCAGTCATCGGGAAAGCCGATCAATGACGTCAGATGTCAGCCCCGCCCCCTAATGTAAAAAAACACACACGTCACATCCCATAACCCCTCCCCTCCCTCTAGTGGTTAACTCTTTCACTACAACTGTCATTTATACAGAAATCAATGCATTTAAATAGCATTGATTGCTGTATAAATGACAATGGTCCCAAAAATGTGTCAAAAATGTCCGATGTGTCTGCCATAATGTCGCAGTCACAAAAAAAATCGCTGATCGCCGCCATTACTAGTAAAAAAAAAATATTAATAAAAAAGCTATAAAACTATCCCCTATTTTGTAAACGCTATAACTTTTGCGCAAACCAATCAATGAGCGCTAATTGCGATTTTTTTTTACCAAAAATATGTAGAAGAATACGTATCGGCCTAAATTGAGAAAAAAAAATGTTTTTTTATATATTTTTTGGGGATATTTATTATAGCAAAAAGCAAAAAATGTTGCATTTTTTTCAAAATTGTCGCTCTATTTTTGTTTATAGTGCAAAAAATAAAAACCGCAGGGGCGATCAAATACCACCAAAAGAAAGCTCTATTTGTGTGAAAAAAAGCACGCTAATTTTGTTTGGGAGCCACGTCGCATGACCGCGCAATTGTCAGTTAAATTGACGCAGTGCCGAATCGCAAAAAGGGGCCTGGTCCTTTGGCTGCCAATTGGTCCGGGGCTGAAGTGGTTAAAGAGGGCCCCACAGGGTTCAACCTCTTCCGATCTGCAACTGGACACTAACCAACATCTCCTGCGAACCCCAAACAGGATTGGGTAGAAAACGTGCAAACCCTCTTGAGTCTGAGGTGTCTGTAAGCAATGTAGCAGTCCACCCGCTGTTGTGGTGGACTTGGCAGCTTCGAGGAAGAGAGGAGCAGTGAGGAATCTCCCGAAGTGACCATGAGTGTCTGATACCTTCATCCAACATGCCGTCCAGAAACCAGTGAAGCATGCCTTCTAGGTCTTACCTTAAGAATCTGGGCATGCACCTGTGTGACTGGCTCACTTATCCCCCCAGAAGTCTGCACCAAGACACAAGCCAGACCCTCGGCATCCACTGTCACAAAAATCTAATTTTTGGCAAGACACTTCCAATAGGAAAACATATCTAAAGGGATGCAGACCCTGACACTCTCCTCAGAGTCCTGCAGGTGCAGCAGCTGGTTGATAATTATTAAACCATCCCCATTAGACTCACCCAGCACATGGGCTGGTTATTGCTGGTCTGCCGGCATCTGCAGATGCTACAGAATGTAGGAGCAGGTTGACCATTAGCTTGTTCAGAGTATACAGTTTCAAGATCCTGTTTATACAGGCATTTTTCTCAAACCCCCTTCATTCTTCCCCACTTTTGTTTCTAGGGAGCAATACGCAGCCCAGGGTCTCAACCATATGGCCTCCCTAGCCGCCAAAGTGCCAGGGTGCTTTTTCAGTGGCTATACAAGCAACTAGGAGGGACTTCCTGGTCAGCCTCCATATTTTGAATAGCAGACTGCTGCATCTGTAATAAATGTAACAATGACCCAGGCCCCCTTCAGTCCAATGAGAACCTCCAGAGCCATGAGTTGTCAACATCCCTCCACATAGAGTGGGTTGTAAGGCATAGTAGGTGCAGAGCATGACTTTGGATTGTGTTGAGAAACCCACACAGGGAGAAGAAATAAACATCAAAACAAGTATTAGCATGTTAGGGAATTGAACCAGCAACCCCAGTGCTACTAGACAGAATTGTCACCCACTTAGCCAGCAGGCAGCCTCTGCAAAGTAGATTCATGGGCACCAGACACCTGTGCCACCTGTCCAGGATTCACCCAGACAATTCGGATTTTGAATCATGCATCAGGGTTTCAGTCCACCTGAGACCCGGACATATTACCCAGACCTGGCTGTGGCTCCCCAAGTAACCGAGATAGTCATATACAAAACTGTTGATGTTGTAGGTGGCTGTTTGGCCTCACTGAAAGGTGATGATGTCAGCAAGGGCAATTTGGCCACACCCACTAGAGCGCTCTGTGCATTACATTACTACTCTCCTTGGGGCACCCAAATGTGTCTGTGCAACGCCAACCCGGCAGACTCCCAGACTACTACAGGACAGCCACGCAGGGAAAAGCATCCAGCAAGATGCCACATCTGCACGTGAACAAGTACGCTGTCTCCTATGGCAACAGTCTCCAATACAAGTGTAACAGTTGCTCCGGGTAATTAAGGCAAGTCCAAAACAGAATCTTGTGCCAATCTTATCAATAATAAAGACATTTGGCATTACCTGTTAAAACAGGTTTGGGGACCCGGGTCCTGCCCCAGGGGACATATATCAATGTCAAAAGAACTTTTAAAAAAACTAACGTTTTTTCGGGAGCAGTCATTTTAATGATGCATAAAGTGAAAAAAAAAAAAGTGAAATTTTCCTTTAAATATGGTACCTGGGGGGTGTCTAAAGTATGCCTGTGAAGTGGCATGTGTTTCCCGTGTTTAGAACTGTCCTTGCACAAAATGACATTTGTAAAGGAAAAAAAGAAGCCATTTAAAACCACTTGCGGCTTTAGGTTTGATCTTAAGTAGAATCTGAACAGGTACATTATGAAGTGTAGCTCCATCCCAAAAAAATCTATTTTTAAGCTTTTTGGAGAACATAGGGAGGGGTTATCACCCCTGTAACATTTGCTGTCTTTGCACATCTGTTCAGAACATGTCACCTCACTTTCCGTCCCAATGACAAATGTTTTTGGAAAAGTGGGGTTTTAATTGAAACAAGGATTGGTGATAAAGTATCAGTAGAGAGGAGATACCTTTTTCCCAAATTAAATCTAACAGGATAGAATTTCCCTTCCTAGGGGTAGATTTCCTCTCACTTCCTGTTTTCTCTTTCCATTTGCAAGTAGGAGTCATTTGTAAGTTGGATGTTTGAAAGTAGGGGCCTGGCGTATATACTCTGCAGAAATTTGCCCTATTAGATGTTGGTGTAGCCACAAGACTGGTGGGCACAGGAATGGGCCCTGCTGTGAGTTAATAGATCAAGATTTGTAATTGCATGCACCTGTTGAACAGGGCAGAAAAATTGGGGGTGGTGGTGGTGGTGGTGGACGGTTTTGCCACAAGACTGTAAGCTCTCACAGTTACTCTTGGTGGGCGCAGGAATGGGCCCTGCTGTGAGTTATTAGATCAAGATTTGTAATTGCAAGCACCTGATGAACAGGGCAGAAAAATTGGGCCTTTGGCGGTGGTGGTAGACGGTGTTGCCACAAGACTGTAGGCCCTCATAGTTACTCTTGGTGGGCGCAGGAATGGGCCCTGCTGTGAGTTATTAGATCAAGATTTGTAATTGCAAGCACCTGATGAACAGGGCAGAAAAATTGGGCCTTTGGCGGTGGTGGTGGACGGTGTTGCCACAAGACTGCAGGCCCTCATAGTTACTCTTGGTGGGCGCAGGAATGGGCCCTGCTGTGAACTATTAGATCAAGATTTGTAATTACCCGCCCCTGTTAAACAGGGGCTGAAAAATTGTGCCTTAGGCACTGGTGCTGGTGCCACAACACTGCAACCCCTCACAGAGACTGTACTTGGAGCACAGCAGTCACACGTGTTGCGAAGCATTTTTTAAAAAATTGTAAGTACACGCCCCTGTTAAACAGGGGCTGAAAAATTGTGCCTTAGGCACTGGTGCTGGTGCCACAACACTGCAACCCAGCCCTCACAGATACTGTACTTGGAGCACAGCAGTCACACGTGTTGCGAAGCATTTTTTTAAAAAATTGTAAGTACATGCCCCTGTTAAACAGGGGCTGAAAAATTGTGCCTTAGGCACTGGTGCTGGTGCCACAACACTGCAACCCGGCCCTCACAGAGACTGTACTTGGAGCACAGCAGTCACACGTGTTGCGAAGCATTTTTTTAAAAAATTGTAAGTACCCGCCCCTGTTAAACAGGGGCTGAAAAATTGTGCCTTAGGCACTGGTGCTGGTGCCACAACACTGCAACACGGCCCTCACAGAGACTGTACTTGGAGCACAGCAGTCACACGTGTTGCGAAGCATTTTTTTTTTAAAAAATTGTAAGTACCCGCCCCTGTTAAACAGGGGCTGAAAAATTGTGCCTTAGGCACTGGTGCTGGTGCCACAACACTGCAACACGGCCCTCACAGAGACTGTACTTGGAGCACAGCAGTCACACGTGTTGCGAAGCATTTTTTTTAAAAATTGTAAGTACACGCCCCTGTTAAACAGGGGCTGAAAAATTGTGCCTTAGGCACTGGTGCTGGTGCCACAACACTGCAACACGGCCCTCACAGAGACTGTACTTGGAGCACAGCAGTCACACGTGTTGCGAAGCATTTTTTTAAAAAATTGTAAGTACACGCCCCTGTTAAACAGGGGCTGAAAAATTGTGCCTTAGGCACTGGTGCTGGTGCCACAACACTGCAACACGGCCCTCACAGAGACTGTACTTGGAGCACAGCAGTCACACGTGTTGCGAAGCATTTTTTTAAAAAATTGTAAGTACACGCCCCTGTTAAACAGGGGCTGAAAAATTGTGCCTTAGGCACTGGTGTGGTGGCATGGATCATTGAGGAGGAGGAAGAGGATAGTCAGTGAACATAAGAGGACAGTCACTCAGCATCAGCATAGGCAGTCTTGAAGGGATGTGACATTAAAAATTATTCGGTTATATCCGCCTCAGGTGCCTGGTAGCTGGTGGTGATCCAAGACTGATTCATTTTGATGAATGTCAGTCGATCAACCGAGGCGGTGGACAGGCGCACCCTATGATCAGTCACAAATCCTCCAGCAGCACTGAATGTGCGTTCGGAAAGAACGCTGGAGGCAGGACAGGCCAGTAGCTCAATTGCATACTGTGCAAGCTCTGGCCAGTGATCCATCCTCAGGACCCAGTAAGCCAGAGGATTTTCAGTGGGAAAGGTGTCCAAGTCTGACCTTGCCCCAAGGTATTCCTGCACCATGTATATCAGACGCTGGCGATGGTTGCTGGAACCGATCATACCTTGGGGCTGCGGACTAAAAAATTGTCTGAACGCATCGGTCAGACGTCCACCTTCCCCACCGCTCCTTCTGCCACTGACCGAAGCCTCAGCAACTCGTCGCCCAGGACCAGGAGTTTGTAGCCTCCCAGTTTCTGGGAACGCGTTGCACAGACCTTTCTGCAAGGCCTCCCTGAGATGTCTCATCCTCTGCTCCCTCTGCGACGGCAAGATAAGGTCCGCAACCTTACCCTTGTACCGCGGATCAAGGAGAGTGGCCAGCCAGTAATGGTCCCTCTCCTTGATCCGAAGAACACGAGGATCCTTCCGCAGGCTTTGCAGGATCAGGGAGGCCATGCAGCGTAGGTTAGCTGAGGCATTCGGTCCGGAGTCTTCTGGGTCACTGAGGATGACATGATCGCCAGCCACCTCCTCCCAGCCACGTACAAGTCCACTGGCTTGTTGGGACTGTACATCATCCCTAAAAGACTGCTGCTGCTGATGCTGAGTGCCAGGCTCCACCTCCATGCTCACACAATCCTCCTCCTCCTCCTCCTCCTCCTCCTCCTCATCCTCTTCCTGTGTGATGGGTGGGACAGAAGGAACACTGTCCGGATAAAGGGGGCCTTGAGAGGCAAGGAAGTCCTCCTCTTCCTGCCTCTGTTCTGCCTCAAGTGCCCTGTCCATTATCCCACGCAGCGTATGCTCCAACAGGTGGACAAGAGGGACAGTGTCACTGATGCATGCACTGTCACTGCTCACCATCAGCAAGGCTAGCATTCAACCGCTGGGCATGTGGATGGCTGGGAGTGTACTTCTTTCTACGGTCCAGCAGCTGGGGCAGGATAATTTGCCTGCTGCATTCGGACGTCGGTGTACTGCAAGTACTTGGTTGTGACACACCGAATTCTACACCTTCAGTCCTCTCAGAGCAGCTTTCAGAGAGGACTGAAGGTGTAGTGGGGATGGAGATCCCAGCTGAGGAGGAGCAAGGAGAGGTCCGCTTAGTTCTTTGGTGTGGGTCTTTTATGTGTGCCTGCCAACGAGCTGCATGGCAGGTCGCCATATGTCTGGTCATGCTTGTCGTGCCCAAGCGGCTGATGTTTTGGCCACGCGAGATACGCTTGAGACAAATATTGCAAATAGCAGTGGTGCGATCTGCTGCACTCGTCTCAAAAAAGGCCCACACCAAAGAACTTTTCTGATAACGTGCAGAGGCAGCGCCCTGCACAGGCGGAGCTCTGCGGTGTTGTACAGTTGCTGTGCTGGCCTCTACCTGGCCTCCAGGGGGCATCCTGCCTCGTTGGACATGTGACGCCGCATCCTCCTCCTCCTCGTCCTCCTCCTCATCCTCTCTCCCTTGAGGCACCCACGTGGAGTCAGTGACCTCATCATCCCCTCCCTCTTCACCACTAGAGCAAACCTGGCAGTAAGCTGCAGCTGGTGGAACTGTACTGCCAGATTCCTCAAGCTGGGTATCGTCATCCGAGCCTTCGAATCGTTGGGCATCCTCCTGGAGCATGTACCCAACACTGTGCTCAAAGAGTTCGGGGGACTCCTCAGGAGGACATGGTGGGTCTAGGGAAGGGGTGGCTGATGATGCTCTGTCAGTACCCTGAGCCTGGGTGAGAGAGGATGAGGAGGATGAGGAGGGCTTGGTCATCCATTCTACCAAGCCTTCAGCATGATGCGGCTCCACATGTCCAGCTGCCGAAAACAAAGACGCGCGTGTCCCATGGCCACGTGCTGATGACGATGCACGACCACGTCCACGTCCACGGCCACGTCCACTAGAAACAGAGCCTGCCTGCCCTGTGTTCTTGGCTCTGCACGCTCTGCCTCCCCTTGGCGGTCTTCCAGCCATTGTAGTCGGTAGTCCTGTGGGTGCTGCTGAGAAGAAAATATAGGAGCTCTGTGTGATGCCACTAACACACTAGAAGTCCTATGGGTGCTTCTGCAAAGAAAATAGAGGAGCTCTGTGTGATGCCACTAACACACTAGAAGTCCTGTGGGTGCTTATGCAAAGAAAATAGAGGAGCTCTGTGTGATGCCACTAACACACTAGAAGTCCTGTGGGTGCTTATGCAAAGAAAATAGAGGAGCTCTGTGTGATGCCACTAACACACTAGAAGTCCTGTGGGTGCTGCTGAGAAGAATATATAGGAGCTCTGTGTGATGCCACTAACACACTAGAAGTCCTGTGGGTGCTTCTGCAAAGAAAATAGAGGAGCTCTGTGTGATGCCACTAACACACTAGAAGTCCTGTGGGTGCTTATGCAAAGAAAAATAGAGGAGCTCTGTGTGATGCCACTAACACACTAGAAGTCCTGTGGGTGCTGCTGAGAAGAATATATAGGAGCTCTGTGTGATGCCACTAACACACTAGAAGTCCTATGGGTGCTTCTGCAAAGAAAATAGAGGAGCTCTGTGTGATGCCACTAACACACTAGAAGTCCTGTGGGTGCTTATGCAAAGAAAATAGAGGAGCTCTGTGTGATGCCACTAACACACTAGAAGTCCTGTGGGTGCTTCTGCAAAGAAAATAGAGGAGCTCTGTGTGATGCCACTAACACACTAGAAGTCCTGTGGGTGCTTATGCAAAGAAAATAGAGGAGCTCTGTGTGATGCCACTAACACACTAGAAGTCCTGTGGGTGCTGCTGAGAAGAATATATAGGAGCTCTGTGTGATGCCACTAACACACTAGAAGTCCTATGGGTGCTTCTGCAAAGAAAATAGAGGAGCTCTGTGTGATGCCACTAACACACTAGAAGTCCTGTGGGTGCTTATGCAAAAGAAAATAGAGGAGCTCTGTGTGATGCCACTAACACACTAGAAGTCCTGTGGGTGCTTATGCAAAGAAAATAGAGGAGCTCTGTGTGATGCCACTAACACACTAGAAGTCCTGTGGGTGCTTATGCAAAGAAAATAGAGGAGCTCTGTGTGATGCCACTAACACACTAGAAGTCCTGTGGGTGCTTATGCAAAGAAAATAGAGGAGCTCTGTGTGATGCCACTAACACACTAGAAGTCCTGTGGGTGCTTATGCAAAGAAAATAGAGGAGCTCTGTGTGATGCCACTAACACACTAGAAGTCCTGTGGGTGCTTATGCAAAGAAAATAGAGGAGCTCTGTGTGATGCCACTAACACACTAGAAGTCCTGTGGGGTGCTTCTGCAAAGAAAATAGAGGAGCTCTGTGTGATGCCACTAACACACTAGAAGTCCTGTGGGTGCTTATGCAAAGAAAATAGAGGAGCTCTGTGTGATGCCACTAACACACTAGAAGTCCTGTGGGTGCTTCTGCAAAGAAAATAGAGGAGCTCTGTGTGATGCCACTAACACACTAGAAGTCCTGTGGGTGCTTATGCAAAGAAAATAGAGGAGCTCTGTGTGATGCCACTAACACACTAGAAGTCCTGTGGGTGCTTATGCAAAGAAAATAGAGGAGCTCTGTGTGATGCCACTAACACACTAGAAGTCCTGTAGGTGCTGCTGAGAAGAATATATAGGAGCTCTGTGTGATGCCACTAACACACTAGAAGTCCTATGGGTGCTTCTGCAAAGAAAATAGAGGAGCTCTGTGTGATGGGACTAACACACTTCAAGTCCTATAGGTGCTCCTGGGAAGAAAATATAGCTCTGTGTGTGTGATGGGACTAACACACTTCAAGTCCTATAGGTGCTTCTGGGAAGAAAATATAGCTCTGTGTGTGTGATGGGACTAACACACTTCAAGTCCTATAGGTGCTTCTGGGAAGAAAATATAGCTCTGTGTGTGTAATGGGACTAACACACTTCAAGTCCTATAGGTGCCTCTGGGAACAAAATATAGCTCTGTGTGTGTGATGGGACTAACACACTTCAAGTCCTATAGGTGCTTCTGGGAAGAAAATATAGCTCTGTGTGTGTAATGGGACTAACACACTTCAAGTCCTATAGGTGCTTCTGGGAACAAAATATATAGCTCTGTGTGTGTGATGGGACTAACACACTTCAAGTCCTATAGGTGCTTCTGGGAACAAAATATAGCTCTGTGTGTGTGATGGGACTAACACACTTCAAGTCCTATAGGTGCTTCTGGGAACAAAATATAGCTCTGTGTGTGTAATGGGACTAACACACTTCAAGTCCTATAGGTGCTTCTGGGAACAAAATATAGCTCTGTGTGTGTAATGGGACTAACACACTTCAAGTCCTATAGGTGCTTCTGGGAACAAAATATAGCTCTGTGTGTGTAATGGGACTAACACACTTCAAGTCCTATAGGTGCTTCTGGGAACAAAATATAGCTCTGTGTGTGTGATGGGACTAACACACTTCAAGTCCTATAGGTGCTTCTGGGAAGAAAATATAGCTCTGTGTGTGTAATGGGACTAACACACTTCAAGTCCTATAGGTGCTTCTGGGAAGAAAATATAGCTCTGTGTGTGTAATGGGACTAACACACTTCAAGTCCTATAGGTGCTTCTGGGAAGAAAATATAGCTCTGTGTGTGTAATGGGACTAACACACTTCAAGTCCTATAGGTGCTTCTGGGAACAAAATATAGCTCTGTGTGTGTAATGGGACTAACACACTTCAAGTCCTATAGGTGCTTCTGGGAAGAAAATATAGCTCTGTGTGTGTAATGGGACTAACACACTTCAAGTCCTATAGGTGCTTCTGGGAACAAAATATAGCTCTGTGTGTGTAATGGGACTAACACACTTCAAGTCCTATAGGTGCTTCTGGGAACAAAATATAGCTCTGTGTGTGTGATGGGACTAACACACTTCAAGTCCTATAGGTGCTTCTGGGAACAAAATATAGCTCTGTGTGTGTGATGGGACTAACACACTTCAAGTCCTATAGGTGCTTCTGGGAACAAAATATAGCTCTGTGTGTGTAATGGGACTAACACACTTCAAGTCCTATAGGTGCTTCTGGGAAGAAAATATAGCTCTGTGTGTGTAATGGGACTAACACACTTCAAGTCCTATAGGTGCTTCTGGGAAGAAAATATAGCTCTGTGTGTGTGTAATGGGACTAACACACTTCAAGTCCTATAGGTGCTTCTGGGAACAAAATATAGCTCTGTGTGTGTAATGGGACTAACACACTTCAAGTCCTATAGGTGCTTCTGGGAAGAAAATATAGCTCTGTGTGTGTAATGGGACTAACACACTTCAAGTCCTATAGGTGCTTCTGGGAACAAAATATAGCTCTGTGTGTGTAATGGGACTAACACACTTCAAGTCCTATAGGTGCTTCTGGGAAGAAAATATAGCTCTGTGTGTGTAATGGGACTAACACACTTCAAGTCCTATAGGTGCTTCTGGGAACAAAATATAGCTCTGTGTGTGTAATGGGACTAACACACTTCAAGTCCTATAGGTGCTTCTGGGAACAAAATATAGCTCTGTGTGTGTGTGATGGGACTAACACACTTCAAGTCCTATAGGTGCTTCTGGGAACAAAATATAGCTCTGTGTGTGTGATGGGACTAACACACTTCAAGTCCTATAGGTGCTTCTGGGAACAAAATATAGCTCTGTGTGTGTGATGGGACTAACACACTTCAAGTCCTATAGGTGCTTCTGGGAAGAAAATATAGCTCTGTGTGTGTAATGGGACTAACACACTTCAAGTCCTATAGGTGCTTCTGGGAAGAAAATATAGCTCTGTGTGTGTAATGGGACTAACACACTTCAAGTCCTATAGGTGCTTCTGGGAAGAAAATATAGCTCTGTGTGTGTGATGGGACTAACACACTTCAAGTCCTATAGGTGCTTCTGGGAAGAAAAATATAGCTCTGTGTGTGTAATGGGACTAACACACTTCAAGTCCTATAGGTGCCTCTGGGAACAAAATATAGGAGCTCTGCCTGCCTGCCACGAACACACTACAAGTCCTATAGGTGCTTCTGGGAACAAAATATAGGAGCTCTGCCTGCCTGCCACGAACACACTTCAAGTCCTATAGGTGCTTCTGGGAAGAAAATATAGCTCTGTGTGTGTAATGGGACTAACACACTTCAAGTCCTATAGGTGCTTCTGGGAACAAAATATAGCTCTGTGTGTGTAATGGGACTAACACACTTCAAGTCCTATAGGTGCTTCTGGGAAGAAAATATAGCTCTGTGTGTGTAATGGGACTAACACACTTCAAGTCCTATAGGTGCTTCTGGGAACAAAATATAGCTCTGTGTGTGTAATGGGACTAACACACTTCAAGTCCTATAGGTGCTTCTGGGAACAAAATATAGCTCTGTGTGTGTGATGGGACTAACACACTTCAAGTCCTATAGGTGCTTCTGGGAACAAAATATAGCTCTGTGTGTGTGATGGGACTAACACACTTCAAGTCCTATAGGTGCTTCTGGGAACAAAATATAGCTCTGTGTGTGTAATGGGACTAACACACTTCAAGTCCTATAGGTGCTTCTGGAAGAAAATATAGCTCTGTGTGTGTAATGGGACTAACACACTTCAAGTCCTATAGGTGCTTCTGGGAAGAAAATATAGCTCTGTGTGTGTAATGGGACTAACACACTTCAAGTCCTATAGGTGCTTCTGGGAAGAAAATATAGCTCTGTGTGTGTAATGGGACTAACACACTTCAAGTCCTATAGGTGCTTCTGGGAACAAAATATAGCTCTGTGTGTGTAATGGGACTAACACACTTCAAGTCCTATAGGTGCTTCTGGGAAGAAAATATAGCTCTGTGTGTGTAATGGGACTAACACACTTCAAGTCCTATAGGTGCTTCTGGGAACAAAATATAGCTCTGTGTGTGTAATGGGACTAACACACTTCAAGTCCTATAGGTGCTTCTGGGAACAAAATATAGCTCTGTGTGTGTGATGGGACTAACACACTTCAAGTCCTATAGGTGCTTCTGGGAACAAAATATAGCTCTGTGTGTGTGATGGGACTAACACACTTCAAGTCCTATAGGTGCTTCTGGGAACAAAATATAGCTCTGTGTGTGTGATTGGACTAACACACTTCAAGTCCTATAGGTGCTTCTGGGAAGAAAATATAGCTCTGTGTGTGTAATGGGACTAACACACTTCAAGTCCTATAGGTGCTTCTGGGAAGAAAATATAGCTCTGTGTGTGTAATGGGACTAACACACTTCAAGTCCTATAGGTGCTTCTGGGAAGAAAATATAGCTCTGTGTGTGTGATGGGACTAACACACTTCAAGTCCTATAGGTGCTTCTGGGAAGAAAATATAGCTCTGTGTGTGTAATGGGACTAACACACTTCAAGTCCTATAGGTGCCTCTGGGAACAAAATATAGGAGCTCTGCCTGCCTGCCACGAACACACTACAAGTCCTATAGGTGCTTCTGGTAACAAAATATAGGAGCTCTGCCTGCCTGCCACGAACACACTACAAGTCCTATAGGTGCTTCTGGTAACAAAATATAGGAGCTCTGCCTGCCTGCCACGAACACACTACAAGTCCTATAGGTGCTTCTGGTAACAAAATATAGGAGCTCTGCCTGCCTGCCACGAACACACTACAAGTCCTATAGGTGCTTCTGGTAACAAAATATAGGAGCTCTGCCTGCCTGCCACGAACACACTACAAGTCCTATAGGTGCTTCTGGTAACAAAATATAGTAGCTCTGCCTGCCTGCCACGAGCACACTACAAGCCCCTCTTTCTCAATCAATCTTTGTAACTGAATCTATCTAACTCAATCTCTGTAAGTGAATCTCTCTAACTATCTAAATGCAGCAGAGTGTCACAGAATCAGCCTGCTCAATCTGCGCCGGAACAGCATGTGACCGGCGCAGACGGCGTGGCAGCGTTTTATAGGGGGGGGCGTGTACTACAGCCCCTGAGCTGTTAGCTGCATACTTCTCCAGGCAGTGTCTACTCACCAGCCTTCTGGGCATAGATACTGCGCCACAGGCCCTGCAGAATCTTGCTGGGGCGCTGGCTCTGGGGAAGAGGAGCAAAGACTTCTTCCTCTGGGGAAGAGGAGCAAAGACGTCTTCCTTGGAGCTCTTCTCCCAAGTGGGAGCGCCATCCAGGCTATGCTCCTCTGAAGAACGTCCGCCTTGCCTTGGCCCGGACATCTTGAGAGCGTGGGTGTGCGGGGCTGAAGCAAATCAAAGCCAATCCGCATGAGAGGGCACTCTTTTTCCTGAAAACTTACCAATATGGTGGTCCCCACCCTAGTTGTTGAGGGTCTTTATATGAGCGGTAACTGACTCTTTATCTGTGGAGAAATGGGACGGCCAGCTGAGGTGAGGATAGCTGAAAAGTGTAGATATAGGAGAAAGGATTCCACTTTCCTTTTTTTTTTTTTTTATTTATCTACATATACTTACATATGTACACATATACAAACATACACCCACACACACACACACATACATACCTACACACATATACTGCAGAGGGTCAGTCTGGGGCGGGTTAGGAAAGGGTTAATTAAAGAGGGTAGGAACCTTCAGCCCTGCTTACTGTCAGCTGAGCTGAAGATGTCAGAGGAGTTGTGTGTTTGGAGAGAGAGAGACACACAGCATCATTCAGTTTAAGGATTCATTTGCTATGGTGAGTAAAAACATATATAAAAAAAAACTGTATCTCAGACTAGAGCCATGTACTTTGTCTATATATCAGCCTGTTGGTTAAAGAGACTGAACCTTTCCTATCTCTGTACCTGTGTGACAAGACAAGCCTGTCTTTTTCTTCTGTTTGTTTTGCTGAATAAAGCCATTTTTATTTTACTGAACTGGCCTTTCCCCCCTCTGATCCCCTACAATGCATACATGTATTTACATACATCCCCACACATATGCATATCCACACATCCACATACATTTTTTTTTTTTTTTTAAACGTGTATATACATATACACACACCCATATCACATATACATACATACATACCTATACACACACATGCAACACCTGCAGAGGACAGCTGGTAATGGGAAAGGTAATGAAGGACATGAAGGAGACATAAGGGGCTAAGAGAGAGATAAAGCATAGCTGGCCCCCCATATTCCAGTGGTGCTGCAGTTATCAATTTTAAAAGCAGATTTCGTTCCTAAAGAGGAAACACTGCAGGGGCCCCAATAAGACCCACAGAAGGGATTCCCAGGCTGTTTAGCGCATGTTAGCAGCCTGAATGCTGGGACTTCGCACTGGGAGAGGCTTGAACCCAGCCGGATGCTGCACAGAGGCAGAGGGGGGGACAGAGTACTGATTACTCTTCACTGGTGCGTGGAGGTATGAGGAAAAAAAGAAGAATGGGGTGGGGCCTAACTAGGCCTTATATTTATGCTATTCACTGGTCCTGAGGGAGTGGTCAAGAGGCGGAGCTCTATCACTAGTATGCTGCCATGTTGGCGTCAGGAAAGAGGACTTTGTTGTGCAGCTCTGTAAGCCAGTAAGTTGTCTTTTCTCCACATTTCAGCCACTCTCCAAATAGAAGGATGACAGTGATACCTTTAGGAGCTTTTACAGGTGTCAAGCTCTTGGGCTTTAATAATTTATTCTGGCCATTGAAATGAATTAAAGCATTTGTTACCCCAACACTTAAAATTCATGATATGTGCCTTGTATACCATGTACTTGTATGAACAAGTATGCTGTTCTCTTTGTATTGCTTCCTTTGCGTGAAATCCCTGGTGTTTTTGCTAGTTTCTCTGCTTTCCTATTAAAAACTGACCACACTAAGCAGGAGAGCACAAGGTGGTCAGTTCTCTAGCTATGTTCGGAATTCGGCCTGCTCTCCTCCGATGATCAGACTTGTCCTGACACGCCCTCACTGTACAGCCTGTTACTGGGAAGTTCAGAAAGGAAGGGAGAGGGAGGCACACCTATGTTTAGTATTAATAACACAGTTTATTGCACAAAATAGAATTCACTTACAAGATGTAAGAAGAACACAGGCATTGCATCAGAGGGATCATTATCCTCAAGGGCTGCCACTGTCCAGTGTGTCTTCCGGGGTTCAGATGGCTGTGGAGTGGAGAGCTGGGATGCAGCTTCCTCTCCCCAGCGTTTAGGCATGTTAACCGCTTCCTGACCGCCCGCTGCATATATACGTCAGCAGAATGGCACGGGCAGGCAAAAGCACGTACCTGTACGTGGTCGTGCATTTGCCTGCCTGTGGGTCGCGCACGCGCCGCCAGCGGCGCGCTCGCGACCCGGTCGGGAGCTCCGTGACCCCGGCCGTGGGACCAGCGGACCCGATCGCCGCTGGTGTCCCGCGATCGGGTTACAGAGCTGAAGAACGGGGAGAGGTTTGTGTAAACAAACCTCTCCCCCGCGCTTCCTACTCTGCCTGTCATTGATTGGCTGTTCCCGGTCATCGGGAAAGCCGATCAATGACGTCAGACATCAGCCCCGCCCCCTAATGTAAAAAAAAACACACACGTCACAGCCCATAACCCCTCCCCTCCCCCTAGTGGTTAACCCCTTCACTACAACTGTCATTTATACAGGAAACAATGCATTTAAATAGCATTGATTGCTGTATAAATGACAATGGTCCCAAAAATGTGTCAAAAATGTCCGATGTGTCCGCCAATATGTCGCAGTCACAATAAAAATCGCTGATCGCCGCCATTACTAGTAAAAAAAAAATATTAATAAAAATGCTATAAAACTATCCCCTATTTTGTAAACACTATAACTTTTGCGCAAACCAATCAATAATCGCTAATTGCGATTTTTTTTACCAAAAATATGTAGAAGAATACGTATCGGCCTAAACTGAGGAAAAAAAAAGTTTTTTTATATATATTTTTTGGGGATATTTATTATAGCAAAAAGCAAAAAATATTGCATTTTTTTCAAAATTGTCGCTCTATTTTTGTTTATAGCGCAAAAAAAATAAAAAACACAGGGGCGTTCAAATACCACCAAAAGAAAGCTCTATTTGTGGGAAAAAAAAGACGCCAATTTTGTTTTGGAGCCACGTCGCACGACCGCGCAATTGTCAGTTAAAGCGACGCAGTGCCGAATCGCAAAAAGGGGCCTGGTCCTTTGGCTGCCAATTGGTCCGGGGCTGAAGTGGTTAAGGTGTGTTTAGCAGCTGCTGGTAGCGTCAAGCATTTTTTCTGCCCAAACTCTGCTGCTCCTAGATGCAGTGGCAATGTTTTTTTTTTTTCTGCCCCTTAAAGCTGCTGCCACTAAAAGCTGCTAAAAGCCTGTATGTGCATGGACAGATTGTCTAACATACCGGGGGTTTCATAGGCAGGAAAAAAAAATTCCAGATGCCCCTAGGAGCAGCTGTAAAAACGTCCAGTGTGCATGGGGCCTTACAGAGACCTTACGGTATCACCACTTTTTAGAAAGTCTGAAAGACACATAGACAATTCGTAAAATAGTGACTTGCTGTGGCATTCTTTTCTGTCACAATATCTTAATTTTATTCAGTTACCTGTTCCAATAAACTTTCAATGAATTGAATATATTTGGATTTGCCTCAACCTTGGGTTTGAGGTGAATCCTGAGATTTGCATTCAGGATAAATTCTAAACCATTTGCCAAAAATGTTGCACCCAGACCAAAAAAAAAACTGCTTAGTTTATTTTCCTGGCCTGGTGAGTCTCATAAGACAGCAATCTGAAGAAATGGATTAGCCACCCCCCTCACTATAAAAGGGTGGGCTCAAAGAGCCATATTGTTGGCATTGTAGCTGTTTAGGAGAGCTAACAATTCTATAAAGGGAGAGATATGCTATACCTTGTCATAAAATACATGTTTATGTTTTTTGTGATTGTATTTCTTTATTTCTACAGGTGAAAAATGAGAGTCAGCATTGCTGCACTCATGGAACTACCAGGGGCAAGCAGGTTGCTTTGTCCCTTTTTTATTTTTTCTGTGTTGAACTGCATCAGTCTGTCACATCCACTGCAGCTTGTTTACTATGTGAATTTACAAGGACTGTCTTTTCTAGAATTTCTGTTGGAATTGCTGTTGTGTGATTGTATTGTGATAGACTGAGTTTCATTTATGCTCTGCACAAACACCTGCTTTCTGCATAATGTGTGACTGAACACAATTATAGCTGCATTGCTCACAAATGCAACAACAGATCTGAACTATCAATCAATCCACAACTCGCCAAACTCGAGTGCCATGCAAACAACATATCGTTTGGTGATTACGGTCTTTGTGACAGATTGCCCAATCTGTCCTTCTAATAATTGAGTCCCCTAAACACCAGTATGTTATTCCTTGTTTGTAACTTTGTGCCTATCTTCAGTAGTAGTAGGAGTAGTCATTTCCCTGACAGTTAGGGGAGCTAGTCTGCTCCAGCAATGCCACTCCTATGGTGATATCCCCAACATCATGCAACTTGGTATATTTATTGGGATGCATCAACTCAGGAATAGTCTCTCTTAAAGTGGTTGTT
The DNA here is from genome assembly GCA_028564925.1 of Lithobates sylvaticus. Lineage (NCBI taxonomy): Eukaryota > Metazoa > Chordata > Amphibia > Anura > Ranidae > Lithobates > Lithobates sylvaticus. Next base: position 676,607,816 of record CM053026.1, on the reverse strand, counting down.
AAGCCACTATAATCTATTAATGCCATCCCCTCTGTTATATAACAATATGTGTCCAGGGTCTGATCTATATGTAAAAAATGCAGATTATACCTTATAGCAGAGCATCTAATTAGCAGCGCTAATGTGACTCCTCGGCTCTCTTCTCTCCCCAGCTGACAGCTTTAGTGGGTGGGGCAGAGCACTCCTGCTGATGTCAGCCGGGGAGGAGGGGAGGAAAAAGGAGAAATAGCTGAGGAATCACAAGAGCACCGGGAGATGCTCTGATATAAAGTATAATCAGCATTTTTTTTTATATAGATCAGACACTGGGACACATATTGTTATATAACAGAGGGGATGGCATTAATATATTATAGTTTTTAAAGCAGCAGGATGGGAAGGGGCAGGCACTGTCACAAGCAGAAAGGCAGGGAGGGAGGGGGAGAGGAGGACAGAGAAGGACAGAGCAGGGCTGCGGATGTTGGAGGCATGTAAACTGACCACGGTGTCATGGCTCAGCAGCCATGATAAACAGTAGTCAGTTTACAGGAGGAGGGCAGAACTAGGCCGGATCAGCCAGGCTCTTTAGGTGATACAGGAAGCCAAATTACTCAGTATGGGCACTGTGCTGCGTACCATGCTTTAAGGGAACAGGATCTATTTTTTTTTTTTTTTAGGGTAACAAACACTTTAACACTCCTTGTTTATCCTGCTGTGATCTCACACCTACCACCTGTCATGCCAGCATTCTGTCAGCCCACCAATCCTGCTTCTACTCACAGCTTCCCCCTCACATATCCAATCACACAGATGGCTGTTCGTACACCTGCAGTGGCATCTCCACTCCTAATGGCTCTTGTTTAGTTGTTCCCACTTCCGCGTCCCTACTGCTCAGCTCACAGTGTCCAGCTGCCTACAGTGTCCGGCTGCTCGCGGCTCGCAGTGGCCAGCTGCTTACAGCATCCAGCTGCTCGCAGCTCACAGCATCAATCATCCAGGGTCCAGTTGCTCACAGCTTATAGCATCCAATAGCTAGCCGCTCATAGCTGGGGATCTTTTTTAAATAAACAAATTGTGAAATATATGGGTGTCTTTATTTCTGAGTTAAAACTTTTTTCTGTGAATGAGTAGGAGTACCCCATACTCATTCACATTGGGAGGCCTGTATCTGGGGGTCCCCTTATTATTAAAGGTGGCTTCCAGAGTCCAATAAGCCCCCTACCCCCACCCACACAACCTTACAACCCCTGGATAAGGAGCTAAGAGTGGCTAGATGTTGGATGCTATGAGCTGAGCAGTGGGGCAGCGGAAGTGGGAACAGCTAAGCAGTGGAGCAGCAACTACAGGCATACAAACAGCCGTCTCTGTGATCGGAGCAGTGAGGGGGAGGCTAGAAGCAAGATAATTGGGCTGCCAGAATGCAGGCGTGAGAGGTGTGAGAGGTGTAAGATCAAGGAGGATTAAACAAAGAGTGTTAAATAGGCTAGGCCTAAGTTGACGCACACAATCAGTTTTAACTGAATGGACAAGTGTCTTTATTTAACCTTACCAACTATGTAACTATATAAGAATACATGTGCTATTTTCTTTAACAAAGATGTCAGAGACAGCTGTCAAAATCATTTGTCAGCAGTTTTAAGATTTTGTCACCTTGTTAAGCAATAACGTCACAGTAAAAAAGACACAGAACACTATAAACACCACCACTTCAAACCATCTACGTGGTATACCCGCGATCGTCTCACGGAGAGGAAGAATTGGGAAATGCTGATGTAAACAAGCATTTCCCTGTTCTGCCTAGTAACAGGACACTGATCACAGCTCCTTGTAATCGGGAGCGGTGATCATTGTTGTGTCACACATAGCCCCCCCCCACAGTTAGAATCACTCCCTAGGACACACTTAACTCCTGCAGTGCCCCCTAGTGTTAACCCATTCACTGCCAGTCATATTTGCACAGTAATAAATGCATTATTAATCGCACAAATCGCTGTATAAATGTTAATGGTCCCAAAATAGTGCCAAAGGTGGCCGCCATTACTAATAAAAAAAAAAATTATTAATAAAAATGCCATAAAACTATCTCCTATTTTGTAGACACTATAACTTTTGCGCAAACCAGTCAATAAACGCTTATTGCGTTTTTTTTAGCAAAAATATGTAGAAGAATACGTATCGGCCTAAACTGAGGAAAAACAAATGTTTTTTTATATATTTTTGGGGATATTTATTATAGCAAAAAGTAAAAAATAATGCGTTTTTTTTTCAAAATTGACGCATTTTTTTTTTTTTGTTTATAGCGCAAACAATATAAAAAGCAGAGGTGATCAAATACCACCAAAAGAAAGCTCTATTTGTGGGGAAAAAAGGACGTCAATTTTGTTTGGGAGTCACGGCGCAATTGTCAGTTAAAGCGACGCAGTGCCGAATCACAAAAAGTGCACTGGTCTTTTGCCAGCCAAATGGTCCGGGGCTGAAGTGGTTAAGTAAATCAACCCCAATGATTTCCATATTCCCATATTTAGGTTTCTATGCATTACTGTTGACAGAATACTAAATCGTCCATTATGTTTTTACAATCTTTAAATACTGCATACCTGGGCCATTTCTTAATTACCACATGCATTAAATTATTTATTTACTTCTGTAAATTGACTTTAAACACTTTTCATGGGGCAATTACTGACAGTTGTGAGCGTTTTGTGGTAAATACCACAAAACGATATGGTGAATTGATAATTACAGTACTGCATGTGATAGTAAGGCAAAATATGTCCAAACACCTGAATACCGCATGCAAGATGCTTTTGTGAATGGAGCCCACTATGGAAAATTTACACATTATTTTGCTGGATCCATGAACCTCAAAAAATTCAGGATTCACCACAAACCCATGGGATTGGCAAAAAAAAAAACATCCATATATATATATATATATATATATATATAAGGTATATTTTATGTAGAAGTGAGACCCATGCTTCACAGTAAACATAAAACTGTAATTTTTTAATAACTTTTTTCCTGCTGGCTTTACCCTGCATGCATTTACCTTCTCTCTGATATTCAACCTTGTCTGTATGAAATCAGTGAATAAGTAAGTTTGTTATTTGTGTCAGTTTTGTTCTCTTTTTCCTAACATCCTTTATAACAAATTTTCTACTTCTAGTTCTTTTTTTTTTTCCAAAAGAGAAAAAACATTGATCAGCATTTTTAGGCTACAGAAATACCTTTGATTTCCTGCCTTGTTTTCATCAGCAACACCATATTTCAAGATATAATAACACAGTAAAACAAAAAAAAAACAATATATGGCAAGCGAAAAAAAAAAATCATCCTCTGCCTCTTAGCCTGTAGAGAAAGACCATTAATCAGTTCTTTCCAGGAAAATCTTCCATTTGTGAGATCAGAGTGCTTATTGATGAGTGACATTCACGGCTTTGTCACAGTTCTTTTGCAAAACTACATTATAATATATGTGTCTTAAAAAAAAGATAATTTATATTCTTGCTATAAATGCAAAGGCATCAGCCACATATAGAAAAGCCCCATGGCATTTGTTCTGTGATATTGACTCTATCCTAGGCACAGCATTGGTTTATTCAGAATAAATCAGAATGCATGGTTTAATCTAACGGGATTATAAAACATGTTTTGAGTGCTCTACAAAAGGTCAAAACTCTTTTAACACTGACTATAAAGTAAACTTATTAGACATCCATATAAAAATTGTAGGCGCATATAAATCCTCGTTCAAACAACTGGCAATTATAGTTTAAATACTTTAATAATTTTCTATCTCTAGGGCACGCAACAGTAATTTTGAAGTTGAAATTTTATATTCCAAACTATCAGAGGTTACAAAAAGAGAAAAAGTCTTCTTTCAAAGGAACACATCAGAATTTTGATATGCGAAAACAAAAAAGTGATTTCAGATGTGCTGAGGTTGACCTTGAGAACTGATTCAGTTCCTAAACTCCAGAAACAAGTTAACATGTTAAACAACCAGGAAAAGTATCTACTGCTTCCAATAGTCTGGTAGTTTTAAAAGACTTAAAAGACTTGTAATCTTCAAAAGACTTGATCTCATGCACAAGTGCCATTGTCATCCTCAATGATTCCAAATTATATAAAATAATTCTTCATTTTATAAATCTCTGAAACCTTGAAAATGCAAACAGAACAAAAAAAAATAAAAAAATACATTTGTTTTTGATTTACTTGATAAGGTTTCTTTGTAGCCAAAGACTATAGCCCAATACACACAATGAGATTAACGGACAAACGATTGTCTGTTTTTTTTTTTTTTTTGTGAAAAATCAAGCAAACAGATTTCATTTCACTAATAAAGACAGGTATTGTTTTTCAGCCGGTACGTGGCAGAACGCAGTCCTGCCACCTACGACGCTAGCCCTGTTCTTTCCACTCACTGCTGTCACTTCTAAATACAGGATCCCTGCTTCTGCATTAAGAAGTGATAGCATAACTCTCCAGGCAGCTGCAGTGAACCCTCCCCACCCAGGTGCATATGGTTTAATCGGGGCCCCTGAGGAGGGGCTCTAATGACATCGCTAGTGTCCTGGGCTTCCATTCATGTGTTGCCCTTGCTGCAATTTCTGGCATCCGCATCATCTCCCCCGCCAGCTGCCGCTTGTCACCCCAGATCCGATCATACAATTAAGCTTTTCCTAGGGTCCTCCTCGGTGTCCTATGGCTGGCTACAGGAGGAGAAGCCTGGGAGAAAGAACATCTCCCACCCACATGGAGCACGAGCCTGCGTTGTATATGAGGTCAGTGTTGGGAGATTTGGGGAAGGAGAAACAAAAGGTTGGTGGGGTAAGAGGCTTTATATTGATGTGAGGGGGGCTTGTTCTAGAAGAAGGGAGTCATTTTTGTTTTAAAGTGGCAAGTAAAAAAACTATTTTTAGCCGTATAAGACAGTCCTTTTAAATAATGCTCAGCATCCCAGCCACAGCATATAACATAGCAAAGTCCCAGTTCTGGCAAGCTCACCCAGCAGGATTAAGTCATAAGTAAGAGGGGTCCTTCCAGCTTCAAGCTCCTCTCAGCTTGGATAGCTCAACAGCCATCTCTCTCCAAACACACTTCTCCTCTCTGACATTTTTAACTCAGCTGGCAATAAGCAGGTCTGAAGGGGAAGTACCTGCCCTCTTCAATTAACCCCTTCTTAACCCTGCCCCAGGCTGACTCTCCACATATTACCCCCCTCCCCCCGTTCCAGGCCCAGGGCTGGACAATTTATACCACAATGGCCATAGGCCTGGGAAAGGGCATCTTTTTTTCCCAAATGCATGCTCCCAGGTCTATGCCCCCTTCCTACTCTGAATTCACTTAATTTCTAGACCGGATTCCTGCTGTAAACCAATCATAGTCATTTTTATCAATTTCCATTAGGCGGTACACTTCCTGGTACTCCTCTGTGAGGAGCGATTGCACCAATTTAGCCCAGCGGCTTCTGGGCCCACTTTTAAATTATGCCAAGTTTTCAAATACAGCCAGGCAGTCCTCAATTTGGTCGTCTGGTAACATCGGCTGTAAAAACTCACCAGCACATATTCTACCTTCATTATTACTGAGAGCAGCGCCAACCTTTTATACTATCTCAGAGGGTTCCTGTTCCTCCATGAGACACCTGCTCTCCACAGTAGGCTCAACCACTAGCACTTTATACCCAGGTTTAGACTCTCTGACCCTGGCAGACCGGTTGGCAACCCCCCTCTGGGTCCTCGCTAATAGTTTATGCCCACATTTAAGCTCTTTGCGATTTTTGGCTACCCTGTAGCATAGAGTATGATGCACAGCAACTTGGAGAAAGCATATCTTCCACAGGATGCTGTTGCTCACCACTCAACGAGGAAGAGGAAGGTGAGTGCTTCCTCTGAGCACCAAAGAAATCACTTCGGGAACCCCCAGGATATGACAAGTCAGGCCCAGAGGGAGAACTATTTGCCTCCAATCCTACAAACACCTTCAGGGGATCTAGGTCTGCTCCTGCAGGTTCACACACCTGATAGATTTATTTACCGTTTACCTCCTGCAACACAGTATTTAACACTTCACATGGGGGCTTCTCCTTTTCAGGGGAGGCCCCTGAACCTTTGAACTTTTGTTCACACAAGTCCCAAAATAGGGGGCAGTCCTGCCCAATTAACAAATCATGGGGTAACCCCAGGATCCCCCAACTCTCAGTGTAGCAGTTCCTGCAGTTGGGGACAGGGTTACATGGGACATTGAATAGTCCTTGACAACCCCATGTACAGAAACCACTTCAATCTTTTTCCTAGGTATCAGATTTCCCTGAAACCTGTCCGATCGGAGCAGGGTAACCCCACTCCCCGAATCATAGAAGTGCTATAACCTCCTGCACATTAACTAGCACCACACTCTCAAGTGGGCTTAGATTGTTCATGGGACCAGTGGCAAAAGCAAACATAGAGCCATGTCGAGCCATGTCACATTCCATTGGCTGCTCCCACCTTGGACACTGGGCTGCCATATGACCCAGTTGTTAGCAGGACCAACAGCGAACCTCACAGGGTTCCCGTTCATCCTGCCAACTCTCAGGAGGGTTTGACGTTAGGGTGCTCCTAGCAGGAGTGTCAGGCACCCGAGCAGACACCATGCGTTCAACCGGTGCCATCTTCGCGCTGGAACACACTTCCTTAGAACAGGCCAGCTCTCTGGTAATAGAGGTACTCTCCTGGACACTTTCTGCACAACCGTAGCGCTTGACAGCAGCAGCCATCCCATTCAGGGACTGAGGCTCAGACTGAGCCACTCATCGGTGCAGCTCCTTAGGAAGACCATGCAAAAAGTGATCCAGTGCAACTCGCTCTACAATCTGATTGGTGGTCTTCTCCTCTGGTTTCAGCCAGTCCTGGAACAGGTGCAGTAGACAATACAGGTGTGCACGGGCAGGCTTAGCTCTGTCAAAGCTCCATTCATGAACACGGTTTGCCCTTAGAGCCCCAGTCACTCCCAGCCTGGCTATGATTACTGCCTTAAGTAGTTTATAGTCCAGTGCTGATTCAAAGGCCAAATCACAATAGGCCTGTTGAGGATCTGCAGTCAGAAAAAGAGCCAGCACATCCGCCCAGTCTTTCTGAGGGAGACCACCTTTGTTGCAATCCTTTCAAACATTGCCATATAAGCTTCCACATTATCTGTGGCTGTCATATTTTGCAAAGTCTGCTGCACTGCCTTCCGGGGGGGTCACTCTTTACAGTGGGGTCACCTTTCATTATTTCATCCTGCTGGGTCACCGCTTTTGCAGTCCTGCTATCTGCTCACTTAGTAGGCGGTTTGTTTCCTGTTGCACAGCGACTGTCTGTACCAGGATCTGCTCCTGACGGACCTGTGCCTCCTCATAGTGGGGCCTGCGCTTGTAGCAGGGCCTGCACCTGACGGGCCTGGGCCTCCTGATGGCAGGCCTGCGCTTGTGTATTAGCCAGTACCAGCTGCTTAACCACATCATTCATGGCTTGTTCAGAAGACTTCACCGTCTGTGCAGTTTTAACCCAGGACATGGGATTGGACTGGACCCCTCAAACTGCCTGATGCACCCTCCACCAATTTGTAAGGGATCCGGGGGTGACAAGCCGGCTCAGACAGTTCAGTCAACTTAAAAGGCATTATTCAGAAAAAAGCAACATAAAATTGACAAGCTTTGTCTTTATAGGCAGTTCAAACAACACATAAACTCTTCTTAGCAGTATAAGACAGTCCTTTTAAATAATGCTCAGCATCCCAGCCACAGCATATAAAATAGCAAACTCCCAGTTCAGGCAAGCTCACCCAGCAGAATTAAGTCATAGGTAACAGGGGTCCTTCCAGCTTCAAGCTCCTCTCAGCTTTGATAGCTCAACAGCCATCTCTCTCCAAACACACTTCTCCTCTCTGACATTTTCAACTCAGCTGGCAATAAGCAGGTCTGAAGAGGAAGTACCTGCCCTCTTCAATTAACCCCTTCTTAATCCTACCCCAGGCTGACTCTCCACAAAATATATATATATATATATATATATATATATATATATATATATAATATATTCATAGACACACACATCTCAAAACTACATCCGCATAGATACATATATGTACATACACATCAAAAAACACCAGATTTATGAAGAATGGTGTAGATTGATGCACCATATAGCAAAAATGCTTTCATGCACTTAAAAAAAGTGAGTAAACAAATAAAATACTAATTAATAGCTAGAGGCTAAAAAACACATAACCAGGCATGGGTGACATATGTACACACATATGATACACAAGCCCATACAGAGATAAACAATACATGCCCAATTATAGAAAAACAAGTGCATATTGTCATGTTGTCTAGCAGGGGGCATCCTTGAATGGAGGATGTAACAGATGGGATAAATCCTCTGTATATGTTGGATGTGATCATATATAACATTATACAGCATATAAAGACATGTCAAATGGGGACTTATAGTAAGGAAAGCGTTGCCCAGGTGATTCCACTATGTGTGTATGGGGTAATAGATAAAACTGAAGGAGATACAAAAATAGGACCATGTTCTAAAAAAAAAGTTGAAAAGAGATAAATATGGTAAGGTGGCTAAAGTAACGTATTTATTTCAAAATCCTCATTTAACCCTCCGGGAGACAACGTCCAGGGAAAAAATCCAATACATTTCCCTCTGGCAAAGCCTACAGAAACGCTCAGCCAGGGGATATCTCTGGGTATAGCTTCAATAACCCAAACCTTAAGACCATTGGTGGATTTGTTATGATGTTCAAGGAAATGCCTAGGAACACTGTGAATGTCCTTGCCCTCAGAAACAAAATGGTGGTGTTCGCCAAATTGATTGCGTAATGTCCTTATGGTCCGATCAACGTAAAAGAGGCCACAAGGACATGTCAGGCAGTGGACTGCGTGGTCAGAGGAGCATGTGTGGAATTCCTGGACAGAATATGTTTTTCCTTTTATGCAAAGTTCCTTCTGACCATGCTGGACAAACTGACAGGTCTTACAAATGGGCTTGAAAAAAAAAATGTTTACTATCCAAAGTTAAAACAGCAAGGGAAGAAGATTTAATAGATGGAAAGATGAAAAAATGACTAAAGGTCCACTTTAAAGGAAAGTTTCACTCCTAACTGACCCTTAACCTCTTCCCCTGTATATTGACAACTTTCTCCATCCTTTCCCTGAAAGAGCTTCCAGTACACTGACACTCTCGACTGCTCCCTACCCTCTCTTTTATAGTGATGATGCTGGTACATAATAATAATAAAACTTTATTATTGAGCATTTTAAGCCACCTGACCTAAGTGCAAAAATCCTTGAAGTACACTAACGTGAAAGCTAAGGGCAGCAAGCAAATTGCCCCATTAGTTCACTGGGACCAAAAGTTGCAAAAGGCTTGCAGTTTTCCTCGAAACTCAAAACATATGTTTTTTTATGGTTGTCTTTACTCTAAAATACACATTTATATGTTAAATTTAAAAGGTCCTAAAGTATTCTCCTCAGGACTACATTAACATTTTTTTTTTTTAATATTTGAAGTATATATTGCTGAACAGTAAGGTAATATTTTCTACAGAAAAAATACATATTGTAAAATGATTTGTTTGAATGCTAAAATGTTCATATGGGCAAAAAAAAATTCTAATTTTGTATGCAGTTATCTGAGATTACAAAGTATGGTACATAAACAATGTATCATCAAAGAATGAGAAATTGGATGATATCAAACTATACTTGGCCTGGACCACAACATTAAATAGAATTTGGAAGATTGGCTCAGACTCTTTAGTCCTCTGCCAGTACCACCATAAATCAAATTTTTGGCTCAAGTTCCTTTATGCAATATGGATTTTTAAATCTTAGTTACCTCTGTTAAAAATTATGCTGTAATTGAAACTATAAAAATACATTGTCTGCAATACATGGCAGCAATTCTACATTCATTATTTTAGAGTTTGGATATGGAACAAATCCATCTTGGATTACCTAATTAATCATAATCCTATAGAAAGGTAATGAATAATAAAGCACTTGTTGGTATTTTAAAAGAACACATTTTCACATGTGGAAATAGTTAAAGTATATATGAAGGAAAAAAAACTTTTGCTATTTTTACCTACAGGTAAGCTTATAATAAAGCTTACCAGTAGGCAAAATGAATATCTCCTAAACGTGAACCGTACAGGAGATATTCTAGCGAGCAGCCGCTGGTGACGGCACCAGTGCATGTGCTCTGAAGGAACAGCATACCCGTGCAGTTCCTTCAGAGCTGTGTGCCTTGGGGGCGACTCTGGCGCGTATGCAGCGACATCATCGCAGCTTGGCCAATCAGACGGACATATGTGGTGCGTACTAGCACATTATAATATTGCCTTGTAGGTGGTGCCTTTTTTTCTTAAAGACTTTACTACTTTACCTATATTTTAAGGAAAGGTCAGTAGCAATTAGTTTGAACTGTATTTACTGAATCCTATACTTCAAACCCTCTAGAGTTGGGTGAAAAGTTCAAGCCAAGTAAAAGTTTGGGCGGTTAATCGCCTGTTTGCTCGATCGGTGAACACCCAAATTTGCGAGGGACTCGTGGGATGTTCGCTCTCCAAGCACCTCACAATGTACTGCGCGCTGCACAGTGCATTTTAGGACCATAACTGGGTGAAACAATGTACCTGGTCGCTGGTCAGGTGCAAGGCTTTGCCCAATCAGGGCACAGAGCAGAGTCAGAGCCTGATTGGACAAAGTCATGATGGCTTTGCCCAATCATGGCTCAGTGCTCATAGTCCCACCCCACACTATAAAAGGTTCCTTTCCACAGTGGAGATAGATAGAGCAGGGCTCGGTTTGCTACTAGAATGTTAGTGTGTTATTGTGACTCTGAGTGTAGAGTGTTAATCTAGTGTTAGTGTAGAGTGAGTATAGTGTGAATACACTGTAGTGTGTTAGTGTAGTGCAGTGTTTAACACAGCATTACCTAACATTTAGTGCTGTATGCAGTGCTGTATACTCCCTTTTTTTTGGTTGCTGCGTTTTTGAGTTGTTGTTTTTTTTGCCTGCACCCTTTTTTAATTTGTCAGCCACAGTTTTTCTGACTGCGACGCTGTTGTTCCCCCTTTTTTATTATTTTTATAGTTTTTACATTTCTGTCAGTGGCAGTGTCAGTGGCAGAGCACCAAACACGACTTTTTATTGAATAAGGTGCATCCAATTATCCATTTCCCATAATTTCTGGGAGGCCAACAAGGAGAGGCAGATGTTCTCATGCCACTATGAGGGGACCAGCAGTGTTTTTGTCCACAGGCAAAGGTGTACGTGGTCCGTTCTCAGGCAAGGCATGTTTTTCTCTGTTTAGTGATGTTGCTCATGCTATCCAGCCACAGCCTGCAGAGGAGGTGGTGGCTGGCTTACTAAATCATCCTCATCCTACTTTTCCTCTCTTACCCAAGCTGACACTAGTTTGCAGTCCACCGCAGCTGCCAGAGTGGCTTATTCTGCCTCCTTGTCCACAGCTACTCCTGCATGGAGAGGTCAGCTGAATTATTTTAACACAGTGTCAGTCATGTGCCTGCCAACAGAAACTGTGAGGAGTTACAGGGTGCAGGCACCACCAACACCCAGGGCCCAATTTTTCCACACCTGTGTAACATTGTTAAGAGCAGAATTCAATCCTGCGTTTGCCAAGGATAACTGTGAAGGGTTATTGTGTGAAGGCACTAACAAAACACCGTAGGCCCAATTTTTCCGCACCCGTTACTTCTATCCAAAGTCTCTGAAAGAGACACCAGACTTTATGTAAAATGTTGGCCCGAGTGTACTATAATTTGGCTTCTTCACATAAGGCTTGCTCACTGTGGTGCAAAACTTGTTATTTCCATCCAAAGTCTGCCAAAGAGACACCAGAATGTATCCAATAAATTTCTAATCTTTTTCCGAGTGCACTAAAATGTGGCCCCATCATACAGACTGGCTCCCCAAGCCGTTGTTTACAAAATAAAGAAAGCTTGCAGGGAAAATTGATTTAAATGTATTGTTTTAAAAAAAATATATGTCAGTTTTGCTGCAGCAGGTTCTATACACGGTGCAGATGCCCCGCTTTACAGGCAGACTAGGGGAACCTCCCTTATTGTTTCACTTTAAGCATCATTAAAATCATTGCTCCTTTAAAAATTATCTTTTGCAGAGCGGCAACTTGCATATTTTTTTTCAAGTTCAGGTCCCATAGACTTTAATAGGGTTCGGAGTTCTGGCGCAAACTGAAACAGGGTGTGTTTGGCCCAAATCTAAAACCCACATAATGATTTTGTTTTACTCTGAATACATCAGTTCAACATACATATCACTTTGTAACAATCATGTGCTTTTCTTAGTACACATTTCTTTTAACTAGCCACTCGGTGTACACATGTGACAGAGTACATATTCCCAGTTTCCAAGTACTGGGAGTCATTCCAATTAGTATGCTAGCAAGAATTGCACTAGCACATCTCTGGGTGGTGTCTAGCCATCCATTCAATGTGGTTTGGTTTAGAACTCCCCGGTAGTTCATTCTTTTGCTGCCATTCCTGCAGCTTCTTATTCTGCACATTAGAGTTCTTCTGCTATCCCTGAGGTCCCAAGGCTAGCATGTGTGTGCATTTTATAACCTCAGGTTTGTGGTGTGCATAAGAGCATGTAGGAGTGTATATGACAGTACTGGAGGTTGTATTCTCTGATTGGGCATCTGTCTTTTAAAGGTCTATAGTATATCCTTGTACAATTCAATTGGCTCATTGGCTAATTTTTCAGAACTCCTCTTCCTGGACCTTTTCATTGAACATTGACTCAGTTCCTGTTCTATGTTTTGCTTTAGCTCAAAGTAATGTCCTGGTATTGACCCCCTGGCTTGTCCCCTGCTAAGATTCAGTTTTGTACTTGCCATTGATTTGGCCCTTATTATGAGCTTTGGCTATCTGGTATAGTATCTAATACTGTTTTGATCATGTATTTTTATACTTGACCTGCTAATTATTCAATTAGTTTATTTCCTGATACTTATGAGGCTACTTGTCCAAATTCCATAATCGAATATGTAAATACTTGAGAACAAAGAAATACCACAGATAGACAAAATAATAAAAACACCTCATCCATACAACCATTAAGATTCAGAACCAATTTTCACACTAAATTTTGAAATATGGAACGCTTATTCCAAAAGCATTGGTCCATTCTATAAGAGGACCCACACCTTAAATCCACAATCTCTCCCCAACCCCTCATCTCTTACAGACGAGCCAGGGACCTAAAAACTAAAATTGCACCTAGAAGTGCCCCCCTGACGTTTTTCAACATTCAAGGCATGTATTAATGTCGTAAGTCTCAGTGCCTGACTTGCTCGAATGTTACCCATAGACATAAATAGACAAAATAGGATTTTGCATTTTATGTCAAGCTAGGCCCTGTACATAAGAATTTTCAGTTCATTTTTATAATTTTTAACATCAGAGATAGTTGGAGCTTTATAGGAAGTCCACTTCTTGAGAACAGCTCTGTGAGCAACTAATAGAGAAATGGAGATCCATTGCGGGCACTGGGAGGATCCCCCAGAATAATCCAAGGAAAGGTGCCTGACTTATGAGCTGTAGCCAAATAATAAGAGCAAAAGAACTTTGGGCACAGAGCACACAGAGAGTAGCTCCATGAATAAAGCTTGTAACTTGATCTCAGAAGGAGATGTGTGGGCATGACCAAAACCAATGCGTAAGAGAAGGTCCACTGGTGCTGCACTGTGGGCAAGTAGCCAGCTGGGGGTCATTATTTATTGAAAGGAATTACATAAATGCTCGGTGCAGTAGTTTAAACTGTTACTTCCTCCACAGCTTGTTGGTCACCAAACTTTGTACTTGTATCCATTGATGAGTTTGTCAGCAAGGATATCATCCAGAAAGTCTTTGTTCCAATTGGAAACAGATGAATGAGCTAATGGTATCTGAGAAATAAGAGTTAAGTGGCTGGTAAAGCTCCAAGATAGAGTTGTACCTATTCAGAGGTTTTTGGTCTATCAGTTAGAGATTAAACCAATTTCTTTTATCTGGACAGCAAGGTGTTGCATAGCTAGAGCATTGAAAAATTTAGAGGAGGGTTAGGCAAAGATTAGGATTTCATCTGCAAAAAGCTACTCAAAAAGCTTCTTTAGGGCCTAATTTGATACCATGCAAGGGAGCCCGATAAGTTATCTGGAGAGTGGCTCTATACCCATATTGAAACGAAGAGGAGAGAGTGGGCATCTCTATCTAATGTTTTTATGCAGCTGAACACTGTGAGATAGGTATCCTGCTGCTACTATTCTAGCAGAAGGGGAGTACATGTTTTCAATAAGGTGTCTAAAGCCCCATACACACGGTCGGACAATCCGCGGACCAGGTCGGTCGGATCCTGTCCGTCATACTTTGTCTGATGTTGGTTTTGCGTACACACGGTCGGACAAAGTTGTCAGAAAATCAGATCATTCTGAACGTGGTGACGTTTGTTGCCTACGACGGGACTACGTAGAGGCTAGTAGCCAATAGCTTTGGTCTTGTAATGTGATCTGAGCATGCGTAGCACTTTGTCCGGTCGGACAACCGTACACACGATCGGATTTGGTGTGATCGGACCGTGTTGTCGGCAAATCTTTCCAGCAGGAGATAAGACTTCGTCCGTCGGACAATCCGACGTACACTGTCCGATGGTGCATACACACGGTCTGATTTTTCAACAACATTGTCCGATCGGACAGAATCCATGAAAAAGTCCGACCGTGTGTATGGGGCTTTAAGGGACCAGAGAAGCCAAATTTATGGAGAACCAAAGAAAGCCATTAAACGCTGATGTTGTCAAAGTCTTTCTTGACATCAAATGTGATCATGGTCAGATCCCTAAACAGACTGGATCTAGCATGTTCCAAAACCATCAGAACTTTGCATATACCTGTATTGGCAAATGCTGTTCTGCCCTTAACCTTATACATTGAGCCCACTGTTGCTTATTTTTCTTGAATATCGTGAGGCAATTCTGCTATCATTGGGCTCACACCATCTAAGGCTAGCTATAGATGATTATTTTTTTTTGTTCTGATAAACCACCTGGTTGATCAAATAAAAAAACAAGGGATTCACTGTTCCACAGAATTGAAGTTAATGAAGGAATCTTCTGCACAATTGTAGTCTGACAGTGGGGACTCCTCCACTCTCAGAATACACTCATCACCACTGCAGCTGATTGGCTGCAGTGCTGATCAAGCACACATTTTCCAACATACACATTGGAGAGGAGTTATTCACTAAGTTGTAGGCCATAGATGGGTTGAAATTCTTTTGATTCCTGCTAAACCGACTGAATTTTGAT
Source organism: Lithobates sylvaticus (assembly GCA_028564925.1). NCBI lineage: Eukaryota > Metazoa > Chordata > Amphibia > Anura > Ranidae > Lithobates > Lithobates sylvaticus. The sequence continues at coordinate 676,592,458 of CM053026.1, read as the reverse complement.
CCACCTATGGCCAGTTTAAGTAGCTAAGACCTGGTAGAATTTCAAGCTTGAGGAAAAATTCTTAGACCTTCTAGTTATCTTCATTGACAATCTAGGAAAATCCTGTAATCTTTTGAAAAAGGCCTATAACTGTAGGCCTATGGGGGCCTATGACTGTAGGCCCCCATTGCTTTGTATGCATGTGGTGTTTTGGGTGGTATGGGCAGCCGTGTTATCCACTACCTGCTCCATTGCATCCATGCAAGCTTCCAGGCTCTGTAAATCAGCCTTAATGGTGGCTGTGATCTGCTTAGCATTTTGAGCCAGGCCTGCGGCCAGCATTTCAGAAAAGCTCTGCAGCAGTTGATGCATGTCAGGGGTCTGGACCGGCCGCATGGGGGAGGAATGCTGGGGGCCTGCCAGGACTGCTAGGCCCAAAGGGGAGTGCAGCGTGGGTGTGTGGAGAAGTTCCCCTAATGTCCTGTCCAGCAGGGATTCGGTGGAGGCTGGGGAGAACCCTTGGGGGAGCATGTACTCACATGAGTTGCCAGCAGGGGAATTAGCTGCTGGTTTGGGGATGGAGGGTCCGCAATGGAATCCTAATCCTCCATGCCGCCTTGCGAGGGGCAGCGCAGGCGCCATCTTGGCTGATACAGGGGCCGCCAGGTTAAAGTCCAGCTGGCAGCTTACTTCCCTCTTTTGGGAGCTGTTCGGCATGCAATTTGAAGCCTGGGTCTTTCGGGAGGCGTAGGGGTCAGTATTGGGGGTGTCCCACTCAATCTGAAGGCACAGGGAGCTGATTAGGGCTTGAGCAGTGCGGAGCTCTCGGTCAGAGCGTCTTCACGGGAGTCCCGCGCATGCGCACCCCTCTACCTTCTGGCTTTTATAGCACATTAAGACAAAGAGAAATACTTACTTATTACCTATTTACTTATGGCTGCTTATTTACTAGATGACTGCTTGTGGCAAAGTGGCTAGAACAGTACATTGTATGAAGTTAAAATAGGCTTTATGACTCTTTTGTCAGGGATGCTATTCGGAGACAGTATAAAATAGACCATATGATTTAGGTTAGGTGTTTCAAAAAGTAAATGGTTGACTGTCTGTGGATAGGTAACCAGCACAATAAATTACATGTAGCCTAGAAGGGCTTTATCCCCTCCTGGCCAGTATATTATGCTGTGACAGTTTAAATGAGATTAATAACAAAGTATGGTACTTGTTCCAAAAATGAAATGGTTGGCTGCCTGTGAACAGATAACCAAAGCAATACATTAGATACAGACTAGACAAGCTTTATCCTCTCCTGGTTGGTATTATATTTTAGGACAATTTAAAAAAGATTAATAATATATTTATAGTAATGTTTCTAAAAATTAAGCTACTTGCTTCCTGTGCACGAGTAACCAGCGCAATACTTTACAGGCAGCCTAATTAAGTCTTATGCATTTCCTGGCTAGTGTAACACCCTGCCACAGTTTAAAAGAAATTAATATTAAAGTTAATAGCACTTGGCCTCAACATTAAATTATATTGCTGGCCCTTTGTTGACGCATTGTGTTTATTCTAGGTGGGTTTTATGTCCTTCCTGGCTATACACAGTATATTGTGACAGAGAAAGGCTCTGTCATCATAAGAATACAGGAAAATGTGACACAGGATTCACATTAAGGTTTAATGCAAGGAGTGGAGAAAGATTTTTTTTGTCTTTCTCCAGATTCTGTAGTTCTGAATCAGAACATTTAATCCTGTGTTTGGGTTTTCCTAGACGCCTGCAATTTGGCTGACTACACAGGTGTGCAGGGTCAATATATACTCAGGTGTGGGGATAGCGCAGATCTCCCAGTTTGGAGATCGCTCCCACCGTGGGAGATGGAAGGTCTCACCTGGGGTCAGGGGGCCCCAACCAGAAGCCACGAGCCAGAGGCCTCAGTGAGGGGTCAGAGAGCACAGCCAGGAGACAGCAAGTCTCAGTTCCAGTAGTCAGGTCAGCTCCTATCGGGGGGGGGGGGGGCAGGAGAATCCCAATTCATAGACCAGATGTGGGCCATGCAGCATGGCGCTGAGACTAAAGGCTGGAAAGCCAAGTTTTCCAGGAGAGCTGGACAACACAGTCAAAGGTACTGGTAAGAGAAGCAGCAGTGCTGCCAACAAGTGAGTCAGGTGGCTCGGTATTTTCATTTGTACACAGGAAGTGTGAGGAAGAAACCCCTGTGTGGGCAACTGATGTACATGTGAATGTTCCATTTTTGAATAAAAGTGGGCTGCTATGCCATAAAATATAGTTTTGGACTGGCACAACTCATTGCAAATGCACCTACTGCTTGTATATATACTGTATATAAATAAATAAAATAAAAACAATTGTGTTATAAATAAACATTTGATACAAGGTAATTGATTCCCTGAGTACTTACAAAAATAAGAAAAACAGCACAGCAGAAGAAGCTGTCTTCAAGGTACTTTTGTCTGATTTAAACCTTTGACTAAGTCACTTGATATGGGATTAATTGCTGCTGTGATGATCTATTGTGTTCTTTAACTGCCGCCTTCATTATTCTGCGACAGGTCGGCACGATCTTGCGAACCGTCGTAGCTGTACGTTGGTCCCTTTACGTAGGATAGCAGGCATGCACCCGCTGCACTGCGGGGGTGCCGATGCGCATTGCCGGTGGTTGCGATGACCACTGGCCACGCGCAAACACGGGCACGAGAGCCAGAACAAGGACGTGTGTGTGTAAACACACAAATCCCTGTTCTGTGAGGAGAGGCGAGACAGATTGTGCTTTCCTACTAGCTAGAAACAACGATCTGTCATTTCCTCCAGTCACTCCCATCCCCTACAGTTAGAACACACACCTAGCTAACACAGTTAACCCCTTGATCGCCCCCTAGTGTTAACCCCTTCCCTGCCAGTGACATTTACACTGTAATCAGTGCATTTTTATAGCACTGATCACTGTATAATTGTCAATGGTCCCAAAAATGTGTCAGAAGTGTCCAATCTGTCCGCCATAATGTCACGGTCCCGATAAAAATAGCTGATCACCGCCACTATTAGTAAAAATAAAATAATAATAAAAATGCCATAAATCTTTCCCCTATTTTGAAGACGCTATAACTTTTGCACAAACCAATCAATATATGCTTATTGCAATTTTTATTACCAAAATATGTAGAAGAATACATATCGGCCTAAACTTAGAAATTTTTTTTTTTATATTGGGGTTATTTATTATAGCAAAAAGTACAAAATATTGTGTTTTTATTTCTAAATTGATGCTCTTTTTTTGTTTATGGTGCATAAAATAAAAACTGCAGAGATGATCAAATACCACCAAAATAAAGCCCTATTTGTGGGGAAAAAATGAGATCAATTTTGTTTGGGTACAGTGTAGCGCGACCGTGCAATTTTCAGTTAAAGTGACACAGTGCAACCAAATCCTCCGGGGGCAGCACTGGTTAAACAAAGGACTTTAAGCATACTTGGAGATGCATAGCATGACACAATGGGGGTTATTTACTATAACCGAAGAGTGCAAAATCTGGTGCAGCTTTGCATAGAAACCAATCAGCTTCCAGGTTTTATTGTCAAAGCTTAGATGAACAAGCTGAAGTTACAAGCTGATTGGCTACCATGCAGAGCTGCACCAAATTTTGCACTCTACAGTTTTAGTAAATCAACCCCAAATGATTTGCATGTGAAAAAGCAGACAAGAGGTCCAAACCTCCAGCCTACATGTCATCACACTGATTACATGATCTGGGACAATGCTGGCTCTCAATCATTATTTTGAGACCTGTGGCTGTCAGCATGGTCACAAAGGTAGAAGCACGCACAGATGCATGTGTCACATTCACAGGTAGAAAATATATTGTGTAAAAAATCAATATATGGTGTTGCGCTCCAGATAAATATAAGCACTAGATTCTCTAAAAGTAAAATATATATATCTGTGGATAGATATAAACAATAAAATCCTCTAAATAAAATTATAATTATATCTGAGTGTGGAAATCTTGCTAAAACAAATAATATTGTGCTAGAAACAGCAAAATAAATAAATAAATACATGTGCTAAAACATGGGATGGTATTTAGATGCAGCAAATAAACACACTGGTGTTCAAATCCTAATCAGAGTGAATCTGTGCAAAATGGTGCAATAAATAACCAATAGTATTAAAAGAAAGGACTGCGTCGGTGATCCAAAGTGTAAACAGAATGTGCAAAAAAGTATATATCTATGCAAAAATGCAATACAATATATATATATATATATATATATATATATATATATAGAAAAAAAATATCAAAATATATAAAAAATATATATGCAGTGCAAACGGTGATTGTCCAGAAAAATGGGTAAATATAAAGTGCGACAAGAAAAAAAATCATCCACAGGGATGTAATGTGGCTGTGTCAAACTAGGTGACAAGTAACGTCCACAGAAATGGTGAATCTCCGTTTAAATGGTGTGTGATGGATAAAGTCCGTCCAAAGATGCAGGGGAGATAGCACTCTATGACTCGATGTGTGCGAGGTGATCCAAACCATACTCCTCTGGGTGTCCGCAAATAACGGATGCAGTGGCTCCTTACCTTACTGTTGTAAGATAAACAGCATAGATCCATATTGCTCTCCTGAGCTCTGTATCCTGGGTGTGTATTGGGGCCTGGTTTGTCACTCTCACCACATCAGAGGTATTATTTCACTCACTGCACATCAGGGGTATTTTTCACTTGTAGTCCTCCCAGGTAGCAAACATGTAAATCATGGAGGGAAGAGGAAGGAGCCCCAGATAGTGATGTATGTAAAGTTTATTTAATAAAACCACAAATAAAACAAAGGGGTACTCACAATTTCAGACAGACAGAATTCAGTGTAAAAACGAGCGCCGTGCTCGTGGTCCGGATGTCACTTCCGGTGTCCAAGTGTAGTCTATTTTCCTACTAAGTCACGTCACATGACTTCATCAGGGAATAGAGTATACACACAGAACATGTCTTTAAATACTATATTCACTGACGACCATTTTGTTGTGGATACCTATGATTGACTAGAGCGGCAGCCATATTTGGGTAGATAAGGCTACAAGAGCGGCCATTTTTTGTGTGACCAGATCAAAAATGTAATGGGAAAGAATATAAAAAACATATAGATGAATAGAGCTGCGGCCATTTTTGGTGGGTAAGGCTACGACTGCGGCCATATTGGTTGGACTGGCAGGGGAAAGGAAGTGTACACAATATAAAATTGAGCTACAGCTGTGATCACTTTCTGTGAGGGAGACGTGCAGACATTCTACTATTATCATGTTATATTATTAGCTCCATCAGCGGCCATTGTAAATGGATGAGTGGTGCAATCTGCTTGCTGAAATATATAGAGACACAGGAGTAGGAGAGAAAGAGCAGGGGGCAGCAACTATCTGCCTCTATGTATATTAATTCACACTATGTGTATTATCAAGCTAAGATCGATTGTCAATAAAATCGCATAAAATCGCATATGATATATATAATGTTATTTTGTAGCCATAATAGAGTAAAAACAAGGATAATATTGGTCATGTAAACAAGGGCTGATGAACAAAATAAATTGCAAAAATTGCTAAAAGCGATTGTCAATAAAATCGCATATAATTTATATAGTGTTGTCTTTAGCCATAGTAGAGTAAAAACATAGTAGAGTAAAAACAAATGTTAACTCACACTATGTGTATTACCAAGCTAGGAGCAAAAATATATTAACATTAGGGTTGAGCGAACCCGAACTGTAAAGTTCGGGTCCGTACCGGACTTTAGGGTGTTCGGGTCCCGGACCCGAACCCGAACAATTGACTGTATGTTCGGGTTCGGGTCCGGTGTTCGGGGATTTAATGTTGCTTTTAAAAATGTCTTTGAAATGATAGCCGCGAGTGCTTTTAATACAGAGAACAGTCGTGGAAGTAATTTATTTTTAAAAAGTTAGTCATAAAAAGTGTTTGGGGACCTGGGTCCTGCCTAAGACCCCCAAAGCCTCTTGTCCCCATGTTGATGAGGACAAGGGCCTCATCCCCACAACCGTGCCCGGTGGTTGTGGGGGTCTGCGGGCGGGGGGCTTATCGGAATCTGGAAGCCCCCTTTAACAAGGGGACCCCCAGATCCCGGCCCCCCCCTGTGTGAAATGGTAAGGGGGTACAAAAGTACCCCTACCATTTCACCAAAAAAGTGTCAAAAATGGTAAAAATGACAGGAGACAGTCTTTGACAATTCCTTTATTAAAATCTTCTTTCTTCTGGTCTTCCTTTCTTCATCTTCTCCTTCCCGCATCTTCTTCTTCCATCTTCTTCTTCCGCTTATTCTTGGCCTTCTCGTCCAGCATCGGTGTCTCTTCTGGGCCGCTCCGCGCAATGGGAGGCTCCCGCTGGGGGAGGCTTCTCTTCGGTATCTTCTTCCACGGCGTCGGTCTCTGAGGCTTCTTTCCGGTATCTTCTTCCAGGGCGTCGGTCTGTTCTTGGGCCACTCCTCGCAATGGGAGGCTCCCGGTGTGTGAGGCTTCGCTTGGGCTGACAGTTCTTTTATAACGGAGGGCGGGGCCACCTGGTAACCCCGCCCCCTCTGACGCATGGGGACGTCATGGGGACTCCCCTATGGCTTTCCCCACATCACGGGGAAAGCCATAGGGAAGTCCCCATGACGTTCCCCCCTTACCATTTCACACAGGGGGGGGGCGGGATCTGGGGGTCCCCTTGTTAAAGGGGGCTTCCAGATTCCGATAAGCCCCCCGTCCGCAGACCCCCACAACCACCGGGCACGGTTGTGGGGATGAGGCCCTTGTCCTCATTAACACGGGGACAAGAGGCTTTGGGGGTCTTAGACCCCCAAAGCATCCTCCCAATGTTGAGGGCATGTGGCCTGGTACGGTTCAGGCGGGAGGGGGGGCGCTCTCGTCCCCCCCTCTTTTCCTGCGGCCTGCCAGGTTGCGTGCTCGGATAAGGGTCTGGTATGGATTTTGAGGGGGACCTCACGCCATTTTTTTGGCTGGGTTTCCCCTTAAAATCCATCCCAGACCTCAAGGGTCTGGTATGGATTTTGAGGGGGACCCTACTCCATTTTTTTTTTTTTGGCTGGGATCCCCCTTAATATCCATCCCAGACCTGAAGGGCCTGGTTATTGAATTTGGGGGGACCCCTACGCTTTTTTTTTTGTTTTTTTTATTTTTTATCAATGACTTTTTTTTATGAATGACTTTCAATGAATGACTGTTCTCTGTATTACGGGAGCCGACAATTAACATTAGCCGCGAGTGATTTTAAATAGCTTTCTTTTCTGCAAAAAATGACACTTTTTGCAGAGACAGTTCTAAACACTGGAAACATGCGCCCCTTTACATGCATACTATAGACACCCCCCAGGTACGAAATTTAAAGGAATATTACACATTTATTGTTTCACTTTAATCATTATTAAAATCACTGCTCCCGAAAAAACGGCAGTTTTTAAAAGTTTTTTTTGCATTGATACATGTCCCCTGGGGCAGGACCCAGGTCCCCAAACACTTTTTATGACTAACTTTTTAAAAATAAATGACTTCAATGACTGTTCTCTGTATTAAGGGGGACGGGAGCCGACACATTATTATAGCCGTTCGGGTCCCCATTGACTTCAATGGGGATCGGTGTTCGGGGTCAAGTTCGGTCCCGAACCCGAACTTCTTTCTGAAGTTCGGCCGAACCTGCCGAACCCGAACATCCAGGTGTCCGCTCAACTCTAATTAACATTGGTTATTTATAGGATAAGGATCTGAGAATAGTCTTTAAGAGGCAATATTTAGATTTTCACTTAGAGCTGCCATATGTATCTTAATCTATCTTGAAACCAGGCCACTATAATTCTCTGCACAGCAGAACACAGAATGGGAGGAAAAGGTTCAATACTCAATGCCAGTAGAAGTGAGGAAAAGGATGACCTTGACAGAATGTTGCTTCTCCTTAATTCATTGACTTATCACAAGGCTGGGGTGGGTCCAAGTAAAGGATGCACTACTTTGCAGTATTGTTGTTTGCCAAGGTCCTGAACCTGACTGTGCTATCTAGCAGATAATTGTGGATCCCAAGGCATGCCCAAGAATAAATACAAATCCTTTCGCAGGTTAAACAGTTCTCATATTTGTATTTCAGCTGTGCGTTTAATTGTATGCCAGGAGTGCTGTTTTAATACTCTATACACAGTATAAATGCTTTGTCTCTTTTTTTCTAAGCAATCAATATCAGCCAAGAGAAGAATAGTATTCAACAAAACTACGATAATTTGAACGTGTTAATGTAAGAAATGTAGAATTCCATAATATTTTCTCCTTAATAAAACATTGCAAGTTATTTACAGGGAGTAAATGCAAGCATAGTATTATACAGCACAAGGAGGGACATTAGCAGGGTATGCGATGGTGTAATTCTTTGTACCATTTGTTCAAATGCAGAGAACTGTCAGCTATACGGGATTGGAAAACATCTGAATTCAGAGTATTATTAAATTGGCAAAGCTGTTCCCATTTTAAATAACACAAACACATTATTTTCTAATAATCCACAAACATATTGAAAGATTCATGGCAGATAACAATTACTCACCACAGCCAGTATGAACATTTTCAGATTTCTTTTTAAACCTAAGACTCTATAATTGGCTTTTTATATGAAAGCTAGACATTTCTATCTGATGTGTCACTTGTCAGGATGTTTAATTCCATGAAGTCATTAGTGTATCCCTGAATGACTTCTTTTGAGTTTTTCCCATGTATGCTAAAGTTAGAACTTCAAAGGAAGTTAACTTTTTGTGTGCATGTTTATATGTTCTGTTGCATTTTTAAAGTAAGGCATATGTAGAAGGCATATCTATAGTTTTTAACTAAGTAGGTACCTAGAATGGTCCAGGTTCTCAGATAACATGGCAATTCCAACATATGCCTTTGCTGGTTACAAACAACAATGCACAAATGTGCACACAATATCAACTCAATGAAATGTTACCAAAATATAATCTGAATTACATATTAGTTACCTATTTCTACTGTCAAACGCAGTCTTGAAACTGCCTCTCGCATATCCTTGCGTTTGGTGAATGTTCTAGCTCTCATTCCACGTACACACGATCAAAATTCTCGTCGGAAAAAGCTCTGATGGTTTTCCCGTCAGAATTCCGAAGGAATTCCGCTCAAACTGTCTTGCCTACACAAGGTCACACCAAATTCCGATGGTAAATAACACCGCGACATCCAGCATGTTTGACGGCAATATAAAAGGGACGTTTAATGCTTCCGAGCATGCGTTAAATTGTTTCCGAGCATGCATCGGAATTTTGCATGTCGGAATTGTCATACACACAATCGGAATTTCCGATTTTTTTCCGTCTGAAAAATTAAGAACAGGCTCTCAATCTAAAATCCGTCGGAAATGGCGACAGAAAAAGTCAGATGGACATACACACGGTCAGAAAATCCGATGAAAAGCTCCTATCGGACTGTTTCCAAATTACGGCCGTGTGTACGCGGCATCAGAGAGTATGAGGCAAGTCTATGATGGGCTCAAACCACCCATCTACAACTAGCAGAAAATACATGTATCTGGAGATGTACAGGAATGGAAAACTTTATTATTTATTCAAAGTAAAATATTGGTTACCCAGTACCTAGTGAGCCATACACATTTTAAAGGATCACATAATCTGTCATGTCCTGACGATTCAGGATACATGGTTTTCTTTAGTACACATTCTTTCTACAAGAGCAAGGAGACACACTTTACAAATATTTAAAGTATACTCCCAATGGGATCTGTAGAGCAAAGCTAATATAGCAAGCCACTGCAGGTGTAGACACTAGTGTTATATAATGGATTTTAGTAAACTTTATTTTTTAAACCGAAGCCTACCCAGTTTGGGATAGAGTTAAGCCCCATACACACGGTCGGACTTTTTCATCAATTTGGTCCGATCGGACAAGGTTGTTGAAAAATCAGACCGTGTGTATGCACCATCGGACAGTGTTCGTCGGTTTGTCCGTCGGACAAAGTCTTATCTCCTGCTGGAAAGATTTGCCGTCAACCCGGTCCGATCACACCAAATCCGAGCGTGTGTACGCTTGTCCGACGGACAAAGTGCTACGCATGCTCAGAAGAAATTCTGTGACGGAAGCGCTCGGTCAGGTAAAACTACCTTTCCTAATTGACACAGCACATTCGTCACGCTGCAATGTTAAAATGTCTTTAATGCAGCGCATTCTCTTTTTCTTTACAATGCAACAAGAATGACATCTTTTAGCTGCTCCTATTCACCCGCACTTCTCACAAACTTACTTCTTTATTACTTTGCACCATTTATACACTACATGTTTATTTTTACTCTGAACGGAAAAGAATCTTTGTTATTTTTTTACCATTATTTTTATTTTTTTTTTTTTGGGGGGGAATACATATTTGAATGTTTTTTTTTTTTTTTTTTTGGAGGGGGGTTGTGTGTCTCAAATTACCAAAAACACATTATTTACATTTGTATTTCTTGCTTAAATTTACTAGGAGGTTGTTTGTTGTTGTTGCCCCTTGTTAATTCTACTTTAGGATTAGTGAAATGTACCAGCCTACTCAAAGAAAAACTGTCATTGTAGCAAAGTAAAACACAATAGTCAATGATTATTTCAAATCCAAAAAACCTTTATTTAGGTCACACCAACAAACCAAAGAGGAACGCAGCCATGGTGAAACTTGGGGAATTTGCAAAGCCTTGGCCCCCCACGGCAACCATCATTGTCCAAGCGTAGAAAATTGGGGGCCTGAGGAGTACGTATATTAAGGGGAGTGCAATCTGGTCGTGAAGTCCAAAGTATCCGGAACTGCAGCAGATGCCATTTAGGTCCCCAGGCTCTGGTACTACGAGAGGCTCCATCTTCTCTCAGACCAGACTGATTGCAGGTCGTCACTCTCAGGTCTTCCTTCCACGCTTCCTTGCACGCTGTGGCTGTCGTGCTGGTGGGGTGGCAGAAGGAGGAGGAGGAGGAGGAGGAGGTGGAGCATGGTAGCTATGGCAAACATGTGTGACTGGGGTCATCTCCCCAGCCCTACCCTTATTTAGGACATGGAGGATGAGCCCCTCACACATGTTGCGTTGCCTCACCTCCATACCCATCATTTTTGTGACAACCACCGAGCCAAAGGTCTCCTCATCGGCGGGTGTGGCATGTAGGGAGTCTGAAGCCTCTCTTATCATCCGGAGCGCTGACTGTGCCGCATAACCCCCCCTTCTCGCCCTTTTGTACGGAGGGCGGAGGGGAGGGGTTTGGGTGTCAGTCAGGCTCCGAGGCCTAGCCCCCTCTTGGCTGCCACTACCCAGCTGGTGGCTGCCACTAACCCCTGCCTCCTCCTGACTGCCACCTTCCACAGCCACCTCCTGGCTGAGGTCTTCCTGTGTAGGAAAAAGGGACATAGTTTCAGTTATTTGTTCATCAAACACACACAATTCTCATCTAGTGACTGTTGCAAAATGTTTACAAATACAAAACCATACAATTCTCAGCCCTGCAGTTTAGATTCTGGCCCCAAATGTCTCCAACACCACTGTCTGTTGATATGTCAAACACGTTAGGAACTAAGCAATTGGCGATCCTGAATTAAGTGAACATCATTCATTATTCCCCTAAATGGTAGCAAAACTACTATACCTGGAACAAGCTGGGCTCCTCCACCTCTTCCAGACTGGAAGGCCCAGGTTGCTCCTCGGAAGCCTCATCAGGGGTGGGCTGTGCGCAAGGAAGCGTGGAAGGAGGAGTTGAGGTTGGCTCCGTGACATCAGCCTGGTCCTTCAGAAAATGGAGACTCTGATAGTACCAGAGCTTGGGGACATAGACCTCATCTGCTGAAGTTGCAGTTTCCTCAGACTTCACGACCTTCTTCCTCTCCCTGATATACGCACTCCTCAGGCTGCCAATTTTCTTTCTAATATCATCAACAGTTGCCGTGGGGAACCTTGGCTTGACAAATTCCACAAGTTCCTCCAGGGCTGCGTGCCTCTTTGGTTTGTTGGTGTAATGTGGGTGTATACCCTGCCACAATATGGGAAAATCCCTGTATTTGGCAATGAAGAGGGGAGAAAACTCATGTCGTTGAATCCCTTCATATCAATCTCTGCAAGACACAACAACACACAAAACCCTCAAAATTATGTCAGGCTAAACTCTCCTAATCTTCTCCATAAAGAAGCCTCAAGTTCAAATCAGTCTAGGCTAGTTATGTACCAACGTTAAATTGTACCTTCGTTTGTAGCGATCGTCTCGTGTGAGTTTTCTCTCCCCTCGTCTCCCAGATCGTGGCTACGACACAGGCGTGTGACGTTTTATATACACTGCGCATGCTTCAAACTCCGCCCGCCCCTGACGATCTTTCTCGTCTATTCCCCACCCCTTCTCTTTACGGCGTAGTGGGGAGAGCACATGGCGGGGAAACAGCAGGTGCGCCACAAATATCCCACCAACGAGGAGGAGGACGAGGAAAGTCCGGAGGCAGAAACGTCCCGATCCCGGAACCTGAAATTCAAGGCCTCCAATATGTCATTTGGAGAAATGTTGGAGATGGTGGACATATTAAAGAGGAGCGACTATGATGGGAAGTATGGGCCTTACCTCAACCCCAATGTCCGCAAGGCCAAGATCATGTCTAAAGTTGTGAGAAGGCTGTACAATAATTTTGGGGTACAACGATCCAAGGAGCAACTCAGGAAACGCTGGTCAGACCTGAAACTGAGGGAGGCCGATCAGTACAGAAAGATCAAGAGAATTCTTCAAAAAAGTAAGTAGTTGTGTTTTGTGTTTGATTTCTTGCTTGCATACTGCTCCATTGTGTTTTGATTTTTACCAAGTTGTACATTCCAAAATGGCCACTTTCAGGTTCGTCTGTGCATTCGATCGTACTCAGCCTCGATCTTTCTGCCACTGTCATGGTCGTGTGTGTGTGCATTCGAGCGTACGCAACCTCGATCGTTCGGCCACTTATAATACGATGTTTGGTGTTTTTTTGGGGAAAGGAAGTTTGTTCTCACTAGAAATGTCATCAAGAATGTAAAGCCAATTTATTCAATGTAAAGGAGAGGTCACTCAGTAGCTGTTTACCCATCTGGACTCTAGAGCACTAGTGCTGGGACACCCAAACCCCCTTTTTATTATGCTTTTCCACACATGTGCTCCAGTGGATACTAGAGGGGGGTCTCCATCACACAAACTTCTACCAAAAAGCTAGTCAGTTTAGCACCTTTACAAAGTGACTTCATTCATGTAGTTGACATTTGTAACTGGCCAAACTAAAATAGTGTCCGTCACTTTCAAGCAATGTTTGTCATTTCCTATTTCTGCCCTCAATAGCTTGTGTTGCTAAATCTTCCTTTTGGACATTCTCATAGGGGAGCGAAAACTTGGGCCGTCGGAGGAAACCCCCAAACCAACACCGACCAAAAAAGGGGAAAGAGCAGAAGCAGAGGAGGAGGAGGAGGAGGAAGGAGAGATCATCGAACTTGGAGAAATTGTCACCACAACAGGTGAGTGTGGGAGAACACAGCTACTGGTAAGCTAATCCATGTATGGCTGCCTCATTTCCAACACCCCATTTTTGTTTGTTTGTGGTTTTTAGGTGACGTGGATGTTGTGGAAGAAAAATCGCACTTTACCACAGAGAGTGCCCACGTACTCATCGGAGAGATAATGGTCTGCAATAGAGATCTAGATTACCTAAAGCAAAACATCAATGATGTTCAACAAAAATTGAAGAACATCATTGATGTTTTAGGAAAAATATGAAAAAGCAACAAGTAATTTACACACATTTGTGCCAGCTTCTGAACACATTTGCAACTTAAAAACTGTCTGAAATTTGGAACATGCACACATTGTGTCCACATGTGCTAGCTCCCATCATGGTGGGTGAATGGCAACGTTTTTTTGGGGGTGCAAACACTTTACGAACTACGAAAGTGGTTGTGGTGAAGGGGTTGCACCCCCAAAAAACGTCCATTCATCCCCATGATGGAAAATGGCACTTTTGAAGCTTCTAGGCATGTGTTTTTACCATCTAATGACCATTTTCATAACCAAATTGTGTGCATGTTCCAAATTTCCACTTTTCGGGGGTGACCCCCCCATGTGATGAAGGCAAGATCAAACACACTTTGAACATATAGTCATGTCTGATCTTGTCTTCACTTTACAAAGTTGAACTTTCCTACTTCATAGGTTCTGCTTAGCTCCATGCCTGGTTTTACAAATTGCGTAATCTTTGTAAATAATGTTGTAAATAACCAAGATGTTGTCAGTTTTGGCGTGAAGATTGTAAACGCACTTGTGAATGTTTTCCAAGTAAACTTTTTTATTTTTCCAAATGTGTGGCTTCCTTATTTAAATAAAACAATGCATTATGTATGTAAAATGTAAAGGATATGGGGGGCAATGGGTGTTATTTACTAAAGGCAAATCCACTTTGCACTGCAATTTCGTTTCCCAGGGAACTTTTTCAATGCACTTGTAGAGCATAGCGGATTTGACTTATGTAAATGACACCCACAGTGCTTTGTACGAAAACACGGAGCACAGCATTTTGGAGAATACACACTTGTCAGACCTGGTGCTGAAAAGGAGTATTTTGGGTGTCAGTTATGCAGGAGAAACCTTCTCTAGACCAAAGATTAGGTAGCAAACACACATGAGAATAATCTTTTTGGGAAGAAGAGACTGTTACCTCCTTTTGCCCAGAAAGTGCATTACCACTGTCGAAGGCAAAGGGAAAAAATGACAAAGTAAAATAAGCTAAAAAGAAGACTGAAATGACAAGAAATCAGAGGTTGGTTAAAATATCAGATTTATTAAAAAATGCCTCTCACACATCGTCAGGCAGAGCAATGGCCCCCCTACCCACAAAGTATTCCATATATTGGTCCCGGACCACGCGGGCATTGAGAGGGGGCAAGCCTGGACGTGCCACTCGAAGGGCTGTGAGGTCCGCATTTGGAGGGCCCTCCACATCTGGGCCAACGGGCACCACATAGTTCCTGTTATGTCTTTTGAGGAAGTTGTGCAATATGCAACAGGCAAGAACTATGTGTGCAATATGCAACAGGCAAGAACTATGTGGTTCAGTTTGTATTCCGCCAAGTTAAATGCCGTCAGGAACAGGCGGAAGCGGCTGGCCAGGATGCCAAAAGCATTCTCCACCACTCTTCTGGCTCTGGACAGCCTGTAGTTGAAGACCCTCTGGTCCGGGGTGAGGGTCCTCATCGGGAACGGCCTCATCACATGGGGAGTCAGCGCAAACGCTTCATCTGCGACAAAGACGAAGGGGAGTCCTTCGGCATTCTCCTCTGGAGGTGGCAAGCACAGACTGCCACTTTGGAGACGCCAGTAGAACTCCGTGTGCGTAATGGCCCCACCATCCGATATCCGGCCGTTCATCCCCACGTCCACATACATAAACTCGTATGTTGCCGACACCACCGCCAACATCACTACACTATTAAACCCTTTATAATTATAATAGTAGGACCCCGAGTTGGGCGGTGGGACGATGCGGACGTGTTTCCCATCAATTGCCCCTCCGCAGTTAGGAAAGTCCCAACGGCTGGCAAAGTGGGAGGCCACAGTCTGCCATTCCTGTGGCGTGGAAGGGAACTGTGGAGTGAAACAAGAAAAAAAAATGAGTCACTTTGCACCTAAACATTGCAAGCAGATTAGACAATCAACATCTTGGAACAAGAGCATTGTATAAAATTGGAGGCTGGAAAGTATTTACACAGAAAAGTAGAGGCTCCCCTTCACAGATTACTCACCCCCCCATCAATCCCCCCACTTCTGTTGGGCAATTGGCAATAACTTTGGTTTTGGGGGGGGGGGGGGGGTGGTGGACAGGTAACCCTCTGCACTTCATTGATTGGCAAATGGCTCAATAATGTGGCCTAGTTTGGCCAGACCCTCTGTACTTAACACTATTGGCAGGCCACAGGAAAGATCAAATAACATTTCCCCCCCCCCCCCCCTCAAAAAAGGCAGGCACAGTGTGACATTATTAAATTACCAAGCAAGCTAATAGGAGGGAAAGAAGACAAAAAATTAGGAAATGGAATGTATGGAGGCAGCCCCTTGCACTACATGCTTTGCTGAATTCATCCCTAAAGATGCGCACTATAAAGAGGTAGGTATATAGTGTGTATTGACCTTGGGAAAGCCAGCAGATAAAGGATTGGTACCATCTGACAGAGCAGTTGGGGGAGGGGGTTCCTAATGAGTTTGCCCCCCCCCCCCCCACCAAAAGAACAAAAAAAGGGGGCTCTACATGAAGTAAACCACACAGCAAACATTTGTGCATATTTTAGGGGGTGTTTTGGGGCAAACAATACTATGCAGCAGACAAAAGACATTGCTTAAGTGACTAGGCCATAGGTGTCTATTGGGGCAGAAGAGCATGCTGGTGAGGTAAGTGAAGGGAAAAATGCATGAAGGAGAAAAGGGGCACAGCATATTAGAACATATTGCAATCATGGTAATTAGGGAAGGAGGTCAAAAATACAAGTCATTAGCAAACAGAGCATACATAGAAGGGAATAGTAAAGTAGAAATGTTACCTTAATATAGTCCTCCTGCAGGACCTGAATGATGGCAGAACAGGTCTCTGGAATAATGATTCCCAGGGCCTGGGGAGAGATACCTGAAGAGAACTTCAAATCCTGAAGACTTCTCCCTGTCGCCAAGTACCTCAACGTGGCAACAAGCCTCTGCTCCGGAGTAATGGCTTGTCTCATGCAGGTATCCTGCCGGCTGATAAAGGGGGTCAGCAAAGCCAAAAGACGGTGAAAATCGGGGTCCGTCATCCTGAGAAAGTTCCTGAAATCATCAGGATTATTCTCCCGGATCTCACGAAGCAAAGGCATGTGCGAGAACTGGTCACGCTGAAGCAACCAATTCTTGGTCCACATACTCCTCATCACTCTGTTCATGGACGGGTCTTGGGTCAAAGCTAAAAGCCCGACACCAATTCCGCGTACAGCACGAACTCGGCGACGAGTACGCACGGGAAACATCGCTCAGAAGGTCACAAAAGGTCGGCTGGTCAGAACGGACAAACAGAAAGCACCGATAAACAGCAAGGCCTGAAAGAACGAAGTGAATACCAGCAACGAGCAGACAATAAGCAGTGCAAATCAAAGCGTCCTATATCAAGATATAGGCCGCAATGACCAACAAATGCGAACTGACTACACGCACTAATAAACAGATACGCACGACAAGCACAAACTGAAGAGCAGTAACGATCTGAGTCAGAAAACTGAGAAGCGCGAATCTTAAGTCACCAAACTTCCACTAACTCTCGATAAACACGGGATCAGCAGAAGGAGCCCAACGGGTGCCTGACGTGGTGCTGAACTTCCCTTTTGTAATCTCGTGGACGACGACTTACGTCACGACGTTCTTCCGGACCGGATATTCCGACAACGTAGTCCGACCGTGTGTACGCAACGCCAACATCGGACAAAGTACGTCGGACAAAGTCCGACCGACCTGGTCCGCGGATTGTCCGAGCGTGTGTATGGGGCTTTAGGGAAGAATTATTGTCAGATTTTTATTGCTTTCAATTTAATCTCTTTTTTGTTAATGCCAAGAGACCTAGGGAAAATAAAGACAGAATGCAATAAATATATATTTTTGTTTAGTGGGTATAGTTTAGAACCTCTGTCAGTCTGAGAGAAAATCTCTGTTCACTTACTGTCCTGGTTATTGATATTATCTAGGACAGCAAATAAGAATACATTTCAGCAAAAACAAAAACAAAAAGGGGTTCTAACTCTGCACACACATCCACATTTCCAAATATACACAAATACAAAAAATAAATAAACATGAAATAGCAAACAAATGGCGATCTGTCCATCCACTGGATATGTGTTCTGATGACAGCAATAAGTGGAGAGGCGCACACTTGCCACCAGTCAGAGCTTCTACAGAGCCAAGAGAGAACTCTAAGATATTTTGCTGGTTTGTTTCAAGTGACCTCTTAGTTCCCCACAGTGCTCACTAGTCCTGCTGACCTCCATATCATTACAGGATACAGTAGTGTTATAGAGGTAAAGTTGCAAGGGGCCACGAAAATCCATGCCCCTGAACATGGTCCCCTGTGGACTTCACCAGATGATTTCTAAAGATGGAGTTGCATGAGTAGCAGGAAGGTAAATATTCCCTCTTTTATTTTGTTTGGGCTTTTTTTTTTATGGCTGCTTCACCTTAAAGAGTTCAAAGAAACAGTGTTTACCAGTATGTTTAGGACACGCCAAAGGAGTGTAGCATCATGAGAATGCTTGTTTGTAGGGATGAGCCAAACACCCCCCGGTTCGATTCGCAGCAGAACACGCAAACAGGCAAAAAATTGTGAACCTGAAAAATCAAAAGTCCTAATTTTAAAGGCTTATATGCAAGTTATTGCCATAAAAAGTGTTTGGGGACCCGGTTCTTGCCCCAGGGGACACGTATCAATGCAAAAAAAAGTTTTAAAAACTGCAGTTTTTTCGGGAGCAGTGATTTTAATAATGCTTAAAGTGAAACAATAAAAATGAAATATTCCTTTAAATATCATGCCTGGGGGGTCTCCTTAGTTTGCCTGTAAATTAGTGCATCTTTCCCATGTTTATAACAGTACCACAGCAAAATTACATTTCTAAAAGGAAAAAAATTCATTTAAAACTGCTTGCAGCTGTAATGTATTGTCGGATCCCAGCAATATAGATAAAAATCATTGAAAAAAATGCCAAAAATACAAAAAAAATGCAGTGGAATTCCCCCCAAAATCCATACCAGGCCCTCAAGGTCTGGTATGGATATTAAGGGGGACTCCGCACCAAAATTAAAAAAAAAAATGTTGTGAGGGTCAACAGCAGTATCTATACTATACATCCTGCCCTATATACTCTGCAGAAAAATTGGGCCTTAGGTGTTGGTGGTGCCAGAACACTGTAACCTCTCACAGTTACTCTTGTTGGGGCGCATGAACGGGCCCTGCTGTTAAATATTGTATCAAAAATTGTAATTACATGGGGCATAAAATTGGGCCTTTGGTTTTGGTGGTACCAGAACACTGTAACCCCTCACAGTTACTCTTGTTGGATGCAGGAAACGGGCCCTGCTGTTAAACATTATATAAAAATTTATAGTTACATGCCCCTGTTAAACAGGGGCAGAAAAATTGGGCCTTTGGTTTTGGTGGTGACAGAACACTGTAACCCCTCAGTTACTCCTGCTAGGCGCAGGAACAGGTTCTGCTGTGAAATATTATATCAAAATTATTATATCAAAAATATAAAAAATATATAAATTTGGCAAAGATAACATTTAGACGCTAAGCATGTAGATAGCTGGTAGGGATAGGTGAACGATTCAGCCCGAGCATAAGTTCGGGCCGAACAAACGGGTCGTTCGACCGTTTGTTCCGCCCCCCCCCCCCCCCCCCAAACCGACCACAATAACATTGCAGCGCTGAAGAGTGCATTGCAAGCCCTGATTGGCTGAAGCAGTGAAAGCTTCAGCCAATCAGGGCACAGAGCACTGTCAGAGTCATGATTGGACACTGTCATCATGACTTTATCCAATCATGGCTCGTTCCCGCCCCAGTATAAAAGTATTCTTTCAATGGTAGCCATTTTCAGTGTGATTTCAGCATGGACAGAGATAAAACAGGGCTCTGTTCAGTGCTATTAGTTAGTTAGTGTGCTTTTTTGCTTCAATTGTCAGTGTAGAATATTAGTTTAGTGTCAGTCTAGGGATAGTGTGAGTGTTGTGAGGAGAACCATCATTCAGCTTTTCATAGTGTGCAGCTAGAGTAGGGACAGCTCAGATAGTTTCACTGTAGTGTAGTGAGACAGTGTAATTCATACATACATTAGTGTAGAGTAGGGAAAGATAGTTTCAGTGTAGTGTAGTGAGACCGTATCCATAATCTTGACATTAGTGTATAGCTAGAGTGGGGACAGTTCAGATAGCGTCAGTGTAGTGACGGTTGAACACACCATCTATTTGATTCAGTTACTGCCAGTTTAAGGCCATTTACTTCTGTGTGCATTACTGCCAGTTCAACGCCATATAGTTTTGTGTGTTTCTGCAAGTTTAACGCTATTTACTTCTGCGTGAGTTACTGCAAGTTTAAAGGAAGTCCCGGAGCAAAATAGAAGAAGACCTGGGCGCAGGGATGGCATGACAGTGCTGGACTGCACAGCATTGCCGTTTTAAAATAGTTTCCCTTAAGGGCGGGCGACGCGCTGTGCTGAAGATAGTGAAGAAGAGGGGGAAGTGACGTCAGTGGCAGAGCGGCGGAGGACGAGATTCCCACCCACTCTCTCATGTTGGTTGGAAGGCAGGTGAGGTAGGGGCGGACAATATGACAGGGCAGTATTGGGTCGCTGGAGGAGGAGGAGAAGATTGTGGTTACATGTATGTAACATGTTGTACCCATCCATGGGCTGGGAAGTTTTCGGGTACTCTCTGGTTACGAGGGGTTAACCTGGAAGGGTTAAAGAGAAGGTTGTGGTTACATGTATGTAACATGTTGTACCCATCCATGGGATGGGAGGTTTTCGGGTACTTGCAGGTTACGAGGGGTTAACCTGTAAGGGTTAAAGAGAAGATTGTGGTTACATGTATGTAACATGTTGTACCCATCCATGGGATAGGATGTTTTCGGGTACTTTCAGATTACGAGGGGTTAACCTGGAAGGGTTAAAAGGTAGGTCACGGTGAAGGTTGGGTACCGCCTCCGAGTCCGGGGTTTTCCGACTGGAGGCCTAAAGTTAAAGCCTTTGTTCACAGTGACCAGTGGTATGTTGTTTTTCTTACATGATCCACAAAGTACAGAAAAGTTAATAGTTATTTATAAGTTGTGATTTATATATTTTGTAGTTTATTAATAAAAGAGGCCGTTAAGGCCAATAACCTGGTCAAGTCATTCTTGAGGGATTTGGAGGGGTGGTTTTGAGGTTAAGGGAGTTATCAGGACACTGGGCTTAAGTCCTACAAATGTCATGCCATATAGTTCTGTGCATCACTGTACATTTGGCAAATTATATTGCAGTATATTATAGTGTATATTATAGCACTATAAATAGCGGCACTTTACCACCGAAGCCCCCGTGCCTCAGTGTGAAAGTGCCCTAAGTGTAGTTGTATGTCAATCTACTGATCATTTTGACAAAAATAGCAGAAGGGCATCAACTGTTATACTGGTGTAGCCTGGACTCTAGCTGATAAACATTATATATCATTCACTGACTAGTGTGACAAAACTGGGACTGTTATAGCAAGTTAGGACTGTCTTTATATACTGATGCTAGATAAATGCAGTTTGGTTCTGTTAATTACTGCTATTGTCTTATTGATTTTTTTGTTTATTTAAGTACACTTGCTAATCATTTCTTCTTTTTGGCTATGCTTGGCCTAATACATTCTTTGAAATACCTTTCACCCAGATTTTAGGGCCAGATTTAACATAATGAAAAGTAGGACTATGCCTATAGCAGCAGAGACAAAATGATAGTTTTTTCCTGGTAGAGAAATCAAGGATTTAATTGAATCTTATGTGAACATTGCTACAATATTCTAAGACAGTTTAGAGAGCTTTAAATATTAAAATGTGTAAACGAGGTGATCCTAGCAGAAGGGTGTTGATTTGGGCATCAATGATTGAGTGCCTATAGGCTGCAGTCATGGAAATCCAGCTCTACTTTCAAAGTAAAGAGACTGGTAGTGTTAATCAGTTCATAAAGAGGGGAATGTAGCAGATATTTTAATATCCTCTGCATAACCTAATAAGTTACAAAGGTTTTTTGGCTCTTTAAAGTGGACAATAAATCAGAAAATTAATATATAGTATAGGGAAGAGTTATAAATGTTAATTGTGCTGAAACAATAACCTGAAATGTATACATTTAGTCTGAAATTCCTCCTAAAAAATAATAATTTGATGGTGCCACTACTGTTCTTTTCACTGTTCTCTTTGTTGAAGAGAAAACCACAGAGCAAGAATCTGCCTGCTTCTCTTTCATCTATTATGTGAATGTGTGGTATTGATTTTGGATTTTTAGGGGGACTTCAGGCATTTCTCTTTTTGCATGAGGATCCCTCTTAAAATCCATATCAGCATGCTTTTTTCATTCTTGCTGTAGTATGTTCTACAGCAAAAGTAACATTTACAAAGAAATAATTATACAATGTAAAATTGCCAGGAAATTACATTTCATTGCCGGATTCACTTCTCCCAGCCAAATTAATTTTTTTTTTTGTTTTGCGCTAGTAAATGTTCCCCATGACAGTGGCCATCTCCCTTCCCTCATGCATATCTTCTGACAACTTTTTGCCTATAAGTCCAGCAAATTTTTTATTTTATTTTTTGACAGGTTCGGCGCCCATTGATTGCAATAGGGTTCAGGTTTGACATCCAAAATTCTTTGAAATTCTCTGAACCCTGCTCAAACCAAACCAAGGCCAGTTCAGCTCATTCTAGTCATGAGAAAAAACAGAACCCTGCCTTTACGATGCTGTCTACCTGCATACAGAGACACAAGGGGTGATTTTATAAAAGCCGTGTGCCATCAGTAGAGGCACGCGGTGAAGAGCAACGCACATTTCCATATTTACAAAATGGTGCGCTGGTAACAGAGCGCAAATCCCCCATTTACTATAGCGATCTCGGCGCAC
Source organism: Lithobates sylvaticus (assembly GCA_028564925.1). NCBI lineage: Eukaryota > Metazoa > Chordata > Amphibia > Anura > Ranidae > Lithobates > Lithobates sylvaticus. Next base: position 676,569,739 of record CM053026.1, on the reverse strand, counting down.
AGAAGAATTCAATCTGTGCGCCACTATGGACATGACGCACGGCATCTCCAAATCAATATTGACAGAAGATGGAGGTGCCAATATTATGAGGTGATGTGGGGTGATGTGAGGAAGTTTAGTAACAACTGCCCAAGTAACAAATATGCCCAAAATAGAATGAGAAAGTAACTTTTTCAGAGAAAGCCAGCTGTGCCTGAAAGTAGGTTTAGAATTGCGTGAGATCAATGTAAGCAGTGAACATGCACAAGCAGCTCTTGCTCTCGTTCACATGTGTTTGTTCATTGCAAGGACAAAATCTTAGTAAATGTTAAGCAAGGTACATGCAATTGCACGGGTTGAATGGGTGCACCTCTAAACTTTTTTTTTTTACACTGGTTCACCTTTATGTATTTTTTTTATTAGACTTGCACACATGTCATTTTAGCATGTTACGTTGCCAACATGTGACATGGCCTTGTTAAAATTATGTAAAAAGACTTTTGCTCCTCTAGCTTCTCCTAAAAGGGCATTTAACCTTCCCCCTCTAATGCATATGATTTCCTTGGGCTAGCTTTTGCTTTTAAAGGGGAACTCCACACTCCACTCCATTCTCAAATAGCTGTGAGCTGCCTTCACTAATCCAAACCACATCCTTTTTCAGCGCATACAACAGGGCCAGCTAGGAAAGGGCAATTGCCCAACCCCCTCCTGAACCATACAAGGCCACATGCACTCAACATAGCTGGCTGCCTTTGGGGCATGTTGGGCTCAGCCCAATACCAACCACAAAGCACCTTGTACCCACTAGTTTCAAGGGGCTTTCCACATTCCGTAAAGCCCCCTGTCTGCAGCCCCCCACAACCCCAGTCTAGGGTTGTGTGGAAGAGGCCCTTGTTCCCCTGAATAGGGGAACAAGGTGGTTGACTTTTGGGGTGCCCGAGCCCCTCCTGCCCCCAAGCATCCACCCCCCTTTCATGGGCTGGCTTGCTGTGTGTTTTGCTAGGGGTTTGTTAGTGTGTGGGAGGGGCACAATATTTTTATAGTTTGGGGTGGTATTTTTCACGTGGGGGTTCTCATTTTAAGTCTTAGCAGACCCAAATGTCCTTGTATGTATTGGGGGGGAGGCTATTTTTACCTTTAGGTTAAAATCTTGCAGATTTGTACATTTTCCCTAAAGCCGTACACCTTTGAAGCAGCATTTTGGATACATGCTACAGATGCACCACTTTACAGGCATTAGTTACTAGCTTTTAAGCAATCTTGCATTTTTAAAGGCACTTCTCTCTGTTTTTTGTTTTTGAGGTTTTTGAGGTTGTTCAAAGTTGTTCAAATTGGTGACATTGATATATGTCCCTCAGGCTGGGACCTAGGCCCCCATACCCATTTTAAGACCAATAACTAGAATATAAGCCAGCCAAGTCAGTTCCCATAGACTGCAATGGTATAACTTTTGCCCATGTTAGGCTCTTTTTTTGCCCCCTGGACCCGGGGGGTGTTTGTCATATCTGTAATTTTGTAGCATGCTGGATGATGTGCTTAATTTTGGACAGGGGGTGGCTTATTTTGTGCTAGCTGCATTTGGGTTGTTCTGGGCATGTTCAGGGACTTTGTTTTTTTTTTCTGTGGCTTTTGGTGTGTGAAATGCATTTAGGTTGGTCTGGGCATGCTCAGGGACTTTGTTTTGTTGTGCGCTTTTTGTGTGGGCATGCTCAAAGAGTGTGTTTTTTGGGTTAGTAATTTAAAGACATCCTTAACAGGTATACTTACTTTGGGCTCTTTCACACGGAGTGGATCAGTGCAGATCCGTGGATAGCCGCTTGCTCAGCGAGGATTGCCGGAGCGATCTCCGCTGAGCAGGAAGATGACAGGTCCGTCTCTGCACTCCGTGGAGGGACGGACCTGTTAGAGCGCCGCTCTCTCCTATGGGAGATCGGGTGACGACGGACCGTAGAGTCCGTCGTCATCCGATCCGCTCTGCAGACGGATGAAAAAATGGGGTTTTCCTCCGTCTGCAGAAACCGAGCATAGCGGGCACGGACGAGAGCGGGTGTCAGCGGATGCTCATCCGCTGACACCCGCTATCCCATAGGGATACATGTATGTCCGTTTTTCATCCTAAAACGGAAGGATGAAAAACGGACATACGGTCCGTCAGTGTGAAAGAGCCCTTTTAAGTTCTATCTCTACATTGGGTGAACTTTTGTGTGTTTCATGGACTGTGCATGTGTTTTCAATTGCCTCATTAAAACACAAACCTATGTTATATAAAGCTTGCAGATAGCCTTCTTTACCTTGCCCTGAAAAGAGTCAAGAGTGTCTGTGTGTGTCAGGAGAGTACATTTGGGTGTCCTTATAGGGTTGGTAACACATGTATTTTCTCTTGTATTTTGTTTATGTCTTTGCAAAACAGATGTGTTCTAGAGCAAGTATTTTTTACTTTTGTTTTTTTTTATTTTTTGGGGAGGGGGGTATTTTTCACTGAAATATTTTTGGTGATGTCAATCTGTGTTGTTTGTAGGTTGTTAGTTTCACTTTGATTTAATTGTCTGTGCTGCATTATTTTGCAAAATCTTCCTCAAGATGTTGTGACTAATAAATGTTTAAATCCTTAAGAGACTGTCTGTTTGTGGGCGCAGTCCTTTTAACTCCCGTTAATTTCCTCTGCAAAATGGTCAGACCTCAAAACCATATTCTCTTAGTGTCTCAAATTAACATACATGTGTTTGCTTTCCTTGCTCTTTTCCAAGTCCCTGTTTTGTTGACCAATAAAATTTGTAGCAAATTTTTATGTTTTATGTGTTTTGTTAATAATTTGTTTTGCAGATGCATGCTCAATCCAAGTAATGCATTTTACACTCCCCCCTAACATTTCAAAGATATATTAGTAAAGGAATGAGATTAGCATCAAAAGGGTTAATTAAATGAGAACACATACTAATTGCCTAACAAGACACATCCAATGAGATGAAATTAACCAATTGTATTGGGCGTTGCAGTTTACATATGAGGATATTTTTTATCGCTATTTGCGCTTCAATGTGCGCTGGTTTGCACGTTTGATGAAAAAAAATTTCTGGCGCACCAATTAACCACTTCAGCCCCGAAAAATTTTACCCCCTTCCTGACCAGAGCACTTTTTGCGATTAGGCACTGCGTCGCTTTAATTGACAATTGCGCGGTCGTGCGACTCTTTTCAGGGCAAGGTAAAGAATGCTATCTGCAAGCTTTATATAACATAGGTTTGTGTGTTAATGAGGCAATTGATAACACATGCACAGTCCATGAAACACACAAAATGTACGTCCTTTTTTCCCCACAAATAGAGCTTTCTTTTGGTGGTCTTTTGTTTGTGCTATAAACAAAAAAAATTACAATTTTGAAAAAACAATATTTTTTACTTTTTGCTATAATAAATATCCCCCAAAAATATATAATTTTTTTTCCCTCAGTTTAGACTGATACATATTCTACATATTTTTGGTAAAAAAAAATTGCAATAAGCGTATATATATATAGATTGGTTTGCGCAAAAGTTATGGCGTCTACAAAATAGGGGATAGTTTTATTTATTTTTTATTATTATTTTTTTAGTAATGTAATGGCGGTAATTAGTTTAATGTAATTAAGTGCCCCCTCCAGAAGTACAGACCCCCAGGACAATTGACCCCCCAGGAGTACAGACCCCCCCCAGAACAATTCACCCCCAGGAGTAAAGACCCCCCATTAACAATTGGTTTAGTAATGGTGGCGATCTGAGATTTTTATCGGGACTGCGACATTATGGCGGACACGTCGGGCATTTTTGACACATTTTTGGGACCATTGGCATTTTTACAGCTATTAAATAAAGCTATACAATTGCATTGATTACTGTAAAAATATCACTGGCAGTGAAGGGGTTAGGTGTGTCCTAGTACAAGTTCTAACTGAACGGGGGAGGGGACTGTGCAGGGGAGATGACAGATCACTGTTCATACTCTGTATGAATAGACAATCTGTCTGTTCTCCCCTCAGAGAACTGGAAACTGTGTGTTTATACACACAGTTCCTGGTTCTCCGTGCGCCCTGAGCGGTCCCAGGAGCCTGGCGGTGATCGGGACCGCCAGACACTCGCATCAGCTCTGTGGGCGAGCAGGGGGCGCGCATGCGCCCCCTAGTGGACGTCTATGTTACCGACATAACATGACGGCTATTCACGCAGCTGAGCCATGTTGCCGCAGTACAACTGCTGTGCCTGGTCGGCATGCGGTTAATGTATGAACTGGTGCAGTGCCTTCTTCTTAGTAAATCCCCCCCTAAGTGTAAACCAAGGCATGGTAGGTTAATCATAGAGAAAATATCAGCTGTGAGGAACCTACAGGCAAAACTGTTGACTAGTACTTTGGCCTCTTACCTTTTTTTGGACACAACTTTCACAGTTTAGATATTCTTTAATATACATTGTTTCATATATTTTATCAAAGATATTATTTGGTTTGTTGGAAAGGAAACAGCAAATCACATTAGGGGGAAAACATGAAATATTTAGAATATTTTGTTGTGCTCAGAGGACCAGTTGTCAAGAGAGATTTGACAAAGCACAGAAAAGCTGCTGCTGCTAGAGTCAAATATTAAGTAAGCAGTTTCTTTTTTTTAACCTACACATATAAGTGTTGCACATATTCCTCATATATATTTCTCTCTGATCATTTTATAAGCAAACCAATTGTATTTTGCTTTGTGATACAGTTCTTTGACTGTGATTGATCTTTCATCTTTTCAGCATACACCTGTCATTAACTCAATCACTTGGGTATTTACTGTACTTCACTAATGCTCCCAAATATCTCATTATTATTCAACATTGGTTTCATTATAGCTTCAAGATCACTTGGGGCAATCAATGTTCTCTTTAGAACATTGCAATATATTCTGACAACAGCAGAAATTACTAACACAGATTTATATAGTGTGTGTATATATATATATATATATATATATATATATATATATATATATATATATATATATATCACACTTCATTGTGTTGTAATACTTAATGCTGTGATCATTATGTGACATACTCCCATATTTATAATGGTTGTTCTCTTTATTTTTAGATTCTCTACTTCATAGTTAAATGTGCATGCAATTGATGATTCTTCAAACTTTTTTGCATACGTTTCTTACAAATGGAATCATTATCTTATTAAACTAAAATATGGAGTAAATTCTGCAGTTTAGACAAAATTGACAACTTAAAGGTGGAGTCTATAAAGGACTACCAATTCAGTTTCCAGAGGATGCTAGTAGGTTAAAGAATACACTTTTTTTTTCCATAATATTTTATTATGGATATTTTGAAGCAAGAATACAGAAAAAAGAAAAACAGAAAACCAGAAGTTACACGGGCCCAACAGCCTAAAAATATACATGTATACCATAACTATAACAGTGATTTATCGATTAAACCAAATGTAATGACAAAAAGTTGTAAAGCAGCACTTTAGTGTGCTAAAAATATAGAGGACACTTACTTTATATGTATGTCAAAGACACAATTATTTCTTCAATAGAGTTCCTGGCTCTGCCCACTGTCACAAATGGCAAAATATTCCCATATAAAAAACCTGTGTAGATTGCATGATACTCCAATACCAGATACCATCATTCTAGTGTATTTAATCTTGAATGATACCAGTGTTACGCATGACTTAAGCATTACCAAATCAGTCAAATAATTTTGTACTATAAAAAGGTTGTTGTACTCTCTCTGTATACACTATTATTTTAGAAGCCATAAACTATGGAATAATGTGCATAGTTATTGAATCTCCATTTTGCTCAGCCTATTAACACACAATACTAATGTTAAAAAAATATATATATATATATATATATATATATATATATATATATATATATATATATATATATAATTTATAGTGCCTTGAAAAAGTATTCATACCCCTTGAAATTGTCCACATTTTGTCATGTTACATCCAAAAGTGTAAATGTGTTTTATTTGGGATTTTATGTGATAGACCAACATAAAGCGGCACATAATTGTGAAGTAGAAGGAAAATTATAAATTATAAATGTTTTCAAAATTTTATATAAATAAATATCTGAAAAGTGTGGCATGCATTTATATTCAGCCCTCCAAATTTATACTTTGTAGAACCACACCTTTCACTGCAACTCCAGCTGCAAGTCTTTTTGGGTATATCTCTACCAGCTTTGCCCCTCTAGAGAGTGACATTTTTGCCCATTCTTCTTTGTAAAATAGCTCAATCTCTGTCAGATTGGATGGGAAGCGTCTGTGAACAGCAATTTTTAAGTCTTGCCACAAATTCTCAATTGGATTTAAGTCTGGACTTTGACTGGGCCATTCTAACACATTACTATGCTTTGATCTAAGCCATTCCATTGTAACTCTGGTTGTATGTTTAGTGTTGTTGTCCTGCTGGAAGGTGAACCTCTACCCCAGTCTCAAGTCTTTGCAGACTCTAACAGGTTTTCTTCTAAGATTGCCAGGTATTTGGCTCCATCCATCTTCCCATCAACTCTGACCAGCTTCCCTGTCCCTGCTGAAGAAAAGCATCTCCACAACATAATGCTGCCACCACCATGTTTCACGGTGGGGATGGTGTGTTCAGAGTGATGTGCAGTGTTAGTTTTCTGCCACGCATTTTGCTTTTAGGTCAAAAAGTTTAATTTTGGCTTATCTGACCAGAGCACCTTCTTTCACATGTTTGCTGTGACCCCCACATGGCTTCTTGCAAACTGAAACAGGACTTCTTATGGCTTCTTTCAACAATGGCTTTCTTCTTGCCACTCTTCCATAAAGGGCAGATTTGTGTAGCGCATGACTAATAGTTGTCCTGTGGACAGATTCTCCCACCTGAGCTGTGGATCTCTGCAGCTCCTCCAGAGCTACCATAGGACAGTTGGCTGCTTCTCTGATTATTGCTCTCCTTTCCCGGCCTGTCAGTTTAGGTGGATGGGCATGTCTTGGTAGGTTTGCATTTTTTTTGGACACAACTTTCACCGTTTAGGTATTCTTTAAAATACATTGTTTCATATATTATATCAAAGATATTATTTGGTTTGTTGGAAAGGAAACATTGCAAATCGCATTAGGGCGAAAACATTAAATAGTTAGGTTGTTGTGCTCAGAGGACCAGTTGTCAAGAAAAATTTGACGAAGCACAGAAAAGCTGCTGCTAGAGTCAAATATTAAAGTGTTTATTAACCCCCAAAAAATACAGATCCTGGTCCCCTAAAGCAGCACAGTGCTTATGCTGTGTAATCTGCCCCTCTCTATACTGTAACTGCACTGTGTTATTCTTTTCTAAAAATTAACTTTGTAATTACCCGTTAAGCGTGAACTTCAGGACGGTCACGTGACTCTTGGCCGGTTTCCATGGCTACTACAGGAGAGGCTGAGTGGCCATGTGATCTCCCCAACTGACATCAGAGGGAGATCACGGCCCCTCCTGCAGAAGCCATCCATCAGAGCTGTACAGCAGGCGCGGGTCATGTAACCGGCCTGAAGACAACTCTAAACAGTTATTTACAGCATTCGTTTTTATAAAAGAGAGGTACAGTGTGCTATGCCAGGCTCTAATAGAGGGTCTTGCATAGACTTGCAGGATAGGGTTAACAATCACTTTAAGTAAGCAGTTTCTTTTTTTTAACCAACACATATAAGTGTTGCACATATTCCTCATATATATTTCTCTCTGGTCCATGTCCCAACTGCTGCTAAGCAGATGATCAGTAAAACATGGAAAACTCTCAACCTTTCTATAGTTGAAACTAAATCCAGGCTATTTTCCTAATTGTTTTCAGGGATGTGGACAACAGCATACATTATGGTTATGCCTGATGGCTCAGCAATTCTGGACTCCTATCTTCTCAGTTTTATCTACATTGATGAGCCAGGAGGTCCCTTTCATGGCAGAGTATGTCTCAGACCGCCTGGTCTTGTTAAAGAACAACCTAAACATATGGTCCATGTCCCAACTGCTGCTAAGCAGATGATTGGCAAAAGATGGAAAACTCGAACCCTTTCTATAGTTACTTTGTTTCTTAGTAACTACATTGTTCATCTGTTAATTAAATTACACATACCCTCCTGAAGAAGCAGCAATAGTCCGCAAAACTAGTTGAGATGATATCCGTGATCAATTGTCCCACTGTGATCCTCCCCATCTGGGGTTAATTATTTTGGTGATATATATGAATTGCTATCATGTTTTAACTTGTAACTGATCATTTTCTCTGTATCAATAAAACGTTTGTATTATTTTTACATTTGCTTTACATTTGAATCTCATTGCCTTACTGGACCATGATAGTCCAATTGCCCCCATGTCCTTGTGGAAGCCTAGTTGGGAACCAGGCTCCCGATCCCTTTATATATAGATTCCTGGATGATGGTACAAGCCTCTAAATATGTTTATCTCTAGCAATTGATTTCAGAGGCCACCTCTATTTCTTCATTCTCTAAAGCCAGAAACTGTATTTGTTTACTGTTGGCAGTTTACATTAATAAGGAAAGCTAATCCACAAGGCCATAATTAATATATTCTTAACAAGCATCAAATAAACTTGTACTGACCTCCGTAGATGCAGTCACTCTGGAACAGTTCATTCTCAGATTTCACAACAAGATTTAATCTAAAGCAAATGTTCTAAGTTGCTGAAAAAAAATACAATTATTTCAATATCTTAGTTTCGAATTTTGAAGATGAAAATTTAATAAATGAATGTTCACAGCCTGGCCACAGGTTCTACCATTTGTTTAAAGTGACTCTGCGTTAGCAAAGCACAGCATAGGTTCACTTCATTTTCAGTTTTAATTGGAGTATATTTTTAGAAAGTTTTTTTGTAAATGGATATAAGTATAAATTCATACAATTAAAACAGTATATTATATATTATGAAATGTGTATTTGTCTTGAGTTAATTTTTAATCAACACAAGTCTGTACTAATCATAGCGGTCAAAAATTGATTTTAAGTAAGAGGAACATCATAAGCATAATAAAACAGAAAAAAAGCTCAGAGGATACATTTGTATACAGTTCCCTGACATAAGGAAATGAGCTCAGCCTGTCTGGAAAATATATTTGCTGTCATTCTGCAAGATATCACTTAATGCTGTTTTTTTTTTTACATTTCTACACAATTAGGAGCCAACATACAGCTATCAAAAAGAAATATACAATTAAAAGAAAATCCTTGTGTGCAAACGACATTGATGTCATATTAAATATCACTAAATGAGTGTCTCTCACTGAAGCATTTACATTAAACTCACTTCCATTTCAAATTGAATGCAAGTCATTTAGGTACATGAGGTAATTGTCAGCTTAATGCACCTGAGGGTTCTTGATAAATGACCTCCATTCAAGCACACAGAGCACTCTATTCCGTATAGTCGCTATAAATCTGCTACTGCGTCAGAGCTTAAAAATATTGAAGGTCTTTCCCAGAAAAATTATAAAGTAACATGACAGTATGTCATAAAAATCATCTATGTAAATGTAGCAGGTAGGAAGGAAGCTGATTTAAGAACAAAATTTACTGAGAAGGAAAAAATGTGCTGAAAATGTGCTTTAGTGTCAGAGTAAAACCTTTTTTCATTAATAAGTCCAAGCCCAGTTAAAGTGGAAATTAAAGCAAAGTGCAAATCTTCTCTGTGGTGTAATTTCCAAGTTTTTCATTCAAGTATTGAACCAATATACCCTTGTCTATTTTATATTGGTAATCTGATGGTCTAAGAACCCCTGTGATTTGGGACTTAAAGAGTAATTCCACTTTTGTTGAGAAAAAACATTCCCCTCTAGGTGATCTATGTATATTACAAGGTTACAAGGATTTTAACAAACTTTGTTGCAGATACCTACCTTTTGATATTCTGAAGAAATCCCTGTGTGTTTGTCACTGTCCATGTGAAAAGTTAATCTAATGGGAGCGGTTTCATAATTATCAATTAGTTGATGCACCTGCAGGGCTCTAATGAGGAAAATGGCAGGCTCTGCATTCCTTCAGACGTGATTTCCTTTTGGGAGTATCTCACCAATAATGACATTTTTTGTTACAGGGGGTGTCAAAAATCTGACGTGTATCTTAGTGCAGACTTCTAGGAAAATCAGTGAGCCAATCACACAAGCAGGAAATTACATATATGGGGGGTTTTGCTGTTTCTCCCATACAGAAAGCCAATTACCTGTAACTACTTCACGACCAGGTTGTTTCACCACCTACCTGGCCTGCCCAGACCATTTTTCAGCTTTCAGCGCTATCACACTTTAAATGACAATTATTCATGCAACACTAAACCTTAATTAATTTTATAATTTTTTGAGACAGAGCTTGTTTTAATGTTTTTTAAGAAGGATCCCCCCACGAAAAAAATGTAAAGTCAGCAGCTACAAATACTGTAGCTGGTGACTTTTAATATTAGGACACTTACCTGTCCAGGGTTCCCACGATGTTGGCACCCCAGCCGATGTTCAGATCGGCTCTCGGGTGCTGCCGCAACCATTCAAGTTAAGGTAAATCGGCATTGAAGCCTTTCGGCTTCACAGCCAGTTCCCTACTACACATGTGCAAAGCTTTCTAACCGGCTCGGCGGCCAGGAAAGGAAAAAAATTATATTTTTCTTAGTTGATTTTATAAAATGTGTCAAATAATGTCTTCATACATTTAGGATTAATTGGATTCTGCAACATTTCTTTGGTTAAAATAAACCAAACCAGTGTATATTATAATAATAATAATAATAATATTATCATTACTCACACTGTCTGTGTTCAGGCCTTTCACCCACATGGATGTCAAATTGGGAGCAGCAGCTGTATCCCAGTAGACATGAATGGGATTGTCTGCATGGGGATACATGGAGTACCTGTGCATCTTCATGCAAGGTAAACACGGCTCTCAAATAGGGTACGCATTGATAGGCCCTGTGTGAATGAGGACTTATAGTGACAATGGGGCTGGTGTGGCAGTGTTCAGGGACACTGTGATTGGCTGCACTGGTATGGTGAGTGTGTAGGATCTTGTTTACACTTGCATTAGGGGATGGTAAAGCCTCATAGTTGAGATGCATTTTTACCACTCTTCAACCTCTCCCCCTTTGGGCTGGGAAGGTAGGGGCTGGGTGTGTACATGGCAGGAATTCTATCTCTTGTCAAGTGTATGGGGCTGCACTGTAACTGCCCCACAACCACACACAACACATGTGGTTGCAGTGTGGTAGTCCAGCATTTAGGGGGATAAAACAGGTGGTGAAGACCTCACTGCCTGTTAAATGCTTTCTGAAGAGTGATCAAGTGTGAATAAAACTACTCACTTTCTCTCATTCCACAGCCGATTGCTGTGAGAGGGGATTTCAAAGGCTGAAGCATCACAGCCTTTGTTTACGTGTGATTGCTGTGATTGGTCATCAGCTCTGTACCCTGTGAACTGCTGTGTCCCTTGGATCACATAGCAGAGAAGTCAGAATGGAAGGGTGTACCAGTGTGTCCTCCCAAAACAAGGAAACTCCCACTGGCCATTTATATATAAATGGCTGGGCGGGAAGTAGGGATGGTCTCAATGTTCAAATCAAACATAAGTTCGACTCGAACATCAGGTGTTTGTCCGCAAATAACCAAACATATGAGCCGTTCGAGTGCCGCAGAGCGCCCCATAATGCACTGCAATATCGCAGTGCATTGACGGCTGCTGATTGGCCAAAGCATGCAGGTCAGGTGCATGCTTTTGCCAATCACAGTGCGATCTGCTGGGAGAGCCATGATTAGCCATGATTAGCTCAGGAGGCTAAGTCCATGCCCCACACTATATAAAATATACTGCTTACTCAGCGGCCGTATGTAGTGTGATACATGGAGAGATTGAGAGAACTTGAGCTAACTTAGGCAGGTAAGTTAGTGGCATGCAGGCAATTTAGTGTATATATATATATATATATATATATATATATATATATATATAGAGTGCAGTCAGTGCAGAGTATATAATACAGTGCATTGAAGTGGTTAAGGGGAACCATATGACAGAATAAAAAAAAAAATTACATGGGCCCCCCCAAAATCCATACCAGACCCGAGGGGAGCGCCACACCAAAATCTAAAAAAAAAACAGCGTGGGGTCCCTGCCAAAATCCAAACTAGACCCTTATCTGAGCAAGCAGCCTTACAGGCCAGGAAGGGGGCAGACGAGAGAGCGCCCCCCTCCTGAACCATACAAGGCCACTTGCCCTCAACATGGGGAGGGTGCTTTGGGGTCCATTGTTGATGGGGACAAGAACCTCTTCCTCCCAACCCTGGCAATTGGTTGTCTGGTCTGTGGGCGGTGGGCTTATCGGAATCTGGAAGCCCCCAGATCCTGCCCCCCATGTGAATGGGTATCGGGTACATTGTACCCCTACCTATTTACCAAAAAAAGTGTCAAAAAGTAAAAACCACAATAGACCGTTTTTAAAAATTCCTTTACTTAAAAAAAAATAAAACCAAGTGGCCCATGATGTCCATCCATCTTCAATCACGCCGCCTGATGGACCCAAAAAATTAAAAAAAAAAAGCTCAGCCTCAATGGGAGGCCTCCCGGCGACTGCTGTCTCTTGGCTGTGACAGCTTATATATAGGCAAGGGTTCCTGGGAAGAGGTCCTTCTCCCCAACAACATGGGGACAAGGTTCTTTGGGGGGACTCCAAAGCACCCTTCCCATGTTGAGGGCATGTGGCCTGGTATGGTTCAGGAGGGAAGGCGCTCGCTCGCCCCCCCCAATCCTGTCCTCCGGGCTGCATAATTGGATAAGGGTCTAGTATGGATTTTTGGGGGACACATCACAGTTCTTTTAGGGGTCTCCTCCCCCAGGCAGTCCCATCCCCCCTACAGTTAGAACACACCTAGGGAATACAGTTAACCCCATTGATCGCCCCCTAGTGTTAACCCCTTCCCTGCCAGTGACATTTATACAGTAATCAGTGGCTATTTTTAGCTCTGTTTGCTGTAGAAATGTCAATGGTCCCAAAATAGTGTCAAAAGTGTCCGATCTGTCCACCACAATGTTGCAGTCCTGATAAAAATCGCAGATCACCCCCATTACTAGTAAAACAAATAATAATAATAAAAATGACATAAATATTTCCCCTATTTTGTAGGCGCTATAACTTTTGCGCAAACCAATCAATAAATGCTTAATGCAATTTTTTTTAACAAAATATGTAGAAGAATATATATCGACCTAAACTAAAGAAGAAATTAGTTTTTTGTTTTTTGGGATATTTATTATAGTACAAAATATATATTTTTTTCAAAATTGTCGCTCTTTATTTTTTATAGCACAAAATAAAAAACCACAGAGCTGAAAAAAGGACATCAATTTTGTTTGGGTAAAACGTTGCACGACCGCGCAATTATCAGTTAAAGCGCCACTTTGGCGCCATTTTGCTGCACCACTGTTCTACGCATTGCACAGATGCACCACTTTACAGACCGAATAAGGGGACCCCCAGGCACGATATTTAAAGGAATATTCAATTTTTATTGTTTCACTTAAAGTATTATTAAAAACACTGCTCCTGAAAAAAACTGTCATTTTAAAAACCTTTTTTTGCATTGATACATGTTTTCTAGGGCAGTACACGTGGCCCCCATACACTTTTTATGGCAATAACTTGCATAAAAGCCTTTCAAATTAGCACTTTTATTTTGTACCATAGACTTTAATAGTGTTTGAATGTTTGCATGTTCTGGTGTGAACCCAACCGGTCCGTGTTTGGCCCATCCCTAGCGGGAAGTTACAGCCACCATTCAGATTCAATCCTTTTTTAGACTTTTTAAATGTAATTGTTGAAATAGGAAGCAGACATTTCAGTAAATTCTGTATACTTCCACAAAACCCATTATGTGCTCATATTAAAGAGGAACTGCAGTCTGCTCACATAATTTGTAATGAAAACATTGTTGCCATTCCCTTCAACCACTTTTTATATTATTATATATATTGTGATTCTGTACTTGCCAAATATTCTGCAGAAATCTCCCTCCAGCTGCAGCCATTTTTACTGTGGGCAGCTGAAGCTGCTGCCTGTTCACTTCCAGGATTTACACAGACACACAGAGGCACACCTCCAGCCCTGCAGTTCTCATTGATCCTCTTATGATTCATCCCTGTCCCTTCCTGGCAAACTCTCACAAGATTGGGAACTGTGCATGGTATCATAAGCCTAGGCTTTTTACCATACAAGAAACAGGAAGTGGACTGTATAGGGTATTTACTGGCAGAAAAAAAATGTTTTACTATCCAAACTTAAAAAAACAAGGGCAGAATATTTAATAGATGGAAAGTTAAAAAAAAATCACTGAAGGTCCACTTTAAGGTAAACTGAGGGAACGTTCTGCAGCATTGGAGTGTTTGTGGTATAGCATCAGTAGCTAACTGGCTGATTTGAGATGTCGCCTGGTATTTTAAAATATGACCTGTTATTAATAGAGTTGAGTGGACACCTGGATGTTATGGTTCGTCAGGTTCGGCCGAACTTCAGCAAAAAGTTCGGGTTCGGGACCGAACTTGACCCCGAACACCGAACCCCATTGAAGTCAATGGAGACCCGACGGCTATAATAAAGTGTCGGCTCCCGTCCCCCTTAATACAGAGAACAGTCATTGAAGTCATTTATTTTTAAAAAGTTAGTCATAAAAAGTGTCTGGGGACCTGGGTCCTGCCCCAGGGGACATGTATCAATGCAAAAAAAACTTTTGAAAACGGACGTTTTTTCGGGAGCAGTGATTTTAATAATGATTAAAGTGAAACAATAAAAGTGTAATATTCCTTTAAATTTCGTACCTGGGGGGTGTCTATAGTATGCATGTAAAGGGGCGCATGTTTCCAGTGCTTAGAACTGTCTCTGCAAAAAGTGTCATTTTTGCAGAAAAGAAAGCTATTTAAAATCACTCGCGGCTAATGAATTGTCGGCTCCCGTACTACAGAGAACAGTCATTCATTGAAAGCCATTCATAAAAAAAAGTCATTGATAAAAAAAAAAAAAAGCGTAGGGGTCCCCACAAATTCAATAACCAGGCCCTTCAGGTCTGGGATGGATATTAAGGGGGACCCCAGCCAAAAAAAAAAATGGCGTAGGGTCCCCCTCAAAATCCATACCAGACCCTTATCCGAGAACGCAACCTGGCAGGCTGCAGGAAAAGAGGGGGGGACGAGAGCGCCCCCCCCGCCTGAACCGTACCAGGCCACATGCCCTCAACATTGGGAGGATGCTTTGGGGGTCTAAGCACCTTGTCCCCATGTTGATGAGGACAAGGTCCTCATCCCCACAACCGTGCCCGGTGGTTGTGGGGGTCTGCGGGCGGGGGGGCTTATCGGAATCTGGAAGCCCCCTTTAACAAGGGGACCCCCAGATCCCGCCCCCCCCTGTGTGAAATGGTAAGGGGGTACAAAAGTACCCCTACCATTTCACCAAAAAAGTGTCAAAAAAGGTAAAAATGACAGGAGACGGTCTTTGACAATTCCTTTGTTAAAATCTTCTTTCTTCTTTCTTCTGGTCTTCCTTTCTTCATCTTCTCCTTCCGGCATCTTCTTCTTCCATCTTCTTCTTCCTCCGATCCGCTTCTTCTTGGCCTTATCGTCCAGCATCGGTGTCTCTTCTGGGCCGCTCCACGCAATGGGAGGCTCCCGCTGGGTGAGGCTTCTCTTCGGTATCTTCTTCCACGGCGTCGGTCTCTGAGGCTTCTCTCCGGTATCTTCTTCCAGGGCGTCGGTCTGTTCTTGGGCCACTCCTCGCAATGGGAGGCTCCCGGTGTGTGAGGCTTCGATTGGGCTGACAGTTCTTTTATAACGGAGGGCGGGGCCACCTGGTAACCCCGCCCCCTCTGACGCATGGGAACGTCATGGGGACTTCCCTACGGCTTTCCCTGTGACGTGGGGAAAGCCATAGGGAAGTCCCCATGACGTCCCCATGCGTCAGAGGGGGGCGGGGTTACCAGGTGGCCCCGCCCTCCGTTATAAAAGAACTGTCAGCCCAAGCGAAGCCTCACACACTGGGAGCCTCCCATTGCGAGGAGTGGCCCAAGAAGAGACCGACGCCCTGGAAGAAGATACCGGAGAGAAGCCTCAGAGACCGACGCCGTGGAAGAAGATACCGAAGAGAAGCCTCACCCAGCGGGAGCCTCCCATTGCGCGGAGCGGCCCAGAAGAGACACCGATGCTGGACGATAAGGCCAAGAAGAAGCGGATCGGAGGAAGAAGAAGATGGAAGAAGAAGATGCCGGAAGGAGAAGATGAAGAAAGGAAGACCAGAAGAAAGAAAAAAGAAGATTTTAATAAAGGACTTGTCAAAGACCGTCTCCTGTAATTTTTACCATTTTTGACACTTTTTTGGTGAAATGGTAGGGGTACTTTTGTACCCCCTTACCATTTCACACAGGGGGGGGCGGGATCTGGGGGTCCCCTTGTTAAAGGGGGCTTCCAGATTCTGATAAGCCCCCCGCCCGCAGACCCCCACAACCACCGGGCACGGTTGTGGGGATGAGGCCCTTGTCCTCATCAACATGGGGACAAGGTGCTTTGGGGGTCTTAGACCCCCGAAGCATCCTCCCAATGTTGAGGGCATGTGGCCTGGTACGGTTCAGGCGGGAGGGGGGCCGCTCTCGTCCCCCCTCTTTTCCTGCGGCCTGCCTGGTTGCGTGCTCGGATAAGGGTCTGGTATGGATTTTGAGGGGGACCCCACACCATTTTTTTTGGCTGGGTTTCCCCTTAAAATCCATCCCAGACCTCAAGGGTCTGGTATGGATTCTGAGGGGGACCCTACGCCATTTTTTTTTTTTTTTTTGGCTGGGGTCCCCCCTAATATCCATCCCAGACCTGAAGGGCCTGGTTATTGAATTTGGGGGGACCCCTACGCTTTTTTTTTATTTTTTATCAATTACTTTTTTTTATGAATGGCTTTCAATGAATGACTGTTCTCTGTATTACGGGAGCCGACAATTCATATAGCCGCGAGTGATTTTAAATAGCTTTCTTTTCTGCAAAAATTACACTTTTTGCAGAGACAGTTCTAAGCACTGGAAACATGCGCCCCTTTACATGCATACTATAGACACCCCCCAGGTACGAAATTTAAAGGAATATTACACTTTTATTGTTTCAATTTAATCATTATTAAAATCACTGCTCCCGAAAAAACTGCCGTTTTTAAAAGTTTTTTTTGCATTGATACATGTCCCCTGGGGCAGGACCCGGGTCCCCAAACACTTTTTATGACTAACTTTTTAAAAATAAATGACTTCAATGACTGTTCTCTGTATTAAAAGCACTCGCGGCTATATGAATATCAATTCATATAGCCGCGAGTGCTTTTAAAAGAAATTTAAAAAGCACCATTAAATCCCGAACACCGGACCTGAACCCGAACATACAGTCAATTGTTCGGGTTCGGGTCCGGGACCCGAACATCCTAAAGTCCGGTACGGACCCGAACTTTACAGTTCGGGTTCGCTCAACCCTAGTTATTAAATATTATTGTTCACAATGCATCAAAGCATCTTGTTAGAACTGGCAGCATTGTAAAGGTGTGTCCTGTCCACTCTCATGCCACGTACACACGGTCGGAAATTCTGACCGTGTGTATGCTCCATCGGAAATTTTCCATCGGAATTTCCGACAAACAAAATTTGAGATCTGGATCTCAAATTTTCCGACATTCCGATCGTGTGTACACAATTCCGACGCACAAAATTCCACGCATGCTCAGAATCAAGCAGAAGAGCCGCACTGGCTATTGAACTTAATTTTTCCCGGCTCGTCGTACGTGTTGTACGCAAATGCGCTCTTGGCGATTGGAATTTCCAACAAGATTTGTGTGACCGTATGTATGCAAGACAAGTTTGAGCCAGCATCCGTCGGAAAAAAAACATGGATTTTGTTGTCTGAATGTGTGATCGTCTGTAAGCAGCATCAGAGTTTTGGATAATTCAGGGTGGGTTTGTGAGAGATTGTGCAATATTACAAAGAAAAGAAATACATGACAGTCATATCAGTCAAAAGCACTTTCTCAAATGTATTATAATGCATTATATTTTATAAAATGAGAGAAGTTACCAACAACTCCCTAAAGTATACCAATCACAACTTTATAGATTCATGATTACCTTATATAGGCTCAATTATCATTGAAAGGATTGACTCCATTATGTTGATGGAAAGGACTCTTTACACGTTGAATGACACTATACACATATTCAAAAGCTTAGTGGGATGCTTGGAATTGTTCCCATCACTTATTTTTATAGTGCCTTAATGTTCTCACTAATGTGTAATATGGAGAATATTGTAGTTATATAGTGTTCCCCTTTGTGGTATACAGTGTAAACCTTTTGGTGGTATATGCATCTTACACCTTTTATTATTGCTTCATAGTATGTTTGCTATATATCACATCGCAGCATTTTTTGCAACTGAAGCTTCATCGTTTTTGTTTATTGTATTTTGATATCTCAATCTTTTGATTTGTATTGTATTTCTTATTTAAAAATACAAATAATTTGTAAACAAAAAACCTTATTCTTATATTGTATCCATGTCAAATTTGAAGGGCTGACATGCATTACTTTGTAGCATGATATATTGAGTCATGTTTGTGAACAATTTACCCACCCACTTTACTACCATTTCCTTTCCATTTTATACAATTTATTGGATCTTAAATAAGACCCACTACATTTAAAGTAACTGTCATATTCTTCTGAGCATTTGTCACATTTTATAAGTGGCCTGAAGTGTAGTTTTTTTAAATAGACTAGCCAGAACTGGTATAGTTAATGCCTGTGGATGTAATTTAGAACAGATGCAGCAGTTCTGGTATCCTGTTTTCTTAGCAACTTGATACTTGAATGTTAATAATGCATTCATTTTCTGAGTATGCACAAATAAACAATGAGACAGAAAAATATTGCTTTTATTTTGTTACTCCTTCAGGAGCTTCTTGCAATGACTGGCGTGTATCCAGGTACAGGGTTTGTAAAAGGATTTTTGTCTACTTAGGCAAAAGTGCATTTTTCTGCCCCCCCCCATCCATCCGGCACCCCCTCTCAACACCATCCTCCTGCAACTCCCTCCATTGTGACAGGAGGGAAGTGTGACAGGAGAGGGGAATCTGGCCAGTGTGACAGGTGGGGGGCAGTGTGGGGGGCAGTGGGACAAGAGGGGGCCAGTGGAACAGGTGGGGGGCAATGGGACAGGTGGGGGGAAGTGTGACGAGGGGGGGATGCGTGACAAGAGGGAGGCAGCGGTACAGAAGGGGAACAGCATCACAGGAGGAGGGCAGCGTTATAGGAGGGGGGCAATAGGACAGGAGGGGGGTAGTGTCATAGGAGGGGGCCAACGGGACAGGAGGGGGTAGTGTCACAGGAAGGGGGTAGTGTCACAGGTAGGGTGCAGTGGAACAGGAGGGGGTAGTGTCACAGGAAAGGGGACAAGAGGGGGGCAGCAGAACATGTGGGGGGCAATGGGACAGATGGTGGGAAGTGTGACAAGAGGGGGCAACATGGTAGGAGAGAGGCAGCTCTACAGGAGGGGGGAACCTTCACAGGAGGAGGGCAGTGTCACAGGAGAGGGGCAGTGTGACAAGAGTGGGGAGTGGGAAAGGAGGGGGGTAGTGTCACAGGAAGGGCGTAGTGTCACAGGGGGGGCAGCGGGATAGGATGGGGCAGAGGGACAGGAGGGGGTAGTTTCACATGATGGGGCAGCATCATAAGGGGGGGACAGCATCACAGGAGGGGGACGATGGGACAAGAAGGGGGCAGCATCACAGGTAGGAGGCAGCAGGACAGGAAAGGGGAAGCTTCACAGGAAGAGGTTAGTGTCACAGGAGGGGGACAGCATCACAGAGGGGGGGCAGTGTTACAGGAGGGGGACAGCATCACATGAGGGCAGGCAGGAGGACAGGAGGGGGCAGTGTCACAGGAGAGGGGCAGCAGGACAGGAGGGGGCAATGTCCCAGGAGGGGGGGGCACCAGTCCTCCCAGATCTCAACTGTCCTTCAGTGGCTAATCCAGATAGTGTCAAGGTGTATCTGGCGCCTGGAGGGGTAGCTATGCTCCAGGCAAGCAGAGGACCTCCGATGGCAGCTGCAGCACAGAGCGTGGTGGGGGCTTCACCCTGACGGCCTTCTCTTCCTCCTTCTCCTCCATGAGCACTCCGCTGGCACCCCTCACCTGACCCACCCGAACAGCTGGGCACACTCCACCATTCCTTTTTGGAGCCAGCATGACAGCGGGTCCTGACCACTCCCAGCACACCTGCGTGATGCATTCGCTCACCACTCCGCCCTCCTGAAGACCGGACACCTGCCTACTTCTCTCTGACTGCTCTGCCAGCAGCTTAGTAAACAGCAGGCAAACCAAAACTTCCACGCTGCACCCTCTCTACTACCAAGAGCAGCGTGGATGATTTATCTTGATTGCTGCGGGGCACAGAAGACATAAAAATCATAATCCCCAGCAATTGGCTGGGGATACTGATTTTACCACCCTCCCCCCCTATCTTTTCCTTCGTGCTTAACAGATGTAGCATCATATCTGGTTTCCAACAATTTCCTGATATGTCTTTTAATTACCACCAAGTCTCCATCCTGTGGAGTGTCTTCTAGGGAGACACCATCTTTGTTTGGTGCATCACAGGCCCTGCTTGTTTTGGGTGTCTTTAACTTTTATTCTTCTTAGACTCCTGTTCCTGTAATTTAATTAGTGTCTCTATGTCCCACTGCACTTTCTGAAGGGAATCATTCCCTGCCACTTGCTCTATTACTTCCACAGGGGCTGCTTCTTTTGCTGCAAGATCAGATAGATCATTGACTATGGCTGCCATGGCTCTCATATGTGCATTTACCTTTAGCCCTGGTTCACATTGGTACGATTTGACATGCAATTTGACATGTCAAATTGCATGTCAAATCAGCGGCAATTGCACCATTCTAATCGGTGTGACACTGCATTTGCGGTGCCGCACTGATTTAAAAAAGTAATTTCTGTACTACTTTTTGTGATTTCAGGCTGCGATTTACATTGACATCTGTGCAGAAACCTGCACAGATGTCTCTGAAATTGTGGCCGAAATTGGGAATGACATGCGGGACTCGCCAGGCTTCATTCTCGCAGCTCAGTGTGAACCTGGGCTTAAGATGATTACTACTGTTGTTTTTTGAAAAGCTGCAAAAAAATATTCTATAGGTTTGACATGCTTTAAAAATATAGTTCAAAGGCATATCTACTATTTGTATACATAGTTCCTCTCTTTCTTTCTAGCAATTGGCAGACCCTAATAACTGCACATTGTTCAGCTTTTTAAGCAGACCTTCTAGGTATAAGAACCTCTTTTAATAAAACTTCATCTAGGGAGGTTACTGCACAATTAAATCCTGTGTGAGGATGGGCATCATTAGTTTATATTGATCAATCTACAAAAAGTCACATTCTAAAAGAGGGTACTAACAGCCTTTCTTGTTGCATTAGTTCAAGGCAGTTGTGACTATCACTGGCTATGCTCCTGTCTGTGTCACTAGCGCTGTGTTCCATTTCTGTTTGTGTACTCCTCCTTTTTTCTTGTTTTCCATGTGGAAGAAGTGTAGCAGGTTTCAGAGTGACACAGCATTTGACAATGATATTTGAAGGGGCAAATAGAGAAGTCTGATACCTATCGAATCTGTCTGTTGACACGTCTCATAGTTGCTTGGTTAATAATTTCTTGTACAACATAAAAAAGCATACATGGTCAAGGGTTTTCCAAATACCATCTCTTTTGTTTTGTCTAGCAGTAAGGCACAAGCTGTGATTTCTCTCATACATACTGGTGACCCTTTAGTCACTTAATCCATTTGTGTGGAGATGTACGGTACAATAATGGTCTACACTTGTTGCATGTCCATATTTACAATGTCCCATCTAACAAACTTGTTTTTTCTTCAAATGGCTGTCAATATTTACAATGTCCCATCTACCAATCTTTTACTTCTAATATT
Organism: Lithobates sylvaticus; assembly: GCA_028564925.1. Taxonomy (NCBI): domain Eukaryota; kingdom Metazoa; phylum Chordata; class Amphibia; order Anura; family Ranidae; genus Lithobates; species Lithobates sylvaticus. The sequence continues at coordinate 676,547,728 of CM053026.1, read as the reverse complement.
TCTTTTGACAGTGGCTTTATAAGGGCAGAGTTTCACTAGCTTCTGGGAAAAATTCCCTTTAAATAGTAAGTAAACTTGTTTTTTCTT